>CM076849.1:67924783-69204783 GCA_039519185.1 Astragalus membranaceus
TACAATCTGAGTAAGTTGCTCGAAAATCGATTTTTTAGCCTAAATTATTCACCCGACGAACAACATTTTTTCGGATTTAATGGCTGTGGTTTCATTACAATCTGAGTAGGTTGCTCGAAAATCGATTTTTTAGCCTAAATTATTCACCCGACGTACAACATCGTCACATGTTAACGAACAATACACTAAACAGAACCAAAAGACGACCGATATTCATATCTATTTTATATTTCTAAAAAAATTAATTTTAATTTTAATTTCAAAATGGGATTTACCCCCACCCACATTAGGTAAATCCGCTTTTATTAATTTTAAAAGCGGATGTACCCCCACATAAGGTAAATCCGCTTTGTTATTTAACAATCGGATTTACCTATTGGGTAGATAAATCCGCTTTGGAAAATAACAAATCGGATTTACCTAAAAAAAGATAAATCCGATATCCCTAAAAAAAATCGGATTTACCCCCACATTAGGTAAATCCGCTTTTGTTAATTTTAAAAGCGGATGTATCCCCACATAAGGTAAATCCGCTTTGTTATTTAAAAGTCAGATTTACCTATTGGGTAGATAAATCTGCTTTGGAAAATAACAAAGTGGATTTACCTTGAGTGGGGGTAAATCCGAGCGAGTTTTAGTTTGGCAGGGGTATTTTCGGTTTATCAAATTATAATGGAGGTATATGGTGATATGATGCGGGTAAAAAAAATCCCTATCTGAATTAATATTTAAGATAATATTTGTGCCTGTTGGCTAGGCCCAGCTATTTGTATTGATACTTCAGATAATAGTGGTTTGAGAAATTGATTACTAGTAACATTTAGATACTTTTTTCTTGAGAAAATGTTATTCTAATGCTTTTTAGATATCTCCTGCCTTATCACAAATTATCTGAAATGTCAACAAAATTTAAATGTCCAAGAGAACGTGTCTTTCTAGTTACTCTCTCCCTCACAACTTGAAAATCTCTCTCAACGTTCCCAAATGAGGTTATTACCGGTGTTTTAAAAACCGGCTCGGCCCGGCCGGTCGGACCAGTCGAACCGGGAACCAGATGAGTAACCGAGCCGGTCAATGTTTTGGATCGGCCATGCAGCAAACCGGTGGGAACCAGTGTGACTCGGCCGGTTTTTGGAAAAACCGGTGATCCGGTGACCCGGCTCGAACCGGACCGTACCGGGTTTTGAATTTTACTTTTTTTATTTTATTTTTATCAAATCTTTGAACTGTAATTGGGAGGGCCGCGCGAACGCAGGCCCCCACTAGTGATTGCCATCTAGGTAAGTATGTTTCCCATTGACATACGCATTGCTTTTATATCTCATTCTGTTGAAAGCAAATGCTGAGCGCTACCATGAGGCTACCAATCTTATTGAGGATATTATTTATTTCAAATATATATAATTGGTACCTCTTTTCCTAAAAGTCAAGTACGCTCATCCTCATGGCATTAGCTTGTAATATTAATGTTATGTTTCAACAAACTTATTTAATATTAAGTTGTTAACTTATGAAATTTGTTCTAAATATTTATTGAAGCATGATATGAACTTTTAAAATTTATTTAATATATACCAAGCAAATAAAAATAAAATAGACATGGTGTGTAATTTTAGCAAATTAAGTTTTACAAGTATGAAATATATAGGTCCTGAAAATTTGGGAATTTTTTATATTTTAGTAGATATAAAATAAACATAGTTATTAATTTTACAGAGACGAAATTTATGTTATATACTATGTAGGTATTGAAAATTCTCAAAATAGAGACCGGGTCCGAGTCATCCGGTTCCGATTTTGGTCATGCGGTTCAACTGTCGACCCCTCGGTCCGACCCTTGACCCAGTGACCCGGTACCTTCACCGAGTCGGTCACCGGTCCGAGTTTTAAAACATTGGTTATTACTAAAAAATTGAAAACATGTTTTTAGTCCTTATTTCGATTTTAATCTATGTAGTATTTACGGACATTAGAACTACTCCATATAGTTAAATTAAAATTAAAATGATGCCCAAATATACAATACATAAAACCAAAACAAGGATGGTTGAAAGGGGGTGCCAATCCGTATGTTACTTCTCCGGTAGCCCAAGGTACAGAACATTTGACTGTTTCTCATATTCTTAATGCATCTGACGGTTTGTGGAATCCTCCTCTTGTTGAACAATTATTCAATAACGAAGACAGGAACAGGATCTTGAGTATGATGGTCCAATGTAGAGAAGGTGAAGACCAACTGATATGGAATTGTAGGAGGGACAGTCACTATTCGGTAAAGTCAAGTTACTTTGTGGCGATGAATGAGCTAATTGATAGTTTCGATTTGAAGGTAAATAGGGATTGGCAAGTGTATTTGGAATCTTTGGGTCCCACACAAAGTCAAGATTCATCTATGGCGAGCAACTAGAGGTGTGCTACCATGTTATAATCTTCGCCGGTGTCACGTTCAATGTCAAGGGGACTATCCGATTTGCGAATCAGGAGAAGAAGATGAGTGGCATCTATTTTTCAGGTGTCAGCAGGCCGAAGCACTTTGGCGCAATGTAGGGCTGTGGAGTTAGATCCAACACATCGTTGATGAAGCGGATGGTTTCAAGGACTGTCTATTTAAAATTCTTGGTGTTCTTCAAGAGAATTCAAGGATTTGCTTTGCCATGATGCTGTGGTGTTTGTGGAAGCGGAGGAATGAAAAGCTATGGAAAACACTATCAAACCGATGCGCATGTCAATCAACATTGCTTTGGATTTTCTGTATCACTGGTAGCAGGTCAAGCGAGCTAAATATGCGAGCTCACTGTCGCAAAGTCACCAAGGCGGTGGTGAAGGAAAGTTTGGGTCAGACCCGAAGTGAACTCTGTTAAATGTAATGTAGACGCGGCTTTGTTCGACGACAGGAAATTTAGTTTTGGTATCTGCATCAGGAATTCAGATGGTGCGTTCGTGAAGGCTAGAACTGGTTGGTTTGTTGGGAAACCATAGCCCCAAGAGGCAGAGGCGTTGGATCTTTTGATCGCTATAAACTGGTTAGTACTAGAGGAGTGTGTCAATCCTTAACCGAGTTTGGAACCATCATTAGATCATGGTAGTACTTTACTTTCGTGTTTACAAAACTATAAGGTTAGTTTCATTCGGAGGCAAGCAAACCATGTCGCACATACTCTTGCTAGAGCGTCACAGCAGTATGCTAGCTCCCACAGTTTTGATTGTAGTCCTACCTGTATTGCGAATTTGCTTATTAATGAAATGATATGAATTTTCCTTTTAAAAAAAAAAACAAAACAAGGATAGAATTAATTTTTCATAAGCTCAATGGATTCAAAATATTAAGAATATTTTAAAATAACTAAAGCAAAATTGGTGTATGCTACAATGACAAAAAATTATATAAGCATAGAATAATTAATTAAAGAAAACATACGGAAAATGTTATATTAAAGAGTGAATGAATATATACAAAAACATATGCAAGACAGGAATATAAATATAAATTACATATTCAAAAATTTCATAAAATATTGCAGATTTTTTTTTTGACAAGAAGGCTCCGAGCCAGTCCACAAAGAAGCAGGCCCAAACAAGGCCAACAAAAACACCGACCCAAAGCAGTCAGCTGCGAATAAAAAACAACAAAAAAAAGGCTCACACTGCAACAGGAAGAAGGGCCAATGGCCCAAAGAAAGAAATTACATCAAGACATTGAACTTACTACAGACACTTTTTCTGAATTTAGCTATAGATGGTAAATTTTTTGCAGAAACAAACTTTCAGAAGTTGAAATGAGTACCAAAAAGTTCCCTCTTTCCAAAACAACATGAATGGTGTGTTGACAATAACAAAGATGTCAATAGCTTCACCTTCTAGAAAATACACTTGGCCCAAACACTAAAATGTCTCCCCCAACTAGGGTGTTTGTTGCCATATAAATCATGGACAACCTCATCTTCTTCATTATGGTGGAAGTATTGATGCTTGATAGAGAGTGTAGATCGTGTCGCCCTTGTGTACATGGTTGTTAATTTGCATGTAAAGAGAGTGTAGATCGTGTCACTCCAAGACGTTATGTAACAATTTTATGGTGTTCTTGGGATACTCTTTTCTCTTTGGGTCTTTTTCCCAATGGGTTTTGGCCTTTGTAGGTTTTAATGAGGCCCCATCATTGTAAGGGTTGGTGCACCCCTTGTGCCCTCTTTTATAATGACAAAGTTGCTTGCTTATCTAAAAAAAGGTGTGCGGTGAGGATGAGTACATGTTTGGCATGTTTTTTGGATTGGAAACACGCTTTCAAGACATTTTTTTCATCGATTTTATCAAGTCTCCTTTTTTTGGTGACTAAAATGGGCTAAAAGCCCAAAAACGAGGCCAAAGGCCCAAACAGAAAACTACGCGGTCAAGTTAAGACCCAAGTCCAACTCTAGGATGGAGCTAATACAATTCGGAGCGACATTATAAAAAGCAGAAACCCTAGGTTGGGTGAGAGAAAATTTCGCCAAAGCATCAGCGGCTAGGTTGGCTTCACGCGGAACTAGAGACCACCGGACATGCGAAGGAGCTCCAGTCAGCGAATGGATATCATTGATCAAAGGCGCAAGGACATGCGACGGGGCGACGCCATCAACGATCATTTGGATGGCAGACGCGTTATCGTTCTCCACAATCAGGTTAAAGATTCCATTTCTCTGAGCTAACTCAACTCCATGGTAGATAGATCTGATTTCTGCTTCTACTGTTGTGCAGGTGTTCAGTTTTTGAGAAAACGCCCACACCAGAGAGCCAGAAGCGTCACGAACAAGGCCACCACAACTAGCTAGAGTGCCAGATCTGGTCACAGAGCCGTCACAATTTAGTTTGGCAAAATCAGGAGGGGGCTTCACCCAGAACAGGGCTTGCTGCGTGGGAAGTTGAGTGATGTTGTAACTAACACTACAAGAAAAACTGATTTTTTCGGCCAGGACTTTTCAGCGGATTTTTATCCGCCGAAAAATTTCCGGCGGATTGTAGGACTTACCGGCGGATTTGTTGGCTTTTTCGGCGGATTTTTTTCCTCCGCAACATTTCCAGCCCGTCGGTAAGGTCATTTCCGGCGGATTTCCGACGAATTTTGAATTTTGAAAATCCGCCGGAAATCCTTGAACATCTGCCGAAAATCCCCTGACCCCTAAGTCAAAAACACTCTTTCTCCCTCTCAAACCCCTCACACCCACCAAAAACACACCCAGCCGAAACCCTCTCCCTCTCCCTCACCCTCTTCGACTTCTCCCTCTCCCAAACCCACTCAATCTTCGATTTTAACCTTCAAACTCATTTTCGGAACATAAGGTACACGATTTCTAATCCTCATTTACTTGTATTTTGCTTGATTTGCTGTGTTTTATCGTTTTTTCACTTCTGCATTTTCGCGAAGCATTCGGTTGATGACAACCGAATGCTCTTGGGGACGAAGCAAAATGGACCCATTCGGTTGAGGTCAATCGAATACGTTCGGTTGAGTTCAATCGAATCATACTGATACTGATTGTGTTTGATATGTTCGGTTGCAGGTATGATCCAATTCGTTACCCTCATTGAAGGAAATGCTGGGAGGATTTCCATTCCAAATGAGATTTGGAGTCTAGAGTTGCCTTGTTCCTTTTATTTTGTTTTGAAAGTTGGCCCTTGTATCCGTGGTGTCAACAACATGCGCTATGGCAACATCCTTACTAATACGCATGCCATCTGCCAAGCGTATGGGGGTGTTGAGAGTGTGGAAGCCTCGTTAACATACTATCAGACCAGGCGCTTCAAGGTCGCCAGGATTATGCCGGCGGTTGCTTCTGATGGGAGTGGAAGTGACAGTGATACTGCGAGTGATACTGGATCCGGCTCTGTTGTTACCCAGCTGTAGTTTTTTACTGTTATTTTTTTTATCAATAATTGTAATTGAACGTCACTGATTTAGTAATGAATAAATATTGGGTTGATTATTTTTTGGTTTACAGTACCGTTTAAATTAAACAACAATTTTATTATTAAAAAGCGTCACCGTACATAAAACTCGAAATACACGAAAACGATAAAATGACAGAAACTACTGAGCTGGTGGAGTTAAACGACTAAGGATCTCAACGACGGTCCGTGTGGTTTCCACGTACAAATGCAGATAACCCTTCCATTTAAACAGGACATAAATGGACATCATTGCTTGGACGTCATTGTCGTTCTTGACATCCATTGTAGACCAGTGCACACGTCCATCAGACCAATCGGGTTTCCGATAAACTATACGAGTTATCTCTCACTCGTCGCCCTCCACTTGCACCTTACCCAGTAGTTTATCTTTTAGGGCAGAAATGTTATGTTGTGTTTAAGCCTACACTGCATTGTGTCTCGCCCCTCGAAATAGACACCATCAACTTTGTTGGTGATGATGAATGATAGTTAGGGAAAAATCCTGAGTATTGTGTTAGGGGCATTTTTTTTGTGTTTATACGATTTGGTGGAGAAGAAGCAGAGAAGGGGTTAGGGTTTTTGTGAAGTAGAAGGGAAAGCTGAAGCCCAATTTATAATAGGCGGGGGAAACATGAGCCGTTGATCAAAATTTTAGATCACAAATTTGAGCCGTTTATTTTCTATCCGTTGGGTCCCAATTTCCAAAGAAAATGTCATCCACTCATTTTCCTGACACGTTTGACTGGTTGTGAGCCGTTGGCTAAAAGTGTCGGTGGAATCTGAGGCGTTCAATTTTTTATTTTTAAAAAACCCATAACCGACAGATTTTTTGGATTTTCCGGTGGATTTCTTTCCTCCGCAACATTTCCGGCGGATTTTTAGGTATTTCCGGCGGATTTTTTCCTTCGAAAATCCGCCGCCGGAAATGGGTAAAAATCCACCGGAAATTACGACCCGACTAAAATCCGCCGGAAGCGTCATTTTCGGCGGATTTTTTTTGAAAAAACGAGAAATTTGATTTTTGAAAATCCGTCGGAAATCCTTGAAAATCCGCCGAAAATCCCCTCATTCGCCGGAAATCCCCTAAATCTGCTGGTAAATGACATTTCCGGCGGATTCTGCCTTTTGACCGTTTGACTTCGTTTCTTCTATATAAATCCCTTCTCCATTCTCCACTTCTTCTTCACACCTCTACCAATACTCTCATTCTCTCTACTAAATCTCTTCTTGAAATTCCTCTCTTCCTCCCTACGAATTCTCTTCTTCTCTCAACTAAATCTCTTCCTCTGTTTCGCAAATTTCTTCGATCTAAGGTATGTTTGTAACATGAGTTAATAGTTTTAGTTTTTGAATTATTTTATAATATGAGTTTGTTACTAATTGTGGTGTTGTTTGTTTAGGTATTGTTTGAGTTTGCGTTCCTCTTTTTTCCTCTTTTTTCCTCTTTGTTTGAGTTGGGGATACGCTTCAAGTCAGAGCATTCTCTTCACTACGGTTAGTTATCAAAGTAAAGTAATTAATATATCAATATATATATATATATATATATATATATGGATTTTTTGTTTTTAATGTTTAAAAAGTTTTTACCAACTTTTGGTCACCGTAAAATTTGGATTTTTTCTTTTTGTCCTTGGTGACTTTAAATAACGTTTATTGTCGATGATTTGAATACATGTTCCTGTGTCTCATTGTCGTGTCTTAGAAGTTGGTTTTCTCAAATCGCATTTTTGGTACAATATTAAAATTAATAAAATATTAATTACTTCACAATTTATAGTAAAATTTTGTTACAAATTTTGTTTGCAATAATAATACAAAATAATTTATATTGAAAAAACTTATTTATTAAGTTCACTTATAAATTTTATTAACAGGTATTGTCTTATAAAAATTGAAATTTATAATTAAATTTGCAATTATTATTTATAATGTTTAAATTATTAATATATAACATTATCTAAAAATTCATTGTGTTGTTGGTAATTGATAGTTTATTGATATATCAAAATAAAGTAATTAATATATCAATATATATCAAAATATAAAGTAATTGATAGTTTATTTGATAGTTTATTTCATTTACGTTGTAGTGTAGTACATAGATCTTGAAATTATGGATCGTAGTTGGATGTATGATCGATTGTTTCCTAGAATATCCGGTTTAAATCGACGTTTTGTAGACGGAGTAGAAGAGTTTATTTTTTGTGCTAAGTGTCATGAAGAATTTGCGCGACAAGGCGGTATTAGATGTCCGTGCTTGAAATGTTCCTTTCGATTTATAAAAAATGAAGAAGAAGTTAGACTTGATTTGTACAATAATGGGTTTAGGCCAAATTATTGGATATGGAGTCGTCACGGGGAAGTAGGACCAGGGGTAGCTGCAGTTCCCGCGGTTAATGTTCCGGTTGAAGTAGTAGCTTCCACATCAAGTAGTTATTCAGCGACTACGACATCTGAAGGCCAAATTATACAACCGTTAGATGTTTATCAGGGAATGATATCTGATGTTGTTGGAGTAAATTTGGATTTAGAAGAACCAGAATATGATGCTGAAGAAGTTCCAAATGAGGAAGCTCAAAGGTTTTACATGTATTTGAGTGAGACAAATAAACCATTATTTGAAGGATCTAAAGACTCAAAATTATCAATGTGTGTTCGGTTGTTGGGTCTTAAGTCTCAATTTAATGTTGCTGAGTTGTGCATGGAATATATGACCAAAATGATGTTGGATGCAACCCCCATTAGAGGGCTTTTGCCCCAAAGTTATTATGAAGCTAAAAGACTGGTATCGAAGCTTGGCTTAAAATCTAAAAGAATTGATTGTTGTGTGTCTGGTTGCATGCTCTATTATAACAATGAGTTTGTCATAAATGATGGAGAGTTGTCGGAATGCAAGTTGTGTGGAGAGCCACGCTATCGTGTCAGTAGGAAAGGGATGAGCAGAGGCAAACCGGTTCCACGAAAAGCAATGTTCTATCTGCCGCTTATACCAAGGCTACAGAGGATGTTTACAATTCAATGGAGACCGCGGGTAAAATGACGTGGCACCATCAAAATAGAAATAATTCTGGTGAATTACGTCACCCATCTGATGGTGAAGCTTGGAAGCATTTTGACCGTGTTCATCCTGATTTTGCAAGTGATCCACGCAATGTTCGGCTTGGTTTATGCTCTGATGGTTTCACACCATATATCCAAGCCTCGGCAACACCGTATTCATGTTAACCAGTTATTGTTACCACATACAACCTTCCTCCAGAAATGTGTATGTCTAAACCATACATGTTTTTAAATTCTATTATTCCAGGGCCAAGTAATTCAACAGCTGGCCGGTATTGACATATATTTGCAACCTTTGATTGATGACCTAAAAAGGTTGTGGAATGGTGTTTTAACTTATGATGCAGCACGCAAACAAAATTTTGTGATGAGGGCGGCTTTGATGTGGACCATTAATGACTTCCCTGCCTATGGAATGTTGTCTGGATGGGGGACACATGGTAAGATGGCATGTCCGATTTGCATGGTTGACACAAAGGCTTTTCGTCTTAAATACGGAGGAAAAACTTCATGGTTTGACTCGCACCGTAGGTTCTTACCTATGGATCACCCATTTAGAAAGCAGAAATATGCGTTCATCAAGGGAAATGTTGAAACAGCTGGACCTCCTCGTAAGTTGACACCAGAGAAAGTTTGGAATAGTGTTAGGGATATCCCTCCTGTGGAAGTCGTAGCGGGTGTTGTTTCTCGTCCAGATGGCTATGGACAATGGCACAATTGGACAAAAAAAAGTATTTTAGGGAGCTTCCCTATTGGAAAGATAATCTATTGAGACACAATCTCGATGTCACGCATATAGAGAAGAATTTTTTTGACAACATATTTAACACTGTCATGAACGTGAAAGGCAAAACGAAAGACAATGAGAAAGCTAGGAAGGATATAGATCATTACCGTAGACGAAAGGATTTGTTGTTGGTTGAGCAAGGTACTAGGACTTTGAAACCCAAAGCCAGTTATACTTCATCTACTGAACAAGCGAAAGCAGTTTATCAGTGGATAAAAGAGTTGAAAAAGCCAGACTGTTATTCTTCCAATTTATCTAGATGTGCGGATGTGGATAATGGGAGGTTGCATGGGATGAAGAGACATGATTGTCATGTATTCATGGAGTGCTTACTTCCTATCGCTTTTAGTTCGTTGCCAACACACGTTTTGAATCCGCTCATTGAAATAAGTCAATACTTTAAGAATTTGTGTTCTGCAACGCTAAAAACTGATGATCTTTCAAAAATGGAACAAGACATACCACTTATCTTATGCAAGTTGGAGAGAGTATTTCCGCCCGGTTTCTTTGATTCTATGGAGCATCTACCGGTGCATCTCGCATATGAAGCTAAACTTGGCAGACCTGTCCAATACAGATGGATGTATCCGTTTGAAAGGTCAGTTAATTTTTATAATATAAGAAACAAGTTTAAAATATATGATTATTATGTTAATTAATATCATTTTCTCTAGGTTCTTTTTAGGGAATTCTTGTCATCAGAGGACGTAAGTGAGCAACAATCTTATGCTCATATTAATGCACATTTTCCAACGTGGTTTAGGCAACATGTTTATGTCCTCCCACCAACTTCTACCAACAAACACTTGAGGAACATATCATACGGTCCTCGAAGATGTGTTAAAGAATGGCACCATACTTTGTCAATGGATACAAATTTCACACCAATGAATGGACACAAGGCAGAGAGACAGTCAATAGTGGAGTGTGCATGAAGGGTGTCACTGGAGGAGGTGAAGATGATTTTTATGGTGTGGTTCAACACATATATGAACTTTCGTACCCCATCTAGATTTTAGTCAGAAGATAGTGGTTTTTTATTGTAATTGGTTTGATCCGTCTGCTCGAGGAACAAAGGTGAATCCAAAGTCAAATACAGTTGACATTAAAATGAATGGTAGATATCAATTGTATGATCCGTTCGTCATTGCACAAAATGTGAGACAAGTCTATTATGTCCCTTATCCATCAACGCAGACTGATAGGCGTGGTTGGTGTGTCGCAATTAAAACAAAACCAATAGGTCGCATTGAGACAAATGATGACACGGTGGAAGATGTGTTATATCAAATGGAAGAGATGTCTAATGTAAATGAAGTGATTCAAGTTGAACCCATTAGTCGTTTATGTGATGAGCCAAACACCGAAGATGAAGTTGATGACGAAGAAGATGCTGATGAAGATGCAACAGACCACATTGGTGTATCAATAATTCACTCCTCTGATGATGATGATTTTGAGAATGAATGGGATTCCAATTAGTTATTTATGTTTCGACAATATATGTTAACCTATTTTTAATCAAGGATGTAATTTATGTTTGTTTAATTAGTATGTTTATATATTTTTGTTTAGTATGTTTATGTTAACCTTGTTTAGTGTATGTTTGTTTGTTTAAATGTATATGTCTAGATACGGTCATGGCATCTCACTCAGGATCCGATGACGAGACATATATTCCTCCACCTGTCACGGGTGATGCCGCCAGCACTAGCAGGCGGAAGACTTCTACTCGCCTAGGGCGTCGTGTTCAGCCTGCTCGTGTTGTTGTTTCTGGTGGAAGATATTTGCCGCCGCCTGGGTCTAAGGGTGCTAGTACTAGTACTGCAGGGGACCCAGTGATTCCTGCTGGTACTGAGGGCTTAGCCCCGACAGATGTTGATGCAGATGGGGTACGCACATTCACTGTTGACCGTGAGGTGGTGAGGTATACAACTGATGGGCGTATCATATAGGAGACTGCTGGCGATTCGTAGGTATATATATTATTATTTATTAATTTATTTTTTCTGCCTTTTATATAACTTATATAATTTGGCGTAATAAAATTCATCTTTTTTTAATGCAGGTTTCTTCCTTCGAAGGCTATAGCTACCGCCATCACAAAGACAATCAAGGAGAATTTCACCAGCAGCTGGAAGAATTGGACGGCTGTTAGAAAAGATGAAGAGGCAATTGAGAGGATGTGTTTACCGTGATTTTTGGTAAACACCGCTAGTTACACGTGTGTGTTACTCGCGAGACCAACTAGAAACATCTCAGAACATTTGTGTTAAAGTCTTTATTGAAAATAGTTAAGGTTCTTACGGTTTGTTTGAAAATGATGGTGATAACCGTTTAATGAAGGAAAAAATGATAACGAAATGGAGAGTGAAGTAGAAAAGTGTTTAAGAAGAAGTGCAGAAACGTGAAGGGTTTCAGAAACTTAAACAAATAAGGAAAATAAGATCAAATGCAGTAAAGTGCAGGAATCGCAAAGGAATGGTAAAGACATTGCATTGAATTTAAAGTTGGTACGCTGGATCATACATTGTTCGTGATTTGACTCGCTTTTCTCTGATATGCGGAAGTAGGAGTGTTTTCAGAACTTTGTAGAAATGATTCGCGACCCTTGTTCTATGTAAAAAACGCCTATTTATAAAGAAAAACTAATAACCGCGCAGCGGTTTCAAAATTAAGCTAATTGTTTGGCTAATTCGACTAAGTAACTGCTCCATCTCTCGACTACATTGCTATTGTCTCTTTCGACCAGCACCTCTTTGACTTGACCTGTTATCTGGATATTGTTCATCTTCCTGTCGAACTACTGGCTTCAGCTTTCCAAATTTCGATAAGTTATGCGCTACGCTGATTCTCTCTGTTTGCAGCTTCTTGCTGTCGAAATGGTAGTTTCTCTTCTTAAATCCACCAACTCAAACCTCGTTGACTGCATTTAAGTTTAGCCTGTCGAAAATGCAGGCTAACAGGATGTTAAAATCATTTTTGGTAAGTTGTTCTACGAAATAATTAATTTGTTGTATTATCTTATTGACTTGATTAATTAATTTGTCTTATAATTAACAACATTGTTGTAAATTTCTTAAATTGGAAAAATGTACATGGTTACCAGAGCAGCAAAGAGAAGTTGAGAGAGTGTTCCATAAGAGATGTTCCCATCGCTATTCTGATTTACTGCGGGAGGCGCGCGGTAAGAATGCGAAGCCATCTTATATGGGAGACTCAACTTGGGCTGCGTTAAAGGAGTACTGGGAGACACCAGAACTTAGGAATTATTGTGAGAAAGCTAAGAAGAACCGGCTTCTGAAAAAGGTGGCTGCACACACAGGGGGTGTTAATACGGCAACGCATCACATGCGTTTCGTAAATTTATTATTTTATTACTTGATTAATTAATTATTTATAATTAACTAGTCATTTTCATGTGTATTAATTAATAATATGTATATATATAGGAGCCGAGGGAACAAATGACAATCACTTTGCCTGAGTTGCATCGCTACATGCATATGCGGGAGGACACTGGTGAGTTTGCTACAGATCGGGCGAGGAATATTCAGGTAAAACTACTTTTATAATTATATATTAATGTTTATTATTTATATTAATCTTTATATCGGGCGAGGAATATTATATTAAAACTACTTTTGCTATAGTAATTTATTTGTTGAGTTATTTTTTTCAGGAGAGCTACCAGGGTGGGCTGGCTGAGTACCATGAGTCACTACAGAGCAGTGGGGCAGCTGATATCGATCCAGTGGAGGAGGCTAGAGTAGCTCGTGATATTTGGGAGAGAGCAGCTGGTCCCCAAAAGAGTAATCGTATCGTAGGATCAGGTGGTATTGGACCGGCTGCTTTCCGAACAAGCATTATTCCGAGTCTATCAGCTTCACATTCTGGATCCTTGAATACTAGTCGCTCTTATGTTCCCAATGCTGGTGAGTTGAACGTTACGCAATTGACGCAGCAACTGAGCGAGAGGCCCAGCGTCAGTTTGCCGAGCGGTAGAAGCAAAATTACCGGGAACTGCAGGCGCTTCTGGAGAAAGCCAGGATAGCTGAGGAGCGCATGGAGGAGCAGGCTAGGGTAGTTGCGGAGCAGGCTAGGCTAAATGAGGAGCGCTTTAAGTTTTTACAGGATCAGCTGATGTCTCAGCACTCGAGGCCATCCTCATCACCTATGCCATCCTACCTGCCGCAGCAGCATTACGGCAGTGCATTTCAGCAGTGACCTCAGCAGCAGTATGCACCCCAGTATTCCCAGCAGTATGCACCTCAGTCATACCAGTCATACCAGCAGCCCCAGCAGCAGTCACCTCACCAGCCAAACCAGCACCCCCAGCGGCGGTCACCCCAGCAGCCCCACATCGATCTTAATATCGATGCGATTAGTGCTTTTCTTGCATCTGATGATACCTATTATCATGGTGATGACATAGACCAGCAGCCACCCCAGTAGCTGGATTATTTTATTTTGTTGTATGAAGATTTTTTTATTGTATGGATATTTTTGTTGTTGTATGGATATTTATTTAAATTAATTATTAATTTTCATTCCTAATTTTTATTTTTTTAAATAGTAAATTAATTCATTATTAAATTTTATTTTTTATCAATAATTAAAGTTTTTAATAAAATAATTAATTAAAGTTTTTAATAAAATAATAATTTTTTAAATAAAAGGATTTTAAATTTTTTTTTTTTTTTTAAAAATATTTAAAAAAAAAAAACGGTTTTTCCGGCGGATTTGTGGACTTTCCGGCGGCGGAAACCGTTTGCTGCGAGCTGGCTACCCGCGCCAAAAATCCGCCGAAAAGTCCACATTTTCGACGGATTTGTGGCTTTTCCGATGGATTTTGCCCGGCGAAAAGTCCAATTTTTCTTGTAGTGTAACAATGCGTTCCCTTTTGGCTGCTTCCAGAACAGCATCCACACGGACGTGAATACGGCGGATCAAAGGCTGAGATGGGTCACTGTTACCGTTGAAGACAAAGTCGTTTCTGGCATTCCAAATCACGTCAAGTGTAATGCCGAAGATGAGACTCCAGTTTGGTGTGGTAAGACCTCTGACCCTCCCTGAAATATTCATAGCCAGCCAGGAAAACCAATCTGTGTCTGAGAAAAATGGTGTTTGGTTCCCTTGCAGGAGCTCAAACCATATCGTGGCAGCGCGTTGACAGTCCCTAAAATAGTGGAAGAGGCTCTCTTCGTACATACCACAGATGGGGCAAGTTGAGGACTTGCAATGTGTCTTCGGAATCGTTCGAGGTTGGTCATAAGTCTTCCTTGCATAGCTTTCCAGAGAAGCAGGCGGATGCGCTCCGGGCCATGCCATTTCCACACACACAGAAAGAGGTTCTGATGGGGGACATGTAGGGGTGTTCAAAACCGAACCAAACCAATAGAAAACCGCAAACCGAACCAAACCAAACCGAAAACCGCAAATCAACCCGTCAGCACCTTTGTCTTGTGAAGGAGGAGGCTACAAGCAAATAAGCTCAGAAACAATGTTGGGGATGTAATTAAAAAAGCTTTCACTATCCCATTCCACATTTTCTTTTACCATGTTGTTTATAGTAATGCTTGGAATCTGTAATTGGACATTTGGATTAAGATCATCCACTAAGGGGCCGTGTCCTGGCACCAACGGATCCAGCCAAAACCGAATAGTATTTCCATCTTGTAGGTTCCATCTAAGATGTTTGTAAAACTCAGGCCAAACCTTACAAATACCACGCCAAAGATTAGGCAAGATATCGTTGCCATATTTATACTTGTTGCGCATAATTGTGACCCACAATGTGTTTGAGTTGGTACAAAGATTCCAACTATTCTTAAACAAAAAGGCTTGGTTGACCAATCTAGTGGGTCTAAGCCCCAAGCCACCTTGTTTTATAGGATTGCAAACTGTGTCCCAATTGATGAGATGCATCTTGCGCTTGTCCTCCTCATCCCCCAAATGAATGAACGGCACCGTTTATCCACCTCCTCACAAATGGTAGTGGGAATAATGGCAGCTTTCATAGCGTATGAGGGTAGAGCTTGAATAACCGATTTGGCAAGAGTTAGGGGCCCGGCAAGAGAAAGATTCTTCGCTTTCCAATTGCTTAATCGTTGTTGAACGTTCTCAATTATAAAATGAAAGGTATCCTTGTTAACGCGCTTGTGTAGAATGGGAATGCCCAAATACTTTCCAAGGTCGTCCGTAGAGGCAAAGCCAAGAGTGTTTTCGTATATATTGCCTTTGTTCCCAACCCACATTTCTAGAGAAGAAAATTCAGGTTTTGTCTTCACTAACCTTTTGGCTGGAACTCGTACAAAATTGTTGAAGGGTGGTGTTTATAATCTAAGCCTGGGCAACATTAGCTTCGGCAAAAAGGAGTAAGTCGTCCGCAAATGCCAAATGAGTGATAGAGGGGCCGTGGCGAGAAAGCTTGATGGGCTTCCAAGTCTAAGCACTGACTTCACTCTCAATTCTATGGAACAACCTCTCAAGGCATAAGACAAAGAGGTAAGGAGAGATGGGGTATCCTTGTCTAATGCCCCGAGAGGGTGTGAACTCCTCAAAATCCTCGCCATTCCAAAGAAGACGCATTCTAGGAGATGAAATGCACTGCCAAATAAGGTTGATGATCTTAGTTGGCATCTCAAGACCTTCTAAAGTATCCTTGATTAAATCCCACCAGAGACGGTCGTAGGCTTTTTCCAGATCAATTTTGATCGCTATCCATCCCTTTTGACCCATTCTCTAGCGCATGGAGTGGAAAATCTCTTGGGCCACAATGATATTGTCTTGACCATGACGCTTGGGAATGAAAGCACATTGAGCAGGACCAACTAAATAGTGGAGAGCGTCCCGGAGGCGATGTGAAATAAGCTTCGTGATGACTTTATAAGATACGTTGCACAATCCAATAGGGCGGAAATGCTTCATGGAAGTCACAACATCTAACTTCGGAATTAAGGAGATGAGGGTGTCGTTGATGTCCGCAATAAGCTCCGGTTTCTCAAACATTTCCCGCACCAACTTGAGGAGAGATGGGCCTGTGAATAAGGAAAATAAGAAATCTGTAAATAGTAGTTGTGTAGATTTATTTATATGCTTATGCTTTGGCCCAGGCCCGTTAGGTCTTCTTAGAGAAGACTATTTAAACTCTATTGTATTTGGTATTGAGGATCACTGAGACACTATCAATAAAACGGAACTACAGCTACTCTGTAGTCGCAGACGTAGGCAGACTTTGGCCGAACTGCGTAAACAATATCGTGTGTTATATGCAGACTTCAGGACAACTTCACCATGAATTCTGTGTTATATGCTGACAGGGCCAACAGTTTGCCATTGAGATTGGTAGAATATAGCTTGGAAGCCATCCGGTCCAGGGGCTTTGAAAGCACCATAGCTTTTGACAATGTTCCACAACTTGTCCATCTCTACATCCTTGTTAAGAGCCTCAATATCCTGCATACAAAGTTTGGGGCAAGGGAAATTAGAAATGAGCGGAGTAAAATTATCATCAATAGTAAAAAGCTTTTTATAATAATTAGTGGCATGAGTCTCAAGGGATGAAGGGTCATGAATCCAGCTTCCCTCCTCATCTAAAAGCGAGAGGATCTTATTGTGGCGACGACGGATAGTGGTGACTCCTTGAAAATATACAGTGTTCCGGTCACCAAACTCAAGTCACTTAGCTCTAGACTTTTGGAACCAAAACAACTCCTCATTAGCAAGAGTTTCCTCATAGAGCTTCCAAGTTTGATTTTGGATGGATATGAGATGAGGATCCCATCCCCGGGCAAGGCGCTTATCAAGGTCAATAAGCTTCTTCCGGAGGTCTCTTTTTTTGGAAAAGATGTCTCCGAATGTCTCATGATTCCAATGCTTGAGGATTTGTTGCAAATTCTTGAGCCGTTGAGACCAATTTTGGTTGATGTTACCCCACGAGGTTTGCACCATCGAAAGAAAGGAGTCATGAGTGAGCCAAACCGCTTCGAATCTAAAGGGGCGCCTGCGACGGTTGGGACGGTCACTGGGCTCCATCTGCAAAAGAAGAGGACGATGGTCAGATTTAAAGTGAGGAAGATGAAAGAGGGTAGCCTCATGAAACCGAATACTCCAAGATAAGTTAGCCAAGCAACGGTCAAGTCTTTTGTAGACACCATCTCTAAACCAAGTGAAGTGGTCCCCTGAATAGCCAATGTCCAAAAGATCACCCGCATCGATGGTTTCCCTAAGGCCTCTATCATGGGCCAGAGGGCCCGCAATAGGAGGGCCGAGGTGATCACAATCCAAAAGGGTTGTGTTGAAGTCACCAAGGAGAGACCAAGGTAAGTGGATTGCCAAAGATAAATCTTGTAAGGAATCCCAGAGTGCCTGACGAGGGGCAAAGTGGGGGCTCCCATAAATTTCCGTAAGCAACCAAGGACCACTATTCTTCCAATTGACCTTCATATGAACAAATTGGTTAGAGTAGTTGAGGACGTCCACTTTCCACAAGGAGGAGTCCCATAAGCACCAAATTCCACCTGCTTGGCCTTGGGCTTCAATGATGTACCTACCATCAAAAGGAAGTTTATTAATAATTTTGTTGGCTCTATCGCCACTCAGGTGAGTTTCAACTAAAATAAGAAAGGAGAAATGATATTCAAATCTAAGGTCTTTAATAAGATTCGAAAACCCCCTGCCTGCCGTGCCATGGCAATTCCAACAACACACAATCATTAAGTCACTAGTAATGGGTGATATTTTTTCCAATGACGTGTCATTAGTTATATGTTATATTAGTGGATAAAACGATCAACTCCTTACTCCTTTGGTTCTATAGATGCAGGGGCTGATATTATATAGTTTGGGCAGGGGAGGGGGATGACTTGTCCAAGAATTTTAATATATATATATATATATATATAGTGCCGGTCCAACATAAGTTGAGGCCTAAAGCACAAACTAATGAGACATTTTTATGTAATATAATAAAAGTTATAGGCTTAAATTGATAATGTATTTTATTTGCTACAACTTAATTGAAAATTTGTTGATTATATTAATAAAAAATTTGGTTATTGATATTTTATATTAAAAATTCAACTAAACTTTTCTTTTCTTCCAAATTCCCTGTTAGGATCTTAAAAAATTAGAAATAAGAAGCATAATCAATTAAACTAAAAAATGATTACGAAAATAAAATTATTAACTAAAGAAGTATATAAAACTAAATTAAAGCTAGTGGGATTCTTTATGCATATAATATATACATCTTTGCCTTTGCAAAAATAAATTTGACACAGCATGAGGATTGTGAAACATGCATTTTTTAAGGATATGTTTGGGGGGGAGGGGGAAGACTTGGAAAAGACTAGTTTATATTTTAGTAAGTATTTGAGATTTTTAAAAAGTAAAAGAATAACATGATAGATTACAACATAACAATTTTAATCACACTTCATTTATGCATATTGATATTTTATAGCTTACTTAATTTAGAATTGAAAAATAAGCCCTCCCCTCTCTTCCCATCCCCTCCCAAAGTGACCCTAAAAGAAAACAAATGGGAGAGCGCAAACCCATATATCCTTCAAATATATAAAAAATTGAAACACACACTTTAATTATGTGGCATAGAAGAATAGAAGAATCGAACATGCAAAAGTTAGAGGCGCCGTACAAACCATACAAGCTAATGAAACAATGGTTATCTTGATGCAATTACAGCTAATTGAGGCCTTTTTTAGACAAAAAAACTTGGAGGCCTAAAGCAAGGGCTTGGCCCAACTACACAATTGGGCCGGCCCTATATATATATATATATATATATATATATATATATATATATATATATATGTATATAGGGTTTTTTTTTGTACCCCCCATCATCTCCCTAGCTACCCCCATCAACCCTCCGAAAAGACGCAATTGCCCTTAACAAAATTTAAAAATCCCGAACGTATCTTGATTTCAATTTTTTTTTGGAAATCGGATTTAGGTAAATCCGATTTCCACTAAAAATTTTAAAAAATTTAAATCGGATTTAGGTAAATCCGATTTCCACTAAAAATTTTAAAAAATTAAAATCGGATTTACCTTATATGATGGGGTAGATTCGCTTTTAAAAATAACAAATCGGATTTACCTTAAGTGGGGGTAAATCCGATTTGTTATTTTTAAAAGTGGATCTACCCCATCATATAAGGTAAATCCGATTTTAAAAATAACCAAAGCGGATTTACCTTATGTGGGGGTAAATCCGCTTTGTTAACCTAATTAATAAATAAATAAATCAGTCAAAATTTTAGAAACAAATTTCGACCGTCTTTTGGTTCTGTTAAGTGTGTAGTTCGTTAACACGTGGAGCAAACTTATGATCAATGGCGGGAGGATCCAATTGCAGCATCGATCCAGATCATCGCGAATCTTGTCGAGGTTCATAAGACCGAGAAGTGACTTCTTTCGACCATCTTTTGGTTCTGTTTAGTGTGTAGTTCGTTATTGTACGTCAGGAGAATAATTTAGGCTAAAAAATCAGTTTTCGGGCAACCTACTCAAATTGTAATGAAACCACATTCTTTAAATCCGAAAAATATCAAGGATCAATACTCCTCAAGAAGTGACTTCTTTCAGGACTAAGGACCTCAAAATCCCAAATTCCATCGTTTACTATTTTTTATTAATTTTTTTAATTTTTCATAATCTCCAAAAAATCTGAAAAAATTTGCATAACTTTATTTTGGTTTTATTAGATTTTTAGTGGTGTTTTTATAATTTTTGGATTAGTTTTGGCTGTTTAACGGATTTTTAGTAGCATTTTATAACTTTTTTAAAAAATTAAATAAAAAACAATTTTTTTTAATAACAAAATCGGATTTACCTTAGGTGGGATAAATCCGATTTTCTTTTTTTTAGGGAAATCGGATTTACCTTAGGTGGGATAAATCTGATTTTCTCTTTTTTTAGGGAAATCGGATTTATGTACCCAATAGGTAAATCCGATTTCCAAAATAACAAACCGGATTTACCTCCAGCTAAGGTAAATCCGCTTTGTTATTTTTGAAATCGGATTTACCTATTGGGCACCCCCATATGAGGTAAATCCGACTTTAAAAATAACAAAGCGGATTTACCTCAAATGGAGGTAAATCCGAGCGAATTGAAACTAAGTTTGCTCCACGTGTTAACGAATTAAAAATAACAAAGCGGATTTACCTCAAAGCGGATTTACCTATTATTTTTGTTACTATGTAATTAGTGCGCAATATCCCTTGGTTTTTCCTGTTTTGATTACTACCCTTTGTTATTGTTACTACATTTTTTTGGAGGAAATCATTTCTACTTGTTTTGAGTTAGTCTTTAGTTTATTTAACCATTCTAAGTAACTCAAACCTTTTTAAATTAAATATATAGTTAAAAAGTGAGAGATCTACTAAATCTCTCACTAGTGAACCACTAAAATTGACTTTAAGATATAATTTAAAATTCCATCGATGGTTGAGATTTAATACGAGTTGATTTAGTTTTAACCACTAAAATTAACTAAAGAAGTATATAAAACTAAATTAAAGCTAGTGGGATTCTTTATGCATATAATATATACATCTTTGCCTTTGCAAAAATAAATTTGACACAGCATGAGGATTGTGAAACATGCATTTTTTAAGGATATGTTGGGGGGGGGGGGGGGGAGGGGGAAGACTTGGAAAAGACTAGTCTATATTTTAGTAAGTATTTAAGATTTTTAAAAAGTAAAAGAATAACATGATAGATTACAACATAACAATTTTAATCACACTTCATTTATGCATATTAATATTTTATAGCTTACTTAATTTAGAATTGAAAAATAAGCCCTCCCCTCTCTTCCCTTCCCCTCCCAAAGTGACCCTAAAAGAAAACAAATGGGAGAGCGCATGGGAGAGCGCAAACCCATATATCCTTCAAATATATAAAAAATTGAAACACACACTTTAATTATGTGGCATAGAAGAATAGAAGAATCGAACATGCAAAAGTTAGAGGCGCCGTACAAACCATACAAGCTAATGAAACAATGGTTATCTTGATGCAATTACAGCGAATTGAGGCCCTTTTTAGACAAAAAAACTTGGAGGCCTAAAGCAAGGGCTTGGCCCAACTACACAATTGGGCCGGCCCTATATATATATATATATATGTATATATGCACACACACGACCCTTTAAATCTCAAACAGAAGCGTTGGTGCGGTGGCTAAGCATGTTGCCTATATGAATTTTGCACGCAGTTCGATTCTCGTTTAAATCTATTTCATTTTATATCATTAGCTAGTCTAATTTTCTCAAAAATAATCGCAAAACGAGTTCGGTGGGCATGGTGAATTTTACCATTTCAACAATATAAACATTTGTTCACAGTAAGGAAAATATTAGTATATATTACTCATAACTTTGACCCCATAAAAATTCCAGTCAAAATCTGTCCCTATATAGATGTGTTAAATGCGCGCATTTGTGCTATCATTTGATTTTGGTTTATTAGCCTATCCTCCTATGTTTTTTTTGCTTATTACAAAAATCTTGATTTGACTTAATACTCCCATCACAACACTTTGGCGTCTAATGTAATTAAAATTGATTTAATTGAATGACATCATAATAAGTAACCAAACCACACTTTGTGAAAATTGAGCAGGCACAGACCATGGTGGCCACATGCCCCTTGGTGCTCTAGTTTTTCTACATCTATTCAACATCTCAATTTCTCACTATTTGTATCCTTTTATCATATCACTCACTCATCACATCTACCGTATTAGTCTCTATTCCCTTTTCTTTCTTTCTTGATGTTGTTGGGGTGTATTGGGTGTCCAAAAATATTTTCCCATACTATCTATGAAGAGTAATCCGTGCAAGTACACGGATTCGTCATCCTTAATCTTACTTCAGAAATACAAATAGCCCTCAAATAACATTGATTCCTAATCCTAAGAGAAATGAAAAATTGAGATTACTACATGTGAGGTCATAACAGAAAGCAAAAATAAAACTTCTGGATCATGCAGGTGGGTTGCATGAGGTGGCTAGCTCTATAGTAATAAACCCAAGACTTATTTCGCTCATCTAGTTGAAACGCACTTTATGAGCTGAAGAGAAATGCTTTGATGCTGCAACAATGGAGGCCTTAGGTCCACTAGTTGCAGTAGCTTTAGTACTTGTCTTAGTAGTAATCTTCACATCGCCACAGAAAAACAACGTGGAGGATGAAAACAGGCCATTCTTGTTTTCCTTATCACCACCCATTTCACTTCTAATTGCAACTTGTGCTCAATTTTTACTATTTGATTTAGATGACTCTGCTAATTGAAACACTTTGGAACATATTATTTGGCGTTATATAAGCATAAAGTTTCTTGATGATGTTGCTAACTTGGCCATCAAGTTTATTGACTCAAATTGTAACTTTATGCTCTATTGACTCACACTTTGTCAATTTCATGGTTTCTTTCTGTCCGCCGAAGTTGAATTTTACTACCTAGCGCTATTCCGTCCTTCACCTTCCTGGAATTTACCTTTGATATGTGGATATATATGTGGAATTTACCATTAAATATTTTTAAATTATTAAAAATTAAAATAGTAAACAGTTTTTTAGTTAAAAAAACAGCTATTGTTAAAAAAGCAGCTGCCGGTATAGCTGCTGGTGCCGAAGCGCCACCTCTTGCTTTGGCCACAGCCACCAACTGCTGTGGTCGTTGCTACTAGCCACCAGAGCTCCGTGTAACATCCCTAATTTTTAAATACTCGTACTATAATACCTAAGACCGAGTAATTATTTGTGGGAAAAATTGGTCGCGTCTCGGGGATTCATATGTCGAGGAATTTGTCAAGAAATCCTATTCTCCATTAAAATGTGGCTTATTCATAATTTAAATAAGGAATTGGGGCTGAAGGGCAAATCTGTCTTTTCACATCCCTAATTTTAAAAATATAATTATGAAGATTATAATTAATTACGAGCCGAAAGAATTAAGGAATTTCGGATCGGAACTGGATTAATCGAGAAAGTTTTATACCGAAGAGAAATTTCGACACCTAACCTATGACTAAATGGGCCAGGGGTAGTTTGGTCATTTCTCAATCATTTAAAACCCCAGCCCATACACACTTGCCCAGCCTCACTCTCTCACACTCAGCATTCTCTTAGAATTTAGAAAAAGAAAAAAGAAGCTGAACAGAAGAAAGGAAGGAGGAGGGCGAGAAGGAGAGAGGAAGAAGAAGGAGGGGAAGATCACCATTCCAGCTGCATGTAAGTTATTCCCCCACCCCTCCATTCCATTTTCCATCCTCTTTCCTTTGATGTAAATTTCAGAAGCTAATCTTCATCTCTTCCCTAACTTCCATTTTCGGATTTGGTGCTCCAATGGTGTAGAAAGTGGAATCCTGAAATTTGCTGTTTCCTTGCATGTCCTTCCTAGCTCTTGGAGAAGAAGCTTTAACCTTGCATTTCGAGTTTGGTGGTAGATCAGCCACCTTGAGTTGCTGTTTCCACTGGTTCAGTAGGAGAGGAGTTGCTGTCTTAGTTTTGTTGGTGCCTTTCGGTGTTCGTTCGTGAGTTCTCTTGTTCCGGTCATTTCGTGTTTCGGTTGGAACTCCTAGAACGATCGTCAACGGGTGAGTTCTAATCACGATTAGGGCATTTTGATATTCTGAACTGGTTTTTGGTATTGGGCTCTTTGGTGACATTTTCAGTTTTCGAAAGACTTAGAACCGAGAAATGATTTTGAGTCAAAATTGTGTTTTACGGTTTAGTGAGAATTTTGATTAAATCGTTGAAATGAAATGATTTGTATACTATCTGGAATATCTGGAATTTTCTGAGTTTCAGGAGTGATTGACATTAGGAATCGAATTGGGCGGAAACGGAGAGCAAAAATGAGAAATATGTGAAATTGGTAACAGACACAGGTCGCACGGACCGTGCGCCCCTGGGCACGGACCGCGCGCCTGCATCGGGTTGGCTTAATTGGAAATAAAACGAGACGCACGGGTCGTGCGCCCCTGGGCACGGACCGTGCGCCCTCTTCGGTTTGGTTGAGTGATTTTGGTAAATCACGCACGGGTCGGGTGCCCCTGGGCACGGACCGTGCGTGAGCTTCTGTTACCGATCCCCGATTTCTCATTTCGACGCTCCTTTTGATCCCAAACCTTTTCTAATCTCTTTCTCAATCATTTAAAAAGGAATTGCCTCACTGAAAACCTTATTTTTAACTTGTTCAACTCATGATTTTGAAAAAGAGCTTTGAAAGCCTATTTGATTGAAAAACCGAAACCCTAGTATACGTGTGGGTACATCGACGGATGGATTGACTAAATATATATAACTATATATGCCATTGTGTAGGATTATAACACCGGATGTCTAACTATTGAATTCATCTAAACGGGTTATAGATCGATATAGATATAAAGTATCTAATAAGCTTATGTGATTGATCCTTTGGTGGTCGAAAAGATATAAATTATCCAACTCTCGAGAATTGATACGTATTGTCATATGTATCGCGTTGGGTGACAATCCGACAAGTAGCATACTAGGAAGGGAAGTCATGGCCCTCACCCTAGGCCCTGTATACGTTTTGGCGTGGTCAATTCGTGGGTTACCGGGATTCGTGAATTGTTTCACAGCCGGTTTATGTTAAGTTAAATGCATGATTCGCCGGGATTAGTGATTGTTGCACAGTCGGCGTTTTGATTAATAATATAAGTATACGACTCGCCGGGATTCGTGAATTGTTGCACAGTCGGCGTTTCGATAAATAAATTAAGAACACGATTTACAGGGATTCGTGAGTTTGCTGCACAGTCGGTATTTCGATAAGTGACTTGACATTGCATCGTGAAGTATAATCATAACATTTTTTATAATTAAACCGAGTGTTGTGAGGGGGCACGGTAGAGCTCACTGAGATAATGTTATCTCACCCAATCCATATTTGTTGTTTTTCAGAGCTGAAGACTTAGTCATATTTACCCTTCGTTCTTTTGTTGTTCTATTTGGTTGTATAAACTTGTATTGGTTATGAGTTTTACGAACCGCTTTATATTTCTGTTTGGTATTTGGACTTGGATATTGTATTCCGTTCGGTATGGAACCGATGAACTTCTATTTTATGAAGTAATGTTATTTCCGACTATGTGTTGATTTCGGAAAAAGTTTGTATGTCCAATACTTAAACAAGAATTGTGTCCTCTGAACTTCCGCATCTGTGCATCTTCGGTGTCTCTACACGTTAGAAATACCGGGGTGTTACATTTGGTATCAGAGCAGTTCGACCTAGTCGGACTTAGATGTTAAGAGTCTTTTACGTCTTCTAAGTCTGATTCTTCTTAGTATGCTATTAGACATTGAGCCTGATCAATTTAATACTTTGTGCATATTTCGCAGAATCATGGCTGGAAGAGGTAGGAGAAACCCACCTGTTGATCCTCATCAAGAATGGATGCAGAATGTCATTGAAACTCAACAGAAGATGATGAATGACATGATGCTAATGCAACAGCAACATATGGCTCAAATGGCTCAAATGCAGCAGATGCATCAGATGCCTCAACCACAACCAGCTGAGCCAATCAATGTACCAACACCTGAGGATCCCAACAGGGTGTATTTTCGGTTTCTGAAGATGAAACCCCCAACCTTCAAAGGAGGATCCGATGCAATGAAGGCCCATTTATGGGTAGATGCCATGGAACAGATCTTTGTTACTTTGCAATGCAATGAAGAAGAGAAAGTAATTTGTGCTGCTAACGCTCTGGACGAGGATGCTCACACCTGGTGGGTTAATGCTCGTAGAATGCTACAAACTCAAGGAACTCCTCTTGAGTGGAATACTTTCAAGGAATTATTTTTGGGTCATTATTTCCCCGACACTCAAAGACTTGCCAAACAGATGGAATTTCTGAATCTGAAACAGGGAGAGATGACAGTTGGGGAATATGCTGCGAAATTTGAGAGGTTGTCACGATTTTATGAATTGGGGACCATCGCTCCTGATGATAAGTGGAAAATGGTGATGTTCAGACAAGGTCTTCGAGGCGATGTGAATCAAGGTCTCAGTTCTTATTCCATGACCACTTATCCTGCTTTGGTTCAACAAGCTCATTCAGCTGAAAGCGATCTTAAAAGAATGTATGCAGAAAGGAAGGATTTCTGGAAGGATAAGCGTAGAGGAAGTGATTCAACTTCTTCAAACCCTAGATATAGAGGGAATTCGGATAAAGGGAAGCAAATACAGTCAAGTGACTCTGCAAAGCTTAGCAAGTGCAACATCTGCAAGAAACATCATAAAGGGAGATGTCAACTGGGACCGAACCAATGCTACCATTGCAAAGAAGTGGGCCATTATGCTAATAATTGCCCGTCAAGGAGAGCTTTCTTGGAGTCTCCTGATGCTCCGAGGCAGGCTCGAGTCAACACTTTGGATGCCAAGACCATCAAACCAGCTGATAATCTCATAAGGGGTACAGGTTCTCTCTTTAATCAAACTGTTAATATACTGTATGATTCTAGTGCTACTCATTGTTTTATCTCAGAAGCATGTGCTGAACGGTTAGGATTAACAGTATCTCCTATATCCGAGCCAATAACTATCCTTACTGCTGCAAAGGATCGTGTGCGAACCCAATCATCATGCCTTAACTGTCTGCTTACCATAGGAGGCAGGGATTTTGTTGTTGACTTTATCTGTTTGCCTATGAGGGGAATGGAGATCGTTTTGGGAATGAATTGGATGACTTCCAATCACGTTACTATCGACTGCTTCAATCGTGCAATTAATTTTCCTTCTGAAGTAGTGGAACACTCACTACCTGCAAATGATGGTGTTATTTCGTTCGCTTCAGCCAGCAAGTCCCTATTCCAAGGTGCGGAAGCTTTTGTTGTTATTTTGTCTGCATCAACTGAAGTTGATTTGGATTTATCGTCTGTCCAAGTTGTTAATGAATTCTTAGATGTTTTTCCCGAGGAAGTCTCCTCTTTGCCTCCGGAACGAGAGGTAGAATTCTCTATAGATTTGGCGCCTGGTGCAGGGCCAATATCCATAGCACCTTATAGGATGTCTCCTCTCGAACTGAAGGAATTGAAGTCCCAACTTGAGGAATTAATTTCCAAGAAGTTTATTCGATCGAGTGCTTCTCCATGGGGTGCTCCGGTATTGCTAGTCAAGAAGAAGGACGGAAGCATGAGGTTATGCATAGACTACCGTCAGCTGAATAAAATCACTATCAAGAACAAGTATCCATTACCAAGGATAGATGATCTACTTGACCAACTTCGAGGTGCTAAAGTTTTCTCCAAAATTGATCTAAGGTCAGGGTACCATCAAATCAGGGTAAGAGCCTTAGACATTCCGAAGACCGCTTTTCGTACGAGGTACGGACACTACGAGTTTGTGGTGATGCCTTTCGGATTGACTAACGCTCCGGTCGTATTCATGGATTACATGAATAGAGTATTTCATTCCTACCTAGATCAGTTTATGGTCGTCTTTATTGATGATATTTTGGTTTACTCAAAGTCAGTTGAGGAGCATGCCCAACATCTCCGCTTTGTCCTAGGAGTACTCCGAGAGAAGAAAATTTATGCTAAACCGTCGAAGTGTGAATTTTGGATGTCCAAAGTGAAGTTCTTGGGTCTTGTGATTTCCCAAGAGGGGGTTGCAGTTGAACCTAGCAAGGTAGAAGCAGTGTTGAATTGGGAACGACCGACGTCGGTGACTGAGATCAGAAGCTTTCTGGGTTTAGCTGGTTACTATAGAAGATTCATTGAAGGTTTTTCACAATTGGTACTTTCGCTTACTCGATTGACTTGCAAGGGTCAACCATTTACTTGGGATGCCGATTGTGAAGAGTGTTTTCTTGGATTGAAAGAAAAGTTAACTTCTGCTCCGATCCTAATTCTTCCGGATCCGTCATTGGGATTTCAGATTTACAGTGATGCCTCCGGGAATGGTTTAGGATGTGTTCTTATGCAAGATCAGCATGTGGTGGCCTATGCATCTAGGCAATTGAAGACTCATGAACGGAATTACCCAACTCATGATTTGGAATTAGCAGCCATCGTGTTTGCGCTAAAAATTTGGAGACACTATCTTTATGGTTCTCGTTTCGAAGTTTCTAGTGATCACAAGAGCTTGAAGTATCTGTTTGACCAAAAAGAGTTGAATAATAGGCAAAGGAGATGGACTAAATTTTTGAAGGACTACGACTTCGAATTGAAGTATCACCCTGGGAAAGCCAATGTGGTAGCAGATGCTCTGAGCAGGAAGTCTATCCACACGGCAAGGTTAATGATTCACGAGATGGCTTTGTTAGAGTCATTCAGATACCTGAAGCTCAAGGTAGCAAGAAAGAGGGACCGTATAGTGTTGCGGCATATTCGGATAGCCAGTGTGTTAAGGGAACAAATCCGTGTAGCTCAAGACGCTGATGTGAAGTTACAGTCTCGGAGGGGATCGCCAGATTTTACCGAGAATCGAGACGGCACGATTTGTTTTAATGGGAGAATTTGTGTTCCCGACAATGATGATGTCAAAAGGCATGTCAAAAGGCAAGTATTGGAAGAAGCTCATAGGAGTCAGTACTCTGTACATCTGGGATCCACCAAGATGTACCGAGACTTGAAGTTAATGTATTGGTGGCCCGGGATGAAGGCCGAGGTTGCAGAATTTGTCTCTCGGTGCTTAACTTGTCAGAAGGTTAAGGCGGAACACCGAAGACCGGGCGGTCAGTTACAACCGCTAGATGTGCCAGTTTGGAAATGGGAAGATATCTCAATGGACTTCGTCATGGGTTTGCCGAGGTCACAGGCCGGCAATGATTCTATTTGGGTAATAGTGGACCGATTGACCAAATCCGTTCACTTTATTCCCGTTCGCTCGACTTATAAGGTTTCCAAGTTAGCAGATGAATATGTGAAGAACATTATCAGACTGCATGGGGTTCCAACAAGTATCGTGTCAGACCGAGATCCCAAGTTTACTTCTAGATTTTGGAAAGCATTAAACGAAGCCATGGGGACGAGAGTGCTTGTTAGCACTGCATATCATCCTCAGACCGATGGTCAGACTGAGAGGACGATACAGACCCTTGAAGACATGCTGCGGGCATGCGTACTTGATAACGGGTCGAAATGGGAAGACCATCTTCCATTGGTGGAATTCGCCTACAACAACAGTTACCACTCTAGTATTGGAATGGCACCATTTGAAGCACGTTATGGTAGGAAGTGTAGAACTCCGTTGTGTTGGTGGGAGATCGGTGAAGATAGGTTTTTGGGACCCGATATGGTTCGCGAGACTACCGAGAAGATCAAGTTAATTCGAAAAAGGATGAAGGTTGCTCAGAGTCGGCAAAAGAGCTATGCCGACAACCGAAGGAGGCCGTTGGAATTTGATGTTGGTGATCATGTATTCTTGAAGGTTTCTCCAACCATAGGCACCGGGAGAGCTTTGCGAGCGAAGAAGCTCAGTCCTCGATACGTTGGACCTTTCCAAATCATCGAGCGGATTGGGCCAGTTTCCTATCGCCTCGCATTGTCTCCAGCCCTATCAAATCTCCATGATGTGTTCCACGTGTCTCAGTTGAGGAAGTATGTTCCCGATCTGCATCAACCATTGAATGTTGATACGATTGACCTTCGACCGGATTTGTCATTTCAACCTTATCCTAGTCATATCTTGGAGCGTGGTATGAAGACTCTGCGTTCAAGGACTATTCTGATTGTCAAAGTAGTCTGGGATGGCTTCTCAGCCGAAGAGGCTACCTGGGAGTTGGAAGAGGACATGCGGACTCGATATCCGTATCTCTTCGATCCATTAAGGTACGTCTCGTCAATTTTGAGGACAAAATTTTTAAAAGTTGGGGTGATTGTAACATCCCTAATTTTTAAAGACTCGTACTATGATACCTAAGACCGAGTAATTATTTGTGGGAGTAATTGGTCGCGTCTCAGGGATTCATATGTCAAGGAATTTGTCAAGAAATCCTATTCTCCATTAAAGTGTGGCTTATTCATAATTTAACTAAGGAATTGGGGCTGAAGGGCAAATCTGTTTTTTCACATCCCTAATTTTAAAAATATAATTATGAAGATTATAATTAATTACGAGCCGAAAGAATTGAGGAATTTCGGATCGAAACTGGATTAATCGAGAAAGTTGTATACCGAAGAGAAATTTCGACACCTAACCTATGACTAAATGGGACAGGGGTAGTTTGGTCATTTCTCAATCATTTAAAACCCCAGCCCATACATACTTGCCCAGCCTCACTCTCTCACACTCACCATTCTCTTAGAATTTAGAAAAAGAAAAAAGAAGCTGAACAGAAGAAGAAAGGAAGGATGGCGAGAATGAGAGAGGAAGAAGAAGGAGGGGAAGATCACCATTCCAGCTGCATGTAAGTTATTCCCCCACCCCTCCATTCCATTTTCCATCCTCTTTCCTTTGATGTAAATTTCAGAAGCTAATCTTCATCTCTTCCCTAACTTCCATTTTCGGATTTGGTGCTCCAATGGTGTAGAAAGTGGAATCCTGAAATTTGCTGTTTCCTTGCATGTCCTTCCTAGCTCTTGGAGAAGAAGCTTTAACCTTGCATTTCGAGTTTGGTGGTAGATCAGCCACCTTGAGTTGCTGTTTCCACTGGTTCAGTAGGAGAGGAGTTGCTGTCTTAGTTTTGTTGGTGCCTTTCGGTGTTCATTCGTGAGTTCTCTCGTTCCGGTCATTTCGTGTTTCAGTTGGAACTCCTAGAACGATCGTCAACGGGTGAGTTCTACTCATGATTAGGGCATTTTGATATTCTGAACTGGTTTTTGGTGTTGGGCTCTTTGGTGACATTTTCAGTTTTCGAAAGACTTAGAACCGAGAAATGATTTTGAGTCAAAATTGTGTTTTACGGTTTAGTGAGAATTTTGATTAAATCGTTGAAATGAAATGATTTGTATACTATCTGGAATATCTAGAATTTTCTGAGTTTTATGAGTGATTGACATTAGGAATCGAATTGGGCGGAAACAGAGAGCGAAAATGAGAAATATGTGAAATTGGTAACAGACACAGGTCGCACGGACCGTGCGCCCCTGGGCACGGACCGCGCGCCTGCATCGGGTTGGCTTAATTGGAAATAAAACGGGACGCACGGGTCGTGCGCCCTCTTCTGTTTGGTTGTGTGATTTTGGTAAATCACACACGGGTCGGGTGCCCCTGGGCACGGACCGTGCGTGAGCTTTTGTTACCGATCCCCGATTTCTCATTTCGACGCTCCTTTTGATCCCGAACCTTTTCTAATCTCTTTCTCAGTCATTTAAAAAGGAATTGCCTTACTGAAAACCTTATTTTGAACTTGTTCGACTCATGATTTTGAAAAAGAGCTTTGAAAGCCTATTTGATTGAAAAACCGACACCTTAGTATATGTGTGGGTACACCGACGGATGGATTGACTAAATATATATAACTATATATGCCATTGTGTAAGATTATAACGCCGGATGTCTAACTACTGAATTCATCTAAACGGGTTATAGATCGATATAGATATAAAGTATCTAATAAGCTTATGTGATTGATCCTTTGGTGGTCGAAAAGATATAAATTATCTAACTCTCGAAAAGATATAAATTATTTCCGACTATGTGTTGATTTCGGAAAAAGTTTGTATGTCCAATACTTAAACAGGAATTGTGTCCTCTGAACTTCCGCATCTGTGCATCTTCAGTGTCTCTACACGTTAGAAATACCGGGGTGTTACACTCCGCCATGGGCACCGCTAACAACCGCCGGAACTCAGTCGTGGTCGCCGTCGTCGATTGCCGGAGATCTATCGTGGTCCCTCCGTCGTGATCTTTAATTAATAACGAAACAAATCTTGTAATTAATGACGTAATCTGAATCGTTAATTTTAATCTAACAGTTCTAATAAAGAGTTCTCACTATAAACACTAGTTCTCAACGGATAGACTCCATATATATATATATATATATATATATATATATATATATATATATATATATATATATATATATATATAAGTTACTTTAATTTTGTGATTTTTTTTAAAAAATTATTTGTTTAAAAAAATAAAAGTGTGGAATGTAAATGGTCAATCATCAAAATCCACTAACAATCCTATTACTAAAGGGACATAGTGGAATGTGGAAGCCTAAGGGTGGACATCCACTAATTGCTATTATTCATAACAATTAAGAGATTTTTTCGATCAATTATTCTAGTCTCCTTGATAAGCTTCATAAGGTAAGCACTCCCCCATTTTTTATGAAGGATTTAAAATGTCACCCATCATTTTGCTTGGACTAGTTAAAAAATAGGCTAAATTGCTGTTTTTGCCCTTTTATCTTTGGGGTTGCTGTCACTTTAGCCCTTTATCTTTTTATTTTCTCGTTTTAGACCCTCATGTTTTTTTTATGTGTCATTTTGGTCCCTGCCGTTAGATTTTTCTAACGGACGCCACGCTGGCAGTTAACTGCTGACGTGGCGTCCAAATTGGTCAATCTGACGTGTCTTTGAGGGACCAAATTGAAACAAATTAAAAACATAGGGGTCCAAACTGACACAAAAACTTAAAAACATCAAAATAAAAAAAAACAGATCTTTCTTCTTCTTCACTAGCACCACCGTAACAGCAACCATCACCACCGTCACCACCCTCCTACCAAAACCCTAAACGACCACCCCCAAAACCCTAAACGACCACCATCTCACCATCACCGTCGCATCTCTCTCACTCTCCCTCTCACATTTTTCCTTCTTTACCTCTCCTTCTCTCTGCGCATCTCTCCACCAAAGAAACAGATCTGGAAGAATAAGTTTCAGATCTGTGTTGCAATTCGCTCCTTTTCGTTTTCGTTCCTTTGTTGCAATTCGCTCTTTTTCGTTTTCGTTCCTTTGTTGCAATCTCTCCACCAATTCGTTCATTTTCGTTCCTTCGTTCCTTTTCGTTTTTGACAGATCTGTGTTTCCATGGACCTTCAATCAAAAAACGAGTTTGATATTCAGAATCGTCGCATCGATATATCCTCTTAAAAAGCCCTAATTTTTTTTGTCATTGGAGTACCTTCCACTGGCGACCACCGTGCCGGAGGTCATCTCCGCCGCTTCTGGGGGTGGTGGCTCGCCGGAGAAGAAGAGATGAAGATGGAGGAAGAAGATGAATAGTGATTGATTATGTTTTGTGTTTGTGTCAATTTGGTCCCCTATGTTTTTAATTTGTTTCAATTTGGTCCCTCATTGGCCATGTCATTTAATGAAGACACGTCAGATTTGACAATTAGGACGCCACGTCAGCAGTTAACTGCCAGCGTGGCGTCCGTTAGAAAAAACTAACGGCAGGGACCAAAATGACACACAAAAAAAACATGAGGGGCTAAAACGAGAAAAAAAGAAGATAAAGGGCCAAAGTGACAGCAACCCCAAAGATAAAGGGCCAAAACAGCAATTTAGCCTAATAAATATACACCTTTGGTTTTATAGATATGTTAAATGCGAGTCTCTTTGCTATCATTTGATTTTGATTTATAAGCTTATCCTAATATATCTTTTGCTTATAAAAAAATCTTTAATCGACTTAATACTACCATCCAAACGGTGTTGAGGCCTAATTACACTGCGATAGGTAATTGAAATAGATTTAATTGAATGATAGAATACTAAGTAACCAAACCACACATTGTGCTGTGAACAGCAATGTTTTGGCGCAGTGACCATGAAGGCCAAAACCCCATTTGGTGCTCAAGTTTTACCTGTCATCACATCACTACTAAAAATGTAAACAACCACCTATCTTACTTAGACATATCACCAGAAGCTATACTAGCTATGAAGGGTATAATTTGTGCAAGTAGCCATGGATGCGAGTTTTTTTGTCATCATTAATCGATCTTACTTCAGTAATACAAATATATAACACCGATTCCTTGTCCAACACTTCAAAATTATGCACGTGTCAGTCGCGTGAGGTGCGTAGCTCCTTCATCTAAACTTCGTGAGATCTTCTTGCTATGTAGGCATAACAAGAGTACCTCTTCTCCTGTAAAACAGCACAATACTTTCTTTCTGAATAAAAGAGGAAAGTGAACCTCTTTTACTCCCAAAACACAAGACTTTTTTCAATCAACTAATTGAAACGCACTTTATGAGCTGAAGAGAAATGCTTTGATGCTGCAACAATGGATGCCTCCGGTCCATTAGTTGCAATACTTGTCTTACTCTTAGTACTCTTCACATTGCCACGGAATAACCACATGAAGGATTTTCGTATGGATGAAAACAGGCTTTTCTTGTTTCCCTTATCACCACCCATTTGGCTCACTTAGAAGTTGTCCACAATTTTTATTTGATTTATATGCTCTCCTAATTTAACCATTTGGAACACATTAATTGGCGTTATATAAGCATAAAGTTTCTTGATGATGTTGCTAACTTGGCCATCAAGTTTATTGACTCAAATTGTAACTTTATGCTCTATTGACTCTAGGCGTCAAGTTTGTTGACTCAAATTGTAACTTTATGCCCTCACCTTTCCTTGAATTTACCTTTGATATCTGCATTCATCTATGGGTTGTGGTGGATATAAATAATTGGGTGTTTTTTTCCTGTAAACCACCCCCCCCCCCCATTAAACCCCATACCCCGATATTTGATTTTAACCCAAAAATACCCCTTTCATTTTTACCACAATCTGATCAGGCCCCACAAAATTATAAGATTCTCGGAAATATCTAAAAAAATGTATTTCCGGAAATTTTATCAGTTCAAATTTTCGGAAATACCCACTGTTAGGTATTTCCGGAAATTAAAATTTTTAATCTTCCGAAAATACCTTTTTTTGACGTAGTTCCGGAAAGTTTTATTTTTTAAACTTCCGGAAATACCTTATTTTCGGTATTTCCGGAAATTGTTTTTTTGGCTTTTTTTTACCAATATGGCTACGACAGATAGCAGAGGCCCCTTTATAGATTTATCGGAAGCTAGATCCTGGTTATATCCGTACCTTGGACGTGTACAGTTATGGTGTTCTTTTGTCCCAGATCATGTTGCAGCGACCCTCCCAGCTGATGTTGATTACATTTCCATTCAATGATTGTATTATATAATATTATATTTTATTCCACGAGTTTATATTATATTAAATTTTATTCCACGAATTTTTTATTTGACTGTCTAGATTTTGCCGACACTTTAAACGGTCTAGATTTTTCCGACTACTTTTCATCCAACGGTGGAAATTCACTTTAGGGTTTCAGATTTTCCCTATAAATAGACCCATTGGGTTTCACTTCTTTCATACACACAACACAAAATGATGATGGCTATGGCCAATGAAGAGTCTTCCCTCACTATCATTTGTACTAATCAGGGCCTCATTGATCACCAGGGCATCATCATCAACGAAGCTGATGACGTCTGTTTCGAGGGGCGAGACACGTTCCAGTGTAGGTTAAAACACAGCATAACATTCGCTGCCCTGAAAGAGAGACTACTGCGTAAGGTGCAATCGAAAGGCGACGAGCATGAAATAACTAGTATAATTTATCGGAAACTAGCTTGGGTTAATGGACGTGTGCATTGGTCTACAATGGATGTCAACAACGACGATGACGTCCAAGCCATGATGACCATTCATGTTATCTGTAAATGGAAGGGTTATCTGCATTTATACGTCGAAACCAGAAGGACCGTCCCTGAGATCCTTCGTCGTTTCACTCCACCATCTCAGTAGTTTCTATTATGTTTTCGTTTTGTTTGTTGTTGCAATCTGTTATTTTAAATCAATGTAGAACGCGTTTTTAGTTAATCAAATAAATGTTTCATTTTTTATTTTCGCACTCCGGAAACACCATATTATATGATAAATTCAGAAGGCAATTTTAAGGGATTTCCGAAATTACATCAAATTTAGATAAATACGGAAGGCAGTATTGAGGGATTTATGGAAATACCTCAAATCCAGATAAATCTGGAAGACTGTTTTTTTGATTTTCCGGAAATATCCCATTTTAACGGTATTTCCGAAATGTAAAATGTGTTCCGGAAATACCGTAAAATGCGATATTTCCGAAAATCAAAAAAGCAGCCTTCCGGATTTATCTAGATTTGAGGTATTTCCGGAAATTTTGTGGATTTAAGGGGTAGTTTCATCCGTTTGGTCATTTTGGGGGGTAGATGGTTTAAGAGGGAGGTACCAAAAAAACACAGCCTAAATAATTTTGCAAGGCCGTGAAAACCAGTCTTTTAATCAGTAATATAAGCATACTTTTGATTTAACAAACCAAATAATAATAATAATAATAATAATAATAATAATAATAATAATAATAATAATAATAATAATAATAATGAGAAAAAAATTATGAATACATCTCAAACATATAATCTTTTGATAATTACCCAGCACCGTTGGCCTAGTGGTTTAATCTACCCTAGGACACGAGGGGTCGACCCGGTGCTCCCGGGTTCGATTCCGGATGTAGACAAACTTGGTGTTGGCCAAGGCGAAATTTGATCCTAAGCACGAGCAGAGATTAGTCTTTCGTTGAAAGCGTTGAGACACTCCGTGGGTAGCCAACGATGATCCGAACAAAAAAAAACCTATAATCTTTTCATAATTACCTATTATTTTTGTTACTATGTAATTAGTGCGCAATATCCCTTGGTTTTTCCTGTTTTGATAACTACCCTTTGTTATTGTTACTACATTTTTTGGAGGAAATCATTTCTACTTGTTTTGAGTTAGTCTTTAGTTTATTTAACCATTCTAAGTAACTCAAACCTTTTTAAATTAAATATATAGTTAAAAAGTGAGAGATCTACTAAATCTCTCACTTGTGAACCACTAAAATTGACTTTAAGATATAATATAAAATTCCATCGATGGTTGAGATTTAATACGAGTTGATTTAGTTTTAACCACTAAAATTGACTATAATCAATGTAGTGGTACATAGGTCTGGACATCGGGTGGTTTTGGGCGGTTTCGGGCCCAAAACCATCATCCGACCAAAACCGTGGTTGCCAAACACAGACCGAGTTCCGCCCAAACCTTTTCTCGGATTAAGCGGGTTCGGTTAGGCGGGTTTTCGGGTAAAACAGTGGGTTGCGGTGGGTTTGGACTTGAGAGAAGTTGAGAAAAATGAACTGAGGAGGAGGAAGAAGAAGATCAGCAAATAACGAGAGAGAGAAAGAGCTAGACGATGTAACACCCATTCCTACCCGGTAATTTATAAGCGTAAAATCAGAGTTTTCAAAAACCATTTTCAACAAAGAAACGGATGCTACACTTCGACAATAGTTACATAACACTCTCACTAGAGGTGAACCGGCAAACCATATTTTGCGTCTTAAAAACAAATCAACTTTATTCAACATGCAGCGAAAAATCAAAAGGGTTCGTAACATCAATGAAACGACATATGTATACATTTAATATAAAAACAGCGGACATCCCTCCCCGAGTGCTACGTATCAGACTGACGACACCAAACTAATGAAGAGTTATAGTCTTCATTCGAGATCACCTGCACGTTACCATCATAGGGGTAACATTCAAACAGAAGGGGTGAGATATCACACTATATAATGAATCGTATGAAAAGCAGTATATACCTAGGTCATGGCATCAAAATTATCACGACACGACAATCACGTCACGACAGTCAATATTATCTCAATCAGTATCATCAACAAAATCAACAACACGACAACCGCGGCAACAACAACAATAGCCACACCAACGACAATAACGACGACATATAGTAACAACACACAGCAACGACAATAACATCAATTACAATCACCAATTATCATCACCCATAAACGTCACCAATAGTCATCACCCATAAACGTCACCAATAGTCATCACCTAAATCATGTGTAAATGAATGAATGCAACCCACACCGACGGGCATATGCATGTGGTACCAATCACCAAAAGTTTTGCCTGTAAATAGAGACGTCACCAAAATTGAGAGCTTTCACACCCAGCTCACCAATTTAGAAAAATTGAGCTTTCACACCCGGCTTACTAGTTTTAGAAAAATTGAGCTTTCACACCCAGCTCCAAGACCAAAGGCCTTCACCGAAATAAATGTGTATGCTGTATGCGACACCATGAATGCACACAGACAACCATCGAAAATTAGTCACAATGTGACACACCAAAAATCAATCACCGAATATCACCAAAATTGGGCTTTCACACCTAGCCCAACGACACCGAAACACCAAACTACCCGAAACAGCGGAACACCAAGATTTGGAGCCTTCACACCTAGCTCCAACAACACCTGGACACCAATGACAACAATTTTCCAAAACATTTGAGACGCGATTATTTTCCAAAATATTTGGGACGACGACAATTTTCCCAAATGTTTGAGACGCGACAATTTTTTTAAACAGTAACATTTAACGGCTAAGCCAACGGCTAACAATTTCCAGAAAAATAGATCACCTTGCCTCAAATTAGAATATTCAGCTAGGCCTTTGAATAATCTTTCCAACGCATTTTAGAACGCCTAAATCGGGTTCCCGGATCAAAAGATATCGCGAAAACAAAATAGTTCGAAGTTGCTGAAAATCAGCAGGAAACGGCGCCCATGGCGCCCAGGATGGCGCCCAGCGCCAGCGCACAACAGGATGGCGCCCAGGAACAGCAGCAATGGCGCCCATGGCGCCCAGGGACCCCCAAAACCCAGTTTTTCACGAATTAAAACCCCAAAACTGATTTCCAATCGTTAACAAATATTCTCAAACATCAACAAATATTCTCAACATCAATAATTGATTTTCAAATATCAATAATAGATTCTAAACACCAATAAATGGATTCAATCATCAACGATTAGATTCAACCAACAAATAGAGTTTCCAACACCAATTCAATTTCTTATGATCATGGGAAAACACAACAACAATTTCTAGGGTATATGAACATCAATTACACAAACATGATTACTCAACAAGGTATCGTAACATATGATCACACAAACATCATTCAACAAACAACATAACATATATAGTCACACATATAATGCATCATCAAACCCTAACCCCCATACATACAACAATTCATAGAACCCATTAGATAGATAGAATCCCACCCTTACCTTAGATTTGCCGAATACGAGATCCCCTTGCACGAAAACCCCAAAGAACCACAGCAACTAGAGATCCTCTCCTCTTTCTCCTTGTGCGCCGTCCCTCTATTCTCTCTTCTCTTCGCAATCTCTCCTCTTTTTCTCCAAAAAACGCAAATGATCTAAACCCTAACCAATGCTCTCACTTAGGCGCCTATGTCATTGGGCTTTTGGATCACGGGCCCCCCTTTCACTACTCCACTTAGTTACTAAACACCACTCCCTGATTTAAATAAAACACCATATTGTTATTTCTACCACATGAATCCCGTTAAATTAATTAAATAAATTAATCAATTATTTTTGGGGCGTTACAACTCTCCCCCACTTAAAAGAATTTCGTCCTCGAAATTTAACTACCGACGCGAACGCTCCCCCCACTAACCAACTAACGTCACCTCAACAACCAGTGCTATCTAACATGCTGATCATTATTTCTTTGATTACCGGCGATAAGTGATTGGGCGGCCGTCCCTCCTACTTGTTCAGCCAGATAACTTCAGGAAATAATAATTAGACCCACTCTCTAACGGTTCTGCAAGGACCCCAGATAGAGTTTTGGGCGTAATCGTGTCGGTACCACATGATCACCCCCAAGCTCTATTAAAGTTCCTTCCTATCATAGCATCACCACAAATACAACTACAACAACTGTATCAATAATGCATGTATAGCTCACAACAAGTATCACAGTTTCATCACAACATCACGACAAAGTTTACAGAGTGCATAACGATTGCTAAACAAGCCACACAATCAAAGTCTACAGGCACAGATTCTATACATGGGAGTCATGAAACAATTCACAAAGCAGAAAGTTCACCATAATGGATGTCGAGGAAATTAGACACACAGAACAAAACAAGGTTAAACAAACAACATAAGAATGTAGTTAACATTTAAAACACATTACGTCTGATTACACACGAAACCCCATGGTTGTAGCATTTAGGTGGAAGGGAAACTATTACTCATAGTGCTTAGAATGGTACCGCATGTTATAGCAAGGCAACATCTTAAATTTACTAAGAACGTGATTCCACAAACCACTCAGTCGAATTCATCAATACACATTTAAGGCACGTTGTGACAAAGGTTTTTCACAAGGCAAGTCACAAACTCACAAAATTGATATTTTAATAACTAGGGAAGCTCAGCACATAGTGAGTTGAGAACAATTAAGCAAACGGAACAAAACAGAACAAACAGGTGGGTCAATGATAATATAAACGCACAACCACGATCATAAACCTCTACACTAATTGCAACTGTCATGAAGGTAAAAGAAGACACACTTTATAGAATTAGAACAGATTTTCCTTTTGTTCAAACATGATGACACATTAGTAGAGAAGTAGAACTGGAAAATACAAGGATAACTCCACATAGTCGGTAGCATAATTGCGTAAACTAAAAGCATGTTGTAGCAAAAAGGATTACAAAACTAAACATTAACTTAACCAAATTAATTTAAGCACCTATGTGAATGTTTGGCAATAAAACTAATTTTAAGAAAATGTACATCCATCCTTAGCACACATTTTAATCCTAGATCACACACTACCTGATCCCAATAATACAAACATTTACATATAACACAAAAGCATGTCCCAAGGTGTTCAAGACCAAAGGAGTATGGCACTAAGGAACCTTATGACTATGAATTAGTGAACACTCAATGCACAAAATTCAAACAGCACAGCAGACACACATTTGACATATCACCAAAGGCGGTACTCCTTTTTACCCCAAAAGTATTTGTAAGCGGGAGTGCGAAAAACGAGAAAAATTGTTTTTCAAACAAAATCAACAATTTATTTCTGGAAATAGTTTTCGCAAGTAGAAGATGTCACCAGCTTCTCAAATCATGTAATAATTATTTATAAGAGCATCAAAGCCTAGGGCGGTAAAAGATTTCTTTTGATACAAAAGCTAGGACGACCGGAAATACAACATTGAAAATACAGCCTAAACTCCGACGTCACAAAATCAGAGCACTTAATCTTCAAATCAGTTTAGAAAATTCAAAGAAACCTCGATAACATTTTCCTTCGGATCCAAAAGAAGTAGCTACTGCGTTTTTCGAAACCAAGCATTTTTCCAAACTAGCAGAGAATCAAAAACCAAGTTCAGTGATATTAGTCACCAATCACCAAAAAAGAAATTAATAGCCTTTTAGAGTTAACGATTTAGACATAACTACCAATATAGTTTGGTATAGGGAAAATAATTTAACTAGTGGAAACAGCAATTAGAGCCTCAAAACAACTAGAAGGACCAATCCATGGAAACATTGATTCACAGTTAAAGGTACATACACGGAAGGTACAATTAAATACATACACCAAAATACTTTGCTTCGAGTTTCTGATACAGAAATAAAACATGTTATAGAAATTAATTTTTCTCTACAAGACTGAACGCCAGCTTAAACAATTTAAATAAGACACCCTTAAGAACATATGGCAATGAAAGCTAATCCACTAGAAGTGCACCAATAGTACCAATTCACAATCTAAGGTTTTTCAAATTCACGTAGCACAAACTATAAAGAATATAGTGGCCAAAACCAAATCATGAAAACTCAGTGTTCATTTATTAAAATAAGTTTTAATACCAATATTAGTATCCAACCATAAAATTGTTTAATAGATATTCAAAAGCAATTGCAGAAATCACTTTACTTTTCGGATTACAAAACCACATAGCACAAACCAAGAGGTAACGACTAAAATCATGTCATACAATTCAAGCGTACAAGATCACACTTTGAGAAAAATTGCGCAAATAGGGGAGAAAGTGAAGGTAGTAACAACCTAGTCCACCGCTAAAACCGTTACATCTAATTGCAAAAGACATTTTCAAGTTGGAAACAAAGTTATAGCACTTGAACAAATACATTTTCACTTGTATTGATTAAAACACCATAGCAAGTTACTAGTGAAGTAACAACCTAAAATAATCGACAAAACAATTTTACAATGCATTTCGTCTCAGACACCAAAACACACTACAAAGGAGTTTATACAAGACTTAGTGTTGATCAACTAAAACAATTTGGAACAGATTAAGACATATGTGAGTATCAACAACAAGGTAAATCATTAGAAACATACAAGCACAGCAAGTACACATTTGAATCTTGGATCGCCAAATCACGGGGTAAACCATTGGGGATCATACTAATGAAGTCAAGGTTCACACAACAAGAAGGTTAACAATGAGAACCAAGCACAAAGACGTAGAGTTCACACATAGAAACACAATACAGCACACAATACCAGTAGGGGCATCTCCCCCACTAGTTCTCTTACCATCAGCAACTTTCGGTTTACCTTTACCTGCGGAAGCATCACTACAACACAAACAATGGTTAGAACTAAAAGACAACAGTTGGTCGCTAACCGACACAACGACTCGATAACTTGACCGGACGGACCAACCATTGCTCTGATACCACTATTGTAACACCCATTCCTACCCGGTAATTTATAAGCGTAAAATCAGAGTTTTCAAAAACCATTTTCAACAAAGAAACGGATGCTACACTTCGACAATAGTTACATAACACTCTCACTTGAGGTGAACCGGCAAACCATATTTTGCGTCTTAAAAACAAATCAACTTTATTCAACATGCAGCGGAAAATCAAAAGGGTTCGTAACATCAATGAAACGACATATGTATACATTTAATATAAAAACAGCGGACATCCCTCCCCGAGTGCTACGTATCAGAGCGACGACACCAAACTAATGAAGAGTTATAGTCTTCATTCGAGATCACCTGCACGTTACCATCATAGGGGTAACATTCAAACAGAAGGGGTGAGATATCACACTATATAATGAATCGTATGAAAAGCAGTATATACTTAGGTCATGGCATCAAAATTATCACGGCACGACAATCACGTCACGACAGTCAATATTATCTCAATCAGTATCATCAACAAAATCAACAACACGACAACCGGGACAACAACAACAACAATAGCCACACCAACGACAATAACGACGACATATAGTAACAACACACAGCAACGACAATAACATCAATTACAATCACCAATAATCATCACCCATAAACGCCACCAATAGTCATCACCCATAAACGTCACCAATAGTCATCACCTAAATCATGTGTAAATGAATGAATGGAACCCACACCGACATGCATATGCATGTGGTACCAATCACCAAAAGTTTTGCCTGTAAATAGAGGAGTCACCAAAATTGAGAGCTTTCACACCCGGCTCACCAATTTAGAAAAATTGAGCTTTCACACCCGCCTCACTAGTTTTAGAAAAATTGAGCTTTCACACCCAGCTCCAAGACCAAAGGCCTTCACCGAAATAAATGCGTATGCTGTATGCGACACCATGAATGCACACAGACAACCATCGAAAATTAGTCACAATGTGACCCACCAAAAATCAATCACCGAATATCACCAAAATTGGGCTTTCACACCTAGCCCAACGACACCGAAACACCAAACTACCCGAAACAGCGGAACACCAAGATTTGGAGCCTTCACACCTAGCTCCAACAACACCAGGACACCAATGACAACAATTTTCCAAAACATTTGAGACGCGATGATTTTCCAAAATATTTGGGACGACGACAATTTTCCAAAATGTTTGAGACGCGACAATTTTTTTAAACAGTAACATTTAACGGCTAAGCCAACGGCTAACAATTTCCAGAAAAATAGATCACCTTGCCTCAAACTGGAATATTCAGCTAGGCCTCTGAATAAGCTTTCCAACGCATTTTAGAACGCCTAAATCGGGTTCCCGGATCAAAAGATATCGCGAAAACAAAATAGTTCGAAGTTGCTGAAAATCAGCAGGAAACGGCGCCCATGGCGCCCAGTGCCAGCGCACAACAGGATGGCGCCCAGGAACAGCAGCAACGGCGCCCATGGCGCCCAGGGACCCCCAAAACCCAGTTTTTCACGAATTAAAACCCCAAAACTGATTTCCAATCGTTAACAAATATTCTCAAACATCAACAAATATTCTCAACATCAATAATTGATTTTCAAATATCAATAATAGATTCTAAACACCAATAAATGGATTCAATCATCAACGATTAGATTCAATCAACAAATAGAGTTTCCAACCCCAATTCAATTTCTTATGATCATGGCAAAACACAACAACAATTTCTAGGGTATATGAACATCAATTACGCAAACATGATTACTCAACAAGGTACCGTAACATATGATCACACAAACATCATTCAACAAACAACATAACATATATAGTCACACATATAATGCATCATCAAACCCCTAACCCCCATACATACAACAATTCATAGAACCCATTAGATAGATAGAATCCCACCCTTACCTTAGATTTGCCGAATACGATATCCCCTTGCACGAAAACCCCAAAAAACCACAGCAACTAGAGATCCTCTCCTCTTTCTCCTTGTGCGCCGTCCCTCTCTTCTCTCTTCTCTTCGCAATCTCTCCTCTTTTTCTCCAAAAAACGCAAATGATCTAAACCCTAACCAATGCTCTCACTTAGGCGCCTATGTCATTGGGCTTTTGGATCACGGGCCCCCCTTTCACTACTCCACTTAGTTACTAAACACCACTCCCTGATTTAAATAAAATACCATATTATTATTTCTACCACACGAATCCCGTTAAATTAATTAAATAAATTAATCAATTATTTTTGGGGCGTTACAAAGGATTTCAATTCCAAAGTAATAAAAATGATAAAATAAATTTTGCTATTAAAAAAGTTGAAAAACTGATGCCTTCTCCCAAAACTGAAATCTGCTCCACGTTTTATGCAGTGTAGTATCTGTGAGAGAGAAGGATAATGTGTTGATATCTTGTTGAATAATTAAATGATTAGCTGCTGAATAGTTGTCAGCCGAAAGAAACAAAAAAAATTTAAAGAAGGAGAGAGAGAGAGAACGAGCCATGTGAGAGAATTAATTTTTTGAAAAGAGTAAGACAATAAATTAATTGTAAAAAAAAGAGAGATAGAGAAACGTAAAAACTTTTGAACATAAAGAGTGATGAGTGTTTTCTCAAAAAAGAGATAAAAGTACCTTGAAACAGTCGATACTATCAGAATACATTAAGAGTAGCGCCCAGCTACTGTTTTTTAATACGTCTTTCAGTTTTGCGGGGGTCTGGGCACCGACCGACCCAAAAATAATAACCGCACCCGCCCAATCCAACTCGCATGAACCCAATTCTTCAACCCGCGAACCCGTATATCCGTTAGGACCAGACCGCAGCACCCACTGGGTTCGGTTTTTCGGTTTTCGGGTCGGTTTTCCAATTTTTGTCCAGGCCTAGTGGTACACTGGTGAAAGACTTAATTGATCTCTCACCCGAAAGCCACCAAATTGCAAACTACAAAAATTATTTAATGAGCATTAATAAATGTTAGGTACTAGAGTAATAGTATCGTGGCTCACAACTAAAACAAGAGCAGATTAAATAAGGAAAATTACACACAAAATTTACGTGAAAAACCCTCAACAATTAAGAAAAAAACCACAGGGCAAGATCCGAAGAATTTCTACTATATGGGAAAAATTATAAGATCTCTCTCTAATTATAAGGAGAGAACAAAGACCACTCACAATTATACCTCGCAATTACAACAAATTATAAAGAAGAGAAGATTTGGGATGAATTCTAAAACAACTCCTATGCCTATTTATAGTGGCAAAAAGGAGAAGCCCATTTGATCTGAGTTAACCCAGTCTAAAAAACACAATAAACTACAACTATGTAAGTATCTACTGTAGCACAGTTAAAAAAGCAGAAGACGAGCACGGGTGCCCGTCTTCCTGAATAATATGGCTATTTATTACTTTATTGGTAGACCAATTAGTGACTCAAAATCATAAGAATTTTTTACTTCCCTACATATGGTCAAAGTAAATATTCTTTTGACGTTATTTTGAGTTAACCAATAAGATAGCATATTAAAGAAAAAAATATTAGCTAATCAAAAAAATATATATTAATATTTTTTGAAACGGAAATATTATTATACAAATTGAGCGTTAAAAGTACTCAAAAACACATTACAATCAACCCAAAAGTCTATGAGAGGTTTAGGGACACCCTGCAATCAGAATCAACAAACACCACCACATAGCTATCTCCGAACCGCATAATTTTGTCTATGATCTAAAGCCAGCCACTGTTGGTTTCTTCACAGAATAAGCCACTGTTGCCGAAGTTTGGTTCAAACACAAACATGTTTCACTCTTGTGAGTTTTTGTTTTTGCTTTTTTCTTGTTCGAAACTCCCATGCTCTACGCTAGGCCTGTTCAAATTCTTGTTTCCGCTGTTGAATTCATCTGAGTGGCAATTTTGTTTTGAAACTGTTTGATTGGCGTCCAAAATTAGTATTAGAATCTACAATGGATTGACAAATAGTGACATTATTTCTTCAATAAGCATCTCCTTCTTGTGCTTATCAACTATACTTCATACCTTAAAACAATGCATTGAAGAAATAGTGTCCCTATCTCTTAATGCATATTGAACTGACTCAAATCAACACAATAGAAAACCATCCCTACATATAAATATTTACCTTGAAATGACGACATCACCCTTGCTATCCCCACTACCATAGCTATCTCCCAACTGCATAATTTGTTTATTTCATCACCACATAAAGCCTCCATCAAATTCAAAAAACAGAATCACCTTTCTAAATGTAAATTTTCAAGTCAAAAACAACCATTTTGTTCATGTGAACAAAGTAAGTTTTTTCCATTTTTCTGAAAAGCTATTTTGATGGCAATGAACCTAGTCAGAGTCATAGTCGAAACTAAATTCTATGCATTTTTTCATAAATAAAATATATGCATTAGTGAGTGAAAAAAGAAAATACACACAAAATATCTTGGAAAATTCCTATGCCAAAGGAATGAATGACAAATTATAATTAAATGATGGGAGAGCATCCATGGAATCTAAATCAAAGATAGGAGATGTTATAAGAAAATTGCTTCCTTCATACATTGGAATCTGTTTGGTACTGTGCTTCCGATCTTAGTGATTGGTATTACGCAGTTAGTAGATATTTTGTCCTTAATTCTGTCTCTGTCTTCAGGCCTTGAGAAGAAGATCTTGTTCGATCTGGAGAGGTTCGATCTTGAGATGTTCAATCTTAAGATGTTCGATCTTGAGGTGTTCGATCTTGAGATGTACGATCTTGTTCGATCTTGAGGGGCGATGTTGTACATGCAATGACACTCCGACGCTCAAGTTAGTATTTGAGTGAATGAGTGTTTTGTTAGAAAAGTCCTTATCATTAATGAGCATTGAATGCTGTATTTATAGAGTGCAAGTGGTGTTTTGCTTTGGTCGATTTGGGCCGTCCGATCTTACAGAGTGATCTTGATCATGAATCCAACTTCCCTCCTCATCTAAAAGTGAGAGGATCTTATTGCGGCGACGACGGATAGCGGTGACTCTATGAAAATATATAGTGTTCCGGTCACCAAACTCAAGCCACTTAGCTCTAGACTTTTGGAACCAAAACAACTCCTCATTAGCAAGAGTTTCCTCATAGAGCTTCCAAGTTTGATTTTGGATGGATATGAGATGAGGATCCCATCCCCGGGCAAGGCACTTATCAAGGTCAATAAGCTTCTTCCGGAGGTCTCTTTTTATGGGAAAGAGGTCTCCGAATGTCTCATGATTCCAATGCTTGAGGATTTGTTGCAAATTCTTGAGCCGTTGAGACCAATTTTGGTTGATGTTACCCCACGAGGTTTGCACCATCGAAAGAAAGCAGTCATGAGTGAGCCAAACCGCTTCGAATCTAAAGGGGCGCCTGCGATGGTTGGGACGGTCACTGGGCTCCATCTGCAAAAGAAGAGGACGATGGTCAGATTTAAAGTGAGGAAGATGAAAGAGGGTAGCCTCATGAAACCGAATACTCCAAGATAAGTTAGCCAAGCAACGGTCAAGTCTTTTGTAGACACCATCTCTAAACCAAGTGAAGTGGTCCCCTGAATAGCCAATGTCCAAAAGATCACCCGCATCAATGGTTTCCCTAAGGCCTCTATCATGGGCCTGAGGGCCCGCAATAGGAGGGCCGAGGTGATCACAATCCAAAAGGGTTGTGTTGAAGTCACCAAGGAGAGACCAAGGTAAGTGGATTGCCAAAGATAAAGGGTATTGTTTTTCCCACGCCCCCTCCTACTCGAAACACACCCCATAAGGGTGTGAAAAGACCAAAAGGCCAGGCCAAACCTCTTTTTTTTCACGAATTTTCACCTGTTCGAACACGGGCATTCGAACAGGTTCGAACGACATCGTTCGAGTGTGTTAAATTTTGACTTCACACCCTTTTGGGCGTTTTTAAACTGTTCGCATGATGTCATGCGAACCTGTTCGAACAAGGTCGTTCGAACAGTCATAAAACACGTCCTCGCAGCGTCTCACGCGAGGTTATTTTTGGAATAAAATTTGTTAAGGGGTGTGAAAGAGTAGGAGGGGGTGTGGAAAAAGCAAAACCCAAGATAAATCTTGTAAGGAATCCCAGAGTGGCTGACGAGGGGCAAAGTGGGGGCTCCCATAAATTGCCGTAAGCAACCAAGGACTATACTATTCTTCCAAGGGTCTTTTTTTTTGTACCCCCATCATCTCCCTAGCTACCCCCACATAAAAGTGAAACCCGAAAATACCCCTGCCCAATTTTCAGTTCGCTCGGATTTACCTCCATTTGAGGTAAATCCGCTTTGTTATTTTTAAAGTCGGATTTACCTCAGATGGGGGTTCCCAATAGGTAAATCCGATTTCAAAAATAACAAAGCGGATTTACCTTAGCTGAAGGTAAATCCGCTTTGTTATTTTGGAAATCGGATTTACCTGGTGGGCACATAAATCCGATTTCCCTAAAAAAAGAGAAAATCGGATTTATCCCACCTAAGGTAAATCCGATTTCCCTAAAAAAAAGAAAATCGGATTTATCCCACCTAAGGTAAATCCGATTTTGTTATTAAAAAAAATTGTTTTTTATTTAATGTGTTTAAAAAAGGTTATAAAATGCTACTAAAAATCTGTTAAACAGCCAAAACTAATCCAAAAATTATAAAAACACCACTAAAAATCTAATAAAACCAAAATAAGGTTATGCAAATTTTTTCAGATTTTTTGGAGATTATGAAAAATTAAAAAAATTAATAAAAAATAGTAAACGATGGAATTTGGGATTTTGAGGTCCCCAGTCCTGAAAGAAGTCCCTTCTTCAGGAGTATTGATCCTTGATATTTTTCGGATTTAAAGAATGTGGTTTCATTACAATTTGAGTAGGTTGCCCGAAAACTGATTTTTTAGCCTAAATTATTCTCCCGGCGTACAATATCGTCACGTGTTAACGAACTACACACTAAACAGAACCAAAAGACGGTCGAAATTTGTTTCTAAAATTTTAACTGATTTATTTATTTATTAATTAGGTTAACAAAGCGGATTTACCCCCACATAAGGTAAATCCGCTTTGGTTATTTTTCAAAGCGGATTTACCTTATATGATGGGGTAGATCCGCTTTTAAAAATAACAAATCGGATTTAGCCCACTTAAGGTAAATCCGATTTGTTATTTTTAAAAGCGGATCTACCCCATCTTAAATAAATCCGATTTAAATTTTTTAAATTTTTAGTGGAAATCGGATTTACCTAAATCCGATTTAAATTTTTTAAAATTTTTAGTGGAAATCGGATTTACCTAAATCCGATTTCCAAAAAAAAAAATTGAAATCAGGATACGTTCGGGATTTTTAAATTTTGTTAAGGGCAATTGCGTCTTTTCGCAGGGTCGATGGGGGTAGCTGGGGAGATGATGGGGGTAAAAAAAAAAATCCCTTCTTCCAATTGACCTTCATATGAACAAATTGGTTAGAGTAGTTGAGGACGTCCACTTTCCACAAGGAGGAGTCCCATAAGCACCAAATTCCACCTGCTTGGCCTTGGGCTTCAATGATGTACCTACCATCAAAAGGAAGTTTATTAATAATTTTGTTGGCTCTATCGCCACTCAGGTGAGTTTCAACTAAAATAAGAAAGGAGAAATGATATTCAAATCTAAAGTCTTTAATAAGATTCGAAAACCCCCCTGCCTGCCGTGCCATGGCAATTCCAACAACACACAATCATTAAGTCACTAGTAATGGGTGATATTTTTTCCAATGACGTGTCATTAGTTATATGTTATATTAGTGGATAAAACGATCAACTCCTTACTCCTTTGGTTCTATAGATGCAGGGGCTGATATTATATAGTTTGGGCAGGGGAGGGGGATGACTTGTCCAAGAATTTTAATATCTATATATATATATATATATATATATATATATATATATATATATATATATATATATATATATATATATATATAGTGCCGGTCCAACATAAGTTGAGGCCTAAAGCACAAACTAATGAGACATTTTTATGTAATATAATAAAAGTTATAGGCTTAAATTGATAATGTATTTTATTTGCTACAACTTAATTGAAAATTTATTGATTATATTAATAAAAAATTTGGTTATTGATATTTTATATTAAAAATTCAACTAAACTTTCCTTTTCTTCCAAATTCCCTGTTATGAGCTTAAAAAATTAGAAATAAGAAGCATAATCAATTAAACTAAAAAATGATTACGAAAATAAAACTATTACTAAAGAAGTATATAAAACTAAATTAAGGCTAGTGGGATTCTTTATGCATATAATATATGTTTGGGAGGATTCTTTATGCATATAGTATATAAAACTAAATTAAGAAGTATATCTTTGTCTTTGCAAAAATAAATTTGACATAGCATGAGGATTGTGAAACATGCATTTTTTAAGGATATGTTTGGGAGGGGAGGGGAGGAGAGGGGAAGACTTGGAAAAGACTAGTCTATATTTTAGTAGGTATAGACTACCCAAGCTGCAAAAAGAAAGGGAGCCCAATACCCAACACTTTTATGATATCATCTATTCCCTTTTCTTTCTTTCTTGATGTTGTTGGGGTGTATTGGGTGTCCAAAAATATTTTTCCATACCATCTGTTATGGTAATTATACTTTTCTCTATTTACACCCCCTCTCCAAAAGCCCAATTGATGAGAAGCCCAATCATAATCAAGAGAGTCCAATCTTCAATGGCCAAGATCAGCCCGCAAGATCGGACGGCCCGAAAACGCCAACACAAACACATCCAAACTCTATAAATACCACATTCAATGCTCATTAATGGTAAGCACTTTTCTAACCAAACACTCATTCTCTCAAATACTGACTTGAGCGTCGGAGTATCATTGCAGGTACAACGTCGCCCCTCAAGATCGAACATCTCGAGATCGAACACCTCAACATCGCCTCTCAAGGTCGAACATCTCAAAGCCTGAAGACAAAGATAGGATCAAGGACAAAATATCTACCAACTGCATAATATCGATCCTCAAGATCGGAAGCACGGTACTGAACATTGGCGACCACAGTGGGAGAAACCAATACCCGATTTTTCTCACCATCTCCTTGAACTTATATTGAATGGCACCAACACACCGATCAATACCGACTAGTCTCATGGCCGAACCTGACCTCGGCCCTCAGCAAACCCCTGAAGGCCACGTCCAGGAACTCACGAACTCGTCGCAAACACGAAGCCGACATCCCAACACGGGACCTTCTCGAGCTCAATCGGGCGCAGATGAGACGAGCTTACCATCTCCCCCTCAATTACTCCCGGCCTTAACGGACGCGGTTCAACAGCTCGTTCAGCTTTTGGCTCGGCAAGAAGCGGTAAATGAGGAAAGAAACGACCGTTTCGCCAACCTCGAATCCGAAGTAGTGAGACTGCAAGGTCGGAACGTCCTGGACCAACAATCATCCGGGCAGAGCTCACTGGAGGAACGACGCCCAACTCGAAGAAGACTTTTTCATCGATCACCCCCTCGGAGAAAGCTCACTCATCGCTCCCCCGCACGCCGTCAACGAGGGAATGGTTCCCGTTCTCCTCAGGCTCGACAACATGATGGTATCAATGATCTTCACCTTTCCCCATACCATCACCAAGGGAGTGATTCCCGTTCTCCATCAACTCGACAATACGACGATCTTGATGATCCTCATTCTCCTCCACGCCGCCACCAAGGGAATGGCTCCCGTTCTCTTCTGGCTCGCCAAATTGAAGGCCCGACCTCGTCAAGGAGACGATCGAGAAGCCATGACAGCATTCAAAACAGTCAAACACGACGACAAGGACATCCTGTACCCCATCCCAGACGCCAACCACTGTCACAAGCAAATCGACCTGGGCGAAAATGTCCTTTCACAAAATCGATCGACAACTTCCGGGTCCCCCGGTATCTCGAGAAACCACCTGGAGGATTGAAGACTTACGACGGGACGGGCGACCCCGACAGGCATCTAGACCAATTTGACACGACCATGCAGTATCGAAATGTACCCATGGAAATGAAATGCCGAATATTCCCTTTGACCCTAGACAAAATGGCTTCCGAATGGTTTCGGACGTTAAGGTCGAATACCATTTCCTCATGGGACCAGTTAGCAAAACACTTCTCGGTGCACTTCGCCCATTCCAAGAGCAAACCCAAAAACAAAAATGTTCTAGCATCTATTGTCCAGAAAGTGAATGAACCCCTGAGGGAATATATAGAGCGATTCAACATCGAAGCTCTTCAGGTTCGGCAGTTAGACGACGCTTTTCGAATTTTCTTCATGGCCCAAGGTCTGCTCCCTGGAAGCTCGTTCCGAAAGCACGTCAACACCTGGGAACCTAACACCCTTCAAGAATTCCTCGAGCTATCCCAGTGCTTTATTAACGAAGAAGAAAATTCCAAAGTCGACAAAACGTCGTCACATGCAGAACCGTCGAAACGTCACATCGAGATCGACCCTCGTAAAAACTCGTACAACATCGGTAAGAAAAATCGTCACCAGGTATACACCGAACTCAACGTCTCCAACGCCCAGTTACTAGGGGAATGTTGGAACGTCGAATTTAGGGACGTCAAGCCTCCCAGGTCCTTACCTATCCGACCAGGGCAGAAGGCCAACAAATACTGCCGATACCACAGAAGCAATGGCCATGACACAAACCATTGCAACGCCCTAAAGGATGACATAGAAGATTTAATAAAACGGGGAAAACTATCTTCTTATGTCAAAAGAGAGGTAGAACGATCTGACAACATCGGAAGAGAAAGAAATGAAAATCTCAGGGCAAAAGGAAAAGAAGTGATCGACCCAGACCGCGAAGAGCTGGATAAAAAACGCTCGGTTATCATGATGATAACTGGGGGATTCGATCATGAAGGATCGGGAAAATCCATGAAGAGAAAATGGAAGGAATTGTTGTGCGTGGCTTCAACGTCAACAACCCCGGTCAAGACTAATCGACCTCCATTATCTTTTAGTGACAACGACCTTATTGACGGAAAAGCTAACAAACACGTACCTCTCTTGATATCGGCAATCATAGCCAACAAAGAGGTACGTAGAATCCTAGTCGATCAGGGGAGCTCATCAGACATCATTTTTATCGATCTTCTGAGCAAAATGGGGATCGATAAGGAGGAACTCACCCCTTATAGAGGGACGGCTTTGTCCGGCTTTAACGGATCTCGAACGAAACCCCTTGGGCATCTGGAGCTAATGGTTACCTACGGAACCGAACCAATGGTTCGAACCGTCAGAACCAAATTCCTCGTCTTGCCTTGTGAATCCATATACAACGGCATCATAGGAAGACCGACCCTCGGCAGGCTCGGGGCGGTTACATCCACCACGCACTTAAAAATGAAGTTCCACTCTCTTTGCGACAGAGTTATCACTTTAAACTCTGACTTAGAGTCGGCCTCCAGGTGTTTTTTCCTATGGACTAAGAATGAACGAAAAGCTTCGGAGCATGAAGGGGTTCCCCCTTCGGAAGAATTGTCGACTCCCAAAATACCAAAAGGAAGATCAACTGAAGTTAACACCGCCACTAACGTAGAAACCAACTGCGATCCGAAGGTCGAAAAACAGATAGACGTCGACGAGCTAACCAAAGAGCTCAAACGAAAAATCAAAAGACCAGAGCCTGATGGAAAGTTCGTCGAAATACAGCTCGGTTCAGACCCCTCCCAAAAGGTCAAAATAGGGATCGACCTTCCAGAAAAGATCAAGATCGAGTTAACCCAATGTCTTAAAGATTTCAAAGACATCTTCGCTTGGTCGGCCGAAGACATGCCTGGGATCCCGCCAGAGGTTGCCTGCCATCGACTCGCAATAAACCCAGAAGCAAAATGGATCGCCCAAAGAAAGCGGGCCCAAAGCAAAGAGAAAGCCATTGCTGCCGCCTTAGCAGTAGACGACCTCATCCGAGCCAACTTTATCTCTGAGGTTAAATACACAACTTGGTTATCAAACCCAGTCCTGGTGAAGAAATCTAACGGAAAATGGCGTATGTGTGTGGACTACACCGATCTTAATAAAGCTTGCCCAAAAGACGCTTTTCCGGTCCCCAGCATCGATAGTTTGGTCGACAGCGCTTCCGGTTTCCGGTTGTTATCTTTCATGGACGCATACTCCGGATACAACCAAATCGCCATGTTTCCCCCAGATCAAGCAAAAACCGCCTTCATCACTGACAGAGGAAACTTTGCGTACCGTGTTATGCCCTTTGGTTTAAAAAACGCTGGAGCAACTTATCAAAGAATGATGAACAAAGTTTTCCAAAACCAGATCGGTAAAAGCGTAGAGGTTTACCTCGACGATATGATCGCCAAAAGCAGAAGTGATGACGACCATATAAGCGATCTAAGAGCAATTTTTTCTGAGGTACGAAAGAATAGAATGAGATTAAACCCAGAGAAATGCACTTTCGGAGTTCGAGCCGGGAAATTCTTAGGTTTCTTCTTAACAGAACGAGGAATCGAGGCGAACCTGGATAAATGTCGATCCGTCACAGAAATGCGAACTCCGACGTCCAAAAGAGAAGTGCAAAAACTCAATGGAATGATAGCTGCTCTATCTCGTTTCATATCGAATGCAGCATTCAAATCTCTTCCACTTTTCAAAATCCTCAAAAAAGAGGAAAGAGATTTCGAATGGACGCCCGAGCAAGACGAAGCTTTGAAACAACTGAAAAAATCTCTCTCCGAGCCTCCAATTTTAACTCGACCAAATGAAGGGGAAACATTATACTTATATCTAGCGGTCTCGGAAGAGGCGTTAGCTGCCGTTCTAGTACGCGAGCTCGAAACCGGGCAAAGTCCCATCTACTTCGCAAGCAAGGCTCTGCACGGGGCTGAAAGTCGTTATCAGAAAATCGAGAAAATCGCCCTTGCTCTCATTATCGCAGCTCGACGTTTTCGAGCCTATTTTGTCGCCCACCAGGTAGTCGTCCGAACTAACTACCCAATCAGACAGATACTCCACAGACCCGATCTAGCTGGAAGAATGATCAAATGGGCCGTGGAACTCTCAGAGTTCGGTATCAAATATGAAGCTCGAACTACACTTAAAGCGCAAGTTTTGGTGGACTTCATCGCCGAGATGACACCCGCTAACACCGAATCTGACATATGGATCCTATACGTCGATGGGTCCTCGAATCCAAAAGGGAGTGGCGCTGGGATTATGCTAGAAAGCCCGACTGGGGTCATCATCGAAGTTTCCCTTACATTCGGTTTTCCCACCTCGAACAACCAAGCAGAGTACGAGGCTTGCATCGCCGGACTTCGCCTGGCAATCGACCTCCAAATCCAAAGAATAAAACTTCATACCGACTCTCTCTTGGTAGTCTCCCAGATCGGAAGTAAATACGAGACCAAAGAACCGATCCTACAAAAATACCTACTTCAGGTACGGTCGCTAATGGCTAAATTTGAAGCAAGCGAGATAGTTCATGTCCCAAGAACGGAAAACCAACAAGCTGATATCCTCGCCAAACTCGCAAGCACAAAAACCCCGGGTAACCAGAGGACGACCATCCAAGAAACACTAAGCAAACCCAGTGTACCTCTCGAGCCTCTGTTTAACCCGACCGTCTGCATGCTCGAAGAAACAGACAGCTGGATAACCCCAATTTTAGAGTACATCGTCTCAGGAACGGAACCCCCAGACAGAAACGACGCCAAATATATCAGGAGAAGAGCCTCGGCTTTTTCAGCCATCAACGGAACGCTCTATAAAAGAAGCCTCTCTTCCCCGTTAATAAAATGCATCGAGGGAGAGGAAGCGGCCTATGTATTAACAGAAATTCATGAGGGAATCTGCGGCCAGCACATGGGAGCTCGATCTTTAGCACGTAAAACCCTTCGAGCCGGCTACTACTGGCCGAGCATGATCGGCGATGCTAGTAATCATGTAAAGAAGTGCAAAAAATGTCAAATCCACGCCAATGTGCACATAGCTCCCCCCACAGACCTCACGAGTTTATCTTCCACATGGCCCTTCGCATGGTGGGGAATGGACTTACTCGGACCTTTCGCAAAGGCACCAGGACAAGTCAAATTCTTGATCGTCGCCGTAGACTACTTCAGCAAATGGATAGAAGCGGAACCCCCGGCGACTATCACTGCAAAAAACTGCATAAAATTCTTCAAAAAAAGCATTATGAGCAGATTCGGGATCCCCGAGGTAGTAGTAACGGACAACGGGACGCAATTCACAGACACGGGATTTCGCAAACTAATGTTCGAGCTTAAAATTAAGCACCATTTCACTTCAGTAGAGCACCCTCAAACCAACGGTCAAGCAGAGGCTGCAAACAAAGTAATACTGAATGGGCTGAAACGACGTTTGGACGATGCTAAAGGAAATTGGGTGGAAGAATTGCCTTACGTCCTCTGGGGATACCGGACGACCCCCCAAAGCTCCACTGGGGAAACACCTTTTAGGCTCTCCTACGGCAGCGAGGCGGTCATCCCCGTCGAGATCGGCGAACTTAGTTGGAGAACGGCAAATCCCAAAACACAAAGCAACAACGATCAAGCCTTAAGAGAAGAACTCGACCTCATCGACGAAATCCGAGGTCGGGCGTCACTCCGAGAAGCGATCATCAAACAAAAGGTTGCAACCAAATACAACACCAAGGTCGTTCACAGAGATTTCGATCCTGGCGATCTGGTACTCAGAAGAGCTGACGTCGGTCAGAAAAATGCCTCCCAAGGAAAGCTCGCCCCAAACTGGGAAGGCCCCTACCGAATTTTATCTAAAACCGGTACCGGAGCCTTTAAATTGGAGACCCTCCAAGGAAGAAAGATTGAGAGGACTTGGAACGCAACAAAACTGAAAAGTTATTATCCTTAGAAAGAAATCATTTACACCGATCTTATGTAAACTCGAAACAAGTTATTAATCAAAAAAGAAACTTGACATTTCTTTCAAACGCTTTCGATGCTTCTCAAAAGTTTTTTCCAAGTCTCCACACATTCTTGATTTTCATCAAACAGAATGAAGGTACCCAATTCCCCCCACCGGGAATCAGCTGGGACCGATCTTAAATGATCTCCCCAAAAGCGACCACCCAAGGTCGCAAACTCTTTGAGAAAACAGTTAAATCCGAGCCGAGTCTTGGCAAACTATCTCAAAGAGACCGGGTCTTCAAGGATCGAAACGTCCTAAGAACGACCATCGGCCACAGCTGCCGATACCCCTATAGGGCGAGTTAAATCTGGGCCGAGTCCTAGTAAACTGTCCTATAGGTTCGAACCGGTAAATCGAGTTCCTCGTTTACCGACGTTCTTACATCATACACAACGTGCAGAATTAAAAAAGCACTTGTTAAAAACTCGCAAAAAACGACATACACGACGTGCGAAATTCAAAAAGCATTCATTAAAGCTCGTAAAGGCCTGATAGGCATATCCCAAAAAAGATTACAAATATCTCCAGCTAGACCGACAGAAGTTCCGGATCTATACAAAAAACTACATAAGTAAAGGCATACACCAGGAACTTCTGCAAAAGAAACGCTGTTAAAACATCAGGCAGTGGAGGTCGGAAAAATCACAGTTTTCTTCTCCGTCTGAGCATCGATCTTAACGATCTTACCCCCTTCAACCTCGTGGTCGGCATCAATAATTGACCGATCCAAATTTACAGAAGGATTGACCAAAGCAATTTGCTCCTGGGCACACTCAAAACCCTCCTTATACAGCTCAATTGCAGAGTTAGCAGCTTCACGAGCCTCCCTCCTAGCCTCGTTTGCAAGCTTCGTAGCCTCTTTAGCATTTTTTCTGCTCTGCTAAAGGGCTGCTTCAAGCTCTGCAATTCGAGCCTCCGCATCGCCGCTTGTACCGACCCTTGCCTCGGATGCTTTATTCAAATCATCTTCCAAACCAACTACACGAAACTCCAAACCTTTAATCTTCTCATTAGCCTCGACCAGTTGCCCCTCCAAAACTTTTTCCTTTTCTTCCAGCTCCTTTACGCGATTCTCCGCAAACTCCGCCCGGCGTACAACCTCCCCTTGGCTTTCCTTCAGAGCCTGAAGTTCTTGCTTTATTCGAGCAAGCTCTTTCGATTTCGAAGCCACATCTTCCACAAGCTTCACTCTTTTTGACTTCTCGAGCTCCAACAAAACTGCAAGCACGAAAATAAGAAAAATCAGGTTATGAAGAAAGAGATGTTTTTATGAATGTAAGAAAGTGATGTTATTTACCCTTAGCCCGTTGCTCGTATTTCTCTTTCTCGATCCTATGAACGTCGGCCAAATTCGCCAACAATTTAACAGACGCCCCGACAGGATCCTCCCGCCATTGGGCATAGTTTTGCTCCAAAAAGCCCTCCTCTAAAGGTACAGCCTTGTTCTTGTGCTTCGGTCTCCTCGAGGTCTTACTCCTTTTTTCCGGCCTTTGCTCGCCACTTGCCTCGGTGCGCACCCTTTTTGCCGAGGTCCCTGCACCAACGTCGGGAGCAGCCAGGGGAGGAGAACTGGAAACAAGATCAACCAGAGCCTCATAGGCAAGGTCCTCCTGGGTAACAGTGTTGATCGGGGAAGCAGCAGTAACTGTCCCAACAACAGTCTCAACCTGGGGAGACGTCGGAAGCGGAGCACCCACCTCCTCAGCATCTCCAGATATGTCGACACTCCTCATCGCCAGCGCTTTCATTACGGCGAGTTTCTTTGGGGCCATGGTATCTGGAAAAGAAACAAAAATTGGTCATAAAAACTACAGTCAAAGATGTACAAAAATCAAAAGCAAGAAAAACGAACTACCTAAGACAAGTTGCATTCGTCTTCGCTTTCCGGCCTGAACTATCTTAGCCGCAGGGATACCCCGATACTTATGTTTTGAAAACGGAATGTTCTCAGAAATAAACATCAGGATCCTCTTGGTAAGAAGATCGGCAGCGTTCAATCGATTCTCACTAACAGAAAAGGAATTGGTGGATCGTTCGAAATGGGCCTGACTCCAACCAATAGGAAACTTGGTGGACACCAAAGTCCGACCATCCTCTGAAAACTTTCCCACTCTCTCGATCGCTTCGTCGGTCACCGGTTCGACCCAGTAAAATAACTCCTTCCAATTCCCCTTCAATGAGTCCGCATAGGCTTTGAAAATCTTGGCCCCTCGCCTCGAGCAAAGACTGACATGCTCACGACCGGATTTATTTTCACTGCTGTTCCGATTGATCTCAAACAAATGGAAAAAGAGCAACGGCGAGACCGGCCTCTCCAGGTGAAGACACATCAGCTCGAAGGCTCGAACAAAAGCCCACGCGTTTGGATGCAACTGAGAAGGCGCAACATCCAAAGTCGCCAAAACCGTCTGCTCGAACCAAGTGAAAGGAGGCCGGATATTCATCTCGTTTATCAGCATATGATACAAAGTGAACTTGAGCTCTCCAAGCCACAAAGCCACATGCTCTCCCTTTTTCATTCCCTCAACTCTCCAAATTCGCTTCGAGCGACCCGAAGCTTTCCTCCCGACCCTCTCCAAATTAAACCCGTGCTGATACAACGATTCGATCTCCAAAATATTTCTGGAAACCCAATCATATTGAGAGACCTCTCACACCGGTACGTCAAGGTCCCCACAACCAGTACTAGAGTACTCATCCAGAGAAGCAGCAGAAGCTCGGCTGGAACCCGGTTGACTCGAAGGGCGAGATTCGACTTGTTTTCCTACACCCTCTCTATCGGACTCATCGGCAGACTCGGAACTCGACCCAAGATCGACATCGGAATCCTCTGATTCCTCCACTGGGACTTCCTCATCGGACTCGGAAGTAATGGCCATCACATCCACCAAGCAATCCTCCTCCGCATCTTCGGGAGTATCATCATTCGGCTCATTAGCATCGGTCGCGGGAGAAGAACTTTCACTCTCAAAATTATCTTCCGCCTTATCACTCATAGGGGCGGAAGCAGAATGCTTTTGCACGTCCGGGACGGCGACTTCAAGAGGCTCGGTACGAACCTCAGGGACTTCACCACCAGAAGCCATCGCGTTCATAAACTCTTTCCGGTACTGGGTGACGTCTCTCCGAGTTTGTTTCGTCCTCGCCAGATCGAATCTACAGGAATGGGGGACGAAATGTCAGGATTAAAAATCGAAAATGGGTTCGCGAGCAAGTCGGAACCCGACCTGACGACCCCCATTCTGAGATCAAAGGGGACGGGGGGAGGTCCAGGCACAAATGAAAAGAAAAGCAAAGAAAATACAAAAATAGACTAACCTCGGAACTATGTCGCAAGTTGATTATCTCTGGAAATAAACGGTTGTCGATCCTCAGAAACCGATCTTAAAAGTACTTCGAAATTTCCTCAAGCTCGTTCACTTTAAGGAAGCTCGGGAGCTCTCGAAGATCGGCGAATCAAAAACAAATGAACAACAAGCAACGAATGAGGAGGTGAGACCCTTTATTTATAGCAATGCGAAACTAATGGGCCTGGGCCTGGAAGTCGAAGCGTCACCTCCAAACCATGGCCCATTAAAATCCGCACGCTGAAGAATAAACGTCACCATCATGCGCCGCCACTACGAAGAGACACCTTGTCAGAAACAGTAAAAATGGCACTGATTCCAAGATTACACTGATTCCAAAGCAGCACTGAGTTCGAAAAACCATCCACCTCGCTCGAAAGCTCGACAAATAGTTAACATCGCTCGAGAACCCCAGCCTCGACATAAGCTCGAGACCGAATAAGATCTCCACTCAAACAAAAACAAAGTATAAAAGCTACGTCACCCATCAAAGTCAAGATCGCTCCTCATAGGGACCAGACTTGGGGGACCACTGTTATGGTAATTATACTTTTCTCTATTTACACCCCCTCTCCAAAAACCCAATTGATGAGAAGCCCAATCATAATCAAGAGAGTCCAATCTTCAATGGCCAAGATCAGCCCACAAGATCGGACGGCCCGAAAACGCCAACACAAACACATCCAAACTCTATAAATACCACATTCAATGCTCATTAATGGTAAGCACTTTTCTAACCAAACACTCATTCTCTCAAATACTGACTTGAGCGTCGGAGTATCATTGCAGGTACAACGTCGCCCCTCAAGATCGAACATCTCGAGATCGAACACCTCAACATCGCCTCTCAAGGTCGAACATCTCAAAGCCTGAAGACAAAGATAGGATCAAGGACAAAATATCTACCAACTGCATAATATCGATCCTCAAGATCGGAAGCACGGTACTGAACATCTATGAAGAGTAATCCGTGCAAGTACACGGATTCGTCATCCTTAATCTTACTTCAGAAATACAAATAGCCCTCAAATAACATTGATTTCTAATCCTATATGAGAAATGAAAAATTGAGATTACTACATGTGAGGTCATAACAGAAAGCAAAAATAAAACTTCTGGATCATGCAGGTGGGTTGCATGAGGTGGCTAGCTCTATAGTAATAAACCCAAGACTTATTTCGCTAATCTAGTTGAAACGCACTTTATGAGCTGAAGAGAAATGCTTTGATGCTGCAACAATGGAGGCCTTAGGTCCACTAGTTGCAGTAGCTTTAGTACTTGTCTTAGTAGTAATCTTCACATCGCCACAGAAAAACAACGTGGAGGATGAAAACAGGCCATTCTTGTTTTCCTTATCACCACCCATTTCACTTCTAATTGCAACTTGTGCTCAATTTTTACTATTTGATTTAGATGACTCTGCTAATTGAAACACTTTGGAACATATTATTTGGCGTTATATAAGCATAAAGTTTCTTGATGATGTTGCTAACTTGGCCATCAAGTTTATTGACTCAAATTGTAACTTTATGCTCTATTGACTCACACTTTGTCAATTTCATGGTTTCTTTCTGTCCGCCGAAGTTGAATCCTTCACCTTCCTGGAATTTACCTTTGATATGTGGATATATATGGGGTGTGTGATGCATAAATAATTTTCCAAAGCATCTCGTCAGGAAACACCTCGGAAAACTCACACACCACCTGCAACTCATCAATCTTCGCTTGGCTCTCAACATGTGAATTTTATTGGAGAATTCAAAATGATATTTTATTGATACTGATACTGAAATGAAACATGCGTGCCTTAATGATATGTCCTAAGGCCTTGGGCAGAGCCCTAGGATTGCATTACAGAAAATTACTTTAAACTAAAAATAAAAAAAACTTGTCAATCTTTGATTTCTTGAGTTCTCCTCTAAAACAATTCTTTAATTAGGGGTGTTAAATGGATAGATTAGATAATCCAATAATCCATTTAGAAGCCATATTGAAAATGGATAGAAAATTCCATCACAATCTATACAATAAAAACAAATCCAACTCCTCCATTTACAATTTTTAATGGATGGATATTATTTTAATTTATTAAATATTTTTAAATTATTAAAAATTAAAATAGTAAACAGTTTTTTAGTTAAAAAAACAGCTATTGTTAAAAAAGCAGCTGCCGGTATAGCTGCTGGTGCCGAAGCGCCACCTCTTGCTGTGGCCACAGCCACCAACTGCCGTGGTCGTTGCTACTAGCCACCAGAGCTCCGCCATGGGCACCGCTAACAACCACGGAACTCAGTCGTGGTCGCCGTCGTCGATTGCCGGAGATCTATCGTGGTCCCTCCGTCGTGATCTTTAATTAATAACGAAACAAATCTTGTAATTAATGACGTAATCTGAATCGTTAATTTTAATCTAACAGTTCTAATCAAGAGTTCTCACTATAAACACTAGTTTTCAACGGGTAGACTATATATATATATATATATATATATATAAGTTACTTTAATTTTGTGATTTTTTTTTAAAAAATGTATTTTTCTGGAAAAAATTATTTGTTTTAAAAAATAAAAGTGTTTTCATAAATTTGTTTTTTGGGAAAAAGATTTTTTTAAGACTTAAATTTTTCTTTCCAATGGATTTTTTAGTTTTATTTAATGGAATCTAATACATTTGGAAAATTAGTGGATGGATCAAAAACCATCCATATGATTAAAGGGATGAATAGGATCCAGTTCATTAGGTTTTTTAGATATTATTATGGATGGATTTATTAGTGTTGGTGGGTTAATTGATAGTTTTGACACCCCTACCCTACCTTTAATATATAAGATAAGCATACTTTTGACTTAACTAACCAAATAATAATAGTTATATAGAGAAAAATTTATGAATAAGTCTCAAACATATTATATTTTGATAACTACACTTTGTTTTCATTACTACATTTTTTGAGGAAATCAGTACTAATTGCTTTGAGTTATACTCTTTAATTTATTTTCAAATCTCAATCACCCTATTTTACACATTTTAAGTAAATTAACGCCTTTTAAAATTAAAATATGTAAATTACAAACTACAAGAAATAAAATTTTGTTTTAATAGTATATATGTCCTCACGACGAGACCGAGTTGTGCTTCCTCCTCAATTTACCCAAGTCAGTCTTAGTTCACCCTCTTTAATGATTTACTCAGCCTGGTCCCTTCTCGATTGTACAAAAGTTATGATTCATCATCTGGTCCCTTCTATGTTCAAAAGAGATAATCTCACTACGGAAAGTGTGAAATCTATTTGTAAATCTCTCACTAAATTTGGTGACGTCGAACTTAGCGACGAATTTTGACTTTTGTGTCACTAATTTTGGTTAATAAATTAGTTTTTTCTAGTAGTGTATGGCCTTAGTCAAAGTCTTAGATGAAGAATGGCTCCGGCCATTGTTGCATATGGTAGAAGTCTATGTTTGATGACGAGTACTTCTGGTCCTACAAATACATTTGGCGTACAAATCATCTCATGTCTTCAACAGCTCAACGACATAGCAAATGCTCACCGAAGAAAAATTATTTTACGAGGAAACAAAAAGGAATTTGGAATGGAGAAGAATTGAAATAGCGCTAAAACCAAAATGAATAACCATGTAAGGGTATTTAAAATTGGTCTCACTGCTTTATCAAAATTGCTACATGGCTTCTGTATAGATAAAGCAAGCCATACATCAATATCAGCTTAGAATATGACATTAATGGTTTTTGTTGTTTTTAAAGAACTCTAACTAGGTCACAACGACCGGATTCAAGCTGGCTAAAGGCTTAACGACTCAGCTCTGCATAAAAAATTGAAAATAGATTTATCTATTTTTAGTGTAAATTCGAAAAAAATCAGAGACCATAACTCCCAAAGAAGGGACTTCTATCGAGACTCTGGGACTCAAAATCCAAAATAGGCAAGTAAATGGTCAATCATCAAAAGCCACTAACAATCCTATTACTAAAGGGACATAGTGGAATGTGGAAGCCTAAGGGTGGACATCCACTAATTGCTATTATTCATAACAATTAAGACATTTTTTCGATCCATTATTCTAGTCTCCTTGATAAGCTTCATAAGGTAAGCACTCCCCCATTTTTTATGAATGATTTAAAATGTCACCCATCATTTTGCTTGGACTAGTTAAAAAATAGGCTAAATTGCTGTTTTTGCCCTTTTATCATTGGGGTTGCTGTCATTTTAGCCCTTTATCTTTTTATTTTCTCGTTTTAGACCCTCATGTTTTTTTTTGTTTGTCATTTTGGTCCCTGCCGTTAGATTTTTCTAACGGACGCCACGCTGGCAGTTAACTGCTGACGTGGCGTCCAAATTGGTCAATCTGACGTGTCTTTGAGGGACCAAATTGAAACAAATTAAAAACATAGGGGTCCAAATTGACACAAAAACTTAAAAACATCAAAATAAAAAAAAAACAGATCTTTCTTCTTCTTCACTAGCACCACCGTAACAGCAACCATCACCACCATCACCACCCTCCTACCAAAACCCTAAACGACCACCCCCAAAACCCTAAACGACCACCATCTCACCATCACCGTCGCATCTCTCTCACTCTCCCTCTCACATTTTTCCTTCTTTTCCTCTCCTTCTCTCTGCGCATCTCTCCACCAAAGAAACAGATCTGGAAGAATAAGTTTCAGATCTGTGTTGCAATTCGTTCATTTTCGTTTTCGTTCCTTTGTTGCAATTCGCTCTTTTTCGTTTTCGTTCCTTTGTTGCAATCTCTCCACCAATTCGTTCATTTTCGTTCCTTCGTTCCTTTTCGTTTTTGACAGATCTGTGTTTCCATGGACCTTCAATCAAAAAACGAGTTTGATATTCAGAATCGTCGCATCGATATATCCTCTTAAAAAGCCCTAATTTTTTTTTTGTCATTGGAGTACCTTCCACCGGCGACCACCGTGCCAGAGGTCATCTCCGCCGCTTCTGGTGGTGGTGGCTCGCCGGAGAAGAAGAGATGAAGATGGAGGAAGAAGATGAATAATGATTGATTATGTTTTGTGTTTGTGTCAATTTGGTCCCCTATGTTTTTAACTGCCAGCGTGGCGTCCGTTAGAAAAAATTAACGGCAGGGACCAAAATGACACACAAAACAAACATGAGGGGCTAAAACGAGAAAAAAAGAAGATAAAGGGCCAAAGTGACAGCAACCCCAAAGATAAAGGGCCAAAACAGCAATTTAGCCTGATAAATATACACCTTTGGTTTTATAGATATGTTAAATGCGAGTCTCTTTGCTATCATTTGATTTTGATTTATAAGCTTATCCTAATATATCTTTTGCTTATAAAAAAATCTTTAATCGACTTAATACTACCATCCAAACGGTTTTGAGGCCTAATTACACTGCGATAGGTAATTGAAATAGATTTAATTGAATGATAGAATACTAAGTAACCAAACCACACATTGTGCTGTGAACAGCAATGTTTTGGCGCAGTGACCATGAAGGCCAAAACCCCATTTGGTGCTCAAGTTTTACTTGTCATCACAATATCACATCACTACTAAAAATGTAAACAACCACCTATCTTACTTAGACATATCACCAGAAGCTATACTAGCTATGAAGGGTATAATTTGTGCAAGTAGCCATGGATGCGAGTTTTTTTGTCATCATTAATCGATCTTACTTCAGTAATACAAATATATAACACCGATTCCTTGTCCAACACTTCAAAATTATGCACGTGTCAGTCGCGTGAGGTGCGTAGCTCCTTCATCTAAACTTCGTGAGATCTTCTTGCTATGTAGGCATAACAAGAGTACCTCTTCTCCTGTAAAACAGCACAATACTTTCTTTCTGAATAAAAGAGGAAAGTGAACCTCTTTTACTCCCAAAACACAAGACTTTTTTCAATCAACTAATTGAAACGCACTTTATGAGCTGAAGAGAAATGCTTTGATGCTGCAACAATGGATGCCTCCGGTCCATTAGTTGCAATACTTGTCTTACTCTTAGTACTCTTCACATTGCCACGGAATAACCACATGAAGGATTTTCGTATGGATGAAAACAGGCTTTTCTTGTTTCCCTTATCACCACCCATTTGGCTCACTTAGAAGTTGTCCACAATTTTTATTTGATTTATATGCTCTCCTAATTTAACCATTTGGAACACAATAATTGGCGTTATATAAGCATAAAGTTTCTTGATCATGTTGCTAACTTGGCCATCAAGTTTATTGACTCAAATTGTAACTTTATGCTCTATTGACTCTGGGCGTCAAGTTTATTGACTCAAATTGTAACTTTATGCCCTCACCTTCCTGGAATTTACCTTTGATATCTGCATTCATATGGGTTGTGATGGATATAAATAATTTTGCAAGGCCGTGAAAACCCAGTCTTTTAATGAGTAATATAAGCAAACTTTTGATTTAACAAACCAAATAATGATAATAATAATAATAATAATAATAATAATAATAATAATGAGAAAAAATTATGAATACATCTCAAACATATAATCTTTTGATAATTACCCAGCAGTACTGTTGGCCTATTGGCTTAATCTACCCTAGGACACGGGGGGTCGACCCGGTGCTTTTGGGTTCGATTCCCGCTGTAGACAAACTCGGTGTTGGCCAATGCGAAATTTGATCCTAAGCACGAGAAGAGATTAGTCTTTCGTTGAAAGCGTTGAGACACTCTGTGGGTAGCCAACGATGGTCCGAACAAAAAAACATATATAATCTTTTGATAATTACCTATTATTTTTGTTACTATGTAATTAGTGCACAATATCCGTTGGTTTTTCCTGTTTTGATAACTACCCTTTGTTATTTTTTTTTTAAAATTGGGGAAGGAGGAAATTTTTATTAATCAAAGTGGCACTAATGGCCATTTTACAACTGTCTCCGAGGGGATTTGAACTCAGCATCTTGAGGATATAAAGCTAGCTCTTACCACTGAACTAGCACCTTGAGGATATAACTACCCTTTGTTATTGTTACTACATTTTTTTGGAGGAAATCATTTCTACTTGCTTTGAGTTAGTCTTTAGTTTATTTAACCATTCTAAGTAACTCAAACCTTTTTAAATTAAATATATAGTTACAAAGCGAGGGATCTACTAAATCTCTCGGTAGTAAACCACTAAAATTGACTTTAAGATATAATATAAAATTTCATCGATGGCAGAGATTTAATACGAGTTGATTTAGTTTTAACTACTAAAATTGACTATAATCAATGTAGTGGTACATAGGTCTGGACATCGGGCGGTTTTGGGCCCAAAACCATCATCCGACCAAAACCACGGTTGCCAAACACAGACCCAGTTCCGCCCAAACCTTTTCTTGGATTAAGCGGGTTCGGCTAGGCGGGTTTTCGGGTAAAAGAGTAGATTGCGGCGGGTTTGGACTTGGGAGAAGTTGAGAAAAATGAACTGAGGAGGAGAAAGAAGATGATCGGCAAATAACGAGAGAGAGAGAGAGAGAAAAAGGTAGACGAAGGATTTCAATTCCAAAGTAATAAAAATGATAAAATAAATTTTGCTATTAAAAAAGTTGAAAAACTGATGCCTTCTCCCAAAACTGAAATCTGCTCCACGTTTTATGCAGTGTAGTGTCAGTGAGAGAGAAGGATAATGTGTTGATATCTTGTTGAATAATTAAATGAGTAGCTGCTGAATAGTTGTCAGCCGAAAGAAACAAAAAAAATTTAAAGAAAGAGAGAGAGAGAGAGAACGAGCCATGTGAGAGAATTAATTTTTTGAAAAGAGTAAGACAATAAATTAATTGTAAAAAAAGAGAGATAGGGAAACGTAAAAACTTTTGAACACAGTGTCGCAGCACAGTGAAAACAAAAAATAATATCTCTATCAGACATTTCATCAAACAGGTTGTGTGCACAGAGGCATTGAAGAGGCTGAAGGAAACCAAAGATAGAACAGACACGCTGTGGAGACGGAAACATAAAACTGGTTCAAGATTCGATCCAAGAGGAAACAGCAATTTCAGAGAAACCAAAAATAAAATCAAAACTCGAAATCGCGGGCAATCTTGAAGCAATTGAAAAACGAAATCGATGCAAGATCAATGAACGATTCAGAATCTAGATTAACAAGAGAAAAATTGAAACAAAAAAAAACGGAAATCGGGTTAGGCATATGATCGATTCAGAAAGGACGAATCAAGAGCAGAAAACTCGATTCTAACTGAGAATAGAAAAAGAAAAACGCGAACCGGAAAGCAAGAACGCGATTGTGAATCAGAGAAGAAATCGATTCAAGATTCGAGGGAAACAAATCAAGAATTCGATCTAGATGAAGAACTTCTGAATCAGATGACTGAGCAGAATCAAGGAAGGAAGATGAGAACAGAAACTAAATTTCGATTTAGGTCAAAAAAGGGGGGAAAAAATGAACCAGAGTCAGAAGACTAATCAAGGATCGATTTTCAAAGACGGAGAACCGCAACAGATGTGTTGCGCCCGAAAAAGTCCCCGAGGGAGAACCTTCCTCGTTCACAACTTTTCCTAAGACAATGAAGCCTCCACCAATATTTATTAAGGAAAATATTAGGAAAACCTTTTTTGGAAAGCGATTGGTCTTGCGAGACTAGAGAATAGGGTTCGGGGGTCGGTTACGCGCAGGGAAGGTGTTAGCACCCCACACGTCCTCTCTACTGAGAGGGAACCTTTAATTAAATGTGTGGTTTTAGTGTGTTGACTTGAAAATACTTGATTTTGCCTCTCTACTTCTTATTGAAAAAATTCTTAATGAAAATCTTTATTCATTATGAAAAAGGGGGAAAAAAGGGTTTTTAGAAAAGAAACCGCTTGACGGGACAAGGCCCGCTCCTACGTATCTCCCGGTGCGATGGAGAACTCAAAGCTACGTAGTTCTTTTTTGTCTTTTTGAAAAGTTTTTGTTTTTTATCTTTTTTAGTGAGTTTTCGAAATAGGACGAGCATTTAGTGAATGATTAAACTAACCAAGGTTATGGGTAATCACCGCTAAGTACTCTAGAAAATGAGAGTCAATAGCACTGGTCAGACGAACAAAGGTTCTGATTGACTATTAGTAGCAACCCGTTTTTATTTGCTCTTTTGAAAGTGGTCTTCGAAAGGGATTGATTGGCACGAATGATCAAGCTAACAAAGGTTATGAGTGATCATCGCTTGTTGTTCTTTTGGGAAAAAGACATTGCTACCAATGGCTAGACGAACAAAGGTTCTGATTAGCCACTAGCGACAATGGGTTGAAAATGTTTTTAGAAAGGAAAAGGTTTTCGTTCTGAAAATGATCTTGGTTTGCAAAAGTGATTCTTTTTTGTTATGAAAATAACTCTTTTCTTTTTGTTATGCAAATGCTAAACTTTTTATGGTTGCGCTCGACGAGAATGTGATTCGCTCCTACGTATCCCAAATGGGAATCAAAGCGACGTAGTTCTAACGAGCCTTGAAAGTGAAAATCTTTTTGATGATGTTTTGGAAAATGAAGAGCGTTCATGATGATCAAGCTGACAAAGGTTATGATGGATTATTACTAGTAACTGGTTTGGATTCTTTGATACTTAGAAAAATGCTTTTTTTTGAAATTGGACGCGTTCATGATAATCAGTTGAACAAAGGCTCTAAGTGACCACCATTAGCACTCCATTGTTAATAGTCATGCAAACAAAGGCTTCGCAAGATTACTAACAAAGTTTGATTTTGAAGAGTTTTCGCAATTGGATTGTTTCTTGTTTAGGGAAAAGAAAATCTGTTATTCTGGAGAAAAAAAGTTTGCGAAAAAAAAAAAGTTTACTTAGGGGAAAAGAAATAAAATTTAAAAAGAGAGACAGGGGGTGAAATAATAAAATGGGGGGTGCAAATAAAAGGAGGGCTGTATTATTAAAATGGGGAGTGCGAACAGTGAGAAGGGTTGCGTTTTAAAATAGGGGGTGCAGAAATTAGGAATTAGTTCCAATGGGCTGCGTAAATGCTGGGCTCTTCCAAGGGGTTAAGTTATCAAAATGAGGGGTGCAGGAAGTAATCTGCAAAAACTTTTAAAATTCCAATAGACCTGAAGCCCATCACCATGTATCTTTTAATTAACCCCTAATTCACATTTCTTCTAAACTTCTCAGCCGCATACACTAAATGGAGAGAGAGGAGTTGAAATTCAACCACTTATGTGGGTCTCTTAAAAGTAAAAAAAAAAATTATTTGTAAGCCTTTAATTGAATTGAAATTTGGTTTTTCTTGTTTTAAAAAAAAGGAATTATTGCCATGACTGATGTTTATATTCAACCGAGTTTTGGGTTTAAAATGGAAATTATTGCTATGACCAAAATTTATTTATAGGCCTTTAATTAAATTGGATTTTGGTTTTAGAAAAAGAAATTTTTGCTATGAGAGCAACTTGATTAATTAATTTTTTTTTAGAATTAATAGGAAGTAACTGTATGTACGTGTTTCTTTCCTAGCTTCATGTGTAACACCCCCTTTCTACCCGTTCATTTAATTGGAAAAATATCAGAGTTTTCAAAAATTTGTTTCACACGAGGAATGTTACACATACTTCAATAAAATAAGGCTTCTCAATTAAAACAGCTCACACATAATAATCCTGCATCACGTAGCACGTCACTAAGAGGAGAGCCTCAAAAACACATTTATCATCACAAATAAACTTAACGTCAATAAAACACCAACTACGCAGCGGAATAACAAAATAAAACAGAATCGTCAACAAAGCATAACAGCTGAAATCATTCGTAAACATCAAGTTCGTTCCCCCTGAGTGCTACGTATCAGAGCGTGACGACTCGATTAGAAATAATGAAGGTACCTAGTCCTTCACTCGTGATCACCTGCACGTTACCGCCTAGGGGTAACATTCAAACATAAGGGTGAGTCCAATTCAATCCATATAATAAATCACATGATAAGAAATAAGTCAAGTCACAGCTCTAAAACAATCACATCACAATCATCAATTACATCACTACAATAACTCATCACTATGTCATGTAGGCATATGAAATGCAACCCACTCGCGGGCATATGCATGAGGTACCTTTTTCACAACGTCGCTTAGCCATTATGGCCTCATCGTCACTTAGCCTTTTGGGCCTCAAAAACGTCACTGGGTTTATGCATATGGGAGGCATGAGACACTATGACATGCACCACGCACAAACACACAAATCACGGTCAACTATGTGACCCGCCACTTACCAGTTTGCCAAATAAGAGGCACAGCACCTGTCAATTCACAATTTACACAACAACATCACTTAGCCTTTTAGGCCTTAACATCACTTAGCCTTTTTGGGCCTCAAAACGTCACTGGGTTTTTCATCGTCACTTATTTATATGCATCATCAACTCAAACAATGGCCACGGAGGGCAAAAACGTCATTTACTAGCCACCAAGGGCATCATCGTCATTTACGCATCAATATCAACAACATTGGCCACTAAGGGCAAAACGGTCATCTAACTAGCCACTTGGGGCATCATCGTCATTTACACACCAATATCAACAACATTGGCCACTGAGGGCAAAAACGTCATTTAACTAGCCACTAAGGGCATCATCGTCAAAATCATCACTTTTGACACTAAAACATTAAGACCACTGGTTATACACAAAAGGGGATTTTTAAAGACACCAAAACGAGTTTTCAATGCCACAGCAACGACCACAGGGAACAGCCACTTGGGGCGCCCCAGCAAACTTCAGAAATAATAAGTTTTTATTTTTAAAAATGGGACACGCAGATAGGCAACTGAAAAAGCTTCCCAACACTTTTTGAAACGTTTAAAACGGATGTCCGAGTCAAAAGATATAGCAAAAACAGTTTTCGAAAACATTTTGGGAACATCCTGAAAACTGGCGCCCTGGGCGCCCAGCGCCTTAGCGCAACACGGGACACGCAACACACAGGTGCTCAGTGCCCAGCGCCTTGGCGCCACAGGCAACACACGCACACGGGCGCTCAGCGCCCAGCGCTGGCACCCAGCGCCCAGCGCTCCACACACTCACGCACACAGCAACACGCACTGGCGCCCAGCACAGGGCGCCTGGCGCCCAGGACACTTCCAGCAACAAAATTCAACACAATTTCAGCACCAACATTTTTTTTTTCAATTTTTCACATGACTAACCACAACACCAATTTGCCACAACTCATGAGCGCATATAAAATCATCAAATTCATCTATCAAACATCAATTTCAACAATATCCCAAACACAAACATGGAATCACGCATACATCAACAACTAGAACACGAAATCACGCATATATCAACAACAAGAACATGAAATCGCAAACATACTCATGATCATAGTTCAATCTAGGCCATCACTACCTAAAACCTATCATAGGACCTATTATAGAAATTGATAGGACATCCCCTTACCTCGAATTCGAAGAGTAGAAGCCTTAGAGATAGTCACGGACAGAACCCAGCAACAAGATCCCGTTCCTCTTCTCCTCTTGGTTGCGCGACTTTTTCTTCTCCTCCTCCTCTCCTCTCTACGGCGCACTCCTCTTTTCTTTCCTCTCTTCTCAATTTCGCAAATTGCTAACAAAAACCCTAACCCCTAGGCGCCTTGGCCACTTCGCATATGACAAGAGTCATGGGCTTGGGCTTCTCACTTAAGCCCAAGTCCATCTAGTTTGGCGCCTCCACCTCCTAATACCACCTACACAATTTTTAATATAATTTCCAATAATTAAATTATATCCAAATAATTAAATCAAATTCCTAAATACTTAATTAAATAATTTAATTAAATATTTAGGGTGTTACAACTCTCCCCCACTTAGAATATTTCGTCCTCGAAATTTACCTGATCAAATAACTCTGGGTAGGACTCTCGCATCTTGCTCTCTAGCTCCCAAGTCATACTCTCGCCGGCATATGCAAGGACTTTCTGCTTAAAGCATCAGCCACGACATTAGCTTTGCCGGGATGATAATTCAAACCAAAGTCATAATCCTTCAAGAGCTCCAACCACCGACGCTGTCTCATATTCAACTCTTTCTGATCGAACAGATACTTTAGACTCTTATGATCACTGAACACTTCAAACCTCGAACCATAAAGGTAGTGCCTCCAAATCTTAAGCACAAATACTACTGCAGCCAACTCCAAATCATGCGTAGGGTAATTTTTCTCATGAACCCGCAATTGCCCCGACGCATACGCAACGACTTTCCCATCTTGCTTCAGCACACCACCAAGACCCATCTTCAAAGCGTCACAATACACAACAAACGGCTCCTCCAGATTAGGCAACGTCAAAACAGGCGACTTTGTCAATCTCTTTTTCAGTTCCATAAAACTTTCCTCACAGCGAGCATCCCAAACGAAAACTTTACCCTTACAAGTCAACTGAGTCAACGGAAGGGCCAACTTGGAAAAACCCTCGATGAACCTCCTGTAGTACCCAGCCAAACCCAAAAAGCTTCTAATCTCTGTTGCGGACTTCGGAGCCTCCCACTCCAACACTGCTTCCACTTTTGCCGGATCAACCGCAATACCATTACCAGAAATCACATGCCCAAGGAAACTCGCCTCTTTCAGCCAGAACTCACACTTTGATAACTTAGCATACAACTTTTTCTCTTTCAGAACTCCCAATACTGTCTTCAGGTGCTCAGCATGCTCTTCTTCCGACTTAGAATAAACTAGAATGTCATCTATGAAGATCACCACAAACCGATCTAGGTAGTTATGGAAAATACGATTCATATATTCCATAAATACACCAGGGGCATTGGTCACACCGAACGGCATCACTGAATATTCATAATGCCCATACCTTGTCCTGAATGCTGTCTTCTGAACATCCTCATCCTTCACTTTAATCTAATGATATCCGGACCTCAAATCAATTTTGCTGAAAACACGGGCACCCACTAACTGATCCATCAGATCGTCGATCCTCGGAAGCGGATACTTATTCTTAATAGTTACTTTATTCAACTGACGATAGTCCACACATAACCTCATGCTCCCATCTTTCTTCTTCACTAACAATACCGGAGCTCCCCACGGTGATACACTCGGTCTCACAAACTTTTTCTCAAGCAATTCTTCGAGTTGCGTCTTCAACTCAGACAATTCAGACGCCGACATCCTGTACGGTGCCATAGACACAGGCCTCGTACCAGGTACCAGATCAATCGAAAATTCAACTTCCCTCTCCGGCGGCACACCCAGAATTTCATCAGGAAAAACCTCCGGAAACTCGCGTACCACTTTCAGTTCTTCAATAACAGCCTGACTCTCAGCAGACAACGATGCCATCAACGCAAATAGCTGAACTCCTTCTTTCTTCAACTTCTTCAACTGACCAGCAGATACCACAACATAATCTTCTTCCCCGAAACTGACCGACTTGCTACGACAGTTGATATGAACGTGATTATTCTCTAACCAGTCCATGCCTAAGATTACATCCAGACCTCTCAACGGCAGGCAAACAAAATTCACAACAAAGTCCCTGCCGAAGATCGACACGGGACACTGAGAACACACCTGGGAAGTAATCACCGACCCCTTCGCAGGAGTATCGACAACCATATCCCCACACATAGCAGATAAAACAAGACCCAATCTTTTACAACAATCAACAGATATAAGCAATGGGTAGCACCAGTATCAATAAGAGATTTCAGAGAAGTACCATTAATAAAACACGTACCTCTAATCAGACCATCCTTATCATCAGGCTCCTCTCCTGCCAATGCGAACACCTTCCCAGTAGACCTTTCCTTCTTCGGCTTTGTACACTTTGTACTAATCTGCCCAGACTCACCACAGTTGAAGCACACCACATCCTTGACCTTACACTCGGCCGCCATATGACCCTTTTTACCACAACGATAGCAAACTCTCTCATCAGACCTGCATGTAGTACTCTTGTGGCCAGGCTTGCCACACTTATAACAGACAATGCTAGCAGGAGCATCTCCCCCACTAGAATTCTTACCTCCAGCAGTCTTCTGATAACCCTTACCCGCAGGAACCTCATACGGCTTGCTTCGACTCTGAAACTTACCCCTTTTCTCAGACGTAGCTTTGTAATGAGCAGTACTGTCCTCCTCAAAGATTCTACAACTGTCAACCAGATCAGCGAACACACGAATTTTCTGATAATCAATGGCCTTTTTGATATCAGGCCTCAAACCATTCTCGAACTTGATACATTTCGAAAACTCAGCTGTAGCCTCACTAGTGTGGATAAAATTTTGCTAGTTCCACAAACTTCGCCGCATATGCAGTCACAGACATACCACCCTGCTTCAGTTCCAGGAACTCTATCTCTTTCTTCCCTCGGACGTCTTCAGGAAAATATTTTCTCAGAAATTCCCTGCTGAAAACCTCCCAAGTAATCTCTTCCTGCACAGCCTCCAACCTCTGCCTAGTAGCCAACCACCAGTCGTCGGCCTCCTCGGCTAACATGTGGGTACCAAAACGGACCTTCTGCTCAACAGTGCAGTCCATCACCCTGAATATCCTCTCGATCTCCTTCAACCAAGCCATAGCACCATCTGGATCATATTTGCCCTTAAAGGTGGGCGGATTCTCTCTCTGGAAGGTGGTCAGACTCCGAAAACCAGCGTTCTCTCCAGCATTATGCTGACCCTGCACAGCCTGAGCCATAGCCTGCAATGCAGCAGCAAGAGCAGCGTCGTTTCTCCTAGCCATTTCAAACTATCACTGCAGCACAAACCAAGAATTTAGTACTAATCTATTGTCATAAGACACTATGACAGGACAACATTGGCCGGACAGACCGAACTGCTCTGATACCACTAATGTAACACCGCCTTTCTACCCGTTCATTTAATTGGAAAAATATCAGAGTTTTCAAAAATTTGTTTCACACGAGGAATGTTACACATACTTCAATAAAATAAGGCTTCTCAATTAAAACAGCTCACACATAATAATCCTGCATCACGTAGCACGTCACTAAGAGGAGAGCCTCAAAAACACATTTATCATCACAAATAAACTTAACGTCAATAAAACACCAACTACGCAGCGGAATAACAAAATAAAACAGAATCGTCAACAAAGCATAACAGCTGAAATCATTCGTAAACATCAAGTTCGTTCCCCCTGAGTGCTACGTATCAGAGCGTGACGACTCGATTAGAAATAGTGAAGGTACCTAGTCCTTCACTCGTGATCACCTGCACGTTACCGCCTAGGGGTAACATTCAAACATAAGGGTGAGTCCAATTCAATCCATATAATAAATCACATGATAAGAAATAAGTCAAGTCACAGCTCTAAAACAATCACATCACAATCATCAATTACATCACTACAATAACTCATCACTATGTCATGTAGGCATATGAAATGCAACCCACTCGCGGGCATATGCATGAGGTACCTTTTTCACAACGTCGCTTAGCCATTATGGCCTCATCGTCACTTAGCCTTTTGGGCCTCAAAAACGTCACTGGGTTTATGCATATGGGAGGCATGAGACACTATGACATGCACCACGCACAAACACACAAATCACGGTCAACTATGTGACCCGCCACTTACCAGTTTGCCAAATAAGAGGCACAGCACCTGTCAATTCACAATTTACACAACAACATCACTTAGCCTTTTAGGCCTTAACATCACTTAGCCTTTTTGGGCCTCAAAACGTCACTGGGTTTTTCATCGTCACTTATTTATATGCATCATCAACTCAAACAATGGCCACGGAGGGCAAAAACGTCATTTACTAGCCACCAAGGGCATCATCGTCATTTACGCATCAATATCAACAACATTGGCCACTAAGGGCAAAACGGTCATCTAACTAGCCACTTGGGGCATCATCGTCATTTACACACCAATATCAACAACATTGGCCACTGAGGGCAAAAACGTCATTTAACTAGCCACTAAGGGCATCATCGTCAAAATCATCACTTTTGACACTAAAACATTAAGACCACTGGTTATACACAAAAGGGGATTTTTAAAGACACCAAAACGAGTTTTCAATGCCACAGCAACGACCACAGGGAACAGCCACTTGGGGCGCCCCAGCAAACTTCAGAAATAATAAGTTTTTATTTTTAAAAATGGGACACGCAGATAGGCAACTGAAAAAGCTTCCCAACACTTTTTGAAACGTTTAAAACGGATGTCCGAGTCAAAAGATATAGCAAAAACAGTTTTCGAAAACATTTTGGGAACATCCTGAAAACTGGCGCCCTGGGCGCCCAGCGCCTTAGCGCAACACGGGACACGCAACACACAGGCGCTCAGCGCCCAGCGCCTTGGCGCCACAGGCAACACACGCACACGGGCGCTCAGCGCCCAGCGCTGGCACCCAGCGCCCAGCGCTCCACACACTCACGCACACAGCAACACGCACTGGCGCCCAGCACAGGGCGCCTGGCGCCCAGGACACTTCCAGCAACAAAATTCAACACAATTTCAGCACCAACATTTTTTTTTTCAATTTTTCACATGACTAACCACAACACCAATTTGCCACAACTCATGAGCGCATATAAAATCATCAAATTCATCTATCAAACATCAATTTCAACAATATCCCAAACACAAACATGGAATCACGCATACATCAACAACTAGAACACGAAATCACGCATATATCAACAACAAGAACATGAAATCGCAAACATATTCATGATCATAGTTCAATCTAGGCCATCACTACCTAAAACCTATCATAGGACCTATTATAGAAATTGATAGGACATCCCCTTACCTCGAATTCGAAGAGTAGAAGCCTTAGAGATAGTCACGGACAGAACCCAGCAACAAGATCCCGTTCCTCTTCTCCTCTTGGTTGCGCGATTTTTTCTTCTCCTCCTCCTCTCCTCTCTACGGCGCACTCCTCTTTTCTTTCCTCTCTTCTCAATTTCGCAAATTGCTAACAAAAACCCTAACCCCTAGGCGCCTTGGCCACTTCGCATATGACAAGAGTCATGGGCTTGGGCTTCCCACTTAAGCCCAAGTCCATCTAGTTTGGCGCCTCCACCTCCTAATACCACCTACACAATTTTTAATATAATTTCCAATAATTAAATTATATCCAAATAATTAAATCAAATTCCTAAATACTTAATTAAATAATTTAATTAAATATTTAGGGTGTTACATCATGCGCCAAGAGATAGTGTTAATTGTTAACAGTTGACCTGATCAACATAGACCCAGCACATATGCAAAAAAAAAGGAAAACAAAAAAACAAAAAAAAAGGAACCGAAATTACATGTTGCAGATCAAATCCTAAATTACAGAAACCTCAACAAATCAAGAAGGAAATATAATCGATGCATTCATACTTGTAATCAAAAAAACATTAGCAGATCCCATCCTAAATTGCAGAAACATTAAATACACAGAGATGAGCAAAAAAGAAAGGCATTAACAGTACCTTCAAATTCCAGAAACTCTGAACAAAGAGTTCTTCCCTCAGATCTCACCAACAACAACAGAATGAAAAAAAAAAGAAAAAAACTATAAAAATTTTAGGGAAAAAGAAACGAAAGATCTCTCTCTCACTGAAACTTCTCCAGATCCGTTTTTTTTGCTTCCTCTTGCTCCTGGATCCTTCAAGATTTCGACCTCAGCCCTCTTTCCTTTCGAAAAAAACCCTCTCCTTGCCTCAAAACCGTAACCCCTATTTATACTAAAACTTGATCTTGTAGTGATGCGTTTTGACCTTCGGTTTCTTCATGGAGCTTGCACTCATATACGAAAATCTGTATAACTCACTGTGTCTTCTCTTTAAAACCGAAACCACCTACGAAACAAAACTGAGAGAAGAGCGCATGGACCAACAATTTATCATGGGACCGTTTGGCTTTTTGAAGGCTGGCGACGAAAATGGGGCTTGCGTGAGGGAGAGGAGAGAAAGGGGGCACCAAAAATGGTGATTTCGTGAGAGGAGGTGAAAGGAAGAAACGTGTGAAGATGGAGAAGAGAAAGAAACGTTGTGGAAGGAAGAGAAAGAGGAGTGGACGGCTAGAGTTTGATGGGAGAGGTGGAGGTGATGTGTTTTGGAAGTTGTGTGAGAGAAGGGAGGTGGAGGGAGCGTATGAGAGAAGAGAGGATGGGGAGCGTATGAGAGAGAGGGAGAAGAGGGATTGTACAGCTGAGTGATGGGAATGATGGGAAGTTAGGGTTTGTGATGTGTTTTTTTTTTTTTAAAAAAATCTGATGGGAATGGGGAGGGGTGGACGGCTAGGTTTAGGAGTGAGGCTAGGTTTAGAGAGTGAGATGGATAATAAGGCAAACGGGTCAGGCTAATAACGAATGGGCCTCCGGCAACACCAGCCCAAATTCGCTGAAACATAAAAAAAAAACAACCTACACCCCTTTTTTACTAAATCGCTCCCTCTCTTTTTTTTTTGTCTTTTTTCTTTTTTTTTTATTTCCCCTTTTTTATACCATTAAATATATCTACTAACTAAATAGGAGGTAAAATATAACTTGAAAATGAATTTGTATTTTTCGACAAATAAGAAAATCATTATTATTTTTGGACGGACAAAATTGGGGTATGACAGCTGCCCCTCTTTATTTGGATTTTGACAAGGAATATGAATTGGCCGAAACATATTCCGAGGCAAAATAGAAATAAAGAACTCAAAAACTATACCAATTTTGTCCACTTGGGGAAATCCGAATTTTCTTTTTCCTTTTTCTCTATTTTGCTTATCTTTGTTATTTTATTTTTTCAGAAAGATAGACACTTTTGTGTCGATGCAAAAATAGTAAATGAACACTGACGTGCAGACAGAAAAGGTAAAATGGACACTTACGTGCAGACAGAAAAAGTAAAATGGGCACTTGCGTGCAGAAAGAAAAAGTAAAATGGGCACTTGCGTGCAGAAAGCGGTAAATTGCCCAGGCTACCTAAAACCTGTACTCCTTAAACGAACTCTTGATGAATCCGAGTTTGCGCGTGGCTTTGAGGAGCACGCTCCTCCTGTTGGCCTTCTCGAGCGACCCGAGGGATCGTTATCAGCTCCGGAACTGATATATAGATCAATGCACGGCGTCCACTGTATCTTAGGCTGATACAACTATTCCGTTGAACCTCACATGGGGCTGCGGTCCATCGCGTTGCTCGTACACGATGTGAGACCTGGGCAGAAGGGAGCGGTGATCTCTCTGGGCTCCAATCCGCAATGCGCGCCTGAGCGCTCTCTTTCCTTTCCTTTCTTTCTTTTCTTTTCTTTTCTGTTTCTTTTTTTCTTCTGAACTCTCCCAACTTGGGGGAGCATTTTCTGGAATATGGAGGCGAGGGCTAACACCAAAGTGCTCATCCTCTCTTTGTACCTGCAGCTGAAAATGAACAAATGCGTGCAATGCAAATGCCACGATTGCTGTTTTCTTTTTTCTTATGATGAATGTATTGCAAATGTCTGAATTTCTCTTTTCTTTACTTTATTATTATTATTTTCTATGTCTGGGGAGTGCGTGATTTTATGCTTGGTGAATGTAATGCATGACTTTATTGGTTTATTGCTCTTTTGCTTTTTCAACCTTTTTCTTTTCTCTTCTTTTTTATTTTTTTATATTTTTTCTTTTTGTGCTCTTTTGCTCTTTTGGCTTTTCCTTTGCTGGTCCGACCCACTCGCGGGACTCGCGTTATGAGACACCATGATTGTTTATGATAAGTATTCGGGTGCCGAGCTTCGTCCTCTTGTTTTAATGCAATCAGCGCTTCTTAGTTGATTTTTTGTGAGCTTACTTGACTGAAGGATCATCTCTTTTTGTTGTCATTTTCAAAAATTTCGCAATGACCTTAATGCCATGACTTATGCACATTTCCATGATTTATTTATCATCTACCATAAAACGTAGTTTAAAATCACAAATGAAAAGAAAGCAACGATAAGACAACAAACTTATGGAGCGAAAAATTTGGACTTTTATTCATACAGAAGTCAGACGCGCAGAATGTCACGCTGACTGAAAATGGTACATTGTAAATTTTCCTGAAACTAAGAGAAAGGAGAATGGACGCAGCAGATCTTATGAATATTCTTTGTCTCTGGAGCGTTCGATGCCAACCGCTCATACTTATAGCCTTAATCACCCTTTTATCCAAGCTTTTGGAAGCACTGCTTGCCCCTTTCCTTTTTATGTCCAACTTCTCTGACCCTAATTTTTGCCTGGATCGCCCTTTTGGGTTTTCAATCCACCGGGTCGCTCAATTTTGCCTAGGCCGCCCTTTCGGGTTTTCAACCTAGCGAGCTGATTCTTGCTTGGATCATCTTTCTCTTTTTTCTATATATTTATTTTAGGCATAGTACTTCTTGACTGCATCTGAGTTCACTGGGAGTGGGAGGTCTTCACCATCCATTCTTGTGAGGATTAATGCCCCTCCAGAGAATGCTTTCTTCACCACATAAGGTCCTTCATAATTAGGGGTCCATTTTCCTCGTGAATCTTTTTGGATAGGCAGGATTTTCTTGAGCACTAGGTCTCCTTCCTGAAACTGTCGAGGACGAACGTTCTTCTCAAAAGCCTTCCTCATTCTTTGCTGGTACAACTGCCCATGGAACAGAGCGACTACTCTCTTTTCTTCAATGAGATTCAACTGATCTAGACGAGCTTGAACCCATTCTGCTTCTTCTAATTTTGTCTCCATTAGCACCCGTAGGGAGGGTATCTCAACTTCAATAGGAAGGACTGCTTCCGACCCATACACCAAAGAGAAGGGAGTTGCCCCGGTTGAGGTACGCACTGAAGTACGATACCCGTGCAAAGCAAAAGGAAGCATCTCGTGCCAATCTTTGTAGGTTACTACCATCTTCTGCACAATCCTCTTAATATTCTTATTGGCTGCTTCGACTGCCCCGTTCATCTTAGGACGGTATGGAGAAGAGTTATGATGTTTGATTTTAAACTCTGTGCACAATTCTTTCATCATTTTACTATTCAGATTGCTACCATTGTCTGTGATGATTTTATCCGGAAGACCATAACGGCACACCAGGTCTTTCTTTACGAACTTGGCAACCACCGAACTGGTTATGCTGGAGTATGAAGAAGCTTCAACCCATTTAGTGAAGTAATCAATTGCAACTAGGATGAAGCGGTGTCCGTTTGACGCCTTGGGCTCTATGGGACCAATGACATCCATGCCCCACATTGAAAATGGCCAGGGTGCAGTCATGACATTTAACGAAGCCGGTGGCACGTGTATGTGATCGGCATAAATCTGGCATTTGTGGCACTTTCTTACAAAACTGTAGCAGTCTGTCTCCATCTGCAGCCAATAGTAGCCAGCCCTTAATATCTTCCTTGCCATAGTATGCCCGTTGGAATGGGTTCCGAACGAGCCCTCGTGCACCTCTCTCATGATCCTTTCTGCTTCCTCTTTTACCACACACCTAAGGAGTACCTTATCATGATTCCTCTTGTAAAGCACCTCGCCGCTCAGGAAAAAATTCATTGACAGTCTTCTAAGCGTTCTTTTATCATTTTCCGATGCCCCTGGAGGATACTCTCCGTTCAGGATATACTGCTTGATGTCATGATACCAAGGTTTATCATCTCCGCTATCTTCAATTGCTGCGCAGGAGCAGGAGTGTGCCGGCAAACCTCGATGCTGGATTCTGATCTGGGTCAAGTTCTTATCACAATTGACATTAAACATTGAAGCTAAAGTGGCCAGTGCATCAGCCAACTGATTCTCTCTGCGAGGAAGATGTTGAAACGTGATTTCTTCGAAGGACTCAACCAGTTCTCAGATGTAGTCCCTGTACAGTATCAACTCAGGATCTCTGGCTTCCCAATCTCCGTTCACCTGATGGATAACTAAGGCTGAGTCTCCGTACACATCTAATCTTTTAACTTTTCAGTCCAGAGCTGCCTGAATACCCAGAATACATGCCTCGTACTCCGCAATATTATTTGTGACATAGAAGCTCAATCTAGTAGTGAACGGTATGAAGCGATTGTCCGGGGACACCAGCACTGCCCCAGCCCCGTGCCCATAGCTGTTGGAAGCACCGTCGAACACTACTCTCCACCTTTCATTTTCTGGGGACTTTCCTTCTTCGAATAAAGCCAGAATGTCCTCATCCGGGAAATCACACTGCATCGACTGGTAATCTTCAATAGGCTGATGTGCCAGGTATTCAGCTAGCGCACTACCTTTAATGGCCTTTTGGGTGACATAGAGAAGATAATATTCTGACAACTGCATCTGCCACCTCGCAATTCTTCCTGTAAGCGCGGGCTTCTCGAAGATATACTTGATGGGGTCCATCTTTGACACCAACCAGGTGGTGTGACTTAACATGTATTGCCTCAAGCGATGAGCAGCCCAGGCCAAGGCGCAACAAGTCTTTTCTAGTAACGAGTACCTCGTCTCACAATCGGTGAACTTCTTGCTCAGATAATAAATTGCGTGCTCTTTCTTGCCAGTTTTGTCATGTTGTCCTAACACACAACCCATTGAATTTTCTAGCACGGTCAGGTACAAGATCAAAGGTCTGCCATGCACCGAAGGCATTAAAACAGGCGGATCTTGTAACACCCCGATTTTCGTGTTAGTACGTTTTTGCTTTATGCACGAATATAATAGTAATTCTTGTGATATATTGTGCGCCTTAGTGATTATGTATTTTAATAATATTTAGTAATTTAATCGATTTTATATGATTACGTGTTTTTGAGTTATCAAATATGTCTAAATGATATTAGACCGTATTTTTATACTATGTTGGTACTATATTATTGTTAGTATTTATTTATGTTGTTTATAGAATATTATAATTGAAGTATGATTATTTTAGTTGATTATTTTATTTTATAAAATAATTATATTCGAGATATTAATTATTTATAGAAATTATTTTGGGCTATTGAGGTGTTAAAATAATAGTTGTAATGGAATTGGTTTTTAAAAAGGATTTAAAATGGACTTCTATGCAATTGTTCACGCACACACCCCCCTACTCTTGCTATCCGCACCCCTGCGATCCACTCCCTTCAGCAGCCCAGCCCACGAGCGCGCGATCCACGGACGAACCCGACCCGGTTCGCTGTTCCTCTTCTTCCTCGCGCAGCTGCAACCGAGAAACCCTACTCTCCTTCCCTCAAACGCGTTCCCACTTTTCTCACCGCGGCCAGCCCCCAAAACACACAGTCCCACTCGGAATTAACCACTGGTTTCGATTCCTACCTCATTTTCTCCAATGGTGGCTTCGTTTCATTGATTTCAACCTCACCCTTCGAGCCAAAGCGGACGTTTCTCTGCCATTTCCAGCCGTAACGAGCTCTGCTTGTGTGAACCGAGCCCATGACATCCCTTTGCCGCCACACACCACCTCAAACCCGTACCGAAATCGCTGTTGAAAGACACAAAAAGAATTCACCATGAATGTTGTTCTTGAGCTTTGAATAAAATGGCCATGGTACTTGTCACTGTTCCGTTCACTCATTTTGCATATGTCTGTGATTCGGCAAGATCGTTGAAAGTTCCCTACGTGCATTTTAGTCTGCTTTCGAATATGCCAACATTCACTTTGGATAGGTACTTCCCTGTCGAATCACATTTTTGTTAAGCGAGCAATTAATTATAGTTAACATTTAATATATTTAGTGTATGACTTTGCACTATCGTTGTTGTTGCTATGTAACTGTATGTGTTCGATTCAAACATCATCTCATTGGAATTAAATCATGCTCGAGAACTCGTGATTGGTCATTGTCAGTTCACCTTTCAAAGACACTTCGATATCAGGTAAGGGTGGGTCTCATCTTCTCTATAATAGGGTCTTATGATGGGGACTAAGTAGGGGTAGACTCTATGTATGCCATTTTATGTATTTCTAGTGATTATTGATGAACCCTAGGCATATGACAACTTGTTGTTGAGAAATTGTGATTGATAATGATTCAGTGGATGATTTTTGATGACTCTTTATGTGTTCATGATTGATTTGTGACGTGATATTATTTTACGGTTGATATGCGATTTGAAGTTGTTTGTATGAATTGTATGTGATTTGATGAAGTTGTGTTGCTCGAATTGTTGTTGCTGGATTTTGTTGTCTAGGTGCAGAATTAGGCGCCCTAAGTGGGGCGCCCTGTGCCAAGCATTGTTGTTGCTGGAATTTTGGCCACGGAATTAGGCGTCCTCGCGATTGGGCGCCCCGTGCCAAGTTGTTGCGTTTTTGGTTGAATTCTCCATTGCAGGAATTGGCGCACTTGTGCTGGGCGCATGAGCCAAAGTTTGTGTTGCTGAATTGTGCTTGCTGTTGTGCTGAATTGTGCTTGCTGTTGTGCTGAATTGTGCTTGCTGTGTGTGCGTGTCAGTGTGCGTGCGTCGTGTTGCTTCCGGATGTCTAAGTTGTGTCTTAGGCGCCCAGTGCCTGGGCGCCATTTTCAGGACGTTCCCGATTTTTAATACAAACTGTTTTCGCTATAACTTTTGACTCGGGTGTCCGTTTTAAACGTTTCAAAAAGTGTTGTGAAGCCCATCTCGTTGTCTATCAGTGTGTCCTATTTTAAAAGCGAAAACTTATTATTTTCTGATGGTTCTGGGCGCCCGAGTGGCTGCCCCGATGGTAGTTGTTGTTGCGTTGCAAAACTGTTTTCGGTGGCTAAAACCTTTTTGGTGTCAATGACGATGTTCTAAAGAACGTTTCTGCCTTAGTGGCCAACTTTAATGATAATGATGTGTAAATGACGATGATGCCCTTAGTGGCTAGTTAAATGACTGTTTTGCCCTTAGTGGCTGCTATTATTTATAATGAAGTGTAAATGACGTTTTTGCCCTCAGTGGCTATTGTTTGAGTTGATGATATTGATGTGTAAGCGACGATGAAACCCAGTGACGTTTAAAGCCCGAAAGGCTAAGTGATGTTAAGGTCTAAAAGGCCAAGTGACGTTGTGTGTTGATTGTGAATTGACAGGTGATGTGCTTCTTGTGAGCAAACTGGTAAGTGACGGGTCACATAGTTGACCATGATTTGAGTATTTGTGTATTTGTGTGTTTGTGAGTGGTGCATGTCATAGTGTCTCATGCCCATATGCATAAACCCAATGACGTTTTTGAGGCCTGAGTGGCTAAGTGACGATGAGGCCTTAAGGGCTAAGCGACGTTTGTGAAAAGGTACCTCATGCATATGCCCGCGAGTGGGTTGCATTTCATACTCCTGCATGACATTGTGACAACTCGTTGTGCCGAGTAACTTGATGATGAGATTGACTGTTTACCCTTGCTGATGGAATTGACTGTTTTATCCTTGATGATTGACTTGATGTCTCGTGGTGTGGTCTATGTAGTGTCATAACTCTAGCTTAGTGCTTATCATATGCTTTATTATATGGTTAGATGAACTCACCCCTTCTGTTTGAATGTTACCCCTATGCGGTAACGTGCAGGTGAGCGCAAGTGAAGGCTTAGGAACCTTCGCTAGCTGAGTCGGGTCGTCTGCTCTGATATGTAACACTTGGGGGAAATAAAATGTTGTTTTAGTTTATTCAAGACTGTGTATAATTGTTGGACTTTCCGCTGTGAAGTTGTAAATTTATTTGACAATGACGTTTTGGAAGTATTATAAGACTGTTTTCAAAAAGTGAGTAATTTGGCGTATGATGTTTAACGACGTAAGTGTGACATCCCTTGTGGTGTAATTAAAATTTTGAAACTCTGATTTTTACGCTAATAAATTAACGGGTAGAAAAGGGGTGTTACATTAGTGGTATCAGAGCAATGGTTGGTCTGTCCGGCCGAGTCGTCGAGTCGTTGTGTCAGATAGTGACCAACTGTTGTCTTTTCAGTGCTGACCGTTGTTGTGTTGCAGGTACACCGGAAAGTTTCTATTGGTAAGTGGACTAGTGGGGGAGACTTCCCTACTAGTGCTGTGTGCCCTATTGTGTATTCAGTGTGAGAACTGTGTTTTGCTCCCTATTGTTGACCTTATTGCTGCGTGCTTCTAAATGAATTGTCATGTTGTTTAAATGTTCTCATGTGTTTTAGTTGATATTGAGCTCTGTGTGTTTTACATAAAATGTCGAATTAATTGCTGTGGATTGTTAAGTCGCATGTACTTTCTTATGTTGATATGCCCGAACTATTCTAAGAGGTCGACGCTGAGCTTTTACGAAAATCCTATGAATACGTTTGATGTTTGAAAACTGAATGCGTTGTAAAATTATTTTGTGGACTACTTCAAGTTATTGCTGCACTAATAACTGTCGTAGCGTTTTAATCACTACAAACGAAAAAAAAATATCTTCATTGAGTGCTATAATGTTGACCTCGACTCTTTTTGGAAAAGACCGCAATTTGATGTAACAATTTTAGCTGAGGACTACCGTCTCATGTGATTGCTATTTTGACTTGCCTAATTTTCCTCAAGGTGGAGTCTTGTATGCTTGAGTGTTATGACAAAATCTTTTTGGTCGTTACTTCTTGAATTGCGTTATAGAGTTTTATAATCCGGAAAAATAATGGAAGTTCCGAAATTGTTTTTGAACATCCATTAAACACTTTTACGGCTGGAATACCGAGATTAGCATTGAAAATCACTTTTATAAACGATTCGGATTTTGTTTTAGCAGTTGCACTCTTGCGATATGCGTTACGTGGTTTTAAAAATCTTAAGATTTAAAAATGTGCATTTTGGACGCTTGTGCACTTGGGCTGAATTAACTAATTACTGTAAATGTCAATGTAACTATTCTTTTGGGCAGACTAGTTGTAATAAGGTTTTAAATGTTAACCGTGTTCCTGTGTACTTAGTTGATAATGTTTCGTGGATTATCCTGAGCTATTTGCTATGGCTGTTTGAATGATAAATGCCATGCTGTTTTTTTTTTTTTTTTTTAAAAGTCGAATGCTACTGCTGTTTTGTTTAAACTGCTGTTGCTGTTTTATTTAAATAATTGTTGCTGTTCTGAAAAATGATCATTGCTGTTTTCAGAAAATAATGTTGCTGTTTTATTCGGATAATTGTTATGGTTTTCTGCAAAATGACTATTGCTGAAAATGATTGTTGCTACCTTTTTCAAAAGTTGTTGTTGCTGCTTCCTAAGGCCGCTGTCAGTGCTTTCAAGAATAACTGTTACTGTCCCTACTTTTGTACACTGCTGCTATTTTACGAGTTGTGCCTGTTTTTGGGTTGTTGACTGTCTCTGTTTTTATGAGTTGTCCTATTTGGTGGTTTGGAGTCTAAAGGATGAAGAGATTTTGAAAATTGCTTTTGAACGACTCATAGACAATTTTACGGTTGGATACTGATAGTAGCATTGAAAATTATTGTTGTCACTTCCTGAAAAACTATTGTTGTTGTTGCCATGTGACATTATGCCATTGTTTCCGTTGCCGGTGCCTTAGTGCCCGATTGTGTGACTGAGTTGTTAATATTGTTGTTGTTGATGATGTTGCTCTGTTGTTGGTTTTTAGTTGTTGGTGTCGCCTGAGTGGCAATTGTAGTTGTTGATGTCGCCTGAGTGGCAATTGTAGTTGTTGATTTCGCCTGAGTGGCAAATGTAATTGCTGATGTCGCCTGAGTGGCAATTGTAGTTGTTGATGTCGCCTGAGTGGCAGTTGTGATTGTTGATGTCGCCTGGGTGGCAAAGTCGTTTGTGGATGACTGTTGTCGTGTTACTAAAATTTTGAGACTTGTTGTACGACTGTTATGCATCCTGTGAATTCCGTCTTGATGCTGTGATGATTGAAGTATTTTGTTATCCTTATGGGTAGATGAGTGGGGTAGGATGCGAGCTAGTTTATCAGAGTAGCACAGCGGAGTAGAGAGTGAGTCTGATTATTACTGCTTGAAGTTACCTGGCTGAACAAGTAGGAGGGACGGCCGCCCAAGCACTTACCGCCGGTAATCAGAGCAATAGTAATCAGCATGAATGGATAGCATTAGTTGTCTAGATGGCTTAGTCGTTGGTGGGAGAGTGTTAGCCTTGGCGGATAAAAATTTCGAGGGCGAAATTCTTTTTTGGGGGGTTGAGTTGTAACACCCCGATTTTCGTGTTAGTACGTTTTTGCTTTATGCACGAATATAATAGTAATTCTTGTGATATATTGTGCGCCTTAGTGATTATGTATTTTAATAATATTTAGTAATTTAATCGATTTTATATGATTACGTGTTTTTGAGTTATCAAATATGTCTAAATGATATTAGACCGTATTTTTATACTATGTTGGTACTATATTATTGTTAGTATTTATTTATGTTGTTTATAGAATATTATAATTGAAGTATGATTATTTTAGTTGATTATTTTATTTTATAAAATAATTATATTCGAGATATTAATTATTTATAGAAATTATTTTGGGCTATTGAGGTGTTAAAATAATAGTTGTAATGGAATTGGTTTTTAAAAAGGATTTAAAATGGACTTCTATGCAATTGTTCACGCACACACCCCCCCTACTCTTGCTATCCGCACCCCTGCGATCCACTCCCTTCAGCAGCCCAGCCCACGAGCGCGCGATCCACGGACGAACCCGACCCGGTTCGCTGTTCCTCTTCTTCCTCGCGCAGCTGCAACCGAGAAACCCTACTCTCCTTCCCTCAAACGCGTTCCCACTTTTCTCACCGCGGCCAGCCCCCAAAACACACAGTCCCACTCGGAATTAACCACTGGTTTCGATTCCTACCTCATTTTCTCCAATGGTGGCTTCGTTTCATTGATTTCAACCTCACCCTTCGAGCCAAAGCGGACGTTTCTCTGCCATTTCCAGCCGTAACGAGCTCTGCTTGTGTGAACCGAGCCCATGACATCCCTTTGCCGCCACACACCACCTCAAACCCGTACCGAAATCGCTGTTGAAAGACACAAAAAGAATTCACCATGAATGTTGTTCTTGAGCTTTGAATAAAATGGCCATGGTACTTGTCACTGTTCCGTTCACTCATTTTGCATATGTCTGTGATTCGGCAAGATCGTTGAAAGTTCCCTACGTGCATTTTAGTCTGCTTTCGAATATGCCAACATTCACTTTGGATAGGTACTTCCCTGTCGAATCACATTTTTGTTAAGCGAGCAATTAATTATAGTTAACATTTAATATATTTAGTGTATGACTTTGCACTATCGTTGTTGTTGCTATGTAACTGTATGTGTTCGATTCAAACATCATCTCATTGGAATTAAATCATGCTCGAGAACTCGTGATTGGTCATTGTCAGTTCACCTTTCAAAGACACTTCGATATCAGGTAAGGGTGGGTCTCATCTTCTCTATAATAGGGTCTTATGATGGGGACTAAGTAGGGGTAGGCTCTATGTATGCCATTTTATGTATTTCTAGTGATTATTGATGAACCCTAGGCATATGACAACTTGTTGTTGAGAAATTGTGATTGATAATGATTCAGTGGATGATTTTTGATGACTCTTTATGTGTTCATGATTGATTTGTGACGTGATATTATTTTACGGTTGATATGCGATTTGAAGTTGTTTGTATGAATTGTATGTGATTTGATGAAGTTGTGTTGCTCGAATTGTTGTTGCTAGATTTTGTTGTCTAGGTGCAGAATTAGGCGCCCTAAGTGGGGCGCCCTGTGCCAAGCATTGTTGTTGCTGGAATTTTGGCCACGGAATTAGGCGTCCTCGCGATTGGGCGCCCCGTGCCAAGTTGTTGCGTTTTTGGTTGAATTCTCCATTGCAGGAATTGGCGCACTTGTGCTGGGCGCATGAGCCAAAGTTTGTGTTGCTGAATTGTGCTTGCTGTTGTGCTGAATTGTGCTTGCTGTTGTGCTGAATTGTGCTTGCTGTGTGTGCGTGTCAGTGTGCGTGCGTCGTGTTGCTTCCGGATGTCTAAGTTGTGTCTTAGGCGCCCAGGCACTGGGCGCCATTTTCAGGACGTTCCCGATTTTTAATACAAACTGTTTTCGCTATAACTTTTGACTCGGGTGTCCGTTTTAAACGTTTCAAAAAGTGTTGTGAAGCCCATCTCGTTGTCTATCAGTGTGTCCTATTTTAAAAGCGAAAACTTATTATTTTCTGATGGTTCTGGGCGCCCGAGTGGCTGCCCCGATGGTAGTTGTTGTTGCGTTGCAAAACTGTTTTCGGTGTCTAAAACCTTTTTGGTGTCAATGACGATGTTCTAAAGAACGTTTCTGCCTTAGTGGCCAACTTTAATGATAATGATGTGTAAATGACGATGATGCCCTTAGTGGCTAGTTAAATGACTGTTTTGCCCTTAGTGGCTGCTATTATTTATAATGAAGTGTAAATGACGTTTTTGCCCTCAGTGGCTATTGTTTGAGTTGATGATATTGATGTGTAAGCGACGATGAAACCCAGTGACGTTTAAAGCCCGAAAGGCTAAGTGATGTTAAGGTCTAAAAGGCCAAGTGACGTTGTGTGTTGATTGTGAATTGACAGGTGATGTGCTTCTTGTGAGCAAACTGGTAAGTGACGGGTCACATAGTTGACCATGATTTGAGTATTTGTGTATTTGTGAGTGGTGCATGTCATAGTGTCTCATGCCCATATGCATAAACCCAATGACGTTTTTGAGGCCTGAGTGGCTAAGTGACGATGAGGCCTTAAGGGCTAAGCGACGTTTGTGAAAAGGTACCTCATGCATATGCCCGCGAGTGGGTTGCATTTCATACTCCTGCATGACATTGTGACAACTCGTTGTGCCGAGTAACTTGATGATGAGATTGACTGTTTACCCTTGCTGATGGAATTGACTGTTTTATCCTTGATGATTGACTTGATGTCTCGTGGTGTGGTCTATGTAGTGTCATAACTCTAGCTTAGTGCTTATCATATGCTTTATTATATGGTTAGATGAACTCACCCCTTCTGTTTGAATGTTACCCCTATGCGGTAACGTGCAGGTGAGCGCAAGTGAAGGCTTAGGAACCTTCGCTAGCTGAGTCGGGTCGTCTGCTCTGATATGTAACACTTGGGGGAAATAAAATGTTGTTTTAGTTTATTCAAGACTGTGTATAATTGTTGGACTTTCCGCTGTGAAGTTGTAAATTTATTTGACAATGACGTTTTGGAAGTATTATAAGACTGTTTTCAAAAAGTGAGTAATTTGGCGTATGATGTTTAACGACGTAAGTGTGACATCCCTTGTGGTGTAATTAAAATTTTGAAACTCTGATTTTTACGCTAATAAATTAACGGGTAGAAAAGGGGTGTTACAGATCTTGCAGGTATTTCTTAATCTTCTCGAAAGCTTCTTGGCAATCATCATTCCACCTAGTCTCTCGATTCTTGCACAGAAATTTGAAAATCGGCTCACATGTGGCGGTTAACTGGAAGATAAACCTGGAGATGTAGTTCAGTCTTCCGAGAAAACCCCGAATTTCTTTCTCGGTCTTAGGAGTAGGCATCTCGAGAATTGCACGCACTTTATCTGGGTCAACCTCTATCCCCTTTTGACTGACAATGAACCCCAATAGTTTTCCTGATCTCACCCCAAAGGTGCATTTAGCCAGATTTAACCTGAGCTTGAACTTTCTCAACCGTTCAAAGAGCTTCCGCAAATTAACAACGTGCTCTTCATCTGTTCTGGACTTTGCGATCATGTCGTCCACGTACACCTCAATCTCTTTGTGCATCATATCGTGGAATAACGTGACCATAGCTCTTTGGTAAGTAGCGCCGGCATTCTTCAACCCAAACGGCATGACCTGATAGCAGAATGTTCCCCAGAGAGTTGTGAAAGTAGTCTTCTCTATATCCTCAGGAGCCATTTTAATCTGATTATACCCTGAATACCCGTCCATGAAGGAGAAAAGGGAGTGCTGTGCTGTCTACTAGGACATCAATATGAGGCAAGGGAAAATCGTCTTTGGGACTGGCACGATTCAGATCTCTGTAATCAACACACATTCTAACTTTTCCATCTTTTTTGGGCACTGGCACAATGTTAGCAACCCACTGTGGATACTTGGCTACGGCTAGTGTTGCGCCCGAAAAAGTCCCCGAGGGAGAACCTTCCTCGTTTACAACTTTTCTAAAGTCAATGAAGCCGCCACCAATATTTATTAAGGAAAATATTAGGAAAACCTTTTTTGGAAAGCGATTGGTCTTGCGAAACTAGAGAATAGGGTTCGGGGGTCGGTTACGCGCAGGGAAGGTGTTAGCACCCCACACGTCCTCTCTACTGAGAGGGAACCTTTAATTAAATGTGTGGTTTTTAGTGTATTGACTTGAAAATACTTAATTTTGCCTCTCTACTTCTCATTGAAAAAACTCTTTATGAAAATCTTTATTTATTATGAAAAAAGGGGGAAAAGTGGTTTTTTAGAAAAAAATTGCTTGACGGGACATGGCCCGCTCCTACGTATCTCCAGGTGCGATGGAGAACTCAAAGCTACGTAGTTCTTCTGTGTTTGGAAAACAGTTTTTGTTTTTTATCTTGTTTAATTGTGAGAATTGAGCTTTCGTGATGATCAATTGAGCAAAGGCTCCAAGTGACCACCATTAGCACTCCATTGTTAATAATCATGCAAGCAAAGGCTTCACAAGCAAGGGGAATTAATGATCACAGACTTGCCCCAGCATGGAGGACTTGAACCAAAAGTCAAATACGCATTGATGGGGAGAATATGCACTTTATGGGTGGACGGGGCGGGACTAGACTTGGACGGGAAACTGTGGTAAGGGAGGAAAACCAACGGACTCAAACAAGAGAATGTACTCATAGCATGCACGCTCATTAGAAGAATGCTTCACAGAGAGTTAACATCAGTTAAAAATTTGTTTTTTCTTTGATACACTATTTCAGTCTTTTGTCATGGAATGGATGGGATGCAGTGCTTTTGAAAAACTGAGTGCCTTGGAACACCTTGAGTTTGCAACCAAGTAAGGATAAACTTTTTCAAAAAGGATGATTGTTTCGCAAGAACGTCTCGCTTCTCATCACAACTCTTATTTTATGTAATGAATGAATGAACAAATTATGATATGCAAGTATGATGCAAATGCGTGGAGAATGACCACTCGAAGAGCGTGGCTTATTCTAAATAATTTTGTTATTTTTAATGCAAGACAAAACATGGAATGCCAATGCGAATGATGCAAGAATGATGCCCCTTTTTTTTCAAAATGATTTTTGATTTTGATTTTTTCTTTTTTTATTTTTTAGAGGCGAGACAAGGTACGAAATACCAATGCCCCCTTTTTCTTTTGAATGATGAAAGATGCAAGAATGATGTTTTTCTCTAAATGATGATGAATTTTTTTTTTTTTTTAGAGGCAAGGCAAGGTATGAAATGCCAATGCCCCTTCCTTTTTTGAAAGATGCATGTATGGAGGAATGATGTATTTGAACCAAAGTGATGAGGTTAATGAAATGGTGCATGAATGCTACATTTGGAATAAATTTGATGATGATTTTTATTCATGATTATGAATGAGATGCTTTCTTGTTTTCATTTTTTTTTGTGCAATGAGATGCATGATACTCACAATGATTTTCTTTTTTTGTTTTTTAGTTTTGGAACATGATTTTGAAAATTATTTGGAGATGCAAATGATTTATTGGAAAAAGGGTTTTAGAAAAATGTGCTTGACGGGGTATGACCCGCTCCTACGTATCCCCATTGTAATGAGGAATCAAAGCTTGCGTAGTTCTACTGTGTCTTTTTTGAAATAATGCTTATGCATGAATGTCTCATCTTGGATGAACTTGACGAGGATTTTTTTTTTTGCATGATTATAAATGAAATGCTTATGCTATGCAGATGATAATTGTTTTTTTTTCTTTTTGTTTTATCTTTATGTAATGAAAGGGAATGCAAGATGAAAATTTTTTTTCAAACTTTTGTTAGATGCAAATGCAGTGGTGCGAAACGATGTGAATGCGAAATGAGGTGTCATTTACATAAAAAGAGGGTAAGAAAATAAGGATATTATTTTCTACGATTTTAAGAAAAAGGAATGCCTAAACTAATGCAACAAACAAAGGCGTGCCCCCGTGTCCTACAAAGGGTGGGAATCCTAGGGTCTAAAGTCGACGAAAGGGGTAATCCTCCCATGTAGGTTCTAATCACTTCCTTACAATGGCAACCAAGAGCTAAAGTCTCTCTCATGATGGCACCCACAATCGTAGAAAGCTACCGAGTGTGAGGCATCATGACAAAGCACACTCTTGGGCGGAACTTTCATGAGAGCCATACAGACAAAGGTCTACGAATGGCAGTCACTAATCGTTCCCACTCTCCTAGGTTTTTGTTCAGACCTTGGGTTTTAGGCCCCACTCAATGCTCACAAGTATAGGATGTGAAGTGTGTGTCGAGGGCACAACACCTAGGAATAACTACCCTTCCCCACCTGCAAATGAAAATCCAGAGCAGTCTAGACAAATAGCATGTTGTTTATCCTAGGGTTCAATATCGATCCAATATAAACTAATCTAGGGTGCCAATAACAATGCACTACTTACCTTAAGAAAGGGAGCAAAGAAGAAGGGGACATGATAAGAAAAGGTAAGTATGCATGTGCTTACCATAGGAAAGGTAGCAGAGAAGAAGGGGACATGATAAGAAAGGGGAAGAAATGCATGAGGGAACTAAGCAAAGAAGTAACTATCTATTGCAAAAGGAAACATAGAATAAGAATGCACATGGATGTAACATGCTTATGAAAAAGGAAGAAGAAGAGAGGCAAAACAAGATATTCAAATCAATCATATAAACCACACATTTAATTAATTAGGCTTGACCCACTTTTGAAAAAATGTTTTTTAGTGTCCCCAGTGAAGTCGCCAGCTGTTGCGCCCGAAAAAGTCCCCGAGGGAGAACCTTCCTCGTTTACAACTTTTCTAAAATCAATGAAGTCGCCACCAATATTTATTAAGGAAAATATTAGGAAAACCTTTTATTGGAAAGCAAGTGGTCTTGCGAAACTAGAGAAGAGGGTTCGGGGGTCGGTTACGCGCGGGGAAGGTGTTAGCACCCCACACGTCCTCTCTACTGAGAGGGAACCTTTAATTAAGTGTGTGGTTTTTATATGTCGACCTGAAAATATTTAATTTTGCCTCTTTATTTCTTATTGAAAATGAATTAAAGAACTTAATAAAATTTTTTTATTTTTGGAGAGAAAGGAAAAAAAAAGGGTTTTTAGAAAGAAGTGCTTGACGGGACATGGCCCGCTCCTACGTATCTCCCGGTGCGATGGAGAATTCAAAGCTACGTAGTTCTTGGTTCTTTTGAAGATAATTGTTTGAAAACTTATTGTGAAAATGATTTTTATTTGTTATGCTTGACGGGATGTGACCCGCTCCTACGTATCTCCTGGTGCGATGGAGAATTCAAAGCTACGTAGTTCTTGGTTCTGAAAAAGGTTTTTGTTTTTTATCTTGTTGAATTATGAAAATTAAGCTTTCATGATGATCAATTGAGCAAAGGCTCCAAGTGACCGCCGTTAGCGCTCCATTGTTAATAATCATGCAAGCAAAGGCTTCGCAGGGCTACTAACAAAGTTTTGGTTTAGTGAAAATCTTTAGGAAAATTAGGCATGCATGATGATCAGTTGAGCAAAGGCTCCAAGTGATCGCCACTAGTACCCCATCGTAAGTAATCATGCAAGCAAAGGCTTCACAAGACTGCTAACGAAGTTTGATTTTGAAGAGTTTTCGCAATTGGATTGATTTTTGTTTAGGGAAAAGAAAATCTGATATTTGGGGAAGAAGATTTCGTGAAAAAAATAAATTTATTTAGGGGAAAGAAACAAAATTTAAAAAAAGGAACAGGGAGGTGCAGTAGTAAAATGGGGGGTGCAAGTGGCAGGAGGGCTGTATTATTAAAAATGGAGTGTAAACAGTAAGCCCAGCTTGTTTTTGTAAGCTGGGCTGCGCTTCAGAAAAAAACAAAGTCGTGGGCTTTAAAAGGAGGGGGCGAACTGAGTAAAATGAGTGGTGTAAATTGTAATCTGATATATTAAAAATAAAAATTAAAAATAAAATAAAATGGGAGGGGGTATAAAAGGGAAACTATGGTTTTTTGTGGAAACCTAATTTCGGTTTCCTCTTCTTGCTGCGCCGCAGCGCTTTCTTTGGAGATAGAGAGAGTGCGAATGTTTCGCATGAGAGAGAGGGCGAAGTTTACGGCGAGAGAGAGGGCGAAGTTTCCGGCGTGAATGAGGGAGAAGGTTTCGTGGAGGATGAGGGGGAGAACGAGAATAGGAGGGAGAGAAGAGACGGTGGTGGGTTCCGGCGACGGTGAACGAGGCTCACGCTGTTTCCGGCTGCGATGCGTAAAGGGGAGACGGCGTGGTGATTTCAGGTGATGGTGTGGGTGACGACGGACGGTGGCTCCATTGAGTTTGACGGCGAGGAGAGAGGGATTTCGTGGAGGGAGAGAGAGAGAGAGGCAGAAACGTAAAACTCAGAGAGAGAAGAAACGACACGGCTCTGTGACCGTGTTGGTGTCACGACGGCGGTACTTGGGCGGCGGGGTAACCGGACACCACGAACCGAGGGTATTGCAAGCGGCGGTGAGTGATGTTTAAACGCAAACGGAGGGAGGCCGTCGCGGAGTGGTTGACTACGTTCGCCGGAGGCGATCGGCATCAGCATTGGTCGGAAAAATCAGGTTCTCGTTTTTTACTGCTATTTTCTAACTATTTTGATTCTTTGTATCTTCCATTCTCAAACCTCTTCTATTGATTCTCTGTTTCTTGTTAGATCCATACTTACACTATTATTATTTACAAAAGAAAGATTAGTACTTGTTTGTCATATTTGAAAAAAACGTGTTCTTTCCTTTTTTATATACAGGTTGACACTAATTCAAACATATCAGGCTGTGTTATGATACATCATGTTTAAGGCACAAAAAAAACATTAAGCATATATGGATTTAAGCACTAATAACAGATTAAGCATATATTTCTACATTTTTAGAACTAATAACACATGAAAGCTAACCTGGTTTCCAAGCTTCTAACTTTCACTGTTTGCTTATTGCTTTTACGGCTACCGTGTTTCTCCTTTTGTTTCTGAATAACCTTTGCTTGCTCTGCTTAAGATTTTCAACTCAGTGTTTTAGGTGATTAGGGTATGGATTCGAACCACTAATCTTTGAGGTGAACTTTGAATTTTCTGTCTGCGTGTCCGTGAATTCTCCCCTTTTCTCTGTGATCCAAGCTTGTTTTTATAGGCAATTTTTAGGCTTAGGAAATTAATTTCTGATTCTATCCTGATTTTGTTTTCCTATTTCAGATTTGATACTTGCTCAGCAAGAACAAGATGTTGGGCTGGAGGTTGGAGAAGACTTGGTGGGCAAGGAACCAAGAAGGCCCAGCTGCTGTTTTTCCTTTTGGCTGAGGCGCCTCTTTTGCTTTTTTTATTTTATTTTATGAATTTTCGGATTTTTATTATTTTTTGTATATTTTTTTTTTGGACATTTGGACTCCTAAATATTATTAAATTGTAAATAAAAATAAATAGAATTTTTTTGCCATTTTTTGATATTATATTGCTTAAATAAATTATATAAACAGAATAAGATTAATAACAAGAAAAAGGAGTCGGGCCAAATACAAAGACGAGAACGGGCCAGACTAAACAAATACGCTAAAACGAGGCCCAAAAATAGAAAAATGGGCCTGTTAACTAAAAGCGCTAAAAATTAACTTGGAAATGCATTCTTAAGCCTGAATTGAAACGACAAGCGCAATCGCGAGAAAAATGACTTTGGTAGTCTCAATTAGGTTCGACTAAATCCAAATACAAAGATTAAATTGAAGAACGCACGAAACAACCGATCATTCGCGTGCATGCCTAATTTAAAACAACGGTATTTCGATTTAGTTGAACAGGGTAATTGAAATTGGCTAGGATTAGTAACTGAGACGCCATACTGATAATTCTCGCAATCACGCGGCTTCAAAACACGGTTTAAGTAAAATAAACGACTAAAACTAGAAAACAGACAAAATTGGGGTATAACAGCTAGGAAACCAGCGTCAAACTGTTTCTTCACTTCGTCTCTGATCTTTAAAGACATCTCCGGCTTCATCCTCCTTAACTTCTGTTTAACCGGAGGGCACTCAGGCTTAACTGGCAGCTTGTGCACCACTATGTCAGTATCTAACCCGGGCATATCTTCATACGACCATGCAAAGACATCAATGTAGTCACGCAGGAGTTGAACCAACTTCTCATGCTCACTCTTTTTCATTGAAGTGCCAACCTTGACTTCTTTCTTTTCGCCCTTTGTGCCTAAATTGATGATCTCAATAGTTTCCCCATGTGGCTGAATAACTTTTTCTTCTTGCTCAACCATTCTCATCAATTCCGATGGAGTTTCCCAGTCATCCTCAGCATCCTCCCCAGCTTGATTAACGGGGTAATCAAAATTAACATATGAACCGCTGGCATCATTATTTTTAGAGGTATTCATTTTAGATCTGCATTTGCGGGAATAGAAAAGCAATGAACATGCAAAAATAGAGACACAAAATGAAAACGCAAAAAGCTATTTTATTCATTTGAAAATTCAAAACTACATTTATTGATAGATGATATCTAAAAGAAAACATGCATGCCCCTATGAAAATAACCTAAGGCCTTGGGCAGAGCCAAAGGATTTGCATTACAAAGATCATTACTTTGAAATGAAAACAACAGGGAAATCAACGATCTTCCAGTTGCCAATTTCTTCTCCTGCTACACTGCGACGAACCAGGCCTCGATCCACGCCTTCTTCAACTAACTCTTCCTCGATGACAGCGATCTGATTAGGGTTCAGCATGCCAGCACTCCTGAAATTCCGTTTGAGGTCATCTATGGGGACCATCATTAATCGGGGCTCTCTCCCCTGAAGCCTAGCCAATCTCTTCTCACGCTTTTCCTCAGCCATTCTTTTCTTATCGGCTGGAGTGGGCCAGTAACCTAACCCACATCTGTCCTTGTATTCTCGCAGATGCACGGGTGATAGAATTCCTTGCTCAGATCTTCCTAGCCCCTTCCCAATCTGATAGCCGCTCTTCAGCATAACCTTTGCTACCATAATATCAGCCTTGGACAACTTGGGTACCGGTACTGAGGATTCTTCACTTACGAACACAGCGTTCGCAATTTCTAGGGATTGAAAGGCGGATTCAAGGGACTCCTCTGCAGCTTCAATACAATGAGAGGGGACAAGTTTGCTGATTGTGAACTCCTCCTCCCCACAGACAACTACAAGCTTATCGTCGACTATAAACTTGAGTTTTTGGTGAAGTGTTGAAGGGACGGCGCCTGCTGCATGGATCCAAGGTCTCCCCAAGATACAGCTATACAAGGACTCAACATCCATAATTTGAAAAGTCACACAGAACACCGCAGGCCCTATTTGCATTGGGAACTCCATTTCCCCTATGACTTCTTTCTTAGACCCATCAAAGGCTCTGACCAGGGTTGAGCTGGGTTTCATGTAGGAACAATCCACCTCTAACTTGTTCATCGTTGATCTGGGCATAACATTCAATGAGGATCCATTGTCAATGAGAACCCTGGAGAGTGTATATTCACCGCACTTCACTGAGATATGCAACGCCTTATTGTGCCCCTTCCCCTCTGGGGTGAGTTCATCATCAGTGAAAGTAATGTAATTAGATGCAACGATGTTCCCAACTATACCATCCAACTGATTGACAGTAATATCTTGGGCGACATGGGCCTCGTTCAGCACTTTAACCAAGGCATCACGGTGGGTTTCTGAGTTTAGTAGTAGGGACATGATGGAAATTTTGGCTGGGGTGTGGTGTAGTTGGTCCACCACTTTGTAGTCACTCTGTTGCATTATCTTCAAGAATTCAGCAACCTCCGGGTCTGACACCTTCCTATTTATCACAGGCTCCGGCTCTACATTCTTTCCTTTTCGGATTCTCTCTTCTGTCCTTAGAAGGATCCTCTTCCTGAGCTTGGGGAATATACACACGCCCACTTCTAGTTACCCCACTACTTCCTGCAATATTGGTGACGTCAAGAGCTGCTCGAGATCTCGGAGCTGGAATTGGCACACTGTAGCTCCATGGGACATCAGTGTTCTTCTGGCTAGGAGCTGGAACTGGGATCACAATAGTCTTTGGTCTTGCCACAGCCGAATTCCGACTGTATGGCACCTCGATAGGTCTCTGCACATCTCTGCCCCCTTCTGATTGGAGGGTCAGAACATCCCCCTCTCTCCCCTGTATACCCACCTGGATGATGTGGCGGTCCATCAGATCCTGTAACACCACCTTGAATGCTTCACATGCTCCTACACAGCTGACATTAGCACAAGCTCCTTTCTGAACGCAACCCATCCTAATAATCCCGCATTTACACAATTCTGCATGAATGATTTCTAGGGGGGTCTGGATATCTTCAACTGATCTGATTAGAGACTTCTCTTTTATATCCATGATTGCATTAGTGGCATGCTTCCCATGACCAGGTAGCGGGTTAGTCGTGATATTTGGATCCTCCTGCTTGAAAGTTATGCCTTTTTTGTCTATCAAGTCCTGTGTAACGCCCTAAAATAATTTAATTTATTAAATTAAGTTATTGGAGGGATGCAATATTTATTTAAGTGGGATAATTTATATATAATGGTTTTGTTGTAGGAGGCGAAAAGAATTAAAAAGAGTGGTGTGAAAAATGGGCCCAAGCCACTTAAGTGACCCAAGCCCATTCCATTTACCCTAAAAACTAAGAATTAGTGTCATTCCTCCAAGAAGTAGAATTCAGCGCAACTGAGGAGTGAAGGAAAAAGGAGGCGCGACTTCAAGCCTTGAGGGGGAGAGAATTGCGACTTCCAGCAAGAAGGAAAGAGGGTTTTCTTCATCTTGGATTTAGGTAAGTGCCTTTGATCCTCTTCTCTTCCATTTAATTAATTCTTCCAAGTGGTGATCTCAAAGCCTTCCCTTTTCCATGTGCGATTTTTTTTCCATGAATTGTGTTGATGGGTGCGAATTGGATTTAGAAGAGAAGAAAGGGGCTGCTGCGAATTGTTGGTGACTTTGGCTCGTCGTGTTGCGGAGTTTTGTACGCGTTGCATTCATCGTTGTTTCGGGCATATAAAATTCGAGGTAAGGGTGAGCGCTTCCAATTTAATATAATTGAATATATAGAGGGTTTGTGAGTTTGTGTTAGGGATTGAATTAGAAAACCATAGGAAAGAGGAATGATAGATTGAATTTATTATGTGGTTATGCGAATTTGCATTATGGTGTGATGAGATGGATTGTTGCCGTTAGTCAGAATTTTTGGTGTTGTTGATGTTAAATATGTATATGTAGTGCTGTTGCTGTAAATATATACTGCTGTGCAGAATTTATTTTTGTTGCTGTTGCTGTATATGTAGTGCTGTTGCTGTAAATATATATTGCTGTGCAGAATTTATTTTTGTTGCTGTTGCTGTATTTGTAATTGTGCTGTTGCTGTCATTTAAACATTGCTGTTGCTGTATTTTAATCTTGCTGTTTTCGCAATAAAATACTGCTGTTTTGTACATTAAAATTTTCTGTTGTTGTTGCTGTTTCCGCCCATCAAAGGCCACTGTTTTTGCGCGAATTGCCACTGTTTTTCAGCCCCAATGTGATGCAAAATTGCCACTGTTTTTGCGCAAATAATAGCCACTTTTTCAGCCTTAGTTTGACGTAAAGTTTCTGCTGTTTTTGCAAATTAAATGGCCACTGTTTCAGCTTCATTTTGATGGCAATATGCTACTGTTTTTGCGCAAATTTAACACTATTTTTCAGCTTCATTTCGATGCCAATATGCTACTGATTTTGCGCAAATTTGCTAATGTTTTTCAGCCTTAATTCGATGTCAAGATGCCACTGTATTTGCGTATAAAATGCCACTGTTTAGTCCCATATTTTACTGTGGCGCTTCCTAAGTATGAAAGTGAAACGTTGTTTCATAATTTTTAAAAATGTAAAGTGAAATGTCGTTACGTTACGTTATTTTTTTTTATGTGATTGTTATGAAGAGTGGTGATAATACTATGACGACTATGATGAATACACTCTATGAGTGTCTTAAGGTGGTGATGATGAGTACTCCGGGTGAGTAAATTTTGGTGATTGCACATGTGTCCATTGTGTCTCATAGCATGTGCATCTTATGACGAATAGGCTTCGGCCTCTTAGTGACGGTGTGCCCTTAGTGGCTTATTTATGACGAGAAAACAGTGACGGTGTGCCCATAGTGGCTTATTATGACGAATATGGTACCATCATGCATATGCCCAGGCGTGGGTTGCATTCTTCATGCACATTCATATTTTTTTGTTATGACGGGTGACGTGAACTGTGATTTGGTTTGGTGTGGTGTGTAACGAGGATAAAGTTGATATTAGTAACGATGTTGTGTGATGTTTTTGCTCATAATACTCTGCTGTTTGTTGATTATATTTTGTTGAAAGTTCTCACCCCTTCTGCTTGGAATGTTGCTCTATTGTGGCAACGCTGCAGGTGACTCTGATTGAAGGGCATGCTGCCTTCCTTTTAGCTGTTGAGACGTTCGAGTCGCTCTCTGATATTGTAACACCTAGGGGGCGGGCTAAAGTTGATGATTTATTTAATTAATTGTTTTAATAATTTTATTGATGTGTGAGACGTGTTTGAGCGATTTTCTTTCTGGTGAGCTATTATTTCCGCTGTGATGAGATTTAATTTTTAAGTTCGATTTTTGAGACGAATGTGTTCTACACGAATGTTTATGGCGTAGTCGATGAGTTTCATCAATGAAGTTGTGACATTTCCGTTCTACTAATATTATTATTATTTTTGAAAACGAAAGCACTCTGATAATGACGTACAAATTAAACGGGGTAGAAACGGGGTGTTACATTAGTGGTATCAGAGCAGTTCGGTCTGTCCGGCCGGTGGTCAAGTTGTTGAGTCGAGTAACATTCGAGTCTAGTTACTCGTACCTAAATTTTGTTTTCTGTTGCAGTACTAGAATGGCAGGACGGAACGATGCTGCACTTGCTGCTGCCTTGCAGGCTATAGCCGGAGTCGTGGGTAACATACCCAATGCTATTGGAGATGGGACGCGTAGTTTGGCTACGTTCCAGCGTGAGAGCCCTCCTGCTTTTGAAGGCGGGTATAATCCTGATGGTGCCCTGGAGTGGCTAAGTGAGATGGAGCGGATCTTCCGCGTTATGGATTGCACCGATGCTCAGAAGGTTCGCTATGGCACACATATGTTGAAGAAAGAGGCTTATGATTGGTGGAGGACTACTAGTCAGGGGTTGACGGCTGCCAATGAGGGGATTACCTGGGCTGTGTTTGAGAGGGAATTCAAGAGGAAGTACTACCCGGAAGATGTCCGTGGGAAGAAGGAGGTTGAGTTTCTAAGGCTTGAACAAGGCAACATGACTGTAACCGAGTATGCTGCAAAATTTACTGAGCTGTCTAAGTTTTATCCTCATTATGATAGAGAGGGTGCGGAGTTCTCCAAATGCATCAAATTTGAAAATGGATTGCGTGCTGACATTAAGAGGGCCATAGGGTACCAGCAGATTCGTGTGTTTCCGTTGTTGGTTAATAGTGCCAGGATTTTTGAGGAGGACAATAATGCCTTCTCCAGAGTCATTAGAGAAAAACAAAAGAATTTCGCAAGTCGCGGTAAGCCATATGAGGCGCCTGCTGGTAAGGGCAAGGGTAAGTTTGTTGGTGGACCTAAGCGAAGTGGGGGAGATGCTACAGCCAGTGTTACTTGTTACTCGTGCGGGAAAGTGGGTCATAAAAGTCCAGATTGCCCAGGCGGGGATAAGAAGAGATGTTATAGGTGTGGAAAAGAGGGGCATATATCTTCCGGATGTGATAAGAAAGAAGTGGTATGTTTCAACTGCGGGGAGAGTGGTCATGTTAGTACACAATGTTCGAAACCCAAGAAAGAGAAGTCCTTTGGAAAGGTGTTCGCTCTGGCTGAGTCTGATGTAGTGAACGAGATTCGAGGTACGTGCTATATCAATAATTTTCCCCTTGTTGTTATTGTTGATACTGGTGCTACCCATAGTTTTATTGCTACTGCATGTGTTGAGAAGTTAAACCTTGTTTTATCTGATATGTTGAGGGAGATGGTCATCGACACTCCAGCTAAGGGTTCGGTGACTACCTCCGTTGTTTGTGCCAAATGTCCTGTATCTGTATATGGTAGAGAATTCTTAATTGATTTGATCTGTTTACCCCTGAGTGGAATGGATGTCATTCTGGGTATGGACTGGTTAGTTGATAACCATGTCCATATCAACTGTCGAGAGAGGTCCGTGAGTTTTGAGTCGCCTGAAGGGGAGTCTGGTCTGTTATCTGCGGGTCAGCTGCATCGAGTGATGAGAGAAGAAGTTCAGCTGTTTTCTCTGTTGGCGTCGTTGTCTGCTGAGAGCCAAGCGAAGATCGATGTGTTGCCGGTAGTGCGTGAGTTTTCTGAGGTGTTCCCTGACGAGATTCCGGATGTACCACCAGAGAGAGAGGTGGAGTTTGCTATTGACCTGATTCCCGGCACTAAGCCTGTGTCTATGGCGCCATATAGAATGTCTGCATCCGAGTTGGCAGAATTGAAAAAGCAACTTGAAGATTTATTAGAAAAGAAGTTTGTAAGACCGAGTGTGTCACCTTGGGGAGCTCCAGTGTTGTTAGTGAAAAAGAAAGACGGTAGTATGAGGTTGTGCGTAGACTATCGGCAGTTAAATAAAGTTACAATCAAGAACAAGTATCCGTTGCCAAGAATTGATGACTTGATGGATCAGTTAGTGGGTGCTAAAGTATTTAGCAAGATTGACTTAAGGTCTGGTTATCATCAGATCAAGGTCAAGGATGAAGATGTCCAGAAGACGGCATTTAGGACAAGATATGGGCACTATGAGTATTCCGTTATGCCTTTCGGTGTGACTAATGCGCCGGGGGTATTTATGGGGTACATGAACCAAATCTTCCGTGAGTACTTAGATAAGTTTGTGGTAGTTTTCATTGACGACATTCTGATTTACTCTAGGTCAGAAGAGGAGCATGCGGAACATCTGAGGCTGGTGTTAGAAATTCTGAAGGATCGAAAGTTGTATGCGAAGCTGTCCAAGTGTGAGTTTTGGTTGAAAGAAGTCAGTTTCCTCGGTCACGTGATTTCTAGTGAGGGAATTGCTGTGGACCCTTCCAAAGTTGATGCAGTGTTGCAATGGGAGTCTCCAAAGTCAGTTACTGAAATCAGGAGTTTTCTGGGGTTGGCAGGTTATTATAGAAGGTTTATTGAGGGGTTTTCGAAGTTGGCTCTGCCATTGACCCAATTGACCTGCAAGGGTAGGGCTTTTGTTTGGAATGACCAATGTGAAGAAAGTTTCAATGAGCTGAAGAAGAGGTTGACTACGTCTCCAGTGTTGACCCTGCCTAATCCTGTTGAATCGTTTGTGGTTTATTGTGATGCGTCTAAGTTGGGATTGGGTGGTGTACTTATGCAGAATGGGAAAGTGATCGCTTATGCGTCTAGGCAATTGAGAATACATGAAAAGAATTACCCTACTCACGACTTAGAACTTGCTGCTGTGGTATTCGCATTAAAAATTTGGAGGCATTACTTGTATGGATCGAGATTTGAGGTGTTCAGTGATCACAAGAGTCTACGGTATCTGTTTGACCAGAAAGAATTGAATATGAGGCAGCGCCGGTGGTTAGAACTATTGAAGGATTATGATTTTGAATTGAGTTATCACCCGGGGAAAGCGAATGTGGTTGCAGATGCACTGAGTCGGAAGACTTTGCACATGTCGGCATTGATGGCTAGAGAGCTTGAGTTAATTGAGCAGTTCAGGGACATGAGTTTAGTGTGTGAAGTTACGCCTCAGAGTGTCAGGTTAGGTATGTTGAAGATTGGCAATGATTTTATGGCGAGTATCCGAGAGGCACAGAAATTAGATATGAAATTAGTTGATCTGATGAGTGGGATCGGTCAGTCAGAGAATGAAGACTTCGTGATAGATACGCAAAATGTATTGAGGTATCGTGGAAGAATTTGTGTTCCCGAAGATGAGGAAATGAGAAAGGCAATTCTTGAGGAAGGGCATAAGAGTAAGTTAAGTATCCCTCCTGGAGCGACGAAGATGTACCAAGATCTGAAGAAGATGTTCTGGTGGCCTGGGTTGAAGCGCGATGTGGCGCAGTTTGTGTATTCGTGTTTGACCTGTCAGAAATCGAAGGTCGAGCATCAGAAGCCTGCAGGAATGATGCAACCGTTGAATGTTCCAGAGTGGAAGTGGGATAGTATCTCCATGGATTTTGTGACCGGGTTACCCAATACGGTGAGAGGGCATGATTCGATTTGGGTGGTTGTGGATAGATTGACAAAGTCGGCACATTTTATTCCTATCGGTATTAAGTATCCAGTGTCGAGATTGGCTGAAATCTACATTCAGGTGATTGTGAAGCTGCATGGGGTTCCTTTGTGCATTGTGTCTGATAGGGACCCAAGGTTCACTTCGGAGTTTTGGAGTAGTTTGCAGAAAGAGTTGGGGTCGAAATTGAGGTTGAGTTCAGCTTATCATCCTCAGACTGATGGGCAGACAGAAAGGACAATCCAATCATTGGAAGATCTGTTGAGGTCATGCGTACTAGAGCAGGGAGGTGCGTGGGATACTCATCTTCCGTTAATTGAGTTCACCTACAACAACAGTTATCATTCCAGTATCGGAATGGCGCCGTTTGAGGCGTTGTATGGCCGGCGGTGTAGGACTCCGGTGTGTTGGTACGAGACTGGAGAAAGTTTAGTACTTGGACCTGAGTTAGTCAGAGAGACTACTGAGAAGGTAAAGATGATCAGGGAGAAAATGAAAGCGTCGCAGAGTCGGCAGAAGAGTTACCATGATAAGAGAAGGAAAGATTTAGAATTTGAAGCCGGTGACCACGTGTTCTTGAGGGTCACGCCTATGACTGGTGTTGGGCGAGCGCTGAAATCAAAGAAGTTGACTCCTCGATTCATCGGGCCGTATCAGATTACGGAGAGAGTTGGAAATGTTGCATACCGGGTGGCCTTACCACCTAACCTTTCAAACTTGCACGACGTGTTTCACGTGTCGCAGCTTCGGAAGTATGTTGCGGATCCGTCTCATGTGATTCAACTAGATGATGTGGAGGTGCGGGACAATCTCACCGTGGAGACTATGCCAGTTAGAATTGATGACCGTGAAGTAAAAGTGTTAAGAGGCAAAGAGATTAATTTAGTGAAAGTAGTTTGGTTGGGAGCCGTTGGCGAGAGCATGACGTGGGAATTGGAGAGTAAGATGAAAGACGCCTATCCAGAATTATTTGATTCAGGTAATTTCGAGGACGAAATTCTCTAAGTGGGGGAGAGTTGTAACGCCCTAAAATAATTTAATTTATTAAATTAAGTTATTGGAGGGATGCAATATTTATTTAAGTGGGATAATTTATATATAATGGTTTTGTTGTAGGAGGCGAAAAGAATTAAAAAGAGTGGTGTGAAAAATGGGCCCAAGCCACTTAAGTGACCCAAGCCCATTCCATTTACCCTAAAAACTAAGAATTAGTGTCATTCCTCCAAGAAGTAGAATTCAGCGCAACTGAGGAGTGAAGGAAAAAGGAGGCGCGACTTCAAGCCTTGAGGGGGAGAGAATTGCGACTTCCAGCAAGAAGGAAAGAGGGTTTTCTTCATCTTGGATTTAGGTAAGTGCCTTTGATCCTCTTCTCTTCCATTTAATTAATTCTTCCAAGTGGTGATCTCAAAGCCTTCCCTTTTCCATGTGCGATTTTTTTTCCATGAATTGTGTTGATGGGTGCGAATTGGATTTAGAAGAGAAGAAAGGGGCTGCTGCGAATTGTTGGTGACTTTGGCTCGTCGTGTTGCGGAGTTTTGTACGCGTTGCATTCATCGTTGTTTCGGGCATATAAAATTCGAGGTAAGGGTGAGCGCTTCCAATTTAATATAATTGAATATATAGAGGGTTTGTGAGTTTGTGTTAGGGATTGAATTAGAAAACCATAGGAAAGAGGAATGATAGATTGAATTTATTATGTGGTTATGCGAATTTGCATTATGGTGTGATGAGATGGATTGTTGCCGTTAGTCAGAATTTTTGGTGTTGTTGATGTTAAATATGTATATGTAGTGCTGTTGCTGTAAATATATACTGCTGTGCAGAATTTATTTTTGTTGCTGTTGCTGTATATGTAGTGCTGTTGCTGTAAATATATATTGCTGTGCAGAATTTATTTTTGTTGCTGTTGCTGTATTTGTAATTGTGCTGTTGCTGTCATTTAAACATTGCTGTTGCTGTATTTTAATCTTGCTGTTTTCGCAATAAAATACTGCTGTTTTGTACATTAAAATTTTCTGTTGTTGTTGCTGTTTCCGCCCATCAAAGGCCACTGTTTTTGCGCGAATTGCCACTGTTTTTCAGCCCCAATGTGATGCAAAATTGCCACTGTTTTTGCGCAAATAATAGCCACTTTTTCAGCCTTAGTTTGACGTAAAGTTTCTGCTGTTTTTGCAAATTAAATGGCCACTGTTTCAGCTTCATTTTGATGGCAATATGCTACTGTTTTTGCGCAAATTTAACACTATTTTTCAGCTTCATTTCGATGCCAATATGCTACTGATTTTGCGCAAATTTGCTAATGTTTTTCAGCCTTAATTCGATGTCAAGATGCCACTGTATTTGCGTATAAAATGCCACTGTTTAGTCCCATATTTTACTGTGGCGCTTCCTAAGTATGAAAGTGAAACGTTGTTTCATAATTTTTAAAAATGTAAAGTGAAATGTCGTTACGTTACGTTATTTTTTTTTATGTGATTGTTATGAAGAGTGGTGATAATACTATGACGACTATGATGAATACACTCTATGAGTGTCTTAAGGTGGTGATGATGAGTACTCCGGGTGAGTAAATTTTGGTGATTGCACATGTGTCCATTGTGTCTCATAGCATGTGCATCTTATGACGAATAGGCTTCGGCCTCTTAGTGACGGTGTGCCCTTAGTGGCTTATTTATGACGAGAAAACAGTGACGGTGTGCCCATAGTGGCTTATTATGACGAATATGGTACCATCATGCATATGCCCAGGCGTGGGTTGCATTCTTCATGCACATTCATATTTTTTTGTTATGACGGGTGACGTGAACTGTGATTTGGTTTGGTGTGGTGTGTAACGAGGATAAAGTTGATATTAGTAACGATGTTGTGTGATGTTTTTGCTCATAATACTCTGCTGTTTGTTGATTATATTTTGTTGAAAGTTCTCACCCCTTCTGCTTGGAATGTTGCTCTATTGTGGCAACGCTGCAGGTGACTCTGATTGAAGGGCATGCTGCCTTCCTTTTAGCTGTTGAGACGTTCGAGTCGCTCTCTGATATTGTAACACCTAGGGGGCGGGCTAAAGTTGATGATTTATTTAATTAATTGTTTTAATAATTTTATTGATGTGTGAGACGTGTTTGAGCGATTTTCTTTCTGGTGAGCTATTATTTCCGCTGTGATGAGATTTAATTTTTAAGTTCGATTTTTGAGACGAATGTGTTCTACACGAATGTTTATGGCGTAGTCGATGAGTTTCATCAATGAAGTTGTGACATTTCCGTTCTACTAATATTATTATTATTTTTGAAAACGAAAGCACTCTGATAATGACGTACAAATTAAACGGGGTAGAAACGGGGTGTTACATCCTGCACCACTATCTTGAAGGCTTTGCAATCCTCCACCACGTGCCCAACTGCCCCTTCGTGGAAGGCACAGGTACTATTGGGGTTGTATCCTCTGAAGTAGGGTGGTTGAACAGGTTTCATGGGTCTTGTATTGATGAGCTTATTGGTGATGAGGTAGTTGAATAGGTCTGTGTATGACATGGGAATTGGGTCAAAGGTTGTTCTATTTTGATAGGTCCTTTGGTGGTTGCTTTGGTTGTTGTTTTGGAATGGATGGGCTGTTTGTGTGGGAGTGGGGACTGGGATGTTAGGTGGCTGGTATGGTGGGCTGATAGTGATGGCATTGGTTTCCCCCTCTTTCTTTTTGGGAAAGCCGGAGAATGGCTTCTTTTGGAAACTTGTGTTACTGGTGGACCCCTGTGCAATCTTTCCACTTCTCAATCCATTCTCCAATCTCTCTCCCACAATCACCACATCTGAAAAATTGGATGATGCACTGCTGATCAGACGATCATAATATAGCGGTGGCAAGGTTTCCATGAACATAGAAACCAATTCTTTGTCTAAAAGAGGAGGTGTGACTTGTGCTGCCAAAGCCCTCCATCGCTGAGCGTACTCCTTGAATGATTCATTCTCCTTCTTGCTCATATTCTGCAGCTGTGTTCGGTCTGGCGCCATGTCCGTATTATATTGATACTGCTTGAGGAATGCATCTGCTAAATCCTTCCAGCAGCGGACTTGGGATGGCTCTAACTTCATATACCAATTAAGGGATGCCCCGGCAAGACTATCTTGGAAGCAATGGATTAGCAATTTGTCATCACGGGAGTAGGTAGACATCTTCCTACAATACATTGTCAAGTGACTCTTTGGGCAGGTCGCACCTCTGTACTTGTCAAAATCGGGGACCTTGAATTTTGGCGGCAACACCACATCAGGAATAAGGCATAGGTCTCTGGCCTCCCTAGCCCTGGAGCCAAAGCCTTCAATCATTCTTAGTCTTTCTTCTAACATCTGGAACTGCTCTTTGGTCTGTTGGTGCTCAGCGGAATAGACTTGAGGGGAATGAATTACACCATAAGGAGGTGGAGGCATTGAGTGCTGAGCCTGAGGGTAAACGGAGTTTCCGGATACGAAGCCTTGAGTCTGTGGAAAGGCAGCTGGCTGTGGAGTGAGGTTCTGAGGAGTAGGCTGAGGTATAACAATTGAATGCGGGATCTGAACCTGGGGTTCACCAGTCATTCCTTCTGATCCGACAGGCGTTGGCTGTACATTCTCAGCTATCGCCCCAGGACTGGCTCATGGGCTAGCCCCTTGATTTGGAGGACTATAACCCAAAGGAAGGCCATAGGGAGGCCACTGAGCAGCTTGGAAGTCATTTCCATTCTTCAAGGACAACAGGAGTCTCATCATCTCGCTCATCTGTGCCTTCATGGCATTCATTTCATTTCTCAATTCAGGATCCCCTTGACTGGAGCTACCAGGAGCTGAATGGTTCTGATTCTGTACCTCGGGGCCTTGGCCTGTTCCATTTTCTTTCTCTGAGCCTGAAGCTGGAGGATTCTGATTCTCTGGTTGAGGTTGATCGGGGTCACTCAAAATTGTCATTCCTCTGGCCTTTGAACGTGTCCAATACGGATGTGGTCGCACCAGCTTGCCTTATATTCTGTTTGAGTTGAAAACATTTTTATAAGCAAAGGAGCAAATTAATGAATGGAATGCACATGATTTTTTTTATTTTTATTTATTATTTTTTTTATGTTATTTGTTGTTTATTGCCGGGAATCACAGTGCAACTTGCTCTTGTCGTAGGTGTATGTTCGAATATTTTCAAGGACATAACGCGGCTGGGATCAATAAGTGAGATAAACGTACTTCATTCAAGCATCATTCCAAGAACAAGATACAATATCCTTAAATGTGCAATACAACGCTTTGAAAAGAAAAACACAACATCCTTTAAGAAAAGAAAAACTACAATCTCCTAGTGAACATTCTAAAAAGGAGAATTTAAATCTAAAAACCTATTGCCTTCATCTTCTCTTGGTTCTTCTCCTTTTTGCTAGCTGCAGCAGCTTCTCTTGCCCTGTCCATGAGTTCTTCGGTCAGAGATCTGCAGTACTCCACGAATTCATATACTCGCACCGGAGTGTTGTAAGGCAGCATCTCAGCCTCTGCCTTTCCCAACCTCTTGGGAACATCCCTCACTGCCTGGTTAGCCAACCATGCCAATTTGGAGAACTTGCTCTTCCACTGCTGAATTTCTGCCCTCATCTCAACTATGACCTCTTGCTTTTCAATCCTACCCATTAGCTCGAGAAGACGGTATTCCCAGTACTGACTCTCCTTTCTTACCTGTCGGTAAGCATCACTGATGTGACTCAGATTCCTCCTTAGCTCATCTGAATTCTCTTGCTCCACCCTTAAAGCCTGCTGATACTGTCTAAGGATGTTCACAATTACATCTCTATCTTGTCTGATGCACTCTATTTGACTTTCAAGCTCGCACGTCACAGACTGAGACTTTTTCTTGAATTCCTCTAGTGATTCCTTTGTAGCTCTCTCACTTTGCGCAGACTTTTTGAACAACTTCCTCCATTCGTTTGCTCTAACCATGGCCTCACCCACCTTGGCATTCAATCTTTTCAACTCATCTTTGGCACCTTTCAGATATTCCTTCATTTTTTGATTACTTTCCTCTTCTTTCCTAAACTTCTTGCTGCTTTCTTTAAGGGCTTCGGCCTTCCGTTCATTCTCATTCTCTAACTTTCTCTTCTCAGAAATTACTTTCCCCAACTCATCTCGTAAGGCTTTCTTTTCTTCTTCTACCTTGAACAAAGCAGATTTGACCTCACTTAGTTCTTTGAGACTTGGAACATGAAGCTCTGGGACTTCTTTCTCAACTGACAACGAATCCTGACGAGGCGGGCCAACATTTTGAATTCTTTGGTGAAGCCATTGGTAGAAAGTAACATCACCCGTTTTCTTTATGATCTCCGCTTTATCCTTGTAAACTACACCTTCCCAAGCCTTTGAAATTTTCTGAAGCAAGCCTTGGTTCTTTGGATCTTCTTTATCGAGAAAGATTGGGGCCAACATGTCTTCAGTGGGCGCGTTCTTCATAGGATACCCAAGCTGTCTGATGGTGAGAGAGGGGTTGTAATTGATGCAGCCTTGGGTTCCCATTATGGGTACATTCTGGAAATTGCCGCACCGGAACAGTATTGAAGGCCTATCTTTCCAACACGGATGATTGAACCAACAGACTTTGAGAGCACTGAGATTCTCTAAAGTGTGCACCCATTCTTGTGCACTTCTGGCTTCTACGTCACAACACAGGGCATATTCTACTAAGTCCGCGGCTTTCGTCTTATGAGTGACAACATGGTTGAGGAACCAGGTGTAGAGAACATGGAAAGAGCAAGCAACCTTCTTCTTTCCTAACACACGGTGATGAGTGAAGGAATAGTAGGTATCTGCGAGGATTGCTGGCACAAGGTTAATCGGATTTTCTTTACTTATGAATGCTAGAAAAAGCCCAATAGCGGTCTCATCAATGAACTTCTCGACCTGAGGGAAAAGGACGATCCCAAAAATAGTTAGGGCTAACAGCTGCTTGAAAGGACCCCACTTCTGAGGAGGTTACCATAAGCCTTATGGAATAGATCCCTCTCTTCCGACTCCATCAAGGAAACAAACTCTTTCAAACCCTCTACATCCATTCTCCTGACAACCGGAAACCTTGAATTAAGTACAATCTCGCTTCTTGATCCCATGTTGCTATACCTAAGACAAGATTCCAAGTTACTTTACAATCCCGGCAAACAACTCAGATGCATGACGAACGATTTTCAAAATTGGGTTTTATTTAATGTAGATGATGCAAATGATGTAATGGTGCAATGATGCAATGATGCCATGATGCTTCTTTTTTTTTGTGTTTTTGCAGAAAGAGGATATTTGCAGGTGGTAATTCGAAAATTTTCACACTACATGCCATCTCATATAGGCATTTATTGAAAAGGAAAAGCATATCTTTTTTTTTTATTTTCGAAAATTCTGAAGGAAAAATTGATTGAACTGAATGCAACGATGCAGCACACAATTTGGAAAGCCCTTGTGACCTAAAAAGGGGTAGAACCTATGATCTAAGGCACTTTAGGGGTAATCTTCTCATGTAGCTCTATTCACACCCTCACAAAGGTCATCAGAGCCACAGTCTCTTTCACGAAATTCCTTGTAAATGCAGCAAACTGCTAGGTACAAGGTATCACGAAAGAGCACAACTCTGATTGAAACTTTCGCGAGTAGCCAAACGGACAAAGGTCCTGATGGGCTCCCACTACTCGAATCCACTCATCCTATGGTATCCTAACAGACCTGGGTTATGGTCTCTTTCTTTAATCATATAATCTCAAGGTACAAGTGTGTGTGTGCGATGGGCATTTCCTTAAAAAACTACCCCACCTGCAAATGAAAATCCAGAACAGTCCAGACAATAGCATGTTGTCTACTCTAGGGTTCAATATCTTGAGGGAATTAAGCATATAAGCAAAGAAGCAACCATATTACTTTAAACAAAGGCAAACATAGAAAGAGAGGAAGAAGAATGCACAGGAATGCAACATGAAAGTATGAAAAAGAAGAAAACATAGAGGCAAAACAAGATATTCAAATCAGTCACACAAATCTCACACTTAATTAATTAGGCTTGACCCACAAGAAAGGTTTTCTTTTTTTTTTGTCCCCAGTGAAGTCGCCAGCTGTTGCGCCCGAAAAAGTCCCCGAGGGAGAACCTTCCTCGTTCACAACTTTTCCTAAGACAATGAAGCCGCCACCAATATTTATTAAGGAAAATATTAGGAAAACCTTTTTTGGAAAGCGATTGGTCTTGCGAGACTAGAGAATAGGGTTCGGGGGTCGGTTACGCGCTGGGAAGGTGTTAGCACCCCACACGTCCTCTCTACTGAGAGGGAACCTTTAATTAAATGTGTGGTTTTAGAGTGTTGACTTGAAAATACTTGATTTTGCCTCGCTACTTCTTATTGAAAAAATTCTTAATGAAAATCTTTATTCATTATGAAAAAGGGGGAAAAAAGGGTTTTTAGAAAAGAAACCGCTTGACGGGACAAGGCCCGCTCCTACGTATCTCCCGGTGCGATGGAGAACTCAAAGCTACGTAGTTCTTTTTTGTCTTTTTGAAAAGTTTTTGTTTTTTATCTTTTTTAGTGAGTTTTCGAAATAGGACGAGCATTTAGTGAATGATTAAACTAACCAAGGTTATGGGTAATCACCGCTAAGTACTCTAGAAAATGAGAGTCAATACCACTAGTCAGACGAACAAAGGTTCTGATTGACTATTAGTAGCAACCCGTTTTTATTTGCTCTTTCGAAAGTGGTCTTCGAAAGGGATTGATTGGCACGAATGATCAAGCTAACAAAGGTTATGAGTGATCATCGCTTGTTGTTCTTTTGGGAAAAAGACATTGCTACCAATGGCTAGACGAACAAAGGTTCTGATTAGCCACTAGCGACAATGGGTTGAAAATGTTTTTAGAAAGGAAAAGGTTTTCGTTCTGAAAATGATCTTGGTTTGCAAAAGTGATTCTTTTTTGTTATGAAAATAACTCTTTTCTTTTTGTTATGCAAATGCTAAACTTTTTATGGTTGCGCTCGACGAGAATGTGACTCGCTCCTATGTATCCCAAATGGGAATCAAAGCGACGTAGTTCTAACGAGCATTGAAAGTGAAAATCTTTTTGATGATGTTTTGGAAAATGAAGAGCGTTCATGATGATCAAGCTGACAAAGGTTATGATGGATCATTACTAGTAACTGGTTTGGATTCTTTGATACTTAGAAAAATGCTTTTTTTTGAAATTGGACGCGTTCATGATAATCAGTTGAACAAAGGCTCTAAGTGACCACCATTAGCACTCCATTGTTAATAGTCATGCAAGCAAAGGCTTCGCAAGATTACTAACAAAGTTTGATTTTGAAGAGTTTTCGCAATTGGATTGTTTCTTGTTTAGGGAAAAGAAAATCTGTTATTCTGGAGAAAAAAAGTTTGCGAAAAAAAAAAAGATGTTTACTTAGGGGAAAAGAAATAAAATTTAAAAAGAGAGACAGGGGGTGAAATAATAAAATGGGGGGTGCAAATAAAAGGAGGGCTGTATTATTAAAATGGGGGGTGCGAACAGTGAGAAGGGTTGCGTTTTAAAATAGGGGGTGCAGAAATTAGGAATTAGTTCCAATGGGCTGCGTAAATGCTGGGCTCTTCCAAGGGGTTAAGTTATCAAAATGAGGGGTGCAGGAAGTAATCTGCAAAAACTTTTAAAATTCCAATAGATCGACCTGAAGCCCATCAGCATGTATCTTTTAATTCAACCCTAATTCACATTTCTTCTAAACTTCTCAGCCGCATACACTAAATGGAGAGAGAGGAGTTGAAATTCAACCACTTATGTGGGTTTCTTAAAAGTAAAAAAAAAATGGCTAAAGTGCTCCCGGGGTCCCTTATCTTTATTTAAAGTAACGATTTGGTCATTTATCTTTTTTTTGTCCCAAATCAGTCCTTTATGTTTTAAATTTTTGACACATAAATCCTTTTCTGTCCCAAATCAGTCCTTTATGTTTCAAATTTTTAACACATAAATCCTTTTTTTTGACACATAAATCAGCACTGTTAACGGAAAAGGATTTATGTGTCAAAAATTTGAAAGATAAAGGACTTATTTGGGACAAAAAGAACATAAAGGACTAATTCGTTATTTTAAGTAAAGATAAGGGACCCCAGGAGCACTTTAGTCAAAAAAGATTATTTGTAAGCCTTTAATTGAATTGAAATTTGGTTTTTCTTTTTTTCAAAAAAAAGGAATTATGCCATGACTGATGTTTATATTGAACCGAGTTTTGGGTTTAAAATGGAAATTTTTGCTATGACCAAAATTTATTTATAGGCCTTTAATTAAATTGTATTTTGGTTTTAGAAAAAGAAATTTTTGCTATGAGAGCAACTTGATTAATTAAATTTTTTTTAGAATTAATAGGAAGTAACTGTATGTACGTGTTTCTTTCCTAGCTTCATGCGCACAAGAGATAGTGTTAATTGTTAACAGTTGACCCGATCAACATACACCCAGCACATATGCAAAAAAAAAAAGGAAAACAAAAAAACAAAAAAAAAAAAGGAACCGAAATTACACGTTGCAGATCAAATCCTAAATTACAGAAACCTCAACAAATCAAGAAGGAAATATAATCAATGCATTCATACTTGTAATCAAAAAAACATTAGCAGATCCAATCCTAAATTGCAGAAACATTAAATACACAGAGATGAGCAAAAAAGAAAGGCATTAACAGTACCTTCAAATTCCAGAAACTCTGAACAAAGAGTTCTTCCCTCAGATCTCACCAACAACCTCAGAATGAAAAAAAAAAAGAAAAAAAACTATAAAAATTTTAGGAAAAAAAAACGAAAGATCTCTCTCTCACTGAAACTTCTCCAGATCCGTTTTTTTTGCTTCCTCTTGCTCCTGGATCCTTCAAGATTTCGACCTCAGCCCTCTTTCCTTTCGAAAAAAACCCTCTCCTTGCCTCAAAACCGTAACCCCTATTTATACTAAAACTTGATCTTGTAGTGATGCGTTTTGACCTTCGGTTTCTTCATGGAGCATGCACTCATATACGAAAATTTGTATAACTCACTGTGTCTTCTCTTTAAAACCGAAGAGAAGAGCGCATGGACCAACGATTTATCATGGGACCGTTTGGCTTTTTGAAGGCTGGCGACGAAAATGGGGCTTGCGTGAGGGAGAGGAGAGAAAGGGGGCACCAAAAATGGTGATTTCGTGAGAGGAGGTGAAAGGAAGAAACGTGTGAAGATGGAGAAGAGAAAGAAACGTTGTGGAAGGAAGAGAAAGAGGAGTGGACGGCTAGAGTTTGATGGGAGAGGTGGAGGTGATGTGTTTTGGAAGTTGTGTGAGAGAAGGGAGGTGGAGGGAGCGTATGAGAGAAGAGAGGATGGGGAGCGTATGAGAGAGAGGGAGAAGAGGGATTGTACGGCTGAGTGATGGGAATGATGGGAAGTTAGGGTTTGTGATGTGTTTTTTTTTAAAAAAAATCGGATGGGAATGGGGAGGGGTGGACGGCTAGGTTTAGGAGTGAGGCTAGATTTAGAGAGTGAGATGGATAATAAGGCAAACGGGTCAGGCTAATAACGAATGGGCCTCCGGCAACACCAGCCCAAATTCGCTGAAACATAAAAAAAAACAACCTACACCCCTTTTTTACTAAATCGCTCCCTCTCTTTTTTTTTGTCTTTTTTCTTTTTTTTTTGCTTTCCCCTTTTTTATACCATTAAATATATCTACTAACTAAATAGGAGGTAAAATATAACTTGAAAATGAATTTGTATTTTTCGACGAATAAGAAAATCATTATTATTTTTGGACGGACAAAATTGGGGTATGACAAGATGCAAATGAAGCAACGGTTGCAAAACAGAGAGCGAAGATAGGTGTGAAAGACGAAACCGAAATCAAGGACACAATAAAAGAAACCGAACTGAAACAATTGCAAATTAGAAGAAGCAAATCGAATCAGATGGATTACGAAGTCTAGAAAATCAATCGAAACAGAACGATTGCAAATCAGAGGGAAACAGAATCGATGTTGCCAAGTTACAGAGATCGATTCACAAAGAAAGGGAAAAAAAGGAGAACTCAATCGAAAGGAGACTGAAAGCAAGATCGGTTCTGATCATGAATCTGAGAAAAAAGAAACTAAATTGAGATCCAGAGGAGAACGATGCAGCGTTTTGAAGCGGCAATTTGAAGTAGAACGAGAAATTGGATCAAGATTCAGAGAGAATGCATCGCATCAACAGTGCGATGAAGAAAGGAGAAAACGGTTATGGTTTTTCTAAGAGAGAGGGGCTCGCGAGAGAGAAAAGGAATTTTTGTGGAGAAGACTCGCGAGAAAGAGAAAGTGAAGTTCAGAAAAATAATTTTCATCTGATACCATGTTAGAATTGAAAATCTGAACTTGTTTATTGAATGAGGGATCAATCCCTATATATACAACAATGTATACAACTGAATCAGTTAAAGGAAACTGGGCCAGTTACTAAGTCTAACAAACTAGCAACTATACAAACTCATCTACAGACCAACTCATACCAAGTGAGCTACCGGACTAAATAATACAAATGAACTATACAATAAAATATTGCCTATTCTAACACAGTTCCGCCCAAACCTTTTCTTGGATTAAGCGGGTTCGGTTAGGCGGGTTTTCGGGTAAAAGAATATATTGCGGCGGGTTTGGACTTGGGAGAAGTTGAGAAAAATGAACTGAGGAGGAGGAAGAAGATGATCGGCAAATAACGAGAGAGAGAGAGAGAGAGAAAAAAAGGTAGACGAAGGATTTCAATTCCAAAGTAATAAAAATGATAAAATAAATTTTGCTATTAAAAAAGTTGAAAAACTGATGCCTTCTCCCAAAACTGAAATCTGCTCCACGTTTTATGCAGTGTAGTGTCGGTGAGAGAGAAGGATAATGTGTTGATATCTTGTTGAATAATTAAATGAGTAGCTGCTGAATAGTTGTCAGCCGAAAGAAACAAAAAAAATTTAAAGAAAGAGAGAGAGAGAGAGAACGAGCCATGTGAGAGAATTAATTTTTTGAAAAGAGTAAGACAATAAATTAATTGTAAAAAAAGAGAGATAGGGAAACGTAAAAACTTTTGAACAGAAAGAGTGACGAGTGTTTTCTCAAAAAAGAGATAAAAATACCTTGAAAGAGTCAATATTATCAGAATGCATTAAGAGAGCGTCGGCTACTGTTTTTTAATACGTCTTTCAGTTTTGCGGGCGGATCTGGGCACCGACAGACCCAAAAATAATAACTGCACCCGCCCAATCCAACTCGTATGAACCCAATTCTTCAACCCCTGAACCCGTATATCCGTTTGCACCCGACTGCAGCAGCCCACTGGGTTCAGTTTTTCGGTTTTCGGGCCGGTTTTCCAATTTTTGTCCAGGCCTAGTGGTACACATGTGAAAGACTTAATCGATCTCTCGCCCGAAAGCCACCAAATTGCAAACTACAAAAAATTATTTAATGAGCATTAATAAATGTTGGGTACTAGAGTAATAGTATAGTGACTCACAACTAAAACAAGAGCAGAGAAAATAAGGAAAATCACACACAAAATTTACGTGAAAAACCCTCAACAATTAAGAAAAAAACCACAGGGCAAGATCTGAAGAATTTCTACTATATGGTGAAAAATTATAAGATCTCTCTCTAATTATAAGGAGAGAACAAAGACACTCGGCTAGGATTATACCTCGCAATCACAACAAATTATATAGAAGATTTGGGATGAATTCTAAAACAACTCCTTTGCCTCTTTATAGTGGCAAAAAGGAGAAGCCCATTTGATCTGAGTTAAATCAGTCTGAAAAACACAATAAACTACAACTATGTAAGTATCAACTGTAGCGCAGTTAAAAAATCAGAAGACGAGCACGGGTGCCAGTATTCCGCTAGTGAATAATATGGCTATTTATTTCTTTATTGGTAGACCAATTAGTGACTCAAAATCATAAGAATTTTTTACTTCCCTACATATGGTCAAAGTAAATATTCTTTTGACGTTATTTTGAGTTAACCAATAAGATAGCATATTAAAGAAAAAAATAGGCAAAAATACACTGCAGGTCTTTTAAGTTATGTATTTGTAACAAGTTGGTCCTTTAAGTTTTTTTTGTAACAAGTAGGTCCTTTAAGTTATCTAACGTGTTCATCGTTGACCTTTTTTGGGCTAAATCATGTTATAGGTTCAGTCGTTTTGAAACTGGTAGTGTTCTGTTAATCCAAAATTTACGAGGGTTAGTGATTTAGAAAGTAGACTTAATTCTGGTCATTTTGGCACCAGTTTGGTTGAATTTGGAGTTGTGTAGCTCGAGTTATAGGTCTCACAAGTTAGGGTAAAAGTCTGGGCTAAATCTTGATATAGGTTAAGTCTTTTTGAAACTGGTAGTGTTCTGTTAATCCAAAAATTATTTGAGTTAGTGATTTAGAAACTAGACTTAATGCTGGTCATTTTGGCACCAGTTTGGTTGAATTTGGAGTTGTGTAGCTCGAGTTATAGGTCTCACAAGTTAGGGTAAAAGTCTGGGCTAAATCTTGATATAGGTTAAGTCTTTTTGAAACTGGTAGTGTTCTGTTAATCCAATAATTATTTGAGTTAGTGATTTAGAAAGTAGACTTAATTCTGGTCATTTTGGCACCGGTTTGGTTGAATTTGGAGTTGTGTAGCTCGAGTTATAGGTCTCACAAGTTAGGGTAAAAGTCTGGGCTAAATCTTGGTATAGGTTATGTCTTTTTGAAACTGGTAGTGTTCTGTTAATCCAAAAATTATTTGAGTTAGTGATTTAGAAACTAGACTTAATGCTGGTCATTTTGGCACCAGTTTGGTTGAATTTAGAGTTGTGTAGCTCGAGTTATAGGTCTCACAAGTTAGGGTAAAATTCAGAAAATTTAAAAAGGTCAACGATGAACACGTTAGATAACTTAAAGGACCTACTTGTTACAAAAAAAACTTAAAGGACCAACTTGTTACAAATACATAACTTAAAGGACCTGCAGTGTATTTTTGCCAAAAAAATATTAGCTTATCAAAAAAATATATTAATTTTTTTTTGAAACGGAAATATTATTATACAAATTGAGCGTTAAAAGTACTCAAAAACACATTACAATCAACCCAAAAGTCTATTGAAAGGTTTAGGGACACCCTGCAATCAGAATCAACAAACACCACATAGCTATCTCCGAACCGCATAATTTTGTCTATGATCTAAAGCCAGCCACTGTTGGTTTCTTCACAGAATAAGCCACTGTTGCCGAAGTTTGGTTCAAACACAAACATGTTTCACTTCTGTGAGTTTTTGTTTCTGCTTTTTTCTTGTTCGAAACTCCCATGCTCTACGCTAGGCCTGGTCGAATTCTTGTTTCCGCTGTTGAATTCATCTGAGTGGCAATTTTGTTTTGAAACTGTTTGATTGGCGTCTAAAATTAGTATTAGAATCTACAATGCATTGACAAATAGTGACATGATTTCTTCAATAAGCATCTCCTTCTTGTGCTTATCAACTATACTTCATACCTTAAAACAATGCATTGAAGAAATAGTGTCCCTATTTCTTAATGCATATTGAACTGACTCAAATCAACACAATAGAAAACCATCCCTACATATAAATATTTACCTTGAAATGACGACATCACCCTTGCTATCCCCACTACCATAGCTATCTCCCAACTGCATAATTTGTTTATTTCATCACCACATAAATCCTCCATCAAATTCAAAAAACAGAATCACCTTTCTAAATGTAAATTTTCAAGTCAAAACACTACAAAAAAAGTTGGACTTTGCGGCGGGCGAAATCCGCCGCAAAAGCCAAATTTGCGGCGGATATTTGGACTTTGCGGCGGAAGTTTTTCGCCGGTAGCCAACTCGAAGCAAACGCGTTGCGGCGGATTTAGTGGCGCCGCAAAATCCAACGCAAATTTGCGGCGGATAATCCGCCGGAAAAGGGGACAAATTTTTGACGCAATATATCCGCCGGAAAGTACCCAATATCCGCCGCAAATTATCCGCCGCAAAGTACCCCTTATCCGCCGCAAAACACCCGTTTTATTTAAAAAAAAAATGAATATAATTTTTTTAAAAAAACATTTTTTTAAAAAAAAATTTTAATTATTATTATTTTAATTAAAAAACAATTATTATTATTTTTAAAAAATAAATTTTATTTTTTTATTTTAATAATTATTATTATTTTAATTAAAAAAAATTTTAATTATTATTATTTTAATTAAAAAAATTTATTATTATTTTTAAAAAATAAATTTTATTTTTTTAAAAAAATCGTTTTAATTAAAAATATATATTATTTTATTAATTTTTTTAATTATTGATAAAAAAATAAAATCCAATAACTAATTAATTTTTAATTTAAAAAAATAAAAATTGGGAAAAGCAGTAAAAATATCCATACAATTAATAAAATATCCAGACAATTAATAAAATATCCAGACAAATAAATAAAATAATCTAAAGCTACTCGCGTGCCTGCCGGTCAATGTCATCAATATTATTATAATATGTATCATCTTGAAGTAAAGCACTGAGCGATGACATTTAGACATTAAGATCAATGTCCAGCGGGGGTGACCGCTGCTGGGGGTACTGCTGGTTTGGCTGGATCAGGGGTGACTGATGTTGGGGCTGCTGGTATGGCTGGCGGGGTGACTGATGTTGCTGCTGGTATGGCTGGAATGGCGGCGCATACTGCGGTGTATACTGCGGGGGATATTGGGATGCATACGGCGGGGGATACTGGGGTGCATACTGCTGCTGGTAGTACTGCTGCTGTGGCGGCGGCGGGTAGGATGCTGATGAGGATGGCCTCGAGCTAGACACCATCTGATCCTGCAAGAACTTAAAGCGCTCCTACCAGACGATTAGTCTTTTGGGGACCAACTGCTCTCTCTCCCAAACATCACGAGCTACTCTAGCCTCCTCCACTGGATCGACAGCTGCCCCACTGCCCTGTTGTGACTGATGGTACTCAGTCATCCCACCCTCGAAGCTCTCCTGAAAAAATAACCCAACAAATAAATAACTAATTATTAATATAAATAATAAACATTAATTAATATATATAATTGTAAAAGTAGTTTTACCTGAATACGCCTCGCCCGATCTGTAACGTACTCACCAGTCTCCTCCACCATATGCATGTGGCAATGCAACTCAGGCAAAGTGATTTGCCTTTGTTCCCTCTCCACCTATATATATATATATACATAAATATATATATTATTAATTAAATACACATATTGAAAATGACTAGTTAATTATTATAAATAATTAATTAATTAATCAAGTAATAAATTAAGTAATAAATTTACCAAACGTATGTAATGCGTTGCAGTATTAACACTCCCCCCCGTGTGTGTGCAGCCACCTTTTTCAGAAGCACGGTTCTTCTTGGCTTTCTCACAATAATTCTTAAATCCTTCATCTTTCTCCCAATACTCATTAAACTCAGCCCAAGTTGAGTCTCCCATATAAGATGGCTTCGTACGCGTATTGCGCGCCCTCCGCATCAATTCAGAATAGCGATGAGAACATCTCTTATGGAACACTCTCTCAACTGCGGCTTGCTCCCCTGGATACCATGTACATTTTTCCTATTTAAGAAATTTACAATAATGTTGTTAATTATAAGGCAATAATTAATTAATTAATCAAGTCAATATAAAAGATAATACAGTACCAAATTAATTATTTCGTAGAATCTAATAACTTACCAAAAATGATCTTAACATCTTCTTATTTGCATCCTTATCTTTTCTAACTTCCGTCCAGTTCTTCCAGCTCTTGGTAAAATTCTCCTTGATTGTTTTTGTGATGGCGGTAGCTGAAGCCTTCGAAGGAATAAAACTGCATTAAAAAAAGATGAATTTTGTTACACCAAATATAAGTTATATATTATATATATATATATATATATATATATATATATAAATGGCAACAAAAATAAATTAATAAATAATAATATAGATATATATATATATATATATATATAGACTTACGAATCGCCAACAATCTGCAATATGATACGCCCATCAGGTGTAACCCTAATCACCTCAGTCCCATCAATGAATGTGCGTACCCCATCCGCATCAACATGTGTCGGGGATAAGCCCTCAGTACCAACAGGAATCGATGGGCCCCCTGCAGTACTAGTACTAGCACCATCCTCAGACACAGGTGGTGGCAAATATCCGCCAGTAGTAACAACAACACGCGCAAGCTGAGTACGGCGCCCTAGGCGAGTAGATGTCTTCCGGCTGCTAGTGCTGGCGGCATCGGGAGGTGGAGGAGGAACATATGCGCCGTCATGATCGGATCCCGAGTCATCATGAGATGCCATATCTGTATAGATCTAGCTAAACATATACATTTAAACAAAACAAACATATACTAAACAAGGTTAACATATATAAACATATACAAAACTCATGCATTAAAATAAATAATTTGAATCCCATTCATTCTCAAACAAATAACATCATTCATTAAAAATAACATCTTCATTAAAAATAGAATTGTTGAAACATAAATTACATTCATTCTAATTTGAATCCCATTCATTCTCAAAATCATCATCATCGGAGGAGTGAATTCTTGATACACCAATGTGGTCTGTTGCATCATCACCATCAGCATCTTCATCATCAACAACTTCATCGCCGGTGTTTGGCTCATCACATAAACGAACAATGGGTTCAACTTGAATCACTTCATTTACATTAGACATCTCTTCCATTTGATATGGCATAATATCTTCCACCGTGTCATCATTTGTCTGATCAATGCGACCTCTTGGTTTTGTTTTAATTGCGACACACCAACCACGCCTATCAGTCCGCATTGATGGATAAGGGACATAATAGACTTGTCTCACATTTTGTGCAATGACGAACGGATCATACGGTCGATATCTACCATTCATTTTAATGTCCACTGTATTTGACTTTGGATTCACCTTTGTTCCTCGAGCAGACGGATCAAACCAATTACAATAAAAAACAACTACCTTTGGACTAAAATCTAGATGGGGGTACTGAAGTTCATATATGTGTTGAACCACACCATAAAAATCATCTTCACCTTCTCCAGTGACCCCCTTCATGCACACTCCACTATTGACTGTCTCTCTGCCCTGTGTCCATTCATTGGTGTGAAATTTGTATCCATTGACAAAGTATGTGTGCCATTCTTTAACACATCTTCGAGGACCGTCTGATATGTTCCTCAAGTGTTGGTTGGTAGGATTTGGCGGGAGGGAATACACATATTGACTAAACCACATTGGAAAATGCGCATGAATATGAGCAGAAGATTGGTCTTCACGTACTGCCTCTGATGACAAGAACTTCCTAAAAAGAAATAATTTAATTGTTACACTTGTCTACTATATTAACTAATTAAGATCGATTGTTAATGTTGAGGAACATACTCAATAAATGGTTCACCTCAGTACAGTTTATCAACACATGAACATGTGCTGAACTTAACTCTTCATCTGTTAGCCAGTGAGTTGACTCCTTCCCAGATGGACGACCGGGTAGACAAAAGACAGACAAAGCCAAAGGATGTCGCCATTCAGTATCCACTTCATTTCGACTGCTTCCAGGAGCAAACTGATTCTTGAAATAATGAGAACAAAAATGTGTTGTTTCACGGTGTAGGTAAGAAGAACATATCGATCCTTCAACTCTAGCTTTGTTTTTCACCGATCTTTTTGAATCACCCATGAACCTAGAGAATATGATATTAATATATTAATAGTCATATAATATTTTAATTTAAACTTGTTTCTTATATTATTATAATTAAAAATTAGCTGACCTTTCAAACGGATACATCCATCTGTATTGGACAGGTCCGCCAAGTTTAGCTTCATATGCGAGATGCACCGGTAGATGCTCCATAGAATCAAAGAAACCAGGTGGAAATACTCTCTCCAACTTGCATAAGATAAGTGGGATGTCTTGTTCCATTTTTGAAAGATCATCAGCTTTTAGCGTTGCAGAACACAAATTCTTAAAGTATTGACTTATTTCAATAAGCGGATTCAAAACGTGTGTTGGCAACGAACTAAAAGCGATAGGAAGTAAGCACTCCATGAATACGTGACAATCATGACTCTTCATCCCATGCAACCTCCCATTATCCACATCCGCAAATCTAGATAAATTGGAAGAATAACCGTCTGGCATTTTCAACTCTTTTATCCACTGATAAACTGCTTTCGCTTGTTCGGTAGATAAAGTATAATTGGCTTTGGGTTTCAAAATCCTAGTACCTTGCTCAACCAACAACAAATCCTTTCGTCTACAGAAATGATCTATATCCTTCCTAGCTTTCTCATTGTCTTTCGTTTTGCCTTTCACGTTCATGACAGTGTTAAATATGTTGTCAAAAAAATTCTTCTCTATATGCATGACATCGAGATTGTGTCTCAATAGATTATCTTTCCAATAGGGAAGTTCCCAAAAAATACTTTTTTTGTCCAATCGTGCCATTGTCCATAGCCATCTGGACGAGAAACAACACCGGCTACGACTTCCACAGGAGGGATATCCCTAACATTATTCCAAACTTCCTCTGGTGTCAACTGACGAGGAGGTCCATCTGTTTCAACATTTGCCTTGATGAACGCATATTTCTGCTTTCTAAATGGGTGATCCATAGGTAAGAACCTACGGTGCGAGTCAAACCATGAAACTTTTCCTCCGTATTTAAGACTAAAAGCCTTTGTGTCAACCATGCAAATCGGACACGCCATCTTACCATGTGTCCCCCATCCAGAAAACATTCCATAGGCAGGGAAGTCATTTATGGTCCACATCAAAGCCGCCCTCATCACAAAATTTTGTTTGCGTGCCACATCATAAGTTAAAACACCATTCCACAACCTTTTTAGGTCATCAATCAAAGGTTGCAAATAGATGTCAATACCAGCTGTTGGATTACTTGGCCCTGGAATAATAGAATTTAAAAACATGTATGGTTTGGACATACACATTTCTGGAGGAATGTTGTATGGGGTAACAATAACTGGCCAACATGAATACGGTGTTGCCGAGGCTTGAATATATGGTGTGAAACCATCAGAGCACAAACCAAGCCGAACATTGCGCGGATCACTGGCAAAATATGGATGAACACGATCAAAATGCTTCCAAGCTTCACCATCAGATGGGTGACGTAATTCACCAGAATTATTTCTATTTTGATGGTGCCATGTCATTTTACCTGCGGTCTCCATTGAAGTAAACATCCTCTGTAGCCTTGGAATAAGAGGCAGATAGAACATTGATTTTCGTGGAACCGGTTTGCCTCTGCTCATCCCTGATCTACTGACACGATAGCGTGGTTGTCCACACAACTTGCATTCCGACAACTCTCCATCATTTATGCCAAACTCATTGTTATAATAGAGCATGCAACCAGACACACAACAATCAATCCTTTTAGATTTTAAGCCAAGCTTCGATACCACTCTTTTAGCTTCAAAATAACTTTGCGGTAAACTCCCTCTAATGGGGGTTGCATCCAACATCATTTTGGTCATATATTCCATGCACAACTCAGCAACATTAAATTGAGACTTAAGACCCAACAACCGAACACACATTGATAATTTTGAGTCTGTAGATCCTTCAAATATGGGTTTATTTGTCTCACTCAAATACATGTAAAACCTTTGAGCTTCCTCATTTGGAACTTCGTCAGCATCTGGTTCTTCAAAATCCAAATTTACTCCAACATCGTCAGATATCATTCCCTGATAAACATCTAACGGTTGTATTCCCCATCCTTCAGATGTCGTAGTCACTGGATAACTACTTGATGTGTGATCTACTACTTCAACCGGAACATTAACCGCAGGAACTGCAGCTACCCCTGGCGCTCCTTCCCCGTGACGACTCCATGTCCAATAATTTGGCCTAAACCCATTATTGTACAAATGAAGTCTAACTTCATGTTCATTTTTTATAGCTCGAAATGAACATTTCAAGCACGGACATCTAATACCGCCTTGTCGCCCAAATTCTTCATGATCAATGTACTTAGCACAAAAAATAAACTCTTCTACTCCTTCTACAAAACGTCGTTTTACACTAGTTCTTCCAGGATACAATCGATCATACATCCAACTACGATCCATTTTCAAGAACTATACGTATACTACACTACAATATAAATAAAATAAACTATCAATTACTTCATATTTTGATATATATATTTATATATTACTCATTTTATTTTGATATTTCAATAAACTACCAATTAATTACAAGCAACAGAATTAATTTTTTAATAATGTTTTATACAAATAATTTAAACATTATAAATAATAATTCCAAATTTAATTTTAAATTTCAATTTTTATAAGACAATATATGTTAATAAAATTTAGGCTAAATTATAGTTTTGGTCCCCCTATTTTCAAAAATTCAGACATTTGGTCCCCCTATTTTAAAACTCAGACATTTGGTCCCCCAATTTTAAAAAATCAAATACATGTAGTCCAAAGAGGGACCAAATGTCTTTGATTTTTTAAAATTGGGGGACCAAATGTCTTTGATTTTTTAAAATTGAGGGACCAAATGTCTTTGATTATTAGCCATAAAAAACTGAAAATTCCTCTTGGGACTAAATGTCTTTGATTTTTTAAAATTGGGGGACCAAATGTCCGAGTTTTAAAATAGGGGGACCAAATGTCTGAATTTTTGAAAATAGGGGGACCAAAACTATAATTTAGCCTAAAATTTATAAGTGAACTTAATAAATAAGTTTTTTCAATATAAATTAATTTGTATTATTATTGCAAACAAAATACTAAACAAAATTTTACTAAAAATAGTGAAGTAAGTAATATTTTATTAATTACTTTAACAACTAACCGTAGTGAAGAGAAGGCTCTGGCTTGAAGCTTATCCTGAACTCAAGCAGAGAGGAAAAAGGAGGAACCCAAACAATACCTAAACAAAAAAAACAACACAATTAGTAACAAATTCATATTATTATAAAATAATTTAAAAACGAATATTAAAAAAAAATTAAAAACTAAAACTATTAACTAATATCAAAAACATACCTTGAAGAAATTTCCCAATAAGAGCAGAAGACAATTCGTAGGGAGGAAGCGCTACACTTCAAAAACAGATTTAGTAGAAAAGGAGAGAATTTGGGAGAGAGTAAAAGAGAAATTTTAAGAAGAGAATGGAAGGATTGTTAGAAGTGTAAAGAATGAGAAGTGGGGAATGGATATATATAGGAAAAAGCAGCCCAACGGTCAAAAGGGATTTGTGGCGGATTCTGGAGGTTTGCGGCGGATTTTAAAATTCAATATCCGCGGGTTTTTTTTTCGGTACTTTGCGGCGGATTCTGGAGTTTTGCGGCGGATTTTGAAATTTAAAATCCGCGGGTTTTTTTAATTTTGGAGATTTGCGGCGGATTCGTGGTATTTTGCGGCGGATATTCAAATCAAAATACCGCGCCTTTTTTTTAAAAAACACCAAATAATCCGCCGCAAAAGCTATAATCCGCCGCAAAGATCCGCCGCAAATTTTCAATATCCGCCGCAAATTACACAAATCCACCGCAAAGTACCATTTTTTTTTTTTAAAAAAAATGATTCTTTTTTTTAAAAAATTATTATTATTTTTTAAAAAAAATTATTATTTTTTTTAAAAAATTATTATTTTTTTTAAAAATTTATTATTTTTTTTAAAAAAAAAATTTATTTTTTTAAAAAAAATCGTTTTAATTAAAAATATATATTATTTTATTAATTTTTTTAATTATTGATAAAAAAATAAAATCGAATAACTAATTAATTTTTAATTTAAAAAAATAAAAATTGGGAAAAGCAGTAAAAGATTATCACCAAAAAAATATACATACAATTAATAAAATATTTTAAACAAAAAAATAAAATAATTAAAAGCGATAAAAATTGGGAAAAACAGTAAAATATATATTTAATGTCTGCTACCCCTAAACGGAGACCTACGCCATTATCTTGATATGACACTCTCTTGAGCATTGTCGGCAGCAGCTCCATTACAGTGGCGTATGTCTCCATTTCTTTGTAAAGAAATTTCCACATTGTCGTGAACACCCCTTCATCTTTTTCGTTAAAAGTAACCCATTTATCAGCAAAAAGCTCCTCCTCATTATTTCACCACAAGTGACATATACGTTAATCAAACGCTCGGTATCATCCTTCAACTTAACAGCCTGTCCTTGCAGTTCCTCAAACTTTCTATTTAGAGATTCAACCATATTTTCAAAATAGAAAGTTTCACAAGAAACCATCTTTTGAAAAGATGATTGAATCTCTAAATAGAAGGTTTGAGGAACTGCAAGGACGGGTTGTTAAGTTGGAGGATGATACCGAGCGTTTGATGAGCGTATATGTCTCTTGTGGTGAAAATAATGAGGATGAACTTTATGCTGATAAAGGGGTTACTTTTAACGAAAAAGATGAAGGGGTCTTCATGACAATGTGGAAATTTTTTTACAAAAAAATGGAGACGTACGCCACTCTATTGGAACCCCGCTGCCGACAATGCTCAAGAGAGTGCCGTATTAAGAGATCGAGTGCCGTATCAAGAGAATGAGAGTATTGGTAGAGGTGTGAAAAAAGAAGAAGGGGAGAAGGGGTTTATATAGGTGAAACGAAGTCAAACGGTCAAAAGGCAAGATCCGCCGGAAACGGAAGTTACCGGCGGATTTAAGGGATTTGCGGCGGACATAAGGGATTTGCGGCGGACGGAGGTGCATTTGCGGCGATTAATTAAAAGCTCGTAAAAAAAAAACTGTGAACCCAAATCCGCCGCAAGAACCGTTAAATCCGCCGCAAAATCCAAGACGAATTTTAATCCGTCGCAAATGTCAATTTTTTCCGCCGGTAACTTTGAGGCGGATAAATTCCGCCGGAAATTCGTAGATTCCGCCGGTAACTTTGCGGCGGATCTATATCCGCCGGAAACTCCTGGCTGGAAAAACCAATAATTCTTGTAGTGAAAACAACCATTTTGTTCATGTGAACAAAGTAAGTTTCTTCCATTTTTCTGAAAAGCTATTTTGATGGCAATGAACCTAGTCAGAGTCGTAGTCGAAACTAAATTCTATGCATTTTTTCATAAATAAAATATAAGCATTAGTGAGTGAAAAAAGAAAATACACACAAAATATCTTGGAAAATTCCTATGCAAAAGGAATGAATGACAAATTATAATTAAATGATGGGAGACCATCCATGGAATCTAAATCAAAGATAGGAGATGTTATAAGAAAATTGCTTCCTTCATACATTGGAATCAGAGTATTTGAATTGGTATTATCATTACTATAATATCCATCCAGAATTGATGGCTTACGAATGAAGCTTTGGGATGTAGATTCCTTCCATGCCATTGCACACTACCAATACATTGATCTGTTTCAAAAGAATTAAATGTACACACGACATTTAAGGAAAAGAAAGCAACAGATAACCAAATGGGATTTTATTGGACACAAAGTATGATTTCAACTAATGAAAAGCAAAACCAAATATATTAGAACACGAAACACTACATGTGAACAAAAAGAATACAAAATATGGAACCAAGCATTAGCAATACACGGTTAAAAAAAACAGTAAAGTCTAATTCAACTTAAAAAGATAAAAGCAATGACATGTGTGAGAGCAGAGCAATAACCGATTTAATTGTTGATGGGTTTTAAGAGTTACAGCACTTTTTGGTCGTGCTTCAAAGTTCAAACACCTTCTGTGCATGAGTTCGATTTTTTATTTTTGGGCGTGGTCTAACTTTGACACTTCCCCCAAATGCAATTGACAGAAAAATCCATTTAACCAATACTCCTTTAAATATATCCTCATATGTTATGCCAGATAATGAACAACACCATGAGATTATCACAAAAAAAAGTAATCAACACCACGATGATATGAGGGAAACCGGAGGCAGAAAGCACTTCAAATAAGCCACTAGAACCGTAATTTTACTTTTAATGTGGTGTAATTACAAACTTGTGTAGGACTTATTAGCAATTAAGAAGACTTTGTGTATTAGTTTTAAGTGATTGGTTAAAATCCATTTAACTGTAATTAGGCAATGGTAAATTCTGTTTAGCTTTGCCCAAGTGTTATAAATACACATTGTACCAAGTCAATAATCAATTGAATGAGAAAGAGGTTCCTATTCTTGCATTCACTCTCTCAAGAAAGCACTTCTTTCAATCCTTCGACACACTCCCCTCTCTTCGACAGCCTCTCTCTTTCTTTCGACCTCTGTTTCTCTTGTGAATATTTAGTGTAATATTCCAACAAATCGGCATCCAGAGCAAGACGATCCACGGCCACGCACGACGGAGAACGCGACGGCAACATGCGGAAGCTTCAAGAAATAGTGATCAGATTCATGCGAAACTTCCAATCTTTGACGGCAACAATTATGAACGATGGACGGCGCAAATGAAGGTTGTCTTTAGGTATCAGGGTGTTCTTGATGTCATTCGCAGTGGAGTGACACCGTTTGGTGCAGCACCAACGGAGACGGCGAGGGCAACTCACCGTGAACAATTGAAGAAAGACGACAAGGCGATATACTTCCTCCATCAATGTGTAGATTCGAATGTCTTGGAAAAGATGATTGAATATGAGACGGCCAAAGAAGCTTGGGATGTTCTTGCAACCACTTACGCCGGCGACAACCAAACCAAGAAAGTGAAATTGATGGCTTTAAGGCGTCAATTAGGTCAATTGCAAATGGAACCCAATGAAACAGTAACGCAATTCGTGAACAGGCTAACTGTACTGACCAACCAGATGAAGAGCTGTGGTGAAGTAGTTACTGATTCAATGAAGGTCGAAAAGGTTATCATGGGTTTAACACCCAAATTCGACAATATAGTTGCTGCAATTGAACAATCGAAGGACCTAGATATGCTGAAATTGGAACAATTAATAGGTTCTTTAGAAGCTCATGAATTGAAGTTAAAGAACAGAAATGGTGTCAAGAAAGATGAGAAAGAAACTGAGAAGGCGTTGTTTACACAATCCCAGAAGAAAGGAAGTGGTGGTAATGAATCTTGGAAGAAGAAAGGTAAAGGAAAGTGGAAGAGTAACAAGAATGAGGGTGGAAATCCTAAGCAAGAATCTCAGAAGAAAGGAGGTGAGAGTGATGGCAAGGGAAAGAAGAAATCCAGGGAACACATTCAATGCTATAACTGTCAAAAATGGGACCATTTTGCAGATGAATGTGCGAATCCTAAAGTGCCTTGGAAGAGGAATGAAGAGGCACAGTTAGCGCGTGACTCTGATGAAGAAGCTGTTGCATTAATGGGAACAATTGATGGAGAAGTGATGATGTTGATGACAGTTACTGAATTAAGGTGGTGGAGTAGAATGGTGGTACTTGGATACGGGCTGCTCTAATCACATGACAGGCCACCTAGAATGGTTTTGTGAAATTGACAAAACTGTGAGAAGAAAGATCAGATTTGGTGATGGCAGATATGTCATTGCAGAAGGCATTGGAAAGGTAGCCATTAGAAGGGAAGATGGAACAAAAGTAATAGTGAGTGATGTACTGTATGTTCCACAAATGAAAACTAGTTTGCTTAGTTTGGGGCAATTACTAGAGAAGGGCTATTCAATGAACATGAAGGAAAATTACATGGAAGTTTTCGACAGCAAAGAGAAGGCAGTATTGAAAGTGTCTATGACAAGCAATAGAACTTTCAAGGTTGGTGTGAACTCTATCGATCAAAAATGTCTAGTTGCACAAGTGGATGATGCAGTGTGGAAATGGCATAAGAGGATGGGACATTTAAACTTCGACAGATTGAAAATGTTGCAGAAAAAGAATATGGTGGTTGGCTTGCCTCAAATAGAAGAGCCAGAAGAGATATGTCGAAAATGCTGTGAAGGAAAGCAACCAATGAAGTCATATAAATCTGCAATACCAACTAGAGCAACAAAGAAGCTTGCTATCATCCATTCAGATGTGTGTGGACCCTTTGTAGCCAAATCCATTGGAGGTAACTCCTATTTTGTGTCCTTTATAGATGACTATACTAAGAAGATGTGGATTTATCTTATACATAAAAAAGTGAATTGTTCGACATTTTTAAGCAATTTAAACTGTTAGTCGAAAAACAGTGTGATAGTTCAATTAAATTACTTAGAACTGATGGTGGTGGTGAATACACTTCACGTGAGTTTGAAGATTTTTGTAAAAATGAGGGTATCATTCATGAAGTAATGGTTCCATATACTCCTCAACACAATGGCACAGCTGAGAGAAGAAATAGAACTCTGCTTAATATGGTAAGATGTATGCTGAGAGAGAAGAATCTTCCACATAAGTTCTGGGCAGAAGCAGTATATACAGCTGCTCATATACTGAACAGGTGTCCAACCAAGAGACTAGAAGGCATCACACCTGAAGAAGCATGGAGTGGTGTGAAGCCAAGTGTAAAGCACTTCAGAATGTTTGGTTCACTGTGTTACAGGCATGTGCCTGAACAAAACAGAATGAAACTTGATTCTAGAGCACAAGCAATGATACTGACAGGCTATCATAGCACTGGTGCTTATAAACTGTATGATCCAATTCACAAGAAGATAGTAGTGAGTAATATGTGATTATAGATGAAACAAAAGAATGGAACTGGAAGGAATCAACTGAGCAAGCTACTAGTAAAGTAACTAGCATTCGACTCGACAGTGACCAAGTCGAAGACGAGGAAGAAGTGAATGTGCCTGAACCAGCTGTTGTGAATGTGCCTGAACTAGCTGTTCCTGATGATGATAATGTGAACAATGTCAATGAAAACAATGTCGAGTATGTGGATAATGACAATGTGGAGCAATTGAGAAGATCTGATAGAGCAAGATTCCCATCAGTAAGACTGCAAGGCTAAGCCCTGTACCCTGCAGCTTGTGTGAAGATGTTACTGATATAATGAACTTGGTTCTCATGGCAGAGTCAGAACATATATCACTTAATCAAGCTCTTTCAAATCCAAGGTGGAAAGCAGCAATGGTGGGTGCATTAAAGTCAATCGAAAAGAATGAAACCTGGCAGATGGTGAATCTACCAAGTAACAAGAGAGCCATTGATGTGAAATGGGTCTACAAGACTAAGATGAAGCCAAATGGTGAGATTGCAAAATATAAGGCTAGGTTGGTTGCAAAGGGCTTCTTGCAACAACCTGGACTTGACTTTAATGAGATATATTCTCCAGTTGCAAGGATTGAGACTGTGAGACTGATAGTAGCATTGGCAAGTTTGAGAAAATGGAGTTTGAATCAACTTGATGTCAAATTTGCATTCCTCAATGGGCCATTAGAAGAGGAGGTCTATGTGAAGCAGGCACCTGGCTTTGAGAAGAAGGGCACGGAAAACAAAGTAATGAAGTTGAAGAAGGCCTTATATGGACTCAAGCAAGCACCTCGTGCTTGGAATAAGAAGATTGATGCCTCAATGCAGAAGCTAAACTTCACTAAGTGCTCGACTGAACATGGTGTGCCTGTAAGATTGAACATGAATGAGGACTTGATAATCATTTGCTTGTATGTGGATGATCTGTTAGTGACAGGAAGCAATGAAAAAGATATAGTGAAGCTTAAGAGGCAGATGATGACCGAGTATGAGATGACTGATCTAGGAAAATTGTCTTATTTCCTTGGCATGGGATTTGTGTCTTGTGAAAAGGGAATTTTCCTGCATCAAAAGAAGTACATTACAGATGTACTCAAGAGGTTTAAAATGCTTGAGTGCAAGCCTGTATCTACACCAGCTGATACTACTGTGAAGTTGCAGAAAGATGCCACTGATGAAGGTTTTGATTCGACACTATTTACGCAGTTGATTGGCTCACTTAGATATGTCTGTCACTCAAGGCCAGACATAGTCTATAGTGTTGGAGTGGCAAGCAGATACATGGAAGTGCCTAAGAGAGCTCACATGGTGGCTGCAAAGAGGATACTTAGATATCTCAAGGGCACAATCGATTGGGGAATTCTGTTTCCCAGTACAGCAGAGCCTGAAACTACAGAGTTAGTAGAATACACTGATGCTGATTGGAGTGGAGATACAGAAGACAGGAAGAGTACTTCTGGTTACATGTTCATGATGGGCCAGGCTCCAATAGCATGGTGTTCAAGGAAGCAGAATGTTGTAGCCCTGTCGAGCTGTGAAGCTGAGTACATTGCTGCAGCATTTGGTGCAAGTCAGGCACAACGGCTACAAATGTTGCTGCATGAATTGAAAGTGAAGTGTGAAGGTGCTATGAAATTGAAGGTGGATAACAAGTCAGCTATTGATTTAGCAAAGCATCCAATTGCTCATGGAAGGAGCAAACATATAGAGTTCAAGTATCATTTCCTAAGAGATCAAGTGGCCAAAGGGAAACTAGCAGTGGAGCACTGCAGTACAGAAGATCAGTTAGCAGACATGCTAACAAAGGGTTTGAAGACCAGCAAGTTCGAAGCAATGAGGAGAAAGATAGGAATGCTAAGCCTTGCAAGTTTGAATTAAGGAAGAGTATTGTGGTGTAATTACAAACTTGTGTAGGACTTATTAGCAATTAAGAAGACTTTGTGTATTAGTTTTAAGTGATTGGTTAAAATCCATTTAACTGTAATTAGGCAATGGTAAATTCTGTTTAGCTTTGCCCAAGTGTTATAAATACACATTTCACCAAGTCAATAATCAATTGAATGAGAAAGAGGTTCCTATTCTTGCATTCACTCTCTCAAGAAAGCACTTCTTTCAATCCTTCGACACACCCCTCTCTTCGACATCCTCTCTCTTTCTTTCGACCTCTGTTTCTCTTGTGAATATTGAGTGTAATATTCCAACAACTTTAACCAAGATTTACCACACTAAGTGAGAGCCTCAATGTAGGCAAATTAACGCAACTTTCAGTGATGGCTGGTTTCTTTCGGTCATTCTCGTTTTCTTCTTTGTCCATTTTCTTCTCTCGCTCTTCCTTTCTTTTCCGTTTTCTCTCTACTGTGATTTTTGTGTAACCGATTTTGTTCTATGACATACACATATACGTTCAGTTATCTTTTAAGTAACCGTAAAACATGGTAACTATGTAATTTGGTAGGGATTTATAAGGGTAAACCGGGCAAGAAAAATAGGAAACGAAAAAACAGTTATTAAAGGTAACTCTCTTTATATATTAGTATAGAATATTAGTATAGATATAACATTGTTGTTAAATTCTTGTTTGTCATACCCCAATTTTGTCCGGCTTAAGTCCAAACCCTAATTTTCCACACAAAAATAATAATAATAAAATGTATTGCATTTTGGACCCTAGAAACCATCCCAGAGTTTTGAAATCATTTTTAGGGTTAGAATGCACTTTTTGGGAAATTAGGGTTTTTAGGGTCAAAAAGGGCGTTTTGGTCATTTATCACTGAAGGTCTATGACTTTTAGTAGCTGAGAGATGAGTGTTTCAAAACATGCATGGTGCATCAAAATAGTTTTGAAAAATATTTCTAAAAATATTTTTGGTTGAGGGCTTGAAATTAAAATCCTATTTTTTTACAAAGATAATGGATTATGATAATAGATTATGTGCCCGAATGTTTTCAGAGCACATAATCGATTACTCTCCTATCTTTACTAAAACAAATAATCGATTAAGAGCTTGCCTTTCTTTCCTTTTTTATAAAGCATAATCGATTATCCTAAGCAAATAATCGATTAAGAAGTAAATGAAAGTTTCCTTTTTCATAAACATAATCGATTACTCTTTCATTCTCACTATATCACATAATCGATTATGTGCTTGCCTTACTCTTCCTTTTTAAGATCAATAATCGATTATTTCCTTAATATAACCATATCACATAATCGATTATTGTCCTGTTGTTGTTGTCCCGATTGACAACAATAATCGATTATGCACTCCTATAACTTCATATGATAATCGATTATCAAGTCATTCCTTGTTTCCATATTTATCTAAATAATCGATTATGCATATGTTTCACACATTCAACATAATCGATTACTTCATGCATTTATTTTTCAAATCTTTCTACGCCTATAAATAGGCAAGTGTGTTTCACATTTCACAGGGACAGACTTCACACAAGATCAGAGAGAAGAACATCTTCACACGCATTCTTCACGAGATCAGAGAAAAAACCCATTTTTCTCGAAATCTCTCACATTTTAGAAAAACTCTTCCACGCTTTATTTTTCGCTCTATTCGTTCCGTTGGTCCGTCAGAGTCGATCTTCTGCAAGAGTTAGTCGGGGTTTGCGTTCTTCAGATCTGTAATATCTGTCTTCATCAGAGGTATTTCAGTCTTTTCATTTGTTAATATTTAGTTATTGTGATCCATGTGATTTAACTTAGCTATAGCATTTATCTACTCGTTCTTGTATATTATCGTCCATCGCTGATGACGAACCATATGATTTCCACTTATGCCTAGTGCATCATGTTCTAAGTGGTGAAGATGGTCTCGGGTGATTCAGCTTGCCCCTTTTAAACCCTTTCAAAAACATTTTTTTAATCAGAACTACGTCGCTTTGATTCCCGTTTGGGATACGTAGGAGCGAGCCACGTCCTCGTCAAGCGCAATAAATAAAAATTCTTTTCATCCCCCTAAACCAATCATTTTCATAAAACAAACAAAAATCATTTTCAAACCCATTGTTGCTAGTAGCTCATCAGAGCCTCTGTTCGTTTAGCTATTAGTGACAATGTCCTTTTCACCTAAAAATAATAAACGATGATCCATCATAACCTTTGTTAGTTTGATCATCGTACAAATCAATCTCTTTCGAAAATCACTTTCAAAAAAGATAATAAAAAACGAGTTGTTATCAATAGTCCATCAGAACCTTTGTTCGTTTGACTAGCGGTACAACTCTCTCTTTTTTGAGTATTTAGTAGTGATTCATCATAGCCTCTGCTAGTTTAATCATTTGCTAATGCTCGTCCTATTTCAAAAACTCACTAAAAAAGATAAAAAACAAAAACTTTTCAAAAAGACAACCAAGAACTACGTAGCTTTGAATTCTCCATCGCACCAGGAGATACGTAGGAGCGGGCCATGTCCCGTCAAGCACTTTTTTCTAAAAAACCTTTTTCCCCCCTTTCTCACCAAAAATAAAATCTCCAGTAAGTTTTCTCATTCGTCTTCAAACAAGAAATAAATAGGCAAATCTAGGTATTTTTCAAATCAAACGTTAAAACCACACATTTAATTAGAGGTTCCCTTTCGGTAGAAAGGACGTGCGCGGTGCTAACACCTTCCTCGCACGTAATCGACCCCCGAACCCATATCTCTAGTTTCAAAAGACCATCCACCTTGTCCAAAAGACCTTTTTTCAATGTTTTGGTCTTAAAATTAAAATATTGGTGGCGGCTCCAAAATTATTCCACGTTGTACATTGAGAAACCTCAAGCGGGGATTTTTCGGGGTGCAACAGCTGGCGACTCCACTGGGGACATTTTTTTAAAAAAAAAAGACGAGGGTCAAGCCTAACTAATTTAAATGTGTGGTTTAATGTATTGTTGATTTGATTAAAACCTTGTTTGCCTTTCTTTCTTATCTTTTATTCCCTTTCTTTTATCGCTTATGCCCATGCATTTTTTTTTAAAATCCCCATGATCCCCTCTTCTTGGCTCCTTTTCCTAAGGTGAGCAATATCCTTATTTATAGATATTCTAGGTATGGAACCCTAGGGTAGATAACTTGTTATTGCTTGCTTTTGTCTGGACTGCTCTGGTTTTCATTTCAGGTGGGGGTAGTACTAGGGAAAATGCCCTTGACACACACTACACTTATACCCTGTGACTATGTGTTTTGAGTGGGACCATAACCCAGGTCTGCAAAAACTTAGGAGAGTGGATTCGAGTAGTGAGAGCCCATCAGGACCTTTGTCCGTTTGGCTACTTGCGAAAGTTTCAACCAGAGTTGTGCTCTTTCATGATGCCTCACACCTAGCAGTTTGCTGCATTTGTGGGGAATTTTGTGAAAGGGACTGTAGCTCTGGTGGCCTTGTGAGGGAGTGAATAGAGCTACATGGAAGGATTACCCTTTAAATTGCCCTAGATCATAGGTCTTACCTCTTTTTAGGTCACAAGGGCTTTTCCAAAATTGTGTGTGCATTATTGCATCTAGTTTAGTTCATTTCCGCCAACATTTTTTTTGAAAAAAAAAACAACAAAATCAAAAAAAAAAGAATATGTTTTTTCCTTCTCTTTCATAAATACCTATATGGGGTGGCATATAGGGTATACCGCCCTAATTTTTCAAAACCCCACCTGTAAATATCTGTCTTTATAACAAGCATCATCATCATCCGCATTTTACAGCATGCATTACATAAGCAAAATTCTGAAAAATTCATACAGCATTCCTCATGCATCTAATAACATAAAGCCATGTGCATATGCATTGCATTCATTTACGCATTCATACTTGTACTCATAAAAGATGTTCTATCATCAGAAAGAAAAACAAAAGGCAAGCTGGTTCGCCAACACCGATACTCTACCCGTCTACAGGCAAGACTAATGGCTAGCAATCAACATCTCGAGAATGAGGACCCCCTGGGTCAAGATGAGTCGGTTGTGGAAATTCTTAACCCCGAGCAGCTGGCTCAAGAGAATCAAGCTTTGAAGACTAAAGTGGAGGCTATGGAGGCTCAGAGGGCCGAAATAATGAATATGCTGCAAAATCTGAGAAGTGGGACCACTGCTGAAGCCATTCCCGTGGTGACAAGTCAGCCTGCTGTGGTTACTTCTAGTGGAGCTGCGGGTGTACCACACATTCACATCCCTAGTCCCAGTATTATACCTCCCAGAAGTTCTTCTGCTCTTGCTCCGGAGATTATTGTGAATCCTCCAAGTGTTGCTTATCAAATGGGAAACTCCGCTCAGTATGGGGTTTACTACTTCAGTCCGAGGAGCTATCCTCAGGGCCAGATGATTGAAAGCCCACAGCCAAGAGACAGATATCACTTGCTAGAAGAACGATTGAAGGCAATGGAGGCCCAGATACATGAGATGATGGTCATATTGCAGAGCTTAAAGAGTGGGGCAGCTGTTGAAGGTGTCACTGTCGTGGGTCCAGTTGGTGTCATTTCTTTCATTCCTCCGCCACCACAAACTGTTCCATTCTCTGCTCCTGTGCCATCCCAGCAAGGCGGTGACAGTCACAAGGCTCAGGGTTATCAGTACAAGAAACGAACCAGTTTTGATCCAATACCGATGACATGCACTGAATTGTTTAATCACCTGATTTCCAAGAACCTGATCAGCACCCGGCCAATGAAGGCCCTTCAACCGCCATTTTCCCGAAGGTACAATGCAAGTGCTACCTGCAGTTTCCATGAAAACGGGGTTGGTCATACTGTGGAGGAGTGCAGAGCCTTCAAGCATGCAGTGCAAGACCTGATAGATCGGTGCGTGATTCAGATAGGAACCCCTGATATTGATGGTGAAGAAGAAATCAATGAGGAAGTAACAGCGGTGCCTGCGAAAGAGGGATGTTGGGATACCCTAGGGGAGCCCAGTGGAAAGTTTGATTACTTGGTCAGATATGACGCTCCCGAGAGTGCTCAAATCCGAATAGAAGACATCCAGCCCACAGGATGGGATGAGGAAGAGGAACAACACGATCAAATTGCTGTCATCAAGGATGAGGGTGGTGCAAACCTGGTTTGTCGCTGCAGTGCTGGTGAAAGAATTAAAGAATTGAAAGACTGCTGATCCTCCTGGGACCTTTTAAAGTAGTCATTTGTAATGCAACCCTGTGGCTCTGCCCAAGGCCACGGGACCAGTTGTTAGGGGCGCACATGTTTTTATTTTCTAAATTATCATCATCAATAAAAACGTTGTTTTTGAATTCCAATCAATAAAAATCAATTTCTTTCTCATTTCATGTGTCTCTTCTTTTCTTTATTATTTTTTGCCTGCATGTCTCACCTTCCATTCTGCTTTTTCGCCTCGGCAAAAAGCAAATCTACAGCAATTGTCTCTCAAAATAACAGTGCCAACAGTCCATATTTTGACTTTGATCACCTTATCAATCAAGCAGAGTGGGACGTTGAGAAAGACCGGGAAAATCCTCCCGAAGGTTAATGAAGCAAGGAAAAAGGGTTATTCAGCATCACGGGGAATCCACTGAAGTGATCAACTTGGGGACCGCTGAAAAGAGGTCAAGATGGGTACTTCAATAAAGGAAAATTAGAGCGCAAAAAAAGGAAATAAAGAAGAAGGGCAAGTGCATGAAAATAAGTGAATTATTGTCCCGGAGTTAATTTTTGAGGAAATAAGCAATCATGATTTGAAAGGAAGTCGGACTACCATTCCATATCCAAAAACAAAATCCTCTCCTACCCACCGTAAGCCAAGAAAATCCCAAAGAGAAAAACATAATCCTTTCCGACCCATCTTAAGCCAAGAAAAAGCCAAAAATCCAAAAGTCACCTTAGACAAGGACCACCTCAGAAAAAACAGTGCATCGTTCTTTATCAGCTCACCCAAGCTCAAGAAAAAGAAGAAGTCAAAGAAGGAAAAATCATTCAAAAAGGAAAATTCCAAAACCAAAAGAAAAATACAAAAGAAATGTAGGTGGTGCTAACACCTTCCTCGGTAGAAAGGACGTGCGCGGTGCTAACACAAAGGAAAATTCCACACATTTAATTAGAGGTTCCCTTTCGGTAGAAAGGACGTGCGCGGTGCTAACACCTTCCTCGCACGTAATCGACCCCCGAACCCATATCTCTAGTTTCAAAAGACCATCCGCTTTGTCCAAAAGACCTTTTTTCAATGTTTTGGTCTTAAAATTAAAATATTGGTGGCGGCTCCAAAATTATTCCACGTTGTACATTGAGAAACCTCAAGCGGGGATTTTTCGGGGTGCAACATTGTTTAGCCGTGGATCGGCTAAAAGCTTGAACTTTTGATTCCTTGTTCTTCAAGTAATTTCGCTAAGGAAGGAACTTTGTTCCTTAGCTATCGGTTCCCTAACTCCTCCAAAGATTTGTTAGGTTAGGTGAGAGGGATGTGAAATTGGACTATCTATGGCTAAAACTAAAACGGCTAAAATAAAGAAAGTAAAAGACTGATAAAATGTAGAGAGTGGGGTCTAAATGACTTCGCTCTTATTTTTTTGGCTATTATCCAAGCTGCTCTTGACCGTTTCAATGCTCTAAAGTGTTCACATGCATTGAATACTTGCTCTCCACACAACCTTTTTGCCTCGGTTGCATCCTTATCAAGCTATGCTTTTGTTTCTTCCCCGGCGTCTTAGCTCCTCAGCTGAGTTACCCAACGACCAAGCCTTCCCATGGTCGAGTTACTGCTGTTTAGCAAGTATCACCAGAGTATTTGCACCCTTGCTCAAATTTTCTCTTTCAGTTCATTCCTCTAGGTCTTCTTGCCGAATTCTTTATCCCTAGCTACTTCTTGCCTTCCTCAACAAGTCTCTTCCAATGATGCTCCGAGCTAGTTGGTAGCACAACTTGGATTCCCCATCATTGATGGCTTCTATTCTGTGGGGAGCCATTTTTCCGGCACATATTGCTCACCCCCTTCTACTATATTCTACTGAGGCTACCACCATATGACAAGTGGTTGCTCTTACATCGAAAGAAATGAAGGGGATGGGATGAGTTTTATACCCAGTAGGCACATTGCCTTGCCTCTTGGTTACTGTATATGGGCCTCTGGTCGTTCTTCCTCGGAGGGTCATGTCCCTCGACTGGGTCGTTTCCTCGGCCAACGCCTTAGCAGATTTTAGGTATATATATATATATATATATATATATATATATATATATATATATTCTGAAATAAAACTTTTAAATATAAATAAATATACTACACACTACTAAGTATTATTTATTAAGTAGAAAATTATATCATATTATAAAATTGTACTGTAGAAAAATTCAAAATAGGCCCAAAAGAATTATAAAACATAACTAAAAGTCTTGCAATTTAATCCCTAAAAAACAAGTCTTGCAATTTAAGTAAAATAAAAAATTGAATTTGGAATTAAATATTTTCATGTTTTGTATTAACTACAAATTTAATTCAGTTTATAAGTTATACAACCTTTCAACAATGCTTATTAATCAATTTCACGGTTTTGATAGTTTTCTGACCCAAATTGGTCTCCGACAATTTCTTGGCGGGACAAATTCGCCCCTAACAATTTTTTCGGGACGAATTAATTCCTAACATTTTCAAAATGGGGCACGTTAGTTCCTCCGTGCCTTCAGTCGTTGACAACTCACTCAACGCCTTTTATGTGGCACCTTAAGTGCCATTGCGTCACGTTAAATGTCAAGTTATTATTTTGGGCCACATTAGTCCCTGGCCTTACAAATTACCAAAAAAAAAATTAAAAAATGGACAAATCAGTCCCTGCATACTTTTGGACAATTTAGTTCCTAATTATCTTCAACCTCAAATATCTGGTTTCTTATAACCAGAAACCATTTTTCACAATATATCAAAATGCAGAGAGAGAGAGAGAGAGAGAGAGAGAGAGAGAGAGAGAGAGAGAGAGAGAGAGAGAGAGAGAGAGAGAGAGAGAGAGAGAGAGAGAGAGAGAGAGAGAGAGAGAGAGAGAGAGAGAGAGAGAGAGAGAGAGAGAGAGAGAGAGAGAGAGAGAGAGAGAGAGAGAGAGAGAGAGAGAGAGAGAGAGAGAGAGAGAGAGAGAGAGAGAGAGAGAGAGAGAGAGAGAGAGAGAGAGAGAGAGAGAGAGAGAGAGAGAAATTGTCCTCTCTGTGTGTGTGTGTGTGCGCGCGCGCACACGCACGCGTTTTGATTTACAGTGAAAAATAGTTTTCTGGTTTTAAGAAACCAGATACTTGAGATTGAAGATAACCAAGGTCCAAGTTGTCCCAAAATATGCATGGAAGAATTTATCCTTTTTTTTTAAAACTTTATAATTGGTAAGGCCAGGGACAAATGTCGCCCAAAATAATGACTTACGTGGCATTTAACGTGCCACGTCGGAGGCAATGAGTGATCTATCAACGGTTGAAGGGACCGATGGACTAACGTGTCCCGTTTTGAAAATGTCAGGGACTAATGTGTCGCAAAAAAATTGTTAGGGACGAAATTGTTCTACTAAAAAATTGTCAGGGACCAATTTGGATCTTTACTCTTTCTTCTTTTTGATATTAAATATTTTTACTATTAATAGAATTATTAAATTCATTTTTGTAAATATTCTATCAAATATTTTAATTCCTTAATAATAACTTAATTTATAACTTACAATTTAACAAAGATGCATTAAAATTAATTAAAATACTCAAGAAAATGGTAAACTACAATTAATCATTAAAAAGGAAAACCTACATGATCTTTTAAAATTGTGCTTTATAAAAGATAAGTAAAATACTTTCAATTTTAATTTTGATTGTGATAAGCATGTTCAGAAACTATCTTAATTATCTTTATTTTAATTATATTTTATTAAAGTGTATATTGGTCGTCCGAGTCCTAGAGTACGTTGTACTACCTCCGTCTTATTTTATATGTAGTTTAAGGTTTTGGCACACCTATTAAAAAAATGATTAGTAATCTAAATTTTATAAAAAGTGTTGTCTAATAAAAAAAATATGATTATTTTATTTACAAAAATATAATTTTAATGAATGAAATTGCCTATATATTTTTTAAATGGATGAGATTGCCCAGAATCTCAATAGTATCATTATTTTAATTAGAATAACATATTTGTAAATAAAAGAGATTGCACACGCACATGCCCAATGAGGGCTCACATGCAGCATCCTTGTTATATACCAATTCTCCTTTCTCCCCTGCACGGTGCAAACTTCGCCCTCCCTTCCCCATTCTTCATCGCCCTCCCTTCCCTTTCCTCACTGTTGAGTTTTTTCCTTCTCTACTCTACCTGTCCCTTGCTACCCCTCGTTTACCCCCATATTTCTCCTTCCCTTGCTACCCCTCAACCTTATGAATTATTTTAATTATAAAAATATATATTTTTAAATGGATGATATTGCCCAGAATCTCAATAGTATCATTATTTTAATTAGAATAACATATTTGTAAATAAAATAGATTGCACACGCACATGCCCAATGAGGGGCTCACGTGCAGCATCCTTGTTATATACCAATTCTCCTTTCTCCCCTCCACGGTGCAAACTTCGCCTCTCCCTTCCCCATCCGCCATCGCCCTCCCTTCCCTTTCCTCACTGTTGACTTTTTTCCCTCTATACTCTACCTGTCCCTTGCTACTCCTCATTTACCCCCATATTTCTCCTTCCCTTGCTACCCCTCAACTTTATGAATTATTTTAATTATAAAAATATACATTTTTAAATGGATGAGATTGCCCAGAATCTCAATAGTATCATTATTTTAATTAGAATAACATATTTGTAAATAAAATAGATTGCACACGCACATGCCCAATGAGGGGCTCACGCGCAACATCCTTGTTATATACCAATTCACCTTTCTCCCCTCCACGGTGCAAACTTCGCCTCTCCCTTCCCCATCCGTCATCGCCCTCCCTTCCCTTTCCTCACTGTTGAGTTTTTTCCTTCTCTACTCTACCCGTCCCTTATTACCCCTCATTTACCCCATATTTCTCCTTCCCTTGCTACCCCTCAACTTTATGAATTATTTTAATTATAAAAATATATATTTTTAAATGGACGAGTTTGCCCAGAATCTCAATAGTATCATTATTTTAATTAGAATAACATATTTGTAAATAAAATAGATTGCACACGCACATGCCCAATGAGGGGCTCACGTGCAGCATCCTTGTTATATACCAATTCTCCTTTCTCCCCTCCACGGTGCAAACTTCGCCTCTCCCTTCCCCATCCTTCATCGCCCTCCCTTCCCTTTCCTCACTGTTGAGTTTTTTCCTTCTCTACTCTACCTGTCCCTTACTACCCCTCATTTGCCCGCATATTTCTCCTTCCCTTGCTACCCCTCAACTTTATGAATTATTTTAATTATAAAAAAATATATTTTTAAACGGATGAGATTGCCCAGAATCTCAATAGTATCATTATTTTAATTAGAATAACATATTTGTAAATAAAATAGATTGCACACGCACATACCCAATGAGGGGCTCACATGCAGCATCCTTGTTAATTGTTATATACCAATTCTCCTTTCTCCCCTCCACGGTGCAAACTTCGCCTCTCCCTTCCCCATCTTTCATCGCCCTCCCTTCCCTTTCCTCACTGTTGAGTTTTTTCCTTCTCTACTCTACGTGTCCCTTGCTACCCCTCATTTACCCCCATATTTCTCCTTCTCTATCTATTTAGTCAAATTTAATGACATAACTACGAAAATTCAAAGCCAAGTCAATCCTCATATGTCAATTGGAGAGGAGTGGAGACTATGATGTTCTCATGTTCTCTCATTGCTAAGAACATCCAAAGGTTCTCAAAATAGGCTTTTGAGGACAAATCTCAATCTCCTTTATCAAAGTGACAATATTATACCATAGTTGTCATAATGTTGGTCTCTATCATGAATCAACAAGAGCACGAGGATTAAATATTCTGGGAGCAGATTCAATATCCTTCAAATGAGCTCCAACTAGATCAATCTAAAATTTTAATTTATATTGTCATCAGCTCCAAAGTCATACAGAAAGCATATCTTTATCTCTGGATGCAATCAAAAAAAGTAAAAGTTGATATATGATGTATGGTGGAAGATTAACAAGTAATTCACAAAAACAGAGGTGATGTTTTTTTTCAATAGAATCCTAGGGAGACAATTGCATCATTTCCTTAAGCAAATCTACCTAGGTAGTTTTGGTTTGTTCTTTGATCATTTTGTAGGATGTACGTACCTACTACCCTCTCACCTAGTCTCATATATGTCCCTCGCGGACTACAACTACTAAACTTCAAAGATGTCTCACCTTCAAAGCTTAGTATGGGTAGTTGTTCGCAAAAACTATCTAAGGACGGATGAGAATTGAGAAGGGGAGGTCATACTTAATAATTAAAGAACAAACCATAATCATCTAGTTAGATTTGTGCCAGAAATGATGCATTAGTTCATCGAAATTCAAACTGTTATTAAAAACTACAAGACATGCCACCATGATCACAAAGTCATACTGAAAGCATAACTTTAAATCTAAAACCAATTAATTTCACCTATGGTGGAAGATCAACAAATTGTTCATGACAATATGTTGTGTATTTTTCAATAGAATCTTGCGGAAATTATTGCATCATTTCTTTAAGCAAGTCTACCTAGGTAATTTTGGTTTGTTCTTTAATAATTTAGTAGGATAAACCTAGGCTACTACCCTCTCACCTAGTCTCATTTATCTCTTTCAACAACTGCAACTCCTAAACTTCGAAGATGCCCCATCTTCAAAACTTAATATGGGTAGTTTATAGAAAAATATCTAAGGCCAGATGAGAAGGGGAGATCATACTCAATAATCAAAGAACAAACCATAAGTATATAGTTAGATTTGTGCCAGAGATGATGCATTAGTTTTCGCTGGATTCAAGGTGTCATACAAAGCTACAAGACATATCCCAAGTAGGTAGCTCAGTTGGCGAGCTAAGGGATATCGAAGGAGTGCACCAAATGAGTGTAAGAAGGAGGTCCCGGGTTCAACTCCCGGAAACTAACATTCTCCCACCCCCACTAACATTGCTTATAAAAAAAAAACCAAAGCTACAAGACATGCTATCATGAAATGTATATCTTCTTACACATCTTTTAGTGCCAACTAGATTACGAAGTGATCCAGAAAGCGTATATTTATCTGTGAACTCAATTAAAAAAGGAAATTTTGATATATGGTGGATGATTAACAAGTTGTATGTGACAACGAGTGATGTGTTTTTTCAATACAATCCTGGGGAAATTATTGCATTGTTTCCCTAACAAATTCTACTTAGGTAGTTTTGATTTGTTCTTTGATCATTTGGTAGGATGTACCTAAAGTCAATAATTCAAAACTACAAGACATGTCAACCAGCCTAGGCTCAAAGTTGCTGTGGTAGTTTTCTTGACAAATCTCTATCCACTCTTTCACACCTAATACAGTTCTTGTGTTCTTTTAGGCATACTCTTAGTGTCTTCCCACTCCCTATACTTTTGCAGAAAACTGTACTTTACAGCTGTCATGACCCTTTTGATTTTTGAGTCATCTGATATTGATACTTATTATGTTGACTCTTCTTAACTTGACATTTCTCATCATGACACTTTTGGTCTTGATCCTTAATATCTTTCCTTCTTGTCATAATACTTCTGATCTTTGAGCCTTCTGATCTTGATCCTTTTGATCATGGCCCTTTGAATCATGACTTTTCTGATCATGATCATGACCCTTCTAAAGTTGACTCTTCATGTTGACCCTTCTTATCAATGGCCCTTCTTAACACATGATCCTTCTTATCGAGAGAAGGCTGTTGTACAATTTGGTTTCTGTCATACTTCTTATGGCTTACATTCTTTGTTTTTGTCATTGCTTCAAGTCTTCTCATATATTCTTTCACAAAGCATATTACCTTCTTGAGAGTGGCTATGAATTTCTGTTTTTAAATTGTTCGGTACCGTATCTCCGACTATGTATCCGGTCTTGGATAAGTAGTCCGGTCTGAGATAGTTGGTACGTATGTCCTTGGTCAGTCCGAGTTGGTGCTCCGATCCGAGGTGGGGTGGTACCTGCAATGACACTCCGACGCTCAAGTCAGTGAGTGAGTCAATTACAAGTGAGAGTATTTGAGAGATGAGTACCATTAATGTGGGCAATCAATGCTTATTTATAGGTGTCTGGAGTGGAGGAGGACTGTTGGATCTAGGTCTGCAATCTCCATCGTTGGATGAGTTAGGTCCTTTGTTATTGGGCCTTTTTGGTGGATTGGCCATTGGGGCCCAATCCATAACAGTAGCCCCCCAAGTCGGGTCGCCTTAAGGCGAGCTAGACTTGTCGTTTAGAGATCGCGTCGAGCCCAAACTCCGGGGTGAGAGACTCACGGTATACCGGGACGATCTGAGGGACTCAGGTCGCGTCGAGTGACTCGAGGCTGTCCGTTTTTGAGAGATTCCAGTCACGGCGGGGTCAAGAAACCGGGGCGAGCCGAGGGAAACGAAGCGATCCGGCCTAGCTGTGCCTTGATTTCTGTGCCAGCTAGCAACGTCATTGATGGGACGCGTCGTTCGAGGATGATTAGGGTAATGATGGCGCTTGGAACGACGCGCCTGCTTAGGGGCTAGCTTTGGAACGACGCGCCTAGGCGCTTGGAACGACACGCCTGCCCAGGCCCATCTGTGGCCTTCATGCTCCCTATAAATAGAAAGGGGGATCCCCCTTATTTCGGACTGTTTTTCTGCGAATTGCTCTGCTTTCGGTCTTAAAGTCGATCCGGAGCTTATTTCGTCTTTCAGAGTTGTGCTGAGTCTCGGTGAGACCTTTGCTGTTTGCGACCTGCTTCAAGTGTTCGACGAGCTTCCTTTTTCACAAGGTTAGTTTCCTCCTTTTCTTTATTGTTTCCGGCTTTAGATCGCGGCCGGGTCCTCTCCGGACCCGTATTTATAGATACGGAGTGGGGGTCGTCAGGTCGGGTTCCGACTTGGTTGTGGACCCACTGTTTACGTATCAACCTGACTCGTCAAGCCCCCATTTCTGCAGGATCGATCTGGCGAGGACGAAACTAACCCGACGGGTTGCTGACTCAGATCGCCCTAATCTCGCAAAACAATGGCTTCCGGTGTTGGAGAGTCTATGGAAGTTCGTGCTAGTCCCCCCGGGTCGGTTGTTCCCGAGGTTCAAGACGACTTGGGCTCTGCTTCTACTCACGCAGAAGATCGCTCTCCCCGGGTTCCCAGCAACGAGCCGGTGGATGAAGATAACACAGAGGTAGTGGTCCTTGATTCGGAGGATTCTGATGCCGAGCTCGAATGTGAAGAACAGGGAAGTACTAGCTGGAGCTCGGATGAGAGTGAGGCGGAGGTCGCTGAGAGTCGCAACAATGAAGGCGGTCTTGGGCATCGCGGGGACCCTGCGTATGAGGAAGGTGATTCTGACCAATACCCACGGGCCGGAGTAGGGCCGGTCAATGTTCTCTTGTCCCAGCCTCTCACTGTTCCCCGGGAGTATTCATGGGTGTCGGAGGCGTTGAGGGGGATTCCGTCCCTCTATAGGACCGGGGATGACATGAGTTTCTTTGTCAATCGCCTTTCCCGGAAAGATCAGATCTGGAACGTGGAGGGAATGGCTGAAGACCAACACGTGGCCGTCTGGCCGAAAGCTCTGAAATTTGTTATGTACGGGGTGACGATCCTTGATATGCATGTTAGCCCCCCTTTCACCGCCTTTCAGCAAGAGGCTTTGAAGATCTTGAACCTCGCTCCTTCCCAACTACATCCCAACTCATGGGCGTTCCTCCGGGCTTTCGAGTTGATGTGCATTCATCTGGGGAGGCCAATTTCGTGTGACCTCTTCTTCCACCTTTTTGAGGTCAACCAGAGGCATGAGGATGGCACCAAGGATCGGTGGGAGCACGTGAGCTTCCGGGCTAGGAGGGGAGTAAAAATTTTCATGCCCTATTCCGACTCTCTGAAGAACTGGAAAAATAAGTACTTTTTTGTGGAGCCCGTGAACGAGGAGGCAGTGAGGAACGTCGGCCAATATTCTGCGGACGGGAAATCACTGGAGTTCACAAAGTTTCAACTAGGGTGGTCTCTCTCCCATTTCAACCGGCGACCTCATTCCTACACCGTCAGCTTAGGGCGGCTATCCCCGGTTGATCAGGACTCGCTGGCGATCTTGACAAATTTTGCCGACCTGATTGTCTAAAGGGATCCCAAGAAATTCGGGATTGACGTAGCCCGATTAGTTGGGGCCAGGTCGAAATCTCAAGTAGCCGCCGTTCTTGGTAGGTTTTTTGGTAGATAACCCCGCCCATAATTTTTGACTGCCGTTTCTTTTAACATTGTTTATTTTCCTTATTTTGCAGATAGCATGGGGCCTGACAAGTTCTCCCGCTTGGCGGCTCTTGCGGAAAGGAAGGCCGGGGTTGAGAAGGAAAAGCCCGTCGCTGCCGTTCCGATCAATACAATCCCGGAGGCCAGCTTGGCTGGTGTAGAGGATCGGGCTGCGGATCTCGTACATCGAAAAAGGGAGCTCCCCCTGCCTCTACTTCACATGCTCCGGCCACCCGGGCTTCTAAAAAGGGTCGTCATGGGAAGCACCGGACATCTAGGTCTTCCGGCTTTTCGCTTGACGCCGACTTCCTGCAGAAGCACGTGGAGGATTCCCGGGTCGACCCGGTCGAGGCGGCTCTCAGGTTATTCCGGCATCTGGCCGATGTGTCCAAGCTTCAGAGGGTCGAGGCTGAGAGTCAGGCAAAAGGTGACACCAAGCTCCTAGGCGCACTCATTGATTTTTCTTTTTGGTTATTTCTGTTCTTGACTTCCTTGTTTCTGCTATTACAGGAGCTCTGGTGGAGAGGGAGAATGAAAGGAAAGCCCGGGAGGAGTTGCAGAAGAAATATGAGGTGCTGGAGAGGGACCAGACCGCGCTTAAGGCGGCTGCGGACAAACTTGAACAAGAGAGGGACTCTGCCCTTAACTTGTGCATGGAACATGAAGTCCGAATCTCAGACCTTGAGAGTCAAGGGAGGCGGTCTGAAGAGGTGGTTTCTTCCCTGAAGGCCCGGATTTATGAACTCGAGGCCGATCTTGTGAAAGCGAGGCAGGCCCAGGTCGGGTCTAGCGTCGATTCCTCGCCTCGGATTGCTGAATTGGAATAAGAGCTCCAGGAGGCGCGCGCCAAGGCTGAGGCCGTGGAGAACGAGATGGTGGAGGTGGCCCAGATGGCTGTGGAAGTGGCTGGGGAGAGCTTCGAGAAAGCGCTTGCTCAAGTCGCTGTTGTGCATCCATCTCTGCCTTTGGACCGGGGGATTATTCGTTTGGAGCATACCGTAGAAAGCGGGCGTGTTGTCAAGCCCTACCCTGACTCTGACGCGTTTGACGTCATTTACCCTCCCCCTTCCATGCCGTGACTGTTGTTGATGGGGAAGCTCTGGATTAGCTGCTTTTTGGGTTCCGGGTGGAATCGGTGGGGGAGAAAAGCCCCGGGTTCCGGGCGGAACCGGAATTTATAATATGTCACCACCTTTTTTAAACTAGAGGACCCGGCCGTATCCGGGGTAACTTTGTAATATAAATGTATTTTAATGTGCCTCCGATTTCATATACCTCGGTTTAATCTTTATACTGTTGTTTTACATTCGTGCACTTGCGTTTAATTCGCTCAAGTGGTAAGTGTCGCCTGAGGGGCAGTTTACCGGGACTCGGCCCAGATCGAACTCGTCCCTTAGGGTTGTGGCAACCTCGGCCAACTAGTTGTTTTACGTAACGATGATCGCCTTCGGGGCAGATTACCGGGACTCGGCCCAGATCGAACTCGCCCCTTAGGGTAGCGACAGCCTCGGTCAGCTAAAAGAAGATAACATAGGTAATAAAATCGGTAGACACCGCAAACATAATTGATGACATCGGTATACACCGTTCTCCAGATAAAATAAGGATAACGTCGGTACACACCGTTCTTCAGATAAAATAAGTTACAACGTCGGTATACATCGTTCTTCAGATAAAATGAGTTACAACGTCGGTATACACCGTTCTTTAGGTAAGATGAGTTACAACGTCGGTATACACCGTTCTTTAGGTAAGATGAGAGTCAGCTGTAGTACTTTTTTAGTTTAGTGGCGTTCCAAGTTCTTGGGATCGCCTTTCCGGCCAAGGTCTCCAATTCGTAGGCACCTCTGCCGGTTTTAGATAAAACACGGTAAGGTCCTTCCCAGTTGGGGGTGAGCTTGCCCTGTGCGGCGTTCTTCAAACCGACATCGGCTCTTCGTAGAACTACATCACCGACCTCAAGGTCCCTAGGGATCACTTTCGAGTTATATCGGTCTGCTACCCTCTGTTTTATTATTGCTTCTTTAAGGGAAGCATGGCCTCGGACCTCATCGACGAGGTCGAGGTTTTCTTTCAACGCCTGACTATTGTCCTCCGGAGGTTTCGGGTGGAGTGTCCTCCAGCTCAGCTCCCCGATCTCTACCTCCGTCCCGTACGAAAGACGGAACGGAGTCTCCCCCGTGGAGCTTTGTGGGGTGGTTCTGTAGGCCCACAGCACGTAGGGTAGCTCTTCAACCCAGTTTCCTTTTGCTTCATCGAGCCGCTTCCTCAGTCCATTGAGGAGGACTTTGTTGGCGGCCTCGGCCTGTTCGTTCGTCTGAGGGTGTTCTACTGAGGTAAACCGGTGTTTGATCGTGAGGTCAGACATGAGTTTTCTGAAGCCTTTGTCGGTGAACTGCGTTCCGTTGTCAGTGACTATAACCTCGAGGATCCCAAATCTAGTCATTATATTCTTTTTGAAGAATTTGATGCAATTCTTAGCACTGATGATGGCCAAAGGCTCGGCTTCGATCCATTTGGTGGAGTAATCCACCGCCACTATGAGGTATTTGATCTGGCCAGGGGCAGTTGGGAATGGTCCCAAGAGATCTATTCCCCACCACGCAAATGGCCATGGCGAGCTTAAACTGGTGAGCTCCGTAGGGGGCGCTATGTGGACCTTGGCGTGGATCTGACACTTACTGCACTTCTCTACATAGTTTCTTGCATCGGTCTCCATGGTTGGCCAGAAATATCCCGCCCTTAATGCCTTTCGAGCCAGGGATCGACCTCCAAGGTGTTGCCCGCAGATTCCCTCGTGGATCTCGGCCAAGACGTAGTCCGCCTCTCCTCCTTCAATGCATTTCAACAGCGGTGCGGACAAGCTTCTTCTGTAGAGGTTTCCATTGATTATGGAAAAAGAGGAGGCCTTCCTCCGGAGGATCTTGGCTTCGCTCGGGTCCGGAGGCTCTTTCGCCGTTCTGATATAGTCTATTAACGACGCGATCCAACCCTGGCTTTCTTCCACTACATTAACAGAAAAATTTGCTTCCGGGTTCAGGATTACGCTCGGCTTACTCAGTGTTTCCTGGATTATCGACCGGTGGTTCCCCGGAATTTTGGTACTGGCAAGCTTGGAAAGTATGTCTGCCCTGATATTTTCCGATCTTGGAACGTGTTTCACTTCCGTGAATGTAAAAAGGGAGAGCAGCTCCTGCACTCGGGTTAGGTATCTTTGCAAGATCGGATCTTTAGCTTCGTACTGTTTCCCGATTTGGGATACCACCAATAATGAGTCGGTATTTAGGGAAAGCCGGGAGACCCTGAGATCGATCGCAAGCCGGAGTCCAGCTATGCACGCCTCGTATTCCGCCTGGTTGTTTGAGGTAGGGAAACCGAACGTGAGTGATACTTCAATTACGACGCCCGGCGGGCTTTCGAGCATTAGCTCTGCACCACTTCCTTTTGGATTTGAGGACCCGTCCACGTGCAGTGTCCACAACCCGTCCTCCGGGTCGGCGAGTGCCATCTCCGTAATAAAGTCGGCAAGTATCTGGGCTTTCATGGCCGGTCTCGTTTCGTATTTGATTCCGAACTCGGAGAGTTCTATTGCCCATTTGATCATTCGTCCTGCTAAGTCGGGTCGGTGCAGGATCTGCCGAATTGGATAATTAGTCCGTACCACAATTTGATGGGCGACGAAGTAAGGTCGGAGACGGCGTGCCGAGATGAGTAGAGCAAAAGCGATTTTCTCTATTTTCTGATATCTCACTTCTGATCCATGCAAAGCTTTACTTACGAAGTATACCGGGCTTTGACCAGTTTCGGTCTCCCTGATAAGTACGGCTCCGATGGCCTCATCCGAGATGGCCAGATACAAAAATAGGTCTTCCCCTGGGTTTGGCCGACTTAGTATGGGCGGTTCGGATAGGACCTTTTTGAGCCGGGAGAGTGCCTCGTCCCGCTCTGGGGTCCATTCGAAAGTTGCTTCTTTCTTAAGCAAATTGAACAATGGGAGCGATTTGAAGGCGGCGTTGGAAATGAAACGAGATAGTGCAGCTATCATACCGTTGAGTTTTTGGAGCTCTTTCTTAGTAGACGGGGTCCGCATTTCTGTTATCGCTCGGCATTTATCCGGGTTGGCTTCAATGCCCCTTTCCGTGAGATAGAAGCCCAGGAATTTTCCAGCCCGGACCCCGAAATTGCATTTTTCCGGGTTTAACCTCATATTGTTTCTTCGGATTTCAGTAAAAATCTCTTCCAGGTCGGATATGTGGAGATCTTCCCTTTCGCTTTTTGCAATCATATCGTCGAGGTAGACTTCCACGTTACGGCCGATCTGATTTCGGAATACCTTGTTCATCATCCGTTGATAAGTGGCCCCCGCATTTTTTAAACCGAATGGCATGACCCGGTAGCAGAAATTACCGCGGTCGGTCATAAAGGCCGTCTTCTCTTGGTCGGGGGGGAACATCGGAATTTGATTATATCCGAAATAAGCATCCATGAATGATAGTAAACGAAAACCTGAAGCATTATCGACGAGCCGATCAATGCTAGGAACAGGGAAGGCGTCCTTAGGACAGGCCTTATTAAGATCGGTATAGTCAACGCACATTCGCCACTTTCCATTGTTTTTCTTAACAAGTACAGGGTTTGAGAGCCAAGTTGTATACTTGACCTCTTTTACAAAATCAGCTTTAATTAAATCTTCTACGACCTTGGCCGTAGCACCTGCTTTTTCCTGGCTTTAAGCTCTTTTGCGTTGGGCGACCCATTTTGCCCCGGGGTTAACCGCTAGCTGGTGACAGGCGACCTCAGGGGGAATCCCGGGCATGTCTTTTGCTGACCACGCGAAGAGATCGGCGTGAGATTTTAGGCAGAGGGTGAGCTTTGCTTTTACTTCGTCGGGGAGATCGGATCCGATCTGGACAGTTTGGGTCGGGTCCTCTCCCAGCAGGATTTGCATGAACTGTCCATCAGGCTGAGGTTGCCTAATCTTCTTTTTTAGCTCCCGTGCTAACTCGTCGTCGCTTTCTTCCTCGGAGCTGTCCGGGTCGTACCTTGCAGCGAGGTCTGTGACGTTGACCTCGGCCGCCGGACCGGTTCTTTTCTTCTTTGGGCTTTTCTGAGTCCTTGTTTCTATGGGGGGAACCCCCTCCTCTGAGGCCTGTCTATCTGCCTTGACGTGAAGATAAAATCATCTCTGGGCGGACTCTAAGTCGGCATCAAGGGTGATGATTTGGTCACTTAATGAATAGAACTTCATCTTGAGGTGGACCGTTGAAGTTACGGCCCCGAGCCTCCCAAGGGTGGGCCTCCCGATGATACAGTTGTAGACCGAGGGGCATGGCAGTACCAAGAATTTGGTCTTGACCGTCCTTTCTAGTGGCTCCTCTCCATAGGTGACCATCATTTCCAGATAACCGAGAGGTTTGGTCCGGAACCCGTTGAAGCCCGACAGGTCCGATCCTCGGTAAGGGGTGAAGTCTTCTTCCGAGATCTGTAGTTTTCTCACTAGGTCGATGAAGATGATATCAGCGGAGCTCCCTTGGTCGACCAGAATCCTTCTTATCTCATGGTTTGCCATGACCGCCCTGATTATGAGGGGTATGTGCTTGTTTGGCTTGCCATCCAATAAGTCTCGGTCGCTGAATGCCAGGGGTTGGCGCTCCGGGCCCGAGCTAACCGCAGAGGTGGAAGCGGCACACATGAATTCCTTCCATTTCCTTTTCATCGTTTTGCCCGACGCCTCGTCGGGGTAGCCCCCAGATATCATCATTATTACAGGTCGGCCCTTTGATTTTCGAAAATCGCGCTCGTCCTCTGAGCTCTCTTCCCATTTTTGTGGGGCTTTACCCTTCCGTTTTGGATCAGCCTCCTCTTCCTTAACCTCGGCCTCATGTCTGGGTGTTTTAGCCACGTACTGGCTCAATTTTCCTTTCTTAATCAGATCCTCAATGTCATCCTTCAAAGCATTGCATCGATTGGTGTCGTGGCCTTTGCTCCGGTGATACCGGCAGTACTTGTTGGATCTCTGCCCCGGCCTGTGCGGGAGTGGATCGGGGAACTTTACTTCTTTGAACTCAGCATTCATACATTCCGCCAGAATCCTGGCCCTTGTTTCATTCAGGTCGGAATATTGCTGGTGTCGGTTCCGAGGTCGGAGCCTACTGTCGTTTCGGGTCTCCCTTTCATACCGGGCCTCTCCTGCCTGACGCACCGGAGCCTCTTTTTCATACCGAGGCTTGCTCGTTCCTGGGTCGGCGTCTGACTTTCTTGCAACAGCGCCTTCTTCATGATCAATGTATTTCTGAGATCGCTGGAGGAACTCGGCAATCGATTCAGTTTGGTTGATACCGACATCAATCTGAAATAGCCTTCCTTCCCGAAGACCGGCTTCCATGAAGAACAGTCGAAACGAATCATCCAAGTTCCGGACCTGAGCCGCTTCTTTGTTGAATCTTTCGATGTAGTCTCGGAGAGACTCGTTCTCTCCTTGCCGGATGGCTTGTAAGACTTTCCGACACTTTGGTTTCATTTTTGGAGTGGGCGAACTGGGCCGAGAACAGCTTTGCAAGCTGGTCCCAAGATGATATAGAGTTTGGCTTGAGGGCTCTGAACCAGTCCAAAGCCAATTTCTCAAGGGTAAGAGGGAAGATTCGGCATTTGATCTCCTCTGGGACATTCCGGTATTGCATCATCGTGTCGAAGTAATCTAGGTGTCGGTCGGGATCGCCCGTCCCGTCATGCATCCTTAAACCCTCCGGGGGCTTCTCTAAGTGCTTGGGTACCGGGAAATAGTCGATTTCCGCTGTAAAGGGTCCCTTCCGTGTCGTGGCCCTTTCCCTCGGAGGAGGTCTCCTGATAGGGCGTCGGACAGGGGATCCGGGAGACCGAGGGCGCCGACGTTCATGCCTCGGGGGACTTCCCCGGCTTATAGAACGCCGCCTTGGGGACGAAGACGCTAGTGATGAGCTTTGGTGAGTCGAGTCCTCAGGGTAATAAGTCTCATCCTGGGTCTCGGTTGGGGGAGTTCCAGATCCTCGCCTCCCTCTTCGGCGCGGCGGCGAGCGATGGTGGTGCCTCCTCCAAGCAGGGGATCAGTGACGTCTTTTACTGGAGGTTCTTCTGCTAGGAGAGTAGGTTTGAGGGGAAGTACGATCCGGGATATCGCGGGCCCGTACTTCGGCCATCTCGGCCTCCAGCTGGGAGTAGCGCTGACTCCTTTGATCAGCCTCGGCCTGCCTTGTCAGCAGTTGGATGAGCTGTTGGACAGCATCGATCGGTACCGGGACAGTCGGGGCTGGAGGTGGAAACTGGTTTCTAGCGGAGCTTATAGGGATCATCGCCCTGGATGAATTCTGGCCGTGGGCCGAGCTGCGAGGGAGAGTAACCGCTACCCCCTCGGGGGTTTCCTGTTGCTGGTCGGGTCTGACCACGGCGCTGGATACGTTTCTCCGTCGTAATTCCGGAGCCATTGCTGATCAAGGAGGTTGGGGGAAAGACTAGAGAATAAGGCTCTCCCACTGTGGTCGCCAATGTTCGGTACCGTATCTCCGGCAATGTATCCGGTCTTGGATAAGTAGTCCGGTCTGAGATAGTTGGTACGTATGTCCTTGGTCAGTCCGAGTTGGTGCTCCGATCCGAGGTGGGGTGGTACCTGCAATGACACTCCGACGCTCAAGTCAGTGAGTGAGACAATTACAAGTGAGAGTATTTGAGAGATGAGTACCATTAATGTGGGCAATCAATGCTTATTTATAGGTGTCTGGAGTGGAGGAGGACTGTTGGATCTAGGTTTGCAATCTCCACCGTTGGATGAGTTAGGTCCTTTGTTATTGGGCCTTTTTTGGTGGATTGGCCATTGGGGCCCAATCCATAACATAAATAATAACTCAAGAAGAGACATTAGACACATATTAAATCAAAGAACTTAAGAGTGGCTTTTCAACAAAAGGTTTGTAAACAATCAAAACCACTTTGAGAGATTTTACTTCAACAATCTTCCCCTTTTTGACGTTTGACAAAATTTTGAGAAATGATTAAGTTTTATGATGTTTTAAATTTTATAAGACTGAACAATTGCTCCCCCTAGAAGATTCATACAATTCTTTCAATTTATATTAGAAGGCATAAATAAAATTCACACTTAGATATCAAAAAAAGATGTTTTTCATTCCAATTCATTAATGGTACGACTCGCCCATATTGCGACAATTCCTTGCTCCTACTATGACAAAATTCCTCAAGCAGGCAAGCCTAATCATCATCATCAACAACACAAACATCAACATCATCATCAACGCTAGTATCGTCAACTAATTATCCCAATCGGCAGCCATTAACTAATCCCATAAGGATCATAACTAGTAAGTAAGCTCGACTAGAATCTCCGACAGCCACTCTAAGTCTCGCACTTTAACACAATCAAACATATAAATAGACTACAACACATTTAGTTTCAGAAATCCAACCGATCATTCACGAAATACATATCATTTTTCAAATGAAACAATATATTCACAAATCCGATAAATCATCCACATATCCACATATCATCTATCAGACGCAAAAAAGTTATCAATGATCTAAAAACGGAAATTCCACATCTTAGATAACATATATCTAACATAGCACAATCACAAAACATCAATTATAATCACGTGTAATTTCAGTTGAGACACATATACTCATATTAAACAATTTGTTTCATTGCTCCTATAATGAACAATTATCAAGACTCACATCACGACACAGTCATATCATTACTCAAACAATGATTTCATATAACACATAACACATAAACCCAGGTCAGAGTCACAGGGTACCCCAATCACACAAACACTTTCGTCGATTGAGCAATTATTCGCATCGCTCCTTTCTCCAAGAATAATGATGATCCACGTAATAGCAAACTTCAAATCCACATCAAACACATTAAAATAAATATCATGCACAGAAATTGGGGTGTTACAGGGGACTTAGAAGGAAGTGGCAAGGTAAAGGCCAAATGACATGAGATTCTAAAATAGCTATTAACAATAGATGACCTAATGAGCATATTTTTCAATTTGTATTTGTGGTGACCGAAAGATTTGGAGATTTCTTGTGGTCAATGAAGTCATAATCAATTTTTAACTATTAATTATGACAAAAATTGAAAAGTCCCTTTGAAAAAGAAAATAGGTTTTATAAACCAAATTTTGGGTTCGAGAGTCGATTATGCGTAGGGAATATATTAGCACCCCACAACATTCTTTTGAAAAACGTTACCTTTAGTTAATCATACCAAATTATGTTAACTTTAAAAATATTTATTTTTATTTTAATATGAATAAAAACAAATTCAAAAAAGTTAATAAAAGTTATTTAGTGTTTCACTTTACGGGAGTGGACTCCGCTCCAATGTATCTCTCGGTGCGATAGATAATTCAAATATTATGTACTTCTTGAATAGAAAATATTTGTTTATCAGTATTTTTTAAGTCATGATTTATTTGTTAGTATTTTTTAGGTTTGCGTAGTACCTAAACCAAAAGTGCAACTGACGCAGTTATCATTGATATTTTGGATTTAACTTTATAAAGAAAAATATTTGTGACGACTAAACAAAAGTGGATATGGAGTAGTCATCGACTTTGAAATTTGCATTGTGAGCGAACTAAAAGTGAGTTCATCGCGGTTACAAGAGCTGTCAATTTTGGCCCAACCCAATGGGTCGACCCAAGGACCAGTGTTTTGGACTGGGCTGAGGTCATTAACTAGAGGCCCTAGATCGAACCAGGTCGTTTTGGCCCAGCCTAATTGACCCATGGGACAAACTAGGCCTTCTTTTTTATGTTTTTTTGAACAATTTTTATGATTTCCTTTGTTAAAATTGGGTTGCCAGCCGACCCATGGTCATTGTTTTGGGCTGGGCTACACAAAACACAGTCTATACAACAATTGACGTTTTGCATTGTGGGCCGGGCCGGGCTACCCATCTTGACAGCTCTAGCGGTTACTAGTAGAGCTGTCATTTATTTAAATGGGTTGAGTATATATATTTTGGGTTAAGAAAAATTGATACTAAAACAAATAAAAAGAGAAGTGTAAATATAATTTTTTTTCAACATAAATATATAGATTTTCTAAAAAAGAAACTAATACAATGTGGGACCATAAATAAAAATTGTTCCCAAGCGATGGAGAGACATCGCTTGGGAGAGGTCAGCGCTTAAATGAACTCCAGTACCTCGAGGGATTAGTCTCCACAGTGGCCGTGGAGGATACCTGGTTTACCCAAAAAAATAAATAAAAATTGTTCAAGCACAAGAGTTTGGCGGGAGACACTAATTTTTTTTGGTATATACCAGGGTATCCACCGCTGAACGCAGTGACTAATCCCCTCGCTAGTTTGGAGGCATCTCGAAGGGTGGGACAGCTGACCCAGAGATTTAAAGCTGCTCCATACCCAAGGCGAGGATCGAACCCTCAACACTTGGTTAAGGGTCGATGAGCCCCAACCGCTCAACCACCCCCTGGGTTGGGAGACACTAATTTGGCATTATATACATTATATATATATATATATATATATATATATATATATATATATATATATATATATATATATATATATCCTTTAATAAAAATTTAAATATAAATAAAGATACTACGCACTATGAAACACTATGAAGTATTAATTATTAAGTAGTTATATCATATTATAAAATTGTAGTGTATAAAAAATTAAAAAAGCCCCAAAAAAATTATAAAACATAAGTAAAATTCTTGAAATTTAATCCCTCAAAAATATTCTTGCAATTTAAGTAAAATAAAAAATTAATTTGGAATTATATATTTTCATGTTTTGTTTTAACTACAAATTTAATTCGGTTTATAAGTTACATCCTTTCAATTATGCTTATTAATCAATTTCATCATTTTGATAGTTTTAGTCTTTTTGATATTAAATATTTTTACTATTAATTCATATTTGTAAATATTCTATCAGAAATTTTATTTCCTTAATATCAACATAATTTATAACTTACAATTTAATAAAGATACTTTAAATTTAATTAAAATACACTATAAAATGGTAAACTACAATTAATCATTAAAATGGAAAAACTATTTGATCTTTTAAAATTGTGCTTTATTACATATTAAAATATTCCAAAAGAATTTTAAAAGACAAGTAAAAGACTTTCAATTTTAATTTTATTGTGATTAGCATGTTCAGAAACTATCTTAATTATTTTTATTGTAATTATATTCTAATAAAGTGTATACTGGTCGTTGGAATCCTAGAGTAAGGTAAGTACAAAAACATATTTGTAAATGGATGAGATTTCCCAAATGGAACCTCAACTTTATGATTATTTTAATTTTATAAAAATATTTTTTTAAATGGATGAGATTGCCCAAAATCTCAATAGTAACAAAATTTTAATTAAATTAAGATATTTGTAAATGAATGAGATTGCACACGCAAATGGCCAATGAGGGCTCCCGTGCAGCATCTTGTTATATATTGTTGATGTTGGAACCTGCACAACGGTGGTTGATGGCTTCGCGTTTCCACGTCAAGAGGTGTTCCAGCAAAGACATTTCGATGCCTAGCTAAGTTAGTATTTGGGCTTCAGATAAGAGGAGAGCAAATCATCATAGTTTTGTCAGCTGAATAGCTTTTGTCAAACCTGTGGGGTTAAGACCCCTATTTATGGATGTACCGTCGAGGGTTGTTGGGTCCCAAGGAGCTAACCCCAGCCGTTGGAGGTCTCCGCTTCTTGGGGCGGAAGTCACTGTGAGGGTAGTTAATGATATTGTATCCACTAAAGGGATTTCGGGGAACTCGGCGCTAGATTAGGTAGAGATAATTGTGACTATAACAAAAGCCCCCTAGACTTCTGGTTCGCTAGGAAATGGAAGTCTAAAGAATGTCCCGAATTGTTCCTTACCGAGCCGAGCTACCGGGGTAGTGGAATCATTTGTGCTTCTCAAGGAAGATTCTTGACTTGCTTCAATAAATGTTTGGGTGTATTGATGTGAAATTTCTGGTTACGCATGACGGCTCGTGTCTCGTCAGGTGTGAATCCTAGAATCTGAATCGAAGCGGCCTTTCTTGATTTAGCAGATCAGGTGCGTCGATTCCTTGATGCAATCTGGATCATTGGATCCTATGATGAAGGTAGGCGTCCCTTGATCTTCAACGGCTCGTATTGTTCCGATGTGTAGGGTGTTGCCTATAAAAGGAAGAGGAGTTCTCCTCCTTCTTCTTCTTCTTTACAAATTCTTTGGGTTTTCATTGCAAAGTTCTCACAACTCCCCAAAATCTTGCTCTCCATAAGCCAAGTTTCAAGCTCTTCGAGTTTTCTGGGTTAGTTAGTGGCATTGAAGGGCTCAGTAAGCTGAGAAAGTTGGAGACCTCTTGCAGGAAGAGAGCTAAACATTTTAAGATGATCCAGAAAGATTTGTCTCGTGATTTGGCTTCGACTAGGCGGAAGCTGTCTAAATCCAAGGAGAGTCTGAAGCTCGCTGAGGCTAGCAGGGAAATCTTTGCTGGAGCTCTAGAGAGTAAGTCGCACTCGTAGAAGGAGGCGTTGGTTGCCTTGGAGGCCGAGCTTCGAGCTCAGATCATTGAAGTGGAAACCCAGGCAGCGTTAGCTCATGAAGAAGGCTGAGCCTTCCAAAGCCCAAGTGAAGGTCCTAGCCCCCGAGCTTGATTTATCTCCCATGGATCTTTTCAAAGTGGTCTGTGATGGCTAGATCGTGGAGGAGGCTGTCGGGGATGCTTCTAGGCTAGTCGTCGAGGAGGCAGGAAACGGGTATTCCCCCAATACCATTTCAAATAAAGGTGTTCTTGAATACGAGGTGACTCCCTTTGTTGGGCCTGAGGTCGTGGAAGACTCGCAGGTTGAAGAGGCGGAGGGGAATGCCCCAGCCAAAATGTAATTTTTCCTTTTCTTTGTTTTGAAAAGACCTCTTTATCTGAGGCAATTGTACTGAAATCAGTCTTCGAGCCTTGTTAATGAAATGAGGGCCTTGAATATTTCTACTGCTTCCTTTACCTTTTCCTGTTATTCTCGTTTCGTACACAGCTCGGTAATCGAATCAGTGTAACTTGAGGATCTTTTGTAACTTAAAATAGTATTTGCATCTTAAACGAACAAAGTTGGAATAATAATACCTTTTCATTCCCATTTCATGGGCTCGGGTCCGAGCATACGCATCAGGATAGGCAAGTTCGGTCTCTACAGCTCTGGACCTTAGGGTCGCATGAGCACATTATTCCGAGCTTGTGGTCGGTTCTGTTGTGGTCGTATGCCAAGTCTTTTCAACGTTAGAGGTGGGTCCGAGCTTTATTTACGCAGGCCTCGACTGTTCCACCTTCATGATCTTCACCAATCGGTGATGCGACTAGTAAACCTTTTGACCAGCGACTTTCTTCCTTGGGAAATGCTTTTGTTGACTATTTCCTTTTCCAGCATTGAATGGGGTCGGTCTTGACTCTTCCCCCCTATATAAAGATGTTAAGTGTTGGTGTTTCTCTTCACACCTCATGAGCTTTCTTTCTTCTCATGTTTCCTTCTGATCCTTTCTTTGCCCTTAGGCCTTCTGATCGCTCTCACGGAATCTGGCCTCCTAGTGCGTGCGTCGTGGTGCCTAAGGCGGTGAAACGGATCATCTTCGATCGCTTTCTTCCCTTGTTCGTTCAGAACGATCAGGTAGCCTAAATATTTATGGACTCGGCATGTGTGATAACTCTTAAAAAATAAGAGTTATTTATGCCAAAACAAATGAGAATTAAGCTTGTTCAATGGTAGTTAGTATAAATAAGTAGAGTATTTCTATATGATTTAATGTAAATGTGTCTGAAGTGTTTAAAATGTATTTTGGGCACTTTTGGTGCCATTTTGTTGGATTTCACTCTTTATTTAGTTGTGCAGGAATATTTAGCTCAGGTGCTGTGCCGAATGATGTGGTAGCACGAGAGCAGCTGATAGCGTAGAAAAAGGAATTAACGTGGTCTCGGGGTGTTAAAGTGAAGAAAATAGTGTTTTGTCATATGTAAGGGTGTGCAAAAAGGAATCTGCACATTAATGGGCCATGAAAAGACAAACTTTCCTTGCTTTTTGGGTTGGCAGCACTGTTCCGAATTTGCCTTGGCCCAATTGGTACTTGGAGAGGGAAATTAGTATAAAAGGCAAGGCTTAACCTAAAAGGGGGCGCCCCCACTCATCCATACCCTCCATCCACGAAACCCTAGCACCGCCATCACCCCATCTTCATCCATTCCACCTCCATCACCATTTTCGGTACCCAAAACTCCACTTTTGGAGCTGAGAATTCACATTCGGCAGCACTGTTTTTCAGCAGCACAGCACAGATTCGGTGGAGCAGTTTGGCAGCACTGGAAGCCTATTTTGAGTTCCAATTTGTTTGTAATTCCTTCCCTCCTATGTGTATTCGTTATCTACGCTGTAATTGTGATTATCATGACTTCATTTGGGGTAACTAGGTACTACTTTTTCATGTCTACGCTCATTATGAGCTAGATCCTTTTAAGTCAAGACTATGTGATGTATTTTGGAACCAAATGGTTTGTGTTGTGATTAATGTTTGATGCTTCATTAACTTGTGCGATTTAATGTCATACACTCTTTTTGAACTTGATCACCTTAATTAGGGTAACGTGCTTTAATTTTTGGAAAGGATTAAAGTGCTGATTTCACAAGTTAATATAGTTTGAAAGGTAATAGGAATATTACTTTTTCCTAGTGAAGGATAGGAATATGAAGCTAGGGCTATAGTGTGATCTGAAACATGCTTTACACACTACAGAATGAACCCCAATGGGAGCTTAGGAATAAGGGGACCTTGGAAACATTCTGTTACTAGGATTGGAAAATCCACTTTCAATTCTGCGCACTGAATGCTATCACAGCACTGATCACAGCACCGAGTCATTTGGGGAAAAATTACTGAACTAAGTCTTGGCTGTTTCTATCCATTTTTACATCATCTTAATTACTTTTTACTGTCATTTCAACTTTAGTTTACCGTTCTAATTATCTTAATCAAATGTGTTACTTGTTACTTTATTGTCTCACTAACTAGATTAGTTAAATTGTAAATTTGTGAAGTTAACCATAATCAATCCTCGTGGGAACGATCTCTACTTATCACTTTATTACTTGTTTGACTGTGTATACTTGCACACGTTTTTGCCCAACAATGTGTTGCACCTCAGAGCAGAAATCTTAAACATCACGGTGGTGGTGGCACTCCGGCTTTCATGACGCCGGGGATTCCAGGATTGCTATGGGAAACAGATTAGTGGTTGGCATATTCTAACACATGGATTCCTAGCATTTTGACAAACTCCTTCTTGGATTCTTCGTTCTTCGGCCCCGAGTCCTGTTTCGAATTTGTCTTTGGCGACATCTCGACAGGTTCAGGCGAGCCAGAGCATTCGCTTGGCGGGGAGATTAGGGTGTGTGATGGTTTCTTACTATGCCATTGACATCTCCCTCAAAGTCGAAGGATTCAATTTTGTTATAACAAACACTTGATGCTAGTCGTTTCTGCTAGCGACTTGTCTTTTGTACAACTCTTCTTTATAGGCATTTTGCCCTGAATAGATCATTGTAATTTCCGACCTCTTGTAAGGCCTTGTAATCTATTAATAAAATAGTATTCATTTTTGCAGTATTTCTGCAATCTTTGCTTTTGCTTTATTCAGCGTTTCTTTGTTTTACTGCTTTCGCTCGAATTATTGCATCTTTGCCCGAGAAGGGTTAGTATACCCCCAAATAATTTTGCACTTGTTGAGCAAGTGGAAATTACCTTGCTTCTTGTGCGCTGGACACGTCTTCTACCTATTTTGATGATCATTCGTAGTTCCAGGTGGTTACCTCCGACGTCGTTTAGAGTGGAGTTTCCCAGTTCTGCTGGATACTGGTGCGAGTTTTTTCTTTCACTTTCGCTTATTTGAAAGTCTGTGCCAACGACCATATTCTCCGACTTCATTTGAGGTTTGATTCGTTATTCCTGGCTCTTTTTCCGAGAGGGAAGTGGCGGAGAGTGTCGAGCTTGGTGGCTTCGGGCTTTACGTTTGGATTATTTTAACTCTTGTTCTGAGTAGAAAGCGACCATAAGTGTCGAGCTCGGTGGCTTCGTGCTTTTCTCTAAATTTGAATTGATCCCTCCTAGCTCTAACTCAAAGTGGAAAGTGACCAGTGTCTTTGGGCTCAGAGGCGTCGAGTTTCTGGGATCAGAGGCATCAGGATTTTGAGTTTGGTTCATTCTACTCTTGTTCCTAATAGAAAGTGACTAGTGTTGTTGGGCTCAGAGGCGTCACGCTTTTGAGTTTGGCTCATTCTTACTCTTATTTCAAGTAGAAAATGACCAAATGGTGTCGGGCTCGAAGGTGTTGGTACTTTTGAGACTCCAAAGTGATTACTTAGAATTCTTTTTTCGAATTCGAAGGCTTCCGGAGGTGTCAGGCTCGATGGCATCGAGCTTTGTATTCAGGTCCAAACTGGGGACCTAGGATTCTTAGGCCAACCCTCTTCGGATTTTATTGCCAGGACCACTCCTTCGAGTTGTTCCGCAACCAAGATCTTTGAGGCATGTCAGGCCTCAGGGTTCTTATGCCAACCCTCTTCGAGATATGAGGGCTCGGACCTCGTATTGTCACCTTCATGCGTATGTAGTTTCGAGGACATTGAGTTTGTCGAGGATGATGTACTTGGGCTTTAAGTACTCCGGAATGGTTCCTTCGACTCTGATTCTGAGTTGAGGCGTCCGGAGGTGCCAAGGATTGAGTGCTCGGGCTTTTGTTTTGGAATCTAAACGGGGGATCCAGGGTTCTAATGCCAACTCTCTTCGAGCTGACACGCTCGAAACTTTGTAGAGCTACCGTGTTGGAGGTCTTTTCTTCGTAACACATTTGCAATATATAACTTAAACGGACACCAGCTTAAGAACAAATGTTTATTGAAATAAAATAAAGGGCGTGCCTCATTAAAACCTCTACTGACCAAAATACCCAATAGGAAAAAAGGTCGCAGAGGGAAAAGACTACATCGCCCTATTACACCTTTGACGTAGCTGAAATAAAGTTTGAGGTGTTTCGCATTCCACGATCTCGGTATTGGCTGCATGGAGAGTTCTTTTAACTTGTAACCTCCTTTCGTCAGTTCTTCGCTGATCCAAAATGGTCCTTCCTAGTTAGCTGAGAGATTGCCCTCGTGGGTTTCCTTCCTTGCGTTCATAATTTTCCTGAGTACGAGTCTTATTTTCTAAAGGCTCTTGAGAACACCTTCTTGTTGAACTGCTTTGCAACCCTTTGCTTGGATGCATTTTTCAGCACTTTGGAGAATGGGAGGGACTGATCAGCCGACCTCACCAAAAATCTTGATAGGGCTGCAATTCTCCCTGTGAGCCTCTGCACTTCTTTCATGCAATTCAGATTTCTCATCTCAATCACCGCCCAACACTTGTCTGGGTTGGCTTTTATTCCTCTATGAGTGATTATGAATCCGAGGAATTTTCTGCCTAAGACCCCACAGGAACATTTTTCCGGATTGAGTCTGATCTAGTACTTCCTGATGACCTCGAATACCTCGAGGAGGTCTTCGCGGTGAAGGATTTTGTTTGATTTCACTACCATGTCGTCCATGTTTTTGTTGATGTGATTCGTGAATACGTTGTCCATGAGACGCTGGTATGTCGCTCCCACATTTTTTAGGCTGAAAGGCATAGCTATGTTGTATTAATTAGTCGTATCGATCATAAAGTCAGTCTTTGGGGCATCCAGTGGGTGCATCTTGATATGGTTGTAGGCAGAGTAAGTGTCCATGAAGCTCAGGACTTGGTACCCCGACGTCTCATCTACCAGCGTGTCTATGCTTGTTCTTCTTTATTAGTACCACGTTGGATAACCAAGTGGGGTACTTAATTTCTATCATAACCTTGATTTTAGTAGTTTGCTCGTTTCTTCCCGGGCTGCCTGGCGCTTTTCTCCTGCCATTTTCCTCTTCTTTGAGAGATTGGCTTTGCCTCAGGATCTTTAGCTAGTCTGTGACAAGCTACTTCAATATCTATTCAAGGCATGTCTCCGGGAGACCATGCGAACAGATCGACATTCGAGGCTAACACATGTATTACGGCTTGCTCTTCCTTTTCCGGTAGCTGGGTTCTGATCTTGACTTTCTTCTCTGGTCCAGTGATCACGACATGTTTGATGTCATCCACTGGAATAGGTCGACACTCATTTTCCCCGCGAGGATCGAGCTCCACAATAGTACATCGATTGGCCGTAACCCCCTGGGGTTCTTCCTTAGCCTCTTTCAGAGTCCCTAGCTTTTCTCAAGCAGTTGACATAGCATTACCCCGCCTCTTGTTGGTCAGCGTGTATGGTGGCTATCTGTCCATCCTTGAGTGGAAACTTCATTGCCAAGTGTGGCGTGGAGACTATCGCTCTCAAAGCATTGATGATGGGTCTTCCTAATCATGTTGTAAGCGATGTTTGTCATATAGTTAGATTCCACTATGAGGATCTGGGCATGTACACTCTTCGCTCTGAGGTCTGCTCGAAAGGCGATCAGTACGTCAAAGTACCCCATGACTTTAGTGGATGCTCTTAAGAATCCGACTAGACTGCCGCTATATGGCTTGATCACCAAGGTAGGTAGCCTCATCTGGTTGAACGCTTTCCTGTAGATCACGTCTACCGAGCTTCCCTGGTCGACCAACGCTTGTTTGACAAAAAAATTTGCGAGCTCAACCGTTACAACCATTGAGGCTTTCTGATATCGATCGATCCCTCAATAGTTGGTTTCTGTAAAGGTGGTCAGAGGGAGTGGTTCCACCTCCGAGGTTATGGAGTATATCGACTTGGTTTTGTGGAGATACCTCTTATGGCTTCCACGAGTGTCGCCTCCCCCAGCGAACCCTCATGCGATCCGGTTGATCCTATTATCTGGCGGTGGGGGCCCATTTCCTTGAGTGGCTACCGCTCCCTGTTGTGGGTTATTATGAGCAGGGGATCCGCCTTTTCCCTGACCTCAGTTGTTATTTTGTCTATCTGGTTACCTTCTCTAGCCTCAGTCCACATACGTTTCCAAGTGTCCAGCCTTGATCAGTTTCTCGATCTTGTACTTGAGGTTCTGGAATTCGTTAGTTGTATGGTCGTGCTCTCCATGGTACTCAGAGTATTTTGTGAGATCTGCGCCTTGGGGACTTTTCATTCTGATGGGGTAGGTTTATCAGATTGTTTTCGTGGGATTCTCGGAATATCCTTCCCCTTCGAACAGTGAGGGGAGTTAATCCATCTTTTTGAGTTTTTGTGTCTCGGGCTCCATTTTCCTCCCTCTTTGGTTGGGGGTTTGGGCCTTTCCTTTGTCAATTTTCACCGGGCCTTGAACCTTGGTCGCGGCGGGTTCTTCCATATTGATGTAGTCTATTGAACGTCACCTGAGCTCGTCTAGGGTGCTCGGTTGGCGTCGGGCAAGTGAGTCCGAGAATGGTACGGGCTTCCTGCCGGGGATCATCGCATGTAGGGCTACAGGATGGCAGTGCTCTTCACTATAGCTCGGTTGGTGGAAAAGCGAGATCTAAACTTTTTGATTAGATTTTTGTAAAAGTGGAGGCATCCTCTTGATAGATTTGAGAACCAGCCGAGGGTCGACTTCTCTAATAGGCAGGGAAAGGTGTTTCACTTGAATCCATCTGAGGCCTTGAGGAGCATCAACCGTGATTTAAAATGCTTAAGGAACTCTTCGGGGTCTGTCCTTCTATCGTAGGGCTTGATGTTTGGCACTTGGAATTTCTTGGGGACCTTGGGCGAGTAACTCTTCATGTGTCTTCTTTCTTGGCGCCTGCGATGTATTCGTCCCTATGAAGGGGGCTCAGCGAGGTATCCGTCGAAGAGTAGCTTTCATAATGACTGAAGGTGGAACTGCTGTTGGAATTGCTATCAGAGGAACGACCTGGGCTAGGGCTTGGTGACCGAGCTCTGCGTTTCTTGTCCCTCTAATGTCCGCTTCTATGCCTTCTTGGAGGTGGTAGGGGTGCTTGAGAAGTGCCGAGTTGTAGTGTCTTTTCCTGCTAGATTATGGCGCTCAGGCACCGCTTCAATGCTTCATTCTCCACCTTCAGGATTACTTCAGGTTCATGTTAAGGGACTCTTGGTTGCATCATGTCGTTCCTGCGCATATGCCCTGCAACGACAATGCTGGTTTGCCCTGCAACGACAATGTTGGTCCGTCCTTCTATTACCCTCTCACTTAGTCCAGTTTATCTCATTTATCTCCATCGCAAAAAATAACTACTAAACTTCAAAGATGTCTCATCTTCAAAGCTTAGTATGGGTAGTTGTTGGAAAAAATATCTAAGGACGAATAAGAAGGGGAGATCATACTTAATAATCAAAGAACAAACCAGAGTCATCTAGTTAGATTGTTGCCAGAAATGATGCATTAGTTCATCAGAATTAAAAGTGTTGTTAAAAACTACAAGACAAGCCACCATAATCAAAATATTAATTTTCTTATACATCTTCTAGTGCCAACATGATCACAGAGACATACTGAAAGCATAACTCTATATCTAAAAACAATTAAAAAAAGGAAATTTTCATATATGGTGGAAGATCAACAAGTTTTTCATGAAAACAGGTGGTGTATTTTTCAATAGAATCCAGGAGGAATTATTGCATCATTTCTTGTTGAAACTTTGTTAAGTGTGAATTGGAAAAAGTCCCACATTGGGTAGACTAAACACTTCTATAGTGTAAAAAGCCTATAAAAGGGAGACTCCTCCTCACTTATTTCTCACACCAAACTTGACGATCAAGCATCTCTCCCCAGGTTTTTCTCTCTTCTCTCTAAACTTCTTTGTTCTTCTCTAGAAAGCTTGAAGCATTTTCAAGCTAAAGAGTGGTTTTCATAACCATATTGAGGGTGTATATCTTATAGCGAATTTTCACGATGCAGTGACATTTCGTAGCAGTTTTTGACTGGGCTGTTTTATCCTGGGGACGTCGTGGTTGATAGCCTGCTTGCACCTTGGAGCAGTGCCACGAAACGTCTTAATAAGAGCGACCTAGTCCGCGACTCATCCTAGTAATCTCTTCGGCTTGATTTTTGAAAACAGTGTTGTTTTGGGGAAAGTTCTGGCTAGGAAAGACTTGGTACTTAAGAGTGTCCATTCTGACCCACCTCTCTTTCCTGGGAACTTACTTGGATTAACATTTTTAAGACGTTTCTATTTCAGCCGTGACAACCGAAGAAATTACTGGTGCTGGTTCCTCTGCCTCTGACTTCAACAAACCATTCCGGTTTGAGGGAGCTCACTTCAAACGTTGGCAACAAAAGATGCTTTTCTTCTTGACTGTGAAAAAGGTTGCCAATGTTTTGACTGATGAGATTCCAGTGGCGAATGAAACCGCTGAACCTGATGAACTAGCCAAAACTGCAAAAGAAATACTCCTATGGAATGAGCATGACTATCTCTGTAAGAATTTTATTCTTAACGGACTTGCTGATGATCTTTATGATTATTACAGCACTTGCAGGTCTGCCAGGGATGTATGGAATGCTCTGAGAAAGAAATATGATACTGAGGAAGCTGGTGCTAAAAAATATGATGTGAGCCACTACCTCAATTACAAGATGTCAGATGAAAAATCTGTAGAGACTCAGTCACATGAGATTCAGAAAATAGCTCATGAAATTATATCTGAAGGCATGGCCTTAGATGAACAATTTCAAGTAGCTGTTATTATTGACAAGCTTCCTTCTGCTTGGAAGGATTTCAAAAATTCTCTCAGACACAACACCAAGGAATTTTCTCTAGAAAGTCTGATCACCCGACTCCGAATTGAGGAGGAATCTCGGAAACAAGATCAGAAAGTTGAAGTCTTGTATGTTTCAAACAACAGGAAAACAGGAGCGGTTCTGAAGTCAACTGGCCAACAGGAGCGGTCCTCCATTTACGTGTTACAACTGTGGGAGAACAGGTCATATGGCACGCAAGTGTAGGAACAGCCTAATCCTGCTCCGCAGGCTAACCTGACTGAAGAGCATTTTACTGTTATGATTTCTGAATCAACCTTGTTGGTGGATCTAAAGGATGGTGGTTGGATACTCGATCATCTATCCATGTGTGCAATGACTGTGCTATGTTCAAAACATACATGGCTGCTGATGATAAGAAAGTGCTGCTGGGCCCCTCACACCACTATTGTTGCTGGTACTGGAGATGTGGAATTGAAATTCACTTCTGGAAAGATTCTGATCCTGAAAGATGTGAAGTACACTCCAGAGATTAGGAAGTATCCAGTTTCTGGCTTTCTTCTGAATAAGGCAGGGTTAACTCAGACTATTGGGGGGATTTATATACTTTGACTAAAAATAGTATTTTTGTTGGGAAAGGGTACGCCACTGATGGCATGTTCAAACTGAATGTTGAAATGAATAAAACTTCTCCTTTTGCTTATATGTTGTGTGATTTTAATATTTGGCATGCTCGTTTTTGTGGTGTTAATAAACGCATTATTTCTAATATGAGTAACTTAGGATTAATCCCTAAGTTATCCTTAAATGATTTTCAAAAATGCGAATTTTGTAGTCAAGCAAAAATTACGAAAACATCGCATAAATCAGTAACGAAAGAATCTGAACACTTGGATCTAATTCATTCAGATATATGCGAATTAGACGGAACGTTAACCATAAATGGCAAACGTTATTTTATCACTTTTATTGACGATTGTTCAGACTACACTTTTGTATACCTTATGAAAAATAAAAGTGAAGCGCATGATATGTTCCAAGTTTTTGTAACAGAAGTTGAAAATCAATTTGAAAAAAAGATAAAGCGTTTTCGAAGTGATAGAGGAACTGAGTATGATTCCCAATTATTTAATGATTTTTATAAATCAAATGGAATCATACATGAAACGACTGCACCATATTCTCCTGAAATGAATGGTAAAGTAGAAAGAAAGAATAGAACTTTTACCGAATTGGTAGTTGCTATTATGCTTCATTCTGGTGCTGCATCTCACTGGTGGGGGGAAATTTTGTTAACCGTATGTTATGTTCTGAATAGACTTCCAAAGTCTAAAAGCAAAATTTCTCCTTATGAAGTCATAAAGAAAAGACAACCTAATGTGTCTTATTTTCGAATCTGGGGTTGCTTGGCTTATGTCAGGATTCCAGATCCAAAAAGAGTTAAACTCGCCAGCAGAGCCTATGAATGTGTATTCATTGGGTATTCAGTAAACAGTAAAGCTTACAGGTTTTATGACCTTAAAGCTAAAGTGATCATAGAGTCAAATGATGTTGACTTTTATGAAAACGAATTCCCTTTTAAATCTAGAAATAGTGGGGGCACCGGAACTAGGAACGTTGAAAACAACGAACAAAGGGAAATAGAACCTCGAAGAGGTAAGAGAGCACGTGTTGCTAAGGACTATGGACCCGATTATATGGTCTATACGTTAGAAGAGGATCCAACTAGCATTCAGGAAGCATTGTCTTCTTTGGATGCCAATTTGTGGCAAGAAGCCATCAATGACGAGATGGATTCTCTAGAGTCTAACAAGACATGGCACTTAGTGGACTTGTCTCCTGGTTGCAAACCAATTGGATGTAAATGGATTTTGAAAAAGAAACTAAAACCCGATGGCACTGTTGATAAATACAAGGCTCGTCTTGTAGCCAAAGGTTTTAGACAAAGAGAGAATATAGATTTCTTTGACACATATTTACCTGTTACTAGAATTACATCCATAAGGGTACTAATTTCGTTGGCCGCTATTTACAATTTGATAGTACACCAAATGGATGTCAAAACTGCTTTTTTAAATGGTGAACTGGAAGAAGAAATCTATATGGAGCAACCTGAAGGTTTTGTAATTCACGAGTAAGAACACAAGGTCTGTAAGTTGGATAAGTCTTTGTACGGTCTCAAACAAGCTCCTAAACAATGGCATGAGAAGTTTGATAATTTGATAATATCGAATGGGTTTAAAGTGAATGAAAGTGACAAATGCATTTATTACAAAACCGAAAATGACATTTGCACAATCATATGTCTCTATGTAGACGACTTACTCATATTTGGATCAAACATTCGTGCTGTAAATAAAGTGAAATCACTGTTGTGCAACAACTTTGGTATGAAAGACCTTGGAGAAGCAAGTGTAATACTTGGTATTAAGATCACTAGGTCCGAAAAAGGAATTTCCTTGGATCAATCTCATTATATTGAGAAGATCTTAAAGAAATACATTTATTTTGATTGTAAACCTGCTTGTACACCTTATGATCCGAGTGTCAAACTTTTTAAGAACACTGGTGACAGTGTTAGACAAACGGAATATGCGAGCATCATTGGCAGCCTAAGGTATGCCACTGATTGTACTAGACCCAACATTGCCTATGTTGTGGGATTGCTTTGCAGGTTTACTAGTCAACCTAGCATAGAGCATTGGCACGCTATCGAGAGAGTCATGAGATACCTTAAAAGGACCATGAATCTCGGACTACATTATCAGAGATTTTCTGCTGCACTTGAAGGATACAGTGATGCAGATTGGAATACTCTATCAGATGATTCCAAAACAACTAGTGGCTATATATTTAGTATAGCTGGTGGTGCTGCCTCTTGGAAATCTAAGAAACAGACCATGTTAGCTCAGTCCACTATGGAGTATGAAATGATAGCATTGGCAACCGCTAGTGAAGAAGCTAGCTGGTTGAGATGCTTACTACCAGAGATCCCTTTATGGGAAAAACCGATGCCAGCTGTGTTGATCCACTACGATAGTACCGCAGCTATTGCAAAAATAGAGAACCGTTATTTCAACGGTAAAAGGCGACAAATACGTCGTAAGCACAGCACTGTGAGAGAATGTCTCTCAAAAGGAGCTGTGAGAGTGAATCATGTACGCACTGATCAGAACTTAGCTGATCCTTTGACGAAAGGATTAGCTAGGGATAAAGTCCAAAATATATCTCAAAGGATAGGACTACTGCCTTTAGAATCATGAGTCACTCACGATGGTAACCCGACCTAAAAGACTGGAGATCCCAAGAATTAGGTTCAATGGGTAATAACAAGTTGTGAAGTGATACGAGATGAACATGCTATTATAAGTAAAGAAGCATGATTCCTGGAGCGACGTAAGGTTGAGGTAATAGAAACTCTTAATGAGATCTATACTCTATGTAGAGTGGAGTACCTAGCTACAGGAGTACTCTTGATAGACTCACATTTGTGAATGTGGAAGTGGGTGATGACTCATATTTATATGTGTTATTTATGCTCTTATCACTTAAATCAACACAAGTTCTCAAAGTAATATTCGTGCTTTATTAGGTAAATATTAGTTATTTAGAGGAAAGAAGCGTTAGGAGCTTGTTTGTTATCATTTGACACTTTAGGTGCCTTTGTGAATATATTGATGTTTTGCTTGAGTGCTGCAGCGGTAGACGCTATGCAGCGGTAAGCGCTATAGCGCTATATGTCGGTGGGACAGCTAGCTGGACACTTTTGGAGCCTACTACTATTTGATGAGTCATCATACTTATCCCTTGCTGTTCAGAATTTGTGGAAGCTTTTTAATGACAAATAGGACACTTGGAGCATTCTTATTGAAAGATGTCATTGTCACCTTTTTGTAAATATCTACTTTATGAGATGTGGATAATATCTATCTCACTACTTCTTCTTCCTCACAACTTAGAATTCAGAATAAGGAGAGTTTTTGGAGAGGAAAACGTGACACCCTTCTCCTCCATTGACCCTCCACTTTAAGCTTTTTGTTTTTCAAGAGAAGATTATCATTTCCAGCGCTGTGAAGCGATGCTGTAGCGTCAGCAACCCGTCACATGAGAAGGAGGCCACTACGTGCATCTTTTGCAACCTTGCTTCTTCTTTTTTTCATTTTCGGTAATATGAGCTTTTTGGTTTGTATTATGTTGATGATGTTCATCATGAGCTAAAAACTTGGCAGTTGGATTGTTTTAAGCTTCGTAATGACTCTTTAGTATTAGCAATATAACGTTATGATGTTTTGTGTTTCAACCCTTGTTCTTTAATGCTTTCAAATTTGTTTTGGGAATGGCCAACTGAAATAAGTAGATTCGTAGGTACAGACATGGTTTACGAATAGAACTCAAGGGTTGATATGAATGAAAGGTTGTTTAAAGACATTTAGACAATTTGTGCTTAACTCTAGACATATGGGAGCAATAGTTCATAAGGTAAAAGCTGTAAGTTCTTTATTATACAGGGGTAAAACTTATTTAGAGCCTAGAAATAGGAATCTTGTAACACAACCCTGACGACAGTGACTGAAGGGCACGCTGCCATACCGCTACAGCGCTTAACGCTACAGCGTCTAACGCTATAGCGCTTCACTACTGAGAAATTACTTAGCAAAGAACAATCCAACTCACTTTATCAACTCTTGAACTTTCTTTACTTGTTTATTTACATTTATGTTAATCACAATGACATTACTTGTTGACAATTTGTATTTGTTACTTGTTTTTCTCACTAGCTAAATTACTAATTTAAATATAGAAGTACACTCAACAATCTCCGTGAGAACGATCTTTACTTATCATTATATTACTTGTTGCGATTGTGTATACTTGCAAATCTACTTTTCGCACAACAAATTTTTGGCGCCGTTGCCGGGAATTGTGAAAGTTAATTTCTATTATTTAGTTAGTAAGTTTAGTTAGTTTAGATTCTTTTGCTTAGTGTGTTCTATTTTTCCAGCAATTTTTTTATTTTGTATTGTGTTTTGTGTTTGTAGTGTGTTCCTCTTTGTTTTTATTTGTGTTTAGTTGAAAGAAAAAAATTCCACTTTATGCCATGGACCATTGGAATTTTTACTCCATGCAAGCAAGGAATGCTCAACAACAATTTGTCAACTAAGATTTCCATGAGGATGAATATGAAAGGGGCTGTTATGAGACAAATTTCATGCCCATGACATCCCAAAATTTGGATTATGGCATGGAAAATGTTGTGCGTGAGCAAGATTCATATTCTCAAGCTCAAACGGAAGGATCACATGAGGACAACTCTAATCTAAAAGAACTCTTAGCTCAATTCCTTGAAGATAGCAAATTGGATAATGACAACTTTGAAGCTTCATGTAAGAATATAGAGGCTCACGTTAAGACTATAATGGAGCATCTAAAAGAAGAGAGTTGTGTTGAAGAAGTGGTTGAGCTAGAAGAAAAGAGTTGTGTTGAAGAGGTGGTTGAGCAAAAGAAAGAAAAAAGTGTAGAGTTTGAAAATGATTGTTATCATTTGGGCAACTCTGATTTTAAAGAAATTTTTGCTCAATCCATTGAATCCACTGAATTGGTTGAGCAAGAGGAAGAAAAAGAGAATGTAGAGTATGAGCTTGAATATGGTCATTTGGAAATAGTGGAAGAAAAACAATTTTTTTTTGTAGTTGTAGAAAAAGAAAACTTCAAAAATAGTGACAAGAAAGAAAAACCAAGGGTGAGGTATGAAAAGAGTCATGTGACAATTGGGACTCAACCCTTGGTAATTGAAGAAAATATCCCTCCGCAAAATGAGCTTCAATTTTTTCAAAAGAGGGGGAATTCCTATCCCAAATGCTTATTGGTTGGGGCATGGGAACACTTGCTTCCATATGCCAAATACATGGGATTTCTAACAAAAAGGAGAAAGCGGAAGGATGATATTTTGTTCTTGTCCTATTATCCACCCTAACTTGGGTTTTGAATGTCAAGTCTAGCTAAGGACTCTTAAACTAAGCGCTACTGGGAGGCAACCCAGATTTTTAAGACTAATTATGTTTTCTATGTGTTTTTGTTTTTACTATTGCAGGTATGAATAAGGAGACTTGTGGTATGTATGTGCTGTCAATTATGCGAAATTCTGATGCTGTAGCACCATGTGCTATAGCACTCGTAGTTGAGGTGTTGAGAATGTGGTAAAATAGTTAAAAAGAAGATGATGAGAAAGATGAAGGAGAGCATAATAAGAAAGATGAGGGAAGTATCAAATCACACCACCTACCCAAAACCTTTCCACCACACCTTCACCTAAACCATCACCAACCAAACAACCATCCCCTCCATCTATAACACCTCCAAATTCTCACAGTTCCAGCCATAAATCTATCCTTACCTCAAGCCAAACCATCAAACCTTATTCAAATACCTTCCTCATTTCCAAAACAACCCACTCCACACAAGTTCCTATCTCCCAAGAAACTTCCCTCACAAAAACAAAAATCATCTCAACCTCACAAGAGAACAAAATCCACCAAAAACTCAGCCTGCCACAAAGCAACCACCAATGCTATTGGAAACTAAAGTGTAGAGAATGAATGCTGTCACAAGTGGCGCTACAACATCAGTATCAGAAGGCAGTGGTGCAGCATCTGCTGTAGCACCAAAAAAAGCTGTGAGAACAAAAATGGTGGACATCCAAAAAGAGGCCAGGGGTACCTAAATCTGTTGTGGAGGAACCTAATTCTGTTGTAACAAATGATTGGGTCCCCTCTCCTACACCGGAGCCGCCATTAGCCAAAGATACCTACCACAAGACTTAGTCTGGCTGAGGACTCTTAAACAACGCGCTCCTGGGAGGCAACCCAAGGTTCATAAACTAACAATTTTGTGTTTTTAATTTTTCTTTTGTTCAGGAGTGAATTTTGTGAAGTGGGAAAAGAAGCCACCAAAGGAGAAACCCTGGGACCAAGTTGGCAGATGACCCTCCACAAGAAAAGTGCCAGCTAGCGCTGTAGCGGCTGATGCTACAGTGCCTAAACCCCAGTCCCCGCACAAACCTGCATCTGAGGAGAATACTCTTTATCTTTCTGCAGAGAGGGAAGCAGCAGAAAAGCTGGCTGAGATGAAAGCTTACAAGGAAGCAGAGGATCCCCGAATGAGGCTACAGCGCCTAGCGCTGTAGCGGCAGGAAAGCAGAGCCACCACAATGCCCACCAGAGCAAGCAATAGGCTCAAATATGGGTTAGCAAACAAGTACTCTAACCCTTCTTTTAAAAAAATAAATAAATAAATAATGTTGTTTGTTTGTTTTCAATAAATCTGTTAGGTGCTATAATGTTTGTTCTTGCATCTAACTGTATGTTTAGAGTTTTATTTCTGTTGTTTTTAATTCTGTTGAGTTTTAGTCATAGGCCTCTCCCATTAGAATTGCATGAAAAGTGGAGACACTGGTAGGTATTAAGTTGGGGGGAGGTCCGTAAATGTGTTTAATGTTATATGTGAAATGTTAATGTTATGTGTGTTGCACCCCGAAAAATCCCGGTTTGGGTTTCTCAATGTACAACGTGGAAAATTTTTGGAGCCGCCACCAATATTTTAATTTTAAGACCAAAACATTGAAAAAAGGTCTTTTGGACAAGGTGGATGGTCTTTTGAAAACTAGAGATATAGGTTCGGGAGTCGATTACGTGCGAGGAAGGTGTTAGCACCTCACGCGTCCTTTCTACCGAAAGGGAACCTCTAATTAAATGTGTGGTTTTAACATTTGATTTGAAGAATATCTAGGTTTGCCTATTTATTTGAAGAATGAATGGGAAAACTTAACAAAAACTTTATTTTTGGCGAGAAAGGGGAAAAAAAAGGGTTTTTAGAAGAAGTGCTTGACGGGACATGGCCCGCTCCTACGTATCTCCCGGTGCGATGGAGAATTCAAAGCTACGTAATTCTTGGTTATCTTTTTTGAAAAGTTTTTGTTTTTTTTTATCTTTTTTGGTGAGTTTTTGAAATAGGGCGAGCATTAGTAAATGATTAAACTAGCAGAGGCTATGATGAATCATTACTAAATACTCAAAAAAAAGAGAGTTGTACCGCTAGTCAAACGAACAAAGGTTCTGATGGACTATTGATAACAACTCGTTTTTATTATCTTTTTTGAAAGTGATTTTCGAAAGAGATTGATTTGCACGATGATCAAACTAACAAAGATTATGATGGATCATCGTTTATTATTCTTATGAGAAAAGGACATTGCCACTAATAGCTAAACGAACAAAGGCTCTGATGAGCTACTAGCAACAATGGGTTTGAAAATGATTCTTTTTGTTTGTTTTATGAAAATGATTTGTTTATGGTTGCGAAAAGGATTTTTATTCGTTGCGCTTGACGAGAACGTGACTCGCTCCTACGTATCCCAAATGGGAATCAAAGCGACGTAGTTCTAATGAAAAATGTTTTTGAAAGGGTTTGAAAGGGGAAGAGCTTTCATAACGATCAAGCAAGCAAAAGCTTTGAGTGATCATTACTAATAACTCTTGATGGCATTCATGACAATCAAACAAGCCAAGGCTTTGAGTGATAGTCACTAATAACTCGCATTAATCGGAAAAGAGTTTGAAAGATTTTTGGAAAAAAGGGTGAAGGCACTATCAATGATTGATTACAAAAGTTCAAGCACATTCAATAATCACGAAATCATGCATATGTTGAATATTTAATCAAGACTAAACATGCCAACATGATCAAAAGACCCACTTATCAGGGATGCGAGGTAAAGTTCTCAAAGCAAGTGTGTGTGTGTAGGAGGGAGTGTATTTACCCTAATGACTCTATGCTACAACATGCATGTAGACTTACATCTTCATTAGGAGGTCATACACATGGATGGAATGTCATATTGAATTGAGACATTTTAAAATGCATCAAAAACAAGCAAGCAATTGATCATAGGCATAGAATGATCTTAATTAAACTAAGGAACATATGAGCAACGATTTCTCAACAACATGAACAAAAGGGGAAATTGCATCAAGGCTAAGGTAAGCCTATCCTTTGCATTCATGAATAAGTGCCCAAAGGCTAGTAACACAATCAAAGAGGAGGGAGCATCAAGGTTTTGGGTAACCTATCCTTTGCAATACCCCATGGACCTTAAACCGTAAACCTAACTATCTTTTATTCATTAAGAAGTTAAAAAGAGGGAGGCTGAATCATCTGAAACCATCTTCACCACGTAGAACATGATGCACTAGGCATAAGTGGGAATCATATGATTCATCATCAACAATGGACAATAATATACAAGAACAAGTAAATAAACACTAAAGCTAAGTAGAATCACATAGGGCAGTTTTGGCATGGATCACAATAATTAAATAATGACAAATGTAAAGACAGAAATACCTCTAATGAAGGCGGATCTTACAACTTGAAGAATGCAACCCCAACTAACTCTTAGCGAAAGATCAGTTCTGACGGACCAACGGAACGAAGAGAGCACAAATAAAATATAGAAGAGTTTTTCTGAAAAGATGAGATTTGCGAAAATTGGCTTCTCTGATCTTGTGAAAATGTGTGTTTTTGAAATGAGATTTGGTGCGCCTATTTATAGGAAAAAACCAAGGTGATCTATTTTAGGAAATGGAGTAATCGATTAGTTGTTAAAAACAATTGGTATGCATAATCGATTAGGTGCCTTGGATTTCAGATTCAATACTCGATTAGGTGCCTTGGATAATCGATTAGGCACCTTCCAAAACCATAAGAAACTTTCCAAAATAGGTGATAATCGATTATGGTGCTTAGTTATAAAAGTGGATAATCGATTATGCTCCTGAACACTTTTCAGGAGGATAATCGATTATAGGCTTGAAGAAATGAAGTGTGTAATCGATTAGGCACTTTCCAAAATCATAGAAACTTTCCAAAATAGGTGATAATCGATTATGGTGCTTAGTTATAAAAGTGGATAATCGATTATGCTCCTGAACACTTTTCAGGAGGATAATCGATTATAGGCTTGAAGAAATGAAGTGTGTAATCGATTAGTGGCTTCCTAAAACATAAGAATCGATTATTTCCTTATAGGGAAAAGGAAGGAAATCGATTAGCTTGAATTTAGGATATGTTGAAATCGATTTTTTGCTTGAATATACTAGGGAGGAAATCGATTTCTTCTAATTTTTGGAAGCAATGTGAATCAAATATAGTCTTTGTAAAATCGATTTTATGCTTCTAAAAAAAATATTTTCACAAGTTTTGTGCTTGTCCTATTTAATCTTGCATGCATGAGGTTTGTTAAAAAAATATTTTCATGCAAAATTACACAAGTTGAATCACAGATTACACATGAAGTCTGCTATTTATTTTTGTGTGGAAAATTAGGGTTTGGACCTAAGCCGGACAAAATTGGGGTATGACAGCTGCCCCTCTTTGTCTGAATTTTAACGAGGAATATGAATTGGCCGAAACATATTCCAAGGCAAAATGAAGATAAAGAATTCAGAAATTATACCGATTTTGTCTACTTGGGGAAACCCGAATTTTCCTCTGTTTCTTTTTCTATATTTTTTTTTGAATAGATGGGCTTGAGAACAAACGGGGAACGGTCAACACTTGGCGCATTAACCGAGAGAGAAAATGACGGACCACTCGGGATCTGAAGGAGCACTAAGGCTCTGAAGGACCACTCAGGGTCTGAAGGAGCACTAAGGCTCTGAAGGTCTAATTTGCAGTCGATGCTTGGCGCATTGATTGGAGTTAAACTGAAGGACCGACGAGGTCTGAAGGGCATGCCTAAGCCTGATGGACCAATGGGTCTGATGGAGCGCAAACTAGCAACGGTACTAGTAAAACGGTCTGCTTGGGGGGTGACCTTTTCCGAGCGGCCATGATGGGTCAAGATCAGATCCGGAACTGATATGTTGACCATGAAGGACGTCCACTGTGTCTTAGGCTGACACAACTAGTCTGAAGGACCACTCGGGGTCTGAAGGACTTACCCGCAGCTCGAATACGAGGTGAAGTCTGCTTTTGAAGGGACACTTGGGTCCTGAAGGGATTCACGAATCCTGTTGATTGATTGATTGAAATGACCAATGCTGCCGCACTGAATTGAGGTACCTGCATACGTCAGTTGATGCAAGGGATAGTGCATGGAGTATGGGCGCATGTTATGCAAGGGCATGTTATGCATGTGCATGCAATGCTATGATTTTGGTGTGATGATGAATGTGGTGAAATGCTATTCCTGATTCTTCATCTTTTTTGTCAGCTTTCTCCTTTCTGACTGTTTGCTTTTCTTGATTTTTTTTCTTTGACCAGCTTTCTTTTTTCTGATCGTTTTTTTTTGCTCTTTTGCTCTTTTGGCTTATTCCTTTTGCTGGTTCGACCAACCCGCGACAAGACTGAGGGACCGATTGGAATTGTGGTGGCGTATAAGCCCAGTGCCGATTGTCTTGTAATTTGCCATCTGAAATGGCCTATGAGTGCAATTATTTCCTTGTAAGCTTAATTTGCCCTGAGAAGTTGCTTCCTTCCCATAACTTTTAAAAATTTGCAATGATTGTGTGCTCTATGATTTATGCACATGTTTTACAGGTCAGTGTTACCATCATCATAAAACGTTTATTTGAGCAGAAACAGCAAGGAAATAGAAACACAAACAGACGTGAGAAAGATTGAACTTTATTGATGTAGAAATCGGTCGCACAAGAAGTTACGCCAACTGTTCAATACATTTGAAAGTTTAAACTACTAAAAGACACGAAAAAGAGAGAAACTGATTTCTGACTGTCCGTCTCTGTGGAACAGTGCTAAACATTTATGTCCTTGACCTTGATCACCTCCTCATCCAAGTCTTCAGGGGAGTTGTATGCCTTTCTTTACTTTTCATGCCCAAGCTTTCCGACCCTAATTTTTGCCTGGATCGCCCTTTGCGGGTTTTCAATCCACCGGGTCGCTCTGATTTTGCCTAGGCCGCCCTTTGCGGGTTTTCAACCTAGCGAGCTAATTCTTACTGGGCTTGTCTTTCTCTTTTTTCGTCTATTTCTTTCAGGCATAATACTTCTTCACTTGATCGGAATTGACGGGATTCCTTAAATCTTCTCCGTCCATGTTCGTGAGTATCAGCGCTCCTCCGGAGAAGGCTTTCTTGACTATGTACGGGCCCTCATAGGTGGGAGTCCATTTTCCACGGGGATCACTTTGAATAGGCAGGATCTTCTTGAGCACTAGGTCTCCCTCATTGAACCCTCGGGGACGAACTTTCTTATCGAAAGCGGTTTTCATCCTTTGCTGGTATAGCTGCCCATGACACAAGGCTGTGATTCTCTTCTCCTCAATGAGATTTAGCTGATCTAGGCGAGCTTGTACCCACTCTGCTTCTTCCAGCTTAGTTTCCATTAGTACCCGTAAGGAGGGTATTTCGACCTCGATAGGGAGGACTGCCTCTGACCCGTATACTAAAGAGAAAGGGGTTACCCCGGTCGATGTACGCACTGAAGTACGATAGCCGTGTAGAGCGAAAGGAAGCATCTCGTGCCAATCTTTGTACGTGACCACCATTTTTTGCACTATCTTCTTGATGTTTTTGTTAGGCGCTTCGACTGCCCCATTCATCTTGGGCCGATAGGGGGAAGAATTATGATGCTGGATTTTGAACTCTGCGCACAGGTCTTTCATCATTTTGCTGTCCAGGTTGCTGCCGTTATCAGTGATGATCTTGTTAGGAAGACCATAACGGCAAATCAAGTCTTTCTTCACGAACTTGGCGACCACTGAACTGGTTACACTGGAGTAGGAAGCAGCTTCGACCCACTTAGTGAAATAATCGATTGCAACAAGAATGAAACGATGTCCATTTGATGCTTTAGGCTCTATAGGGCCAATGACGTCCATGTCCCACATTGAGAACGACCAAGATGCAGTCATGACATTTAGAGAGGCAGGTGGCACATGAATGTGATCAGCGTAGATTTGGCACTTGTGGCACTTTCGGACGAAGCTGTAGCAGTCACCTTCCATCTGCAACCAGTAATAGCCGGCTCTCAAGATTTTTCTTGCCATGGTGTGCCCACTGGAATGAACCCCGAACGACCCTTCATGGACCTCTTTCATAATTTTTGCTGCCTCTTCCTCTGTCACACACCTCAGGAGGACCATATCATAATTTCTTTTGTAGAGAACTTCGCCATTCAAAAAGAAACTCCTCGACAATCTTCTGAGCGTTCTTTTGTCATTCTCTGATGCCCCGGGGGGATATTCTCTATTGATGACATACTGTTTGATATCATAATACCATGGCTTGCTATCAGGCTCTTTCTCAATTGCAGTGCAGTAATGATGTGCCGGGAGACCCCGATGTTGGATTCTGATACGAGTTAGATTTTTGTCGCAATTGATGTTGAACATTGACGACAGAGTTGCCAAAGCATCGGCCAACTGATTTTCACCTCGAGGGATATGCTGGAAAGTAATTTCGTTGAAAGACTCCATCAATTCCTGGACATAATTACAATAAGGGATCAATTTAGGATCTCTGGTCTCCCAATCACCTCTCACCTGATGAATAACCAAAGCCGAATCACCATACACATCGAGTCTTTTAACCTTCCATTCAAGGGCTGCCTGAATCCCCAAGATGCACGCTTCATATTCTGCGATGTTGTTAGTGACATAAAAGCTCAATCTGGCAGTGACCGGAACGAAACGGTTATCTGGGGAGATTAGCACAGCCCCAGCTCCGTGCCCCCACACATTGGATGCGCCATCAAATATTGTAATATCCCCAATTTTCGCTAATTAAATTATTCGGCGTGAAATTATATTGAGTGATTTATTTAGTTGGTTGAAAGCTAATTAAATTGAAATTGACTTGTTTGGATAATTAATTAATTCAATTGAGTGTCTAGTTGAGTTAAGCTCATCAAAATTAGGATACTTAAGCTGTTAGGAGTTATGAGGAATAGATTTAGTAAGTGAAGGGTAAGATGGTCCTTTCACATTACCTATATATAAGTACCTCCTCAACTGAACCCAAGGACCAACACTCCATTCCATTTCATTTTCTGGAAAATGAGCTGAAACAGAATAGTTAGAGAAAAAGGGAGAGAGTGAGGCGTGAGAGGGAGAGGAGGGTTTCTCAGAAATCCCATGCATGTCTGATCCTTCTCCACAATCTGAATCAGTTCATCATTTCCTTTCCATTGATGCTGGAATTGTAATCATCCCCCTTCTCCACCATGAGTTACCATTGTTAACCACCAAGCTTCTCTTAAGCAAATCTGAACCAAAACTGTTGCATGTTGTGTTGGAGAGCCTTAGAACCTACCTCAGTACCTACATCACGCTTTGGAGCATCCTAGGGAATACTTCAGTTGCTGGGTTTTCAGTGAAGGTGTGGAAGAGCCATTGTGGGGAGAGTTCGTGAGTTGCTTGCGTCCTTATTGTAAAGTCTCGGTGTGAAATCGTTGTTGTCTTCAAAAAGGTGAGTTCTATACTCACTAGGATTGTTAAATCATGTGTTATTGAGTTTGAAGGTGAATCGGAATGGACATGGGAACGATCGGAATAGAAAAGAAAACGCGAAAAACTGTTTTTCTGAAACACTGTTAGTCACGCACGGACCGTGTGTATGGGCGCACGGGTCGTGCGTGAGATTCTGGAACCACTGGTGCTGTTTTTGAAAACGCGCACGGGTCGTGTGCTAAGGCGCACGGACCGTGCGTATCTCTCTGATACGACATTTTGAAATACGTTCTAAGTCGTTCCGATTGGTCCTAAGTCCCTTCCCATCCACTCCCCAAGGTTCCCCTAGGATGGGAACACCGTAATTCTACATGTTTAGCTTTGACTGAAGTGGTAGTATTGATCGGGAAGTAATTCGGGATCGGAAAGGAATGACATGTTAAATGATGGACACGCACGGATCGTGTGTATGGGCGCACGGGTCGTGCGTGGTCTTCGGGTTGCCTCTTTTAAAAAGTGTTTTAAACCATTCCGAACGATTCCAATTGCTTTCTAATCCTTCCTTCCACCTTCCCCAATGTTGCTATGATTGAATTGCCCTGAATTGAGTGGTAATTGATTGTGATTGGATCCAAATTATGTTAGTACCATACAATTGGTTATGTTTGGATTATGTTCAGGTTAAGTGAATGCTCATGTGATTGACCATTGATTTCATGTTATGAATTTGTGTTTGATGTATTGTGCTGGATTGACTGGTTTAGTAAGATTGATAAGTTAAGTTAGCGAACCTTAGTAATCCATGAGAGATCACTTAATAATTAGACTTAGTTAGTAATTAGATCACCTTGGTAATAAGTTTATGTTCAGTTCAGTTCATTGTTCAGTTAAGTTATTGTTATGTTTAAGTTCATTGTTGAGTTCAGTTCAGGTATATCATCATATATACCTTTTAGTTGGGGTGACGACCCTATTCAGTTTAGTGTGCTAGGGGAGAGGCAGTCATGAGCCTTATGAACCTAGGCCCCATTAGGGACCCAGCCGATTAGTGGGGACGGGTTCACCGGAAGCTTATTATGCCAAGTGACCGGTGACACGCTATAACTTTAGTTAGTGTTGTTTCTTGTAACCGGCTTGAGGGTTATGAGGACAACGTTTAGTTTAGTTTATGAGTTGCGTCTTGTAACCGGCTTAAGGGTTATAAGGACAACTTCAGTTAGTTAGCCACATAGTCAATTTTGAGGACTATGAGTTAGAATCAGAATAATGAATCAAGCATAATTGAACCGAGAGGTTTAGTAAGGGGTCGCGATAGAACTCACTGAGACAAGTTGTCTCACCCAATCCATTGTTGTTGTTTTTCAGTTAAGCAGGGAAAGATGAAGACCGTGAGGCACGGCTATGAAGATGCTTGAGGAGCAGCCGCTGTCTTTATTTCTTTATGTCTTGTATTTCAGTTTCCCTTGTATCTCTGTATTTTGTATTCAGTTTCTTAGATGTACGATGGTACGACTTATGTTTTTAAGTTGTAAATCGCTTCCGCAGACTTTCTATTTTGGTACTGAACACTAGTTGAGCGGTGTAAGAACGCTTTATGTATCTTTCATGTTAAGTTATATAACGCACTTGATGGTTTTTTAGCATCGAGTATTAGTATGTGTTCAGTATTTAAAACAGGAAGTCACTCTGATGTATGCCAGTAGTGCGCTTCGGGAAGTTCTACAAGTTAGAAATTAACGGGGTGTTACAATTGGTATCAGAGCAGTTCGACCTAGTCGGACTTAGAATCATGAGTCTCTTAAGTCCTCTAAGTGTGATTCCTCTTAGTATGCTATTAGACGTTTAGCCTGATCAACTAAACACTTTGTGCATATTTTGCAGAATCATGGCTGGTGGAAGTAGGAGAAGCGTCCCTGTTGATCCTCATACCGAATGGATGCAGAATGTCATCGAGACGCAACCGAAGATGATGAATGACATGATGCAAATGCAGCAGCAGCAGATGGCTCAAATGGCTCAGATGCATCATGAGAGGATGGATCAACAACAACCGAATGTTCAACAACCTCCTCTGGAAGATCCGAATAGGGCTTACTTTCGTTTCCAGAAGATGAATCCCCAAAGTTTCAAAGGAGGACTGGAGGTAATGGTATCACATTTCTGGTTGGATTCAATGGAGAAGATTTTTAGGACTCTTCAATGCAGTGAAGAAGAAAAGGTTCTTTTTGCTGCCCATATGCTCGAGGAAGATGCTCAAACCTGGTGGACCAATGCTCATGAGTTGATGGTGAACCAGGGAACTCCTGTTACCTGGGTTAACTTCAAGGAGATGTTTATTGGTCACTTTTTCCCTCCGGTGATGAAGTTAAGCAAGCAAGCCGAGTTTATCAACCTGAGACAAGGAGAGATGTCGGTGGGCGAGTTCACCGCCAAGTTCGAAAGGTTGTCGCAGTTCTATCAGTTGGCAAAGCATACTCCGAATGATGAGTGGAAAATGCAGATGTATAGGGCAGGTCTTCGTGCGGATGTGGCCCAAGGTCTTAGCTCTTATGCTATGACCAGTTATGCTGGATTGGTGCAGCAAGCTTATGTTGCAGAGGCAGATCTCAACAAGATGTATAAAGAAAGGAAAGCATATCGGAAGGAAAAGAAAAAGGCATCGGAATTACCAACCCCAAGTGAGGAGCCAAAGGGTAACTCCAACAAAGGAAAGCAAGCTACAGCATCCGAACTACTAAGGTCCGGTAAGTGTCCGAAATGCGGGAGGCCTCACACTGGAGAGTGTCGTCTGGGATCCACTGTGTGTTACTACTGCAAGGAAGAAGGGCATTATGCTAACGAATGCCCGACGAAGAAGAGGAATCGAGAGGAGAATTCTACTCCCGCCCGTGGAAGAATCTATGTGTTGGACGCTCAGAAGGGCAAGGCTGAAGACAGTTCGGCGAAAGGTATTTCTTAGTCCAATTTTGAGGACAAAATTTTTAAAAGTTGGGGTGATTGTAATATCCCCAATTTTCGCTAATTAAATTATTCGGCGTGAAATTATATTGAGTGATTTATTTAGTTGGTTGAAAGCTAATTAAATTGAAATTGACTTGTTTGGATAATTAATTAATTCAATTGAGTGTCTAGTTGAGTTAAGCTCATCAAAATTAGGATACTTAAAGCTGTTAGGAGTTATGAGGAATAGATTTAGTAAGTGAAGGGTAAGATGGTCCTTTCACATTACCTATATATAAGTACCTCCTCAACTGAACCCAAGGACCAACACTCCATTCCATTTCATTTTCTGGAAAATGAGCTGAAACAGAATAGTTAGAGAAAAAGGGAGAGAGTGAGGCGTGAGAGGGAGAGGAGGGTTTCTCAGAAATCCCATGCATGTCTGATCCTTCTCCACAATCTGAACCAGTTCATCATTTCCTTTCCATTGATGCTGGAATTGTAATCATCCCCCTTCTCCACCATGAGTTACCATTGTTAACCACCAAGCTTCTCTTAAGCAAATCTGAACCAAAACTGTTGCATGTTGTGTTGGAGAGCCTTAGAACCTACCTCAGTACCTACATCACCCTTTGGAGCATCCTAGGGAATACTTCAGTTGCTGGGTTTTCAGTGAAGGTGTGGAAGAGCCATTGTGGGGAGAGTTCGTGAGTTGCTTGCGTCCTTATTGTAAAGTCTCGGTGTGAAATCGTTGTTGTCTTCAAAAAGGTGAGTTCTATACTCACTAGGATTGTTAAATCATGTGTTATTGAGTTTGAAGGTGAATCGGAATGGACATGGGAACGATCGGAATAGAAAAGAAAACGCGAAAAACTGTTTTTCTGAAACACTGTTAGTCACGCACGGATCGTGTGTATGGGAGCACGGGTCGTGCGTGAGATTCTGGAACCACTGGTGCTGTTTTTGAAAACGCGCACGGGTCGTGTGCCAAGGCGCACGGACCGTGCGTATCTCTCTGATACGACATTTTGAAATACGTTCTAAGTCGTTCCGATTGGTCCTAAGTCCCTTCCCATCCACTCCCCAAGGTTCCCCTAGGATGGGAACACCGTAATTCTACATGTTTAGCTTTGACTGAAGTGGTAGTATTGATCGGGAAGTAATTCGGGATCGGAAAGGAATGACATGTTAAATGATGGACACGCACGGATCGTGTGTATGGGCGCACGGGTCGTGCGTGGTCTTCGGGTTGCCTCTTTTAAAAAGTGTTTTAAACCATTCTGAACGATTCCAATTGCTTTCTAATCCTTCCTTCCACCTTCCCCAATGTTGCTATGATTGAATTGCCCTGAATTGAGTGGTAATTGATTGTGATTGGATCCAAATTATGTTAGTACCATAGAATTGGTTATGTTTGGATTATGTTCAGGTTAAGTGAATGCTCATGTGACTGACCATTGATTTCATGTTATGAATTTGTGTTTGATGTATTGTGCTGGATTGACTGGTTTAGTAAGATTGATAAGTTAAGTTAGCGAACCTTAGTAATCCATGAGAGATCACTTAATAATTAGACTTAGTTAGTAATTAGATCACCTTGGTAATAAGTTTATGTTCAGTTCAGTTCATTGTTCAGTTAAGTTATTGTTATGTTTAGTTCATTGTTGAGTTCAGTTCAGGTATATCATCATATATACCTTTTAGTTGGGGTGACGACCCTATTCAGTTTAGTGTGCTAGGGGAGAGGCAGTCATGAGCCTTATGAACCTAGGCCCCATTAGGGACCCAGCCGATTAGTGGGGACGGGTTCACCGGAAGCTTATTATGCCAAGTGACCGGTGACACGCTATAACTTTAGTTAGTGTTGTTTCTTGTAACCGGCTTGAGGGTTATGAGGACAACGGTTAGTTTAGTTTATGAGTTGCGTCTTGTAACCGGCTTAAGGGTTATAAGGACAACTTCAGTTAGTTAGCCACATAGTCAATTTTGAGGACTATGAGTTAGAATCAGAATAATGAATCAAGCATAATTGAACCGAGAGGTTTAGTAAGGGGTCGCGATAGAACTCACTGAGACAAGTTGTCTCACCCAATCCATTGTTGTTGTTTTTCAGTTAAGCAGGGAAAGATGAAGACCGTGAGGCACGGCTATGAAGATGCTTGAGGAGCAGCCGCTGTCTTTATTTCTTTATGTCTTGTATTTCAGTTTCCCTTGTATCTCTGTATTTTGTATTCAGTTTCTTAGATGTACGATGGTACGACTTATGTTTTTAAGTTGTAAATCGCTTCCGCAGACTTTCTATTTTGGTACTGAACACTAGTTGAGGGGTGTAAGAACGCTTTATGTATCTTTCATGTTAAGTTATATAACGCACTTGATGGTTTTTAGCATCGAGTATTAGTATGTGTTCAGTATTTAAAACAGGAAGTCACTCTGATGTATGCCAGTAGTGCGCTTCGGGAAGTTCTACAAGTTAGAAATTAACGGGGGTGTTACAAATATCATCCTCCACCTCTCCTCTTCTTGAGACTTTCCTTCCTCAAACAGTGCCATGATGTCTTCATCGGGAAAATCATACTGCATTGATTGGTAGTCTTGAATTGCTGACATGCTAAGTACTCGGCGAGTGCACTGCCCTTGACCGCTTTCTGCGTGACATGCAGGATATCGTACTCTGACAATAACATCTGCCAACGAGCGATCCGTCCTGTGAGTGCTGGCTTTTCAAAAATATACTTGATTGGATCCATTTTAGATACCAACCAGGTTGTATGACTCAACATGTACTGCCTTAGACGATGAGCAGCCCATGCTAAGGCACAACAAGTCTTTTCTAGCATTGAATATCTCGTCTCACAGTCAGTGAATTTTTTACTCAAGTAGTATATGGCATGCTCTTTCTTTCCTGATTCATCATGCTGCCCCAGCACACACCCCATCGAATTGTCCAACACGGTTAGATACAGGATAAGCGGTCTTCCGGACATTGGCGGCATCAGAATTGGTGGGTTTTGAAGGTAATCCTTAATTCTTTCAAAAGCTCTTTGGCAATCATCATTCCACTCTAATCTTTGGTTCTTGCACAACAGCTTAAAGAGAGGCTCGCAAGTGGCGGTCAATTGGGATATGAACCTTGAGATGTAGTTCAGTCTCCCAAGGAAACCACGGACCTCTTTTTCAGTCTTTGGTGCTGGCATTTCAAGGATTGCCTTGACTTTATCTGGATCGACCTCTATCCCTTTCTGACTGACGATAAATCCCAGTAACTTTCCAGATCTCACACCGAAAGTGCATTTTGCTGGGTTTAACCCGAGCTTGAACTTCCGTAGACGTTCGAAGAGTTTTCGCAGATTAACAATGTGCCCCTCATCAGTCTTGGATTTTGCATTCATATCATCTACATACACCTCAATTTCTTTGTGTATCATGTCGTGGAATAATGTCACCATTGCTCTCTGATAAGTCGCACCGGCATTCTTGAGCCCAAAAGGCATCACTTTGTAGCAGAACGTTCCCCAAAGAGTTATGAAGGTGGTTTTCTCCATATCTTCTGGAGCCATTTTTATCTGATTGTACCCTGAATACCCATCCATAAAGGAGAATAAAGAATGTTGGGCTATACTGTCTACCAGAACATCAATATGAGGCAGAGGGAAGTCATCTTTGGAGCTAGCTCTATTCAGATCCCTGTAATCGACACACATCCTGACCTTGCCATCCTTTTTCGAAACAGGGACGATATTTGCTACCCATTGTGGATACTTGGCCACTGCTAGAAACCCCACATCAAACTGCTTTTTTACCTCATCCCTGATCTTCAATGACATCTCAGGTTTCATTCTTCTCAATTTCTGCTTGACCGGTGGACACTCTGGCTTCACGGGCAACCTGTGTTCAACAATATCAGTATCTAACCCTGGCATATCCTTGTACGACCACGCAAAGACATCAGCGTAATCACGTAAGAGTTGGATTAGCCTTTTGCGTTCACTTTCTTCCATAGCGGTACCGACCTTAACCTCCCTTTTATCCTTTTCTGTACCCAAGTTGATTATCTCAATCGACTCTCCATGAGGCTGAATGATCTTTTCTTCCTGCTCTATTAGTCTCGTCAATTCCGGAGGAGTTTCCCAGTTTTCCTCAACACCCCCTTCAGTTTGGTTGATTGGATGATCAAAGTCATAATAGGAGTCATTGGCACTGTTATTTTCAGAGACAATTACTTTTGATCTGCATTCGTAGAAGCAGAAAGCAGAATGAAAAGCGAAACAAACAAAATTAAGCGAAAAGAAAGGAAAGATAAATGGAGAAAAAGAGATTTTATTGATGGAATTCAAAACAAGCGTTTTTATTGATGATGGCGTCATTGAAAATAAAAACATGCATGCCCTAACAACTATCCTGAGGCCTTGGGCAGAGCCAAAGGAATGCATTACAATCATTACTTTGAACTAAAAGTGATGGGCAAGTCTACAGCTTCCCTATTTTTGAGCTCTTCTTCAGCAAGGCAACGACGGACTAAGCTGGTATCGCCTTCTTCATCCTCTGAACCATTCTCAATAGCAGTGATCTGATCTGGATCTAGCAACCCTGCACTCTTGAAGCTCTGATGGATGTCATAGATGGGGAGCCTCTTTGACCCTGGGTCTTGGCCTCTCAGTTTGGCCAACCGCTCACTTCTTTTCACTTCAGCCAATTTCCTCTTTTCAACCGCACTTGGGTGGTATCCCAACCCGTAACGATCCTTGTTTTCTTTCAGTTGTACAGAAGCAAGAATTCCTTGTCCCGTTTTTCCCAAACCACGCCCCAGCTGGTATCCTTGATCCATCATGATCCTTGCAACCATCTCTTCATCTTTTGACAACTTTATCACAGGCGATGGTAACTCACTTCCCCCAAACACAGCATTGGCAATCTCGAGAGATTGAAAGGAAGTTTCCAGGGACTCCTCGGCTGCTTCCACATAACGGAAAGGAGAAGGTTTGTTAAGTAACATCTCTTCCTCTCCGAATACCACCACAATTTTATCATCGACCACAAACTTGACTCTCTAATGTAGAGAGGAAGGGATGGCTCCCGCCATATGAATCCATGGCCTTCCAAGAAGACAGCTGTAGGACGAGGAGATGTCCGTGATTTGAAAGTTAACACAGAATGTCTCAGGACCTATCTGAATAGGGAACTCCATTTCCCCTATTACCTCTTTCCTCGATCCATCAAACGCCCTCACCAATGTCGAGCTAGGCTTCATGAAAGAACAATCCACATCCAACTTGTTTACGGTGGATTTTGGCATCACATTTAGAGAAGAACCATTGTCGATCAGAACACGAGCTAGCACGAAATCCCCACATTTAACAGAGATGTGTAGGGCTTGGTTGTGTTTTCTTCCTTCTAGGGGAAGCTCGTCATCGGCAAAAGTCACATGATTCGCAGCAACAACATTTCCAACCATTTCATCAAATTGGCCCACGGAAATATTCTGAGCAACATGAGCCCCATTCAGTACTTTCATTAGGGCAGCTCGATGCGCTTCTGACCTTAGCAACAATGACAGCATTGAGATCTTTGCTGGGGTCTGATTCATCTGGTCAACCACCTTATAGTCACTTTGCCTTACAATCTTTAGGAACTCATCAGTTTCTTGTTCTGCCACTTTCTTTTTATGAGCATTCTCCACTTCTTTATCCTTTCCTTTGCGAGCCCTATCTTCAGCTTCTTGGGATGATTCACCCTGAACAAAATTGGGGGTATACATACGGCCACTCCTTGTCATTCCACTTGCCCCAGTTATATTGGTAACAACAGAAGTGTTTGGAGAATTCTCTACTGGAGGCTGGGTACTATATATCCATGGCACTGCACTGTCCTTCTCATATGGGAATGGAGCAGGAATCCCAATAACCACTGGCTGAGGCTTGACTTGGGCTGGTTTTGGATTGTACAATATCTCAATAGGCTTCCTAGCCTCTTTACCAACATTGAACTGCAACATCAGCACACTTTCTTCCTTTTCAACTACTCCCACTCGAACCACATAACGATCCATCAAGTCTTGCAGAACTGGCTTGAAGACTTCACAGGCACCTACACATAAAGGATCAGCGCATACACAGCCCTTCTTGATAACACCACAACGGCACAGCTCAGCATGTATATTTTCCAGAGGAGTCTGGATACACTTAACATTTTTTATCATTGTCTGTCCCACAGAATCCTCTACTGCATTAGCAGATGGTGTCCCATGTCCCGGTAGGGGGTTTGTAGTTGTACTCGGACTGTTCGGCTTGAAAGAGATCCAGTTGGCGTTAATCAAATCCTGGACTACATATTTGAAAGCCTTGCAGTCTTCCACCGTGTGACCGACCCCTCCACTATGAAAGCTACAGGTAGCATCAGCATTGTATCCCCTAGGAAAGGGAGGTTGCATAGGCTTCATGGGGCGAGTATTGACCAAATTTTTTGAGACAAGGTGATTGAGCAACTCAGTATAGGTCATTGGAATCGGATCAAAATTAGCACGCCTCTTCTCTTGATAGTTCTGGGCTCTGTAGCCTGAATTAGTTTGCTGCGGAGAGTTGAAAGATAATGGCACTGCCTGTTGTGGAGAGCTGAAAGATGGGCCTCCCCCTGCGGTAATAACATTGGTTTCCCCTTCTTTCTTCTTGGGGAAATTGGAAAAGGGTTTCTTTTGTCCACTAGAATTGCCAAAACCTCCAGCAATCTTTCCGCTGCGCAATCCGTGCTCTAATCGTTCCCCAATGACAACCATATCTGAGAAATTGGATGAAACGCTCCCCATCAACCTATCATAATACAGTCCTGGAAGGGTCTCCATAAACATGTACACCATCTCTTTTTCAGTCAATGGCGGCTTCACCTGAGCAGCTATGCTCCTCCATTTTTGAGCATATTTTTTGAATGATTCTCTATCTCCTTTACTCATGTGCTGTAATTGAGACCGGTCAAAGCAAGGTCCATGTTATACTGGTATTGTTTCAGAAATGCTGCAGAGAGATCCTTCCAACTGTGAACTTCGGAGGATTGCAGCTGCATATACCGATCTAACGATGCCCCAGTCAGACTGTTCTGAAAATAGTGAATGAGCACCTTGTCATCATGAGCATAAGCGGCCATTTTTCTAACGTACATCGTCAAATGGCTAGATGGACACCCGGTGCCGCGATATTTAACAAAGTCAGGTGCTTTGAATTTAGGAGGTATGACAACATCTGGGACAAGGCACAAATCTCGGGCATCCCTGGCTCTAGTTCCCGATCCTTCCACAGCTCTTAAACGCTCTTCAAGCAAGTGATACCGATCCCCATGCTGAGTGTTCTCAAACAAATGACCTTGTGGATAGTTCCCCGGACTGTGATAATAACCCCCATACTGAGCAGGGTTTCCCATATGATGGACAGCGCTCTGAGGGTTCATAGCAACTCCCAGAGTAGGACTAGGTGAACTTCTTGGCAGCACAATACCAGGACTAGGAGTATGAATTTGTGGTCCCATAGAAGCTCCACTTGGTATAGTCGTGACAGGTTGACTCGACCCCACAGGAATAGCTTCAGCAACAGACGGCATATAACCCATTGGCATCCCCCAAGGATATATCGGTGCATTCAGATGACTCTGTCCGCTCGCCCCTGGAGGATGGGCAAAGTGACTGACCCCCTGTCCATAAGAAGTGTGAGTAGTTGTAACTTCAGCGGACACCGGAGGAGAAACTAAGGTAACAACCCCTTCGGGATTTACAACAGCGGCGGCCCCAGCAGCGGCCCCACCCCTCAGATTCTGTAGCATACTCATTACTTCAACCATCTGTGCTTCCATAGCCTCAACTTTAGTCTTCAAAGCTTGATTCTCCTGGGCCAGCTGCTCAGGGTTAAGAATCTCCACAACCGACTCATCTTGACCCAGGGGGTCCTCATTCTCGAGATTTTGATTGCTAGCCATCAATCTTGCTTGTAGACGGGTTGAATATCGGTGTTGGCGAACCAGCTTGCCTTTCGTTTCTGTTGGTAGAACATTTTTATGAGTACAAGTATGAATGCGTAAATGAATGCAATGCATATGCACATGGCCTTATGTTATTTTTGTGTTTAGCGCCAGGAATCGTGAGATAACTCGCTCTTGTCATAAGCAAATATAGAAACATTTTAAGAGCGTGACGAACATTGGGATCAACAAGCGATAGGGCATACTTCCTTCGAGTCTTAAGCCAATAAGAAAGAAAGAGAGTACAATACTATTAAGAGTGCAATACAATATCTCTCAAAAATACAATGCTCTTAGAAAATTACAACATTCTAAAGAAAAATTATAACTTCCTAGAGAACATTCTAAAAGGAAAATTACAATGCACTAAAATCTAGTGGCATATGGTCTTCAACTTCTTTTTCTTTTCTCTTTCTTTGCTTGCAGCAGCGGCTCCTTCAGCCTTTTCCATGAGCTCCTCAGTCAGGGCCTTGCAGAAACTCACAAACTCATACACATGGACCGGGGTATTGAAGGGGAGAATCTCAGCTTCAGCCTTCCTTAGCCTTCTGGGGACATCCCTTACAGCCTGATTAGCTAGCCATGCCAACCTTGAAAATTTACTCTTCCAAAGCTGGACCTCGTTTCTTAGCTCTTTAACAATCTCTTGCTCTTCTATCTTGCCAATCAGTGCTAGGAGGCGCTGCTCCCAGTACTTGCTCTCCGCTTGCACTTGCCTATAAGACTCCCCTAGGTACCGGAGATTCCTTGTCAACTCATCAGATCTTTCTTGCTCATATCTCAGCATTTCTTGATATTCTCTGTAAACATTCCCAATGGAATTTTGTTCTTGTTCAAGAGTCTTCAGCTGCCTTTTCAACTCCACCACCAAGTGAGGTTCTTGTCTGGGCTCAGTCGCCACAATCTTCCATTCTTTGGCTTCTTCAAGGGCCTTTCTTGTTTTCTGCTTGTACCTTTGGAGTTCATCCCTAGCCCCCTTTAGGTATTTCTGAGCTTCTAGTTTACTCTCCTTTTCCGCTTTGAATCGCTTGACACTCTCCTCAACAGTTATCATTTTGATCTTATTCTCTTCCTCTAACTTCTCCTTTTGTAGGGTTATTTCCTCCAACTCTGCTTGCAATGCCTTTTTTTTCTTCTTCCGCTTTTGCTAAGGCAGATTTAACCTCATTCAACTCCTCAGGGGTAGGAAGGCGAAGCTTTGGCAACTCTTTCTCGACTGGCAGTGCCTCTTGGGAAGGTGGACGAGCACTTTGGATTCTTTCATGCATCCATTGGTAAAAAGTGACATCGCCAACCTTTTTCATGAGCTCATCTCTATCTTTACGGACCACAGTTTCCCATGCCTTTGAGATTTTCCGAAGCAAACCCTTGTTCTTCGGATCTTCTTTGTCAAGGAAGATAGGAGTCAACATGTCTTCGGTAGGCATATTCCTCATAGGGTACCCAAGCTGTCGGATAGTCAAGGAAGGATTATAGTTGATGCAGCCTTGAGTCCCCATCAGTGGTACATTCTGAAAGTCTCCACACTGAAACACTACTGATGGTCTGTTCTTCCAACATGAATAAGTGAACCAGCGGATCTTGAGGGCGTTGAGACTCCCTAAGGCATGCACCCACTCCTGAGCACTTTTGACCTTCACCTTACAATTCAAGTCATAAGCCAACAGATCTGGAGCTTGATTCTTGTGAGCGATGACGTGGTTAAGGAGCCAAGCATATAGTACATGAAGGGAGCAGGCAATCTTCCTTTTCCCCAGCACTCGATGATGCGTAAATGAGTAGTAAGTGTCTGCGAGTACAGCTGGCACTGGGTTAATTGGATTATCCTTGCTTATGAAGGCTAAGAACACCCCAATGGCAACCTCATCAATGAACCTTTCAACTTGTGGGAAGAGGACAATCCCAAAGATAGTTAGTGCCAGTAACTGCTTAAAGGGACCCCATCTGTTGGCTTGAGCATGGGACTTCATTAGGTCTTCAAAATAACTCAGTGGAAACCCCATTATACGGTTCTTTTTCTCTTTTCGAAGCTTTAACTCCCCCACTCCAACTTGCAGTAGCAAAGAGAGCCTCTGATCTGAATATTGATGCCCCTGGCACTGATAAGGCGCCGCCTCTGACTTAAAGAAACCTAAAATTTGCTCATACTCTTCTAAAGTTGGTGAGAGTTGGAAATCCTTGAAGATGAAACAGCGGACATCCGGATCATAGAACTGACTGAGGGCTTTCACAACATTTTCTTGAAGATCCAACTGCAGCAACCGAAGAATATTCCCATAAGCCTTTTCAAATAACCTACGCTCATCCGGTCCCATTAGAGAGGCACACTCTGTCAAACTGGCCACATCTGCTTTCTTTACTACTGGAAATCTTGAATTTAGCATACCTTCGCTTCTTGATCCCATGTTGTCTTGTTTTTTCACGCCTACCACAAGATTCCAAATTACTCCAAGATTACCGGCAAACAAACTAGATGCATGAGGAATGCTGCATGAATTTTTTCAGAATTTTTGCTTATGTAATGCATGATGTTATGATGCAAAGTGCGGATGATGAGGATGCTTGTTATAAAGACAGATATTTACAGGTGGGGGGTTTTGAAAATTTAGGGCAGTATACCCTATATGCCACCTCATATAGGTATTTATGAAAGAGAAGGAAAAACATATTCTTTTTGATTTTGTTGTTTTTTGAAAAACGTTGGCGGAAAAGAACTAAACTAGATGTAATAATGCAACACACAATTTTGGAAAAGCCCTTGTGACCAAAAAGAGGTGAGACCTATGATCTAGGGCAATTTAAAGGGTAATCCTCCCATGTAGCTCTATTTACTCCCTCACAAGGCCACCAGAGCTACAGTCTCTTTCACAAAACTCCCCACAAATGCAGCAAACTGCTAGGTGTGAGGTATCATGAAAAAGCACAACTCTGGTTGAAACTTTCGCAAGTAGCCAAACGGACAAAGGTCCTGATGGGCTCTCACTACTCGAATCCACTCTCCTAAGTTTTTGTAGACCTGAGTTATGGTCCCACTCAAAACACATGGTCACAGGGTATAAGTGTAGTGTGTGTCAAGGGCATTTTCCCTAGCACTACCCCCACCTGAAATGAAAAACCAGAGCAGTCCAGACAAAAGCAAACAATAACAAGTTATCTACCCTAGGGTTCCATACCTGGAATATCTATAAACAAGGATATTGCTTACCTTAGGAAGAAGAGCCCAGAAGAGGGGATCATGGGGATTGGAAGAATGCATGGGCATAAGCGATAAAAGAAAGGGAATAAAAGATGAGACAGGGAACAACATAGAAGAACACAAATGCATACGCCTACAATCAATGATAAGAAAGAAAGGCAAACAAGGTTTTAATCAAATCAACAATACATTTAAACCACACATTTAAATTAGTTAGGCTTGACCCTCGTCTTTTAAAAAGTGTCCCTAGCGGAGTCGCCAGCTGTTGCACCCCGAAAAATCCCGGTTTGTGTTTCTCAATGTACAACGTGGAAATTTTTTGGAGCCGCCACCAATATTTTAATTTTAAGACCAAAACATTGAAAAAAGGTCTTTTGGACAAGGCGGATGGTCTTTTGAAAACTAGAGATATAGGTTCGGGAGTCGATTACGTGCGAGGAAGGTGTTAGCACCTCACGCGTCCTTTCTACCGAAAGGGAACCTCTAATTAAATGTGTGGTTTTAACATTTGATTTGAAGAATATCTAGGTTTGCCTATTTATTTGAAGAATGAATGGGAAAACTTAACAACAACTTTATTTTTGGCGAGAAAGGGGGAAAAAAAGGGTTTTTAGAAAAATTGCTTGACGGGACATGGCCCGCTCCTACGTATCTCCCGGTGCGATGGAGAATTCAAAGCTATGTAGTTCTTGGTTGTCTTTTTTGAAAAGTTTTTGTTTTTTTTTATCTTTTTTGGTGAGTTTTTGAAATAGGGCGAGCATTAGTAAATGATTAAACTAGCAGAGGCTATGATGAATCATTACTAAATACTCAAAAAAAAAAAAGAGTTGTACCGCTAGTCAAACGAACAAAGGTTCTGATGGACTATTGATAACAACTCATTTTTATTATCTTTTTTGAAAGTGATTTTCGAAAGAGATTGATTTGCACGATGATCAAACTAACAAAGGTTATGATGGATCATCGTTTATTATTCTTATGAGAAAAGGACATTGCCACTAATAGCTAAACGAACAAAGGCTCTGATGAGCTACTAGCAACAATGGGTTTGAAAATGATTCTTTTTGTTTGTTTTATGAAAATGATTTATTTATGGTTGCGAAAATGATTTTTATTCGTTGAGCTTGACGAGAACGTGACTCGCTCCTACGTATCCCAAATGGGAATCAAAGCGACGTAGTTCTAATGAAAAATGTTTTTGAAAGGGTTTGAAAGGGGAAGAGCTTTCATAACGATCAAGCAAGCAAAAGCTTTGAGTGATCATTACTAATAACTCTTGATGGCATTCACGACAATCAAACAAGCCAAGGCTTTGAGTGATAGTCACTAATAACTCGCATTAATCAGAAAAGAGTTTGAAAGATTTTTGGAAAAAAGGGTGAAGGCACTATCAATGATTGATTACAAAAGTTCAAGCACATTCAATAATCACGAAATCATGCATATGTTGAATATTTAATCAAGACTAAACATGCCAACATGATCAAAAGACTCACTTATCAGGGATGCGAGGTAAAGTTCTCAAAGCAAGTGTGTGTGTAGGAGGGAGTGTATTTACCCTAATAACTCTATGCTACAACATGCATGTAGACTTACGTCTTCATTAGGAGGTCATACACATGGATGGAATGTCATATTGAATTGAGACATTTTAAAATGCATCAAAAACAAGCAAGCAATTGATCATAGGCATAGAATGATCTTAATTAAACTAAGGAACATATGAGCAACGATTTCTCAACAACATGAACAAAAGGGGAAATTGCATCAAGGCTAAGGTAAGCCTATCCTTTGCATTCATGAATAAGTTCCCAAAGGCTAGTAACACAATCAAAGAGGAGGGAGCATCAAGGTTTTGGGTAACCTATCCTTTGCAATACCCCATGGACCTTAAACCGTAAACCTAACTATCTTTTATTCATTAAGAAGTTAAAAAGGGGGAGGCTGAATCATCTGAAACCATCTTCACCACTTAGAACATGATGCACTAGGCATAAGTGGGAATCATATGATTCATCATCAACAATGGACAATAATATACAAGAACAAGTAAATAAACACTAAAGCTAAGTAGAATCACATAGGGCTCACAATAATTAAATAATGACAAATGTAAAGACAGAAATACCTCTAATGAAGGCGGATCTTACAACTTGAAGAATGCAACCCCAACTAACTCTTAGCGAAAGATCAGTTCTGACGGACCAACGGAACGAAGAGAGCACAAATAAAATATAGAAGAGTTTTTCTGAAAAGATGAGATTTGCGAAAATTGGCTTCTCTGATCTCGTGAAAATGTGTGTTTTTGAAATGAGATTTGGTGCGCCTATTTATAGGAAAAAACCAAGGTGATCTATTTTAGGAAATGGAGTAATCGATTAGTTGTTAAAAACAATTGGTATGCATAATCGATTAGGTGCCTTGGATTTCAGATTCAATAATCGATTAGGTGCCTTGGATAATCGATTAGGCACCTTCCAAAACCATAAGAAACTTTCCAAAATAGGTGATAATCGATTATGGTGCTTAGTTATAAAAGTGGATAATCGATTATGCTCCTGAACACTTTTCAGGAGGATAATCGATTATAGGCTTGAAGAAATGAAGTGTGTAATCGATTAGGCACTTTCCAAAATCATAGAAACTTTCCAAAATAGGTGATAATCGATTATGGTGATTAGTTATAAAAGTGGATAATCGATTATGCTCCTGAACACTTTTCAGGAGGATAATCGATTATAGGCTTGAAGAAATAAAGTGTGTAATCGATTAGTGGCTTCCTAAAACATAAGAATCGATTATTGCCTTATAGGGAAAAGGAAGGAAATCGATTAGCTTGAATTTAGGATATGTTGAAATCGATTTTTTGCTTGAATATACTAGGGAGGAAATCGATTTCTTCTAATTTTTGGAAGCAATGTGAATCAAATATAGTCTTTGTAAAATCGATTTTATGCTTCTAAAAAAAATATTTTCACAAGTTTTGTGCTTGTCCTATTTAATCTTGCATGCATGAGGTTTGTTAAAAAAATATTTTCATGCAAAATTACACAAGTTGAAGCACAGATTACACATGAAGTCTGCTATTTATTTTTGTGTGGAAAATTAGGGTTTGGACCTAAGCCGGACAAAATCGGGGTATGACAATGTGTTTAATGTTATGTTTGTTGAATGAAAAGCATGATCAGTTGCAATTCCTAGTTTTTCAATAATAGGATATGTGTCTTCCTGGACTAAATTTAATGATGATTATGTGTTGTGAGTAGAGTAGCCCTGTTTGAACAATGACTAGTCTTATTGCTGCTTCTACACAAAACTCCAGGCTTAGCAAGGAACCTAGTTAGCTCCGAATGATAAGGTTTAGTCAAGTTTTTACTAAAAATGGAGAGTAGCATTTGAAGCTAAGTTTGGGGGTGCATCAGTTATATTAAGGCTAGGGATGAAGATTATAGGATGGTCAGTGCAATAGGACCCAAAGTGTACAAATGGTCATGTAAAAACTGCAAATGCCTGAAACAAATGCTGAACTGTTCCAAAAATGCATATAAAAAAAAGAAGAAAAAGAAAAGAAAAGATAAAATAAAAAAAGATAGAAATGGAAATAAGGAGTTCCGTAATGAGGCATTACAGCTGAATCTGTTCATCAAGTAACCAGTGCTATAGCATCTAACGCTATAGCGCTGAGAAATCACCAAATCAATAGTTAGTGCACTGGCCAAAGATCTGAAATGCCTAATCAAGCCATTTGTTGTGCTTTGAAGCCCCTCAAGTCTTATGTGAAGTTGTTAGTCTACTCTCCCTTTTGAAAAATTCTTTGGCTAAACCAAAAGAAGGCCACTCTTTCCAAGGGTAGGAAAAATGTTGAAACTAGCTAGGAACTAATCTAAGCTTAGTAGTCACACACTCACAATTGAGCAGTAATACTTCTATATGTTGTGAAAAGCAATGGCGTGTGTGTGTGTTGGATGTGAATCTGAAAGTTTGGCCCACTAAAAACATTTTTGATAAATTGTTTGATTTAGGGATGCAACTGACCTTGTCTTTCTATGCTGTTATTGTTTTATTTTAACCTAGTTTGTTTGTCCTTGTAAAGTGTCATTACTCGAGGACAAGCAATGGTTTAAGTTTGGGGGTGTGATAACTCTTATCTATAAGAGTTATTTATGCTTTCTTGAGTTAAACAAATGTGAGTTCTGAAGTAATAATAATTTTTTTTATTAGAAAAAAATATTGTGTTGTCTTGTTTGTGCAGTTAATCTATGTAATTGTTTCTTTGTTGTTGTGTTGTTGTTCTTTGTCAAGCGTCATTACTTGAGGACAAGCAATGGTTTAAGTTTGGGGGTGTGATGACTCATATTTAGATGTGTTATTTATGCTCTTATCACATAAATCAACACAAGTTCTCAAGTAATATTCGTGCTTTATTAGGTATATATTAGTTATTTAGAGGAAATGAGGGTTAGGAGCTTGTTTGTTATCATTTGATACTTTAGGTACCTTTGTGAATATATTGATGTTTTGCTTGAGTGCTGCAGCGGTAAACGCTATGCAGCGGTAAGCGCTATAGCGCTATATGTGGGTGGGACAGCTAGCTGGACACTTTTGGAGCCTACTACTATTTGATGAGTCATCATACTTATCCCTTGCTGTTCAGAATTTGTGGAAGCTTTTTAATGACAAATAGGACACTTGGAGCATTCTTATTGAAAGATGTCATTGTCACCTTTTTGTAAATATCTACTTTATGAGATGTGGATAATATCTATCTCACTACTTCTTCTTCCTCACAACTTAGAATTCAGAATAAGGAGAGTTTTTGGAGAGGAAAACGTGACGCCCTGCTCCTCCATTGATCCTCCACTTTAAGCTTTTGTTTTTCAAGAGAAGATTATCATTTCCAGCGCTGTGAAGCGATGCTGTAGACATTTAGACATTTAGACAATTTGTGCTTAACTCTAGACATAGGGGAGCAATAGTTCATAAGGTAAAAGCTGTAAGTTCTTTATTATACAGGGGTAGCAATTTGTTACTTGTTTTTCTCACTTGCTAAATTACTAATTTAAATATAGAAGTAAACTCAACAATCTCCGTGGGAACGATCTTTACTTATCATTATATTACTTGTTGCGATTGTGTATACTTGCACATCTACTTTCCGCACAACAATGGGGCCGCTTCCTATGGAATCGTTGGCAGGATTCCTAGAGCGTTCACTAAACTGGGATAGACGTGCAGGGCCATAAAAGCACGGGCTTTTAAGAATACACCCATGGAAAAGGTTGTGTGTGGTTTTGATGATTAGAGATAGAGTTCAAGACTACGAGTCACTCTTGTTGAATCTAAATCTTAACCGCTATGCAAAGGTTCAAGTCGTAAGACACCACTATTTATGCACAATCTTATGGAAGCATTTGACGCTACTTCTGAAACTCCTTTTTAAATTCAAGTGGGGGATTATTGAAACTTTGTTAAGTGTGAATTGGAAAAAGTCCCACGCTGGGTAGAATAAACACTTCTATTGTGTAAAAAGCCTATAAAAGGGAGACTCCTCCTCACTTATTTCTCACACCAAACTTGACGATAAAGCATATCTCCTCAAGTTTTTCTCTCTTCTCTCTAAACTTCTTTGTTCTTCTCTAGAAAGCTTGAAGCAATTCCAAGCTAAAGAGTGATTTTCATAACCATATTGAGGGTGTATATCTTAGAGCGAATTTTCACGGTGCAGTGAACTTTCGTAGCAGTTTTTGATTAGGCTGTTTTATTCTGGGGACGTCGTGGTTGATAGTCTGCTTGCACCTTGGAGCAGTGCGCCACAAAACAACTTAAAGAGAGCGACCTAGTCCGCGACTCATCCCAGTAATCTCTTCGGTTTGATTTTTGAAAACAGTTGTAACACCCCGGTATTTTTATCGAGTAAAAATACCCAAGTGTACCATAATAAAATAATCAGAGATATATTTCCTGTTTTAGATATTGAACATAAATAAAAACAACTCATAACTTAGAGTCCAATATCTAAATACCAAGAAATAGCGGAAACGATTTTACAACTTTTACTGATACAAGTTATACAATCGAAAATACAAAAATCTCGAGGGAAAGACAATAACAATGAAAACTAAGTCTTCACCGTCTTCATATGCACACCACCTAGCTGTGCTTCTTCACCTTTTCTTTTTCCCCTGTTTCTCTGTAAAAACCACAAAATATAAACAGTGAGATACAATCTCAGTGAGTTCTACCGAGACCCCTACTAACACTCGCGGTCCAGTTATGAAATCTTTTATCTCGGAGTTTAATTTATAAATTACATTCTTTTAATTTAGCACGACACCGACCCCAGCTTTGGTAATCTCGGTGACTCGTACTAGTCAACATAGTATGATACCAGCCCCAGCTTTGGTAATCCCGGTAACCATACCATTGATATCTTTAGAATGACACCGACCCCAGCTTTGGTAATCCCGGTGACCATTCTTTCTAATTTTAACACGGTACCGGCCCCAGCTTTGGTAATCCCGGTAACCCGCTTCATAACTTTATTACAGCACCGACCCCAGCTTTGGTAATCCCGGTGAACTGTTCTATAACTGTGACATAACACCGACCCCAGCTTTGGTAATCCCGGTGAACCCCTTTACCAATAGTACTTTCCCTAATGGCTTACGGGCCTAGGGTAAGGGATCATGACTTCCCCGCCTAGTATGTCAACCTCATGGGTCGTCACCCAAACTCGATCTAGTATATATATATATATATATATATATATATATATATATATATATATATATATATATATATATATATATATATATATATATATATCCACCCGCATTTGGGCTAACTCCTATATTCGATATAATTTATATATCGTGAATCATAGACCGGTTTAGATGAATTAACAATCATCCCGCGTCATTTATACAATATCACATAGGACTCATAGTCCGCTTTCTTTTCGATAAAAACATTAAGTCCACATTCGCTCTCGCATACTAACTCGACACTTTTCAACATAATTTTCAATATCAAAAACAGTTCATTTTGCCTTAAAAATAGAATATTCAGTTAGGCCTCTGAATAAGCTTTCCAACGCATTTTAGAACACCTCAATCGGGTTCCCGGATCAAAAGATATCGCGAAAACAAAAACAGTGAAAAACTGTTGAAAATCTGCAAAGCGTCGCGACGCGAACTGCGACCGTCGCGACGCGAAATACGACAGAAACATTTTGCGTGACAAAACTGGGCCAGGTCGCGACGCGATAAGAACGGGTCGCGACGCGACCCTCTGCAGGAAAGTGCAGGTTTTCCGTTTTCTTGCGAAATTCACTATTCCGCTCAATTCCGATTCTTGTTCCGATTAAAAACAGATTTGACAACCATAAAAACAGTTCCAATCAAAGTCACACAATCAATCAAAAACTCATTTTAAACGAATTGTATCAAAACGCGACATATTTTCCAATTATCGGTTTTCAACCCAAAATCTCTCAAACTCGATTATCAAATAATATTCCAGTCCAGCGAAAGCGGTAAAACAGTTAATTAATTAATTCGAAACATAAAATCCTAAGCGTGAGTAAAACTCACCTTTGACGCGTGATCCACGATCGAGCCGAAATCACCGAGTAACCACACGAACATTCCCCGCTCCGGCGACACCCAATCCGCTTCCAAAGCTTCCCACTCGATCACGAAACCGCTTTTTGACCGAAATACCGAATACCCCGAAATCCTTCAGGGACACTATTCATCATCTCCCTCCTCTAACCTCCATGACACTATTCACAAAATCCCAATTTTCTCCCTAACCCCTTGATTCTTCACAACCTCCAAATCGGACTTCAATATTTGCGCTATCCACCTTGAGCTCGCTCCCAAACACCATCCAAAGCTTCCCTTTGAGCTTGAACAACAAAACCTCCACTTTTCTCCAAATTTCGAAAATGGTGGATTTGAGGAGAGTGAGTTGATGATGAAGATTTTGGTACCAAAACGAAGAGGAAGTAGCGCTGAACATTTTTCGTGTTGGACGGAAGTCGTTTCGGTGAATTCTCCTTCCTCCCTCTTCTCTTCTCCCTCACGCCATCTCTCTCTTTTCTTCTCCTTTCCATTCTTCTTTCCCTCTGTCTCTTCTTTCTTTCTTTCTTTTATTCTTTCTAATTCTTTCTCACCCACACACACGTATACATATATATATATATATATAATTATTATATAATTGTTAACGTGGTCCAATTACCATATTGATTTAAATCTCCTATTTCGATTCCGAAACTTCCTTGGTCCGTATTATCCGGTTAACGATCCGATGACAACAAATAAATAATTTTAGCACTCGATAAATTTACCAGTTAAGTACTAAATTGGTTTAATTGGTTTAACACCCAAATAATTCTACTAATTATTTTGAGGATGTTACAACAGTGTTGTTTTGGGGAAAGTTCTGGCTAGGAATGACTTGGTACTTAAGAGTGTCCATTGTGACCCACCTTTCTTTCCTGAAAACCTACTCGGATTAACATTTCTTTTTGCAAGTCTGCCTAGGTAATTTGGTTTGCTATTTAATAATTTAGTAGGATGCCCCTACTATGCTTTCACCTAGTCTCATTTATCTCTACCAACTACTGCAACTACTAAACTTCGAAGATATGCCTCATCTTCAAAGCTTATATGGGTAGTTTTGAGATTATCTAAGGCCAGATCAGAATGGGAGATCGTACTCAATAATCAAAGAACAAACTATAATCATCTATTTAGATTTGGGCCAGAAACAATGCATTAGCTTCACTGGAATTAAAGTGTCATACAAAACTACAAGACATACTATCATGAATAACATGTTGATTTTCTTACACATCTTCTAGTGCCCACTAGATAACGAAGTCATCCAGAAAGCATATCTCTTTATCTATGAATTCAATCAAAAAAGGAAAATTTGATATACGGTGGAGGATTAACAAGTTGTATATATGAAAACAAGTGATGTGTTTTTTCAAATGAGTTCTGGGGAAACTATTGCATTGTTTCCTTAAGCAAGTCTACCTAGGCAGTTTTGGTTTGTTCTTTGTTCATTTGGTTGGATGTATCTTCTAGCCTCTTACTTAGTCTCATTTATCTCCTTCGTAGACTACAACTACTAAACTTCAAAGATGCCTCATCTTCAAAACTTAGTGTAGTTGTTGGAAAAAAGTATTTAAGGACGGATGAGAAAGGGAGGTCATACTTAATAATCAAAGAACAAACCAGAATCGTCTAGTTTGATTTTTGGCAGAAATGATGCGTTAGTTCATCGGAATTCAAATTGTTATTAAAAACTACAATACATGCCATCGTGATCAAAATATTGATCTTCTTACACATTTTCAAGTACCAACAGGATCACAAAGCCATAGTGAAAGGAATAATTTATCTCTAAATGCAATTAAAAAAAGGAAATTTACCAATATGGTAGAAAATCAATAAACTATTCATGACAACAGGTGGTGTGTTTTTCAATAGAATCCATGAGAAAATATTACATCATTTCTTTAAGCAAGTCTACCTAGGTAGTTTTTTTTTGTTCTGTGATCATTTAGTATAATGTACTTACTATCCTTTCACTTAGTCTCACTTATCCCCATTGCAGACTACAACCACTAAACTTCAAAAATGCCTCATCTTCAATATGAGTAGTTTTTTGCAAAAATATCTAAGGACGGATGAGAAGGAAAGGTCATTGTTAATAACCAAAAGAACAAACCAGGATCATTTGGTTACATTTATTCTTGAAACGATGCATTAGTTCCCCTGAATTCAAAGCAACAAACCAGAATCATCTAATTAGATTTGTGACAGAAACGATGCATTAGTTCTGCTGAATTCAGAATGTTATAAAAAACTACAAGCCATGCTACCATGAACCACATGTTGATCTTCTTACATATCTTCTAGTGCCCTTTGGATCACAAAGTCATCCTGAAAGGATATCTTCATAAATGATAGCATTCAAAAAAGGAAAATTTGATATATGGTGGAAGATTAACAATTTGTTCAGGACAACAGATAATGTGTTTTTTCAATAGAATCATGGGGAAACTATTGCATCATTTCTTTAAGCAAGTCTAACTAGGTAATTTTGGATTGTTCTTTGATCATTTTGTAGGGTGTGCCTACTACCCTCTCACCTTGTCTCATTTATATTCATTGATGACGACAACTTCTAAACTTCAAAGATGCCACATCTTCAAAGATTAGTATGGGTAGTTGTTGGAAAAAATATCTAAGGACGAATGAGAAGGGGAGATCATATTTAATAATCAAAGACCAAACCATACTCATTTAGTTTGATTTGTGCCAAAAACATTGCATTAGTTATGGTGGATTCACTGAGTTTTTAAAAGTTACATGACATGCTACAATGAAGAACGTGTTGATCTTTCTACGCATCTTCTAGTGCCCCCATTTTTCATTTCATTCTGGAAAAAATTTGATATGCTTATTGACAATTTCATATTGATGGAACTGCTATTCCTATATTATATAGGTTAATGTATGTTCCCTTAAAGGATTTTGTGTCTAGCCCCATTATACAAAACAAATTTGATTAAAGAAACCCATCTAGTATTGTTTCTAATTATTTCCTTGAGTAGGATTTAGCTAAAACACAAGAGTATAGTAACACTAGATAATCGTGAAAGTAGTATGAGAGTGAGAGTGAAATGTGTGATTCAAAGATGCCTCTCTCCATTAGCCTCTCAGGGCAATATTTATAATACAATTAGTAATTAATGCTAATTATTACAAATATGACCGTTGAGAGATCCTAGGCGAGATTATAGGAGTTTCCTTGTATAGCTGGCTTGTTTCGGGCATCTGGCCGGGCAAAGTGACAAGGCCGGGCTATGACGCGCAGAGAGAAGTCACTTGGTCTGCAGAGTCTCTCGGTTCTGTGGAGTCCCTCGGTTCTGAAGCCGATGGCCGTCACAGACACCTCGCCCCGTCTACTCGGGAAACAGTTGTGCCGACTATGATGGGAGTGGTCGGCTCGGCTGTGAACACAGTCCCTCGAGCGGCGAGTATGAGGTGCGAAGGCGCTCTCCTTAAGATGGCTTCGGTTTAGTCTTGGTTTGTCATAGTCCCTCACCATCGGTTATCTTGAAACGGTACAAGAGCCTTGGCGGTGGTTGCCTGTCTGTAGTGTTTGGCGGGAACCCTGTATTTGGACGGAACGTTTTGATTTGTCAGTTTGACCCTTAACTTTTATCTTCTCGGGAGTTTCGTTCAGACTGGGTCTTATTCCCTTGGGGGTTTCACCTTTGACTAGCGTTTATTTTACTGTTTGCCATCAATTCCTGTTTTCGGGGTTCGTTCCTCCCTATAAGGAGGGCTTTTGCTTTGTCTTCCCTTGTCACTCATGGCTATCCCTTCTGCTGCGTTTCCATGTGTAATTAGGATGGTTTCTCTCTTCTTGAGTCTCCTACGTAACCTCAACAGGTTTTGTCATGATGAGGTTGCCAGGGAGTTCAAGATGAGAGTTATTGATCCCTGTGAGTTATGGATATTTCTCGTTGAGTTTGTTATGCTTGACGTGGGGTTGTGCAGGAGGCTCAACTCGCCATTTGTTGGAGGTGACTCATCGGTCTATATCCTTGGTTACGTTTTCTCCTTTTCCATGGGTTGGCCGAAGACTTCGTTGGTATTTCGCTATGGGCCGGACCCTCTGGTCTTATTAGCAGGCAGTCCTCAGACCATCTCTGGCGACTACCGAACTTTCTTGGGGGGAACTCTGATGGAAGCTTCAGATTCATCTGTTCCATCTTCTAATTGATTTTGGAGGATTTTCCGAGGTTCATCACTTTGAGGCCGGACCTGTAAAACGACAATCCAGCAAAGAACTGTATATTTTGCAGTTTTATGTTGTACGTATTGGACAGATGTAGTCCGTATATTTGATGTAAGCGAATCTAAATGATGAATGAATAAATAAATAAGTTTTAAAGAGTATATGCCTCCCTTTTTTTTAAATTTCCTTCTGGTCGATCATTTGCTGATGGTTTGCCGATCGGCTTCTTGTTCTACTGATCTTTTTCTCGGTCGAACGTCTATGTGATGTGACGTCTGACCCTGACGTTTGATTGATTGGGCGGGAAGTGTCATGATGGTCTCCTTGGGAATTGTCGCGTCCCCTGACATTCTTGCTGGAGACGCGCCACGTGTCACGCTTCCTTTCCGTGGATTTCTCCTGGCTCGCTTCCCACCGTTGGATCGAAATGGATGGGAAGGGTTTAAAAATTCACACAACCCCTTTGCTCAGTTCTTTTCGCCTCCCTCCTTACGCTTTGTCTTCCTTCTTCCTTCGTTTCTATTCTCCGTTCCCTTTCTGGGTTTTTTGGTGTGTTCAATCTTTACTGCTTTTCTTCCATCGTGTGCGGCGTCTTCAAAGGTACGCGAGTCTTCTTTCCTGCTTCTTATTTTTTCGCTTTTCTGATTTTTCCCCTTGTTTAGAAACAAATGACGGTAATAGAAATAAGTAGTGGGAGTGAGGGAGAAGTAACCTCTGAGTTTCGGTGTCCTAAACCCAATTGCATTCCCGCAAGTTGCGTTTATTGCTTGATGCACAAGTCCAGTCAGGCGATAAATGATTTAAAAGAATTTGACCGTGGGTCCTCTTCTCATTCAATAGGGCCAGCTCAGTTCATATCTTTGGCCGAAAAGGACCGTTCTGATCGCGAGGGGGATCAGTCTGATGATGATGGGTTTTGGGTAGATCAGGAGGTTCTGGATTCATATTCGGAGTTTCTAACCGATGAGTCTCGGGTCGACATCCATGGTTTGTTGTTTTATCCTGCAGGCGAAGATGTAGCTATAGCCTACCCAGTTTCTTTAGAGGAGGCGGTTTGCGATCCTCCCGAGCTGAGGGATAAGCCCTTTACCTATGTGTACAAAACTGTATTTCAACACTTAGGTATCCGAGCTCCCTTCTCCCCTTATTACTGTCAGGTTTTGAGAATGATCAATGTAGCTCCTTCTCAGCTTCATCCGAATGGTTGGGCTTAGATGCGTGCCTTTGAGATTTTGTGTAAGTACCTTCGGATTCAGGTGTCGGCCTGTAAGTTTCTGCATTTCTTCAAGACTTCGGTTCAAAATCCTCAGTGGTGGGTTTCTTTGTGTAATCATAGTCGCCGCCCTTTTATGTCCGCTTTAAAGAGTAGCTATAAATCTTTTAAGTTGCACTGGTTCCGGTTGCAAGCGGGACCGAGTGATCCTTACCTATTGATTGATGAAAGTGGGAAGGATCGTTTTCCTCTGTACTGGACTTGCAAACCTCGGGATAAGTATTCCGTTGAGAGGCGGTCTTTGAGTCTGGCTGAGCGTGTGGATGTTGATCGGTTGTGGTCTTATGTTCAGTCCCCTTCGAGTGTGCTGCCCAAAGCATCTTTTCTGATCAACTTGGTGAACGAAGATGAAGTGTTGATTGGATATTTAAGTAATCTATCCCCCACCCCCCCCCTTTTGTTTTGATCCGATGTTTGTTTGTTTGCAACGGATTTAGGGATGTCTACTCTCAGTGTTGCTAAAAGGAAAAGGATTTGAGCGGGACAGAAACGAAAGCAAGGGTTGGTTCGGGAACCTGCTTCGGCTCTGAATATTATTGCTGGTGTTTCAGATTCAGCCATTGGTGGACAACCTGTTCACGCAACTCTGCCGGTTGTAGGTCATGTTGCTGCGTCGGATGTAAATCAGGCCATGGCTCGTCGTCCTCCTCCCCCCGAGTTTCATGTTTCTAAAAGGGCGAAGACTTGTCCGTCCCTCGTCATTGTGGCGTACCTGGTGGGGTTGATGCAATAATTGATATGTCTTGAAGGAACATTCTCAAATGTCAAAAGAGGGCCGATGTGAGCGTTGATGCTCCCATTCGGTCTGCTTGGGATTCTCGGTACCCGCTGAATAGGATTTTGAATGGTGCGGTTGGTACGGCCGATGTTGAAAAGGTTGCATCGATGGGGCTAGGTCAGACTCTGGTTGCTGTGAAGACCTATAGTCACTGGGCTTCTTTGCTCGCCCATATCGCCGAGGAATCACTTAAGAAGGCTGTTGAGGAGCAGAGCCGCTTAGAGGGGCGGTTGAAGGAAAATGATGAAGCGTTGAAGTTGTGCCAGGAAGAGAAGGAGTTGTTGAGGTAGGACCTACAAAAGTGGGATGCTGAAAAACGTCGGCTAGAGGGGAGGATAGTCGAGCTATCTGAGGAGAAGAAGGTACTGTCGGCTAGTGTGAGTTGAAAAGGATTTTGGGGGCGTTCCCTGATTTGGCCGAAGGCGAGGATGTGTTTAAGGCCATTGAGGAGTTGAAAGTTGGAGCGGACACTGAGTTTGATAAAGGTTTTGAAACTGCCTTGGACCAGCTGAAGGTGTTTTATCCTGAAGCGGATATTGAAAAGTTTGACATTGACAAGGTTGTAGTCAATGGTCAGATTGTTGATCTAGTGGTGGTGGAGAAACTAGCTACTGTGTCGAATACTCAGCAGAATCCTCGACAGGTGCCTCTGGATTTATCCGCTCTTGATCACCTTTTGAATGTGGAAGATGAGACGGATGCCCAAGCCGAAGGTGTTTCCGGTCATGGTGCTGCTAATCATGTTATGGCCGAACAGGCTGGGGATTCAGAGAATACTCTTTGATTTGCTTTGTATGCTGCTCCTATTTTGAACAAAAATGGTTAATTTTGTAAAATTGACAATGTTACCTTTTGCATCGCCTTTGGCTTGATATGTTATCGTTTCTATTCCGCGCCCTTAGTTGTCTTTGCGCTTTGTTTTGTACCTCAGCTTATATTGCCGGTTTTGTGTTGCTTTCGTTAGTTCCTTTGCTTATACAAATGGCCTTATGGTTAGTGCCCAAGGGTTGTATGTCGACATTCGCACGGTCTACACCTATCAGGTCTTGTGTTAAAATGGCCTTCGCCGTGCCAAGCTCGTTGGCTTGTTCGGGCGAGCATGTTGGCTTCGCTTACACATTGAAGGATCTTACACTGTGCCGAGCCCGTTGGCTTCGTTCGGCGAGCGCGCTAGCTTCGCCTACACGATGGAAGCTCCCCTTCGATCTAAAAGAAGTAAACTTCTTTGAAACCGAACTGGTGTGCCCAAGGGTGGTACGTCGGCTCGTCAGCTCGCTCTCACCTGTCAGGACTTTGAGTCTTCATTGCCCAAGGGCAACATCGAGACGTTGCTTGGTCTTTGCCTATCGAGACTTTTTTATTATGGCACGTTCTTGTTTATTGAAAGGAGTCGGTTCTCTTTATCCAATCATGAAGATGCAGTACATTTGGGGCTTTTATATTGCCACATACAAATGATTAATTGAAAAATGGTGGATGGTGAGAACCGATGATTTCTTTCTTCAGCTGTAGTAGAACCCTAGGTTGGCTGCGTTCCAAGATCTTGGGATGCTGCCGCCATCTAGTTTTTCTAGTTTGAAAGCTTCTGGGCCGATGACATCTTTGACTCTGAAGGGGCCTTCCCAATTAGCAGATAGCTTTCCTGTGGCACCCACTCGGCTTGATTGTTTGAGGACCAGATCTCCTGCTTTAATGCTTCTGGGTTTGACTTTAGAGTCATATTTCTTTGCTGCTCTCTGCTTAGCTGCTTGTTCCTTGACTTTAGCAAGCTCTCTGACTTCATCTAGGAGATCAAGATTGGCCCGGAGTGCATCTTCATCAGGGACATTTTCTGTCAGCATCCTCCTTGGGCTCGGCTCCAGTACCTCCACAGGGATCAGTGCATCGCTCTCGTAGGTCAGCCGAAAGGGAGTTTCCCTTGTGGAGGACTGGGGAGTGGTGTGGTAGGACCACAACACTAATGGTAACTCTTCAGCCCAGTTTCCTTTCGCATCATACAGTCTTCTTTTAAGGCCGTTTAGTATGACTTTGTTTGCAGCCTCGGCTTGCCCATTGGTCTGTGGGTGCTCGACCGAGGCGAACGCCTGATAGATGTTCCATTTCCTGCAGAGTTCGGCTACCAGCTCAGAGGAGAACTGAGTACCATTATCAGTGACTATGGTTGCAGGTATTCCAAACCGTCATATGAGCTTCTTCTACTAGAATTTCTTCACGCGTTGAGCCGTGATAGTTGCAATCGGCTCTGCCTCTATCCACTTTGTGAAATAGTCAACCGCAACCAACAAATATTTGACCTGGCCGGGAGCTGTGGGGAATGGACCGAGGATGTCCAAGCCCCAAATGGAGAATGGCCAAGAGGAGACGACCCACTGAAGGTTGGTTGGCGGCGCCCTGGGTATGGCTGCATGGCACTGACACTTGTCACACTTCCTGACATATTCAATCGAATCCCTCTTCATAGCCGGCTAATAGTAGCCGGCTCTCAGAAACTTGGTTTCAAGGGCTTGGCCTCCTATATGGCTGCTACATCTCCCTTGGTGTACTTCTTCCATGATTTCCTGTGCTTTTAGATTCAAGACGCATTTGAGAAGAGGCGTTGAGAACCCTCGTTTGTAAAGTTCAGCATCAATAAGAGTGTATTTGCTCACAATTTTTGACAGTTTCCTCAGTTCTTCTTCCTGCAGCTGCAATTGTTCTCCCTGCAGGTAAGCAATGATATTGGCCATCCAGCTAGGAGGTGTTGCGCCCGAAAAAGTCCCCGAGGGAGAACCTTCCTCGTTCACAACTTTTCCTAAGACAATGAAGCCGCCACCAATATTTATTAAGGAAAATATTAGGAAAACCTTCTTTGGAAAGCGATTGGTCTTGCGAAACTGGAGAATAGGGTTCGGGGGTCGGTTACGCGCAGGGAAGGTGTTAGCACCCCACACGTCCTCTCTACTGAGAGGGAACCTTTAATTAAATGTGTGGTTTTAGTGTGTTGACTTGAAAATACTTGATTTTGCCTCTCTACTCCTTATTGGAAAATTCTTAATGAAAATCTTCATTTATTATGAAAAAGGGGAAAAAATGGTTTTTTAGAAAAAAACGCTTGATGGGACATGGCCCGCTCCTACGTATCTCCCGGTGCGATGGAGAACTCAAAGCTACGTAGTTCTTCTTTGTCTTTTTGAAAAGGTTTTTGTCTTTTATCTTTTTAGTGAGTTTTCGAAATAGGATGAGCATTTAATGAATGATTAAACTAACCAAGGTTATGGGTAATCACCACTAAATACTCAAAAAGAGAGTTGTACCGCTAGTCAAACGAACAAAGGTTCTGATGGACTGTCAATAACAACTCGTTTTTATTATCTTTTTTGAAAGTAATTTTCGAAAGAGATTGATTTGCACGATGATCAAACTAACAAAGGTTATGATGGATCATCATTTATTATTCTTTTGGGAAAAAGACATCGCCGCCAATGGCTAGACGAACAAAGGTTCTGATTAGCCACTAGCGACAATGGGTTGAAAACGATTTTAGAAAGGAAAAGGTTTTTGTTTTGAAAATGATTTTGGTTTGCAAAAGTGATTCTTTTTTTGTTATGAAAATAACTCTTTTCTTTTTATTATTGAAATGCTAAACTTTTTTATGGTTGCGAAAATGACTTTTATTTGCTGCGCTTGACGAGAACGAGACTCGCTCCTACGTATCCCAAATGGGAATCAAAGCGACGTAGTTCTAACGAACCTTGAAAGTGAAAGTCTTTTTGCTTTGGTTTTGAAAAGTGAGGGGCGCTCATGATGATCAAACTAACAAAGGTTATGGGTGATCATCACTAACACTTGCTATGACTTTTGATGCTTAGGAAAATATCTTTTGAAATTGAAAGCGTTCATGATAATCAAACTAACAAAGGTCATGGGTGATTATCACTAGTGGCTTATGCATATGAAAACATCTTTTTTTTAAATTTAGGTTCTTAGGACAACCAAACTAACAAAGGTTATGGGTAGTTGTCACTAGTCACCATTTTCATGCTAAGCTATTTAGAAAAGAAAACAAAGAATGTAAGAAGATTTGGAGATTCAAGCATGGCACAATCATTGAAATCGAATCCTTAGGCAAACAACAACATAACTTTACGACTAATCTCATTTGAATTCTTGAGCGAATATTAGCCTAGACTACACATATTAGACCACAACACGTAGATAGGCAAAAAGGAACTCGAATTGGGCATTAAGCAAAAATGCAAGAGTAGGCAAGATTGAACCTAAATGCACATCTAATGGAAGATGCTAGGGGAGGACCATACTCAAATATTTCTACAAAACGCAAGGGAATCTAAATGCACATCTAGTGGAAGACGCAATGTAAGGAATGAGCCTATCCAAGTATTAATGATTCCACATGAGAGTAGACAAGGAAGTGATAGGCACAAATGAATTCAAAAGAGTAGCCTCAAGCAGGATCATTGGCAAACCCTAAACAAGCAAGTCACATTAACAATCAAAACACCAAAGCATGTTGAGTCACATTGGTCAATCCTCAACACTTAAATTAATGTGCACAAGTGCACAAGTGTGAATCTTCTTGCCAATCATCAACTTAAACAACATATGAACTAAAAGGGTTGAATCATATAGATCAAACCTCATCACTTTAAGCAAGGTGCACTAGGCACAAGTGAGAATCATATTGCCTATCATCAACTTGAGACAACAAGCAAACATATAAAAACTTTATTTATTCACAACATGCTATCCAAATACATAACCAAAAACCCATTTATTTTTTAAAGGGGTTTAAGATCAAAGCCGTAAAGCTAAAATCTCTTAAACCGGGATCGACAAAATGTACATCTCAATCAAACCCATTTTATTAATCATTTTTATGAGAAAAGAAAAAGAGAGGAAAAACACTTTGAAGTGAACTAAAACGTATTTTTTTTAGAAATAGATGATAATAGTAATAATAAAAACAAAATAAAAATGAAACATAAAAAAAGAAAGTGAACGTGAAACGTGATAAAGAAAAGAAATAGAAAATAGAAATGTGAGTGTGTGTTACGGCTACTGTGTGTGATTCATGGAGAATAGAGAAATGTGTTGGTGGGCTTTTGGCCCAATACACTTAACAAAACATTAACCAATATCAAAACCTAAGTTGTGCCTCTCAGAACACAAATCTATTCAAGGGGAAAGAAACAGTCGCACCAAATGTCCAAGGAGAGAGAAAAACGAAATTCCAGCGATGGAGAGAGAGGAAAATCGTGGAGAGAGAGAGTGGGAGGTGGTTGTTTCGTGAGGGAGGGCGTTTGGTGGTGGCTACGGTGGTGGCGGCGGCGGTTGTGGGGTGGTTTCAATGGTGGTGGAGCGACCGTTTTATGGTGGTGTGTTGGGGGAGATGGAGAGAGAAACGGATGAGGGCGGGGAGAGAGAGTAATAGTGGCTGCGAGGGTGAGGGTGAGGGTGGTCATGTGGTGGAGATCTCGCCGGAGCTCACGGCGGTGTGGTGCTCGCCGGAGACAGTGGTGGTGGTGATTGTGTTTGATGGGAGGGAGGAGGTGGTGAGTGGTGCTTTCCCTTTTCCCTCCTTCTTTCTCTGTTTCTCCATTGTCTGTGTGTTTGGTGTGGGTGTTGTTAATTAATTAATTTTTCATTTTGCTACAGTACCCTCACGGTTCCCCCTCCCCCTTTTTTGTTGCTGTTTGTTTCCTTCTGCTCTTTATAAAAAGCGCTGGTGTGTATGTTTGTGTTGCTGTATGCAGCTGTGAAAGGAGGAAAAGATCCAGGGTGTTCAAAGCCGTCAGAGGGAAGTAGAGAAACCAGTTTGTGTTGCTGTGTGGGGAGAGGGAAACCCCAAACTGATGTGTATTCAGTGTTTTTTTGTGTATAGAGCTGTGCTTGTGTGAAGGAGTGGAGAAAGCTATACTGAATGGTGGCGTGAAACAGTAGATTGCTGAAGCAAGCTTATTGCTTGCATAATTGGTGATCACTTTAGCCAAAAATGGGAAAAAGCAACAAGCAATTAAAAAGGAATTTGACTTTAATTCTGAAAATTAAAGATAAACAAAGATGGTATCCAATGTTGCTTTATTGTATTTTATTCAATTCTGATTTACAAATTAAATTGTAATGTATATTTGTAACTTTGATTTTTAATTCTATATAAAAAACTTATTTCAATTCTTTTTTTTTTGCAATAAAAAGTAAATAAGTTTTACTAATAACAATAAAAATGACGCAAAACTGTCAACGAGCACCAAATGACTCGTCCCAACGATAAAAATCTTAAAAAGCAGACAAGTAATATTTTTTTATTTTTTTTGATAAACTTTGAGTTAGCCGGACAAAATTGGGGTATGACAGGAGGCTCGATCTCTGTCGAGAGAACCTGGATTTTATTTATGCTGGGTTCAAATAACGTTTCCTGGATCACCGAATGGTTGTTTCCAGGTTTCTTAGTCCTGGCGAGCTTAGCTAGGATATCTCCCCTGCCATTTTGTTCCCTAGGGACATGTGTTAGTTCAAAGAAATGAATTTGGATTTGAGTTCTTGTACCTTATTACAGTATCTGCTGAGAAGCTCGTCCTTGGTGCTGAGAAGCCGGTTATGAGGAGGGAGTCACTTCGTGCCTTCAGGTGTTTTACTCCCAGGTCTGCAGCAAGTGTCATACCGGTGATGAGCGCCTCGTACTCCACCTGGTTGTTGCTAGCTTTGAAGTTGAACCGGAGCGATTGCTCAAGGAGAATACCATCTGGGCCTTCTAAAGTGACTCTGACCCCGCTTCCTCTTTGATTGGACGAACCATCAACGGACAGGGTCCATACAAACTCGGCCGAGGGTTTGTTTTCTGCTTCGGCCTCCACTAGCTCGGCTATAAAGTCAGCCAACACCTGGGCTTTGATCGGTCCTCTCGGTTCGTATTTGATGTCGAATTCAGATAGTTCTACCGACAAGAGACCATTCTCCCTGCTAGATCTGGTTTTGAAAGTACCTGTCGGATTGGGAGATCTGTTCTGATTATTATTGGGTGACTCTGAAAGTAGTGCCTGAGCTTCCCTGCTGCTAATATGACTGAATATGCTGCTTTTTCAATCTTTTGATACCACTGCTCCAGTCCTCTCAACATTCGGCTGGTGTAATAAACAGGGAGTTGGTCCCTCCCTTGTTCTTGTACCAAGACTGCGCTGCGTGCATCCTTTGAAACCGCCATATACAAGAGTAAGGGAATGCCTTGCTTCGGGGATGTGAGGATCGGTGGTGCCGCTAGATACTCTCAGAGTGCCTGGAGGGCCTTTTCACATTCTTCTGACCATTGGAAGGTGGCATTTTTCTTGAGAAGCTGAAACATATATAGGTTTGATTTTATCTGCTGAACGGCCAAGGAAACGACTACTTGGCTGGTTAGGATCTGTACTTCCTTGACCTTGGTGGGGCTTCTGGCTTCAATGATGGCTCGGCATTGTGAGGGATTGGCTTCAATGCCCCTGTGGGTCAGTACGTACCCCAGGTGCTTGGACTCCGAACGAGCACTTGTCAGGATTTAGCCGAAGGTCGTGTTTCTCCAAAAGTTTGAATATCTTGGTGAGGTTGCCTATATGTGCTGGATCAGTGATGGATTTTACGACCATGTCATATACATACACTTCGATGTTCTTCCGATCTCCCCTTCGAAGATCCTATCCATCAGACGCTGGTACGTTGCTCCTGCGTTCTTGAGGCCGAGCGGCATTACCTGATAGCAATAGTTTGACCGGCTTGTCATGAAAGCCATTTTCTCTTCATCTATATGGCTCATTCCTATTTGGTTGTGGCCTGAATATGCATCCATGAATTTGAGTAGTTTGTAGCCGGAGGACAGGCTCTGTTGAGATCAGTGTAATCTACGCACATTCTCCAGTTGCTGTTGGATTTTCTCACCATCACAGGATTAGCCAAACATGTTGGGTACTTTACCTCTCTAAAGAGTTCGGCAGCCATCAGTTTGTCTGTCTCCTCCTTTATTGCCAGCGTCTTTTCATATCCCTGTTTCCTTTTTCTCTGTGACACAGGATGAGGCAGAAGGATTTAGACATAATCGATGACATACAAAGTTCGGGTTAATACCTGGCATGTCTTGGGGAGACCATGAAAATATGTGGACATTGTCTGACAAGAGCTTGATGAGTTGTTCTTCAATCTCTGCTGATAGCCCTGTTCCAAATTGTGTTTTCTGATGTTGTGCAGGGCCGATGATTACTTCTTTCAGATCATCTGCGGGCTTCGGTCTCTTCTCTTCTTTAGCTGCATCATACAACCTCGGATCTAAGTCAAGAAAATTGCAATTAGAACCTTTTACCTTGGGTTTCTGGATTGTCTTTACTTTAGGACTTTCGGCGTAGCACCTACGCGCCATCGCTTGGTCACCTCTTACTGTCCCAACACCTCCATTGGGGCAAAGATGAGGGTACGATATTGCTGCTGTTAGTGCATTGAGGGTCGGCCTGCCTACTATGATGTTGTAAGATGATGTTGCATTGATGACCATGTATCTGAGGACAACTGTCTTGGCCGACTCCCCTTCTCCGAAGGTGGTTCTGAGATCGGTGTACCCATGAACCTCCACTTGTTCTCAAGAAAACCCTACCAGGGTGCCAGGGTAATCTTTCAGTAGTTCCACAGGCAGTTTAAGCTCTTGGAAGCATTTCCAGTACATCACATTGGCGGAGCTTCCTCCGTCTACCAGGACCCGGGCGACCCTGTATCTGCTGGTTGTGATGTGAATGACTATTGGATCATCGGAATGGGGCTGAACTCCATTGAAATCTTCCACGTCGAAGGATATCTGCAGGTATTCTGTGACGGATACATCGGACTCTTTGTTAGTAACAGACATGACGGAACGTGCATACCTTCTTCTTGCCGATGAAGTGGATCCTCCGCCTGAGAAGCCACCCGAGATGGTATTTACATCGCCTTTGTCCGCGATCTCGTGTCCGTCTTTCTTAGTTGTTTCTTTCCGGGCACCTCCCCTCTTTGCCACTGACATCGGCTGGGGGCTGTTGGCTCGTCTCTTCTTTTTCTCCTCTGATAACACGAACTTTTTGAGTTGTCCTCTCTGGATTAGTTGTTCAATCTGCTGTTTTAGAGTCCATCAATCATCGGTAGTGTGCTCTTCTGTTCAGTGGAACTTGCAATATGATTGTGGATACTTACCCATGGTTCCGACAAAAGGCACCGACCTTTGTATGGTCCCATCACCAAGGGATTCATGGAGAATGGCCGAAGGCTTGGCCTTAAGCGAAGTGTATGCTATCTCCACATTGGGACGTGAATTTCGGTTCCTCGGCCTGCCTGCTCTATCTTTCCTGCCCGAAAAATGGTGTAGGTCGGCTCGTCCCGATTTCTCTGGTGGCGAGTATGGTCTCCTTGGAGTTTTTATGTCGCGTTCGTCCTTGCTGGCGCCGGTCTCTTCTGCTTCTATATGTTTTTCTGCGCGGGCTCTTACTTCATCCATGGTCCGAGGTGTTCGGATTGAGAGTGCTTCGAAGAATGTTCTGTTCTTCATACCCTTCATAAATGCTTTGACAAAAAACTTTTCATCGGGATCTTCTACTAATACAGTTACCTTGTTAAACCGGTCCAGATATTTTTTGAGGGGCTCGGTCTCTCCTTGCCGAAGATCAAACAGGTCCTCTGAGTGCACCAGCTTCTTCTTATTGGCCGAAAACCGCTGTACAAAGCGTTCAGCGAGGTCATCGAAGCTGGTGATTGAGCGGGCGCCTAAACCTTTGAACCATTTCAGAGCCACGTCGGTTAAGGTGCAAGCGAACATCTTGCAGCTAACGGCGTCATTGCCACCACTTATCATCATCTGGGTCTGGAACGCGTCCACGTGACTTAATAGATCCCCGGTTCCGTTATACGTGCCGATGGCTGGCTCGCGAAAACGGTGAGGAATCGCCACTGCTTCGATTGCTTCTGTGAACGGTTGGAACGCTCTCAGGGGCGCTCTGGTGGCCTCGGCTCTCTAGGCATGATTTTACATCTCCGCTAGTTGTTCCTGTAATCGTACCTCTCTGGCCTCTAGCGCCTGAGAACGCAGGTGTTGCTCTTCGTTTCTTCTGGCTTGCTCTACGTTCTGGTCTTGCAGTGCTCTTACTGCGTCAAGTAGCTCCAAGATTCTGGGATCTGTACGTATCACTAGATGACGGGGTATTCCTCGTGGCCACCATAGTAGAGTGGCTACTTTAAGGATGGGGTAGGAATAATTTTACCAGGCCCCACGGTGGGCGCCAATGTTCCTAACTATTTCTTTGAGTAGGATTTAGCTAAAACACAAGAGTATAGTAAAACTAGATAATCGTGAAAGTAGTATGAGAGTGAGAGTGAAATGTGAGATTCAAAGATGCCTCTCTCCATTAGCCTCTCACGGCGATATTTATAATACAATCAGTAATTAATGCTAATTATTACAAATATGACCTTTGAGAGATCCTAGGCGAGATTATAGGAGTTTCCTTGTATAGCTGGCTTGTTTCAGGCGTCTGCCTGGGTCAAGTGACGAGGCCGGGCTATGAGGCGCAGAGAGAAGTCCCTCGGTCTACAGAGTCTCTCGGTTCTATGGAGTCCCTCGGTTCTGTGGAGTCCCTCAGTTCTGAAGTCGAACGTGGCCATCCCAGACACCTCGCCCCGTCTACTCGGGAAACAGTCGTGCCGACTATGATGGGAGTGGTCAGCTCGGCTGTGAACAAGTATATTTAACTGCCTTGCTCTACGAGAGTCATGAAGAGAGTCTCTGAGATTATGACTAATATGGAACAATACAAGCCCTCGCACAGTGGATATTACTATTTGGCCCAAAATACATGTTTGTGATTCTTTGTTCACTCTAGCATTGAGAAACTAAAAATCTAAATAGTCTCCATACATCTTTAATCTACATATGCTTATGTGGTTATGATTGTTTAAAGTACAACTAGCTCATCCAATATGAATAACAGAAAATGATAGGGGAAAGGGGTGGTGGGTGAGTGGCCATGTAACACCCGGGTTTTTCTTACATAGAAAATACCAAGATATACAGCATAGCATACATCAGAGATAACTTCCTGTCATTAGATATTGAACACAAACTAAAACTTGATAAAAATTCATCAAGCGATCCCTCATAGCATTAAATAAACCTCCCATCATCCTAGTATTCAATATCCAATACAGAAATAGCGGAAACGATTTATAACTTCTAATATCAATACAAGTCATAACATCGAAAATACAATGACAACCAGGGAATTAACATAAACCCTCAACTAAAGCTTCACATCTTCTTGAGGTTGCACCGTAACCGTGCCTCGTCGCCTTTGCCTGTTCTCTTTAAAAACCACAAAATATGAAGGGTGAGATGACATTATCTCAGTGAGTCCTATCGAGACCCCTTACTAACACAAGCGGTTCATTATGCATCATTTTAACTCGTGCCCCTATCAAGCGGATTGACCATTTTCTATCAAGCGGATTCCACATTCTTACATTGTTTAGCATATCACCAAGAACCATTTTCTATTCCCGGTGAACCCATTCCACTGACCATTTTCTATCAAGCGGATTGACCATTTTCTATCAAGCGGATTCCACATGGGCCTAGGTTCATAGGGCTCGTGACTTCCCCTCCCCTAGTACACTAACCTCTTTAATAGGGTCGTCACCCTAGACCTCAATTTATAATTTATATAAATACACCCGCATTGGGCCGTCTCATGAACAATCAGTATTACCCGCATTGGGCCGTCTCTATTACTTGACATAAACATAGCATAACCTCAACCTCTTTATTATAACCTCAAGGGACATTTAGTCCATTTAAACAATTATCATGACCTCACTCGTGGTTACTAACGTTCATTAACATGACTTAGGGAAACATTACAATTCAATCCAAACATCATTATTTCAATCACAATCATAATTACCTAAATCACAATCAACATAATTATTTCAATTACAATCAATATCATAGCATTAACCTCCACCTCATGGGACTTATAGTCCACTTATCATGACGTAACATAATCACATTTAAACATAACATGACATTACCTCAACTTCCTGGTCATTCACATAGAACCTTCGCAACACATCAATCATTTATTCAATACATAGGGTTGGGGAAAGGATTAGAATAGGTTTGGAATCAATTAGGAAGGCTTTGGACCCATTTTAAAATCTGGGACAGAAAGATCAGCACGGGTCGTGCTGACTTATCAGCATTTCTAAAAATCCTGTTTTCGTGTGAAATTCTCATTCCGATCGATTCCAAAACTTATTCCGATCGATACCAAAACATAACAACACATTGTTCAGCAACAACAATCATCATAAACATCATCAAACCTTCCATTCTCAATCATTCAAATATTCATAACAAAAATACATTTTCGTAAATTTCGGTTTTTGACTCGAAACTTAACAAAACGAAAACCAAAACATATGTTCAGTCACAACCAGTATTTAACACGAAATTTAATCCCTAAGCGAGTGTAGAACTCACCAATCGTGATGAAAATCACGTAAAAACCGAAATTCCACGAAAGGTGTAGAACAACGTAACCGCACGAACTATCCCCGTAACGGCTCCTACGCTTCCACGAGTCCGAAATCACCCCACAATGACTCCTACTCCTCAAGCTATTGAACCTCTCTTCAATGTACTTCAAATTACAATGCACCTTCTGAAATTAGGCTAGAATCTACCCTCAAGTTGCCAAAACAACATCCAAGACAAGAAACTCCATTTTTGGCCAACTTGGAGTTTGCATTTCGAAAATGGTAGATGGACATGGAGGGAGAATACGCTAGTGATTTTGGTGGCTATGAATGGAGGATGAAAAATGGAAGAGAATGGTTCTAACATTACCCACATGCATCAAGATTTGATGAAGTTGTTACTCTTCTCCTTCTCCTCTCTCATTCGCGTCTCCTCTCCCTCTCTAGTTCTTATTTCAGCTTTTCTCAATTTTGGGCATTCAACATGGTTGTGTGTAATTCAGGTGTGAGTGTGTTGTGTTTAATGAGCTGAGGGTCTTTAGTGGGTGGAAATGACCAATTTGCCCTTAATTCATTTCATCACTTTAGCTTAATTCTAATCGTCTACTAATTTAATACTTTTCCCTCTAAATTCCTGGTTATGGTTTCATGGAAGTAAATGATTTAATGACTGAGCTGTGGTGTCTTATAGAGAAAAAGACCAAAATACCCCTGTCCTCTAATTCTCATCTAAAACCCTAAATAACTCAATAATCAATTAATAATACACACTCCACATCATTTAACAATCAAATACACAATTATTTTTATTTGACCCATGACATTCATCTCATATGTAATTAGTTATGCTAATCTACATGACTTAGTTAACTAATTATTTCATGACCTCTTGTTACTTTCATTTAAATGAAATTAGTTAAATTGGGGATGTTACAATCACCCCAACATGAAAGATTTTGGCCTCAAAATCGTTCAAGTCCTATTCGCATAACTGACCTGAGAATTCACCGACTAATTGACTCAACATAACTTTCCTGTTGTATACACAATTTGTTTGGAAAACAGTCTTACGATCTAGGGTCGATGCCCATTTTCACAATCCAACGAAGTGAACACTAGTGGAAAAAAGACATTTAGCGTCGGTTAAATTGGACATTTAGCGTCGGTTCTCGCCCGATGCTAAATGTCATACATTTAGCATCAGTTATTTAACCGACGCTAAATGTCACATTTAGCATCGGGTGTTCAGATAACCGATGCTAAATGTCCATTTCATCACTGTTTTTGCTGTCTGAAAATGACATTTAGCATCGGTTATTTGAAACAACCGATGCTAAATGTCCTGAAAAATGACATTTAGCATCGGGTGTTTGAAACAACCGATGCTAAATGTCCTGAAAGTGACATTTAGCATCGGTTATTTGAAACAACTGATGCTAAATGTCCTGAAAATGACATTTAGCATCGGTTGTTCCAAATAACCGATGCTAAAAGTCATTTTTGATAAACAAAATGACATTTTGCATCGGTTCTTTCAAACAACTGATGCTAAATGTCATTTTCTTAATAAAAAAAAGACATTTAGCATCGCTTGTTTGAAACAAGCGATGCTAAATGTCTAGTTTCTTTTTATACATGCCTCACAAACATCACTTACAACATCAATTCATACAAGAAGAGAATAATATTCAAGAACTTTGGTAATTACAGTCTACAAACAGTAAACTGTGAGCAAGTACAACATTCTTTCAATATACAACTCCCTTTTCCAAAATGCACAACATCATCACACAAATTAAAGCTAAGAACAGTCAATTAACACTAAAGGCTAACACTAGTAATAGTACCATATTTCATAGATATTTGTGGAGTAAGCCCTACAAATATGCCCTATCACAGCCAATTCCAGCCTCAATAATAGCTTTTGCTGCAACAATCCGAACAGCTTCATCCACGGTCTGCTTATTATCAAAACAAAATGAATAGCATCGAATAGAAGAAACAATAAATCATGAAAATATTATTTAAGGAAGAGGTAAAATGTTTCTGGAACAACAGTAACAATGTTTCTGGAACACTAAGCAAAACAAAAAGAATCTAACAAAGTGGCAAAATGTGAGAAGCCATTCACTATGGTTGCTTACTTGGGTGTCCCCTCCCCTCTTTACACATATCACTGTGATTCCCTGCATATTCCACCATCATTTGATAAAGTCTTCTATCTGTATGTGTAGAAACATCAGTAACAACCGTTTTAGCACCTCTTTTTCTATTTCCACCTTCAAGAACATTGCAAAGAAGCTCTTTGATAATAGAAAGTCTTTGAGGATCAGTTATAGCAGAACAAGATTCTTTGATAATAGAAAGTCTTTGAGGATCAGTTATACCAAAATCAGTGTACCTACAAACCAAGAAACACAACAAAAAACATAAATATAGGACCCCAAATAAAACATTTTCAGCCTTAAAGTTAGCATTGTGTATATGACTTACCAGCCAGTCCAATTCTCAGTCCACAGTTTAGGTTTGTAGTTCTTGTTGGGAGTGAAGTTTTCACAGTAAAATCCATTGCAGGTATCAATCTTCACAACAACACAGTTAGTCAATCAGATCAGTGATACAGAAAGATGCAAAGGAGAAGTATCAATTTTCCAAAGAAAACAAACACAAGGTTGAATTGAAATTAGATCTTGGAAGTTTCTCTAATTTTTCTTTTTCTTAGTATAAAAAGAAACTGAAGGAGAAAAGTGTAGAAGATAATTAGAAGCTCTAAGGGAAAAGGGTCAAACGGGCTAAAGGAAGAACAACAAAATATCATGGTATAGTAAAAAAACAGCAACCTTGTTTATCAAAAAAAAGAAAAACAACCTTAACCCCAACAACGTAAGCATAACACTGTTTCAAAACCCCACCACTATCAATAAAAATATATAACGGAACAGGATAAGAATTTTAGAAAAGGGAACAGGAAGAAAAGAATAACTTACAACAGGATCAGGAGCATCTTCTTGCTTGCATATAACCCATGGTACCCCAGTGTCTAAACCAACAGCCATTTGAGCTGCCCATTTTGTATAAGCCTTTCCAGGAGCACCAGTTTCCCATTCCACTGGTCCATACTCATTCTCAATCTATCAATTCAAATAAAAATCTCAGTTTTCAACCCTAAATTAACCATCACAGTTACTGTAATTGGATGCATAAACTTTATAGTAAAAAATTGTTGGTTCAAATTGAAATTATTGAAGCTTCAAATTGAAAAACAATTGGAATTATTGAAGCTTCAAATTGAAAAAACTCCAACCTTGAACGGCCCATTGTCTGTTCTGAAAGCAATACCTAGTACATACTTGAGCCAAACAGGAAATCCTCTGCACACACACAAAAAAAAAAACAGAACATGTGACCAACCTTTGAGTAATTCCTAAGAATTTCAATCAGTGAACATCATTGAAATTATTACCCCAAAGTTCCATTCAGCACAAACGAAGGGACCAATACGTAGGCGAACATAAAGGCCAGCTTGTTGAACTAGCTTCACAAATTTAGCCAAATCAAACCTATCTTCAAAGTAATACTGAAAAAATTTCCAACATTATATAAAACATGAGTAGCACAATCAACAAGAAGCGGTTTCAATAGATAAATAAAAATTAAAATAGTCGAAGTTATAGATATTCATATACTTACAAGGTCTACATCTGAGTTCAATGCTAAGGATACTGCAGAAAACCATGGCAGTATCAACTAGTTCATGAGAAAACATCAAGAGACAAAGTAAGATCATCCATAAGCCTACAATGTTACACAATCACAACATTAACAGCCAAAAACATTCATATACAACCACAATGTTTTAGAATTCATCACAAGGTGCCTTGATGTAGTCTACACAAAAAACTTAGGGTTTCGAAGGGAACTTACATTAAGAACTTAGGGTTTCGAACGGATCTTGGAGGGAATTGTCATAAAGAACTTAGGGTTTCGAAGTTCTTTGCAAAGTTCTTTGCACTTAGGCGACGGCGAGCAAGGTGACGACCTCCTGAGACGGCGACGGAGAGAGCTGAGAACCAAACGTTGCGTCCAATAAACAGAGAGATGAGAACGGAAAGCTGAGACGGCGATGGCGAGCAAGGGACGACCTCCTGAGACGGCGACGGCGACCAAGGTCCTCCTGAGATGGCGACGGCCTCCTTTGGGTTTCGAAAATGCGAGAGTGAGAGAGCGAGATGTTGGGTGAGAGAGTTCAGAGATGTTGGGTTTCAAAAACGCGAAAGTGAGAACGCGACATGTGTTGAAGGAATGTGAGAGTGAAGAGAGTGATCTTTAGAGAGTGAGAGAGAGAAGAGAAGGAGAGAGTTTAGAGAGTGAAGAGAACGAACGCGAGATGTTGAAGGAAATTGGGAAAAAAATAAAAGGGGACATTTAGCATCGGGTGTTTAAACAGCCGATGCTAAATGTGTTCCTTTAGCATCGGGTGTTTAAACACCCGATGCTAAATGTGTGTCTCTAACACCTTTTGCATCGGTTGTTTAAACACCCGATGTTAAATGTAGGCGCGAAAACTAAAAACTTCCATTTAATTGCAAAATTGCCACCGCGCCTACCTTTAGCATCGGTTGTTCAAACAACCGATGCTAAATGATGTTTTTTAATGTCAAAGTTCCACTAGTGGAAGTTCCGAATACGCATACTTAGGCGTAATACTTTGTTGGAAAATACTCCTTAGTAGGCTTACTCAATTCGTTAGAAAAATCCTTTGTACCAGTTTTTGAAATAAGACCATTTTGAAAACATTTTTCCTCAAAATGATAACTCACCCCAACTTGAAATATCCTTACTTAATTTTTAAGTCAACAACAACAACGCTTTAAACAATAATTCGACATACTAATGGCACCCCAAGACATCACCTCACTTACCATGCACATGAACCACGTAACTTAACATTAAGTCCTATACTACTTTCGGATTCATTTAATACCTTGTATCAACTTGAAATACTTTGTCATTCAATCAAGCCACATCATAACAATCAGTATGCATCTTATTCAAACAACACAATCATCAATCAAGAATGATACACGAGAAAACTCATTAATACATACTAGGATTGTTAAATCCTAGCTACATTACAATCTCATACATCGTGTTGAATTTTGAACAATGTCAAATTCAACACATACTTATTCTATTGACCTCCAATCAAATAAAATCCTGAAAACAATTACTTCGCTATTACTTGTGTAGGCATCATGACTTATGGACTATTGTCCGACTCAATGCTAAAAACTTCGGCTTTTCCTTCTTAGTTAATGCACTAACAACTTTCGCTTCAAGTTTCCTTCGCCACAGATTGAAAATTTGGGATGCTACCTTTCGTTCTTCTTAGAGATACATCTAGTTCTTTGGGTTAAACTCGGGAACCACCTCTGTTCTCAGTGACTCATGCAGTGATAGGATTTTCATAAAATGATCTTTCCATGACCTATCGGAGTCGACTATAATGTCTCAATGACCCATATATTGATAGGATTTTAAAAATACTTTTTCTCTACCAATCGGAGTCGACTATATTGTCTCAATGACCCACATATTGATAGGATTTTAAAAATACTTTTCTTCTACCTATCGGAGTCGACTATATTGTCTCAATGACCCACATAATGATAGGATTTTAAAAATAATATTTTTTTTCCATGACCTATCAAAGTCACTCTACCGATTACCCAAATTACTAGTATGAGCGAATCTCCATAACTCATAAATTGAGCCTTAAACTCAATAACCACAGATTCCTCAGTCATAACATTAGTGCAAGGACCTTTGGGGAAAGCTTCTAGCTAGATGAAATCCTACAAGACTGGCTATCCTCCTTGAGAGAACTTATCTGAAAATCTATCACTTATTCTTTTGAACTGATAGCCCTTTTTGGGCTTCAACTACCCATACACTAGGGTATGAAAATTTCTATACAATGGGAACCTTCTTGACGAGGCATAATTGCTTCCCTTAAAAGGAAAGAGGCTTACTAGAAACTTGTAGACTTCATCTTACTCATGAGGAATCGTTGATTAATCTAGGTGTAACCGGCTACCTTTGGATTGCGTATGGAATTGGGATATTTGTAGCATCAAAGAAACGCGAAACTCGAAAGATTCTCTTAAGGAATCAAACGGACGCACGATTAGTGTATCCTAAATTGATTCGGAAAATGAATTCAACTATTGCGAACATTCCTTTGGTCCTCCATCTTTCTGAATTCCATAAACAATACAAACAAAACTATTACAACGGTCATAGTCAACTAATTCGGAACTCATCCTACCTAGAGAACAAACATTCATCATTTAGGTAAACTAAATTTTTCCTTTGACAACATTTAGCAGAATGCCTAATGGTATAGGGTTTTCATAGACTTTAACAATTCCTGAAAGGCTATAACTACTGATAACCATTTCCAAGAGATAGTCCTTTTTAGGACTACTAAGGATATTATCCTAACCGGTGTCTAAGAACTTAGTCTGAATGGTTTGGGAATCCTCTTCCCATTTCCCATGCTACTTGAGGGTTTATTTTCCATGAACACTTTAGGTTTAACGGCTTAAGGTTGGAAAAGAGTATTATTCAGAATCAATCATTAGAGACACCTTCCGAAACCTACTCAAACGGGTAGACATTTTCGTTAGCTTTCCGACGCATCACGGAACATAAAAATCAGGGTTCCGGGTTAAAAGTTACGAATAAAACAAGTCGGAAGACTAGTGAGAATATCTCGCTGACCGAAACCGGCATACTCCTAATCGAATGATTGCTATAAGGTTACTTCTATCGACATCATGTACTAGTCCTTTCTTGGAAGGTACTGATTCATAAATCTTGGGTGATTCTACTCGCCAATATTGCTGATGCAATTATGGTTTACTAAACTGACTTCATGACATTTCAAAAGGTTGCTCTTAGGAAAAAGGTATCTAACCTAGACTCGAGACTATCTGAAGGATTTCTCTAAACTGTGACGTGAGTTGGGGTTAGCCTGAGTTACAAGGTATGGTAATTACTAGACGTTATCTCGGGAACTGAGAAACTTGGTTAAACATGAATTGGAGCTTTACAGTGTCGGCTACTCCTAAACAGATCTCCGAACACTAATACTCTTACTACTTGAAGATTTTGTTTAGGTTACAACTGGCTGGACAACCTATAAAGGTTTACGCGGCAACTCAACGATTGCTTCGGCTCCAAAGACTGAACAGTCGCCCACAGCTTCCTCGAACAATCATGGATGCTCATCTATTGTTCTGGGATGTCATCTATAGCCCTCTGCTTCTGCTGCGCACTCTGATGAAACGAGAAGGCTAGAAATCCTATGGTTTAGGGTTTCGGACATTTTCGGGGCTAAGGCAACCAATAGTCATCATTCTCAGTAACTCACATGAAACATTGAGTGGATCCTGACTCAATAACTCACATAATATACTGAAAGGTTCTGACATTTACTTATCTAAGTCCCTAACTGACTCGATCTAGTATCCTCTTGACCGTAAGGTCATTACGCCCGACTAGGTCGAATTTCTCTGATACCATAATGTAACACCCCGGTTTCTCTTACATAGAAAATACCAAGATATACAACATAGCATACATCAGAGATAACTTCCTGTCATTAGATATTGAACACAAACTAAAACTTGATAAAAATTCATCAAGCGATCCCTCATAGCAATAAATAAACCTCCCATCATCCTAGTATTCAATATCCAATACAGAAATAGCGGAAACGATTTATAAGTTCTAATATCAATACAAGTCATAACATCGAAAATACAATGACAACCAGGGAATTAACATAAACCCTCAACTAAAGCTTCACATCTTCTTTAGGTTGCACCGTAGCCGTGCCTCGTCGCCTTTGCCTGTTCTCTGTAAAAACCCCAAAACATGAAGGGTGAGATAACATTATCTCAGTGAGTCCTATCGAGACCCCTAACTAACACTCGCGGTTCATTATGCATCATTTTAACTCGTGGCCTTAATAAGCGACCACGTGAAAACCTCTCCTCGACCTTAACTTGTAGTCCTGATAAGTGACTACGTGAAAACTTCATTTACATTGCTTAGCATATCATTGAGAACCATTTTCTATGCCCGGCGAACCCATTCCACTGACCATTTTCTATCAAGCGGATTGACCATTTTCTATCAAGCGGATTCCACATTCTTACATTGTTTAGCATATCACCGAGAACCATTTTCAATTCCCGGTGAACCCATTCCACTGACCATTTTCTCTCAAGCGGATTGACCATTTTCTATCAAGCGGGTTCCACGTGGGCCTAGGTTCATAGGGCTCCTGACTTCCCCTCCCCTAGTACACTAACCTCTTTAATAGGGTCGTCACCCTAGACCTCAATTTATAATTTATATAAATACACTCGCATTGGGTCGTCTCATGAACAATCAGTATTACCCGCATTGGGCCATCTCTTTTACTTGACATAAACATATCATAACCTCAACCTCTTTATTATAACCTCAAGGGACATTTAGTCCATTTGAACAATTATCATGACCTCACTCGTGGTTACTAACGTTCATTAACATGACTCAGGGAAACATTACAATTCAATCCAAACATCATTATTTCAATCACAATCATAATTACCTCAATCACAATCAACATAATCATTTCAATTACAATCAATATCATAGCATTAACCTCGACCTCATGGGACTTATAGTCCACTTATCATGACATAACATAATCACATTTAAACATAACATGACATTACCTCAACTTCCTGGTCATTCACATAGAACCTTCGCATCACATCAATCATTTATTTAATACATAGGGTTGGGGAAAGGATTAGAATAGGTTTGGAATCAATTAGGAAGGCTTTGGACCCATTTTAAAATCTGGGACAGAAAGATCAGCACGGGTCATGCTGACTTATCAGCATTTCTAAAAATCCTGTTTACGTGTGAAATTCCCATTCCGATCGATTCCGAAACTTATTCCGATCGATACCCCAAACATAAGAACACATCGTTCAGCAACAACAATCATCATAAACGTCATCAAACCTTCCATTCTCAATCATTCAAATATTCATAACAAAAATACATTTTCGTAAATTACGGTTTTTGACTCAAAACTTAACAAAACGAAAACCAAAACTTATATTCTTTCACAACCAGTATTTAACACGAAATTTAATCCCTAAGAGGGTATAGAACTCACTAATCGTGATGAAAATCGCGTAAAAACCGAAATTCCACGAAAGGTGTAGAACAACGTAACCGCACGAACTATCCCTGTAACGGCTCCTACGCTTCCACGAGTCCGAAATCTCCCCACAGTGACTCCTACTCCTCAAGCTACTGAACCTCTCTTCAATGTACTTCAAATTACAATGCACCTTCTGAAATTAGGCTAGAATCTACCCTCAAGTTGCCAAAACAACATGCAAGACAAGAAACTCTATTTTTGGCCAACATGGAGTTTGCATTTCGAAAATGGTACATGGACATGGAAGGAGAATCAACTAGTGATTTTGGTGGCTGTGAATAGAGGATGAAAAATGGAAGAGAATGGTTCTAACATTACTCACATGCATCAAGATTTGGTGAAGCTGTTACTCTTCTCCTTCTCCTCTCTCATTCGCGTCTCCTCTCCCTCTCTAGTTCTTATTTCAGCTTTTCTCAATTCTGGGCATTCAGCATGGTTGTGTGTGGTTCAGGTGTGAGTGTGTTGTGTTTAATGAGCAGGGGGTCTTTAGTGGGTGGAAATGACCAATTTGCCCTTAATTCATTTCATCACTTTAGCTTAGTTCTAATCATCTACTAATTTAATACTTTTCCCTCTAAATTCATGGTTATGGTTTCATGGAAGTAAATGATTTAATGACCCCGCTGTGGTGTCTTATAGAGAAAAAGACCAAAATACCCTTGTCCTCTAATTCTCATCTAAAACCCCAAATAACTCAATAATCAAGTAATAATACACACTCCACATCATTTAACAATCAAATACATAATTATTTTTATTTGACCCATGACAATCATCTCATATGTAATTAGTTATGTTAATCTACATGACTTAGTTAACTAATTATTTCATGACCTCTTGTTACTTTCATTTAAATGAAATTAGTTAAATTAGGAATGTTACAGGCCACAAGAGATAAGAGGGGAAGGGGAAGTAGAGAAGGAGGAAGGGATTGGGGTAAAGCTTAAAGGAGATGAGAAATGGGAAGGAAAAAAGGAGAGAGGTGAAGGGGGGACTAGAGAAAGAAAGGGGAAAAGATTAAGCCGCTAAGGGTTAGTGGATGAATTACATAACTAAGATGCTACACGATAGAGTAGTGTTTGCATAAATTTAGAAATTTAGTTAAAAAAAATTAAAGTGAAGTGATAAGAGAAAGATAATAATTATTTACGGGAAAACTAAAAGTAAAGTAAAAAAGAAGAAAGGAAGAAAGAGAGTGTAAGAGAAAAGTGAAAAGGAGGAAAGAGAGTGTAAGAAGAAAGAGAAAAAAGGAAGAAAAGAGTGTAAGATAAAAGTGAAAAGTAAGAAAGAGAGTGTAAAAAGAAAGAGAAAAAAATAAGTAAAAGAGTGTAATGACATTTTTACCCTTAAATTAAATATGTGTCTTGTTAATAAGAGATCCAATTTGGTAATTTCATAGGAGGTTTGTTTGTATAAATAGACCCTTAAATTAAATATGTGTCTTGTTAATAAGATATCCAATTTGGTAATTTCATAGGAGGTTTGTTTGTATAAATAGATAGATAGGTAATTTTAATAGAGTAGTGTTTTTATAAATTTAGAAATTTAATTAAAAAAAATTAAAGTGAAGTGATAAGAGAAAGATAATAATTATTTATGGGAAAACTAAAAGTAAAGTAAAAAAGAAGAAAGGAAGAAAGAGAGTGTAAGAGAAAAGTGAAAAGGAGGAAAGAGAGTGTAAAAGGAAAGAGAAAAAAGAAGAAGAAAGAAAGTGTAAGATAAAAGTGAAAAGTAAGAAAGAGAGTGTAAAAAGAAAGAGAAAAAAAATAAGAAAAAGAGTGTAACGACATTTGTACCCTTAAATTAAATATGTGTCTTGTTAATAAGAGATCCAATTTGGTAATTTCATAAGAGGTTTATTTGTGTAAATAGACTCTTAAATTAAATATGTGTCTTGCTAATAAGAGATCCAATTTGGTAATTTCATAGGAGGTTTGTTTGTATAAATAGATAGATAGGTAATTTTAATAGAGTAGTGTTTGTATAAATTTAGAAATTTAGTTAAAAAAAATTAAAGTGAAGTGATAAGAGAAAGATAATAATTATTTATGGGAAAACTAAAAGTAAAGTAAAAAAGAAGAAAGGAAGAAACAGAGTGTAAGAGAAAAGTGAAAAGGAGGAAAGAGAGTGTAAGAAGAAAGAGAAAAAAGGAAGAAAGAGGGTGTAAGATAAAAGTGAAAAGTAAGAAAGAGAGTGTAAAAAGAAAGAGAAAAAAAATAAGAAAAAGAGTGTAATGACATTTTTACCCTAAAATTAAATATATGTCTTGTTAATAAGAGATTCAATTTGGTAATTCCATAAGAGGTTTGTTTGTATAAATAGATAGATAGGTAATTTTAATAGAGTAGTGTTTGTATAAATTTAGAAATTTAGTTAAAAAAAAGTAAAGTGAAGTGATAAGAGAAAGATAATAATTATTTATGGGAAAACTAAAAGTAAAGTAAAAAAGAAAAAAGGAAGAAAGAGAGTGTAAGAGAAAAATGAAAATGAAGAAAGAGAGTGTAAGAAGAAAGAGAAAAAAGAAAGAAAGCGAGTGTAAGATAAAAGTTAAAAGTAAGAAAGAGAGTGTAAAAAGAAAGAGAAAAAAATAAGAAAAAGAGTGTAATGACATTTTTACCCTAAAATTAAATATGTGTCTTGTTAATAAGAGATCTAAATTGGTAATTTCATAGGAGGTTTGTTTGTATAAATAGATAAATAAATAGATATTAGATTAGATTAGATTAGATTAGATTAGATAGAAGGAGGGTACCACAAATAAGGTTGTGGATGCCTTATCCCGGAAAGCTGAAGCGGAGTTAATGTCCCCTTTTCTCCTTCAGACTATCATCCCAGAATTGCAAAATTCCTCCACTTCCCATTTAATGTTCTCTTGACACAATGAAGAATTCAGAATAAGAGGCAAACTGGTTCTGGGCGCCAATATTGAACTCGGAACATCTATACTGCACTAGCTTCATGACTCTACTCTTGGGGGCCATTCTGGCGGAGATGCTGTTACTGCTAGGCTCAAACCCTATTCTATTAGAAGGGCTTGCTTAAGGATGTCCAACTATATGTTAAGAATTGTGGGGTTTGTCAATGGGCACAGATCTGCCAGAGACTTTTCTATTGGGAATTTTTTTTCTACCTTAAGCTTCATCCTTACAAGCAGCGCGCTCTAAAACCCCACCATGCCCACAAACTTCTGCCTAAATTCTCTGGTCCTTTCAAAAACATGGACTCACTCAGCTTATCAACTAGAGCTTCCCCTAGAAGCTAGAATTCATAATGTCATACATATTTCTCAACTAACGTTGTGTCCAAATCCTACATTCACCAGTGTTTCCTTTGCCAATGCTAGTTGATCCGAATTTTGCTGCTAAACACATTCTTGAGGCAATTCTAAATAGGAAGATGGTGAAAAGGAGTCGTATTGCTGCAACAAAGGTCTTGGTAAAATGAAAGGATGCCCCAATTTAACAAGTCTCATGGAAGTCATACTTTGATCTACTTAAGAAATTTCATGATTTTCACCCTTGAGGCCAAGGGTGTGACACCCTTTACCCTGAAAGTAATTATAGATGAAAATGTATGGAAAATGAGTAAATTTATTTTTTAAATAAATATCTAAGTCATTTTCGAAATATTTTTTGCAAGTAAAAGATGTCATCGAATTCCTTAAATCATATAAACAAAGTTTATAGTAATATCAAAGGGTAAATCGACAAAACCTTTATTTCAATATAGCAACAAGAACAAGAATGAGCTTAATTATAATATTAAAAGTACAACCCAAATCCCGATGTCACATGATCAGACCAATTAACCTTTAATCCAATTAACTAAAAGGGGAGCAACATCAGCGTGTAGTATCATACTGCAAGTCATTGGGTGATCGTAGTGATCACGCCTCCACCACTCCACGATCATAGAAGGCTACTCCAACGACACCTGGAACTCAATCTAAAAAAATGGTGCATGGGTGAGAAAGAGCGTCCAAACCATATAAGGAACATAAGACTGAAACTAAAACAGCAAAAACTACCACAGTCCATCAAATCAAAGTCAAAAAGTCAATCCCTAAGAAGTGACAAACACAACATGTCCATACCTAAAGAGCGAGGGAATCACATAACATAGAGAATACCACAACAGTGAATACAACGAACATGCCACGCGTGCTCGGTCAATCATCAACTAATGCCGTCATCCTGAATCTGGTGCAACATAAAGGCGGACATACCCACTACTCCAACGATAAATCTGGATCCATCTAACTCCGGGTAAGCGAATGCAAGTTCCCTCACATCTCGGGACATAGATAGAGTCTAGTCATGGTACCCCAATGTTTTGTGGAATGCCCCAGCGGTGCCCCGCTTAGGACCCCCCATTGGGCCTACCCGTAAGGCCAGGTCGTGGTCGTCTCTATTACTACTCTCATAATCGTTTGCTTACCACCCCACCTATCATCATCACCATCCTTTGAGGTACGGCTTGCCCATACTGCGACAAGGTTCCTCCTACAAATTTCAACTATTGAGGTACGACTCGCCCATACTGCGATGAGTCCTTGCCCATAATGCGACAAGGTTCCTCTTACATTTCTCGATCACGAAGATACAGCTCGTCCATACTGCAACGAGTTTTTCCCATGCTGCGACAAGATTCTTCAACACGAACTAGTTCGTTAAACATTGACGAAGGATAACTTGCTCATTGTGCAACAAGTTTCCCATAACAATACGCATAAATCCAACTAGTAATCACAACAAAGCATTAACGTCAAATCACTTAATAACCTTAACGATTCTGAGTCAATCTTGTCTACATTAATCGATGCTAAGGTATCTGTCTAGATCTTAAACGATATTAACATTGTATCATTTAGACTTTCCTATCATTCTAATCCATTAGCACATTAGACACTAACTCATTCTTTAACTTTTATAACTAACTCTTCCTTCTTATTTAGGTGATTATATTAATTATGAGTAACTCTCAAGCTATATCTCCACAACTATGTTTGAGGCTCATTATCAATTGTTCATAACTTAATTAGATTCATTAATCTATTAAAATTTTCTATTATCTTATGTCACTCGTGATTTACGAATACTTCGACAAGTTCTCTTATCACTAAGAGTCATTCTCAAATTCAATTATCATGTTTTCATTTCTATAACGAAATTACTAACTGACTAGTCACGTCTCTCAAGTTCTTCCTTAGTCTCGATCTTAGTTAACCATTCATTACTATTTATCAATTGACCAATCACTATTTTTATTGACCTATCACCCACGCCTAGGATTAATTTTAGACTGTAATCCTTATACTTACTCTGTCTTGACTCTAAATTAATCACCTTCAATGTCAACCCAATTTTACATACTACGTAACATAATACATATGAGTTATGCGCTTATGATTCTTCGTTCCTCACTTGCTAATTAAAGGACATCATCCAACATATAATGAACTACTCATGCATAAATCATTCATTAAACTCACAATACATTACTTACAGTCATCCAACTTATTTACAGTCATCTGAATTATTTACAGTCCTTCAAATTGAATAAATCGAATAAATAATAAATAAATAAATAAATACAAGCATATAGGAATAGCGATAATCGATACTATTATATTTCTATCCCCTATTCCCCATATAGAATAGAAACCATTTCTCCCCCATACTTGATATCCAACTACGATTGTTCCTTTGACACAACGAAAGAACGAGTCACGAGTTCTTGAATGTGGTATAATTTTGACAACGTGACCATTGACTCAAACGCATACAATCAAGCAACGCTAACACTCAAGTAGTTATCAATTAAAAGAATAATAGAAATATGTTTGTTTAACTAATTAATCGTGTTTTTCGAAGAGGTATACCTATCCAAAAGGTATAACATGGTGACCACAATTCAAAGTTGCAAACCGAAAGTCCCCAAAGAACCAAATCTGAACAAAAGTGAGGGATTTGGTTGTTCATGAAATTTTTGACAGATCCGAACATTTTATATTGGTCTTCAAGGAGAGAATCCAAGGTTTTGCAAAGCAACATAGAATGGTGGTGGCCGATGAAACTGTTGTAATAGTGACTGGGGAGAGTTAGAGGTCGAACAAACAGGTTGTGGACTTGTGGTCATGGCTGGGAGGTGCGAGCAAAAGGAGGGAGGAAAGGATAGTTCATGTGCGGTCAAGTCAAGTGGCTCTGGATGGCATCGTGACTGTGGACCGCAATAGTGAGACGAACGCGAGAGGGAGAGAGAGAGAGAGAGAGAGAGAGAGAGAGAGAGAGAGAGAGAGAGAGAGAGAGAAAGAGCTTCGGTGCAGGCTTCATCGTAGCCCAGTGGTGTGGCTTCGTCGGGGTGGTTTGGTGACGACCATGGATTTTTCGTGCAAGGAAGGGGGTGACTAGACTGCGATGTAGGGGCCGCGAATGGTTGAAACGATACCAGAATCGAACTTAGGAGGGGATTTCTAGTTGGGGTGTAAGGGTTGGGTCCATGGGCCGCGCACTGTGCTGGATCAGGTTCAGGTCTGTGAGTGTTTGTTTTATCAGCAAGGGGTGCAAGAAGCAAGGGGAGGGGTGTATGCGAGCAGGACTTTCAGAAACACATAGTCCACATCATTAAAATTACCCAAAATGATCCTAATTCATTTTCTTTTTTTGGTAATATATCCTAATTCATTTTCTAAAGCCCTTTTTAACAATATAACACTTTCTTAACCCAAAACATTTTCTCTAAACAAAATATACTTAAAATACTAATATTTCATAAAATAATATAAAATAATGATATTACAAATATAAGTATTCTATAAGTCAATTAATTAAATATAACCACACTATATACTGTAAAAAGTGGTTTAATATTATAGAAACATATTTTAATAATTCAAATACCCATAAATGTATAAAATAACTTAAATAATAAACATTTCTAAAATATATAAATTACTTAGGCGAAAAACACACGATATATCACATAAAATTTTTATATTCACGCATAAACAAAAATGTACTAATACAAAAATTAGGATGTTACAAAGGGCGTACTACAGGGGAAGCGTATTGTCACAGCTTTATGCTAGCTAGCTCTCACATTTCGGAATTTATTAACTATGTTTATTTTGCCTAGGTACGATCTTTTCCCTATAATTTAAATTCTGCTTTTTAACATGTGAGTCACCTTGCTTCTATAGCAGGTGGTGCAATTAGGTTAGAATATTTGCCAGCATCTTACAATGAGTGGCTAATCATTTGTAGCCTACCATACATTTATACGCCAGGCACTGAATTCAAACAACAAACAAAATTTCAATAATTTGCCTTATCTACTCTCTCTCTCTCTCTCTCTCTCTCTCTCTCTCTCTCTCTCTCTCTCTCTCTCTCTCTCTCTCTCTCTCTCTCTCTCTCTGTATGTCCTGCATAACACTTCCTCTTTAGACGTTATTCCCTTCATTGGCTCCCCTAGCTGAGCTTCGTGTTACTGGTTGGTTCAACCCTAACAGCTGGTCAGAAAACCTCAAAACATGCGATGACGGTTGTGAGAGAAGAAGGTATGCAAAAGAAACCGAGAACAATACTGAAGAATGAGAGGACCATATATAACTAAACGTCTGGCAACACTAAGAGAGAAGCTAGTGACTTGTTCCCCAAAAAGATCCTCCGCCCAAGCAAACAACCGACGACTTTAAGGGATAACCCAAACTCAAACCCCCTCAAACCACCCACCACAGGAACTGACTAAAGCACTAGGATCCACTGCCACTAAAAAAACCTAGGAAACCTAGAGTTAAGGGAAGAATCATCCGAACATACGTCATGCCAGGAGAAGACGTTATTTCCATTCCCCACTTTTAGCCTAGAGTTATCTGAGATCCAGTCTTCCCCTTCCCCCAGTCCCCCATGTACATCAAACATCTTTCCACCAAACAGACGTCGAAGAAAGAACACTCAACTGGTGAAAGTAGTTCATAGATCCCTAGGCCTGATAGTACTAGGAAAACAGGACTCGCCTCCACAAGGCATCTAGCGAGGAGCCTCCAACGCCACTTAGCCAAGAAAGTAACATTTACAACCCTCAAATTCCAATCCCAAAGCCCACATTAAAAGAAAGAAAATTCCCACATTAATTATTTTCTTTCTTTTGCTATCAAGATTTGTTTACTAAACTATTATTTCAATGGGAAGCATTGCAATCAATAATTCCGGTAGAAAAGGAGTGATTGCTATATGTTCTGTACTGTGCTTCCGACCTTGGTGATCGGTTTTATGCAGTTAGTAGGTGTTTTCTCCTTGATTCTGTTTTAATGTCCAGGTCTTGAGATATTCGATGTTTTCCGATGTTGAGGTGTCCGAGGTTGATAATCTTAAGGTTTCCGAGGTTGTCGATCTTGAGGTGTCCGATGTTGTTCCTGCAATAACACTCCGACGCTCAAGTCAGTATTTTGAGTTAATGAGTATTGTGTTGGGAAAAATCTTACCATTAATGAGCTTTGAATGCTGTATTTATAGATTTGGAGTGGTGTTTGTTGTGGCCGATTTAGGCCGTCCGATCTCATGAAATGATCTTGGCCATTAAAGATTTGGACTCTAATGATTTGATTGGGCTTCTCAGAAATTGGGCCTTTGGAGGGGGTGTAAATAGTAAACACTATAATTACCATAACAGTGGCCCCCCAAGTCTGGTCGCTTTGAGAAGCGATATTGACTTTGATAGGCGACGTAGCCTCATATTTTTGTCTTTGTTGAGTAGAAATTTCTTCGGTCTCGAGCTTATGTCGAGGCTGGGGTTTTTGGACGATGTTAACTGTCCGTCGAGCTTTCGAGCGAGGTAGATAGTTTTTTGAATTCAGTGCTGTTTTGGAATCAGTGCCATCTTTACTGTTTCTGACAAGGTGTGATTTCGCAGTGGCGGCGCATGATGGTGACGTTTTATTCTTCAGCGTGCGAAGTTTAATGACTATGGTTTGGACGTGACGTTTCGACTTCCCGGCCCAGGCCCATTAAATCCGCCTTGCTATAAATAAAGGGTCTCACCTTCTCATTTGTTGCTTGCTGTTCATTTTTTTTGGATTTGTCGACCTTCGAGAGCTCCCGAGCTTCTTTAAAGTGAACGAGGTTTGAAGAGTTTTGAAGTACTTTTAAGGTCGGTTTCTGTGGATCGACAACCGTATTTTTTCCAGATATAATCAACTTGCGACTCAGTTTCGAGGTTAGTCTATTTTTTGATTTGTCTTTACTTTTCTTTTCGTTTGTGCCTGGACCTCCCCCAGTCCCCTTTGATCTCAGAATGGGGGTTGTCAGGTCGGGTTCCGGCTTGCTCGTGAACCCATTTTCGATCTTTAACCCTGACATTTCGTCCCCCATTCTTGTAGATTCGCTCTGGCGAGGACAAAACAAACTCGGAGAGACGTTACTCAGTACCGGAAAGAGTTTACGAACGTGATGGCTTCTGGTGGTGAAGTCCCTGAAGTTTGTACCGACCCTCTTGAAGTCGCCGCCCCGGACGTGCAAGAGCATTCTGCTTCCGCCCCTATGAGTGATAAGGCGGAAGATAACTTTGAGAGTGAAAGCTCCTCTCCTGCGACCGATGCTAATGAGCCAAACGAAGATACTCCTGAAGATGTGGAGGAAGATCGTTTGGTGGATGTGATGGCCATCACTTCTTAGTCTGATGAGGAAATCCAAGTGGAGGAATCCGAGGATTCCGAGGTCGATCTTGGGACAGGCTCCGAGGTTCACCTTGTGTTGAGTTCCGAGCCTGCCGATGAGTCCGATGGTGGTGATGTTGGAAAGCAAGTTGAATCTCTCCCTTCGAGTCAACCAGGTTCCCGACGAGCTTCTGCTGCTTCTCTGGATGGCTACTCGAGTACTGGTTGTGGGGACCTCGATGTACCGGTGCGAGAGGTCTCTCAATATGATTGGGTTTCCAGAAATATCTTGGAGATCGAATCGTTGTACCAGCACGATTTTAATTTGGAGATGGTCGGGAGGAAAGCTTCCGGTCGTTCGAAGCGAATTTGGAGAGTTGAGGGAATGAAGAAAGGAGAGCACGTGGCTTTGTGGCCTGGAGAGCTCAAGTTCACTTTGTACCATATGCTGATAAATGAGATGAATATCCGGCCTCCTTTCACCTGGTTCGAGCAGACGGTTTTGGCGACTTTGGATGTTGCGCCTTCTCAGTTGCATCCAAATGCGTGGGCTTTTGTTCGAGCCTACGAACTAATGTGCCTTCACCTGGACAGACCGGTCTCGCCATTGCTCTTCTTCCATTTGTTTGAGATTAACCGGAACAGCAGTGAAAATAAGTCCGGTCGCGAGCATGTCAGTCTTCGCTCAAGGCGAGGGGCCAAGATTTTCAAAGCTTATGCGGACTCATTGAAGGGGAATTGGAAGGAGTTATATTACTGGGTCGAGCCGGTGACCGATGAAGCGATCGAGAGAGTGGGAAAGTTTTCCGAGGATGGTCGGACTTTGGTGTCCACCAAGTTTCCCATCGGTTGGAGTCAGGCCCATTTTGAACGATCCACCAATTCTTTTTCTGTTGGTGAGGATTGACTAAACGCTGCCGATCTTCTTACCAAGAGGATCCTGATGTTTATTTCTGAGAACATTCCGTTTTCAAAACATAAGTGTCGGGGTATCCCTGCGGCTAAGATAGTTCAGGCTGGGAAGCGAAGACGGGTGCAATTTGTTTTAGGTAGTTCGTTTTTCTTGTTTCGAATTTTGCATATTTTTGATTGTAGTTTGTATGACCCAGTTTTTGTTTCTTTTCCAGATACCATGGCCCCAAAGAAGCTTGCCGCAATGAAGGCGCTGGCGATGAGGAGCGTCGATATATCTGACGATGTTGAGGAAGTGGGTGTTCCGCTTCCGACGTCTCCCCAGATTGAGACTGTCGTTGGGACGGTTACTGCTGCTTCCCCGATCAACACTGTTACCCAAGAGGACCTTGCCTATGAGGCTTGGGTCGATCTTGTTTCCAGTTCTCCTCCCCCAGCTGCTCCCGATATTTGTGCAGGGACCTCGGCGAAGAGGGTGCGTACCGACACAAGTGGCGAGCTAAGGCCGGATAAAAGGAGTAAAACCTCAAGGAGACCGAAGCATAAAAACAAGGCCGTACCTTTAGAGGAGGGTTTCTTGGAACAAAACTATGCCCAATGGCGGGAGGATCCTGTCGGGGCGTCTGTTAAACTATTGGTGAACTTTGGCGAGGTTCATAAGATCGAAAAAGAGAAATATGAGAAACGGGCTAAGGGTAGGTGTTTTCCTGTTTGTTTTTCGCTTTTATGATCTTTTCCCTCAAACTGATTTTTCTTATTCTCGTGCTTGCAGATTTGTTGGAGCTTGAGAAGTCTAAAAGAGTGAAGCTTGTGGAGGATGTGTCTTCGAAGTCGAAAGAGCTCGCTCGAACTAAACAATAACTTCAAACTTTGAAGGAAAGCCAGGGGGAAGTTATACGCCGGGCGGAGTTCACGGAAACTCGTGTAAAGTAGCTAGAAGAAAAGGAGAGAGGTCTGGAGGGGCAAGTGGTCGAGGCTAATCAGAAGATAAAAAGTTTGGAGCTTCGAATCGTCGGTTTGGAAGACGATCTGAAAAAGGCATCCCAGGCAGGGGTCGGAACAAGCAGCGATGCTGAGGCTCGAATTGCGGAGCTTCAAGCAGCCCTTCAGCAGAGCAGAAAAAATGCTAAGGAGGCTACGAAGATTGCAAATGAAGCTAGGAAGGAGGCTCGTGAAGCCGCAAATTCTGCAATTGAGCTGTATAGGGAGGGTTTTGAGTGTGCCCAGGAGCAAATTGCTTTGGTCAATCCTTCCATCAATTTGGACCGCTCGATCATCGATGCCGATCATGAGGTTGAAGCGGGTAGGATCGTTAAGATCGATGCTCGGACAGAAAAGAAAACTGTGATTTTTCCGACCTCTACTGTTTGATGTTTAATGGCGTTTCTTTTTGCAGAAGTTCCTGGTGTATGCTTTTATCTGTGTAGGTTTTGTATAGATCCGGAACTTCGAGGGTTTGGTTTAGACTGGAGATATTTGTAATTCTTTTTGGAACATGTCTATCCGAAAAACCTGTTTACGAGCTTTAATGAATGTTTTTTTAATTCCGCATGTCATGTATGTCGTTTTTGTGGAGCTTTAATGAATGTTTTTTGAATTCTACACTTTGTGTACGATGTAAGAACGTTGGTAAATGAGGAAATCGATTTACCGGGTTCGAGCCTATAGGACAGTTTACTAGGACTCGGCCCAGATTTAACTCGCCCTATAGGGGTATCGGCAGCTGTGGCCGATGGTCGTTCTTAGGATGTTTCGATCCTTGAAGACCTGGTCTCTTTGAGATAGTTTGCCAAGACTCGGCTCGAATTTAACTATTTCTCAAAGAGTTTGCGACCTTTGGTGGTCGCTCGGGGAGATCATCTAAGATCGGTCCCAACTGATTCCCGGTAGAGGGATTTTCGTCCCTACATTCTGTTTGATGAAAATCAAGAATGTGTGGAGACTTGGTGAGAACCTTGAGAAGCTTTGAAAAGCGTTTGAAAGAAAGGTTACGTTCTTTTTAATTAATAACTTGTTTCGAGTTTACATAAGGTCGGAGTACATGATTTCTTTCTATGGATAATAACTTTTCAGTTTCGTTGCGTTCCAAGTCCTCTCAATCTTTCTTCCTTGGAGGGTCTCCAATTTAAAGGCTCCCGTACGGGTTTTAGATAAAATTCGGTATGGGCCTTCCCAGTTTGGGGCGAGCTTTCCTTGGGAGGCGTTTTTCTGACCGACGTCGGCTCTTCTGAGTACCAGATCGCCTGGATCGAAATCTCTGTGAACGACTTTGGTGTTGTATCTGGTTGCAACTTTTTGTTTGATGATCGCTTCTCGGAGCGAGGCCCGACCTCGAATTTCATCGATGAGGTCGAGTTCTTCTCTTAAGGCTTGATCGTTATTGCTTTGTGTTTTGGGATTTGCCGTTCTCCAATTAAGTTCGCCGATCTCGACGGGGATGACCGCCTCGCTGCCGTAGGAGAGCCTAAAAGGTGTTTCTCCGGTGGAGCTTTGGGGGGTCGTCCGGTATCCCCAGAGGACGTAAGGCAATTCTTCTACCCAATTTCCTTTGGCATTGTCCAAACGTTGTTTTAGCCCGTTCAGTATTACTTTGTTTGCAGCCTCTGCTTGACCGTTGGTTTGAGGGTGCTCTACTGAAGTGAAATGGTGTTTAATTTTCAACTCGAGCATTAGTTTTCGAAATCCCGTGTCTGTGAATTGAGTCCCGTTGTCCGTCACTACTACCTCGGGGATCCTGAACCTACTCATAATGTTTTTCTTGAAGAATTTTATGCAGTTTTTTGCAGTGATGGTCGCCAAGGGTTCCGCTTCTATCCATTTGCTGAAGTAGTCTACTGCGACGATCAAGAATTTGACTTGTCCTGGTGCCTTTGCGAAAGGTCCGAGTAAGTCCATTCCCCACCATGCGAAGGGCCATGTGGAGGATAAACTTGTGAGGTCTGTGGGGGGAGCTATGTGGACATTGGCGTGGATTTGGCATTTCTTGCATTTCTTCACATGATCACTAGCATCGCCAATCATGCTCGGCCAGTAATAACCGGCTCGAAGAGCTTTACGCGCTAAAGATCGAGCTCCCATGTGCTGGCCGCAGATTCCCTCATGAATTTCTGTCAATACATAAGCTGCTTCCTCTCCCTCGATGCATTTTATTAGCGGGGAAGAGAGGCTTCTTTTGTAAAGCGTTCCGTTGATGACTGAAAAATCCGAGGCCCTTCTCCTGATGTATTTAGCGTCGTTTCTGTCTAGGGGTTCTGTTCCTGCGACGATGTATTCTACAATTGGTGTGATCCAGCTGTCCGTTTCTTCGAGCATGCAGATGGTCGGGTTAAACAGAGGCGCGAGAGACACACTGGGTTTGTGGAGTGTTTCTTGGATGGTTGTCCTCTGGTTCCCTAGGGTTTTTGTGCTTGCGAGTTTGGCGAGGATATCAGCTCGTTGGTTTTCCGTTCTTGGGACATGAACTATCTCGCTTGCTTCAAATTTAGCCAATAGCGACCGTACCCGAAGTAGGTATTTTTGCAGGATCGGTTCTTTGGTCTCGTATTTACTTCCGATCTGGGAGACCACCAAGAGAGAGTCGGTATGAAGTTTTATTTGTTGGATTTGGAGGTCAATTGCCAGGCGAAGTCCGGCGATGCAAACCTCGTATTCTGCTTGGTTGTTCGAGGTGGGAAAACCGAATGTAAGGAAAACTTCGATGATGACCCCCGTCGGGCTTTCTAGCATGATCCCAGCGCCACTCCCTTTTGGATTAGAGGACCCATCGACATATAGGATCCATATGTCAGATTCGATGTTAGCAGGCGTCATCTCGGCGATGAAGTCCACCAAAACTTGCGCTTTAAGTGCTGTTCGAGCTTCATATTTAATCCCGAACTCTGAGAGTTCCACAGCCCATTTGATCATTCTTCCAGCCAGATCGGGTCTATGGAGTATCTGCCTGATGGGGTAGTTAGTTCGGACGACTACCTGGTGGGCGACAAAATAGGCTCGAAAACGTCGAGCTGCGATAATGAGAGCTAGGGTGATTTTCTCGATTTTCTGATAACGACTCTCAGCTCCGTGCAGAGCCTTGCTTGCGAAGTAGATCGGGCTTTGCCCGGTTTCAAGCTCGCGCACCAGAACGGCAGCTAAAGCTTCTTCCGAGACCGCCAGATATAGGTATAGTGTTTCCCCCTCATTTGGTCGAGTTAAAATTGGAGGCTCGGAGAGAGATTTTTTTAGTTGTTTCAAAGCTTCATCTTGTTCAGGCGTCCATTCGAAATCTCTTTCTTCTTTTTTGAGGATTTTAAAAAGTGGAAGAGATTTGAACACTGCATTTGATATGAAACGAGATAGAGCAGCTATCATTCCATTAAGTTTTTGCACTTGCCTCTTGGACGTCGAAGTTCGCATTTCTGTGACGGATCGACATTTATCCGGGATTGCCTCGATTCCTCTTTCTGTTAAGAAAAAACCCAAGAATTTCCCTGCTCGAACTCCGAATGTGCATTTCTCTGGGTTTAACCTCATTCTATTCTTTCGTACCTCATAAAAAATCGCTCTTAGATCGCTTATATGGTCGTCATCACTTCTGCTCTTGGCGATCATATCGTCGAGGTAGACTTCTACGCTCTTACCGATCTGGTTTTGGAACACTTTGTTCATCATTCTTTGATAAGTTGCTCCAGCGTTTTTTAACCCAAATGGCATGACACGGTACGCGAAGTTTCCTCGGTCAGTGATGAAGGCAGTTTTTGCTTGATCTGGGGGAAACATGGCGATCTGGTTGTATCCGGAGTATGCGTCCATGAAGGATAATAACCGGAAACCGGAACCGTTGTCGACCAAACGATCGATGCTGGGGACCGAAAAAGCATCTTTTGGGCAAGCTTTATTAAGATCGGTGTAGTCGACACACATACGCCATTTTCCGTTAGATTTCTTCACCAGGACTGGGTTTGATAACCAAGTTGTGTATTTAACCTCGGAGATAAAGTTGGCTCTGATGAGGTCGTCTACTGCTAAGGCGGCAGCAATGGCTTTCTCTTTGCTTTGAGCCCGCTTTCTTTGGGCGATCCATTTTGCTTCTGGGTTTATCGCGAGTCAATGGCAAGCAACCTCTGGTGGGATCCCAGGCATGTCTTCGGCCGACCAAGCGAAGATGTCTTTGAAATCATTAAGACATTGGGTTAAATCGATCTTGATTTTTTTCGGAAGGTCGATCCCTATTTTGATATTTTGGGAGGGGTCTGAACCGAGCTGTATTTCGACGAACTTTCCATCAGGCTCTGGTCTTTTGATTTTTCGTTTGAGCTCTTTGGTTAGCTCGTCGACGTCTTTCTGATTTTCGACTTTCGGATCGCAGCCGGTTTCTATGTTAGTGGCGGTGTTAACTTCAGTCGATCTACCTTTTGGCAGTTTGGGAGTCGACACTTCTTCCGAAGGGGGAACCCCTTCATGCTCCGAAGCTTTTCGTTCGTTCTTCATCCATAGGAAAAAACACCTGGAGGCCGACTCTAAATCAGAGTTCAGAGTGATAACTTTGTTGCAGAGAGAGTGGAACTTCATCTTTAAGTGTGTGGTGGATGTAACCGCCCCGAGCCTGCCGAGGGTCGGTCTTCCTATAATACCGTTGTATATGGATTCACAAGGTAAGACGAGGAATTTGGTCTTGACGGTTCGAACCATTGGTTCGGCTCCGTAGGTAACCATTAGCTCCAGATGCCCAAGGGGTTTCGTTCGAGATCCGTTAAAGCCGGACAGAGCCGTTCCTCTATAAGGGGTGAGTTCCTCTTTGTCGATCCCCATTTTGTTCAGAAGATCGATAAAGAGGATGTCTGATGAGCTCCCCTGATCGACCAAGATCCTACGTACCTCCCTATTGGCTATGATCGCCGATAGTAAGAGAGGTACGTGTTTGTTAGCCTTTCCGTCAATAAGGTCGTTATCACTAAAAGATAATGGAGGTCGATTGGTCTTGATCGGGGTTGTTGACGTTGAAGCCACGCATAACAGTTCCTTCCATTTTCTTTTCATTGATTTTCCTGATCCTTCATGATCGAATCCTCCAGTTATCATCATGATAATCGAACGTTTTTTATCCAGTTCTTCGTGGTCTGGGTCGATCACTTCTTTTCCTTTTGCCCTAGGATTTTCATTTCTTTCTCTTCCGATATTGTCAGATCGTTCTCCCTCCCTTTTGACATAAGAAGATAGTTTTCCCCGTTTTATTAAATCTTCAATGTCATCCTTTAGGGCGTTGCAATGGTTTGTGTCATGGCCATTGCTTCTGTGGTATCGGCAGTATTTGTTGGCCTTCTGCCCAGGCCGGATAGGTAAGGACCTGGGAGGCTTGACGTCCCTGAATTCGACGTTCCAACATTCCCCTAGTAACTGGGCGTTGGAGACGTTGAGTTCGGTATATACCTGGTGGCGATTTTTCTTACCGATGTTCCACGAATTTTTACGAGGGTCGATCTCGATGTGGCGTTTCGACGGTTCTGTATGTGACGATGTTTTGTCGACTTTGGAATTTTCTTCTTCATTAATAAAGCACTGGGATAGCTCGAGGAATTCTTGAAGGGTGTTAGGTTCCCAGGTGTTGATGTGCTTTCGGAACGAGCTTCCAGGGAGCAGACCTTGGGCCATGAAGAAGATTCGGAAAGCGTCGTCTAACTGCCGAACCTGAAGAGCTTCGATGTTGAATCGCTCTATATATTCTCTCAGGGGCTCATTTCCCTTCTGGACAATAGATGCTAAAACATTTTTGTTTTTGGGTTTGCTCTTGGAATGGGCAAAGTGCACCGAGAAGTGTTTCGCTAACTGGTCCCATGAGGAAATGGTATTCGACCTTAACGTCCGAAACCATTCGGAAGCCATTTTGTCCAGGGTTAACGGGAATATTCGGCATTTCATTTCCATGGGTACGTTTCGATACTGCATGGTTGTGTCAAATTGGTCTAGATGCCTGTCGGGGTCGCCCGTCTCGTCGTAAGTCTTCAGTCCTCCAGGTGGTTTTTCGAGATACCGTGGGACCCGGAAGTTGTCGATCGATTTTGTGAAAGGACCTTTTCGCCCAGGTTGATTCTCCCGTGACAGTGGTTGGTGTCTGCGATGAGGTTCAGGATGTCCGTATCGTCGTGTTTGATTGTTTTGAATGCTGTCACGGCTTCTTGATCGTCTCCTTGACGAGGTCGAGCCTTCAAGATCGTCGAAACGGCGAGCCAGAGGAGAACGGGATCCATTCCCTCGGTGGCGGCGTGGAGGAGAATGAGTATCATCAAGATCGTCATATTGTCGAGCTGATGGAGAACGAGAATCATTCCCTTGGTGATGGCATGGGGAAGGATGAAGATCGTCGAGACCATTATGTTGTCGAGCCGGAGGAGAACGGGAACCATTTCCTCGTTGACGGCGTGCGGGGGAACGATGATTGAGCTTTCTCCGAGGGGGTGATCGATGAAAAAGTATTCTTCGAGTTGGGCGTCGTTCCTCCAGGGAGCCCTGCCCGGACGATTGCTCGTCCAGAACGTTCCGACCTTGCAGTCTCGCTACTTCGGCTTCGAGGTTAGCGAAACGGTTGCTTCTTTCTTCATTTACGGCTTCTTGCCGAGCCAATAGCTGAACGAGCTGTTGAACCGCGTCGGTCAAGGCCGGAAGTAATTGAGGAGGAGATGGCAGGCTCGTTTCATCTGCGCCCGAATGTGCTCGGGATGGTCCCGTGTTGGGATATCGGCTTCGTGTTTGCGACGAATTCGTGAGTTCCTGGACGTGGCCTTCAGGGGTTTGCTGAGGGCCGAGCTCAGGTTCGGCCATGAGACTAGTCGGTATTGAACGGCGCGTTGGTGCCATTAATAAGTTCAAGGAGAAGGTGAGAAAAATAGGGTATTGATTCCTCCCACTGTGGTCGCCAATGTTCTGTACTGTGCTTCCGACCTTAATGATCGGTTTTATGCAGTTAGTAGGTGCTTTCTCCTTGATTCTGTTTTAATGTCCAGGTCTTGAGATATTCGATGTTTTCCGATGTTGAGGTGTCCGAGGTTGATAATCTTAAGGTTTCCGAGGTTGTCGATCTTGAGGTGTCTGATGTTGTTCCTGCAATAACACTCCGACGCTCAAGTCAGTATTTTGAGTTAATGAGTATTGTGTTGGGAAAAATCTTACCATTAATGAGCTTTGAATGCTGTATTTATAGATTTGGAGTGGTGTTTGTTGTGGCCGATTTAGGCCGTCCGATCTCGTGAAATGATCTTGGCCATTGAAGATTTGGACTCTAATGATTTGATTGGGCTTCTCAGAAATTGGGCCTTTGGAGGGAGTGTAAATAGTAAACACTATAATTACCATAACACTATATATATATATATATATATATATATATACACACCTAAGTTAATAACCTAACCATGCATGCATGCTTTCCCATATCCAATAATGTTTTAACGTCTGCAACTTTTGGCTTCTTCCCACGGTTAACCGACCATGTGGCTTCTGCGATAGACAATATTTAGGCAAACACAGAAATCATGATCAAAGTACTACGTGCAAAGAACTTGTTTAAAATAATTTAAAGAACCGTCAAATTAAACCCAACACATGCAGGCACGGATCTACTTGATCTTAATTGGGGGCATTTGCCCCCACTTGAAAAATTATTTTGGTTGGAAATATATATAACAAATTTATTTTGCCCCCATAAAAAAATAAAGGTTGTCCCATAAGATAAATTAAATGTAGAAATTCACAAGGCATAAATAAAAAGAAACGTAAATTGGTACTAATTTTATCTTTTTAGCTATGTATTTATAGAAATTTAGGTATTTTAAGGTTTCTTTGTAATGAAATTATGTTCTTTGTAAAGTTTATAATAATTTTTTTAAGAAAATTTTATAGGCTATTTTTTTCGCCCCCACTAGTAAAAATTTCTGGATCTCTCACTGAACACCTGCAAAGAATCCATTCCTAATCAGTGCGACAACTTTATAACTTTTTTGCCGGCCGGTTACTTGGATTATCATTTATCAGGAAGCAATAGACAAAAAATAGTTATGGATTGCATGCACGTGAAACTCTGATAGAATCTCCTAGTAATCTGAAATGAAGATATCGGATTATGAAATTTATTTTATTTTTTTTTGACAAAATGAAATTTATTTGTTCATTGTTATAAAATACTACTATGATCTTGGATCCACAATTAAGATAAAAAAAGTATTTTTTTTCCAAAATATAAGTAATAAATACTTTTAAGATGTATTAAATGATCATTCTCTCACTTTACTCCTACTTAAGTAATGTAACTAAATGTGATATCATTAATTAGAAATTAAATCATTATTTATTGAAAAAGAAAACGGCAATTTTGGAAAAAAAGTTGTTAATTTGTTAGTCTTATAAAATTATAATAGTTGATTTCAATGTCATTTCTTAGTCTACGTGATGTTGGTGTTTGTTTTTTATATTGTGGATCGGAGATCATAGTAGTATTTGGGGATGGCAGCGCTTTTTAAAAAGCGCTACCCATTCATTTCCGTGTTTTGGGCATAAGTAGCACTTTTTAAAAAGCGCTGCCCATCGCCCCAACGCGTTCCACCATAGGCAGCGCTTCCTAAAAAGCACTGCCCATCGTCCCCAGCGCGTTCACCATAGGCAGCGCTTCCTAAAAAGCGCTGCCCATTGCCCCAGCGCATTTTAACCAAAAGCAGCGCTTCCTTAAAAAGCGCTGCCCATTTCCAGCGCGTTTTAACCAAAAGCAGCGCTTCCTTAAAGAGTGCTGCCCAATAAAGCACCATTTTTCTCAACTTCTGGCGTTGTGTAATCTCCACTCGTGCTTAGGATGAAATTTCGCACTAACCAACAGTTTGTCCCCTGCGAGAATCGAATCTGAGAGTACCAGGTCAACCTCTGGTATTCCAGGATAGATTATGGCACCGTGGACTATATCAACTTAAGGTTGATTAGTCTTATTTTTTTTTTGAGAAATCAAGAATATATTTTCAGGTTAGGTTGACTACAATCAAGATTCAAGAGTATAACTCACTTTTTTTTTGTCAAAAGAGTAACTCACTTAATTGTTCCATGAGTCCCTCCAAAGTGGGCCATGATAGTAATGCAAAGCCCACCAACTATATGTCAATCGGGCTAGACTGAGTAATAAGCTCTAGGAAAAATTAAAGAGACAATTATTTTTTTGACCAAAGGAAAAAAGAGACAATTATTAACGCCCTTATTTTTTTCTAACATATGCATCCCCTTTTCCCAAATCTCTGTCCGAAATCTCTCTCCCAAATCTTTTGATATTTTTAGTAAATAGGGTATGTACTAAGAAAATATTAACTAGGTAAATATATAGACTAAAATATCCTCATTTGATACTTTGACCACTCTAAAAAGTCCAACACTTTCCAAGTAGGTGCATTTGGAAGTAGTCAGGGGCGGAGGGTGGTGTGCTAATGGGGTAGTTTTAGCTACCCAAAAATAAATATATACTTGAGTAATTAGGTATATTTTATATTTAGCTACCCCAATAATATATTATTTACCTACCTTAATCAAGTTTATTTTTCTAAAGAGATAAAAGAACAACAAGTCCATTAGTCTATTATTATCTTAAACAAATTTGGTGATTATTGTCAACTTGGTGATTTTGGTTCCTGTCTTTTACTTTAGACAATTTTGGTCCCTAATTTTCTTTGTTTGACAATTTTTGTCCTCATACTTTTTAATTGGGCTTTTAGTTTCTTTAAATTATGAACTATTCGCACTTTTTGATGCCCAAAAATCTTGAATTTTGAGAAAATGGAGGACCAAAATTGCACAATGCATAATTTTTGGAACCATCAGTGCAATGAAAAAAAATCAGAGAGACTAAAATTACCAAATTGGGAGAGAAAAATAGCCAAAAGTAAAATAGAATTATTAAACTCGCGAATCAAAAACAATTGTGGGACAAAAAATGCAAGTAAACCTTTATACTTATCCCTCTCGTAAAATTACATTTATATTTTGCCACCCCATAAAAAACGGGCAAGCTCTGCCACCGGAAGTAGTGTGTATAATGGGAATATTCACTCTTGGAAACTCAAAAATTCACTAATATTTTGGTAATGGAAATTTACATTTATAAGTAGTACTGAGATATTAGTTTTGGTATTATACCTACTAAAGACTCAATCATAATAGTCTCTTGATTTATTAAGAGTATAGTTAGAAGTAATGGGTAGTTAAATTAGTATTAGATTCGTAAAACATCAAAAGTTATAAGATAAAATTAAAAGACTAAAACATTGAATTAAGATATGGAACGGAGAGAATATTAATTAGAGATGTATTGGTTATCAAAAAAAATTAGAGATGTATTTTTTACTCATTTAGCATATAAAAGTTTATTTTCAGAAATAAAGTATATTAAAAGTTGGGAATTGGATAGGAAATACACAAGGTTTGTATTTACAAATGCTAGAACAAGTTACAACCTAAACTGACTTTAGTAAACCGAAGACACATAGATCAGTCCTATCGGAATGAGACTACTCTCTCTAGAATTAAATAAAAACAAAAAATGCCCATATGTTTAATTAGTCAAAATTCCCATCTCATACATGTACTTTATTACTTATAATTAAATAATTAAATCTGAAATAGTATATCCTAATCGAAGTATATAGCGCTCAATGTAGATGAGATACATGGTGATGGTGGTAGAATAGTTGTGGACTCAATCAACTTGGGCTGGAAGAACTGAGCCCCCGGGACCAGACCAGAAGAAGATACAACGTGCTGATTCTATGTGCGAGTCACCCACCACAGTCGACGCCCACCGGATTGGAATAATCAAAATGTATATCTTAATAACCAACAGGTATACAATGGGATACTTCACTTCAGTTGCTTTATCCTATACTTTGTGTTATTTATTTTTAATATAAAAAGAAAATTTGTATGAAAACTACATGTTTTGTATCGTATCTCCGAACTTGTGTCCGATCTTGAGCACGGTGTCCGATCCGAGATAGTTGATAGGTGTAGTCCTTGATCGATCGTTGTCCGATCCGAGGTGGGGTGTGGTACCTGCAAAGATACTCTGACGCTCAAATCAGGGAGGTAATTAATTACAGATAGAGATTTGGGGTTAATGTGTGTACCTTTAATGAAGCATTGAATGCTTATTTATAGAGTTTGGTGGTGTTTCACCCGATGGATCTGGACCGTCCGATCTTGCGCTGCGATCTTGGCCATTGATGAGTGGACATTGCTTTCTTGAATGGGCCTTTGGGGGTGTGGTTAGCAAAGGCTCTATCCATAACAGTTGCCCCCTAAGTATGGTCGCCAGAAGGGCGATCTTTACTTATGAGCCGGTCCGGTGTTGCGCTGATGACGAGCTTTAGTTTGCCCCCAAGTCCGGTTTTCGCTGTTTCGGGTTTTTTTTTTGTGAATTTTATTCTTGGAGCCGAGCTTTGGCGGATCCGGGATTGTCTTTTCGTGACGAGGTTCGGGTCACTGTTTTGAGCAACTCAAAGTGACCGGTTTGAAATGATGGGGCGCTTCGTTTTCCATTAAACGGGTCTTGATTGGGCACATTTTTCGAGGGTCGCTTGGAAATGATGGCGCTTCATTTTCTGTGCACGTGTTTAAGGCTGGTGATTGGACGCGTCGATTTGACAGGCCCAATTAGTGACCTTTGGCCCACTATAAATAAGGGTTCAGACCCCCCCCTTTCTGTTGTTTTTCTAGATTTGCTCTGCTTGCCGATCTGACAATCTAAGCTCCGATTTTAGAAGCTCCTAGTTGGAAGAACGTGGCGAGAGTAGGTCCGTTTCAGTGGATTGAAGTTAAGAAAGCTCGGAAGGCGAGGCTTCTTTGTTTTTCTTCTGAAAACCGAGGTTAGAATCTCTTGACCTTTCCCTTTTTATATTATCTCGGGCTACTCCCTGTCTTTAAATGTTAACACGGGGTGGGGGTCGTCAGATCGGGTTTCGGCTTTTGTCGAAGATCCATTGAGTTGCTTAATCCTGACATATCATACCCCTACCCTGCAGGGCCGATCCTGGCGAGAACAAAACAAACCCGCAGAGTTTATATCGAAAGTCGTCCTCAGCTTGCAAAGTTGATGGCTTTCGAAACCAAAACTCCGGAAGGTAATACCGTGCCTGTCGTTCCCGAGATTCAGGATCAACCAGGTTTGACTCCCACGAGTGAACAAGTGGATGACGACGTTGAAGTCGACGATAATTCTCCAGAGGATGAGAACGATGAGCCTGAAGGGGACGATTTTGAGGTTGATGATAACTCTTCTGGCGGTAGGTCGGAAGCTGCGGACGTGGTGGCAGTAGTGTCAGTGGGATCTTCTTCTGAGGAAGTAGGACAAAAAGTCTCTTCCACAAAATGCTCCGAGAATACCGATGCCGAAGGTCGTATGGACGACGATGCCGAAGGACGTATGGACGACGATGCTGACGGTCGTATGGACGACGAGGCTGAAGGTCGTATGGACGACGAGGCTGAGGGTGAATATCAATCTTCTCAGTATGGTGAAACGGTGTCGGATGAGTATTCTAGCACCGGTCCTGGAGCCGTCGTTGTCCCCTTATTATATCCCTTGGCAATCCCTCGAGTGTATTCGTGGGTTTCAAGCGCCTTGCTGCAGATTCGGTCTCTGTAACAGTCCGAGTATTATTTGAGTCGAGTAGCACGGAAAATTATGGGTCGGAAGGAGCAATTGTGGAGTGTTGAAGGGATGAAGGAGAATGAGCATGTAGCTGTTTGGGCTTCCGCCCTAAAGTTCGTTATGTACGATATTGTTATCATGGATATGAACATTCGTCCCCCTTTTACCTGTCTTCAACAAACAGTGCTGGGTCGGTTGGATTTGGCTCTTTCTCAAATTCATCCCAATGCGTGGGCATTTCTGCGGGCGTTTGAGCTGGTGTGTCGCGCCTTGGATAGACCGGTGTCGGCTAGCCCTTTCTTCCATTTGTTTGAAGTTAATCGAAACAAAAACTTGGTGGAAGGATTGGATAGTCGCGAGCACGTGAGTCTTCGCTCCAGGAGGAACTGTAAAATTTTCCGACCTTATACCGACTCCCTAAAAAAGAGATGGAATGAGCTTTTCTTTTTGTTGAGCCTGTTAATAATAAGGCAATAGACTGCGTGGGCAAGTTCGGTGAAGACGGGGAATCTCTGGAGTCCACAAAGTTTCCCATTGGTTGGAGCCTCGGCCATTATAATCTTCCCCACTCAACCTACTCTGTTGGTGAGTCACAACTGAGTGATAAAGACAAAGTAACCAAAAAGATTATGATCTTTATTGCAGCTCGGGTGCCGTATACCAAAGAAAAATTTTGAGGTTTTCCTACCGACCGTATGGTCAAAGACGGGAAAAGATCGGTCGTTTTGAGGGTTTTAGGTAGGTCATCGCATATTTGGGTATTATGTTTTTGCTCGTTTTAACTGTTCTGAATGTGTTTTGTTTTGTTCTTTCTTTGCAGATACCATGGCCGACGAGAAGTTCGCTTTTTTGAAGTCCCTAGCTGAAGAGGATGCTGGGGTTGTTAATCTGGTGGACGAGGTTGAAACGATCCCTCAGACCTCTCATCTTCGTGAAACAGCTGTTCATGCCACCCCGATCAACACTATTTTTGAGGAGGATCTGGAGGCTCAAAATACCGATCTCCTGCTTCGGTCGTGTAACACCCCTTTTCTACCCGGTAAATTTTTGACAAAAATCAGAGTTTCAAAAACATTTTTCATTACACCCACAAGGGATGCCACATTTACACCAATAAAACATCACACGCCAATAATAAAATTCACCATTAAAATAGTACGATACATAGCACGTCATAATGGGTCGAACCCCCAAAACACCTGTTCAGTCTACATGACAGTAACTCCATCACCACGCAGCGGAATAAAATAAAGGTTCAAATGAATAATCATAACATCACCATAAAACTTCAGCAATCAATTAATAGGGACAACTAATAAAGACTAGCGTTCATTCCCCCCGAGTGCTACGTATCAGAGGGACGACACCAACTCGACTAGCGAAGGTAGACATGCCTTCACTCACAATCACCTGCACGTTACCAACATAGGAGTAACATTCAAACAGATGAGGTGAGATATCTAACAATATAATAGTATATATGATAGGAAATATGCTAGAGTTACGACAACTATATCTACCGCTTCACAACAACATCAAATTGCAATCACCAAGAATCATTACCAAGGTCATGAGTAAATGAATGAGATGCAACCCACACCAACGGGTATATGCATGTGGTACCAATCATCACCAATAAAATAGCCAATAAGGGCATCATCACCTATATCATCACCAAGTTTTTGAGCATCATCATCATCATCACCTATAGCTCCAAGGCCGAAGCCTTCATCACCAAAATAATGCATATGAAATGTATGCGACACCATGAACAATGCACCAGAGACAAATCAACAACAATAGTCATCTAAGTGACACAACAACACCAATATCAACAAATGGTCATAGACCCATCACCTATCACCTTAGCCAATAAAACAGGCACATCACCTGTTATATCATCACCAATAGCACCAACACCTATAGGACAGTCAAACGACTTGACCGTAACATCAACAACCACCGACACCAAAGACACCAATAGATTTACAACGTCAATGGCAACAACAATTTACAACACCGAGAACAACGACAATTTACAACACCAATGACGACACAATTTACAACACCCATGACGACACAATTTACAACACCTGGAACAACAACAATTTTACAATGCCAATGCCAGCAACAATTATACGACACCAATGACAACACCAATTTACAACCACCAATGACAACGACCACCGGGACAGCCACCCAGGCGCCCAATCACCAACAACCACAGACAGGCAGCCAATCATGGCGCCTACGGCGCCCACAGCGCCAAACACCACGGGACAGCCACATGAGGCGCTCCAAACCATCAGAAAATGGCGCCCTTGATGGCGCCCAGCAAGCCAAACAACACAGAAAATGGCGCCCAGGAGGGCGCCCAGTAGGCCAACAACAGAGGATGGCGCCCAGGGAGGCGCCCAGAGGCAACACATCAACATGGCAGCCAGGATTCGGCGCCCTTGGCGCCCAAGCACCCACAACACAAAAACGCAACACCGAACAATGCACCACGGCGCCCATGACGCCCAGTGCGCCAGCGCCAGAACACAAACGGCAGCACAGCGCCTATGGCGCCCAGTGCGCCTAGCGCCAGAAGATCCGTTGCCATTGCGATTGTGATTGCGATTAGCATGTTGTTTGATGAATTCGTTGCTCAAAGATCCGTTGTTAGTGTTTGGGCGCCTAGGGCGCCATGTGTGTGCTTGTGATGTTGCTGAATTTTGACGTTTGGTGGATGATTTTTGATGATTCAATATGTGTCCATGATTGTTGTAATTGGTGTTGTGATTGATCATGTAAAAATTTGAAAAAAAAAATAATATATGCTGAAATTGTGCTGAATTTCGTGTTGCTGGAAGTGTACAGGCGCTGGGCGCCCATGGGCGCTATGCGCCGTGTTGCAGTGCGTGCGGTGTGTGCGTGTGCGTTGCGTTGTGCTGGGCGCCAGTGTTGTGTGTGCGTTGCGTTGTGCTGGGCGCTGGGCGCCAAGGGCGCCAGTGTTGCGTGTGTGTTGTGTTGCTGGGCGCTGGGCGCCAGGTGCCAGGCGCTGGGCGCCAAGGGCGCCATTTTTCAGGATGTTCTCAAATTTTTATGAAAACTGTTTTCGCTATATCTTTTAACTCGGACATCCGTTTTAAACATTTCAAAAAGTGTTGGGAAGCTCTTTCAGTTGCCTATCTGTGTGTCTCATTTTTAAAAATAAAAAAATTATTATTTCTGAAGGTTGCTGGGCGTCCCAAGTGGCTGTTCCCGGTGGTCGTTGCTGTGACATTGAAAAATCGTTTTGGTGTCTTTAAAAATCCCCTTTTGTGTATAACCAGTGGTTTTAACGTTTTAGTGTCAAAAGTGATGATTTTGACGATGATGCCCTGAGTGGCTAGTTAAATGACTTTTTTGCCCTTAGTGGCCAATGTTGTTGATATTGATGTGTAAATGACGATGATGCCCTTAGTGGCTAGTTAAATGACCTTTTTTCCCTTAGTGGCCAATGTTGTGGATAATGATGTGTAAATGACGATGATGCCCTTGGTGGCTAGTAAATGACGTTTTTGCCCTCAGTGGCTATTGTTTGAGTTGATGATGTTTATGAATAAGTGACGATGAAAATAAGTGACGTTGAGGCCAAAAGGCTAAGTGACGATAAGGCCCAAAAGGCTAAGTGACGTTGTTGTGTGTAATTGTGAATTGACAGGTGCTGTGCTCTTATTTGGCAAATTGGTAAGTGACGGGTCACATAGTTGACCGTGATTGTGTGTTTTGTGCGTGGTGCATGTCATAGTGTCTCATGCCTCCCATATGCATAAACCCAGTGACGTTTGAGGCCCAAAAGGCTAAGTGACGATGAGGCCATAAAGGCTAAGCGACGTTTGTGAAAAGGTACCTCATGCATATGCCCGCGAGTGGGTTGCATTTCATATGCCTACATGACATAGTGATGAGTTATTGTAGTGATGTAATTGATGATTGTGATGTGATTACTCTAGAGCTGTGACTTGACTTATTGCTTATCATGTGATTTATTATATGGATTGAATTGGACGCACCCTTCTGTTTGAATGTTACCCCTATGCGGTAACGTGCAGGTGATCACGAGTGAAGGACTAGGTACCTTCACTAATTCGAGTCGAGTCATCACGCTCTGATACGTAGCACTCAGGGGGGGGGGGGGGAACTTGATGTTTATGAATGATTTCGGTTGTTATGTCTTTGTTGACGATTCTGTTTTATTTTGTTATTCCGCTGCGTAGTTGGTTTTATTGACGTTAAGTTTTATTTGTGATGATAACTGTGGTTTTTTAGGCTCTCCTTTTAGTGACGTGCTACGTGATGCATGATTGTTGTGTTTGAGCTGTTTTATTGAGAAGCGTCATTTTATTGAAGTATGTGTAACATTCCTCGTGCGAAACAAATTTTTGAAACTCTGATTTTCCAATTAAATTAACGGGTAGAAAAAGGGGCGTTACATTAGTGGTATCAGAGCAGTTCGGTCTGTCCGGCCAATGTTGTCCTGTCATAGTGTCTTATGACAATAGATTAGTTCTGAATTGTTGGTTTGTGCTGTAGTGATAATTTGAAATGGCTGGGAGAAACGATGCTGCTCTTGCTGCTGCGCTGCAAGCTATGGCTCAGGCTGTGCAGGGTCAGCAGAATGCTGGGGAGAACGCTGGTTTTCGGAGTCTGACTACTTTCCAGAGAGAGAATCCGCCCACATTTAAGGGCAAATATGATCCAGATGGTGCTATGGCTTGGTTGAAGGAGATCGAGAGGAATTTCAGGGTGATGGACTGCACTGTGGAGCAGAAGGTCCGTTTTGGTACTCACATGTTGGCTGAGGAGGCCGACGACTGGTGGTTGGCTACTAGGCAGAGGTTGGAGGTTGTGCAAGAAGAGATTACCTGGGAGGTATTCAGCAGAGAATTTCTGAGAAAATTTTTTCCTGAAGATGTCCGAGGAAAGAAAGAGATAGAGTTCCTGGAACTGAAGCAGGGTGGTATGTCTGTGACTGCATATGCGGCGAAGTTTGGGGAATTGGCAAAATTCTATCCGCACTACAGTGTGGCGACAGCTGAGTTCTCAAAATGCATCAAGTTCGAGAATGGGTTGAGGCCTAATATCAAAAAGGCCATTGGTTACCAGAAGATCCGTGTGTTCGCTGATCTGGTTGACAGTTGTAGGATCTTTGAGGAGGACAGTACTGCTCATTACAAAGCTGTGTTTGAGAAAAAGGGTAAGTTTCCGAGTCGAAGCAAGCCGTATGAGGTTCCTGCGGGTAAGAGTTATCAGAAGGCTGCTGGAGGTAAGAATTCTAGTGGGGGAGATGCTCCTGCTAGCATTGTCTGTTATAAGTGTGGCAAAACTGGCTACAAGAGTACTACATGCAGGTCTGATGAGAGAGTTTGCTACCGTTGTGGTAAAAAGGGTCATATGGCGGCCGAGTGTAAGGTCAAGGATGTGGTGTGTTTCAACTGTGGTGAATATGGGCACATTAGTACGAAGCCGAAGAAGGAAAGGTCCAGTGGGAAAGTGTTTGCATTAGCAGGAGAGGAGCCTGATGAGGGAGATGGTCTTATTAGAGGTACGTGTTTCATTAACGGTACTTCTCTGAAATCTCTTATTGATACTGGTGCTACCCATTGCTTTATATCTGTTGATTGTTGTAAAAGATTGGGTCTTGTTTTATCTGCTATGTGTGGGGATATGGTTGTCGATACTCCTGCGAAGGGGTCGGTGATTACGTCCCAGGTGTGTTCTCAGTGTCCCGTGTCGATCTTCGGCAGGAACTTTATTGTGAATTTTGTTTGCTTGCCGTTGAGAGGTCTGGATGTAATCTTGGGCATGGACTGGTTAGAGAATAACCACGTCCATATCAACTGTCGTAGCAAGTCGGTTAGTTTCGGGGAAGAAGATTCTGTTTTGGTATCTGCTGGTCAGTTGAAAAAGTTGAGGAAAGAAGGAGTTCAGCTATTTTCGTTGATGGCATCGTTGTCTGCTGAGAGTCAGGCTGTTATTGAAGAACTGCAAGTGGTACGCGAGTTTCCTGAGGTTTTTCCTGACGAAATTCCGGGTGTGCCGCCGGAGAGGGAAGTTGAGTTTTCGATTGATCTTGTACCTGGTACGAGGCCTGTGTCTATGGCACCGTACAGGATGTCGGCGTCTGAATTGTCTGAGTTGAAGACGCAACTCGAAGAATTGCTTGAGAAAAAGTTTGTGAGACCGAGTGTATCACCGTGGGGAGCTCCGGTATTGTTAGTGAAGAAGAAAGATGGGAGCATGAGGTTATGTGTGGACTATCGTCAGTTGAATAAGGTAACTATCAAGAACAAGTATCCGCTTCCGAGGATCGATGATTTGATGGATCAGTTAGTAGGTGCCCGTGTTTTCAGCAAAATTGATTTGAGGTCCGGATATCATCAGATTAAAGTGAAGGATGAAGATGTTCAGAAGACAGTGTTCAGAACAAGGTATGGGCATTATGAGTATTCAGTGATGCCGTTCGGTGTGACCAATGCACCTGGTGTATTTATGGAATATATGAACCGTATTTTCCATAATTACCTAGATCGGTTTGTGGTGATCTTCATAGACGACATTCTAGTTTATTCTAAGTCGGAGGAAGAGCATGCTGAGCACCTGAAGTCAGTATTGGAAGTTCTTAAAGAGAAAAAGCTGTATGCTAAGTTATCAAAGTGTGAGTTCTGGCTGAAAGAGGTGAGTTTTCTTGGGCACGTGATTTCTGGTAATGGTATTGCAGTTGATCCGGCAAAAATAGAAGCAGTGTTGGAGTGGGAGGCTCCGTAATCCGCAACAGAAATTAGATGCTTTTTGGGTTTGGCTGGGTACTACAGGAGGTTCATCGAGGGTTTTTCCAAGTTGGCCCTTCCGTTGACTCAGTTGACTTGTAAGGGTAAAGTTTTCGTTTGGGATGCTCGGTGTGAGGAAAGTTTTATGGAACTGAAAAAGAGATTGACAACGTCGCCTGTTTTGACGTTGCCTAATCCGGAAGAGCCGTTTGTTGTATATTGTGACGCTTCGAAGATGGGTCTTGGTGGTGTGCTGATGCAAGATGGGAAAGTCGTTGTGTATGCGTTGAGGCAGTTGCGGGTTCATGAGAAAAATTACCCTACGCATGATTTGGAATTGGCTGCTGTGGTATTTGTACTTAAGATTTGGAGACACTATCTTTATGGTTCGAGGTTTGAAGTGTTCAGTGATCACAAGAGTCTGAAATATCTGTTCGACCAGAAGGAGTTGAATATGAGACAGCGTCGGTGGTTGGAGCTCTTGAAGGATTATGACTTCGGTTTGAATTATCATCCCGGCAAAGCTAATGTCGTGGCTGATGCATTAAGCCGGAAGTCTTTGCATATGTCGGCAATGATGGTGAAGGAATTAGAGTTAATTGAGGAATTCCGAGATTTGAGTTTGGTTTGTAAAATGACACCTCGCAGTGTCAAGCTGGGAATGCTAAAGATCGATAATGACTTTCTGGGCAGCATCAGAGAGGCTCAGAAGTCAGATGTCAAATTGGTAGATTTGATCAATGGGGTTGGCCAATCTGAAGATGAAGATTTCAAATTGGATTCTCGTGGTGTGTTGAGGTTTCGGGGTAGGATCTGTGTTCCGGATGATGCAGAGATGAGAAAGGCAATTTTGGAGGAGGGTCATCGTAGCAAGTTGAGTATCCATCCTGGAGCGACGAAAATGTATCAAGATCTGAAAAAGATGTTTTGGTGGTATGGCATGAAGAGAGATGTGGCGCAGTTTGTGTATGCCTGTTTGACCTGTCAAAAGTCGAAGGTTGAACATCAGAAGCCTGCAGGGTTAATGCAACCGTTGGAAGTTCCAGAGTGGAAGTGGGATAGCATTGCGATGGATTTTGTGACGGGATTGCCCAATACAGTTAGGGGTCATGACGCTATTTGGGTGATCGTTGATAGGTTAACGAAATCTGCCCACTTTATTCCTATTAATGTCACTTATCCGGTGTCGAGGTTGGCAGAGGTCTATGTCAAAGAAATTGTGAAGCTGCACGGTGTTCCGAAGAGTATTGTGTCAGATAGGGATCCGAGGTTCACTTCTGAGTTTTGGACGGGTTTGCAGAAGGAATTGGGTTCAAAGTTGAAAATGAGTTCAGCATATCATCCTCAGACAGATGGTCAGTCAGAGAGGACAATTCAGTCGTTAGAAGATTTGTTGAGGGCTTGTGTCTTGGAACAAAGGGGTTCATGGGATTCATACCTTGCGCTGATTGAATTTACCTATAACAACAGTTACCATTCCAGTATCGGGATGGCACCGTTTGAAGCATTATATGGACGAAAGTGTAGAACGCCGTTGTGTTGGTATGAGTCGGGGGAGAGTGTAGTGTTGGGACCGGAGATTGTCCGGGAGACTACAGAGAAAATCAAGATGATCCGTGAAAAGATGAAGGCTTCGCAGAGTCGTCAGAAGAGTTATCATGACAAGCGGAGAAAAGATTTAGAGTTTCAAGAGGGTGAACATGTGTTCTTGAGGGTTTCTCCTATTACCGGTGTTGGTCGAGCGTTGAAGTCGAAGAAGCTCACTCCTCGCTTTGTTGGTCCTTATCAGATTTCTAAGAGAATCGGAAATGTGGCTTATAGGGTGGCTTTACCGCCAAATCTTTCGAATTTGCACGACGTGTTTCATGTGTCGCAACTTCGGAAGTATGTTTCGGATCCATCTCATGTGATCCATATGGATGATGTAGAGGTGCGGGATAATCTCACTGTGGAGACGATGCCCGTACGGATTGAGGATCGTGAAGTGAAAGTGCTTAGAGGCAGAGAGATTGCATTAGTGAAAGTGGTTTGGCTAGGAGCTACCGGTGAGAGTATGACTTGGGAGCTAGAGAGTAAGATGCGAGAGTCCTACCCAGAGTTGTTTGATCAGGTAAATTTCGTGGACGAAATATTCTAAGTGGGGGAGAGTTGTAACACCCTTTTTTTTAAGCAACAGGCAGGAGGCCCGAATTTATTAAAAAAAAAACAATACAAAAAACACAAGGGGGGACTAGGCCAAAACCCTTGGAAATAAGGACAATAAAGAGAGTCTAACAAAGACCTCTAAACTAAACAACCTTAGACCACAATCGAGTCACCACACTCCAGACCACCGGCGGCGGGACCCCATCCATCATCGCGAAGTCGTGCCACCGGCCAACACCGAGACAGCACCTAGTTTGATCGAGGAAGTCGAGCCACCAACCACCACCGCGGAATTGCGCCCCCAGCCAACACCGAGGCACAATCAAGCAGAACCGCGAGCGACAGGGAAAGGGCCCACACCGAAATGGGGGGAGGCGAGACTGCGGTTCCAAATTTCGTGACGACAGCCACCAATGCCAAACCAGAAACAGTCAGCATCTACGAACCAACGCAACAGTCCCAAACCAGAAACAGTCAGCATCAATGCGATCCGAACAACAACGCAACCGAACCCAAACCAGAAACCCTCGACCCGAACCCGAACGAAACCCAGACAGCGCCGGATCCGAACCAGACGGACGCAGGGAGGAGGCTCAGGCGGTGGTGGGACAGGAACAACCACCGCAGGGGGAGAGACCCACAGCACCCAATAGATCCGACTCCGAACAACAGATCCGAACCAGAGCGCACCGAAGCTAGCATCAACACCAGCCACAGCGTACGGAACCACCCAACCCACGACCTTCGCAGGGGCGACCACCACACGCGGAGCAAACGCCGGGGAGAACGCACCGAATCGTACAGCGACTGCAATCGGAACTGACAGATTCGAATCCACCTTCGCAGGGCGACGACTGCCGTCTCCGGAAAAAGCCACTCGTCGCGAAACCAAGGGTCTTCAACGGTTGGCCGCCCAGTCAGCTGCAGCAGATCGGCCGGTGCAGGCACGGCGGCCGCCACGGCGTAGGACAACCCATCTCTAGGGTTCGCAGCCTCTCTCTCAAGAGAGAGGATCTGTATCATATTCCCCTCGTTGCCGTCGGGAAATTGAAAAATCTCAATCCTATCTTCCTACGAGGATAGCAGCATAGACATACGAAAACTATACTTCTTCGGTAATCGACAGCATCTCATTTTCCCCGTAACACCCTAAATATTTAATTAATTTATTTAATTAAGTATTTAGGAATTTAATTTAATTAATTGGATATAATTTAATTATTAGAAATTATATTAAAATGGTGTAGGTGGTATTAGGAGATGAAGGCGCCAATTAGCTAGACTTGGGCTTAAGTGAAAAGCCCAAGCCCATGATCCAAGTGATATGCGAATGTGGCTAAGTCATTTGGGACTAGGGTTTTGTTAGGTATTTTCGAAATTGAGAAGAGAGAAAGGAGAAAGGAAGAGCGCCGTAGGGAGGAGGAGAAGAGAGGAAGGTCGCGAAGTCCAAGGAGCCAAGGGAAGTGATTTTGTTGCTGAGGTTCTGACGGTGACGGTCTCCAGGGCTTCTACTCTTCGAATTCGAGGTAAGGGGAGTTCTATCAATTTTTATAATAATTCGTATGATAGGTTTTAAGTAGGAATAGCTTAGATCTAATCCATGAGTATGAATTATGCGTGATTTCATGTTGTGATTGCGATTAGCTTGTTGTTTGATGAATTCGTTGCTCAAAGATCCGTTGTTAGTGTTTGGGCGCCTAGGGCGCCATGTGTGTGCTTGTGATGTTGCTGAATTTTGACGTTTGGTGGATGATTTTTGATGATTCAATATGTGTCCATGATTGTTGTAATTGGTGTTGTGATTGATCATGTAAAAATTTGAAAAAAAAAAAATATATGCTGAAATTGTGCTGAATTTCGTGTTGCTGGAAGTGTGCAGGCGCTGGGCGCCCATGGGCGCTGTGCGCCGTGTTGCAGTGCGTGCGGTGTGTGTGTGTGCGTTGCGTTGTGCTGGGCGCTGGGCGTCAGGCGCCAGGCGCTGGGCGCCAAGGGCGCCAGTGTTGTGTGTGCATTGCGTTGTGCTGGGCGCTGGGCGCCAAGGGCGCCAGTGTTGCGTGTGTGTTGTGTTGCTGGGCGCTGGGCGCCAGGTGCCAGGCGCTGGGCGCCAAGGGTGCCATTTTTCAGGATGTTCCCAAATTTTTATGAAAACTGTTTTCGCTATATCTTTTGACTCGGACATCCGTTTTAAACGTTTCAAAAAATGTTGGGAAGCTCTTTCAGTTGCCTATCTGTGTGTCCCATTTTTAAAAATAAAAAACTTATTATTTCTGAAGGTTGCTGGGCGTCCCAAGTGGCTGTTCTCGGTGGTCGTTGCTGTGACATTGAAAAATCGTTTTGGTGTCTTTAAAAATCCCCTTTTGTTTATAACTAGTGGTTTTAACGTTTTAGTGTCAAAAGTGATGATTTTGACGATGATGCCCTGAGTGGCTAGTTAAATGACCTTTTTGCCCTTAGTGGCCAATGTTGTTGATATTGATGTGTAAATGACGATGATGCCCTTAGTGGCTAGTTAAATGACCTTTTTGCCCTTAGTGGCCAATGTTGTTGATAATGATGTGTAAATGACGATGATGCCCTTGGTGGCTAGTAAATGACGTTTTTGCCCTCAGTGGCTATTGTTTGAGTTGATGATGTTTATGAATAAGTGAGGATGAAAATAAGTGACGTTGAGGCCAAAAGGCTAAGTGACGATAAGGCCCAAAAGGCTAAGTGACGTTGTTGTGTGTAATTGTGAATTGACAGGTGCTGTGCCTCTTATTTGGCAAATTGGTAAGTGACGGGTCACATAGTTGACCGTGATTGTGTGTTTTGTGCGTGGTGCATGTCATAGTGTCTCATGCCTCCCATATGCATAAACCCAGTGACGTTTGAGGCCCAAAAGGCTAAGTGACGATGAGGCCATAAAGGCTAAGCGACGTTTGTGAAAAGGTACCCCATGCATATGCCCGCGAGTGGGTTGCATTTCATATGCCTACATGACATAGTGATGAGTTATTGTAGTGATGTAATTGATGATTGTGATGTGATTACTCTAGAGCTGTGACTTGACTTATTGCTTATCATGTGATTTATTATATGGATTGAATTGGACTCACCCTTCTGTTTGAATGTTACCCCTATGCGGTAACGTGCAGGTGATCACGAGTGAAGGACTAGGTACCTTCACTACTTCGAGTCGAGTCGTCACGCTCTGATACGTAGCACTCAGGGGGGGGGGCGAACTTGATGTTTATGAATGATTTCGGTTGTTATGTCTTTGTTGACGATTCTGTTTTATTTTGTTATTCCGCTGTGTAGTTGGTTTTATTGACGTTAAGTTTTATTTGTGATGATAACTGTGGTTTTGGAGGCTCTCCTTTTAGTGACGTGCTACGTGATGCATGATTGTTGTGTTTGAGCTGTTTTATTGAGAAGCGTCATTTTATTGAAGTATGTGTAACATTCCTCGTGCGAAACAAATTTTTGAAACTCTGATTTTCCAATTAAATTAACGAGTAGAAAAAGGGGTGTTACAATTTCCACCATGATCAATCACCAAACACCAAATTGCAATCATCATGAATACATTCAAACCTCACCAAATAAACACCAAACAAATTCAAAGAGACAACATAGAGCCTATCTCCCACATAACACCCATCATACACCCTATTATAAAGGTAGAACCCACCCTTACCTTAGATTTTCCGAATACGAGATCCCCTTGCACGAAAACTCCAAAGAACCACAGCAACAAGAGCTCCTCTCCTCTTTCCCCTTGATTGCGCCGCCACCCCTCTCTTCTCTCTTCGCAATCTCTCTTTTTTTTTCTCAAAAACGTGCAAGTGATCCAAACCCTAGCTAATGTTCTCATCTATGCGCCTATGCCATTGGGCTCTTGGATCACGGGCCTCCTTCTACTACTCAACTTAATTACTAAACACCACTCCCTGATTTAAATGAAACACCATATTATTATTTTAATGTGACTATACCAATAAAATACCTAAATAATTTAATTAAATTATTTGGGCGTTACAGGTCGCGTCATAGGCGGGCTAGCCAAATGGATCACCCCCCCTGAATGTCGTGTCGTCCCCCCAGAATCTTGGAAAAAGGGGGAGGTCTGATCATGAGGGTAATGTAAAAACTAGCAGGAAAAGTCGGGAGCATTCAAAAAGGTATAAGACCAGCGATATTCCTTTGGATGCCGAGTTTTTGAAAAAGAGCTTCGAAGAGTACCGGGCCGACCCGGTTATGGCCTCGCCGCAAGTGTTTTTGCATTTAGCCGAGATTGCAAAGTCCGAACAGGAGGAAATGGAACGTCGGGCGAAAGGTACTTTGGCTATTTTGTTTCTGCCGACTCTTTTCTCTCTTTTTTGATTTGTGCGATATTTGTCTGTGTATAGAGGAATTGAATGCTGAGAAAGCTCAATTGGAGAAAGCTCAATTGGAGAAAGCTCTGAATATTTTGGAGGAGAAGTCCGCTGCTTTGATCAAAACAAAAATCGACCTTACCAAGCTACAACATGAGAGGGATGAGCTGAAAATTGTCAGGGATGGTGCTGAGAAGCGAGCTGAAGACCTGGCCCTTCGGGTCAAGGAGTTAGAAACTTTGGAAGGCGAAGCTAAAGAGAGGATTCTGGGTCTTGAAAAGCCGGTGACCAAATTTGAAGAAACTTTGAAGAAAGCTGAGGAAGAAAGGGCGGCTTCAAGCTCTGACCCTCAAGCCCGGATTGCCGCTCTTGAAATTGAGCTGAAGAAAACCAAAGCCGCAGCGGCCAGAGCAGCCAAACTCGCCCTTGAAATGGCCGGGGAAGGTTATGACAAAGCTCTTCAGCATGTGGCTTTAGTCCATACCACAGTCTATCCTTGATTTGATGCTTGATGTAGTTGGTCTGTGGTCTGACAGACTTCAAATTTTTGCAAGAGTTCTGGATTTATACAGAGAAGATCGTGCATAAGCTCGGAACTTTGATGTAATACCAATTTTTGTATTCTTATATTACTTTGAAACTTGTATGACCCGGCCGTGTCTGGAGTTGTTCTGTAATGATTTGCGACTTTCTCAGCCTTTTGTTTTGAGCATTTTTAAGATTGTATTTACTTTACAAGTTATATATGTCGTTTCGAGGATTGATTCCTAAAAGACATTGATGTCATTTGGGACAGTTTACCGGAACCCAGCCCGGATTGAACTCGTCCCTAAGGGGATTCGGCAGCGTCCGCCGAGGGTCGTTTTGAGGATTGAATCCTAAAAGACCTTGATGACCTTTGGGACATTTTACCGGGACTCGGCCTGGATTGAACTCGTCCCTAAGGAGTTTCGGCAGCGTTGGCCAAGGGTCGTTTTGAGGATTGAATCCTGAAAGACCTTGATGTCCTTCGGGACAGTTTACTGGGACTCAGCCCGGATTGAACCCGTCCCTAAGTGGTTTCGGCAGCGTCGGCCGAGGGTCATTTTGAGGATTGAATCCTAAAAGACCTTTATGTCCTTTGGGACAGTTTACTGGGACTCAGCCCGGATTGAACTCGTCCCTAAGGGGTGTTGTGTAAAATCGTCTGCAAGTATACACAGTCCAATAAGTAGTATATGATAAGAAAAGATCGTTCCCACGAGGATTGAGGTCTAAAACGTGTTTAATTGGGTTAACAAATTAGTGAGGTAATTTACATAGACACAAGTTTTTGAAAACATTTTAAACAACAAATTAAGTAAAAGGGTGTGAAAATCAGTATTGAGAATAAGTTGGAATGTGTTCACTAAGTAACTCATTTCTAGTGCATTAGTGCTGTGCCTAATGCTGCAGCAATAGATGCTGTTGCAATAATTGTTGTTTTGTCAAACACTACCACTAGGGTTTCTCTACAAGAGTCTATGTCTAGACCCTAAATAGGTACTCCCTAGGCTACTCACGCACCCATAGTGTTCATCTCATGGATTTTGCCCTCCTATGTCCAGGGTTTAAGCAAGAAGCATTATAGTGTCCTTTACTACTCACTATCCATGTTATCTTTTGCGATCTATTTATAACCTTCTTGAATAATATGTCCATCTTCTTGAATAATATGTCCATCTTGAGCTTAACTTTCAGAATCCTCACTGGTTATATGCCTACCCAATCAGCTTCCTAAGTTACCATGTTCATAGTGTGTGTGATCTCTAAGTCAGTTCCGCACAGAACAAGCTTCCAAAGTTCACTTAGCTATAACAAGAGTGGTTTTCTTTTGATCATGCCAAAGAATTTTCAAAAGATAAGGTAGTCTAACAACTTCAGCATAAGAAATAGGGGCTTCAAAGCACAACAAAGGGCTTAGATAAACAAGTCAGATACTGGGCCAGTGCTCTATATTTACAAACTTTAACTTTGTTGCTGCAGCAACAATTGCTGCGGCATTTTACACTTGATGACTTCCTTGTTGCAGTGCCTATTTTTGACTTTTTTTTCCAGGCAATTGCAACCCTTACATTTATTTGCTTTGTACATATGTTCTATGCACTGACCCTCCTATGTATCTTCATGTTTGGCCTTAGTATAACCGATGCACCCCCAAACTTAGTTTCATATGCTACCCTATATTTTTATTAAGAATTTGGCACAACCTAGGTCCACCAACACTAGTTGAGCATCAGATCCTTTTTGACTTGCTAAGCACTACCCTGAACACAGAGTAATGTGTGGGAACAGAGCTAACTTAGTTTTCTTAAATAGGGTAAATAGCATATTGCTGCAGCAACAGTTGCTGCAGCATTCACTCTTCTCACAGTTTTCATCACTAAGTTTAGCTCAAGATGACTCTATTTTTTTTTTATATATGGCTGATTTAATCTTACATAAAACATCTAATAAAAGTCTTAACCATCTAATAAAAGACTTAACCTAAATCCTCCCCCCCGCCCCACTTAGAGCTGAGCAGTGTCCTCACTGCTTGCACATTTGGGAAAGGGATGATAACTTGACACAACTACACAAAACATGCACTTAACAAAGATAAAAAAACTAAAGCAAAACTCTGAAAAAAAACTAAAATAAAGATAAAGTTTTAAGAGGGAGAAGGTTTTCCTGATGGTGCTCTAGGAGTGGTTCTGGTCTTGCCTCCATGCTTGACTCTAGGCTTGTAGACTTTGGGCTTCTTGGCTACTGGTTCTTTTCCAGCATTGCCATCTTCTGGTGTTGCTGCAGCATCAGATTACTGCAACACTGGGTCTGCATCTACAACAGCAGAACCAGCAACAGAAGATGGTTCCTTCAAAGTCAGCACTGTCTTGGCTACAAGCTCTAGAGCAGCCTTAGCTGCTGTAACTTTCTCAGCTTCTGCTATTGCTGCAGCATCACGCACGGCATCATCTTCCATGCCAGCACTTGCTGTAGCCACAACTCTTTCCATCTCTGCCTCTTCTTCAGCATTGACCCCAAAACCTTCTGCCTCTGCTTCTTGGACCTTTTTAAACTTCCTCTTTCTTGCCATTACCTTGGTTCTGGGCCTCTTTTCTGCCACTAGAGGTGGATTAGTCACATTTTCCCCTACTACTGTTGCTGCAGCATCACTTGCACCAACAATAACTCAACTGTTTACTTTTTGGTTTAAGATACTTTTCCCTAAATTTTACCAGTGCAACGGTTAACTCATACATTGTTGCAGCAACAGTTGCTGCCACAACCTGATTCGTCCTTCAAACTCTGAAATCCTGCACAAAACAACAAAAGCCACAAAAACAATTTATTAGTTTAAAACTCTGGGCTGCCTCCCAGTAGCGCTTGGTTTAAGAGTCCTCAGCCAGACTATCCTCTAATGCTAGAGGTCATTCAATTCAGTGGTGACCTTATCCTTCACCACCGGTTCACCATAATGGTTTTACCCTCTGACCATTGACTTTGAAGCTAGAATTGGTTGCTTCATCATATAACTCCACAGCACCATGAGAATACAATTTAACCAGCTTGAATGGACCAGACCACCTGGACTTAAGTTTTCCAGGAAACAGTTTGAGTCTTGAGTTGAATAGCAACACTTGTCCCCCTTCAATGAGTTCCTTTTTCTGGATTTTTCTATCATGCCAAGCTTTGGTTTTTGCTTTCTACAGCTCTGCACTTTCATAAGCAAAATGTCTCATTTCTTCAAGCTCATTCAATTGTAGAAGCCTAGCTGCACCTGCCTTTTCATAATCATAATTGAGCTTTCTGATTGCCCAAAATGATTTATGTTGAACCTCAAGAGGTAGGTGACAAGCTTTGCCATAAACAATTCTGTAAGGAGACATTCCCAAAGGAGTCTTGAATGCAGTTCTGTAGGCCCATAAAGCATCATCCAAGTGAACAGCCCAATCCTTTCTTATAGGTCCTACCATCTTTTCCAGCACTCTTTTGATTTCTCTATTGGATAGCTCTGCTTGCCCACTTGTTTGATGGTGGTAAGCAGTTGCTATCGTGTGTTTTACTCCATACTTAGCAAGAAGGTTCTCAATCAATTTGTTACAGAAATGAGATCATTCATCACTGATTATAGCTCTTGGAGTCCCAAACCTTGTAAAGATGTTCCTTTGCAGAAATTTGCTGACAGATTTTGCATCATTGGTAGGTAGAGCTACAGCTTCAACCCACTTTGATACATAATCAACAACCACCAATATGTATAAATTGCCAAAGGATGGTGGAAAAGGTCCCATAAAATCCATACCCCAAACATCAAAGAGTTCTACCTCTAAAATGTTTGTTAATGGCATTTCATGCTTGCTGGAAATGTTACCAGTCCTTTGAAAATTATCACATCTCTTAACCAATTCATGAGCATCTTTAAAAATAGTAGGCCAATAATATCCAGATTGTAATACTTTGGCTGCTGTCCTCATACCTCCAAAATGCCCACCATATGGAGCTGCATGGCATTGCTGCAGCACCACTTGCTGCTCTTCTTCAGCCACACATCTTCTTAGAAGTTGATCAGGACACTTCTTGTACAGAAAAAGTTCATCCCAGAAATATTGCTTGATAAGATGAAAGAACATTTTTTTCTGCTGAGAAGTCATATCACAAGGCACCACTCTAATGACCAAGTAATTCACAATATCTACATACTGATAACTCTATTTTATATAGGTTATTTATGCTCTTAACACTTAAATCAAGCTCACTTCTCAAGTAATTTTAGTACTTAAATATGTGAATATGTGATTAATAGTGTAAACGCAAGTTATAAGTCAATTCCCTAAATATTGGGCATAATAGGTGCCTTTGTGAATATATTGATGTCCTGCCTTAGTGCTGCAGCGGTATGCCATCAATGAAACGCTACAGCGTTATGAGGCAGCTGGCCATTGGGATATATTTGTAACCACTTGCTGAAACGATGAGTCATCTCCCTTATCTCTTATCCTCAGCATGACATTGAAGCCCAAGTGGAGTCAATAAGACACTTGGCGTCTCCCAATTGATTCCTACTTGATAGTTGGTAATGATTTTAATCATTACCACTTTTTGTAAAGTAGCTTTATGAGTAATTAAGATATTATCTAATTAGGATATTATCTATTAGGGATATATCTAATCGAATATACACACTAGTTAGACTATTATTATTCTTACGTAAGGAGAGAGTTTTAACTTGGAGAACAGCTAACTTGACAATTTGGTTTTCCTCCATTGTTATTCCAATCTTGAAGCTTTTATTTGTAGTATAGTTTTTATATTCCATTAAAGGTTTTGTTCAAGCCATAGCTTCATCTAATGTATATGAGTTGGAATTCTTGGAGTTCATCTTTTGCAACCATTCTCCTCTTCTCTACCTACGGTAATATAAGCTTGTTTGTTTGTATTGCGATGATGAAGCTTGTCATGAGCTAAATCACTTTGTAGTTGGATTGTTCTTAGTGTGTAATAAACCTTGAGTAGCTTTTATATAATATTATGATGTTTGCGTTTCATTCCTTGTGTCATAATGCTTTCAACTTTGTTTTGGGACTGATCAACTAAAATAAGAGGGCTTTGTGGGTACAGACATGGTTCACAAAGAGAACTCAAGGAATGATATGAATGAGAAACCCTTTAAAGACATTCAAAGGAAGTACTACTTAACCCTAGACATAGGGGAGTAATAGTTCATAAGGTACATGCTGTAAGATCTTAATATACAGGGGTAAAACTTATTTAGAACCTAGACATAGGAATCTTATAACATAGCCCGGACGATAGTGACTGAAAGGCACGCCACCATGACGCTACAGCGTCTGTTGATTCTGTAAGCGCTACAGAGCTTAACGCTACAGCGTCTAATATTATAGAACACTAATCTTGGGAATTTACATAACTGCTGAGCTATCCAACTCACTCTTAAATACTTTCAATTCACTACTATTTTATCTTAAATCATAATGTTTACAACTCTACACTTTTATTTGTCACCATACTTGTTTCACTAAGTTGCTAATCACTTAAACTTCTTAGATTAGTTCCAATCCCTGTGGGAACGAACTTTACTTATCATTATATTACTTGTTGCAATTGTGTATACTTGCACATCTACTTTTTGCACAACAAGTTTTTTGCAGCATCTGTTGCTGCAGCAGTTACTGCAAGCAACTTTTCATCAGGGAAGCACTCATTGATTTCTCCACTGTGATTACCTGCATTTTCACCTTCCAATCTAGACAAATGATCAGCAACTTGGTTCTACACCCCCTTTTTGTCTCTAATTTCAAGATCAAATTCTTGGAGGAGGAGAACCCGTCTTATTAACCTAGGTTTTGCATCTTTTTTAGCAATCAAATACTTAATGGCAGAATGATCAGTGAGAACAATTACTTTGGTGCCAACTAAGTATGATCTAAATTTATCAAAAGCAAAGACAACAACTAATAATTCCTTTTCAGTAGTGGTGTAATTTAATTGTGCATCAATAAGTGTTTTTCTAGCATAATAAATAGAATGGAAAACTTTGGCATACCTTTGGCCAAGGACAGCTCCTATGGCAAAGTCACTAGCATCACACATAAGCTCAAATGGCTTGCTCCAATCTGGAGTCACAATCATAGGTGCTGAAACCAATGCCTTCTTTAGTGTGTTGAATGCTACTAGACAGGGTTCATCAAAGACAAATGGTGTGTCATGCTGCAGCAATTGACACAATGGCTTTGAAATTTTAGAAAAGTCTTTAATGACCCTCCTGTAAAATCCTGCATGCCTTAGAAAACTTCTCACACTTTTCACATTTGTGGGTGGAGACATCTTTTCAATTACTTCAACCTTGGCTCAATCAACTTCAATTCCCTTCTTTGAAATTCTGTGACCTAGAACAATCCCTTCTTGAACCATGAAATGACATTTTTCCCAATTTAACACCAGATTGGTTTCTTCACATCTATCCAAAATTTCCTCCAAGTTATTGAGACATAGTTGGAATGATTCCCCAAAGACTGAAAAATTACCCATAAATACCTCCATTGATTTCTCAATAAACTCACCAAAAATTGACATCATGCACCTCTGAAAGGTAGCTGGTGCATTACATAACCCAAATGGCATTCTTCTAAATGCAAAGGTACCATAGGGGCATGTGAATGTGGTCTTCTGCTGATGCTCAGGTACAATGGCTATTTGATTATAACCAGAGTAACCATCAAGGAAACCGTAGAATTCCTTACCAGCTAACCTATCCAACATCTGATCAATGAATGGTAAAGGGAAATGGTCCTTCTTTGTAGCCTTGTTGAGTTTTCTATAATCCATGCATATTCTCCACCCTGTGACTGGTCTTGTAGGAATCAATTCATTTTTCTCATTAGCTAACACTGTCACTCCTCCCTTCTTTGGAACACATTGCACAGGACTTACCCATGCACTATCTGAAATGGGGTAGACAATACCAGCATCAAGCCATTTGATTATCTCCTTCTTAACAATCTCCTTCATGACAGGATTAAGTCTCCTCTGCCCTTCAATACTATTCTTTGAATTTTCATCCAAATTGATTCTATGCATACATATGGTAGGACTTATTCTCTTTATATCAGCCATTTGCCACCCAATTGCTTTCTTATGCCTTCTTAGGGTAGTAATGAGATCATATTCCTAACTTTTGGTAAGGTCGGAAGCAATGATCACAGGCAAAGAATCATTTTCCCCCAAAAAGGCATACTTCAAGTGTTTGGGTAACTCTTTAAGTTCAAGTGAAGGTGGTTGCTCAATAGATGGAACATTCCTCTTGAAGCTTAACTCTTTAAGAGCATTCATCACATTAAATTTAATCTCTTGGTCATTGACCCTCATGGTCAGTTCTCCTTTTTGTAAATCAATGAGGGTTTTCCCTGTGGCTAAGAATGGTCTTCCTAGAATGATAGGCACCTCCTTATCTGCATCAAAATCAAGAATAAAAAAATCTGCAGGAAAAACAAACTTGTCAACTTTAATAAGCACATCCTCTATTATCCCTTCAGGATAGGCAATGGACCTATCAGCTAACTGAAGGGTAAAAGTTGTGGGTCTAGCAATTTCAATACCAAGCTGTGTAAATATAGATTTGGGCATTAAGTCAATACTTGCACCCAAATCACATAAAGCACGGCTAGTATAGTTTTCCCCAACAGAACAGGGGATAGTGAAGCTGCCAGGATCCTTCAATTTTCTTGGAAGCTTATTCTGCATGATCATACTGCACTCTTCTGTCATTGCCACAGTTTCAAATTTCCCTAGCCTTCTCGTTTTAGTTAGCACATCCTTCATGAATTTTTCATAGTTGGGCATTTGTTGAAGTGCCTCAACCAAAGGAACATTGATGTGTAGTTGCTTTAGCACCTCTAGAAATTTTCCAAATTGCTTGTCTTGCTGAGCCTTCTTCAATCTTTGAGGAAAGGGTGGATCTGGCAAAGCTTGATCAAGCTTAGGTGAAGTTACTGGTGCAGAGTCAGATGCTGCAGCATCTGTTGTAGCAGCATCTTGTACATCATGTTTTTCATTTTTTTCATTTTTTTCATTTTGTTTCTTTCCACCACCTTGATCAAGTGATGGTCCTGCCAAATCCTCCCCACTCGTTAAAGATATAGCCTTGCAAGTTGGTACCTCTTTCCCATTTGAAGATGAAGCTTCAGTAGTAGAAGGCAATGTTCCACTAGGTCTCTGGGTTAGAGTAGTGGCTATTTGACCAATTTGATTCTCCAAGTTCTTGATAGCAGCCCCTTGAGTTTGATATTGAGTTTTGGTTTCATTCATGAAAGCTTTGAGCATAGCTTCCATTGAATTACCAGATGCTGGGGCTGCTGCTGCCTTGGGTTGAGCAGGGAATCCAGGTGGTGTAGCTGGAGTTGCTGCAGGTGCTGCTGTACTCCATTTGAAATTGGGATGATCTCTCTATCCTGGATTATAGGTACTGGCATATGGATTATGGTTTTTGTTGTATCCGACATATAGGGTTGGCTGGAAATTCTTCATATAGGTGACCTCCTCCACAGTAGACACAACTGGTAGACCCCACTGGAATTTTTTCAATTGTTGTTGCAGCTTTGGCCTCTGGTTTAGCTTCTGTTGCTGCAGCATCTGTTGCTGCAGCACTAGGTGCATTTAGGTTTTTAACCATATTGGTAAGGGATGCCACTTGAGCAGCTAAAGCAGTCATTTCCCTAACTTCATGCATCCCAGCTACTTTCTTTTGAGCACTCACTCTTGCTGTAGACCATTGACAACTATTTGCAGCAATTGTTTCAATAAGATTGTAAGCATCAGTGTATGAACCATTCAATACAAATCCACCAGCAGATGCATCAAGCATAAGCCTTTTCCGAGGTTCCAACCCGTTGTAAAAAGTTTCCATTTGAACCACAACTGGTAACCCATTGTGTGGACATTTTCTTAGCAATTCTTTAAATCTTTCCCATGCTTCAAACAGTGTTTCAAATTCATTTTGTCTGAAAGAGGTAATTTCACTTCTCATCCTGGCATTCTTGATAGGTGGAAAGTATTTAGTCATAAAATTTTCAGCCATTTCATTCCAAGTAGTGATAGAGTTAGGCTCTAAGGAATTTAACCAAGCATTGGCTCTATCCTTCAAGGAATATGGAAACAGCTTGAGTTTAAAAGCATCATCAGTAACACCAGGGAGTATGAAATTACTGCAAACTTCTACAAATTTTTTTAAATGCAGATGGGGATCCTCAGTAGGTCCACAACCAAATTGGCCAACTGTTTGAAGCATTTGAAACATCATGGGCTTTTGTTGTGGCAAGTGCAGGCCTTACTATGCTGGTTTGCATAGTTAGAGGGTCAAAAATTGCATAATCCCTTGTAGGTCTGTCCCTGTCATTAGCCATGCCCATGACTGTTTGATTTAATACCTCTTACTGATATTGGTTGACAGGAGGGTTTTCCATTTCAGTGGCATTGTGTTCAGAACCTTGAGCTGGTGTGCTCAGGGAATCATGTACAGGAGCCATGACAACAGCTCTGCCTAACTCAATAAGCCCTGGTCTACTATTGATCCTTCTCAACCTTCTGAACAGTCTTTCTATTTCTGGATCCAACTGAAATTCAGGTGTGGAAGCCCTGTGCATATGCTGGAGCAGCTACCGCTGGAGCAACAGGGACAACACACAAAAAAAATGAGAAAACAAGAAAATCACTAACTTACTAACTAATTAAACAACAATTAAACTTTTCAATCCCCGGCAACAGCGCCAAAAACTTGTTGTGTAAAATCGTGTGCAACTATACACAGTCCAACAAGTAGTATATGATAAGAAAAGATCGTTCCCACGAGGATTGAGGTCTAAAACGTGTTTAATTGGGTTAACAAATTAGTGAGGTAATTTAAATAGACACAAGTTTTTGAAAACATTTTAAACAACAAATTAAGTAAAAGGGTGTGAAAATCAGTATTGAGAATAAGTTGGAATGCGTTCACTAAGTAACTCATTTCTAGTGCATTAGTGTTGTGCATAATGCTGCAGCAATAGATGCTGTCGCAATAGTTGCTGTTTTGTCAAACACTTCCACTAGGGTTTCTCTACAAGAGTCTATGTCTAGACCCTAAATAGGTACTCCCTAGGCTACTCACGCACCCACAGTGTTCATCTCATGGATTTTGCCCTCCTATGTCTAGGGTTTAAGCAAGAAGCATTAATGTGTCCTTTACTACTCACTATCCATGTTATCTTTTGAGATCTATTTATAAACCATTTCTGAATTTACAAATTTACTTAAGTTACATGGCCATTCCTAATTTAAGATGAAAATATTAAGCTCACATAAGATAAATTGCTAAAACATCAAACACATTTCATCAAATGCACCAAGAATTCGTTACATAGATCCCAACATTCCAACTATGAGTATTTAGCTCATAATGAGCAAACAAGACAAGAAACACACTTCAAACATAATTGTAACAATCATATTCAAGAGATACAACATAGAAATTTTACTAAGTGAGAAGATCCGAAGTTACACTCCAAGAAGAGAGTCTCAAGGAGAGGGTTCAGCTCCCACGTAGCACAATCAACAAGTATTGTGGCTCCTGTCATTGCTGCAGCAATGATTCCAGCAATGATCTTCGCAAGTTTTGTAATGGAAGGTAGCGTAGGTAAAAAATGGTGGAAATCTATTTCTAAACTTTCCTTTTCAGACCTCGCATCACATAAATGAAGAAGGAGGCTCCCTTTTATAGCTCTAGGGTACATGATCCAAGAAAACCCTACATTTGAGGCGCCCTTTGTCCTTTGTGTGCCTAAAAGTACAAGTGCCCAAGAAAAGTACAGTTGTCCTTCGCTTCTTTTAGCGCGTCCCATCCTTCTCTCTCATCTTTCGCATAAATGCATTGCTATGGCAACTGATGCTGCAGCAATTGAACACACAATCAAAGCACACAAATAGGGCACCTAAATGCCAAATATTAAGAACACGGGAATGCAACCTTCTAAACTTTAAAACATAATATTTACATATGCTAACTTACTAATTACATGAGAATAAACAATGAATTAACCTTAAGATTACATAAATAACTCTTATAAATAAGAGTTATCAAGGGGTTTCGTTAGTACTGTTGTTTTAGGGAGATCCGTATCATAATCTCGGATCGTCCCCTCGATTTGCCAGAGTAGTTTGAAGGTAAGCAAAATCCCCAATTTGATTTATAGTTGGAATAAAGAACCTTTCACAGGGTCGGCGCATATGATTCCTTTACAAAAATTTTAAACAAAATAACTCCTGAGCTTCGTGGCATTCCATGTTCGGGGAATCCCCTTTCCTTTCAAAGTTTCCAATTGGAAAGCACCCTTACCGGTCTTAGATATAACATGGTACGGTCCTTCCCAATTTGGCGCGAGCTTCCCTTGGGCTGCGTTCTTCAAGCCGACGTCGGCCCTGTGGAGCACTATGATGTGATCCCATGAAGGCCACAAAGATAAAGAATCAAAATCAAAAGAAGGAGTCTCAACAAGAATTCAAGAGAATATACTTCAATGTGTTCAACCTAATCATTAAGACAAGAACACATTGAATGTGACCATGTAAATAGTAGGGAATTTCTAGATAACCAACTCTAGTGTTTCCTATGCTTTGTATTTTCATTTAATAGTTGTAAAGATATTTTTATTTGAGCCATGTTGGCCTTGGTTAAGTGGCTATGGCCTAGTAGATTTAGTTTGTGGCATTGGGCCTTATTTTGTGTCTCTCTTGGACTTTAGAGTGTGGGCCTAGGATCCATTAAACCCACAATATAAATACTTGAACTCTAAGTGTAATTGGTAGAATTTTGATGAATGAAATTCACGTTTACATTTTGAGCATGAGAGTGCCCTAATACCTAAGTGAGTGGTGAGTGGCTAGTTGCTAATGTTAGTGAAGGTTCATCATGGATTCTCCAAGGTTTCTTGAGATGAGAACCTTGAGCACACAACCTTGAGGCTAGAAGAGCTCAAGGATAGTGTTGATCTTATCACCTTTCCAAGAAAGGTGTGGCGATCTTCAATCTCCACCTCCATTCCAAATCTTCTCCATCTTTGATCTTTCTTCCTCTTTCATGTAAGTATTTGTGTCTTCCTTTTGGTGTTGTTGAATATGTGTTTTTGTGAGAAATCATTAGAGTTGTCATATTTCTAGATCCTAAACATCAAGATCTACTTTAGATCTTATCACACTAGGTTACCGATTTCGAAATCTCTGAATGAAGCTTTACTCCTGATTTCGTCGATGATGTCGAGCTCTTCTCTTAAAGCCTGGTTATTGTCTTGCTGGGACTTTGGATTTTCCGTTCTCCAACTTAGTTCCACGATTTCCACCGGGATGACCGCCTCGCTGCCGTAGGAGAGCCGGAACGACGTTTCTCCTGTAGAGATTTGAGGGGTGGTCTTGTAAGCCCATAAGACGTAAGGTAGTTCTTCTTCCCAGTTTCCTTTAGTATCGTCTAGCCGTTTTTTAAGCCATTGAGAACTACTTTGTTAGCCTCCTCGACCTGTCCGTTGGTTTTTGGATGCTCTACCGAGGTAAAACGATGTGTGATTTTAAGATCGGACATTAGTTTTTCGAAAATCTTGTTTGCGAATTGAGTACCGTTGTCAGTTATAACAACCTCGGGAATCCCGAATCTGCTCATGATGTTCTTTTTGAAGAATTTTGTGCAGTTTCTTGCATTGATGGTGGGCAATGGTTCGGCTTCGATCCATTTGCTGTAATAGTCAATTGTCACAATTAAGAATTTGATCTGGCCTGGTGCGGTGGAGAACGGGCCTAGAAGATCTATCCCCCAACATGCGAACGGCCAAGTGGAGGACAGACAGGTAAGCTCGGTAGGTGGGGCGATATGGATATTGGCATGGATTTGACATTTTTTGCATCTTTTAACATAATTTTTAGCATCATTCTCCATGGTCGGCCAATAATAACCTGCTCGTAGGGCCTTCCGAGGTAAAGATCGAGCTCCGAGGTGTTGTCTACAAATGCCTTCATGGATTTCAGTTAAGACGTAGTCTGTTTCTTCCCCTTCGATGCATTTTAACAACGGGGAGGGGAGGCTTCTCCTGTAGAGCGTTCCATCAATCACAGAGAAAGCAGAGGCTCTTTTTCTGACGATCTTAGCTTCTTGGGAATCTGCAGGCTCGGCTCCCGACTCAATATACTCTAATATCGGAGTGATCCAGCTCTGGCTTTCTTCAATTGCACATATGGGTGAGTTGAATTCCGAATTGAAGTGGACGCTGGGCTTGTGGAGTATTTCTTGGATGACAGATCGATGATTATCGGGGACTTTGGTGCTAGCAAGTTTGGATAAAACATCCGCCCTTTGGTTTCCGGTCCTAGGCACGTGTTTTACCTCGGCTATTTCGAAATGAGCTAGAACCTCGTGGACCTGGGTTAAATATTTCTGTAAGATCGGATTTTTGTCGTATAGGAGTTCCCGATCTAAGAAACAACTAATAAGGAGTCGGTATATAAATTGATCTGAGTAACTCGGAGGTCAATCGCCAAGCGTAACCCTGCAATGCAAGCTTCGTATTCTGCTTGATTGTTTGAAGTTTGAAAACTGAATGTGGGGGAGACCTCTATGATAACCCCGTCAGGGATTTCAAGCATCAGCCTGGCTCCGCTGCCTTTCGGGTTTGGGGAGGCATCCACGTGTAGGATCCATACGTTGTTTTCAGGATCGGCGGGTGTCATTTCTACTACAAAATCCGCGAGGACTTGGCCCTTCATGGTCGTCCTGGTTTCATATTTGATCCCGAACTCGGATAGCTCGACCGCCCATTTGATCATTCTTCCGGGGAGGTCAGGTATGTGTAAGATTTATCGTATGGGATAGTTAGTTCGTACAATCACCTGATGAGCCACGAAATAAGGTCGGAGGCGACGAGCTGCGATGATCAAGGCAAGAGTGATTTTCTCAACTTTTTGATAACGACTTTCAGGGCCTTGGCCTTGCAGTGCCTTACTTGAAAAATAGACCGGGCTCTGTCCGGCCTTAGTGTCCCGGATCAGAACAGCGCCTAAAGCTTCCTCTGTGACTGCTAAGTATAAGTATAAGTATAAGTATAAGTATAAGGTTTCCCCCTTATTTGGCCGAGTGAGGATCGGAGGCTCAGAGAGTGCTTTTTTGAGCTGGTCGAGGGCCTCATCCTGTTCAAGAGTCCATTTGAATTTTTCCTCTTCTTTTTTGAGTAATTTGAACAAAGGGAGCGACTTGAATGCCGCGTTTGAAATAAAACGGGATAAAGCGGCGACCATGCCATTGAGCTTTTGGACTTCCTTCTTCGAGGTCGGTGTCCGCATCTCGGTCACAGATCGGCATTTGTCCGGGTTAGCCTCAATTCCTCGTTCAGTCAAATAGAAACCGGGGAATTTTCCAGGTCGGACCCCAAAGGTGCATTTTTCCGGGTTTAACCTCATGTTATTCTTCCTTATCTCGGCAAAGATTTCTTTGAGGTCGGAAACATGAGTGCTCTCCTTTTCGCTTTTTGCGATCATATCGTCGAGATAGACCTCAACGATGCGGCCGATTTGTTTCTGAAAGACCTTGTTCATCATTCTCTGATATGTGGCGCCAGCGTTTTTCAAACCGAAAGGCATCACCCGGTATGCGAAATTACCTCTGTCGGTCATGAAGGCAGTTTTTTCCTGATCAGGAAGGAACATCGCGATTTGATTATAATCGGAGTATGCATCCATGAAGGATAGTAAATGAAAACCTGAGGCGTTGTCGACGAGATGATCTATGCTCGGGATAGGAAAAGCGTCTTTAGGACGGGCTTTGTTAAGATCGGTATAGTCAACGCACATTCGCTATTTTCCACTGCTTTTCTTAACAAGTACGGGGTTGGAGAGTCACGTCGTGTACTTAATTTTGGACACAAAGTTTTCTTTAATTAAATCCTCCACCGCTTTGGCAGTAGCGACTGCTTTCTCTCCGCTCTGAGCTCTCTTTCTCTGTAAGGAATGAGGTCTTCCTTGTCAATCCCCATTCTGTCAAAAAGGTCAACGAAGATGATATCGGATGAGCTTCCTTGGTCTACCAGAATCCTTCTAACCTCATGATTGGCTATTATGGCGGTGATTAGGAGTGGTACGTGTTTGTTGGGTTTGCCGTTCAGTAGATCTTCGTCGTCAAAAGCTATAGCGGGACGAACTGGAGAAACCGGTGTTGGCGAGGTAGGGGCCACGCTCATAAGTTCTTTCCACTTGCGTTTCATTGTTTTTCCCGATGCCTCTTCGGGAAAGCCCCCCGAAATCATCATCATCGCGGATCTTCTCTTTGATTTTCGAAAGTCAGCTTCGTTATCTGAGTCTTCGGGTTTTCGCTTAAACCTGGGATTTTCCTATTCTTGTTTAACTTCTGGTCCCTGCTGTCCGAGCATATTTACATAACTTGCAAGCTTTCTTCTTTTGATCATGTCTTCTATGTCGTTTTTTAAAGCATTACAGTGATTGGTATCATGTCCGTTGCTGCGGTGGTACCTGCAGTATTTATTGGAACGCTGTCCCGGCCTATGGGGGATAGGGTCGGGAAAATTTACATTACTGAACTCCGTGTTCAAGCATTCGCCTAATATCGTCGCCCGGGTTTCGTTAAGATTTGTGTAGACTTGATGACGATTTCGAGGGTGGGTATCCCGGTTACCTCGGTTATCAATACGATAGTCCTTCTCGCCGCGGGGTTTTGAGGATCCGGGTCGGGCTATCGTTCTGCTGGTTTTGAGTCCTCTTTGTGATCAATGAAACATTGGGACTTCTGGAGGAACTCATGTGTAATATCCCCAATTTTCGCTATTTAAATTATTTGGCGTGAAATATTTTTTTGATTTAAAGGAGTTGCTTGAAAATAATGTGTTGAAAAATAATTTGTTGGATTGTTTAAGTGTGATAATTGTTTGTAATTAGTGATTTATTTTGTTAATTAAAATAATTTGGGCTGAATGAAGTCATTAGGAAAGAAATGTTAAGTGAGGGGCAATGTTGTCTTTTCGCCCTACCCCTTTAAATACCCATTCAGCTGAACATGAAGAAAAACACTCTTCATTATCTCCAAGTTCTGAAAACATAAACCAAAGAGGAGAGAAAAGAGAATGGGGCGTGAGGGAGAGAAGGAAGAAGGAGAAGGGAGAGTTCCTCAGAAATGCTTTGCATGTACAATCTGATTTCACCATTAGTTTCAGTTTTCTATCCTCTCTCCATTGATACAATTTTCGAAACCATCCTTCTTCTCCACCACATTCCACCATTGAAGACCACCTTGAGCTTCACATGGCCAAACACCAAATCTGTCCCTTGCATGTTATGTTGGAGAGTTGTAGAGCCAGCCCCTGTACCTGAAACACAAATTAGAGCAACCTAGAAAGTAGTTCAGTGGCTGGGTTTTCAATTGGAAGTTAATTGGAGCGGTTTGGGAGAATTTGGAGTCACCGTGTGATCGTGATCGTGAAGTCTCAGTGTCTATTGCTATTGTCGTCCAAGAGGTGAGTTCTATAACTCACTAGGAAAAACCATGAATATGTGTATTGTTGTGTTATTGAGTTTGAAGGTGAATCGGAATGGACATGGGAACGATCGGAATAGGAAAGAAAACGCGAAAAACTGTTTTTCTGCAACACTGTTAGTCACGCACAGACCGTGTGCCTTTGGGCACGGGTCGTGCGTGAGATTCTGGAATCACTGGTGCTGTTTTTGAAAACGCGCACGGGTCGTGTGCCAAGGCGCACGGACCGTGCGTATCCTTCTGATGCGAAATTTCGAAGTACGTCCTAAGCTATTCCGATTGGTCCTAAGTCCCTTCCAATCCACTCCCCAAGGTTCCCCTAGGATGGGAGCACTGTAATTCTACATGTTTGGCTATGACTAAAGTGGTAGTGCCGATCGGGAAGTAATTAGGTATCGGACGGAATGATACGATAAATGATGGGCACGCACGGATCGTGTGTATGGGCGCACGGGTCGTGCGAGGTCTTCGGGTTGCCTATTTTAAAAAGTGTTTTAAATCATTCCGAACGATTCCAATTGCTTTCTAATCCCTCCTTCCACCTTCCCCAATGATACTATAATCGAATTGCCCTGAATTGAGTGGTAATTGACTGTGATTGGGTCTAAGTTATGTTAGTACTATATGGTTGGTTGTGTTTGGATTACGTTCCGGTTAAGTGAATGCTCATGTGATTGACCATTGATTTCATGTTATGACTTTGTGATTGATGTATTGTGCTGGATTGACTGGTTTAGTAAGATTATTAAGTTAAGTTAGCAAACCTTAGTAATCCACGTGAGATCACTAAATTACAAGGTTAAGTTAATAATTAGATCACCTAATGTTCAGAATAAGATTAGGTCATGTTAGAGCTCAGTGATTGAGTAGTTTTCATTGTTCATTGTTATTGTATATCATATACATCATTGTTAGGGTGACGACCCTATTTTAGTATTTGTGTGCTGGGGGAGAGGCAGTCATGAGCCTTATGAACCTAGGCCCCGTTAGGGACCCACTAGTGATTAGTGGGGACGGGTTCACCGGAAGCTTATTATGCCAAGTGACCGGTGACACGCTAAGAATCATTGTTAGGCTCAGTGATTGAGCATAGTTCATTGTTAGGCTCAATGATTGAGCATAGTTCATGGTTTAGGCTCAGTGATTGAGATTAGTACCACCACATAGTCAACTTTGAGGACTATGAGTTTTGGAGTTTAGAATAATGAATCAAGCATAATTGAACCGAGAGGATTAGTAAGGGGTCGCGATAGAACTCACTGAGACAAGTTGTCTCACCCAATCCATTGTTGTTGTTTTTCAGTTAAGCAGGGAAAGTTGAAGACCGTGAGGCATGGCTATGAAGATGCTTGAGGAGCAGCCGCTATCTTTATTTCTTTATGTCTTATATTTCAGTTTCCCTTGTATCTCTGTATTTTGTATTCAGTACCTTAAGACTACTCGATTGTACGACTTATGTATTTCAAGTTGTGAATCGATTCCGCAGACTTTCGGTTTTGAGTATTGAACACTAATTGAGGGTGTAAGGACCGACTTTATTTATAGGCAGTTCAGTTATTTTAAGCACGTTTGATGAGTGATTCATCGAAGTTTAGTATGTGTTCAATATGTTAAAAGGAAAGTCACTCTGATGTATGCCAGTAGTGCGCTTCGGTAATTTCTACAAGATAGAAATTAACGGGGTGTTACATCATGCAGGGTAGTTGGTTCGAAAGTCCCGATATGAGTCTGAAACAAACTTCCTTCCTGGAGACCGGCACTTATGAAGTAAAGTCGAAACTCGTCATTCAAGTTCTGAACTTGGGAAGCTTCTTTGTTAAATCTCTCTATGTAATCCCTTAGGGGTTCGTCCTCCCCCTGAACGATGAATGCTAATACTTTCTTGTGTTTGGGTTTACTTCTCGAGTGGGCAAACTGAGCCGAGAATAGCTTCGCCAATCGGTCCCAAGAAGAGATGGAGTTTTGTTTGAGAGATCTCAACCAATCGGAAGCTACCCTTTCCAAGGTTAGAGGGAAGATTCAGCATTTCATTTCCATAGGAACATTCCGATATTGCATCATGGTGAAGAAATAGTCTAGGTGTCGGTCTAGGTTGCCCGTTCCATCGTATGGCTTGAGTCCATCCGGAGGTTTTGCGAGGTGCCTAGGTACTGGGAAAAAGTCGATCTTTTCTGTGAAAGGACCTTTGCGAGGTCGGTGATGATGTTGCCGTCTCGGGGACCTTTCTCGGCTTCTGGAACGTCGTCTTGGGGAGGACGAGGCCAAGGAAGAACGGACTTGGGGTGAATAAACAGAGTCATCTTCGTCTTCAACCCGGATGGGGGAAGAATGGGATACATTCCCCCTCGGTCGGCGGGGTGGAGATCGATTATAATGCCTTCTTCGAGCGGGAGATCGGTGTTGTCTTCGCGCGGGGTTCTTTCTCTCGGGAGGATTATGCTGAGGTGAGATCTGATTCGGGATATGTCTAGCCCGAAGCTCAGCTACCTCGGCTTCAAGCTCGGTAAATCGGTAACTCCGTTGTTGGTTCGCTTCTGTTTGATGGTTCAGAAGATGGACGAGCTGTTGAACAGCATCGACGGGAATCGAGATTGCTTGAGGAGGAGGGGGGGATGATTTCTAACTGAGCTCCCAGTTACCATATCCCCATCTGGGGTCCGAGCCTGAAATGAATTTGGAAAGTCTTCTATATGCCCTTCTGGGGTGCCCTGTGGTAGGATCTGTTGCGGGACGGGTCCTAGGATCGGTCTCCTAGCAGTTCCGACCATTAGATTTTGGGTCCTCGGGCTGAGTTGAGGAGGCATTGCCGATCAAGGTAAAGAAAGGAAAATATGGGGAAACGGATCTCCCAATGTGGTCGTCAATGTTCTGTATCGTATCTCCGAACTTGTGTCCGATCTTGAGCACGGTGTCCGATCCGAGATATTTGATAGGTGTAGTCCTTGATCGATTGTTGTCCGATCCGAGGTGGGGTGTGATACCTGCAAAGATACTCCGACGCTCAAGTCAGGGAGGTAGTTAATTGCAGATAGAGATTTGGGGTTAATGTGTGTACCTTTAATGAAGCATTGAATGCTTATTTATAGAGTTTGGTGGTGTTTCACCCGATGGATCTGGACCGTCCGATCTTGCACTGCGATCTTGGCCATTGATGAGTGGACCTTGCTTTCTTGAATGGGCCTTTTGTAGATGGACCTTTGGGGGTGTAGTTAGCAAATCCCCTATCCATAACACTACCTATATTTTCTAAGATTTTCCTACTGAAAAATGGAAAGTTCACAAGAAATATATATAAAAATGTTCATGCATATTTAGATTATAGGTTTAACTACGTTTTTAACCCCTGCAAATAGAGAGTGTTTTGCTTTTACCCCCTGCAATTTTTTTTTAAAAAAAAAAACACCTTGCAAATGTCACCATTTTGGCGTTAGCCCTTCTGTTAGTTCCTCTGTTACAACTGTGTCTACGTGTCAGTGAAGTACCTGAGTTGGCATTTTTAATTGCCAAATGGGCTTGCCACGTGTTAAAAAACCCTAGACGCATAGTTACTTCTTCTTCTTCCCATTCGTTTCTCTTCTTCCCTTCGTTTCTCTGAACCATTCGTTTCTCTTCTTCCCAAGTTACTTCTTCTTCTTCCCTTCGTTTCTCTTCTTCCCAAGTTACTTCTTCTTCTTCCCTTCGTTTCTCTTCTTCCCTTCGTTTCTCTTCTCCATTCGTTTCTGTTCATCTCTTCTCTTCTCCATGAATACGCACAGTGAAGGTTCTTCATCAAATGCACCAATTCGCAGAACCACATTTCCAGTTTGTCCATGTGGGAATACGATGAAGTTCTACATTTCTGGATCTACACAAAACCCAGAACGCCCCTATTGGAAGTGCCTCCACTGGGTATGTTGTTAACTAATTGTAATATTCATTGTTGTTCCTCTAACTGTAAAACTGTAACTGTGTATTTTCCATTGTAGAAGTTAAAAGACAGTTGCAAATTATTTGTGTGGGATGATGAACTAAGTGAAGCACGTTTTACAACTCTCATGGATTCTCCTTCAACGGAAGCAAGCTCCCATGAAATTCAAAGCTGCAAAGCTTGTCATTATGCTGAGAAGTTAATTGAAGCAAGCACCAAAGAGAAAGAAAAGCTGAAGACAAAATTAGAAAATGAGAGGGAAAGCGTTAAGGGGCTTACATCTAGGTTTTAAGGGGTTCAATTTGTCTTGATTGTATCATGGGTTGTGTTTGCTGTTTATGTTGTTTGGGTTAATGGAAATTAGTGTCCTAGGATTTGTTGTTGGTTAAGTTTTCTATTGATCATTAGTATTTGTAATTTGAATAAAGTTATTAATGGAAGTTTGTTTGCTTTTTTATTGATTCATACTGTCATACTGTCATTTAGTTTGTTTACTCATACTGTCATTGATTCAGAATTGCAGAACCAGAACCACAATTAAGGACCACAATTTGCATCTATAAGGATACTGTCAAGTTTACAAAATACTGTCAAGTTTGAACCTTACAGTTTTAATTGAACATACGTGTGATACTGTCAAGTTTACAAAAACTGTCATTTTTGAACCAGAATTGAACCAGAATTTAACATCCCTTTTTGAACCAGAATTGAACCAGAATCAAGTTTACAAAATACTGTCATTAAATACCAAAATATTGTCATTACTCATTACAATACGTGTGATACCAAAATACTTCAAACAGCAGCATTTGAAACAAAATACTGTCATTACATTACAATAGAAATTACTAAATCTCCTAATTTTGAAACAACTTCTTCACTCTAGTCTTGGTTAGTCTTGGAGATGTTCTTACTCTTCCTGACTCTTGGGTTAAATCACCTCCATCATCAGCAACAACATTTGAACTATGTGCAGTGGCAGCTTCTGAAATCACTCCTGGTGCAGTGGCAGCTACTGCAATCACTCTTGGTGCAGTGGCAGCTACTGCAGTCACTGTTGGTGCAGATCCTTTTTTGATTGGCAGCTTCCGTCTAATTCCAAGTTGTTTACTCCTTCCTGTTACCTTTGCAGCAATATGGACTGGTGCAGCAGAATCCACAACTAGTGCAGCAGCAATATGGACTGGTGCAGCAGAACCAACAACTGATGCAGCAGCATTAGGCACTTGTTGCGCAGCATCATCAGGCACTTGTTGTGCAGCAGCATCAGGCACTTGTTGTGCAGCAGCATCAGGGACTGCATCTGTTCTCTGTTTCTTTGGCTTCCTCTAAAACGCAGCAAGTAATTAATCAGAAGTTAATTGAAGTTGCAGCATAAATTATAAAAACAGAAATTAATCCAAGCATAATTAGTGTAAAGTTATACCTTCCTTGACTAAGCTTCTGCACTTACTTCAGTGCCCCTGCATCCCCTTGCATTATGTCCTAATTTGTTGCATTTGATACACCTATATTTGGTATTTTGCCTCTTCAAATTGGTTGCATTAGGCTTTTCATCAAATTCCCTTCTTCTAAGCTTCTTGGGCCTCCCAGGACCTCTTTTATATTGTGGAGGCAACATTTCCTCCTCACAAATTGTAGGCCACATGTTTTGGCCATTAATGGGGCTTATACCATGATGGTAGCATTCCAAATATTTCTCTCTGCTGTAACACTCATCAACATAGTCCATAGGTTTGTAACCCTTATAAGACATCCCAGCTATTGCATATCTACATGGTATCCCTATCAACTGCCAGTAGTTACAACTACAGGTTCTTTTAACTAGTTCCACTACAAACCTATTTATAAATGCAGTGTGTTCTACTTTAAACTGTTCTTCAGCAGACCATGTTGGCAACCAAATCCCACTGTGTTCTATCTCTCTATCTAATCTCTTCATGGGTTTAGGCATTATGGGAAACTGCCATTTACCACCTTTCCTCCTTAAATCAGTTATCCTACCCATTAGATATGTTCTAATCCATTCACACATAGAAATAATTGGCCTATCTCTAGCAACCAGAATTGTACTATTAAAAGCTTCAGCTAAATTATTCATCAAAACATCACACTTGGGATAAAAACTAAAAGCATGCCTACACCATAACTTGGTAGGAACACCCATGAGACATTCCCATGCTTTAACATCCAGCTTCTTCATATCTTTCATTTGTTCCTCCCATCCTTGATAGTAGGTAGCCTTTGCAGCCCCCATCATTAGGTCTCTCATTGATGTACCTCCTCCAAATTTCTTCTTGAAATTGGCATATAGATGCCTCAAGAAAAGCCTATGTTCCACTGTCTCAAACATCTCTTCAAACACAGCAACCAAACCCTATATTGCCAACAAATTAAACAAAAACAGCAACAAATTAAACAAACACAAGAACAAATTAAACAATATAGACTGAAATGAAACACAGTGAAGGTTTTAAACAATATACCTTTTGCTGATCTGAAATGAAAACCCATCTACTTTCTTGACCAATGTCCTCCATAAGCAAGGTCAAGAACCATCTCCATGATTCCTTTGTTTCATTCTCAACAACTCCAAATGCAAGTGGATAATATTGATCATTTGGGTCTCTTCCAATAGCTATTAAGAGCTGTCCCCCATATTTTGTCTTCAAATGACATCCATCAACCCCAATAAAGGGCCTACATGCAGTCTTGAATCCTCTCTTTGTGCCATTGAAACAGAAGTAAAAAGACCCAAATCTGGCTTGCAAATTGGGTGGAATTCTATCAACATTGATTTTGCAAGTGTTACCTTGGTGAGCCCGAACAAGCTCTCCAGCATAATTCCAAAGCTGAGAGTATTGCTTATCTGCATCACCTTCAACAAGATCTCTTGCAATCTTGATTCCCTTCCAAGCCCTATTGACAGTGACACCAGTAGCATACTTCCTTCTAATCTCCAACATGACTTCGGATATTTTAACCTTGCTTGTTGATTGAAGCTTTTCAGCCACAAGTCTACTTACCCACTTGGAGTTGGCATTTCTATTATTAAAAACCCTCCCACACGTGTGCTTACCCTTGTATGTTTTTAACCTATACGTGTGAGTGGTACCCACTTGACTACAATAAGCCAGATACCCACATTTGGTATTACACACAAGCCTTGCCCTATTTTTTTCATTTTTTAAATACTTTAACTCCCTGCCATTTAATACAGCATGTTCCCAAATTGCCTATTTAATTGGAGAAATAGAGTTAAACTCCAAACCAAGCTTGAATTTATAATTCCTATTTAATTCTTCTTTCTTGAAAATAGGGTACCTCATACCCCTGTGCCCAATACCATCTTCCTCAGCTTCTGAACATGTGCTGTATAACTCCTCACTCTCATATGTGTCCTTCATCACTTGTTCCTCTTCATCACTTGATGTATCTAAAGCTATTCCTGCTGCAGCTCTTTTTGCAGGAGACATCAACTTACGAGTAGACCAAATCTTGGTTTTTCCTTTCTTGACAGAAACATTTTCTTCAGCAGCAGCAGGTACCTCAGGTTCAAATCCATCATCAACAGCATTTGCCCTTTCTTCTTCACTGTCATCAAAATGAATCCCTGTAGCATCATCTTCAGATTCAGCCTCAGTAGCTCCTTCAGTCTCCTCCTCTAAACCCTTGCCACTGGAATCTCCATCAATCTTCTCCCCAACCAGTGATTCAACATACATATGTATGTCACAGTTATGCTTGATTGCAAAATCAGAACATTGGAGTGCATCTCTGTCTACCTTAAGTGACTTATAACCACCTATATAGTCTGGTGAATCAGACATCCACCATAGGAGAACCTCTTCTTTGTATCCTAACTGTCTAACAATGTCAACAGCTTCAAGGAAACTCCATTTGTCAACATCATTGACATTGGCAACAACAATATCCCCACCATTGTAGCCAGTGTTTTCCCCAACTTCAAATTTACCCCCATGGTGAATAATGATGCTGAAACTCATCCCTACAAAAACCCAAGCATTTTAAACTTTAAAAAATGTCCCTCAAATATTTTTTTTTTTAAAAAGGTCCCTCAATTATCAAAGAAAACTGCTCAGTCAAATAAAGCACAAAGGCCCCTCATTTAAATACACAACACAGCAACAGTGGTAAAAAACAACCCAATCACAGCAACAGAAGTAAAAACACATGCATGAGAATCAACATAACCTATTTTATTCACACAATGACAACAAACATCAACAGAATCAACAAAAACACACGCATCAAAAGGTGTTTTGACCAATAGAGTGCAATAAACACTCTCTTTTTGCATTTTAAACTGATACACAGAAAAACTTACTTCTGAGCTTCACAAACCCATCATCAAATGATTTCACAAACCCTAAACTAAAACACATCAACGAACCAAGTAAAAGACAGAAAAACTTACTTTTGAGCTTCGTTTCACTTCGTCTTCGTTGTTGCTTCGTCTTCGTTGTTGCTTGTCTCGCCTTTTTCATCTTCGTCTTCTTCTCTCGCAAAACCCTTCGTCTTCTTCTTCTCAGTGTGTTACTGCATTCTCACTCTCACTCTCTACTCTCTACTCAGAAACCACCTTTCCATTCTTCCTCTGTTTCTTATTTCTTTTAGTTTCATTTTTTTTAATTGAAAGTGACTTATAATCCAACACGTGGCAAGCCCATTTGGCAATTAAAAATGCCAACTCAGATACTTCACTGACACGTAGACACAGTTGTAACAGAGAAACTAACAGAAGGGCTAATGCCAAAATGGTGACATTTGCAAGGTGTTTTTTAAAAGAAAATATTTTGCAGGGGATAAAAGCAAAACACCCCCTATTTACAGGAGGTAAAAACGTATTTAAACCTAAATTATAATACTACCTCATGAATATTGACTCTGAGGCATTTGTTATCCATATTGATTATTATTTAATTTATTCGCTGATATTTGGATCTTTCCGCAGAGAAAGTAGGTAACATATAACGACATGAATAACAACGAGAGTTGGTACAAGCAGTAACTGAGATTGGATTCCACTCCAAGGTCTTAAGTTTGAATATTGGGTGTGACAAAAACTCTGTTGGGAAGAGACAACCATACAGATCGACAAAGCCAAATATACATGTGGTCAGCCAGGTTCTCCGGTGGAAACTAAGCACCAATAACGGCGTGAAAAAAAATATAACGACATGAATGAAGGTTTGGCCATTCAGTAACATCTTGCTTTGTGCAGTGTTGCATAAGAACAGTAGTGAATGTGATTGGAGTAGATTTCGGTTCTTTGGTTTGCCATTAACCTATACTCCTCACATATGCATTGCACCGTATCCATTCGTGTAATGCATTATTATTGCCGCCATACACATGCATCATCATGTCAGCCATACGCCCATACATACTCCATAGTCCATTCTCTTTTTTTATAAACCTCCATACAGACTCCATTCTCCTTGTTTTCTTCTTGTGAATACTATATGTTATAATTGAGTTACTTTAATATTTTAAAGGCTAAATTATAGTTTTGGTCCCCCTATTTTCAAAAATTCAGATATTTGGTTCCCCTATTTTAAAACTCAGATATTTGGTCCGCCAATTTTAAAAAATCAAAGACATTTAGTCCCAAGAGGAATTTTCAGTTTTTTATGGCTAATAATCAAAGACATTTGGTCCCTCAATTTTAAAAAATCAAAGAGATTTGGTCCCCAAATTTTAAAAAATCAAAGACATTTGGTCCCTCTTTGGACTAAATGTATTTGATTTTTTAAAATTTTGTGACAAAATGTCTGAGTTTTAAAATAGGGAGACCAAATATCTGAATTTTTGAAAATAGGAGAACCAAAACTATAATTTAGCGTATTTTAAAATAATTCAATTTGTTAATACTATGTGTCATAATATAATAAATACTATGTGTCAGGGCGTCTAAAGTTTATAAATATATCCAAACAACTCAATTTGTGTCAGGACGTGCATTGCATAACATATTCTTTTTTGTTTTCTAGGAGTAGTTTTTTGGTTCAGGTATTTCTAAAAATATTCATTTTTTTGACTGAATTCTAAAAATATTTATAGCTTTATAGTTTATTGTATGGTAACAAAAAAAATTATAATTTTTGGGTTAATGTGTTATTGTTGATAACTAATCTAATTAGTTGGGGAATCTAATTGACCACGTGTATACTTGGATTTTATCTCTGTGTGGTTCTCTCATTCCAACGGAGTTTTTTACCACACCAAAGATTCAAAAACTTGGTGTGGATCCGAGCCAAATTACCAATTGGACCAATCGTTGTTAGTACAAAAATAAATTAAAATAAAAATTAGGAAAAAACAATGTCAAGTGTTGACCTAGTGGAGCACATATTGGTCCTAGTTTCTACTTATTTCTATGGGTCATATAATGTAATTCTTATATTGGTGTCATTGAATTCTAACCGATGTTTACATTTTAAAACTCGACATTCTTTTTCTGCTTCGTCCACCTCCGCTCGCACGGAATTGAATTCTTTATCTAAATTTTTTTTAAGCAAATAAATTTAAGTCATTTCATTTATTAAAGGCTAAATTATAGTTTTGTCCCCTTATTTTAACAAATTCAGACATTTAGTCCCCCTATTTTAAAACTCAGATATTTAGTCCCTCTATTATAAAAAATTCAGACATTTAGTCCAAATGGGGGTTTTCAATTTTGTTTTGCTGATTTGAAGGCTTGTCAAAAGAAAAAAGATGACATGGATTCCTTTAAATGATGTGGCACTTAACATGTGGCTGCCACATCAATTAATGAGCCACGTAAGCATGCCACCTAATAAAATTAAAATTAAAATTACAAAAACTAAAACTAAAATCAAAACTAAAAATGTTGTTTCAGTGTTTTCGAAATTATACCGAAGAAATTACTGGGATGAGTCGCGGACTAGGTCGCTCTCTTTAAGACGTTTCGTGGCACTGCTCGATGGTGCAAGCAGACTATCAACCACGACGCCCCCAGGATAAAACAGCCCAGTTACGATTATGACTGCACAGTCAGTAATCGCTCGAGATATACACCTCTCAATATGGTTTATAACCACTCGGGAATATGGCTCGTAGGCCACTCTCAGAAAAGAAGAAGAAGAAGAATATGGCTCGTAGGCCACTCACGAATTTTAGAGAGAAGAGAATTTTCGGAGAAGAGTTTGCGGTTTTTGATCTGATTTCGTCAAGTGAGGGAAGAGCCTTTTTATAGGCTTCACCAACTGCTTTGTGCGCAAGTCAAGGCACGATTTTAGGCTCCACTAACAACTGACTTGGAGCGCAATTCAGATTGGAACGGAGCCAACTTGCGCGAGTTGTTGCGCGAATTTCGAGCTGACTTGGAGCGCAATCCGCAACAGCTCTATCAGATAGCGTTCGTCGTATCTGGTCGGTTCAATGAATCTGGACAAGCACGTTCCAAAAAATAAAATAAAAGTTTAATTAATTTCGCAAAAAATACTTTACACCTCACAGCCCAAGCCCAAGCCCGAGCCCGGCCCGGCCGGTCGGACAGACGGCGGCGGCGGCGCGCGCGTGTGTGGTGGTCAGTTAGAGTGCGTGCTTGCCCGTTCACAAAACTGGGTACCCTTTGGGGCCCAACCCAAAGGTGTGAACTTCCCACTTATAAGCACTCTTCAAGTGCTTAGTCCAAGCAATGTGGGACTTTGTAAATTCACACCAATGTTCCAACAATCCCCCACTTGAATTTAAACAGTTCCAGAAATAGCGTCAAGCGCCTCCATAAGATTGTGCATAAGCAGAGGTGTCGTACGACTTGAACCTTGCGTAGCGGTTAAGATTTAGATTCAACAAGAGTGACTCGTAGTCTTGAACTCTATCTCTAATCGTCGAAACCACACACAGCCTTTTCCGTAGGTGTATTCTCATATGCCCGTGCGTTTATGGCCCTGCACGTCTATCCCAGTTTAGTGAACGCTCTAGGAATTTCTGCCCAAATGCCATAGGAAGCGGCCCCACTTCCACATTCACAAAGGTGAGTCTATCAAGAGTACTCCTGTAGCTAGGTACTCTACTCCACATGGAGTATAGATCTCATTAAGAGTTTCTATTATCTCAACCTTACATCGCTTCAGGAATCATGCTTATTTACTTTTAATAGCATGTTCATCTCCTGTCACTTCACAACTTGTTATTACCCATTGAACCTAATTCTTGGGATCTCCAGTCTTTTAGGTCGGGTTGCCATTGTGAGTGACTCATGGTTCTAAAGGCAGTAGTCCCATCTTTTGAGATGTACTTTGGACTTTCTCTCTGGCTAATCCTTTCGTCAAAGGATCGGCTAAGTTCTGATCAGTGCGTACGTGATCCACTCTCACAACTCCTTTTGTTAGTAGCTCTCTAACTGTGTTGTGCTTACGACGGATTTGTCGTTTCTTACCGTTGTAATAACGGTTCTCTATTTTTGCAATAGCCGCGGTACTATCGCAGTGGATCAACACAGCTGGCATCGGTTTTTCCCATAAGGGAATCTCTGCTAGTAGGCATCTTAACCAGCTAGCTTCTTCACTGGCTGTCGCTAGTGCTATCATTTCAGACTCCATAGTGGACTGAGCCAAAATGGTCTGTTTCTTAGATTTCCAGGAAACGGCACCACCGGCTATACTGAATATGTAGCCACTGGTTGCTTTGGAATCATCTGACAGAGTGTTCCAATCAGCGTCACTGTACCCTTCAAGTACAGCTGGAAACCTCTGATAGTGTAATCCTAGATTCATGGTTCTTTTAAGATATCTCATGACTCTTTCAATAGCATGCCAATGCTCGATACTAGGTCGACTGGTAAACCTGCATAGCAATCCCACAACATAGGCGATGTCGGGTCTAGTACAATCAGTAGCATACCTTAGGCTGCCAATGATGCTCGCATATTCCGTTTGTCTAACACTGTCACCAGTGTTCTTAAAAAGTTTGACACTTGGATCATAGGGAGAACATGCAGGTTTACAGTCAAAATAATTGTATTTCTTTAAGATCTTCTCAATATAATGAGATTGATCCAAGGAAATTCCTTTCTCGGACCTAGTGATCTTGATCCCGAGGATTACATTAGCTTCTCCGAGGTCTTTCATATCAAAGTTGTTGCACAACAATGATTTCACTTTATTTATGGCATGAATGTTTGATCCAAATATGAGCAGATCGTCTACATAGAAACATATGATAGTGCAAATGTCATTCTCAGTTTTGTAATAAATGCATTTGTCACTTTCATTCACTTTGAACTCATTCGAGATAATCAAATTATCGAACTTCTCATGCCATTGTTTGGGAGCTTGTTTGAGACCATACAGAGACTTGTCCAACCTACAGACCTTGTGTTCTTGCCCATGGACAACAAAACCTTCAGGTTGCTCCATATAGATTTCTTCTTCTAATTCGCCATTCAAAAAGGCGGTCTTTACATCCATTTGGTGTACTTCTAAGTTATAAATAGAAGCCAGAGCAATTAGTACCCTTATGGATGTAATTCTGGTAACAGGCGAATATGTATCGAAGAAATCTATGTTCTCTCTTTGTCTAAAACCTTTGGCTACAAGGCGAGCCTTGTACTTATCAACAGTGCCATCAGGTTTTAGCTTCCTTTTCAGAATCCATTTACAACCAATAGTTTTGCAACCAGGAGGCAAGTCCACTAAGTGCCATGTCTTGTTAGACTCTAGAGAATCCATCTCATCATTTATGGCTTCTTGCCACAAGTCAGCATCCAATGAAGACAGAGCTTCGTGAATGCTAGTAGGATCCTCCTCTAGTGTATAGACCGTGTAGTCGGGTCCATAGTCTTTAGCAACACGTGCTCTCTTACTTCTTCTAGGTTCTATTTCCCTTTCTACGTTGTTTTCAACGCTCCTAGGCACAGGAACATTACTAGTTCCAGAGCCCCCACTATTTCTTGATTTAAAGGGAAATTTACTTTCATAGAAGTCAACATCGTTTGACTCGATGGTTACTTTTGCATTCAGGTCATAGAATCTGTATGCTTTGCTGTTTACTGCATAACCAATGAATACACATTCATAGGCTCTACTGGCAAGTTTGACTCTTTTTGGGTCTGGGATCCTTACATAGGCCAGACAGCCCCAAGTTCGGAAATAAGACACATTTGGTTGTCTTTTCTTTATCAATTCATAAGGAGAAATTTTATTCCTAGATTTAGGAACTCTGTTCAGTACATAGCATACTGTTATTAAAATTTCACCCCACCAGTGTGATGCAGCGCCCGAATTAAGCATAATCGCAACTGTTAATTCGGTAAGGGTTCTATTTTTCCTTTCTGCTTTACCATTCATTTCAGGTGAATATGGTGCAGTCGTTTCATGTATGATTCCATTCAACTTATAAAAGTCATTAAACAACTGGGAGTCATACTCAGTTCCTCTATCGCTTCGAAAACGCTTTATCTTTTTTTCAAATTGATTTTCAATTTCCTTTACAAAAATTTTGAACATGTCAAGCGCTTCACTTTTATTTTTCATAAGGTACACGAAAGTGTAGTCTGAGCAATCGTCAATAAATGTGATAAAATAGCGTTTACCATTTCTGGTCAAAGTTCTGTCTAGTTCGCAAATATCAGAGTGTATTAAGTCTAATGGCTCTGATTCTCTAATGACGGATTTGTGAGATGACTTTGTAATTTTGGCTTGAGTACAAAATTCGCATTTATGAAAATCGGTTAATGATAGTTTGGGAATTATCCCTAAATTGCTCATATTTGAAATAATGCGCTTATTGACATGACATAAACGAGAGTGCCAAATATTAAAATCACACAACATATACGCAGAAGGAAAAACTTTATTAACTTCAACATTTAGTTTGAACATGCCATCAGTGGCGTACCCTTTCCCTACAAAAGTACCATTTTTGGTCAAAGTATACAAATCTCCCTCAATAGTCTGAGTAAACCCTGCCTTATTCAGAAGGAAGCCAGAAACTAGATTCTTCCTTATCTCTGGAGTGTGCATCACGTCCTTCAAGATTAGAGTCTTTCCGGAAGTGAACTTCAGTTCGACATCTCCAATACCTGCAACAGTAGTGGTGTGAGCGTCGCCCAACAGCACTTTCTTATCATCAACCGCCTTGTATGTTTTAAACATAGCACGGTTGTTGCATACATGGCGAGAGGAGCCAGTATCATTCCACCAGTCATCAGATCCACCAACCATGTTGATTTCAGTAATCATAGCAGTAAAGTGCTGCTCTTCAGTCAGGTTAGCCTGCGGAGCAGGATTGGGCCCGTTCCTACACTTGTGTGCCATATGACCTGGTCTTCCACACTTGTAACAAAGGAATGGAAGAGCAGCTTCATTCTTTGGTTGTGGTGGTAGCTGAGGTTTGGCATTTGGGGACTTTGGAGTGTTCCCATTCTTGTGGTTGCGGTTCTTTTGAATCTGATTACGGTTCTGATTCTTGAAATGTTTGCCATTTGGCTTCAGAACCGCTCCTGGTCTCTTGTTCGAAACAAACAAGATTTCATCATTCTAATCTTGCTTCCGAGATTCCTCCTCAATCCGGAGTCGGGTAATCAAACTTTCCAAAGAGAACTCTTTGGTCTTGTGCTTGAGAGAATTTTTGAAATCCTTCCAGGCAGGAGGAAGTTTGTCAATAATAACAGCTACTTGAAATTGTTCATCTAAGGCCATGCCTTCAGAGACAATTTCATGAGCTATTTTCTGTATCTCATGTGACTGAGTCTCTACAGATTTATCATCTGTCATCTTGAAGTTGAGGTCATACTTCTTTAGTGCCTGCTTCCTCAGAGTCACAGCATATTTTTTAGTGCCTGCTTCCTCAGTGTCATACTTCTTTTTCAGAGCATTCCAGACCTCTTTAGCGGACTTGCAAGAGCTGTAATAATCATAAAGATCATCACTCAGTCCATTAAGAATGAAGTTCTTACAGAGGTAGTCATTGTCATTCCAAAGCAGTATCTCTTTGGCTGTTTTAGTCTGATCTTCCTGTTCGGCTGTTTCGTCGACTACTGGAATCTCATCGGTCAAGACATTAGCAACTTTTTTCATAGTTAAGAAAAACTGCATCTTTTGTTGCCAACGCTTGAAGTGGGATCCCTCAAACCGAAATGGTTTGTTGAAGTCGGAAACAGTGGGACCAGTAATCTCTTCGGTAGTCATGGTTGAAAAGAAACATCTTAAAATTGTTGTTTCAGTGTTTTCGAAATTATACCGAAGAAATTACTGGGATGAGTCGCGGACTAGGTCGCTCTCTTTAAGACGTTTCGTGGCACTGCTCGATGGTGCAAGCAGACTATCAACCACGACGCCCCCAGGATAAAACAGCCCAGTTACGATTATGACTGCACAGTCAGTAATCGCTCGAGATATACACCTCTCAATATGGTTTATAACCACTCGGGAATATGGCTCGTAGGCCACTCTCAGAAAAGAAGAAGAAGAAGAATATGGCTCGTAGGCCACTCACGAATTTTAGAGAGAAGAGAATTTTCGGAGAAGAGTTTGCGGTTTTTGATCTGATTTCGTCAATGAATCTGGACAAGCACGTTCCAAAAAATAAAATAAAAGTTTAATTAATTTCGCAAAAAATACTTTACACCTCACAGCCCAAGCCCGTCGGACGGACGGCGGCGGCGCGCGTGTGGTGGTCAGTTAGAGTGCGTGCTTGCCCGTTCACAAAACTGGGTACCCTTTGGGCCCCAACCCAAAGGTGTGAACTTCCCACTTATAAGCACTCTTCAAGTGCTTAGTCCAAGCAATGTGGGACTTTGTAAATTCACACCAATGTTCCAACAAAAAATAAAATACAAAACCTAAAATTAAAATTAAATTAAAATTAACAACAATAATCCTGCCTTCTTCCTTCAGCCTCCTCACTCTTTTACAACAAACCAAACCCTCCTCTGTTTTCTCACTTCCCACCAAACCCCTCAAACTCCACCTCTCGTCCCTCCATTCTTCTTCACACACTCTCTCCCTCACTTCCAAATCCAAAACTCATCACTTCTTCCTTCTCGATCCACACCACCATCATATCCGATTCAACACTTATTACCAGCGTGGCCAGTGAAGAACACGAGAGTGGCTGAGGAAACCGAAAATGCTGATGCGAGCAAAGATGGGGACAGTGTTTTAGTTAAATATGATGCTGGTGTTACATATATGAAGATTGGGGGTTGAAAGTTGAGACTTTTAGGGTTTTGATTTGTGGAGTTTTGTTTGGAGATGAAAAAGCGACGGTTGTGTTACAGATATGGAGATTGGGTTTTAGATTGGGGAGATGGAGGTTATAGGGAATCAAAGGAAGAAGAAGGAGAAAGAGTTGAGTGGAAGAAGAAGACGTAGAGGAAGAAAGAAGTTCTGGAAGATGAGAATAAGAAAATCTCTGGAGAAAAACAGTACGTTGATACCATCAAGTTATTTTTTTATTGTCAAAAAAAAAATCAAGTAATTTTTTAATTTTTTTCTAATTTTAAATATTTTAATTTTATAATTAAACTTTAATTTTAATTTTAATTTTTATTAAATAAATAATGATGTGGCAGCCACGTGTGATGCCTACGTCAGCTGCCACGTCATTTAATGAGGCCACGTAAGCAATTTTTTGGACAGGTCTCCAAATCAGCAAAAAAAATATGAAAAAACCCCTTTTGGACTAAATGTCTGAATTTTTAAAATAGGGGGACTAAATGTCTGAGTTTTAAAATAGGGGGACTAAATGTCTGAATTTGTAAAAATAGGGGGACCAAAACTATAATTTAACCTTTATTAAATGAGTTGCAATACAATGGAAAATTTGTTGGAAATTCTGACCTGAAACAACGATCGAGCGACCTTAAAGAACAATGAACTGTACCTATAAAACAAAGAAGGTTAGGAAAAAACAACCGGAGGGGTCTGACGACGCGCCCTTAAGGATCTATCCGCCTCTACTGTGCAAATCCCCCGAGGGTACAACCGGTCTCGTCTCAGATGCATGACAATAGCCACTGAGGAATCAGAACTGGCAAGAATTATTGTGTTTAGATATCAGGAAATGAACCCAGGAAAAAGAGAAAAGGAAGCATATTTTGTTGTTGTTTTTGCGTTAACTGACCTGCTCTCAGTTAGGAAGTCACTCAAAGAAGAACCTATATCCACTCAGTTTGTTACGCTAAAATTGTGGAATGTTGAGAGTGCTCCCCAAGTAATGTACCTAGACGCTTTTAATTAAAATGAATTTAGACAATACTTGGAGCTCAAGTAAATAGTTATTAGGAAAATATTAAACAGTAATATTAAATAAAAATAATTTTGATTAATCAAACTTGCTTAAAATAGGCATTCTAGGATAGGCTCATGTGAGTCCAAAAATATACATATATATATATATATATATATATATATATATATATATATATATATATATATATATATATATATATATAATATATCAGTAAATAAAGACTTTGGTATGTCCAAAGCCAAGCAAGGGACTTCCCAACTTTTGAAATATCTCTTAAAATCATTAAAGTCACAACAATCTCCCACATATTTCAAAAGTTGGAAAAAGAAATAAAGAAAAGAAGTTTCCTGGGTTAACATTGTAGATGTAATGCATCGGAACTAAATAGCAAGCTATGGAACCAGTCCTAGACAGATAAAACATAACATACTATGAATTGGTTTAGCAAGCTATGGAACCCAAGACACATGTTATATGTTAGAGATTTTACCATCACACTACACCTCCCACAATTCTTGTTGTTTCCGCCGTTTTGCGCTACTAGGCCGTGCGCGTGCTCGGTATTCATGAGTGCTCTAGAGACCTCGCCAGGATCTCATGCAAGCGGCCCCACTTGACACTCATATAGGTGATTTTATCAAGTGTATGCTGCAAATCATACACCACCCATAAGGGCTATGATAATCATTAAAAGCTTTAAGCTTAACCTCTTAACCCTGCAGTCTAGCACTATCACAGTAACACGATAACACCATAGGAAGGGACAAGAATAAATTAATTACTTGAATTAATTTTAGTGCTAGCAGTATCAAGAAGTGACTTGTTTTTACCACATTAAACCTTCTTCATGGGATCTCCAATCACAAAGGTTGGGTTACTATCGCTTCTTAATTTCAATTGGCTAAAGTCCCATTCCCCTCGATGTTTCACAGATTAATCTCTTCCCTAGGGGTTTTGTCAGAGGATCGGCCAAATCCACTTCTGACTTCTCATAATCGATCGATATCATTCAATATTTTTGCAATTGTTTGACAATATTATGTCTCAATTCCACATGTCTATTTTTGCCATTATAGGTCTTATTCTTTGCAATGGTTATTGCCGACTGACGATCACAATGTATTGACACTGATGGTGTCGGTTTTACTCCCAAAGGAATTCTAGCTAATAGGTTAGCAAGCACTTTAGACAAAAATTTGTAAATAACATTGCAGCGAGAGATAGGACGAAGGTCCTGCATAGAGAAGGGGTTTTGTTTTTTAGGGATCAAGACAACATTTGTATCATTTAAGTGTGAAGGTAAATACCCTTGATCCAGCCAAGATTGACTTGCATGAAAAACTTCATCGCCACAAAGGTGCCAAAACCGCTTAGAAAGCAGGATTCAAGCCATCAGGTCCCGGAGCCTTATCCTTATGCATATCAGCAAGCGCCGTAGAAAATTCCTCTATAGAGAGCGGTTGTAAAAATAGATTATTATCATCACCAGTAATCATCTCAGGCATTACATCCAAGATGGGTCGGAAATGGGCCTCTTAAATTGAAAAAGATCATCAAAATAACCCTGTGCTATTGTTGCTATGTCCTGCTGAGTAGTAGCCAGACTACCGTCATCTCTATACAAAAGTTTAATCTCGTTATGACGTTTCCTTGCTGAAGCTGCCGCATGAAAAAAACGCCCTCCCGTAACCACAGAACTTTTTACTGTTGCTTCCAAAAAGATTCTTCCTGAGCTAAGAGTTGATTCAACTTCCGTTGCACCTCCTTATATTGTGTTGCTGCCTTAAGAGAAGTATCATCACGCAGAACTTCAAGCTCTCTACGACACCTATCAATATCTCCACGATAACGCATATAGAGAGACCTACCCCAAACATTCATCTCCTTCGTGCACGACTTCAGTCTATTCAACACATCAAGGCCAACAACTACCCCCCATCCTTTCTCCACTACAAATTCGAGAGCCTCCTCCTCAAGCCAAGCATTCTCAAACTTGAATGCTCTCCCTCTTCTTCTACGTACACTTTCGTATAAATTGAGAACAATGGGAGTATGGTCTGAACGGTCACTAACGGTATTAAACAAGTGAAAGTTAGGAAAAGTATCCTTCCAAAGTTGTGTAACCATAGCTCTATCAAGCCTCTCCTCCTTAAAATCATTTGTGCCACGCCGTCTACACCAAGTGAATTGGTAGCCCTCCATGGGGAGGTCTACGAGACGGCAATGATACACCAGGGAAGAGAATTGTCCATAGCAAGAGTTCTCAACAAGTTCCAAGAATCACGCCTTCTAGCACTTTCTGGGTAACCGTAAAAACAAGTGAGTCTCCAGTCCAGTTGTCCTTATTGCCAGACACGCAAATTTATGAAATTCTGAGAGTAATTGATCATGTGACAAACAAAAGTTTGTTTCCAAAACACTGCCAACCCACCACTACGCCCTCTACTGTTAACGGCGAACGAAGAATCATACCCCAATCTAACACGGATTGCTTCAATCTTACTAGCTTGTACCAAAGTTTCAGACAAAAAGATAACGTCTGGTTGGTACGTCCGAACGAGATCACGGAGCGACGGAACTGCGTTCGGGTTGCCCAGGTCCCAGCAGTTCCAACTTAGAATACTCATGGCTCCTGGAAGACCTACTTACCAGGACCTACCTCAAAAAAGAAACACTTGGTGACACTACAGAACTTGTAACAACTGTAGTAGTAGGACCAGCGTTATTGTCTTCATTACGATGCCTCTTTTTCTCAACATCTAGGTCAGAGTTTTTCTTCACGGTATTTGGAGCAAATAGACTAGCCGGATTTTTAAAGGCAGCTATCATGTGTTGGGTAATGCTCTCATCTACCGTGGTTGATGACATACCACTACCTGCTGTAATCGGACCAGAAGAATTCCAGTAACCACTCCTACCATCACAACCCAAAGCAGACCCACTTGCTACACCTTCTTCACGTAGCCATCTAGCACCACTTGAACCACTTGTTGGTCTGAGTTCAGCCCTCAGTTCTGGACCCCATCCTCGCTCGCCGGTATCATTAGTCAGCGTTAGTAGCATTGGACACAGGTCATCGTTGTGCCCTAACAATCCACACAGATAAGAGAAAGAGCCCAACTTTTCATACTTGAGCGATACCGTGACTAGTGCATTGCCTGACTTTCGCACTTTCTTTGAGCGCAAGAGAGGTTTTCTCACGTCAAGAAGAATACGAAGTCGCATATATGGACGCCAAAACCCTGGCGAGTTCTTTGCATCATACTCTAACAACTCACCCAGACAACTAGCAATACTCTTCCCAACAGCTTCTAACATAAACCCTGGAGGAAGGTTATGTATCTGGACCCAAAAAGGAATGACGAATAACGGCATCTTGTTCGGCATGATACCCTCTCGTAGTGTACTCAATATTAGCAGGTGCTTATCGAAGGACCACAGCCCGTCCTTGAGAACGCGTTGGACGTCGACATGGTGATAGTTGAAAGAGGAATAGACCAGGTTCTGGCTCCCTGATCGTTATGCCTCCCAACGGTCTCCACACTCCATCCATTCTATCCTTCATTATGTGTAACCTGATAGGTCTATCAGTGAGAAACCGACCTACCAAGCACAGTTCGATACTTTCCTCTACAGCTTCTCCTTCGTCGGGTTGCACCACAACATCGATCTCTTCATTCTCCAACGTGAGTCTATGGAGATCATGATCAGCCATGGCGTGCAGGAACACCAAAAACGGACGAAGAAAACGGAAAGACGACGCAGAACGGCGCTTGACGGCACAAAAATGGCTGAAAACCACCTAGGGCGAGTAACCACTTAGGGCAAAACGCTCTCACTTGGAATTTTATCTAAAGATTAATATTTATAACTTGAAGATACAATATTAATTAAATATTATATATGTTAAGAGTACCACATCAGTGTGATATGGTCTAAAAAAGAGTTTATATGTAGAGGCATTTTCACTTTAAAAGTTGTGGTTTTGTAGGATTGAGTTAGGTCCAACTCAAAATTTAAATATTTTATTAGTTGTACGGTCTTGAGTGTGATTGTGTGTGCTAAGAAACTCACATGGAGTGTGATTTGGCATGAAAAATGCCACTTAGTTTAAAAATTTTCTAAAAATTTAGTTGAATTTATATGAATGATTATTAGATTAAGTGGCATTAATTAATATCATTCTACCTCGTATTAAGTCATTAACGTGGAGTTGGTTTATTTGCAGATTAAATTGTAACTCTAATTTGTCTGTTATGTCTTGGGGGTTAAACCCTCTCCAGTGCCTAAACAATGTGTAATCATTCAATGGTTTGGGTTCAAGCACCCCCAGTGCTTCGTTAATGAAATTTTTTCTTATCTAAAAAAAAGATTAACTAAAATAATATGGGCAACTCATTTATTTAAACAAATAATCACTGTCATATATATTTTTATATTTTTTTGGTTAAAGGCAAAATTTATTGTGATTAAGTTCTTCATTTAATGATATTTAATTTTTTTTACTCAAATGATGATGTTTAATTGTACAACAAAGTATATGTGTGTTTTTTATTAGAGTTTAATTTATAAACACATACATTGTATAGGTTATTACAACCACAACCAATCACATTTAATGGAATAGTTTATTACCAATTGATTAACTGGAAGTTACCAATAGACAAATTTATTTTTAATAATTTGTCAACATGTAATTGATAGATAGTATAAAACATTTATACATGTGTATATAAATTAAATCCTTTTTATTAACAGCAGGTATGTGTGAAATAGACCTTCAGATCATTTTGCCAAGGCATTGCTCTTTCAGACCAATCAGTCCTTCAGATACACAGTGATCCTTTTTTACCGTGTTTTAAGTCGCCCCTGCTTTCCATTTATCATGAATTTCTCAAAAAAGAAAAAACAACAAACAATTCATAGTTTATGACAAAATTAGTGTTTTTTTATATTTATTTCTATTTTACTCTGAAAATTCCAACTAATCCAATTTTCTAGTAAAATATAAAAAAAGATGGGCAGCTGTTATACCCTAATTTTGTCCAGTTAATCAAAATTTTGAACCTTTCTACTTTGTTTTTATGATTTTTTACTATTACTTTTATTTTGTTGTAAATACTAATAAGAGCAAGATTTAAGATGGAGAAGCCAAAATTCTTTGTTACAAAGTCCAAATAATTAAAAATACAAAATTAACAACAAATAGATCAAAGAAGAAACAAATAGTGTAACACCCCGGTATATTTATTTGATAAAAACACCCGAGTGCACATCAATAAACATCAGAGATAATATTTCCTGCTCAGACACTGAATACCACTATAAAATTTTTGCTGAAATACAACATAACTGTCTTATACACAAATAAGACCATACGGTACTCAGACCATAAACTGTCAGCAACTAGGGTAGTCAGAGTCATACAAGAAAGCGGAATGAAAGATAAACATAACACTAATGCCATAGTGTTGAGATACATGGACAACAGAAGGAAAATAAACTTAAACATAAAGCTAAGTCATCATCCATCTCCCGGGGCCATCTACTCGTGCCTCTGAGGTTTCTTCTGTCCCTGTTTATCTGTAAAACAACAACATTTAAACAGTGAGATACAATCTCAGTGAGTTCTACCGAGACCCCTAACTACGCTATCGGTTTAATTAAGAATTCTTTTTAACTTACACGACACCGCCTGCGCGAACGCTAAAACCCGGTGAACGTGTTATAATCCAGTACGACACCGACTGCGCGAACACTAACCCCGGTATATCGCACAACAAACTTTAACATAACACCGCCTGCGCGAACGCTGAAACCCGGTGAACCCCCTTACCAATAGTACTTTCCCTAATGGCATAGGGCCTAGGATAAGGGATCATGACTGCCCCGCCTAGTATGTCAACATGGGTCGTCACCCAAACTCGATATAATATATATATCTACAATCATATGAACTCATAGTCCATTTGTATCATACTTTACCACGTAGGACTCATAGTCCGCTTTGTTATCATTAAAACATGTCCGCACACGTGTACTAATTTTTCGGCTTTTCGAAAGAATTTTAACTTCAAAAGTATATCATAAAACTCTTTTGAAACATACTCAAAATCATGGCATTATAAGCCTAATATCATTATAAAAGGGTTAGGAGAGGATTAGGAAAGGACCGGAATCAAAACGGAATCGTTTTGAGTACTTTGAAAAATTTGGACAGAAGCATACGCACGGATCGTGCCCCTGGGACGCACGGATCGTGCGCCCTGTTAAGCATTTTTAAAAACTGAAACCGAACCAGGCGCACGGATCGTGCCCCTGGACGCACGGGTCGTGCGCCCTGTTTGACATTTTTAAACACTGAACCCGAATCAGGCGCACGGATCGTGCGCCTGGGACGCACGGATCGTGCGCATTTGACAGCATTCCAAAAATAACCATTTTCATGAAAGTTCGCTTTCCACTTAATCCGAAACTCGCTCCGATCAATTCCTAACTCGAAAACAGATTATGCCAGGCAATATTCCAGTCCAGTTAACATCAAACAATCAGGAGATTCAATCGAAAACTCAACGATTACGAATTACGTCAAAACGCGATATATTTCAAAATAACGTTTTCGACTCAAAATTTTTCGAAACCAAGTCACACAATTATTTTCAAAACGGAATAAGCCTAAACGTGAGTAAAACTCACCCTTGATGCGAGTGCCGATATCGAACCGAATTTGCCGAGACTTGAAAAACTCTCGAACGGAACCCTATTTCACCAAACCGCTTCAAACTTCGATTCGAACTTCACAACGCGACCAATCCGCTCCTAGCTTCGATCCTAAACATAACCCAATCATCAATTTCATCATTTAATCCAAGTTTTCAACAATTTTCTCCCTCAAAACCCCTAAAATTCGTAGGTCACAAAAAGGGGGAAAAACCGGATGAAATCTTACCTAACTCTTGGGTTATGATGAGGAGAGGGAGATGATGAAGATGATGAATTTTGGAGGGATGGGCTTCACTCCTCTTCTTCCTTTCTCTTCTTCTTTCCTCTTCTTCTTTCTCTTTTCCTTCTCTTCTTTTCTTTCTCTTTTCTTCTCTGCTCGAATCCTCTTCTTTCTTTCTTTATTCAACACACACACATATTTAATTAATAAATAAGTGGTAGCGGGGTCCAATTACCATATTGATCTTAATCCCTTATTTCGATCCTTGACCCGTATTATCCGGTTAGCGATTTAACGTTATCCAGTAAATAATTTTAGCACTCGATAAATTTACCAGTCAAGTACTAAATTACTTCCATTGGGTTAACATCCAAATAATTCGCCTAATTATTTTGAGGATGTTACATTCTCCCCCACTTAAAAGAATTTTGTCCTCAAAATTAAACACAACGTACCTCAAGAAAACAAATACAGATACTGGGTCCGCATATCGTCCTCCAACTCCCAAGTAGCTTCCTCGACGGAAAAACCATCCCAAACCACCTTGACAATGGGAATTGACTTCGTCCGTAGCGTCCTCTCGCCACGTTCCATGATGTAATTTGGATGAGGTTGGAAAGACAAGTCCGGTCGGAGGTCAATCGTTTCAAAATCTAACAGTTGACTTGGATCGGGAATGTACTTTCACTGAGACACATGGAATACATCATGCAAATTTGACAATGGAGGAGGCAAGGCGATGCGGTATGCAAGAGGCCCAACTCGCTCGATAATTTGGAAGGGTCCAATATACCGAGGACTGAGCTTCATCACCCGTAATGCCCTACCTGTGCCAATTGTTGGTGATAATCTCAAAAACACATGATCACCCGTCTCAAACTCTAACGGCCTTCTCCTTTTGTCGGCATAACTCTTTTGCCTACTCTGAGCAGCTTTCATTCTTTCCCTGATCTGGCGGATCTTTTCAGTAGTGTCATGAATCATCTCGGGTCCTAACAATCGGTTCTCACCGACTTCCCACCAACACAATGGAGTTCTACACTTCCTACCATACAAGGCTTCAAAAGGTGCCAATCCGATACTGGAATGATAACTGTTGTTGTATGAGAATTCTGTAACGCCCTAAAAATAATTTGGGTGTATAATTAATTAATTAATTAATTAAGTGGCGTTTGGTGGGGTTTGTTAAAACAATAATTGGGTAATTAATTATTTAAGAGGTGGTGTATTAATTAAAGAAGGGAGTAGAGGTTAGTAAATAAAAGAGGGAGTGGTGGAAGTGATTTGAGGTGGTGCAAATAGGAGTGGGCTTAGGGTAAAAAGGAAGAAAAAAAGGAGTGAAAGAGAGAGATGGGTCGGGTTGTATTGCTGAGGGCGTGGAATTGAGAAATAAGAAAAAGGAAGGAAACAGAGACGTGAATAAGAAGGGTATTGCGAACAGCGAAGGAAGCGGTGAAGCAGTGAGAACGAGAAACAGAATTGCGAAACAAGAGAGAAGAAAAGGGAAACGGCCGAGTGCAGAAGAAGAAGAAGAGTTCCGAACCAGAGGAGAAGGAAGAAAACGCGGCTGAGAGAGAAAGAAATAGGGAGAGAAAGAAAGAAGAAGAAAGAAACCGTGAGAGAGAGTAAAGTGAGGCGCGCAGCTGGTGGAAGGAAAGGAGAAGAAAGAAGCGTCACAAGCTTGCTTTAGAGGGACAGCCACGGTTTTGCGAACTAAGAAGGGAGAAGCTTGCTACCTTGAGTGATTTTGGTGTTGTTTGGAGTCCTTCAATTCAAGGTTAGGGGGCTCTCCTTCATCTCTAATAACCTATTTGATTAATAATTTAGGGGTTTGGTATTATGGGTGATTGTTAAATTGAATTGTTATGTTGCTGAAATTAATTGTGGTGTGAATTTATAATAAGTGATGATTATTATGTATGTTGGGGGTTGGTGAAATTGGTTCAATAAGGTGAGAATGAGTTAGGTTCAATTATTGGTGTGTGTTTATGCTGAATGTGAGGCTGATGGGGCGCCAGATGGCTGCCCCGTGGCGCCTAGTGGCGCCGGTGTTGTTGTTCGGTGCATAGGCGTGGCGTAGAGTATGTGTGTGTGCGTGGTTGTGAGTCAGGCGTGGCACGATGTTGCCTCTGTGCCCACATGGGGGCGCGCCTTTGGTGTGCTGCTTGATTTTGTCAGCTGAATTTATAAATATTTTGGAAAACCGTATGTTTAGTATACGTGAAAGAATGGATGATTTCTGAATAAAATGTGATGTCTGAACTGGTTGTACAGGGAATATATTTTTTTGGGATGTCCGTGATACAGAGGAAGCTCTGCCCGATTTTCGTTAGAATTTTGGTGTGTAGCGTAGTGCCGGTGTGTGTGTCTAGTGCAAGGCGCCAATGTTGGCTGCCCTGCGTGCCACGTCTAGGTGCGCGTCTAAGCCTGTGACTCAATCCTGCTTTAGTCGGTGTCTAGGATATTATTGCCTAGTTTTGGTGCTGTTTGGTCCTTATGGTGAAGTTTTGGCCCTTGGTGTGTTTTTAGTCTTTACGGTGCGGCGTAGTCCTCATAATATGATTGGTGAGCTGAATAAATATTTGTGAGTTGTTATAATATGATTGGTGAGCTGAATAAATATTGGTGAGTTGATATGACATGATTGGTGAGCTGAATAAGTATTGGTGAGTTAATATAATATTACTGGTGAGCTGAGATATAATTGGAGAGTTAATATGATATTTTGGGTGAGCAGAAGGTTTCGACCTTATTATGAATTATTGGCGAGTAGAAGACTTCGGTCTTGTTAGTGATGTGCCCATACGGCTTAATTGTTGAGTATGTTAATTATGGGGTGTGTTTACATGTGTTGGTGTGTATGGTGCATGGTCATGGCGTCACATTATCATGTGCATATTTTGGTGAGCAGAGGCTTCGGCCTATTTTGGTGAGCAGAGGCTTCGGCCTATCTTGGTGAGTGCCCTCAAGGCAAGTTTTTGGTGTTGATGGATCCACATGCATACGTCTAGGAGTTGGGTCGCATTGCATACATGTCATATACCCTCGTTGTTGTCTGCGAATGAATAAAGTGACGGTGTGCTATTAGAGCTGTGTGTGTGGGTGTTGTGTCTCAGTGATGTGAAATGATGGTGTGCTATTATTAATGTGAAGTGGTGCTATTCGTTGCCTGATCTATATATTGTTGATCTTATATGTTATTACTTATGAAATGAGACTCACCCTACTGCTTTTATGTTGCTTCTCATGTCGGCAACGTGCAGGTGATAGCGGGTGAAGGTGATCTAGTACCTTTTTTCCAGTGGGTCGAGTCAGCTCTGATACGTAGCACCGGGGGGGGGGGGCGTTTTTTTTTGCTTACTGGTTTATTTTAATGGATGTTGAACTCTATTTTCGGGATGTAATTTGATATGGTCAGATTTGGTGATTATTCCGCTGCGATGTTTTTATATTTATATTGACTGTGGTGCTATGTATTACGCACCCCATGACCTTATATATTATTTTCGGAGATATAATACGTTGGTGTTTTAAAAGTGGCACCCTCTCGTGGTTGCATTAAAACGGTTTTTGCGAACTCTGATTTTTTTAAATTAACTAAATAATAGTTATTATTAAAGGGGGTGTTACAAGTTGGTATCAGAGCAGTTCGGTCTGTTCGGCCGGTAGTTGAGTCGTCGTGTTGAGTAACATTGAGTTTGTTACTCGTGTCTGAATTCTGTTTTCTGTTGCAGTGCTAGAATGGCCAGACGGGACGATGCTGCACTTGCTGCTGCCTTGCAGGCTATAGCCGGGGCGATGGGTAATATACCCGGTGTTGTTAATGACGGGGCGCGCAATTTGGCTACATTCCAGAGAGAGAACCCACCCACCTTTAAGGGTCGGTACAACCCGGATGGAGCGTTGTCATGGCTGAAGGAGATAGAGCGGGTCTTTCGTGTCATGGAGTGTACTCCAGCTCAGAAAGTGAAGTTTGGGACTCATATGTTAACGGAGGAAGCTGAAGACTGGTGGATGGGAATGTTGCGAAGGTTAAGAGATGCTGGTGAGGAAGTGACCTGGGAGGTTTTCACAAGAGAGTTCAAGAGAAAGTACTACCCTGAGGATGTGCGAGCCAAGAAAGAAGTGGAGTTTTTAGAGCTGAAGCAGGGAGACAAGACTGTGGCTGATTATGCCGCCAAGTTTGAGGAGCTGGCCCAATTTTGTCCTTATTATGCTAATGATGCCAATTCTGAATTTTCAAAATGTGTCAAGTTCGAGAGTGGTCTACGTCCTGATATAAAGAAAGCAATTGGATATCAAGAGGTTCGGGTCTTCGCTAGATTGGTTGATAAGTGTAGAATTTTCGAGGAGGATAGTAATGCTGCTTACAAGATTGTAAAGGAGAAGAGGAGTGCTCAGTATCGTGAGAAGCCCTACGATGTTTCTGGAGGTAAGGGCAAAGGGAAAGCTGATGATTCAGGCAAGAAGTCAAGTGGGGGAGAGGCCCCTGCGAATGTTGTGTGCTACAAGTGTGGGAAGCCCGGTCATAAGAGTTTTGGTTGTCCAGATAACAAGTGCTTTAAATGTGGTAAGGGAGGCCACATAGCTGCCAAGTGTGAGAAGAAAGAGGTCGTCTGCTACAGCTGCGGAGAGGTGGGGCATATTAGTACCAATTGCTCCAAGCCAAAGAAGGAGGGGTCTAGTGGGAGGGTGTTTGTTTTAGCAGGTGCTGAGTCTGCGGAGGAGTGATGGTAGTATCAGAGGTACGTATCCCGTTAAGGGTACTCCGCTAGAATCTACTGTTAATATCGATGCTACTTGTTGTTTTGTTATTGTTGCATGCGGTGAATGTTTAAGTGCTGTGATAACTGTTGTAACTGTAATGTGTTGCCTGGTGTGTTTCTCTGTGTCCCTTGTCGACCTTCGACAGAGACTTGTTGTGAATCCTTATTGTTTGCCGTTGGGTGAGTCAATCGTAATCTTGAGTATGAACTGGTTAGAACATAACCATGTTCCTAGTAGTTGAATTTTCGAGGGCGAAAATTTTTTTTAGTGGGGGAGAGTTGTAACGCCCCAAAAATAATTTGGGTGTATAATTAATTAATTAACTAATTAAGTGGCGTTTGGTGGGGTTTGTTAAAACAATAATTGGGTAATTAATTATTTAAGAGGTGGTGTATTAATTAAAGAAGGGAGTAGAGGTTAGTAAATAAAAGAGGGAGTGGTGGAAGTGATTTGAGGTGGTGCAAATAGGAGTGGGCTTAGGGTAAAAAGGAAGAAAAAAAGGAGTGAAAGAGAGAGATGGGTCGGGTTGTATTGCTGAGGGCGTGGAATTGAGAAATAAGAAAAAGGAAGGAAACAGAGACGTGAATAAGAAGGGTATTGCGAACAGCGAAGGAAGCGGTGAAGCAGTGAGAACGAGAAACAGAATTGCGAAACAAGAGAGAAGAAAAGGGAAACGGCCGAGTGCAGAAGAAGAAGAAGAGTTCCGAACCAGAGGAGAAGGAAGAAAACGCGGCTGAGAGAGAAAGAAATAGGGAGAGAAAGAAAGAAGAAGAAAGAAACCGTGAGAGAGAGTAGAGTGAGGCGCGCAGCTGGTGGAAGGAAAGGAGAAGAAAGAAGCGTCACAAGCTTGCTTTAGAGGGACAGCCACGGTTTTGCGAACTAAGAAGGGAGAAGCTTGCTACCTTGAGTGATTTTGGTGTTGTTTGGAGTCCTTCAATTCAAGGTTAGGGGGCTCTCCTTCATCTCTAATAACCTATTTGATTAATAATTTAGGGGTTTGGTATTATGGGTGATTGTTAAATTGAATTGTTATGTTGCTGAAATTAATTGTGATGTGAATATATAATATGTGATGATTATTATGTATGTTGGGGGTTGGTGAAATTGGTTCAATAAGGTGAGAATGAGTTAGGTTCAATTATTGGTGTGTGTTTATGCTGAATGTGAGGCTGATGGGGCGCCAGATGGCTGCCCCGTGGCGCCTAGTGGCGCCGGTGTTGTTGTTCGGTGCATAGGCGTGGCGTAGAGTATGTGTGTGTGCGTGGTTGTGAGTCAGGCGTGGCACAATGTTGCCTCTGTGCCCACATGGGGGCGCGCCTTTGGTGTGCTGCTTGATTTTGTCAGCTGAATTTATAAATATTTTGGAAAACCGTATGTTTAGTATACGTGAAAGAATGGATGATTTCTGAATAAAATGTGATGTCTGAACTGGTTGTACAGGGAATATATTTTTTTGGGATGTCCGTGATACAGAGGAAGCTCTGCCCGATTTTCGTTAGAATTTTGGTGTGTAGCGTAGTGCCGGTGTGTGTGTCTAGTGCAAGGCGGCAATGTTGGCTGCCCTGGGTGCCACGTCTAGGTGCGCGTCTAAGCCTGTGACTCAATCCTGCCTTAGTCGGTGTCTAGGATATTATTGCCTAGTTTTGGTGCTGTTTGGTCCTTATGGTGAAGTTTTGGCCCTTGGTGTGTTTTTAGTCTTTACGGTGCGGCGTAGTCCTCATAATATGATTGGTGAGCTAAATAAATATTTGTGAGTTGTTATAATATGATTGGTGAGCTGAATAAATATTGGTGAGTTGATATGACATGATTGGTGAGCTGAATAAGTATTGGTGAGTTAATATAATATTACTGGTGAGCTGAGATATAATTGGAGAGTTAATATGATATTTTGGGTGAGCAGAAGGTTTCGACCTTATTATGAATTATTGGCGAGTAGAAGACTTCGGTCTTGTTAGTGATGTGCCCACACGGCTTAATTGTTGAGTATGTTAATTATGGGGTGTGTTTACATGTGTTGGTGTGTATGGTGCATGGTCATGGCGTCACATTATCATGTGCATATTTTGGTGAGCAGAGGCTTCGGCCTATTTTGGTGAGCAGAGGCTTCGGCCTATCTTGGTGAGTGCCCTCAAGGCAAGTTTTTGGTGTTGATGGATCCACATGCATACGTCTAGGAGTTGGGTCGCATTGCATACATGTCATATACCCTCGTTGTTGTCTGCGAATGAATAAAGTGACGGTGTGCTATTAGAGCTGTGTGTGTGGGTGTTGTGTCTCAGTGATGTGAAATGATGGTGTGCTATTATTAATGTGAAGTGGTGCTATTCGTTGCCTGATCTATATATTGTTGATCTTATATGTTATTACTTATGAAATGAGACTCACCCTACTGCTTTTATGTTGCTTCTCATGTCGGCAACGTGCAGGTGATAGCGGGTGAAGGTGATCTAGTACCTTTTTTCCAGTGGGTCGAGTCAGCTCTGATACGTAGCACCGGGGGGCGTTTTTTTTGCTTACTGGTTTATTTTAATGGATGTTGAACTCTATTTTCGGGATGTAATTTGATATGGTCAGATTTGGTGATTATTCCGCTGTGATGTTTTTATATTTATATTGACTGTGGTGCTATGTATTACGCACCCCATGACCTTATATATTATTTTCAGAGATATAATACGTTGGTGTTTTAAAAGTGGCACCCTCTCGTGGTTGCATTAAAACGGTTTTTGCGAACTCTGATTTTTTTAAATTAACTAAATAATAGTTATTAGTAAAGGGGGTGTTACAAATTCCACCAATGGAAGATGATCCTCCCATTTCTTCCCGTTATCAAGTACTGAAGCCCTAAGCATATCCTCTAATGTCTGGATAGTTCTCTCGGTCTGACCATCTGTCTGCGGGTGATAAGCGGTATTAAGAAGTACTTTAGTCCCCAATGCTTCATTCAGAGCTTTCCAAAATCGAGAAGTAAATTTTGGATCTCGATCCGACACTATACTGGTAGGAACCCCATGTAACCTTACTATGTTCTTTAAATACACCTCAGCTAACTTGGATACTTTACTGCTCGAACGAATTGGAATGAAATGAGCTGATTTAGTTAACCGATCCACAACTACCCAAATGGAGTCGTTACCGGCTTGAGACCTTGGCAACGCCATTACAAAGTCCATGGAAATGTCTTCCCATTTCCACACTGGCACATCCAGTGGCCGTAGAAGACCAGCAGGCTTCTGATGTTCTATCTTAACTCTTTGGCAAGTCAAGCATTGAGATACGAATTCAGCAATCTCTAACTTCATTCCATGCCACCAATACATCTGCTTTAAATCTCTATACATCTTGGTGGATCCAGGATGTACAGAAAATAAACTTCGGTGTGCTTCCTCTAGCACTTGCTTTTTAATATCTTCATTGTCGGGTACACAGATCCTACCGTTGAAACAAATCACTCCATCACTATCTTCGGTAAAGTCTGGCAACACTTTTTGTGATTGTAGCCTCACATCAATTTCCTGTGCTAAGCGAATAGAATTCCTTAATGAACTAGAGATCTTCATATGGCTCAACATTAACCGGTTCTTCCTTGATCTTGTGTTCAAACTCAAGTCTCTAAAGGATTCCAACAATTTCATTTCATGCATCATAAACTCCGCTATGTGAATGGATTTCCTACTTAGTGCATCAGCTACAACATTAGCTTTTCCCGGATGATACTTCAATTCGAAGTCATAATCCTTCAGAAATTCCACCCACCTTCTTTGCCTGTTATTCAACTCTTTTTGATCAAACAAATATTTCAAGCTTTTATGATCACTAAAGACTTCGAAACGAGACCCATATAGGTAGTGTTTCCAAATCTTCAGTGCAAACACAATAGCTGCCAACTCCAAATCATGTGTCGGATAATTCTCTTCATGAGTCTTCAACTGTCTGGAGGCATAAGCTACAACTTGTTGGTTCTGCATGAGAACACATCCCAAACACCTCCCAGAAGCGTCGCTGAAAATTTGAAAATCCAAAGACGGATCTGGAAGAATTAGGATTGGGGCAGAAGTCAACCTGACCTTCAATTCTTGAAAACATTTCTCACAATCGGCATCCCATATAAACGGTTGGGCCTTACGAGTTAACCGAGTAAGTGGAAGAACCAATTGTGAAAAACCTTGAATAAACCTCCTATAGTAACCAGCTAGACCCAAGAAACTTCTTATTTCTGTAACAGATGTTGGTCGTTCCCAGTTCAATACAGCTTCCACCTTACTGGGATCCACCGCAACTCCCGATTGGGAAATCACGTGTCCCAAAAACTTTACTTCCGGCATCCAGAAGTCACACTTCGATGGCTTGGCATACAATTTCTTTTCTCGGAGTACGTTCAGAACAATGCGGAGATGTTGAACATGGTCCTCAATGGTCTTAGAGTACACCAAGATATCATCAATAAAAACTACTACAAACTGATCGAGATACGTGTGAAAGACTCGGTTCATGTAATCCATGAATACCGCTGGAGCATTAGTCAAACCAAAGGGCATTACTAAGAACTCGTAATGTCCATACCTCGTACGGAAAGCTGTCTTCGGAATATCTAAGGCTCGCACCTTTATTTGATGGTAGCCCGATCTCAGATCAATTTTTGAAAATACCACGGCACCTCGAAGTTGGTCAAGCAAATCGTCTATCCTTGGCAAGGGATATTTATTCTTGATCGTCACTTTGTTGAGTTGTCGATAATCTATGCACAATCTCATGCTACCATCCTTCTTTTTGACTAGCAACACCGGAGCACCCCATGGAGAAGCACTCGGTCGGATAAACCTTTTCGATATTAATTCTTCAAGTTGAGACTTCAGTTCCTTCAATTCTAAAGGAGACATCCTATAAGGAGCAATAGATATCGACCCTGTACCAGGAATCAATTCTATTGAGAATTCTACCTCTCAGTCAGGGGGTAAGGATGATACTTCTTCTAGAAAGACATCTAGAAATTCATTTACCACTTGCACGGATGACAAGTCTAAACCCATTTCAGTAGATGCAGACAACATAATATGAATAGCTTCCGCACCATGGAATAATGACTGGCTTGCTTCGGTGTAAGATCATTGCTTCAAAATCTGCCTGTGTCAATCCTACGGATTCGGAGGCGAAGCTAATGGTTCGATCGGCACAGTTGATTGTTACATGATTTTCAGCCATCCAATTCATACCCAGAACAATGTCCATACTTCTCATAGGCAAGCAAATAAATTTCACAACAAATTGTCTGTCCCCTATGACAAGTAGGCAATTTTCACACAATGATTGGGTCTGAACACGACCCTTGGCAGCAGTTAAAATAGTTATCGGTTCGGATAGCTCAGTCAATGCTAGTCCCAACCGATCCACACATGCTTGGGATATAAAACAGTGAGTTGCACCAGAATCATATAAAATATTGAGTGAGGTATTAAAAAGAGATCCCGTACCCCGGAGAAGATTATCAGTAGGAGTGATGGTTCGAGCGTCCAATGTGTTGATTCGTCCTTGCCTTGGCGCATTCGGTGCTCCTTGGAAATTTCTCTTGGCCGGGCACTGATTTGCATAGTGGCCCTCTTCATTGCAATGATAGCACCGATTGGATCTTTGTGGACACTCGCCACGGTGATACCTTCCACATTTGTACAATTTTTATACTTTGGTGGATCAGACGTTTGCACCTGTTTCCCTTTGTAATCGTTTCCCTTGAATTGTCTGTTTGGTGTAGAAGATTCAGCCACCTTCTTCTTGCCCTTCCAATAATCTTTCCTTTCAGCATACATTTTCCTCAGATCCTCCTCAGCAACATATGCTTGTTGCACTAAGGAAGGATAATTAACCAGAGTGTAGGAACTGAGTCCTTGGCTTACATCAGCTCGGAGACCTTCTTTGAACATTTGCATCTTCCACATATCATTTGGGGCATACCTCCCCAATTCATAGAACTGAGACAATCTTTCAAATTTCGCCGCATATTCCCCAACTGACAATTCACCTTGTTTGAGATTCACAAACTCTGCTTGCTTGCTTAGTTTCTTCACTGAAGGGAAATATTGCTTGAGAAACAATTCCTTGAAGTTGTCCCAAGTGAGGGGAGTTCCTTGGAGTTCCATCATTTGTCTTGCATTACACCACCAGGTGTGGGCATCCTCATCGAGCACATTTGCCGCACATATTACCTTCTCTTCTTCCCCGCATTGCAAGGTTTGAAAAATTTTCTCCATTGAGTCAATCCAACAATAGGCAGTCATTGGATCCGGCCCACCCTTGTAAGTCGGGGGCTTCATCTTTTGAAATTGGAAATATGTCCGGTTAGGATCTTCTTGGTGAGGATGGAAATTGGGCTGTTGCAGACCCATTTGGTCATGCTGCATTTGCAACATATCCTGCATCATCTTTTGCTGATTCTCAATGACATTCTGCATCCACTCAAAGTTCGGATCAACAGGAGGAGGAACGCCTCTACCTCTTCTGGCCATGATTCTGCGAAATATGCACAAAGTATTAAGTTGATCAAGCTCAATTTCTAATAGCATACTAAGAAAATCACGACTGGAGAAAGCAAAGACCCTAAAAGCTAAGTCCGACTAGGTCGAACCGCTCTGATACCAACTGTAACACCCCGGTATATTTATTTGATAAAAACACCCGAGTGCACATCAATAAACATCAGAGATAATATTTCCTGCTCAGACACTGAATACCACTATAAATTTTTTGCTGAAATACAACATAACTGTCTTATACACAAATAAGACCATACGGTACTCAGACCATAAACTGTCAGCAACTAGGGTAGTCAGAGTCATACAAGAAAGTGGAATGAAAGATAAACATAACACTAATGCCATAGTGTTGAGATACATGGACAACAGAAGGAAAATAAACTTAAACATAAAGCTAAGTCATCATCCATCTCCCGGGCCCACCTACTCGTGTCTCTGAGGTTTCTTCTGTCCCTGTTTATCTGTAAAACAACAACATTTAAACAGTGAGATACAATCTCAGTGAGTTCTACCGAGACCCCTAACTACGCTCTCGGTTTAATTAAGAATTCTTTTTAACTTACACGACACCGCCTGCGCGAACGCTAAAACCCGGTGAACGTGTTATAATCCAGTACGACACCGACTGCGCGAACGCTAACCCTGGTATATCGCACAACAAACTTTAACATAACACCGCCTGCGCGAACGCTGAAACCCGGTGAACCCCCTTACCAATAGTACTTTCCCTAATGGCACAGGGCCTAGGATAAGGGATCATGACTGCCCCGCCTAGTATGTCAACATGGGTCGTCACCCAAACTCGATATAATATATATATCTACAATCATATGAACTCATAGTCCATTTGTATCCTACTTTACCACGTAGGACTCATAGTCTGCTTTGTTATCATTAAAACATGTCCGCACACGTGTACTAATTTTTCGGCTTTTCGAAAGAATTTTAACTTCAAAAGTATATCATAAAACTCTTTTGAAACATACTCAAAATCATGGCATTATAAGCCTAATATCATTATAAAAGGGTTAGGAGAGGATTAGGAAAGGACCGGAATCAAAACGGAATCGTTTTGAGTACTTTGAAAAATTTGGACAGAAGCATACGCACGGATCGTGCCCCTGGGACGCACGGATCGTGCGCCCTGTTAAGCATTTTTAAAAACTGAAACTGAACCAGGCGCACGGATCGTGCCCCTGGACGCACGGGTCGTGCGCCCTGTTTGACATTTTTAAACACTGAACCCGAATCAGGCGCACAGATCGTGCGCCTGGGACGCACGGATCGTGCGCATTTGACAGCATTCCAAAAATAACCATTTTCATGAAAATTCGCTTTCCATTTAATCCGAAACTCTCTCCGATCAATTCCTAACTCGAAAACAGATTATGCCAGGCAATATTCCAGTCCAGTTAACATCAAACAATCGGGAGATTCAATCGAAAACTCAACGATTATGAATTACGTCAAAACGCGATATATTTCAAAATAACGTTTTCGACTCAAAATCTTTCGAAACCAAGTCACACAATTCATTTCAAAACGGAATAAGCCTAAACGTGAGTAAAACTCACCCTTGAAGCGAGTGCCGATATCGAACCGAATTTGCCGAGACTTGAAAAACTCTCGAACGGAACCCTATTTCACCAAACCGCTTCAAACTTCGATTCGAACTTCACAACGCGACCAATCCGCTCCTAGCTTCGATCCTAAACATAACCCAATCATCAATTTCATCATTTAATCCAAGTTTTCAACAATTTTCTCCCTCAAAACCCCTAAAATTCGTAGGTCACAAAAAGGGGGAAAAACCGGATGAAATCTTACCTAACTCTTGGGTTATGATGAGGAGAGGGAGATGATGAAGATGATGAATGTTGGAGGGATGGGCTTCACTCCTCTTCTTCCTTTCTCTTCTTCTTTCTCTTTTCCTTCTCTTCTTTTCTTTCTCTTTTCTTCTCTGCTCGAATCCCCTTCTTTCTTTCTTTATTCAACACACACACACACATATTTAATTAATAAATAAGTGGTAGCGGGGTCCAATTACCATATTGATCTTAATCCCTTATTTCGATTCCAAAACTTCCTTGACCCGTATTATTCGGTTAACGATTTAATGTTATCCAGTAAATAATTTTAGCACTCAATAAATTTACTAGTCAAGTACTAAATTACTTCCATTGGGTTAACATCCAAATAATTCGCCTAATTATTTTGAGGATGTTACAGATAGCAATGAGAAAATCTTTGCATTATGCTCTTTACAAGTGTGTCTCTACACATAAGATTGAGTCTTATTTATAGGGTGTAGATTAGCAAGTAAATGGACAATCATAAAAGCCACTACTAAAGGGAGTGGTAATGAGAAGAAGAAAGAAAAATAGTGGACATCCACTAATATTATTCATAGCACAAAAGATATTGTTGAAGAGAGTACAATGAGTACTCCAACCCGTATAAGGAGCAAGGGCACTTAGAATTAGTATTCCGTCAAAAAGCACTTAGAATATGAATGCTTCTAGGGTGAGAGATCAAGTAAGTCTCTCATAGCTGATTCACTTAAATTGATCTTAAGATATAATATAAAATTTCATCAAGGGATTTTTTTTTTTGGCAAGAGTTGTAAAAGAAAAACAAAAGGACAGAGGCACTAATGCCTTACAAAACTAACACCATTCGCATCTGCTTGGAGCAGAGGCATTAGACCAGCAGGAGGATCCTGAAAATAAATCCAAGAGGAGTCCCCGTTGCATCTAGCTTTGTAAGATAGTCCGCGCAAGAATTTCCCTCGCGCAATGTGTGCTTGATATTCACAACCCACTCACGGCGAAGTAAGTCTTTAATACTCTGGATGATGGAAGCATAAGGATGCCACTTTGTTGACGTTCCACTGATGAGCTGTACTGAGGTCTTGGAATCAGAATAGCACGTGATGACACAGTAACCTTTGTTCCCGGCGAGATTAATACCATGGAGAAGTGCAAATAATTCTGCATGCAGGCTGTTTGTACTCCCCAAATTCCCAGCGAAGCCATGAAACCATTTGCTGTTGCTGCTGCGTAAGATCCCACCGAAGCCAGACTGACCAGGATTACCAATACTGCTCCCATCAACATTCAACACCACATCAGAGTCGCCCGTAGCATGCCAAGTGACAAGCCGAGGCGGGCTATTAAGGGGGGAATTTAACGGGAACAGCTTAGCCAGGATGGGAACAAGACTCCCAATGTGGATATGCACCTGGAAACTATGGATAGTGTCACCCCCGATACAAACCATGTTGCGAGCACGCCAAAGCCACCAAATGGCAGCCAAGAAAATATAGACTTTGTCCCCTGTAGTACCTCTAAGAAGCCAACACTTAGGGTCCGAAATAGAGAAGAAAGCAACATTATCAAAACCAAGCTCTATCCAAACTTTCTTCGAAAGGGAACAATCTCTCAAGCAATGGAGGATACTCTCCATGTCAGACCTGCAACGAGTACAAATAGGAGACTGAAGCATACCTCGATGATGGAGAAGAGAAGTAGTTGGAACTGCATCTTGGTAAATAAGCCAACACAGAAGCTTCACTTTCTCTGGAGCTGGCAATTTCAAATCCACAACCAACTATCCTGATGCGCCTTGAGCTGTTTAATTACCGTGTTGGCTACTGCTCCAAATATAAGTATTCACCACATTTGAATTGATGCAAGTATGAGAGTCCAAGAAGTGGTTCTTAATGCAAGCAGGACTATGACTCCAACTGACTAAATTAATGCCCTTCAAGTTATTCCCCTTCCAAATGAAATCCCTATCCATTCTATCAATATTATTGCAGACCGATTGGGGAAGCCAAGCTAACTGCATAATAGGTGGGAATGGAAGTCAAAACCGATTTAGCAAGAGTAAGCCACCCCGCCCTATTCAATAAATTATTCTTCCAAGAGGCGAGTCTATTGTTCAACTTTGAAATTAAGAAGTCATAGTCTTGCTTCCTCACTCTACCTTGCACCATAGGAAAACCAAGATATTTGTCAAACGATGCCGTTGTCGCACCCCGAAAAATCCTTGGAGGGATTTTTCTTCGTACAACGCGATTTTAGAGTCGCCACCAATATTTTTCAAAGGTAAAACATCGGAAAAACCTTTTTTGGAAAGCAATAGTCTTTGGAACCATTAGATTTGGGTTCGTGGGTCTAATTTCGTATGGGGTAGGTATCAGCACCCCATAACGTCCCTTCAAAGAAGGGTTACCTTAATTAAATATGTGATTTGCAAAGTTGATTTGGAAAAATGCTTTGTTTTTACCTCTTTTGTTGATGGATGACTTAATGAAAAATCTTTAGTTTTTGCGCTTGACGGAGGGGATCCACTCCTACGTATCTCCCGGTGCGATGGAGAATTCAAAGCTACGTAGTTCTGGGTTGTCTAGGAAAAGGTTTTTGTTTTTTATCTTGTTTAATTGTGAAAATTGAGCTTTCATGATGATCAATTGAGCCAAGGCTCCAAGTGACCACCATTAGCACTCCATTGTTAATAATCATGCAAGCAAAGGCTTCGCAAGACTACTAACAAAGTTTTTGATTTAGTGAAAATCTTTAGGAAAATTAGGCATTCATGATGATCAATTGAGCAAAGGCTCCAAGTGATCGCCACTAGTACCTCATTGTTAATACTCATGCAAGCAAAGGCTTCGCAAGACTACTAACAAAGTTTGATTTTGAAGAGTTTTCGCAATTGGATTGATTCTTGTTTATGGAATGATTTTGATGCTTGAAAAGGCTTTTGATTGAAAATGGACCTAGACTACACACATTATGTCACAATACATAGTTAGGCAAAGAATGAACCCAAGTTGAACATTTTGGCGAAAATGCATGAATGGGCAAGAAAATGAACCTAAGTTGCACTTCTTATTGAAGATGCTAGGCAATGGGATGAACCTAACTAGGCATTTATGACACAATATGTGAATAGGCAAAGGTATTTCAAAGCACAAGTGATATCAAACTTCTAATGAATTACTTGCAAAACCCTAAGGATTTCACATCAACATTAGACATAAGCACCCATGTGGTATCCTTTTGATGTCATCAATGTCTAATATGTTTCTTCAATCAACCATGTGGAAGGAATAAATTAAAAGGGGCATTTGCCTCACGCAAGGTCATAGGCAAGTCTTAAGACTAAATTGACAAGTTTAGGCAATTAGGGTGTTGAGTCCCTTTAGGTAATCTTTGACACTTGGGATATGCACAAGTGCATAGGTGTCAAATCCTCTTACCAAATCGTCAACACAAAACCAAAAATTGTTTCAAAACAATTACTTATTTGCAAGACCAAAAGCATTTCAAAATGATTTATAAGTTGTTTTTGGTAATCAAAGCAATTGGTAAGGAAAGGAAACCTAAATAATTTGCATTCTTGTTCACTAGGAATCACAAAAGAAATTGAATCCTCTTAGGCAATCCTCAACACTTAAAGTGTGCATCAAAGCACAAGTGAGAGTCCTCTTGCCAATCATCAACATAGGACATGATTTGCAAGCAAATTCATGAGAACAACAAGTTTTAAGCAAACAAACATCATAATCAAGGTTCAATTCCAAGTAATTACAAGATTAGACAACCAACTCATCAAAAATATCATAAACCCTAATTTATTTCTAATATGCTAAATGAGCATAGACCCTAAATCTCATTTTATTCATGAAAACAACAAGAAATGAGTGAAATAACAACAACACACAATTTATTCTAAAGGCGAGAAGTATTCCAAGCACCCAAACCTCCCAAAGTGTTTGTCAAGATACTTGAAATACATCTCTCACTCAACAACAACAACTATGCTAACATTATGACATTAAAATGCAATGGGATGCCAAAATGAAGTGATGATTTACATCTTTGATGCTAAAATTGGAAGATGATGCTAGGTTTTAAAGTATACCTCAACTCCAGGCTAGAATAAGGAAGGAAATGAGATGAATGAATGCAAAACCCCTTTAATCTACTCTTCAATCTTCAACTTTGAACTTGATCCTTGAATTTGAAGGTGAATCTTTGAGAAGAATGCAAGAAGGATGGAAGATTTAGTGTAGGAAAGGTGTTTTAATGGATGATTGAGTGAGGAAATTGAAAAAGATAAGGTGAGGGAGGGGAGGAGATTTCGAAAGTGAGAGGAGAGGAGGAGGTTTTTGTGCAAAAAATGAACTTGTTTTTGTATTTTGGGAGAGTAGGCTTATATAGGGTCTTGGGTGAAATTAGGGTTAAGGGTAGAATAGGAATGGAATGTTCTATTTTAAGTAAGTTTGCAATTTCTTATGAAGGAGTGAGTGTGAGAGGATGGTGTCATTTACAAAAAAGGGTATGAGAGTGTGTGGGAATTCGAAATTGACAAAAATGGAGGGGAAAATTGCTTCTCCTTTTTGGTCTTTTGTCTTATTGAGGACACTTTGTACTTTTTATTTGAATTTTGAATTTTTGGGCATGCAAATGATAGTGCACCTATTGAAAATGTGTCACAAATTTTTGGGCACCATAAAAATATCCCTCTAATTATTCATGACAATAAAATTTGTCATTTAATAATCGAGGAATATTTAATGGTCCTTTTTCAGCTTTCTTGTGCAATAAAAATGGGAAAAATGCCTTTTAATTATTTTGAACTAGGATTTTCTTCCAAAAAATTATACGAAAATTATCCTTGATAGAATAAATTGTATTTTTCATCCTTGACTTGGTCTAGTTCAAAAATAATTAACTTGCTCTCATTTGAATGCCCACAGATATTGAAACATGCACTATTTTATTCCCTAAAATTCTCAAAAATTAATAAAAAGGTTTTGACTTGGGCGGACAAAATTGGGGTATGACAGCTGCCCCTCTTTATTTGGATTTTATCAAGAAATATGAATTGGCCGAGACATATTTCGAAGATAAAATAGGAATAAAGAATTCAGAAATTATACCAATTTTGTCTACTTGGAGAAACCCGAATTTTCTTTTTTCTCTTTTCTCCTTTCTCTTTTCTCTTTTTTTTTCTCTTTTTTTTTCTTTTTTTTCTTTTGTTTTTGAATCAACACTTGGAGTGTTGATGAGGAAACAATAAACGAAATGGTTAACAACATGCATGCTAACTGCGAAAGGCAAGGAAAGCGCTAAATGAAGAAAGCGATAAAGAAAGCGGTAAAATGCTAGGCTGCCTAAAACCTGTAAACGAACCCTTGCGAATCCGAGTTTGCACGTGGCTTTGAGGAGCACGCATTCTGAGAATCTTGTTACCAAGTGGCTTCAGTCTCAAGAGGGGGGGTGAATTGAGATTTAAAACTTTTCAAATCTTTCGAAAACGTTTTTCCCCTTTTTCAATGACTTAGATCAATTTTGCGCAGGTTAAGTGGAAGCAAAGGAATTAGAATATAAAGCAGTAAGGCGGTATAATAGTAAAGCAGGAAAGCAGTAAAGCACGCAGAGATTTATCCTAGTTCGGTCACCTCCTAGTGACCTACGTCCAGTTCTCACACCCTTGTGAGATTTTCCACTAACCAAAACAACAAGGCTTACAGGTGCCTTGGAAAACCTTTACAGACTCAGGCACTCTCCTCCTAGGATACCCCACCTATGGAGAGCCCTCAAATCTAATATAAAAATAACAAGAGATACCCCACCCCTGTTACAATCAACTGCCCTAGAAAGATACCCCACTTCCTAGTACATGCAGCTACCCTAGAGAGATACCCCACTCCCTAGTACAAAACACAACAATTAAATAATAACAAACGTAAAGACAGAAATACCTCTAATGTAGGCAGATTATACAACTTGAAGAATGCAACCCCAACTAACTCTTAGCAATAGATCAGCTCAGACGGACCAACGGTGCGTGACGAGCAAAAGTAAAAGCGTAAAGAGTTTTTCTCAAAAGTTCTCTGATTCGTGAAATGGGTTGTGTGAAACTGAACGTGAAGCACTGCCTATTTATAGGCTATGAAAAAATCAAGTTTAAGTTAAAAATAGTGTAGGAATCGATTCTTTGTTGAAAGCATTTGATCTAGAAATCGATTCATTTAAGTGAGGAATCGATTTTGATTTGTTTGAGAAATAGAGACAATCGATTCTTAAGAACTATGGAGGGCTAGGAATCGATTCTATACTTAGTGAAAACATGTATGAATCGATTCTCAGCTTGCCTGAGACATGTAGGAATCGATTCTCAGTTAAGTGCAAAAGAGTGGGAATCGATTCTTTCTTTAAAAGGATTTGGCTCAGAAATCGATTTATGTACTGAAAATACATGAAGTGAAAATCGATTCTTTCTTTTTCTGATTGGCCTGAAAATCGATTTTAATGGATGTATATGCAAGGTAAAATCGATTTTTGTGTTTTAAAGATGATAGGTATGTTTACGTACGTATGCATGCATCTTTGGAAAAAAACTTGTGAGTGTGTGAGATTTTAACATACGAGCTGACCTTTGAAAGAGCTTACACTTTTTCCTAAGACACACCCAAACCCTAAGGACTACCCTTATTTTTAAGGACTACCCTTAAACTTGAATCTTCAATTCTTGAGCTTGTTTGTCTTTGGATTGTGACTTTGATGTTTAGTCACTTTTCTTTACTTTTGGCCATCAACTTTACCTTTGTCTTTTTCATCATCAAAACATATTCTGCAATATTAGTTTACCTGCAATACAAGGTATCCACATTCTCCCCCTTTTTGATGATGACAAAACATTAACTCATCTCAAGGTGGGAGGTTAGTTCAAACAGATAATGTATATGATACTCCCCCTATCATGATGCTCCCCCTGTTTTATTGACTGTATGCAAGTGAATGCAAATGCATGCTGAATATTAAAATTCTATTCTAAATATTAAACTCTATTCTTCTCCCCCTTTTTATCATGATCAAAGAGGGCAACATGTAATGAACTTGCGAATCTAACAGCATGAAGAGGAATCAATGATTCCAAGTTCTCTTTGAATGAAGAAGAAGTTTTCTTTTTGTAAAGGTTTTGTAAAAATATCAGCCAGCTGTTTTGCGGATTCCACAAATTCGATTACACAATCCCCTTTTTGGACATGATCTCTAAGAAAATGGTGTCTTATCTCTATATGCTTGGTCCTAGAGTGTTGGACGGGGTTCTTTGTAAGATTGATAGCGCTGGTATTGCCGCATTTTATAGGGATATGATCTAGATCTATACCATAGTTAAGAAGTTGTTGCTTCATCCAGAGGGATTGTGCACAACAACTCCCTGCTGCAACATATTCTGCTTCAGCAGTTGACAGTGCGACACTGACTTGTTTCTTACTGTGCCATGAGACTAATGCACTACCTAGTATGTGACATATTCCACGAGTGCTTTTTCTATCCAACTTACATCCTGCAAAGTCAGAATCTGAATATCCAATAAGGCTACATGTGGCGCCTTTTGGGTACCACAGACCAACATTTTGAGTGCCTACCAGATATCTCATTATTCTTTTGACAGCTACTAAATGTGACTCTTTTGGATTTGCTTGATACCTAGCACACATGCAAACACTAAACATGATGTCCGGTCTACTAGCAGTTAAGTAGAGAAGAGAGCCAATCATACCTCGATATTTGCTTAGTTCTACCGGTTTACCTTCTTCATCTTTGTCTAAGTAGCATGAGGTGCTCATTGGTGTGGACATTTCTTTTGCTTTGTCCATTTCGAATCTTTTGAGTAGTTCTTTGCAGTACTTTGATTGAGATATGAAGATGCCGTTGTTTGTTTGTTTTATTTGAAGCCCAAGGAAGAAGTTGAGTTCTCCCATCATTGACATTTCAAATTCACTCTGCATAATACTTGAAAACTCTTTGCAAAGAAATTCATTAGTAGCACCGAAAATGATATCATCCACATAAATTTGCACGAGTAAGATGTCATCTTTTGACCTTTTTATAAAAAGTGTAGTGTCAACTTTTCCTCTTTGAAAATCATGATTGAGTAGGAATTTGCTCAATCTTTCGTACCAAGCTCTGGGAGCTTGCTTCAGACCATATAGAGCCTTTTTGAGTTTAAAAACATGGTCTGGTTTTTCAAAATTTTCAAAGCCAGGTGGTTGTTCCACATATACTTCTTCTTGGATAAAACCATTTAAGAAAGCGCTCTTAACATCCATTTGATACAGTTTAAAATCCATGATTGATGCAAAAGCAAGTAGCATGCGAATAGCTTCTAATCTAGCTACAGTAGCATACGTTTCATCATAGTCTATTCCTTCTTCTTGATTATAACCTTTAGCAACTAGTCTAGCTTTGTTCCTAACTATTATACCTGATTCGTCTAGCTTGTTTTTAAACACCCATTTTGAGCCTATTATCTGATGTTTATCAGGTCTAGGAACTAGATCCCACACTTCATTTCTTTCAAACTGATTTAACTCTTCTTGCATAGCAATAGTCCAATGTTCATCAACTACGGCTTCATCTATATTTCTAGGTTCAATTTGAGATACGAAAGCCATATGATTACATGCATTTCTAAGAGAGTTACGAGTAGTTACCCCTTTAGTTACATCACCTATGACATTTTCAAGCGAGTGGTCCCTTGGGATTTTCCACTCCATGGGAAGTTCACTGCTTGATCCTTCTTCTGATTTCTCTTGAGAGGTGGTTTTTGTTTCTTCTTCTTTATCTTTCTTCTTCTCACCTATTTGTAGCTCTTCAGGTTCATCTGCAATATCATCAATAACCTTTCCCAGCCTTTTGGGGTTAGTTTCATCAAATGTAACATGTACAGATTCCTCAATTACCTTATTTCTTTTATTAAAAATTCTAAAGGCCTTGCTAGATAAAGAGAAACCAAGAAAAATTCCTTCATCAGCTTTAGCATCGAATTTACCTAGGTTATCCTTTCCATTATTCAATACAAAACATTTGCAACCAAAAGTGTGAAGGTGTGAAATATTTGGTTTTCTCCCCTTGTAAAGTTCATAGGGGGTTTTCTTTAAAATAGGCCTAATCAGAACTCTATTCATAACATAACAAGCAGTACTTACAACATCCGCCCAAAAGTATTTTGGGATGTCATGATCATTTAGCATTATTCTGGCAAGTTCCTCCAGTGATCGATTTTTCCTTTCAACAACTCCATTTTGTTGAGGAGTTCTAGGTGCTGAGAAGTTGTGATTTATACCAAGTTCTTCACATAGGATTTCAAATTTTTCATTTTCCAATTCTCCACCGTGATCAGATTGAATTGAGACAATCTTCAATTCTTTCTCATTTTGAATGCTGCAAGCAAGCTTTTTGAATGCTCCAAAAGCTTCGCTCTTATTTGCCAGAAAGAGGGTCCAGGTATACCTTGAATAATCATCTACTATAACTAGAGCATAGTAATTTCCACCATAACTTTTTGTCCTTGAGGGACCAAATAGATCCATGTGTAACAGCTGCAAAGGTTTGTTAGTAGACACAATATTCTTTGATTTAAAGGACACTTTTACCTGTTTACCCTTTTGGCATGCATCACACAATTTATCTTTTTCAAACTTGTTATTAGGCAAACCATTAACTAGATCTTTAGACACTAGCTTGTTAAGATGATCCATATGAATATGAGCTGTCCTACGGTGCCATAACCAAGAGTTTTCTTCCTTACTAATGAGGCAACATGCATTATGTGATGAAACACAATCTAAACTCATCATGTATATGTTTTCTACTCTATTTCCTATCATTCTAACTTGTTTACTTTGTTTATCCTCAATGATGCATGAACCTGAGTCAAATATTACCCTATTTCCTTTATCACAAAGTTGGCTAATGCTTAATAAATTATGTTTAAGACCTTCAACATAGAGCACATTATCAATAGCAGTAGATAAATCTTTACCAACTTTACCTTCACCAAGGATTCTTCCTCTGTTATTGTCACCATAAGTCACATGACCGCTTGATCTGGGGGTAAGAGTTAGGAATTTTGTAATATCTCCAGTCATGTGCTTTGAGCATCCGCTGTCAAGGTACCAATCTGACCCCCGTACCTTGAAGCATACCTGCATTGGTTCAAAACAAGGTTTTAGGTACCCAAATCTCTTTGGGTCCTTGTGGGTTAGTGTTTGGTATGGTCCTTTTGGGAACCCATATCTTTTTCATCGTTTGTTTACCTCTTGCCCTGCAAACAGAAGCTGTATGTCCAGGTTTATTACAATAGTAACATCTAATATAAGGTTTAGTGGAAAACTTAGGTCTATGATGAATATTGCTTTTCACAAAGTTATTTCTCTGAATCCTAGGATGCACATGTTGTAATTTGGATATTTTGCCTATTGTACATTCAAGCTCATTGATTTTCTTTTCATGTTCTACACATTTATCACATGCATAATTTTCTTTAAGATAGACAAGATCATTGTTTTCTTTCCTAAGCTCTAATTTTTCTTTAGTTAATGCATTAACTTCATTTTGAAGATTACCAATGGTTTTCTTTGATTTACTTAATGCCTTAGCTAATTTCATAGAATCATCATGCAATTCAGTGAAAGCTTCATATAAATCATCATATGCATTTTGTAAAGAGTCAGGGTTAGATATTACCTCGTTTTCATTCTCGCTTTCATGAGCAGCCATTAATGCAACTTGAGCTTCTTCATCTTCTGATTCATCTGATGAATCCATGCAGTTGTCTTCCCATGCGATGTAGGCTTTTCTTCCTTTGTTATCTCTGAATGCCTTCTTTTCAGATTTGGAGTCCTTTTTCTGTAGATTAGGACATTCCATTTTCATGTGCCCGGGTTTCCCGCATTCATAGCAAATAGGAGGACCAGATGTACTTTCTTTGCTGGAGAACCTTTTTGATTTGAAGTTCTTTCTTGGATAGTTGTTGCCTTTCATGAACCTTTTGAACTTCCGAACCATAAGACCCATATTCTCTTCACTTTCATCAATTTCATCATCTGAGTTGTCACTATCATCAAATCGACTAGAACAAGATGCTTTTAGAGCCAAGCTTTTCTTTTTCTTATCTGTATTTTCATACTCAGCTAGACGGGTGAGTTTTAGTTCATGCTCTTGAAGTTTACCGAACTGAGTAGCCAGAGTCATAGTAGCTAAATTTCTTGATTCAGCTATAGCAGTAACCTTGGGTTGCCATTCTCTATTCAGACATCTCAGAACTTTGTTGATTAGATCCTCTGCAGGAAATGACTTTCCCAACAAGCTTAACTGATTCACTATGTGAGTGAACCTTTTCTGCATTTCTGGTATTGTTTCACCTGTATTCATTCTAAATAGTTCGTACTCTCTGATAAGAGTATTTGTTCTTGCCCTTTTCACTTCATTTGTACCCTCATGAGTAACTTGGAGATTATCCCACATTTCTTGGGCAGATTTACAGTTTGAAACTCGAAAAAATTCATCAGGACTTAAACCAGAAGTAATAATATTTTTGGCACGCAAATTATGTTGCACTTTTCTTTTCTCATCATCAGACCATTCATTTCTACTTTTAATTGTAAGAATACCATCTACTATGTGCGTGGGGACATAGGGTCCTTTTTCCACAGCATCCCAAACATCTAAGTCTACCCCTTCAATAAAGATTCTCATTCTTTCTTTCCAATATGCATAATCTTTCCCGTTGAATCCCGGAGGACGGGTAAGAGAAACACCCTCTTGCGTAGACCAACCTGAAGCCATTTCTCTTGAAGCTACTAGGCCCTTTATACAAGAGTCTAGCTCTGATACCACTTGTTACCAAGTGGCTTCAGTCTCAAGAGGGGGGGTGAATTGAGATTGAAAACTTTTCAAATCTTTCGAAAACGTTTTTCCCCTTTTTCAATGACTTAGATCAATTTCGCGCAGGTTAAGTGGAAGCGAAGGAATTAGAATATAAAGCAGTAAGGCGGTATAATAGTAAGGCAGGAAAGCAGTAAAGCACGCAGAGATTTATCCTGCTTCGGTCACCTCCTAGTGACCTACGTCCAGTCCTCACACCCTTGTGAGATTTTCCACTAACCAAAACAACAAGGCTTACAGGTGCCTTGGAAAACCTTTACAGACTCAGGCACTCTCCTCCTAGGATACCCCACCTATGGAGAGCCCTCAAATCTAATATAACAATAACAAGAGATACCCCACCCCTGTTACAATCAACTGCCCTAGAAAGATACCCCACTTCCTAGTACATGCAGCTACCCTAGAGAGATACCCCACTCCCTAGTACAAAACACAACAATTAAATAATAACAAACGTAAAGACAGAAATACCTCTAATGTAGGCAGATTATACAACTTGAAGAATGCAACCCCAACTAACTCTTAGCAATAGATCAGCTCAGACGGACCAATGGTGCGTGACGAGCAAAAGTAAAAGCGTAAAGAGTTTTTCTCAAAAGTTCTCTGATTCGTGAAATGGGTTGTGTGAAAATGAACGTGAAGCACTGCCTATTTATAGGCTATGAAAAAATCAAGTTTACGTTAAAAATAGTGTAGGAATCGATTCTTTGTTGAAAGCATTTGATCTAGAAATCGATTCATTTAAGTGAGGAATCGATTTTGATTTGTTTGAGAAATAGAGACAATCGATTCTTAAAAACTATGGAGGGCTAGGAATCGATTCTATACTTAGTAAAAACATGTATGAATCGATTCTCAGCTTGCCTGAGACATGTAGGAATCGATTCTCAGTTAAGTGCAAAAGAGTGGGAATCGATTCTTTCTTTAAAAGGATTTGGCTCAGAAATCGATTTATGTACTGAAAATACATGAAGTGAAAATCGATTCTTTCTTTTTCTGATTGGCCTGAAAATCGATTTTAATGGATGTATATGCAAGGTTAAATCGATTTGTGTGTTTTAAAGATGATAGGTATGTTTACGTACGTATGCATGCATCTTTGAAAAAAAACTTGTGAGTGTGTGAGATTTTAACATACGAGCTGACCTTTGAAAGAGCTTACACTTTTTCCTAAGACACACCCAAACCCTAAGGACTACCCTTAAACTTGAATCTTCAATTCTTGAGCTTGTTTGTCTTTGGATTGTGACTTTGATGTTTAGTCACTTTTCTTTAATTTTGGCCATCAACTTTACGTTTGTCTTTTTCATCATCAAGACATATTCTGCAATATTAGTTTACCTGCAATACAAGGTATCCACAAATCTCTGGTCTTTCGAGCGACCGGGGGGATCGTTATCAGCTTTGGAACTGATATACTGATCAATGCACGGCGTCCACTGTATCTTAGGCTGATACAACTATTCCGTTGAACCTCACATGGGGCTGCGGTCCATCGCGTTGCTCGTACACGATGTGAGACCATGAACAGAAGGGAGCACTAAACTCTGATAAGAGCGATTTGAACTCCAAACTGCAATGCACGCTTGAGCGCCGAACTGAAAAGCATTTGAACTCCGAACTAAGAGGGCATTTTCTGGGAACTGAGTGCGAGGATTAACATCGAAGTACTTATCCGTCCTTGTACCTGCAAGTGAGATGAACAAATGCATGCAATGCAAATTCCATGATTGCTTTTTGATGGGATGAAGGTGATGTGATGCAGGAGTTTCTCTTTGCTTGCATGAATATTTTTGTCTATGTTTGATGAATGCAATGCATGAATTTTATCTGTTTTATTGCTCTTTTGCTCTTTTTTTTGGATTTTTTTTAATTAGCCAGACAAAATTAGGGTATGACAGCTGCCTCTCTTTATTTATATTCCGTAGATAAACTGAAAGGTTTTCATAGTAGGAGTAGAAATAAAGATAAGACAAATGCTAATTTTGTCCTCTTAGTAGAAAAGTGTAGAGTTTGAGAATTAACAGAGAATGATTAACACTCGGGGCACCGACGGAAAGGAATAAAGAAGGAGCACTGGGGCTCTGAAGGAGCACCAGGGCTCTGAAGGACCGCTGGGGGTCAGAAGGAGCGTTGGGGCTCTGAAGGACCACTGCGGGTCTGAAGGATCGATGCCCTGAAGTATCGGCATAATGATCTGAGGGTCTAATTCGCAGTCGATGCTTGGCGCATTGATTTGAATTAAACTGAAGGACCGGTGGGTCTGAAGGGCTGTTTGGGCCTGATGGACCAAAATGGTCTGATGGACTGCAACTAGCTATGGTACTAATAAAACAGTCTGAGGGTGACCTACGTCGATGCGGCCGTGAGGGTCAAGACCAGATCTAGAACTGATATGTTGACCACGAAGGATGTCCATTATGTCTTAGGAAGACACAGCTAATCTGAAGGACCTCTGGGGGTCTGAAGGATCCGCCGCGCTCAGTGGCGACGTTAAGATCTGAAGGTGCAGTTCGGAGTCGGCGTTTGACACGTTGACTCGAACTTAACTGAATGACCGACTTGGTCTGAAGGATCCATGCTAGACACGATGCTAACATTGCGATCTGGTTTATGACATAGAATTCAACACTCGTCGTGCTGACTTGAGAAATGAAAGTATATAGAGATCGACACTTGAAGTTGATTGAAGAACAATAGATGTTATGTATATGACATGCATGTAATGTATGCACAGGCAGTGATTGATTTTAAGTGGGATGAATGAATGTAATGAGATTTTTTTCTTATTTGCCTTTTTTGCTTTTTTCTTTTCCTTTTTTTGCTTCTTCTCTTGGCACATGATAAATGTATGAAATGCGGATGATGCATATGTAATGCTTTGATGCGATTGCGATGGTGGATAAAGGAAGACACGTGAATGCATGGTACAATGCCATAATTAGTTATGTGGAAATATTTTTAGCAACGACGAGACCAACACTTGGCATGTCTATCGAAGTAAAAATGTCGTGTGTGTACATGCATGCAATGTCATGTATGTGCAATGTGGAGACAAATAAACCACAAAGGCCCATGAACTGTGGACGCTGAACCTGATCGAAAAAATTGATAAACAGTATATGTGAGTGCCGATGACGTGCAAATGCAAATGTAATGCTTTGATGCAGGTGCCATGGTAGGTGCATGTTTGCATGGTGGAATGCAATGTATGGTATGATTTATTGATGATGCATTTTTGCGGTTTTTGAGATGAGAAAAAGATTTTTTTTATTTTATGCGAGAAATTGAGAAGTGGATGCTTTGGAATCATCACTTATTGGATGCATGCTTGTATGGCGGGATGATTTATGCTATGATTTTATTGATGATGCAAAACGATTTTTGTAATGATGAGAGATGAGGCTTTTGATGCAAGAGGCACAGAAGTGAATATTTTGCAATAATCGTTCCTTGGAAAGAAAAAAAAATTGATTTGATTTGAATTCAAGCTCTGACAATCTCAATGTTGTTATTTACAGTCACTGATGCGCAACCGTACTTGACTGTATTTACAGACTCGCTCACGCTTGTTCTTCCCTTACGGTGTCCCATGATTGATTGAATTTTAGGTCCACAAAGTTAACAGAGTGAGTGTTCAGCGTCACATTGTTAACTTGTGTTCTCTCTCTTTGAAGCATTGTTTAGTAGATATGTAGAGTAGTACAAATACAAATGAATGAATCAGTTGACTTGGTAAGACAGATATGACACGCGATGGGATGAACGGTAGGTTTTCCCCAAAGTCACAAAATGTAGGTTTTTCCCAGCTCAAGAAATGTGGAACTGCCCCGATTTAGACTACCAGTGAAGGTGATCGAATAGTCTGCCCCTGTCTAGTGATGACAAAACAAGGGGTGTGGGGGAGATAATGAATTGGGAATGCCATGACTTTGGGATGAAGGGTGGCAAGCAAGAGATTCTGTCTCAACCAATGGCGTTTTGTGCTGCCCCAATCTTGACGAGAGCAAGGCTGCCCCGGCCGGAGTAACATTGTGAAGGGCTGTATTTATGATAATGGGTTGAGAAGATGCCTCGGCATGGTTGTGCGGATGTGGATATGACAAGGGGATGAGATGGGTGTAGAGTGAATTTCTCCGACTTTAGGTGAAGTGAAGAGTGATGGGATTGCCCCACTTTGAAATGATATTTAAATGATTGTTTTTAGTGGGGTTATGAAAGGTAACTGAGTTAGGATCATGGGTCTTTGGAATTGCTCGTATGGTTGGATGGGGTATATGAATTGGATGTATGCCAGACATTTTCCAAGTTCAAGAAGCATGAAAGGTGGAAGGTGTGCCTGCCCCACTTTGGGATCTAGGTGATGGTCCTAGTATAAACTTTTGGTTCTCTTTTAGGTGAATCCCAAAGACTGTGACAGTCTTAAGTTTTTTTCTTTTGATATGATGAGAATTTCAATTGGTGATCACTAAACCTTGTCTTGATATCAGTGCGATTTGAACGAACATTGGAGTGCAAGCTCTTTGGGTTTTTTTTCTGTTTTTTTTGAGCAAATATATTGTAAATAAATAAACTTATTTGTCCTAAAATTAAAACTTTGAGAAAATGAAAGCAATCAATCATCGATCTGAATGGACCTTTTTTAGGGTTGTAACATGGCCAATGGTTAGGGTTTATGAAAGAAATGGCAATTGGGTTCGAAGGAGTGTTCGAGGGCTTAATGAGACAATGACCTCTCATGAAAGAAAGGATGAGTAGGTCCAAAAAGTGTTTGAGGGTTTATTCGGACAAGGATATCTTCTGTGTTTGGTGATATTATGTATTGGCTCACAATTTCTGTGGATACCTGTGTTGCAGGTTATCTAATATTGCAGGATTAGTTTTGATGATGAAAAAGGCAAAGGTAAAGTTGATAGCCAAAAGTAAAGAAAAAGTGACTAAACATCAAAGTCACAATCCAAGTCAAACAAGCTCAAGAATTGAAGATTCAAGTTTAAGGGTAGTCCGTAAATATAAGGATAGTCCTTAGGGTTTGGGTGAGTCTTAGGAATTGTGTAAGCTCTTTTCGAAGGTCAGCTCGTATCTCAAAGTCTCACACACTCACAAAGTTTTTTAAAGGTGCATGCATATTTACGTAAACATTCTTATCACCTTTTAAATAACAAAATCGATTTTTCTCATGCATAAACAAATATCAAAATCGATTTTCAGGTAAAATAGAAAAGGTAGAAATCGATTGTCAGGTCATGTCCTTCAGTACATAAATCGACTTCTGAGCCAAATATTTTTTAAGGGAAGAATCGATTCCCAATCTTTTGCAAATAACTGAGAATCGATTCCCACTTGTCTCAGGTAAGCTGAAAATCGATTCCTACATATTTTATCTTAGTGAAGAATCGATTCCTAGCCTCCCAGAGATCCTAAGAATCGATTACATTCATTTTACAAACAAATCAGAATCGATTCCTAGATCAGATCAAGCAAATGAATCGATTCCTAGATCCATTCCAATTAACAAAGAATCGATTCCTTTTAAACATTTTCAACGTGAGATCTGGATTTTAAAAATCTATAAATAGAGGCTTCACCACCTCCATTTATCAACCAACCCATTCTCATGATCTATCACTTCTGAAAAACTCTTATATTTTATTTGTGTTCTTCTCGCACCGCTGGTCCGTCAAGAGCTGATCCTACGTTAAGAGTTAGTTGGGGTTGTGTCCTTCAAGTTGTAATATCTGCCTACACTAAGAGGTATTTCTGTATTTACATTACTGTTATATTGCTGTTATAATTTGTACTAGAGAGTGGGGTATCTCTCTAGGGGTAGCTGCATGTACTAGGAAGTGGGGTATCTTTCTAGGGCAGTTGTTGTAACAGGGGTGGGGTATCTCCTATTATTGTATTGTTAGATTTGAGGGCTCTCCATAGGTGGGGTATCCTAGGAGGAGAGTGCCTGAGTCTGTAAAGGTTTTCCAAGGCACCTGTAAGCCTTGTTGTTTTGGTTAGTGGAAAATCTCACAAGGGTGTGAGGACTGGACGTAGGTCACTAGGAGGTGACTGAACCAGGATAAATCTCTGCGTGCTTTACTACTTTCCTGCTTTACTGTTATTCTACTTTACTGCTTTATATTCTAATTCCTTCGCTTCCACTTAACCTGCGCGAAAATTGATCTAAGTCATTGAAAAGGGGAAAAACGTTTTCGAAAGATCTGAAAAGTTTTTAAATCTCAATTCACCCCCCCCCCCTCTTGAGACTGAAGCCACTTGGTAACAAGTGGTATCAGAGCTAGACTCTTGTATAAAGGGCCTAGCAGCTTCAAGAGAAATGGCTTCAGGTTGGTCTACGCAAGAGGGTGCATCTCTTTTCCGTCCTCCGGGATTCAACGGAGAAGACTATGCATATTGGAAAGAAAGAATGAGAATTTTTATTGAAGGGGTAGACTTGGATGTTTGGGATGCTGTGGAAAAAGGACCTTTCGTCTCCACACACATAGTAGATGGTATTCTTACAATAAAAAGTAGAAATGAATGGTCTGATGATGAGAAAAGAAAAGTGCAACTTAATTTTCGTGCTAAAAATATTATTACTTCTGCGTTGAGTGCTGATGAATTTTTTCGAGTTTCAAACTGTAAAACTGCCCAAGAAATGTGGGATAATCTTCAAGTTACTCATGAGGGTACAAGTGAAGTGAAAAGGGCAAGAACAAATACTCTTACCAGAGAATACGAATTGTTCAGAATGAATACAGGTGAAACAATATCAGAGATGCAGAAAAGGTTCACTCATATAGTGAACAAACTGGGTTCATTAGGAAAATCATTTCCTCCCGAAGACTTGATCAACAAAGTGCTAAGATGCCTAAACAGAGAATGGCAACCAAAGGTGACTGCAATAACTGAGTCAAGAAACTTGACTAGCATGACTCTTGCCACCCTGTTTGGGAAACTACTAGAGCACGAGTTAGAGCTCACTCGCCTAGCAGAGCATGAAGGAAAAGACAAGAAGAACAAAAACTTAGCTCTCAAAGCTTCCAGTTCAAGCTCATCCGACGATAGTGATGATTCGGAAGATGAAGATGAAGACGGGGAGAAAGTGGAACTAATGGTTAGTAAATTCAAAAAGTTCATGAGAAGGGAAAGATCTCTCAAAAAGAATTCTCCAACCAAAAGAGGCTCAAGCAAAGAAAACTTCTCAAGTCCTCCAACTTGCTACGAATGTGGTAAATCCGGACACCTGACGATGAAGTGCCCGAACTTAGAAAGAAAATTGTCAAAGTTCAAGAAAAAGGGGTCCAAAGGAAACAATGGTAGAAAAGCCTACATAGCTTGGGAAGACAATGACATGAACTCAACAGATAACTCAGAAAGCGAAAAAGGTCAAGTTGCTCTCATGGCCGACCACGACAGCGAAAGTGAAACTGAGGTATATTCTAACTCTGAATCTTTACAAGATGCCTATGATGAATTATATGAAGCATTTACTGAATTGCATGATAAATCCTTAAAACTAGCTAAAGCATTAGATAAATCTAAGAAAGTTATCACTCATCTTGAAAATGCTGTTACTGCTTTAACTAAAGAAAAGTCAGAGCTTAGAAAAGAAAATGATAGCCTTGCATGCTTTAAAGAAAATTATACTTGTGATAAATGTGTTGAATCTGAAAAGAAAATTCATGAACTGGAATGGACTGTTGGGAAATTGTCTAGTTTACAAAATGTGCATCATAGATTCCCTAGAAACAAACCCATAGAAAGGCATGTTCATTATAAACCAAAATTTTCCACTAGACCTTATATTACATGTTATTATTGTGGTAAACCTGGACATACAGCTTCTGTTTGCAGGGCAAGAGGTAAACAAAATATGAAAAAGGTGTGGGTTCCCAAAGGAACCATACCAAACACTAACCCACAAGGACCCAAAGAGATTTGGGTACCGAGAACCTTGTTTTAGATCTTTGCAGGTATGCTTCAAGGTATGGGGGCAGATTGATACCTTGACAGCAAAGACTCGAAGCGCATGACCGGAGACGCAATAAAGTTCTTAACACTCACCGCCGGAAAAATCCGTCATGTGACTTGTGATAAATAGAGGAAGAATCACCGGTAAAGGTCAGATTGGTTAAAAAATTTTATTCACCTCTATTTTTGAAAATGTGCTTAAAAATAGTTTATTAAGTCAAATATGTGACTAGAGAAACAGAGACAAATTTCATGCATCATTAAGAACAATATCTATAAGGCATGATTAGAGTAACAGGAATCAACAAAAGTATTCTGGTCAACCCTCTAGGACTGATCATATAGAAATTATACATCACCTTCTTAGAGGTTATGGTTAGAAAGGCGATAGTGTGATTGAGTTAGTTGAATCGTCAAAATCAGCTAGTTGATATTTTTCACAAATCCATTGCAAAAGAAAACCTGGTTCTTCACTTATTCAAATGAGGTTTCAATTAAATGTTTTTCAAAGTGATTTTTTAAAGAAATGTGAATTTAAGTGAAATTGTGACTTGTGAATTTCTGCAGTTAAAGTGCTATTTTTTTCTGAAATCTATTTTACAATGAACTGCTAGCACTGGTATTTTTCGAAAAATACATGCTCACAATCGCTGTTTACCTAAAATAATTTTTCTCCCATATTCTGGCTGCCATCACCAACTTTCAAACTAAGCAGCATGAAATGTATAAAGCTTAAAACAACTGCTTCACAGATGTTTGAGACTCATAATTAGCTTTTACCTGTGTTTGATAAAATATTCTCTTCATGGTCTCAAATATGTTTTTCTTCAAGTTTTGATGATCACTTACAAATCAGCAATGGCTCTTTTACCTTGTCAAATAGCTGCGACATTAGATTCGCAAACTTTATCATATATCGACCCTCTTTGATCATGACAAAAAGGGGGAGAGAAATATAGGGTTGCATATGAGCATATAGAACTTGCATATTATACATCTAGGCAATAAGTCAGGGGGAGCATCATGATAGGGGGAGCATCATATATATATTATCTGTTTGAACTAACCTCCTACCTTGAGATGAGTTAATGTTTTGTCATCATCAAAAAGGGGGAGAATGTGGATACCTGTGTTGCAGGTTATCTAATATTGCAGGATTAGTTTTGATGATGAAAAAGGCAAAGGTAAAGTTGATAGCCAAAAGTAAACAAAAAGTGACTAAACATCAAAGTCACAATCCAAGTCAAACAAGCTCAAGAATTGAAGATTCAAGTTTAAGGGTAGTCCTTAAATATAAGGATAGTCCTTAGGGTTTGGGTGAGTCTTAGGAATTGTGTAAGCTCTTTTCGAAGGTCAGCTCGTATCTCAAAGTCTCACACACTCACAAAGTTTTTTAAAGGTGCATGCATATTTACGTAAACATTCTTATCACCTTTTAAATAACAAAATCGATTTTTCTCATTCAAAAACAAATATCAAAATCGATTTTCAGGTAAAATAGAAAAGGTAGAAATCGATTGTCAGGTCATGTCCTTCAGTACATAAATCGACTTCTGAGCCAAATATTTTTTAAGGGAAGAATCGATTCCCAATCTTTTGCAAATAACTGAGAATCGATTCCCACTTGTCTCAGGCAAGCTGAAAATCGATTCTTACATATTTTATCTTAGTGAAGAATCGATTCCTAGCCTCCCGGAGATCCTAAGAATCGATTACATTCATTTTACAAACAAATCAGAATCGATTCCTAGATCAGATCAAGCAAATGAATCGATTCCTAGATCCATTCCAATTAACAAAGAATCGATTCCTTTTAAACATTTTCAACGTGAGATCTGGATTTTCAAAATCTATAAATAGAGGCTTCACCACCTCCATTTATCAACCAACCCATTCTCACGATCTATCACTTCTGAAAAACTCTTATATTTTATTTGTGTTCTTCTCGCACCGCTGGTCCGTCAAGAGCTGATCCTACGTTAAGAGTTAGTTGGGGTTGTGTCCTTCAAGTTGTAATATCTGCCTACACTAAGAGGTATTTCTGTATTTACATTACTGTTATATTGCTGTTATAATTTGTACAAGAGAGTGGGGTATCTCTCTAGGGGTAGCTGCATGTACTAGGAAGTGGGGTATCTTTCTAGGGCAGTTGTTGTAACAGGGGTGGGGTATCTCCTGTTATTGTATTGTTAGATTTGAGGGCTCTCCATAGGTGGGGTATCCTAGGAGGAGAGTGCCTGAGTCTATAAAGGTTTTCCAAGGCACCTGTAAGCCTTGTTGTTTTGGTTAGTGGAAAATCTCACAAGGGTGTGAGGACTGGACGTAGGTCACTAGGAGGTGACCGAACCAGGATAAATCTCTGCGTGCTTTACTGCTTTCCTGCTTTACTGTTATTCTACTTTACTGCTTTATATTCTAATTCCTTCGCTTCCACTTAACCTGCGCGAAAATTGATCTAAGTCATTGAAAAGGGGAAAAACGTTTTCGAAAGATCTGAAAAGTTTTTAAATCTCAATTCACCCCCCCTCTTGAGACTGAAGCCACTTGGTAACAATTTCTACTGCTTTTGCTTTTTTCTGGTTGAGGATTTCTTTTTCAATTCTTTTTTTGAGTTTCACATTTTTTGTGATCTCCTATTTTTTTTAATAGAGTGAGCTGATAAGAGTGACACACCATTTTTGATGTGGAATTGAGCCTTGTCTAGGGTGACTGAAAGATTTTTTGATTTTTTTTTTGGCTCAAAGGGGTAGTAAAAAAAAAAATATTTTTTTGAGGATACGGGAAGACGACCAAACTTTATTTCAAATCATGATTGCTTGTTTTTCTCAAAAATTAATTTAAGGACAAAAATTATTTATTTTTATATATTCGCGCTTTTTCTCTTTGTTTCTTTTATTGACCCTAATTTTTGCTTAGGCTGCTCTTGCGAGTTTTCAACCTAACAACCTTATTTGATTTATTTTTTTTTGCAAAGGACTTACATCAAGGGAATACAATGTTGACAAGATATCTAGTGATCATAAATTTGCCCCAGCTTGGGGCCTAAAGTGTTAGCTCATGAAATTTCATCATTGGGAACAAACCAAATGGTTAACTAGGTACTTGTGTGGAGAATATGCACCTTATGGGATGGTCGGGATGGGACTGGACATGAACAAGGAATGATGATGGGAAAGATACGGACACTAACTGACTCAAACAAGAGTAAATGCGTGTTGCATACAAGTTCACTATACGAATGCTTCACAGAGAGTTAACATAGTTAGCGACATGATAGAAGAAATTTTTGATAACACATTGGTTAACAAAATGGACCATTTTGATCGTTTATCATGAGACTGATAAGATGCATCGTTTTGCTGGTAAAAATTTGTGAACGAGCTGCAAAATCTTTGAAAATTGAGTGTCTCGAAAACACCTTGAGTTTGCAACTGAGTTTGACAGTGTTTTGTACAGCTAAAACTTTTCCAAAGAAAAATAATCAATTTCGTCTCATCTCTCATCCATTTTTTTGAAGAAGCGGTGCTCATGTTTTTTTTATGTATGGATGAACACGTGATCATGTATATGCGTGATGAAAATGCAAATGCATGAAACACGTGAATGCAGGATAACACAATGATTCTAAATGATCTTTGAAGGCAATGCAACCTGTGAAGGATGCAAAGTCACAAATTCCCATTTTTATTGGATGCTCAATGATGCATGAAAAAGTGTGATGATATATTTTGATTTTTGTTTTGTTTTAGAACACGATGATGGATATGTATGATGAAAATGCAAATGTATGAAGTGCATGGAGGAGCTGATCACTTGAAAAGACCAACGATTTTATTCCTATTATGAATGCATGATGATTTTTCCTAGTTAAAAGATTAACTATACTCATGCAACGAGGATAAATAAATTACATGCCCCTTGTGTCCTAATGCATGAATAAACACATGGTGATAGATATGCATGATGAAAATGCAGATGCAAATGCATGAAATGCGCGCATGAATGATCACTTGGAAAGACCAATTATTCTAAATGATTTTTTTTGGGCAATACAGCATGTGGCTGATGCAGGGCCTCATAATTTTTGTGAAATGATGCATGCTGAAATAAGGAATGAAATGACGCATGAATGATCGATGAAACAACGGTTTTTTTTATTTATTTATCAGGATGAGTGAGATGATGTATGAATGCTATGTTTTTACATGCATATCATGATGTTGCAAATGATGAAATGTCTACATTATTTGATGATGATTTTTGTGAATGATTATGAATGAATGGAAATGCATGCTAAATGAGATATTCAATTATTTATCACAATTTTTCTAATTGTGGTCATGTTTTTTATTCTTTCCTTTTTCATGAGAAAACAAAATGCAATGTATGAATGAATGAATAAAGTTGCATGACGCAGATGCATGGAATGTGAATGATCACTTGAAAAGATTGACTATCCAAAATGATTTTTCGGAGGCAATGCAATATGATGATGAATAATGCAAGAAAGTGGCATTACTTTTATTTTCTTTTATTTGGAAATGATGCATGCAAGATGACTAATGCATTCGAAGTGATTAAGAATGAAGAGCTTTTTTTTTATTTTTATATTTATTTATTTTTTGCACGAAGAGGAGTAATGAATATAGTATATTGTTTCTATATGAGTATGCAAGTTGGGCAAATATGTAGTGTCTTTGTTTTTTTTTTGGATGATGATAATATGCATGTTAGTACCATGAGAACGAGATGTATATGAAAACAAGTGATTCGTTCTGTGTTTTTTTATTTTCTAGCAAAATATAATGCCCATGATAACGGATATGTATGGAAAATGCAAATGCATGCATGCATGAAGAAATAAATGTTTGATCCTAATGCAATTATTTTTATTTTTCAAGAGGTAGTGCAACATGTATGCAGACTCTTATTTTTGATTTATTCGATGAGGAATTATACAATTATAATGAAATGTTTTTTTTTTGTTTTATTTGGGAAAATGATACACGAACATGGAGTTGATGCTTTTAAACTAGGATGACAACATGTATGAATGATATGACTTTACAAATGATGCCTACGCTATGTGATAATGATTTTGAATGATTATGTATGAATGTCAGTGCATATTGAGATTCTCATGTTATATGACTAAAAATTACTCTTTTCGTGCGAGGAAATAAAATGCATGACACTCGGAGTGATTTTTTTTTATGCATGGAAAAGAAAGAGTACATGATGAAAGTTTTTTTTCAAAATTTTGTCAGGTGCAAATGCAATGGTGCAAAATGATGTGAATGCGAAATGATGTGTTATTTACATGGAAAAAGGGTAAGAAAGTAAGGTTATTGGTGGTATTTTGAACATTTTCAAAGATACACGCTACATGCCACCTCATGTAGGTGTTTATGAGGGGAAAAGAAAATTACTTTCTACAATTTTGATATAGAGTTTGTGAAAAAGGAATGCCTAAGCTAATGCAACAAACAAAGGCGTGCCCCCGTGTCCTACAAAGGGTGGGAATCCTAGGGTCTAGAGTCGACGAAAAGGGTAATCCTCCCATGTAGGTTCTAATCACTTCCTCACAATGGCAACCAAGAGCTAAAGTCTCTCTCATGATGACACCCACAATCGTAGAAAGCTACCGAGTGTGAGGCATCATGACAAAGCGCACTCTTGGGCGAAACTTTCATGAGAGCCATACAGACAAAGGTCTGCGAATGGCAGTCACTAATCGTTGCCACTCTCCTAGGTTTTTGTTCAGACCTTGGGTTTTAGGCCCCACTCAATGCTCACAAGTATAGGGTGTGAAGTGTGTGTTGAGGGCACAACACCTAGAAATAACTACCCTTCCCCACCTGCAAGAAAAACCATGAACAGTCCAGACAAAAAGGTCGTCTACCCTAGGGTTCAACATGCATACATCATTTCAATATACTAACCATCCTAAGAAGTCAACAATAATTACACGCATTGCTTACCTCAAAGAAAAGGAGCCGAGAAGAGGGGACATGATAAGATTGGGGGAATGCATGAAAGGAAGAAGCATATAAGCAAAGAGGATAAGAGGAGGGACTATCTACCACTCTAAGCAAGAAGCGAGCATAGAAGAAGAAGGAATAAATACACATGAATGCAACATGATAATGTGAGAATGCAATGGAATTGCAAAGATGCAATCAAGTAGACATGAGAGAAAGGAGAAGAAGAAGGAATGTTCTAAAATCTAGCAAACAAATGGCATAGAAAATAGAACAAAAGTAGGAAGAAGGGAGGTAAGACAAAGCATGTTAAATCAGCAAAGCAAATCACACATTCAATTAATCGGCTTGACCCACTTAAGAAAAAGAGTCCCCAACAGGGTCGCCAGCTGTCGCACCCCGAAAAATCCTTGGAGGGATTTTTCTTTGTACAACGGGATTTTAGAGTCGCCACCAATATTTTTCAAAGGTAAAACATCGGAAAAACCTTTTTTGGAAAGCAATGGTCTTTGGAACCATTAGATTTGGGTTCGGGGGTCTAATTACGTATGGGGAAGGTATCAGCACCCCATAACGTCCCTTCAAAGAAGGGTTACCTTAATTAAATATGTGATTTGCAAAGTTGATTTGGAAAAATGCTTTGTTTTTACCTCTTTTGTTGATGGATGACTTAATGAAAAATCTTTAGTTTTTGCGCTTGACGGAGGGGATTCGCTCCTACGTATCTCCCGGTGCGATGGAGAATTCAAAGCTACGTAGTTCTGGGTTGTCTAGAAAAAGGTTTTTGTTTTTTATCTTGTTTAATTGTGAAAATTGAGCTTTCATGATGATCAATTGAGCCAAGGCTCCAAGTGACCACCATTAGCACTCCATTGTTAATAATCATGCAAGCAAAGGCTTCGCAAGACTACTAACAAAGTTTTTAATTTAGTGAAAATCTTTAGGAAAATTAGGCATTCATGATGATCAATTGAGCAAAGGCTCCAAGTGATCGCCACTAGTACCTCATTGTTAATACTCATGCAAGCAAAGGCTTCGCAAGACTACTAACAAAGTTTGATTTTGAAGAGTTTTCGCAATTGGATTGATTCTTGTTTATGGAATGATTTTGATGCTTGAAAAGGCTTTTGATTGAAAATGGACCTAGACTACACACATTATGTCACAATACATAGTTAGGCAAAGAATGAACCCAAGTTGAACATTTTGGCGAAAAAGCATGAATGGGCAAGAAAATGAACCTAAGTTGCACATCTTATTGAAGATGCTAGGCAATGGGATGAACCTAACTAGGCATTTATGACACAATATGTGAATAGGCAAAGGTATTTCAAAGCACAAGTGATATCAAACTTCTAATGAATCACTTGCAAAACCCTAAGGATTTCACATCAACATTAGACATAAGCACCCATGTGGTATCCTTTTGATGTCATCAATGTCTAATACGTTTCTTCAATCAACCACATGGAAGGAATAAATTAAAAGGGGCATTTGCCTCACGCAAGATCATAGGCAAGTCTTAAGACTAAATTGACAAGTTTAGGCAATTAGGGTGTTGAGTCCCTTTAGGTAATCTTTGACACTTGGGATATGCACAAGTGCATAGGTGTCCAATCCTCTTACCAAATCGTCAACACAAAACCAAAAATTGTTTCAAAACAATTACTTATTTGCAAGACCAAAAGCATTTCAAAATGATTTATAAGTTGTTTTTGGTAATCAAAGCAATTGGTAAGGAAAGGAAACCTAAATTTGCATTCTTGTTCACTAGGAATCACAAAAGAAATTGAATCCTCTTAGGCAATCCTCAACACTTAAAGTGTGAATCAAAGCACAAGTGAGAGTCCTCTTGCTAATCATCAACATAGGACATGATTTGCAAGCAAATTCATGAGAACAAGTTTTAAGCAAACAAACATCATAATCAAGGTTCAATTCCAAGTTATTGCAAGATTAGACAACCAACTCATCAAAAATCTCATAAACCCTAATTTCTTTCTAATATGCGAAATGAGCATAGACCCTAAATCTCTTTTTATTCATGAAAACAACAAGAAATGAGTGAAATAACAACAACACACAATTTATTCTAAAGGAGAGAAGTATTCCAAGCACCCAAACCTCCCAAAGTGTTTGTCAAGATACTTGAAATACATCTCTCACTCAACAAAAACAACTATGCTAACATTATGACATTAAAATGCAATGGGATGCCAAAATGAAGTGATGATTTACATCTTTGATGCTAAAATTGGAAGATGATGCTAGGTTTTAAAGTATACCTCAACTCCAAGCTAGAATAAGGAAGGAAATGAGATGAATGAATGCAAAACCCCTTTAATCTACTCTTCAATCTTCATCTTTGAACTTGATCCTTGAATTTGAAGGTGAATCTTTGAGAAGAATGCAAGAAGGATGGAAGATTTAGTGTAGGAAAGGTGTTTTTATGGATGACTGAGTGAGGAAATTGAAAAAGATAAGGTGAGGGAGGGGAGGAGATTTCGAAAGTGAGAGGAGAGGAGGAGGTTTTTGTGCAAAAAATGAACTTGTTTTTGTATTTTGGGAGAGTAGGCTTATATAGGGTCTTGGGTGAAATTAGGGTTAAGGGTAGAATAGGAATGGGATGTTCTATTTTAAGTAAGTTTGCAATTTCTTATGAATGAGTGAGTGTGAGAGGATTGTGTCATTTACAAAAAGGGGTATGAGTCTACATGAGAGTGTGGAAGAAATTGTGGAGAGAGAGAGAGACAGAGGGAATTCGAAATTGACAAAAATGGGGGGGGGGGGGAATTGCTTCTCTTTTTTTGGTCTTTTGTCTTATTGAGGACACTTTGTACTTTCTATTTGAATTTTGAATTTTTGGGCATGCAAATGATAGTGCACCTATTGAAAATGTGTCACATATTTTTGGGCACCATAAAAATATCCCTCTAATTATTCATGACAATAAAAGTTGTCATTTAATAATCGGGGAATATTTAATGGTCCTTTTTCAGCTTTCTTGTGCAATAAAAATGGGGAAAATGCCTTTTAATTATTTTGAACTAGGATTTTCTTCCAAAAAATTATACGAAAATTATCCTTGATAGAATAAATTGTATTTTTCATCCTTGACTTGGTTTAGTTCAAAAATAATTAACTTTCTCTCATTTGAATGACCACAGATATTGAAACAAGCACTATTTTATTCCCTAAAATTCTCAAAAATTAATAAAAATGCTCTTTTTTTTTGTTTGAAAAAAAAAAGGTTTTGACTTGGGCGGACAAAATTGGGGTATGACAGCCGTGCTACGAATTCCCGCAGAATTAACAATGTGTGAGATGGTACCTCTAACCACACCCTTTGAGAAAATAGCTCTAGATTTCATAAGATTTATATGCAGCCCCAAACATTTAGCAAATTTAGAGAAAATATCTGCAACAACATTAGCCTGAGCCACCGCCGGCTTAGAGAATAACAAGACGTCATCAGCAAAGAAGAGATGTGATAGCTTAGGACCATTCCTAGATACTGTTATAGTTTTCCATTTATTCTCCTCTATCGCATCCAGTATCATATGGGAGAGCTTTTCCATGTAGACTACGAAAAGATAAGGGGATAAAGGATCACCTTGCCTGAGGCCACGAGTAGGGGCAAACGACGGGGTTCTCTTCCCATTCCAAATGAGGGATAAGGACGAAGAACAGACACGGTGGCTAATAAGATTAACTGTTACCGCCGGAAAGCCAAACTCCTTCAAACACTCCGCCAGAAATCTCCAGTTAATATGACCATCTTTCTCCAAATCGATCTTAAACGCTACATCGCCTTTTTTCTTTTTTGTTTTGCGCATGGAATGCATCACTTCATGCAGAATAATGAAATTATCACTAGTTCCTCTACCAGGCAAAAAGCTACTTTGATAGGGCCCAATGATTTGCTCTAGCAGTGGCCGGAGTCTATTCACAAGTACCTTCGTGATAATTTTGTAGATGGTATTACACAAGCTGACGGGTCTAAATTCCTTGAAGGTGCGAGGGCTGTCCACCTTAGGAATAAGCACAATTAAGGTTTCAGCGAACTTTGTATCAAACGTTCCTGTGGCGAATGCCTGGCTGACAAGCTGACTAATATCATTCCCAATAAGATGCCAATACTGCTTGAATAATATGGCTTGAAATCCATCTGATCCAGGATCTTTGAACGAATGCATGTGATTCACAGCCATGGTCACTTCGTCGTGGGTTACTACACGGGTAAGCACTTGATGAGCATCCCCATCAAGGCACGACACCGTAACATGACGCAGTTGGGGGAGAGTTGTAGGCGAGTCCCCATTCGGACTAGCAAGAGACTTTGAAAGCATATAGTTGCTTCGTGTTGGAGAGTGTGTTTGGATGAGGCAATTTTATAGGGTAATGTAATTTAATAGGGTAATTCAAATGCTTCAAACCAAATTAACTTGTTTGGATAATAAATATGGAGAATTTTCAAAATGAATGGATTTTATGAGGTATTTTAGTAAGACTAAATTTAGAGAATTTGAAATACCACCTAAAAATGAAGAATTTGAAATCCCTTTCTTGCCAAAAATGTTCTTTAAAAAAATATTTTTTTTTTGCACAATGATTTTCTTCAAAGAAAATAATTTTTCAGAAATACCAAATTGGTCTCTCTCTCTCTCTCTCTCTCTCTCTCTCTCTCTCTCTCTCGTCAAATTCATATATATATACCTGCACTATGGAATGCAACCGTTATATATATTATATCGGTTTAAACTAATTTGAAGGCAACTGTTTAATTTGAAAGCAACTGCATTTAAAAATAACGATTAAATGTATGAACATATTGTATTGTTTTTTTTACAAGAAATTATTGTATTGTTGATCCATCTGGAACCGAACTTGTAAGATATAAGAAAGGAGTATCCACCAAATCACTCTTTCTTTTTGTTTATTTATTTTTTTTATTTTGTTGGCGATCATTGAACAGCTCTAACTCGGTACACCATCATTCGATTATTGAACACGGCCCGAAAAGATTCCAGCCCAACACCGGCCGGGTAGCCTACTTGGTCACCTCTAACTCGGTAGGTCGGGACCAATTCACTCCCAGTGTGTCGGCCCCGACATCCGGTGGGTCGGTCCAGTCGATAGTTGAACTCGCATGTCATTCGACCCTTGGGTAAAGTGAAGAATTTAAAAAAATATATAAAAAAAATGAAGAATTTTAATTACTCTATCCAAATAAAAAATTTTAAGAATGAAGACTTCTAATTACCCCATCCAAACAAATAATTTTGAAAATGCACGAATTTCAATTGATGTATTTGAATTGCCTGAAATTTAAAATTCCATAGAATTTTCAAAAGCCCCATCCAAACGCACACTAAAGAAAAAATATATATAATAATTAATAATGAAAACAAATTGGATAACGCTTCCACCTCTCTCAAGTCACGTGGAGTTTGTGCTCTTACCTCTTTTTTGACTTTCTTTTGTCTTCTTTGAGTTCTTTTTTGTTTTTTGGTCGGACATTTTTAATCTTGATGGTGGGTTCTGACAATGTGTATTAGGGATTATAGTTTGCAAAAAGCCTAATTGCATTTTGGATCCCCTTATTATCACTCATCCATAATTTTGGTCCTTCAATTTCCCTAATTTCTGAAATGTTGGTCACTTTTAAAATTGGTCAACTTAAATTCTGATGCGTAGCTATTTAAAATAACCAAATATTTACTCTAAGTCCAAGTTGGCATGCCATGTGTGACCACTTTATCTAAAAAAATAATTTTTTTAAGATGTTAAATAATAGATCACCCCGAATCCTAATGAATCCCCTTCATCATGTTCAACTCTAACCCTCATCCCATTCTTCAGCCCAAACCCAGAAGCCATATCCACATCTTACTTGATAAGCAAAATCTCGACCTAAATCTTTTTTTGTTTACAATCTCGACCTAAATCTACTCCAACAAGTCAATAGATAGTAAAAGAACAACTTCTTAATGTCATTAAATTCAAGAAAAACTGAAACGATGCAAACCTAGATAGAGATTTTAGTAAAGTTTTGAAAGCTTCATGAAGAAGTAGAAAGAAACGGACCCATTTGGACATTTTAGTAAAGTTCATTCTTTGGAAACAATTTTGTCAAAAAAAATCCTTTGGAAACAATCCTTTCAGCGACTACCCTCAAGGGTCTGTTTGGGAATTTGGAGGGGAGGGGGGTTTTGGACGGACTGGAATGGAGAGAAAGATATAAAAAAACTTTCACCTTATTTGTGAGAGTAACTTTGCAAAGAGCAGTTTTTCTTTTAATTTTTAGAAAAATATAGAAAATAACCACAAAAATAGGAAATGCAAGCCGTGGGAATCGAGCCTGGGTTTGGGGCATTGTTATCTACTCACAAAACCACTGCGCAATTGACAATCTTTGGTTATTAGAGTTCGTTTAATAATATATAACCTTATTTTGTGTATAAAATATATGTGTAAATATAGTAAAATTTTAAAATAGTGGGGGGTATCGTAGCATCCTTCCGCTCCTAAAAATATCCACTGCTTGATATGTACAGTGTTACAAGTTGGTGTTTCTTGTTCATCTTTTGGTGCGAACAGGAATTAATTTTCTGAAATTCAGTGGTTTGCTCGGGGGATAATTTTGGGGGTTGATTTGTGAGTAAGGATTCTGAAATTTGTTTTATTAAAGCCTGTTTGCAATGTGCTTTTTAACTATTAACTACTATTTTAAAACCTAATTTTTAATTAAAAAAGTATTTTCAAAATAAAAAAGCAGGTGGCAGTCCAACATGGCTTGCTACATCACTTAAATGAGTTCCACGTAATATTCAAATTTGACCAATTTTCTAGGGGCAAACAATTCAGAAATTAGAAAAATAAAGGGATCAAAATTGTTAAAAAATGAAGGGACTAAAATCGTGGATGAGTGATTATAGGGGGGTCATAATTAAACCTTTGCCAAACAGATTAGCCGCCCAGTAGTCAATCAACCTGCATCGAGCTTGGTTTTTTGGGACCTAAATCCACTAAAGTCAATTTTGACTCCAGTCACAACAGTCACCACATGTTAATACCATTGGATCTTCTAAATTCAGATCCCGACCCTTTATTTCTTTCAAACAAAAAAAAGTGATGAAGAGACATAGGGAGACAACCGAGTGTAGTGGATCCTGGTCTGTTTTTTTTGCCCATACCCAAATTTAGGAAAAAATATAAGTTCAAAATATGCCACCGGAGCTTGGTCCTATGTAGGTCACGATATTTTCTTGGAAAAAATAATAAAAAATTTATTTAATCAAAAATTTCCTTTTATTATTCACTCTAATAATAAAAATAGCATCTTATTTTTATTATCAAACCTTATGTTTTACTTATTTTTTGTTTGTATTTCAGTATTTGTATGTGTGTGCACTAGTAAAAAATAAACAAACATTTAACATATATACTCTCATGAAAAAACCAAAAAACATAATTCTAGGGGATGGTTTTGATATAATATACGTAGCTGTTAAGAACTGTTCATGGCTCTGTCCAAAAAAAAATCTGTTCATGGAGAGTGATACTACTGCACTGACACAGCCTAATCTCTTTGGCCAAATATGTGGGAATAGATGTATTAACTCTCTAATATTTATCATCGATAATTAATATTTAAAACAATTATTCTTTATTGATAATCTACTATCTAACAAATTTACTATCTACTATAATCTATTATCAACTAAAATAATCAATTGAAACTACCAGATAACTGCACTGATATATAAAAAACATGGGGATAACTGCAGTGATATATAAAAAAAAAACACGGGATTAATATTTGCCACTGATAATTATAATTTTTGAAAACTGCTATCTAAAAAAACAAGAAGGCTTAATGACTATTTAAACTTATTAATATTTAAAATACATGCGACAAATATTTGTCACTAATACCTAAAAAAGGACAAATAATTGTTACTCATATATAAAAAAACACGAGATAAATATTTGTTATTGATAATCTACTATCTATCTTTTACTATCTACAATAATCTACTAATCAACTCAAATAATCAATTGAAACTAATGAGATAACTCAACTGATACATAAAAAAACACTTGACAACTGCACTGATATATAAAAAAATACAGGGATAACTGCAATGATATATAAAAACACGGGATAGTTGCACTCATATATAAAAAAACATGGGATAACAACACTGATATATAAAAAAATACTCCATTGTTATATAAAAACACACGGGATAAATGCACATATTGTTTTTAAATGATACTTTTATATTTTTAGTTTTAATATTTATCAATTTTTTATTTGAAACTCCTTTTTTATCTACTTTAAATTTTTCTTTATTTTCACGGGGTAATGTTCAGACTATTTAAATACTGTCAAAATTCATTCATAAAAAGAACACAACAGCATCTGTCCGTATGCAAGTCATCACCTATATTTTACAATTGATTTTAGATTAATGAGATTTCAAATTAATGTTTCTATTTGAGGTAATCGTATCACGTAACGCGATCGGCCCGTGCGGATGCACGGGTATAGTACTAGTTTAGGAAAAAATATAAGTTCAAAATATGCCACCGGATCTTGGTCCTATGTGTTGGTTTTAATTTTCAAAAAACCTAAGTTGATTGTAAGCCAACGGCTATATTAGTTAAAAAGTTGTTGGTGATCTTTTTGTTAGTTACAAGTGGTTACTATGCCTAACAACTTGTAACTACCCTTAGAAGTTTGTTAAAACAAATTTAACAAACTGCATTTACATTGTATATATAGTTGATAGCAGAATGTAAAATAGAGAGTTCATACAATAAATTTTCTTTACAAAACTTTACAGTATATACCCTAAGTCTTCTGCTTCCTCTCCCTGCTGTGATCACTCCCTTTGTTCAGATTTCTAAGAGTGCTGTGTGTGTCAATATCTTCAACAAGTGGTTGAAGACCAATCCTCACAAAAAAACAAGAGAAACAACAAAGTCAGTATACGTTTTCAGACACTGAAAACGAAAAAAGGAAAGGAAAACAGAGAGAGAGAAGGGTGTGGGTTTTACCTGTTTCCCAAGGGAGAAACATTTTGATATCTGCTGGGTTCTTCAAAGCGTGAAGAACCATCTCTTACAACTCAGTCCAGAAAAAATAACAACAGAAAACGTGTTAAAGGGTTTCTGTGTGAAACAGAAACTAAAACAACAATCAAAGGTAAAGATCAAGCGTGATTTTACCTGTTGAAGCTTCTCAGAAGCAGATCCTTCAAGATCTGTACCTGTAAAGTGAAAAACAGAGTTAGGGTTTTGTCGAAGCAAAAATCTAACAAGAAACAGTAAAGAAAAGAGATTAAGGTTCAGAAATTACCTTCTGAAACTGCTAAAGGAAGCCCGTTATCAAGCTTTAAGTACCAGTAACAGAAGCTTCTTCATCGAAGCAACATAACCTCAAATCTCAGGTGACTCAGTGATCAAACCAAGTGGTTCTTCGCATCATCGTCATCAAGGATCATCATCGGTGGAGAGAAGCGTTTCACCGCATCATCACTGCTGGAGCAACAAGTACAGTAAAACCCTAGAAAGGGTCTGAGAGAGAAGAAGAAGAAAGAACGAAGGATCAGAAGCAACAAGAAGAAGACAACAGTTCTTGGTTTTCTGAGAGAAAACCTAATTTCTGTCTTTTATACACCGGGTCAAACACAACCTGCGTGTTGCTACAGTGCTCGGGTTCTGGGTGTCGCATGGATCAAGCCTGATCCAGCAGCAAATCACTACAAAGCGAGTTTGGGCCTACACCAAAGAAAGTGTTGTTTGCACCTCCCGGTCTCATCAAAGCAACCTGCCAGCAAACATCATCAATTGGTAAAAAATTCAACATGGTATCATAAAGCAAGACGATTCAGGGACATTTACTTAACTCAAAACCAGTTCTTAGTCTTCTTTCATTATCTTTACAGTTTTCTGTTGCCTACACAGTAAGTGACTGTGTAGGTGTGCTATTTTGACAGTTTTTTGTGTTTTGAAATAGGTGATAGAAAGTGTTAATCGAGGTTTCAAACCAGCATGTCAAGTGCAAGTCTGTCCACCCAGATTCCCAAACTAAATGGGAAAAACTGGGATAGATGGTATTTGCAAATGGAAGCCATCATTGGATTCCATGATGTTCTAGATATTGTTCAAGAAGGGGTTCCTGAGCTACCTGAGGAACCAACTCCTGCACAAACAGCTGAACACAAGGAAAATACAAAAAAGGATTGGAAGGCCCTCTATCTCATACACCAGGGGTGTGATGAGAGCAACTTTGACAGAATTAGAGGCATAAAAGTCTCTAAAACTGCCTGGGATCTCCTTGACAAATATTACAATGGGGCTGCCCCAGTCAAGGAAGAAAAACTGCAATCCTTAAGAAAGCAGTATGAGAACCTGAACATGCAAGAAAATGAAAGCATCACTGACTTCTTTGGAAGACTAAAGAAGATAACAAATGCAATGAGTCTCAATGGAGAGACTCTATCTAAATTAACTGTTTGTAAAAAGGTTCTTAGATCTCTAACAAGGAAGTTTGGCTTTATTGTAAACAGTATAGAGGACACTATCAAGCCAACAGATTTGAAGATTGAAGACCTTCAATGCATGCTGGAAGCAAAAGAAATCAGGCTGAATCTTTTGCTGGGTGAAACTGAGGAAGACCAAGCCTTGTTTGCAGGCAAAGGCAAGGGCAAGAAAGGCAACACCCAACCAGCCAAAGATTGGTCCAAAGGTAAGGGAGGAAAACCCATAGGTAAGGGGAATTCCTCCAAGAAAAACTTTGACTCAATAAGAAAAGGGACAAATCTAAGGTACAATGCTATAGGTGTGATAACTATGGGCATTATGCCAATAAATGTCCTACTAAGAAAAATAGTAAACCTACAGAATCTGAGGAGGAGGCCAATGTGGCCAAGGAGGACTCTGACACTGAAAGCACACCTGTGGCATTCAGTATGATTTCTGACTATGAAAATGAGACAAAAACTTACAGCAATAAGAATGAATTAGAACCTAAGGCTGAAACTAGTGTGTAGCGACCGAAAAATCCGGAGGAGGGATTCTTCGAAGTTCTTGAATGAAGCCGCCACCAAAGTTTAGTTTAAGGGCAAACATTGGAAAATCCCTATTGAATGGATAAAGGGGGTTTGCGGACCAGGTTTAGGCTCGGGAGTCGTTTATGCGTAGGGAAGGTATTAGCACCCTACGACATCCTTCCTAAGGAAGGTTACCTTTTAACTAAATGTGCAAACATTTGTTACATCAAAAATAATGTTTTTACCCTTATACTAATAATAAGAAAAAGACTCACGAAACGGTTAGTTATTTTTTGTACTTTTTGAGAAAAATGAGAGAAATGAATTTAAAGGAAAAACAAAGGTTTTTTTATTAGTGCAATTGACAGAGGTCGGCCGCCCTCTGGTCCTACGTATCTCCTGGTAGAGAATCAAATCGCACGTAGTTCTTGGTAGAAAATGTTTGTGTGTTTGGTGTTTTTTAGGTATTTTGAAATAAGGATAGGCATTTGGTAATGACCAAACAAGTGAAACTCAGAGTGGTCGTCGCTCAATAGCTCGTTTGAAAACTAAAGCTGTTATTAACGGTCAAACGAGCTAAGCTCAGAGTGACCATTAGTAACGAACCATGTCTATGTTTAGGAAAACATTTATTCGTTATTTGGAAAAAAATAGGTTTGTGAAAGAAAACATTTATTTAGGGAAAAGGAATTTTTTTTAAAAGAGAAACAGGGGGTGCTGTTAGAAAAAGGGGGGTGCAGTTAGCAGCAGGGTGTTGTATTTTAAAAGGGGGGTGCGTAAAGCAGAGCCCAACTCGCAGCCCACGAATTCTGGGCCTTCAAGGGGGGGCGCTGCTAATGGAAAAAGGGGGTGTGAAAAGCGATCTGAAATAAAAATGAAGTTAAAATAAAATGGAAATGATCAGCATATAAAAGGGATGTTTAAAAGAAAACTGATGCAACCCTAATTCCCATCTCCATCCCTTAGCGTCGTTTCTCACCCCAAGATTCAGAGAGAGAGAGAAAGTTTTGGAGAGAGAGAGAGGCATTTCGGTGAGGGAGAGAAAGGAGATCTACGAGAGAGAGAGAAAGGAGAACAGCGTGAGAGAGGTGAGGGAGAGAAAAGAGGAACGAAAGAGAGGGAGAGAGGAGAGACACGGCGAGGGGAGAGAGAGAGACGGGACAGTGGCGGGCTGACTGCGGCGGTGCTCACGGCGAGGAGGTGGGCACCGGCGGTTTGACAACCGAGACTGGTACGGCAACGCGACGGAGGGGGGTTTCGCGAACGCGACGGCGACTGTGAACATACGGTGGTGGGTTGACGACGGCGTGTTCAAGCCAACGGCCACCGTCTACGGTGGTCGGAGTCTAAGGGGTGAGTTCCATTCTCTTTTTTTGTTTTTACTGTTCTGCTTGTTTCCTCTTGTTCTCTATCCTGTTCTGATTTTTTGCTTCCTAATTTATTTCTAGTTAAACCCTAATTCCTTTTACTGTTTTTTTTGTACTGATTCTAAATGTTTTGGTACTGGTTCTTCCCATTTTTAGAGTCATTGATTTTGTTTTAAATTCTATCATTTTCCTTTGTTTGACCCACTTTGGTACTGATTCTGTCCTGCTATTTTAACACGTTTTCCACCTCTCCAACAAGAACAGTGTTATCCTTTATTATTGAAAACAAAAGTAATGAAACCAAAAATTCTCTTGTTAGTTTTCTGGAAAATAAACCTGCATCCTTTGCCTGTGCTATTTCTGTTAACAATATCCTATAACTACTGTTATCTACACTATATATATGAACAAGGTATTAAGCTACATTATAAGCAGGTAAAAGAAAAGATTTAAGCTTGTATTCTCTACATTTAGAATTTAAAAACAGTGAGTAAAAAAGGAAATAACAAAACAAGTGCATAACTGAAGAATAGATTTAGCCAACCTGTTTTTTACGAATAGCTCTTTTCTTGCTACTGCCCAAAAAATCGACCCCTACCTATTAATCTACTGCTCCTATTTTCACTGTGTGGCTCCTCCTTTTTCTACTATTTTAGAGCACTCACGTTCTTTGTTTATGAGCAAAGACTCTGAGTTGTTGATTATTTTGTGTCAAGGACTCAGCACCCCCCTCTTCCCTGTTACTACTCACTTGCATTTATAGTGAAAATTTTGGTGTAGGTGTGGGTGCAAAGCAGTGCATCAAATCTCATGGAGACAAAGGTACAAACTGTCTCTGAAACACAAGCAGCAGGAGGGCAGATTGCTTTTGCTCAAAATGGGAAGAGCAAAGAGACAAAGAAAAAGGGAAATGAGCTAGACTCTTGAAATAAGGGAACTGAACAGCAACAACACAGCACCACTCTCTTTCTTTGTATTTTGTTTTAAACATTTGTACTATTTTGCTTTTGATTTTTTTGTTGTCTATATGTGTAGCAAAAGTTGACTTATGTATTTGTACCAAAAGAAAAACTGTTTATAATAAAAAAAAAGCATTTATTCACAATATAATTTTTATTAGATTTTTATAACAAAATTAAAATGATAACAACGACGATAAACATATGTACACGACGAGACGCGAACGCGCATCCACAACGAGAATACGCGAATTCACGTACTAAAATAAACAATCGTACACAACGAGACGCGAACACGCGTTCGCAACGAGGACAAAAATGTGTACATTATTAAAAATCGCACGCGCGCACAATGAGAAGTAACACGCATATACACGACTGGGAACGACACACAAAAATAATATTTTGGATTTTTTAGTTTCAAATTAGCCGGACAAAATTAGGGTATGACAGCTGCCCCTCTTTATTTATATTTTACTAGGAAACATGAAGGGTTTTCGAATTTCTCGAGTAAAATAGAAATAAAGATAAAAAGACACTAATTTTGTCAAGACTATTTTTTAGAAATTTTTGAAAGATGATGGGTTGACATAGAATAAAAAGTAAATAAGGGTCACCGGGGATCTGAAGGAGCACTGGGCTCTGATGGTCTAATTCGCAGTCGATGCTTGGCGCATTGATTGGAGTTAAACTGAAGGACCAATAAGGTCTGAAGGGCATGCCTAAGCCTGATGGACCCATGGGTCTGAAGGAGCGCAAACTAGCAACGGTATTAGTAAAACGGTCTGTTTGGGGGGGGCCTTTTTCGAGCGGCCATGGGGGCAAGGTCAGGTCGTTGACCTGATTTGCGCACCTCGAAGGACGTGCACTGTGTTTTTTTTTTAGGCGGACACAGCTAGTCTGAAGGGCCTGGGGCCGGATGATCCGTCGGTTGCTCGATAACGCGACGTGCGATCTGGATTGAAGGACCATTGTTGGTCTGAAGGAGCGCTTGGGCTCTGAGGGACCGCTGGGGGTCTGAAGGAGCGCTTGGGCTCTGAGGGACCGCTGGGGGTCTAAAGGAGCGCTTGGGCTCTGAGGGACCGCTGAGGGTTTAAAGGAGTACTGAGATTCTGAATTTTAGTATGAGACCAGCGCTTGGAGCACTGAATTTGAGGGAACAAACTATTGGGATTGGTACATGGCGTACCTGCCTAGAACATACCTAATGAATGCTTTTACCTGAGACGGGAAAAGCTATCTACATTTGGCATGTCTAAAAATGCAATGAATGATGTATGCGTGCAATATAGGTATGTGAAATGGTAGGTGTCCGAAGGGATGAATGAAACGTGGCAGATGATGTGAGTTGAAGTTGATGGGACATGGAGGTTGACAAACAACATATGTGAATGCAGATAAGATATGAATGTGATTGTGCTGATTAATTCTGGCGGAATGATGAATATAATGAGCGATTTTTCTTTTTGCCTTTTTTTTTATTATAATGAGTGTATGAAATGAGAGTGCGAATGTGATGCAAATGTAATGCTTCGATGCAAATGTCATGGTGAATAAAAGGAAACACATGAATGCATAGGAAATGATATGATTGGTGATGTAGAAAGCTTTTTGGCAACGATGAGACCGGCACTTGGCACGTCTATCGAAGCAAAGAAGTGTTATATGTGTGCAATGTGATGAATATGCGAAGCAAAAGTAAATGGACTACAAAAGGGTAACGGGTGCAATTGATAAGCCGTGTATGCGAATGCGAATGCAAATGCAAATGTACTGCTGGTTGCACGACGGGATGATTTATGCTTTGGTGGGAGTAACGGGTGCAATGTGGATGATTTTTGCCTTTTTGGCTTTCTCTCTTTTTTTCATGAATAAATGAATGAATGAATGAATGAATGAACGTGCACACCTAATGCTTAGATGAAGGGTTGTGGTAGCCGCATGAGTTGATGTTGTATGATGCAATGATTGGATGTTTGTTGAGATATGGGAGGTTTTTTTTTTTTTGTCTTTTCGCTTTATTGTCCTTTGGTATTTGATGAATGCATGAAATGAGAATGCGAATATGATAGGTATGTAATATTTTGATGCAAATGCCATGGTGAATAGGAGGAAGTGCATGAATGCATGGTGCGATGCTATGATATGATTGATTGGGATGCAGACAGACTTTGGGTAATAATGAGACCGACATTCGGCTTTTTATTGAAGCAATCCATGTTATGTACGGGTATGCATGTACGGATACGCAATGCGTAATGCGAAAGAAGAAAAATTGTGTAGGCAAAAACAAGTCGAATGTGAATGCATGTTCAATACTTGTGATGGGTATGATCAGATGCATGGTTTAATTCTAGAATAATGAGGACATGTATAATGCATGATTTGTTGATAACAACGCTTTTTGTTTTTGTAAGGATGCAAAATTGTTTGATGTGAAACGAAACTTTTGATGCTGGAAACAGAGAGCTGAACGTTTTGAATTGATCGTTCCTTGGAAGAAAAATTTTTGATGGCTTGGACTTGAACTCTGGTAAGCTCAAGATTGTCATCTTGAAAAGTGTGGCTTGCAGCAATGTATTAGTGCTCTCTCTAGAGATTGAGATGTGTATTTGCAGATGGGTTCTCATTTGGTTATGATGACCCATGATGACTAAGCTTTCAAGTCTAAGAGGTTAACTTAGAGGGATTGTCATTATTGTGTGTCTCTCTCTTTGAAGCATTTGCTTAATAAGTATAAAAAACAGTGTGAATGCAAACGAATGTGCCAGTTGACTCAGGGTTCAAGAAATGTAGGGCATAGTCAAGTGTGACACATGAGTGGAGTGGAGGATGAGGTTTATTGGCTCAAACTTATGAGAGATAAGCTTGCCCCAAGGTAGAAATGTTTGACTGCCCCAATTTTGACTTCAAATAGTGGGGAGTGAAACAGTCTGCCTTTGTCTAGGGAGGACGATGACAACCAAGGATATAGACTGATTGAGGGATTGGGAAATATGCTGGTATTGAGGGTGACAAGTGACTAGGAATGAATGGAATGAAAGGCAAAAGGATTCTTTCGGCCCAAGGGATATGATGCCCCGGTCTACAAGAGGACAAGGTTGCCCCAATCCATGAAAGGTGAAGATTGCCCCCTCTCGATTGTGACAGGGGTAAAGTTAGAATAATGGGTTGGAAATTAGTCTGGTACGACTATATGAACGGGGTGAAAGACGAGGGTATTTTGGGGATGTTAAAAAATCTCCCTGAGTTTGAGTGGAATGGAGGGTGGGGGATTGCCCCATTTTGATATGATAAGTCAAGTAACTGCCTTAGTAGGGATTTGTGGTTTTCCTTGGGAAGGAGTCCACAAGCTAAGACAGTCGAGAGTTTTTGGTTCGATGAAAATTCACTTTGTTGATGATCACTGTTATATTCTCTTGATGATCTTCGAGCGTGCAAGCCCTTTTAAGTTTTTTTTTCTCTTATTTTCTTTTGTAATAAAATTTTTCTCTTTGTTTTTTTTTTTGAGCAAATAAATTATTCTGATTATTTTTTTCCTATAGTATAGGTTTTGAGAAAAATGGAAGCAACCAATCACTGATCAGAATAGGCCTTAGGATTGTAATATGGCTAATGGCTAATGATTCATGAAGGAAATGATTACTTTGCTCCTGAGGGTGTTCGGGGTTGGTTGAGACAAAGAATCTTTTATGCGCTTCATGGTAGAATGAACCTGTTTTAGGGTTGTAGCGCATTTGAGGGTTTATGGAGGATAGGACGCTTAGGCCAAAGGAAGTGTTTGAGGGTTTATTTCAGACAATGATCTTCGATGGTGTGAAGTGTCAGCTCACAAATTCTACTTTTTTGGTTTTCAGGATTTTTCAATCCTCTTTTTTTTGTGATTTTTCTTTTTTCCTTTCGAGCTGAGCGGGCTGTTAGACATGGGATTGATCCTTGTCTAAGGTGTTTGAAAGATTTTTGATTTTTGGCTCGAAGTGGGTAGCAAAGGGCATTTCTCTTTTTTGGATTTTTGGATAAAGGAAAATGGCCAAACTCCAATTCAAATCATGGTTGCTTATTTTCTTGAAATCGTAACTATGGGACAAAACTTCATTTTAATATATTTGCTTTTCTTTATTTATTATTTTTTATGCCCTAATTTTTGCTCAGGCTGCTCTTGCGAGTTTTCAACCTAACGGGCTTTTCTTTTTTTGGATCTCTTTTGTGTTTTTTTTTTACTCAAAGGACTTGCACGAGTGTTTAGAATGCTAGCAGAAAATCTTAGTGATCATTACTCTGCCCCAGTATGGAGCGTACAAAATGTTGTTCATGAAATTCCATCACTGGGGGAAGTGAATGTAATACTCTCGTGGGGACTGGGCCTTTTATGGATGGTTGGGTCTGGTTTTGGAAATGGCGGAAAGATGGGGGTAGTATAACTGACTCAAACAAGGGTAAGCACACGTGTCATGTTAGTTTATCTTGCAAATGCTTCGTGGAGAGTTAACACCGCTTAAGATTGAACAATTTAAATTGTTAAAACCACACAAGTTAACAAAATAGACATTTAAGCTTCTTATCACTGGTGTGAGATATATGTTGGCTGGTGTCCTTAGTGGGGCACGCAGTGGCCAAGGGTCAAGCCTATGATATGGTCAATATTGTAGTGATCATGATAGTGAATGAGTTATTGGTGAATTCCGTTGAATGGTTAAGTGGGTGGGTGGTTTCCATAAATGTGGTAGGATGAAGAGTGAAGAACTTGTTGTTGGTGAATCAAGTTAGGGTATGGTCACATTTTCCAAGGAAGAGGAATCAATTAAAATATATTTTCAAGAAGGCTTCGTCTCTCATCAAACAGCATGTCAAAAAACTTATGAGTTTCCTTTTTTATTTTTTTGGAAAAATTATTTGAATAAAGCAGAATTCATGAACATATGGATGTTGTACACAGACAATGATGGAATGCATAATGATACCTTAAGCAAGTGTGTGATTTTTTCATTTTTTTATTTTTTAAAGTTCAACTAGAGTGAGAGGCTAACAAAAGAACAAAAAAAAACTATTGGATGATGGATAATGCAAGAATAGAAGAAAATGAAGCAAATCCTAATTTTGTTTTAATGCATGTGAGAGGATTAACGCCCTTGAGATGGATGCGAGAGGAATAAATGACTTTTGTTTTTGTTCTTTATGACGCATGAAGGAACTGTTTTTGAGATGCATGAGAATGAATGACTTTTGTTTTTGTTTCTTCATGATGCATGAAGAGGAGTAATGAAATAATGAATGAATGTAATTTTTTTTTAATATCGAGGTGATATTATTTTCTCATTTTTGGCGTGTGGCTTATGCAAGATGAAGTAAAATAAAAATATGATATTTTGTTATTTTCTGGATGATGAGATGCATGTTGGTACCATGATAATGAAAACAATGACCGTATTCTATTATGAATGCATGATAATTTTTATTTTCTAGTTGAAAGACTAACTATGCTCACGCAACAAGAATAATCAAGTTAGACGCACCTCGTGTCCTAATGCATGAAGGAACACATGGTGAAAAATGACGAAAATGCAGATGCGAATGCATGAAATGCGTGCATGAATGATCACTTGGAAAGGTCAGTTATTCTAAATGATTTTTGGAGACAATGCGGCACGTGACCGATGCAGAGCCCCTTTCATGTATCAGAATGAAATGCTAAATACGTATCTATGAATGATACGAAAATGATGACGTAATTTTGAAAAATGCATGTTGAAACGGTATATAAACGATGTGTGGATGAAATGGCGTATGGATGATTTAATGAAACAACAGTTTTTGGATGAGTGAAAAGGTGCGTGAATGCTATGCATTTCATGATGTTGCAAATGATGAAATGCCTATACTATTTGATGATGGAAATGCATGCTAAATGAAATATCCAATCACAATTTTTTCAATTGTGATCATGTTTTTATTTTTTTCTTTTTCGCGAAAAGAAAGAAAAATGCAATATATGAATGAACGAATAATGTTGCCTGATGCAGATGCAAGGAATGTGAATGAATGATCGCTTGAAAAGATTGACTATCCGAAATGATTTTTCGGAGGAAATGCAATAGGATGATGATTGATGCAAGAAGGTGGCATTATTTTATTATTTTTTATTTTGCATGTCAGATGACTAATGCGTTTTTTTATTTTTCTATGCATGAAGAGGAGTAACGAATATAGTATATCTTTGAGTATGCAAGATGATGAAAGTTGGAGGATGATATGCATGTTAGTACCATGAGAACGAGATGTATATGAAAACAAGTGACTCGTTCTATGATGATTTTTTATTTTCTAGCAAAATATAATGCCCATGATGATAGACATGTATGAAAAAAATGCGAATGCATGTATGCATGAAGAAATAAATGTTTGATCCTAATGCAATTGTTTTTATTTTTCGAGAGGCAGTGCAACATGCATGCAGACTCTTATTTTTGATTTATTGGATGACGAATGATACAAATATAATGAAATGATTTTTTTTGTTTTATTTGGGAAATGACACATGAATATGGAATTGTTGCATTTAAACTAGGATGACCACATGAGGGAAATGATGTATGAATGTTATGTTTTTTTTTTAAAATGTAATTCAAGACTTTATGAATGATGTGGTATCTACACTGTGTGATCATGACTTTGAATGATTATGAATGAATGTCGGTGCCTATGATGCCATTGCCTTTTTTTTTGTGTGCGAGGAAACAAAATGCATGACACTTGCAGCGACTTTTTTTTTTAATGCGTGGAAAAGAGTAATGAACATAACTTTTGTATTTTTGGTGTAGGATATGCAAGATGAATGCAGTTTTGAAAAAAATGATATCTTTATTTTTTTTTATATGACAAGATGCGTAATAGTGCAGTAACAATGAAATGCTTATGGAAGAATGGTTTTAGTATGAATGAATGGTGATTTTTTTTTATGTGTTTTCTTTGAATAAAGTATAATGCATGAACACATGGACCTTTGTTGTACATGAGCCACAATGGAGATGAATGAAATGCGTGATGGTTTATCTTTTTTTTTTTATGCTTCAACTAAAATAAAAAGCTAACAAAATGCTATTGGGTGATGAATGATGCAGTAATGAAGAAATTTATAATTTTTGTTTTGACGCATGTTGAAGGACTAATGCATTTGAGATGGATAGGAATAAATGACTTTTGTCCTTGTTTTTTATTTTATGATGCATGAAGATGATGCAAATAAATTTTTATAGTAGCAATGCGATGTATGCGTATGACAGATGATGCAACTAGGATAAAATGATGCATGTATGGAGAAATTTCGCATTTGGACTATGATGACAATATGAGCGAAATGTTATTGAATGTCTCATGCAATAATGATGTTGCAAATGACAAGATGCCTACACTATTTGATGATTTTTTTCGATATTTATGAATTATGAATATATGATGAATGGTACGGTAGGGAAATGGCAATGTGATGCATATGATGAAAAAAAAAATGATCTTATTTTATGATAATTTTTTGTATGATGAATGAAAGGAATGATGTCGTCTCGTATGCATGCAAGTGAAGGAAGCATGAAATTTTTTTGAGTGATTTTAATTTTGGAGAAAAACTAACCAGATTGATAGAGAGGGTAAGTATAGTGCCCCTGTGTCCTAGGTGGGTCATGTCTAAATTGGGATTTTCAACATGATCTAGGGTCACTTATGTGATCAATCTCTCAGGTGGCTCTATTCACTTTCTCACAAAGGTCTCCAGAGCGAAAATCCCCTTCATGATATGATCCACAACGATAGCGAGCTACCTGGTGTGGGATACCATGAAAGAGCGTACTCTGGTTGAGACTTTCATGAGAGTCAGACAGATAAAATCCAGAATGACTGTCACTAATAATCTCCACTCGTCCTAGGTTATTTGCAGACCCGGGTATAGGGCCCCACTCGAAGGTGTGTGCAAAAGTGTAAGTGAGGTGTGTGATGAGAGCACAATACCTAAACTAACCAAACTGGACAAGATGTACAAAAATAATAACAAAAAAGGTCGTCTACCCTAAGGTTCAATGATATAAGGAAATGCTAATAAATAAATAATATAAGAATAAGGGTAAAAACAAAATATTAATAAAATTAACAAATACTTACACATTTAGTTAATTTGGCTTGACTCTCTTAATTGTCCCCAGTGAAGTCGCCAGCTGTAGCGACCGAAAAATCCGGAGGAGGGATTCTTCGAAGTTCTTGAATGAAGCCGCCACCAAAGTTTAGTTTAAGGGCAAACATTGGAAAATCCCTATTGAATGGATAAAGGGGGTTTGCGGACCAGGTTTAGGCTCGGGAGTCGTTTATGCGTAGGGAAGGTATTAGCACCCTACGACATCCTTCCTAAGGAAGGTTACCTTTTAACTAAATGTGCAAACATTTGTTACATCAAAAATAATGTTTTTACCCTTATACTAATAATAAGAAAAAGACTCACGAAACGGTTAGTTATTTTTTGTACTTTTTGAGAAAAATGAGAGAAATGAATTTAAAGGAAAAACAAAGGTTTTTTTATTAGTGCAATTGACAGAGGCCGGCCGCCCTCTGGTCCTACGTATCTCCTGGTAGAGAATCAAATCGCACGTAGTTCTTGGTAGAAAATGTTTGTGTGTTTGGTGTTTTTTAGGTATTTTGAAATAAGGATAGGCATTTGGTAATGACCAAACAAGTGAAACTCAGAGTGGTCGTCGCTCAATAGCTCGTTTGAAAACTAAAGCTGTTATTAACGGTCAAACGAGCTAAGCTCAGAGTGACCATTAGTAACGAACCATGTCTATGTTTAGGAAAACATTTATTCGTTATTTGGAAAAAAATAGGTTTGTGAAAGAAAACATTTATTTAGGGAAAAGGAATTTTTTTTAAAAGAGAAACAGGGGGTGCTGTTAGAAAAAGGGGGGTGCAGTTAGCAGCAGGGTGTTGTATTTTAAAAGGGGGGTGCGTAAAGCAGAGCCCAACTCGCAGCCCACGAATTCTGGGCCTTCAAGGGGGGGCGCTGCTAATGGAAAAAGGGGGTGTGAAAAGCGATCTGAAATAAAAATGAAGTTAAAATAAAATGGAAATGATCAGCATATAAAAGGGATGTTTAAAAGAAAACTGATGCAACCCTAATTCCCATCTCCATCCCTTAGCGCCGTTTCTCACCCCAAGATTCAGAGAGAGAGAGAAAGTTTTGGAGAGAGAGAGAGGCATTTCGGTGAGGGAGAGAAAGGAGATCTACGAGAGAGAGAGAAAGGAGAACAGCGTGAGAGAGGTGAGGGAGAGAAAAGAGGAACGAAAGAGAGGGAGAGAGGAGAGACACGGCGAGGGGAGAGAGAGAGACGGGACAGTGGCGGGCTGACTGCGGCGGTGCTCACGGCGAGGAGGTGGGCACCGGCGGTTTGACAACCGAGACTGGTACGGCAACGCGACGGAGGGGGGTTTCGCGAACGCGACGGCGACTGTGAACATACGGTGGTGGGTTGACGACGGCGTGTTCAAGCCAACGGCCACCGTCTACGGTGGTCGGAGTCTAAGGGGTGAGTTCCATTCTCTTTTTTTGTTTTTACTGTTCTGCTTGTTTCCTCTTGTTCTCTATCCTGTTCTGATTTTTTGCTTCCTAATTTATTTCTAGTTAAACCCTAATTCCTTTTACTGTTTTTTTTGTACTGATTCTAAATGTTTTGGTACTGGTTCTTCCCATTTTTAGAGTCATTGATTTTGTTTTAAATTCTATCATTTTCCTTTGTTTGACCCACTTTGGTACTGATTCTGTCCTGCTATTTTAACACGTTTTCCACCTCTCCAACAAGAACAGTGTTATCCTTTATTATTGAAAACAAAAGTAATGAAACCAAAAATTCTCTTGTTAGTTTTCTGGAAAATAAACCTGCATCCTTTGCCTGTGCTATTTCTGTTAACAATATCCTATAACTACTGTTATCTACACTATATATATGAACAAGGTATTAAGCTACATTATAAGCAGGTAAAAGAAAAGATTTAAGCTTGTATTCTCTACATTTAGAATTTAAAAACAGTGAGTAAAAAAGGAAATAACAAAACAAGTGCATAACTGAAGAATAGATTTAGCCAACCTGTTTTTTACGAATAGCTCTTTTCTTGCTATTGCCCAAAAAATCGACCCCTACCTATTAATCTACTGCTCCTATTTTCACTGTGTGGCTCCTCCTTTTTCTACTATTTTAGAGCACTCACGTTCTTTGTTTATGAGCAAAGACTCTGAGTTGTTGATTATTTTGTGTCAAGGACTCAGCACCCCCCTCTTCCCTGTTACTACTCACTTGCATTTATAGTGAAAATTTTGGTGTAGGTGTGGGTGCAAAGCAGTGCATCAAATCTCATGGAGACAAAGGTACAAACTGTCTCTGAAACACAAGCAGCAGGAGGGCAGATTGCTTTTGCTCAAAATGGGAAGAGCAAAGAGACAAAGAAAAAGGGAAATGAGCTAGACTCTTGAAATAAGGGAACTGAACAGCAACAACACAGCACCACTCTCTTTCTTTGTATTTTGTTTTAAACATTTGTACTATTTTGCTTTTGATTTTTTTGTTGTCTATATGTGTAGCAAAAGTTGACTTATGTATTTGTACCAAAAGAAAAACTGTTTATAATAAAAAAAAAAAGCATTTATTCACAATATAATTTTTATTAGATTTTTATAACAAAATTAAAATGATAACAACGACGATAAACATATGTACACGACGAGACGCGAACGCGCATCCACAACGAGAATACGCGAATTCACGTACTAAAATAAACAATCGTACACAACGAGACGCGAACACGCGTTCGCAACGAGGACAAAAATGTGTACATTATTAAAAATCGCACGCGCGCACAATGAGAAGTAACACGCATATACACGACTGGGAACGACACACAAAAATAATATTTTGGATTTTTTAGTTTCAAATTAGCCGGACAAAATTAGGGTATGACATAGTGTATCTGATATTAATCTAAGTATAAACTCAGATTATGTTGTTTTAGTAGTTACTACAGGGAATGGTAATACTATAATTGAATTATGGTACCTAGACTCTGCATGTTCTAATCATCTAACAGGTAATAAAGAATAGTTGGTGGACTTCAACCCAAACAAGAAGACCACTATTAAATGTGCAAGTAACAGATCTATTAAAGCATCAGGTATGGGTAATGTAATGTTCACAAAGGATGATGGACAGGTAGTTATTATCCATGATGTATACCATGTTCCTGGCATAAGCTGCAACTTAATCAGTTTAGAAGAATTGATTGAAAAAGGTTTTTCGATAATCATGAAGGATTTAAAACTGACTGTTTTTGACACTAAGGATAAACCAGTTTTAACAAGTCCTCTAGCCAAAAACAGAACTTTCAGGACTAGTATTAGCACATCAACAACTGAGTGTTTTAGTGCTACAACTAGTACTGAAAGTGAGCTTTGGCATAGAAGACTTGGGGACTTAAACTTTGGTAGTTTAACTAAACTGAGTGCTAAAGGTTTAGTTAAAGGTCTACCTAAGATTGAGGCGCCTAATGGGGTATGTACCACATGTTTAATGGGTAAACAGCCTAGAAACAAGTTCCAGGAAGAACTAGCTAATAGATCTAAAGACCTATTGCATGTTGTTTACTCAGATATATGTGGTCCTTTTGATGTTTTATCTCTTAGTAACAATAAATATTTTCTGACCTTTGTAGTTGAGTATTCTAGAAGACTGTGGGTGTATCTAATCAAAACAAAAGGAGAGGCCCTGTTGATATTCAAGCAGTTCCTAGAAATGTCAGAAAGGCAAAGTGGCAGAAAATTGAAGATCCTAAGGACAGATGGTGGTGGTGAGTATACTTCTGAGGAGTTTGAAGAATACTGCACCAGCAAAGGAATTGTTCATGAAGTTACCTCCCCATACACTCCACAACACAATGGAGTGGCTGAAAGGAGAAACAGAAGTCTACTTGACATGGCTAGATCCATGGTCAAACACAAAGGATTACCAAAGAATTTCTAGGGTGAAGCAGTCAACACTGCTGCTTACATCCTAAACAGATGCCCTACTAAAAGGATAGAAGGGAAAGTTCCAGAGGAAGTTTGGATGGGTGACAACCCAAGTGTGGCACACCTAAGGATTTTTGGTTCTCTATGTTATGGTCATATCCCAGATCAAAAGAGAAAGAAATTGGAAGATAAGAGCAAACCTCTTATCCTAATTGGGTACCATCCTACAGGGGCCTACAGGTTGTTTAACCCTATAAACAACAAAGTAGAGATCTCTAGGGATGTCACTGTGTTAGAAAATGAGCAATGGGATTGAAGCACTGCTGAACAACCTAATTCAGGTCAGTTTTTTGAGCAAGAAGGCACAAATTCTACACCTGAAGTACTCCATCAGAATGATGAAGACAATTCTGACTTTGAAGATATGCCTGATATGCATACTCCAGATCTGCCTCCTCAAAATGAGGAGCCTGAAACTCCAAGTCCAGAACCTGTGCAACCATAATTGGCAAGAGGGCAGAGGTTGAGACAACCACCCAGAAGGTTGGCAGATTTTGAACTTGTGAGTGACAGTGAAGTAAGTGAAGAGGGAAACCTCATTCACTATGCCATGCTAGCTGATGCAGAACCTATAGACCACTATGAGGCTCTAAAACAGGAAAAGTGGAGATTGGCAATGGTTGAAGAGCTGAACTCTATTGAGAAGTATGGTACTTGGTCTCTAACTCAGCTACCTAAGGGAAAGAAAGCCATCAGTGTGAAGTGGATCTTCAAACTGAAGCTGGATCCTAAGGGTGAAGTTGTAAAATACAAAGCTAGGTTGGTGGCTAAAGTTTTTCAACAGAAAGAAGGCATTGACTACACTGAAGTGTTTTCCCCAGTTGCAAGGCACGAAACTATAAGGTTGGTGACTGCCCTAGCTTGCAACAAAGGGTGGGAACTTTACCACATGGATGTTAAATCAGCCTTTCTGAATGGACCACTTGAAGAAACTGTGTTCATCAAGCAGCCACCTGGTTTTGAAGTTAAAGGCAAGGAGGATATGGTATTTCAACTACACAAGGCTCTATACGGGTTGAAACAGGCACCAAGGGCCTGGAACAAGAGGATAGACCTATTCTTTACTGAAAATGGTTTCACCAAATGTTCAAATGAGTATGGGGTCCATGTGAAGGGAAACTTACAGGATTATCTCCTATTGGTATGCTTGTATGTAGATGATCTACTTGTCACAGGGAACTGTGCTAAGGAGATTGATTGCTTCAAAACCTCTATGAAACAGGAGTTTGAAATGATAGACCTAGGTAAGTTGACCTACTTCCTAGGGCTAGAATTTCTAAGAGTACCTGAGGGTATTATTTTACATCAACTTAAATATGCTAAAGAGATTTTGGCAAGGTTTGAATTGGCAGAATGCAACTCTGCCAGCAATCCAGCAGAGGGTGTATTGGGAAGAAAGGAAGTTGAACTGGGTTGTAAAGTGGATGCTACTTACTACAGGCAAATGATTGGTTGTTTAAGATATCCGTGTCACAGCAGACCAGATATCTTATTTGCTACAGGTATGGTAAGTAGGTTCATGAATGAACCTAGGCAAATATACTTAAATGCTACAAAAAGAATACTGAGGTACATCAAAGGTACACTCAATTATGGTATTTTCTTCCCTAAGAGATATGATGATAACAAGCTAAGCCTAGTGGGTTTCTCTGACTCTGACTGGTGTGGAAACCATGTGGACAGAAGAAGCACCTCTGGGTACCTCTTTAAGTTTCAAGGAGCTTCCATATCTTGGAGCTCCAAGAAACAGAATATTGTGGCTCTGTCCTCCTGTGAGGCAAAGTATGTCGTTGGGTGTGCTACTGCAACTCAAGCAGCATGGCTGGAAGAATTGATAAAGGGGCTACAGGTTGACCTAAATCAACCCCCTACATTGATGATAGACAACAAGTCAGCACTTAGTCTAGCAAGGAATCCTGGTTCACATGGCAAAACCAAACATATCCAAGCAAGGTTTCACTACCTAAGGGAGCAAGTAACCAATGGAAGGCTACAAGTTGAGTATTGTTCTACAAATGACCAGCTAGCTGACCTATTTACAAAAGCTCTCAAAGGAGAAACTTTTGTGAAACTTAGAAGAGAGATTGGACTGGTTACTTTCTAACTAAGAAAGCAACCTTAAAGCTACTCTTGGGGGCTTGTCTCAAGTATTTTTTTTCAAAAAGACTATTCCAGGGGTCTGTCCTGATGATTTCCTATCTCTATCTAAGTTTCCACTATCAGTTTTAGGGTTCCTAAGTATAGGTTTTTGAAATTAAGGGAAGGTGTTGGTTTTAATTTTCAAAAAACCTAAGTTGGTTGTAAGCCAATGGCTATATTAGTTAAAAAGCTGTTGGTGATCTTTTTGTTATTTACAAGTGGTTACTATGCCTAACAACTTGTAACTACCCTTAGAAGTTTGTTAAAACAAATTTAACAAACTGCATTTACATTGTATATATAGTTGATAGCAGAATGTAAAATAGAGAGTTAATACAATAAATTTTCTTTTCAAAACTTTACAGTATATACCCTAAGTCTTCTGCTTCCTCTCCCTGCTGTGATCACTCCCTTTGTTCAGATTTCTAAGAGTGCCGTGTGTGTCAATATCTTCAACAAGTGGTTGAAGACCAATCCTCACAAAAAAACAAGAGAAACAACAAAGTCAGTAATACGTTTTAAGAGTCTGAAAACAAAAAAAGGAAAGGAAAACAGAGAGAGAAGGGTGTGGGTTTTACCTGTTTCTCAAGGGAGAAACATTCTGATATCTGCTGGGTTCTTCAAAGCGTGAAGAACCATCTCTTACAACTCAGCCCAAAAAAAATAACAACAGAAAACGTGTTAAAGGGTTTCTGTGTGAAACAGAAACTAAAACAACAATCAAAGGTAAAGATCAAGCGTGATTTTACCTGTTGAAGCTTCTCAGAAGCAGATCCTTCAAGATCTGTACCTGTAAAGTGAAAAACAGAGTTAGGTTTTGTCGAAGCAAAAACCTAACAAAAAATAGTAAAGAAACGAGATTAAGGTTCAGAAATTACCTTCTGAAACTGCTAAAGGAAGCCTGTCATCAAGCTTCAAGTACCAGTAACAGAAGCTTCATCATCGAAGCAACATAAGCTCAGATCTCAGGTGACTCGGTGATCAATCCAAGTGGTTCTTCGCATCATCGTCATCAAGGATCATCATCGGTGGAGAGGGACAATCGTTTCACCGCATCATCACTGCTGGAGCAGCAAGTACAGTAAAACCCTAGAAAGGGTCTGAGAGAGAAGAAGAAGAAAGAACGAAGGATATTTTGTTTATTTTATCTCACACCTAGCAGGACAAGTCTAGATGAACAATTAAGTCGGGTGAGGTCAAACACAACCCGCGTGTTGCTACAGTGCTCGGGTTCTGGGTGCCGCATGGATCAAGCCTGATCCAGCAGCAAATCACTACAAAGCGAGTTTGGGCCTACACCAAAGAAAGTGTTGTTTGCACCTCCTGGTCTCATCAAAGCAACTTGCCAGCAAACATCATCAATTGGTAAAAATTCAACACTATGTAGGTCACGATATTTTTAGAAAAAATAATAAAAAAATTATTTAATCAAAAATTTTCTTTTATTATTCACTCTAATAATAAAAATATCATCTTATTTTTATTATCGAACCTTATGTTTTACTTATTTTTTGTTTGTATTTCAGTATTTGTATGTGTGTGCACTAGTAAAAATAAACAAATATTTAACATATCTTTTTTTTTTGACAAAAAATATTTAACATATCTACTCTCATGAAAAAACCAAAAAACATAATTCTAGGGGATGGCTTTGATATATTATACGTAGCTGTTAAGAACTGTTCATGGCTCTGTCCAAAAAAAAAATCTGTTCATGGAGAGTGATACTACTGCACTGACACAGCCTAATCTCTTTGGCCAAATATGTGGGAATAGATGTATTAACTCTCTAATATTTATCATCGATAATTAATATTTAAAACAATTATTCTTTATTTATAATCTACTATCTAACAAATTTACTATCTACTATAATCTATTATCAACTAAAATAATCAATTGAAACTACCAGATAACTGCACTGATTTATAAAAAACATGGGGATAACTGCAGTGATATATAAAAAAACACGGGATTAATATTTGCCACTGATAATTATAATTTTTGAAAACTTCTATCTAAAAAAACAAGAAGGCTTAATGACTATTTAAACTGATAAATATTTAAAATACATGCGACAAATATTTGTCACTAATACCTAAGTTCAAAATATAAGTTTTCACTAGCTTAGGAAAAAATATAAGTTCAAAATATGCCACCGGAGCTTGGTCCAATGTGTTGGTTTTAATTTTCAAAAAACCTAAGTTGATTGTAAGCCAACGACTATATTAGTTAAAAAGCTGTTGGTGATCTTTTTGTTAGTTACAAGTGGTTACTATGCCTAACAACTTGTAATTACCCTTAGAAGTTTGTTAAAACAAATTTAACAAACTGCATTTACATTGTATATATAGTTGATAGCAGAATGTGAAATAGAGAGTTCATACAATAAATTTTCTTTACAAAACTTTACAGTATATACCCTAAGTCTTCTGCTTCCTCTCCCTGCTGTGATCACTCCCTTTGTTCAGATTTCTAAGAGTGCTGTGTGTGTCAATATCTTCAACAAGTGGTTGAAGACCAATCCTCACAAAAAAACAAGAGAAACAACAAAGTCAATAATACGTTTTCAGACACTGAAAACGAAAAAAGGAAAGGAAAACAGAGAGAGAAGGGTGTGGGTTTTACCTGTTTCTCAAGGGAGAAACATTCTGATATCTGCTGGGTTCTTCAAAGCGTGAAGAACCATCTCTTACAACTCAGTCCAGAAAAAATAACAACAGAAAACGTGTTAAAGGGTTTCTGTGTGAAACAGAAACTAAAACAACAATCAAAGGTAAAGATCAAGCGTGATTTTACCTGTTGAAGCTTCTCAAAAGCAGATCCTTCAAGATCTGTACCTGTAAAGTGAAAAACAGAGTTAGGGTTTTGTCGAAGCAAAAATCTAACAAGAAACAGTAAAGAAAAGAGATTAAGTTTCAGAAATTACCTTCTGAAACTGCTAAAGGAAGCCTGTCATCAAGCTTCATGTACCAGTAACAAGCTTCATCATCGAAGCAACATAACCTCAGATCTCAGGTGACTCAGTGATCAAACCAAGTGGTTCTTCGCATCATCGTCATCAAGGATCATCATCGGTGGAGAGAAGTGTTTCACCGCATCATCACTGCTGGAGCAGCAAGTACAGTAAAACCCTAGAAAGGGTCTGAGAGAGAAGAAGAAGAAAGAACGAAGGATCAGAAGCAACAAGAAGAAGACAACAGTTCTTGGTTTTCTGAGAGAAAACCTAATTTCTGTCTTTTAAACATCGGGTCAAACACAACCCGCGTGTTGCTACAGTGCTCGGGTTCTGGGTGCCGCATGGATCAAGCCTGATCCAGCAGCAAATCACTACAAAGCGAGTTTGGGCCTACACCAAAGAAAGTGTTGTTTGCACCTCCTGGTCTCATCAAAGCAACCTGCCAGCAAACATCATCAATTGGTAAAAATTCAACATGGTATCATAAAGCAAGACGATTCAGGGACATTTACTTAACTCAAAACCAGTTCTTAATCTTCTTTCATTATCTTTACAGTTTTCTGTTGCCTACACAGTAAGTGACTGTGTAGGTGTGCTATTTTGACAGTTTTTAGTGTTTTGAAACAGGTGATAGAAAGTGTTAATCAAGGTTTCAAACCAGCATGTCAAGTGCAAGTCTGTCCACCCAGATTCCCAAACTAAATGGGAAAAACTGGGATAGATGGTATTTGCAAATGGAAGCCATCATTGGATTCTATGATGTTCTAGATATTGTTCAAGAAGGGGTTCCTGAGCTACCTGAGGAACCAACTCCTGCACAAACAGCTGAACACAAGGAAAATACAAAAAAGGATTGGAAGGCCCTCTATCTCATACACCAGGGGTGTGATGAGAGCAACTTTGACAGAATTAGAGGCATAAAAGTCTCTAGAACTGTCTGGGATCTCCTTGACAAATATTACAATGGGGCTGCCCCAGTCAAGGAAGAAAAATTGCAATCCTTAAGAAAGCAGTATGAAAACCTGAACATGTAAGAAAATGAAAGCATCACTGCCAGCAAATCACATCAATTGGTAAAAATTCAACACTATGTAGGTCACGATATTTTTAGAAAAAATAATAAAAAAAGTATTTAATCAAAAATTTTCTTTTATTATTCACTCTAATAATAAAAATATCATCTTATTTTTATTATCGAACCTTATGTTTTACTTATTTTTTGTTTGTATTTCAGTATTTGTATGTGTGTGCACTAGTAAAAATAAACAAATATTTAACATATCTTTTTTTTGACCAAAAATATTTAACATATATATCTACTCTCATGAAAAAACCAAAAAACATAATTCTAGGGGATGGTTTTGATATATTATACGTAGCTGTTAAGAACTGTTCATGGCTCTGTCCAAAAAAAAAAAATTTGTTCATGGAGAGTGATACTGCACTGACACAGCCTAATCTCTTTGGCCAAATATGTGGGAATAGATGCATTAACTCTCTAATATCTAAAGTAGACAATTGAGCACACCTAACAGATTCATTAGTCAAAAGAAAATCATCATCATGCTCAGCTTGATCAATATCTAAAATTTTTTTTCGTCCCCACATGAGTTTCTCTTTTTCAGATAATCAAGCTTGCTTGTGAGTGTGCCTAATTTGAGTCCCAAATAGTATTCCTACACGTTCATTCATGATTAGGGTTGGAGCAACAGTTTTAAGAAAGGGATAACTATTGTTAGTTTAGATGACTCAAATAGATATAATAGGTGAAATTAGGTTAATTTTTATGACATGTGGTGACTATAACCATATTCTCATTCTTTTACGTTTTTACCGTTTTCATTTGGAAGTTACAACTTAAAAGCGTGACTAAATAACTATATTTTAATTTTCAAAAAAAAAATTTATTGGACTTTTCACTTGACACTCTTAAGTGTTAAATTCTCACCATTCAATCCATTTTCTCACTTTTTTTAATATTTCTCTTTCACTACACTATAAAGTCATTGGAGAGAAGCGACGTGTGAGCCAACTTGTTCTCATTATAACATTATAGACATTTTGTTCATCTACAATCACAAACTTTAAGATGACTAAACCATTAAATTTTTACTAGTTACAAGACAATTGGGAGGGGAAAAATATAACTTAATCAATAGAAGAACAAGTGCTACTATGAGCCCCTTTTTTACAACTTATTTTAAAGAATAATCAGTTTATTTAAAAAAATCTATTTTAGAAGTTTTCCATCATTTGATGCAGCTTTTTAAAAAATGAGAATCTAAAAACTGCTTCAAATGAGAATCTATTTTGATTAGTTTCTCATAAAAATCATTTTCCTAATATTGATTTTTTTAAAATAAGTGGTTTTCAGTAATGTTACACTAAAACAAAACAATTTCCCATTTTCATAAAAATCTCTAAAAACTAATTTCTAATTTTTTTACGGGACTAATATCTAAATTATTTAACAAAAAAATCAATTATTTTTTAATCCATAACAAACAGACCATGTATGTCAGTGTGATAGGCGGTTTAATTATGTTTTTTCGTCCTTTAATTATAGAAGTTTTTGTTTTCTTGGAAAAATATCTTTTTGCTTTTCATTTCTATATTTCCTAAATTTTATTTTTGTCCCAAGCAAAATTCTTTTTGTTTTTCGTTCCTTTAACAAATGTCTATTTTCGGAATTAGTCCTCATTTACTTCATGATTCATAAAATTTAGGGGGAATACTATTTTTCCTTCTTGATGATTTTTCCTTAGGGTGTGCCTTTTAAAACTAGTTGTAACATCCCCTAATTGGCTAATCTAATTAAATTAAATTAGCAAAGAAATTAAAGTGACTTTTGTAACGCCCAAATATTTAATTAAATTATTTAATTAAATTATTTAGGTATCCATTTATTCATTTATTTATTTCAGTTGGTGTAATTATATTAGCATTTGATTAAGAGGCGTATAATTGGATATTAGGAGGTGGTGTTAGTGATCGGGCTTAAGCTGGAGGAAAGCCCGTGATCCAAGAGCCCACTAGCTAGGCGCATAGGTGAAGTGCCTAGGCTAGGGTTTTGGCTCATTTTTGCGAATTGGTTGAGAAAAAGATAGAGAGGAGAGGAGAAGAAGTTCGGCGCATCCAAGGGAGGAGAAGAGAGGATTTCACGAATTCAAGGAGAAGAAGGAAGCTGTGTTGCTGAGGTTATTATTGGTGACTTGATCAAGAGGATTAGTGCTCTCCTACTATAAGGTAAGGGTTGGGTTCTTCCTTATAATGGGGTTTTATGATGGGGTTATGTGGGGATAGGTCCTATAATACCTCTTGATTGATTTTGATGTTTGATTTGGTGATAGTTGAATTATAACTAGGTTGAATTGAAATTTGGCTTGTTGGTGATTGTTGTGACTCTAAAAATTGGTGATTCGTTGTTGTTATAACTAATTGCATGCTAGGTGTTCGATAAATTGTTGTTTGGTGTGATGATTGACAATTCATGGTGAATGACATTGGTGGTTAATGATTGGTGATTTAAATTGGTGAAATAACTAAAATATAGACCCCTAGGGCGCCATGGGCGCCATTGTCCTAGATGTTGTTTTTGGCGCCCTGTGCCTGGGCGCCGTGCCTGACCCTGTTGCTTGGTGTTCTGTTGTTGTTTCTGGCGCCCTGTGCATGGGCGCCGTGTCTAGTGTGTGCCAGTGTGTGTGTGTGTTGCTGTGTCTTGGCGCAGGGGCGCCATGGGCGCCTGTTCCTGAGTTGTGTTGCGCGCTGTCTTGGCGCAGGGGCCCCATGGGCGCTGTTCCCGTGTCTGGTGCGTGTTCCTGTTCTGTGTTGCGTTTGTGTTGTAGGCTGTCTGGGCGCCAAGGGCGCCAATTCCTGTGCCATGTTGCGTTTTTGATGTGTTCTGGACTGTCTGGGCGCCAAGAGCGCCATCTCCTGCAGTGTTGCTAGGCGCCCTGCTCCTGGGCGCCAGGTTCAGTTATGTTTCCTGTTGCTGGGCGCCCTGCTCCTGGGCGCCAGTCTCCTGTGTTGCGTTTTCCTGCTAGGCACCCTGCTCCTGGGCGCCGTTTTCAGCATGTGTCTCAGTTTTTCCCCAATTTTGTTTTCAACATATCTTTTGACTCGGGAGTCCGATTGAGACGTTTCAAAATGTTTTGGAAAGCTTATTCAGAGGCCTAGCTGAATATTCTAATTTGAGGCAAAGTAATCAAATTTTCTGGAAATTGTTACCCGTTGGTTTAGACGTTAAATGTTGCCGTTTATAAAAAGGAAAATTGTCACGTCTCAATTATTTTGGAAAAATTGTCACGTCTCAATTATTTTGGAAAAATTGTCGTTGTCCCAAATATTTTGGAAAATTGTCGTTGTCTCCGGTGTTGGGAAAAATCATCGCGTCTCAAATGTTTTGGAAATTGTTGTCCTCTTGGTGTCTTGGTGCTGTTTGAGCTAGGTGTGAAGGCTCAAACCTTGGTGTTGTCGGGGCTAGGTGTGAAGGCTCCATCTCTTGGTGTTCCGTTGTTTCGGGCAGTTGGTGTTTCGGTGTCGTTGGGCTAGGTGTGAAAGCCCAATTCTGGTGATATTCGGTGATTGAGTTTGGTGTGTCACATTGTGACTAATTTTTGGTGAGTGTCTGTGTGCATTCATGGTGTCGCATACAGCATACGCATTTATTTTGGTGAAGGCCTTTGGTCTTGGAGCTGGGTGTGAAAGCTCAATTTTTCTAAAACTAGTGAGCCGGGTGTGAAAGCTCAATTTTTGGTGAATTGGTGAGCCGGGTGTGAAAGCTCTCAATTTTGGTGACGCCTCTATTTACGGGCAAAAATTTTGGTGATTTGGTACCACATGCATATGCCCGTTGGTGTGGGTTGCATTCACGCATTATCATGACATTTGGTGACTGATTGTGGTGTTCATATTTGACGTGTGTTTATGAATAGATGTGTGTAGTGGAACGGTAGATATAGTTGTCATATTCTAGCATATTTCCTATCATTTTACGCTATTATATTGGAGATATCTCACCCCTTCTGTTTGAATGTTACCCCTATGCGGTAACGTGCAGGTGATTGCGAGTGAAAGCCTAGTTACCTTCGCTAGTCTGAGTCGGTGTCCTTTGCTTTAATATGTAACACTCAAGGGGGGAAACGAACCTAGACTTTGGCTGTTGCATTTTACTATTTGGAGTCCATTCCGGACGTTATGATTTTATCATTTTGAAACTTATTTCTATTTCCGCTGCGTGGTGATGCATTTTTGACGATATGGTTAATTAAACTGGTGTTATGGGCTTCGTTCCTTTTCGATAAAGTGAATATATATCGCATGTGACGTTTTGAACTATTGATGAATGTGTGACATCTCTTTTCGAAGTATGAAATAATTTTTTTTGTAACTCTGATTTTATTAAATAATTATCGGGTAGAAAAGGGGTGTTACATTAGTGGTATCAGAGAAAAAGTTCGGTCTGTCCGGCCAAGTTGTCCAGTCGTAGTGTCAATTGACAATGGCGTGTTGTCAATTATATCTAACTGTTGGTTGTTTTGTAGCAAGTGAGTTGAAATGGCTGGGAGGAACGATGCTGCAATTGCTGCTGATTGTTGTAAGAAGTTGAATCTTGTATTGTCTGCTATGAATGGAGAGATGGTTGTCGACACTCCAGCTAAGGGGTCGGTAACTACCTCTCTAGTGTGTTCTCAGTGTCCCTTGTCGATCTTCGACAGAGACTTTGTTGTGGATTTTGTTTGCTTGCCGTTGAGCGTACTGGATGTAATTTTGGGCATGAACTGGTTGGGGCATGAACTGGTTGGAGCATAACCATGTTCGCATTGATTGTCGTCGCAAGTCTGTGAGCTTTGGAGAGGAAGAGTCTGGTTTGTTATCTGCTAGTCAGTTGCGGAAGTTAGCAAAGGAGGGAGTTCAGTTATTCTCGCTGATGGCATCGTTGTCTGTTGAGAATCAAGCTATCATTGAAGAGTTGCAGGTGGTGCGCGAATTTCCTGAAGTCTTTCCTGATGAGATTCCAAGTGTGCCGCTTGAGAGGGAAGTAGAGTTTTCTATTGATCTTGTACCCGGTACGAGACCTGTGTCTATGGCACCGTACAGGATGTCTGCGTCAGAATTGTCTGAGTTGAAGAAGCAACTTGAAGATCTGCTTGAGAAGAAGTTTATTAGGCCGAGTGTATCGCCGTGGGGAGCTCCTGTGTTGCTGGTGAAGAAGAAAGATGGAAGCATGAGGTTGTGTGTTGATTATAGGCAGCTGAATAAGGTGACCATTAAGAACAAGTATCCACTGCCGAGGATAGACGATTTGATGGATTAGTTAGTGGGTTCTCGAGTGTTCAGCAAGATTGATTTGAGATCAGGTTATCATCAGATCAAGGTGAAGGATGGAGATGTTTAGAAGACGGCTTTCAGGACGCGGTATGGGCATTATGAGTATTCGGTGATGCCGTTCGGTGTCACTAACGCGTCGGGTGTATTTATGGAATACATGAATCGTATATTCCATACTTACTTGGATCGGTTCGTGGTTGTGTTCATTGACGACATCCTGATTTATTCGAAGTCGGAGGAAGAGCATGCAGAGCATTTGAGATTAGTATTGGAGATCCTGAAAGAGAAGAGGTTGTATGCGAAGTTGTCTAAGTGTGAGTTCTTGTTGTCAGAAGTAAGTTTTCTGGGTCATATCATTTCTGGTAGTGGCATTGCTGTGGATCCGGCTAAGGTTGATGCCGTGATGCAGTGGGAGAGTCCGAAGTCGGCTACGGAGATTAGAAGCTTCTTAGGGTTGGCTGGTTACTACAGAAGGTTCATTGAAGGTTTTTCTAAGTTGGCCCTTCCGTTGACGCAGTTGACTTGTAAGGGTAAGGCTTTTGTGTGGGATGCTAGTTGTGAGGAAAGTTTCCTTGAGTTGAAGAAGAGATTGACGACGTCTCCTGTTTTGACGTTGCCAAATCCGGGAGAGCCATTCGTGGTGTATTGTGATGCTTCGAAGATGGGTCTAGGTGGCGTGCTTATGCAAAATGGGAAGGTGATTGCTTATGCGTCGAGGCAGTTAAGGATTCATGAGAAGAATTATCCAACGCATGATTTGGAGTTGGCTGCAGTAGTCTTTGTGTTGAAGATTTGGAGGCACTATTTGTATGGTTCCAGGTTTGAGGTGTTCAGTGATCATAAGAGTTTGAAATATTTGTTTCACCAGAAGGAGCTGAATATGAGGCAGCGAAGGTGGTTGGAATTGTTGAAGGACTATGATTTCGGTTTGAATTATCATCCAAGCAAAGCTAATGTCATGGCTGATGCTTTAAGTCGGAAGTCCTTGCATATGTCGGCAATGATGGCTAAGGAGTTAGAGTTGATCGAGGAATTCAGGGATTTGCGTTTGGTTTGTGAGGTGTCGCTCCAGAGTGTTAAGTTGGGTATGTTGAAGATTAATAATGAGTTTCTTGACAGTATCAGAGAAGCCCAGAAGTTGGATATCAAGTTGGTGGATTTGATGGTCGGGGATGATCAGCCTGAGGGTAGTGACTTTAAGTTGGATGCACATGGTGTTTTGAGATTCCGTGATAGGATTTGCATTCCTGAAGACGCAGAGCTGAAGAGAGCAATTTTAGAAGAGGGTCATCGAAGTAGGTTAAGTATTCATCTGGGAGCTACGAAGATGTATCAAGATCTGAAGAAGTTGTTTTGGTGGCCTGGTATGAAGCGAGATGTGGCGCAGTTCGTTTATGCATGTTTGACTTGCCAGAAGTCAAAGGTGGAGCATCAGAAGCCTGCTGGACTGATGCAACCGTTAGAAATTCCGGAGTGGAAATGGGATAGCATTTCGATGGATTTTGTAACGGGATTGCCTAGTACTGCGAGAGGATATGATGCAGTTTGGGTGATTGTTGACAGGTTAACAAAATTGTCTCATTTTGTTCCTATCAGCATCACGTATCCGGTGTCGAAGTTGGCAGAGATTTATATCAGGGAGATGGTGAAGCTTCATGGAGTTCCTAAGAGTATTGTTTCGGATAGAGATCCGAGGTTCACTTCAGATTTCTGGAAGAGTTTGCAAGAAAAGTTGGGGTCTAAGTTGAGGTTGAGTTCGGCATATCATCCTCAGACAGATAGTCAGTCAGAGAGGACGATTCAGTCAATAGAAGACTTGTTGAGGGCTTGTGTTTTGGAACAAGGAGGTTCGTGGGATTCCTACCTCCCACTGATAGAGTTCACGTATAACAATAGTTACCATTCTAGTATCGGGATGGCACCTTTTGAAGCATTAGATGGTCGGAAGTGTAGAACCCCGCTGTGTTGGTATGAGTCCGGAGAGAGTGTGGTGCTTGGACCGGAGATTGTTCGAGAGACAACTGAGAAGGTGAAGTTGATTCGTGAGAAGATGAAGGCGTCGCAGAGTCGACAGAAGAGTTATCATGATAAGCGTAGGAAAGATTTGGAATTTCAGGCAGGTGAGCATGTATTTTTGAGAGTCACTCCGGTGACCGGTGTTGGACGTGCCTTGAAGTCGAAGAAGCTCACTCCTCGTTTTATTGGTCCTTATCAGATTTCAGAAAGAGTCGGGAATGTTGCTTATAGGGTGGCTTTACCGCCTCCAAGATACAACCTTGAGGGAAGTCATCTTGCTGATTTGAATAGTTGGGGAAAGAAGTCAGCAACTCTAAGGGTGAGGATTCGAAGTAGTAGGAGCTGTGTTCTACCGGTTCAGTTTTGGTGTAGCGTGGATTCGAGTCCGGGACCGTTCGTGAGATTTCGGTTTCGTTGAAGTCAAGTCGTCGTCGTGTTCGTTTGTGATTTTCATCACAATACGGTGAGTTCTATACTCGCTTAGGGATGTCTTTGATGTTGAGTCATTTCAAATTCTGAAACGATATTGTTTAAATCCGCTTTGTGAAAACTTGACGAAAACCGTTTTATCGAAAAATTACTATGTTTATAACCGATTGCTTGATTTGATGATTGAATGAATGGATTGATTGTTTATCGCTTTCACTGGTCTGGAATAATAATTGTTATGTTAGGATATCGGTCGGAACGAAATCGGAATCGAAACGGACTTGGAAAAATGTCACGAAACCGGAAAATTGGCTACTGGCAAGGACGCACGGATCGTGCCTCACAAGGGCACGGGTTGTGCGCCTTGTTCGCAGCAGCCCAGGAAATGAAATTTTTACACAGCACGGATCGTGCGCCCCTGGGCACGAACCGTGCGTGACCTACGCAGATCAGCCTTTTAAAATTTTAAGACACGCACGGGTCGTGCGCCCTTGTGGCACGGACCGTGCGTCCTGTAAGATTTTCAAAACTGAAATTTAAGTGATACGCACGGGTCGTGCGCCTCTGGAGCACGGACCGTGCGGATCCTTCTGTTACCCTAACTCAAAATCCTTTTTAATCCGTTCCAAACGATTCCGATTCCTTTCCGATTAATTCCCCAATGTTTCCCAAGGATGGAAACCTACTTATGTCATGAAATTAAAGAAGTTTGAGGTAAATATCACAAGTTATAAATGTTAAGGAAATGTTAATTCACGGCAAAATACCTTCCTTCGTGGAAGGATAGACGGTACAGGACTAAATTCAAGACGGCCCATTGCGGGTACATGTATATATAATATATAATAAATACAAGAGGATAAGGGTGACGACCCTTAGAGGATTAGCATACTAGGGGAGGGGAAGTCATGAGCCCCAAAACCTAGACTCAAGAGGTTTCGCCCACTAGAAATAGCGGGATGGGTTCACCGAAGCCAAGAAGTGTCTATAAAATAGGTAGGCTGAGGTGTTATGCTAAAATCATGGAACAAAATATGATATGCTTCATGTGTCGCTTAGGAGGGCCATGAGCATACAGGTTACAAGAACTTAATATATTTCCACGTGGTTGCTTTTTAGGGCCACGAGTTCAAAGCAAAGCATAATGAACCGCTAGAGTTAGTAAGGGGTCTCGATAGGACTCACTGAGATAATGTTTATCTCACCCTTCATATTTGTGGTTTTTACAGAGAAACAGGGGAAAGCAAAGGCGACAAAGCACGGTTAGCCGGTGCGACTCATGGAACTATGGGAAATTGGATTTCCTGTTTAGCCCTTTGTATTTTTATTTAGTTATGTCACCGATTGTATGACTTTCATTGTTTAAGTTGTAAAATCGTTTCCGCTACTTTGTGTTTCAAGTATTGAACACCAGGATTATGTACAAGTCTTAAGTTTTGAAACTTAAGCATTTTCAGGAAGTTTATGAGGTTCAGAGAATCATTTGATATGTATTATCGAAAGTTTTAGTTGTGTTCAATATTTCAATAACAGGAAGTTACTCTGATGTATGCCATTTAGTGCATTTCGGTGATTCTACAAGTTAGAATTTATCGGGGTGTTACACTAGTATTCTTCCTCTTTTCTCTCTTTCGCTCCAACCAAACCAAGATGCACCACTCTCTCTTCCCTATTTCTCTTATTTGTCCCTTAAACCAAACAACCCACCTAATCTACTCTAATTTTCACCTATTTCTCTCTTCCCTCCTTCTCTCTCCCCTCTTTCTCTCCTAATCCAGGGTGTGTTTGTTTGAGCTTAAAGAGGGAAGAGAGAGTAAGGGAAGAAAGACTGATTTTGACATGTTTGGTTAAGGAGAGAAATAGGAAAGAGAGAGTGAGGGATGATTAGTTTAGTGATTTTTGTAATCTCTCCACAAGTGGAGAGAAATGGATCTTAAATTTTACTTTTACCATTTTGTCCTCTGCTAAATTACTTTTAACATGAATAACAATTATTATAATTTATAGGATGTGACACTTTATAAATTTAAATTAAGTATCTCAAATAAATGGGTGCTTCTAGGGTGAGGGAGCAAATCAAATCATTTACCGGTGAACCACTAAAATTGACCGTAGGATATTGTATATAATGCTATGAGTGGTTAAGATTGAATGAAGTAGCATTTAATCTCAATCGTTGATGAATTTTTATACTACATCCTACGGTCATATTTAATGGTTCACCGGTGAGGGATTTGACTTTGCTCCCTCACCGTATACGCACCCCAAATAAATCTCTTCTCTCTTTCGCTCTAACCAAACCAAGAGGCACATCTCTCTCTTCCCTAGTTCTCTTCTCTTTCCCTTAAACCAAACAATCCTTCTAATCTACTCTAATTCTCACATCTTTCTCTCTTCCCTCACTCTCTCTTCCCTCTTTCTCTCTTCTCTCTTTCTCTTCTAATCCAAACACACCCTTAAGGAGGGTTTTGCATCAGATGATTTTAATGAGACCCCATATTAATTTCTTTTGTTTAAAAAAAACTTCATGATTCATAGACTAAAATTAAAATGGTCTCTAATTTTAGCGACTAGAACCAAACGTAAACAACATTATAAGTAACAAAACAAAACAAACAATAAGGACTAAAAGCAAAAAATTCTATATCGCAAGGAGGCCGGCTGAAGATTCTATAAGGAATTAAACAAAACAACAATTGGGGTTGGTCTCGAGAAACAAATAGTGTTGTTGATTGTTTAGCGAATTTGATCTATTATATATTTATACCAATTCACCACATATGATTTTACCAATACCCCCATTCTATCTAAAAGACACCTCAAATTTTTGAGGGTAAAAATGTCATTACACTCTTTTTTTCTTTTATTTTCTCTTTATTCTTACATTCTCTTTCTTACTTTTCACTTTTCTCTTACACTCTCTTTCTTCCTTTTTTCTCTTTCCTCTTACACTCTCTTTCCTCCTTTTCACTTTTCTTTTACACTTTTTTTTTACTTTACTTTTCCCATTAATAATTATTCTCTTTCTCTTATCACTTCACTTTAATTCTTTTAACTAAATTTCTAAATTTATACAAACACTACTTTAATTAAAAAAAATTGAAGACTACTACTATAAACATACTATCTAAAAAACAAGAAGACTTAATGACTATTTAAATTAGTAATCTATTATATCTATTATCTATTATATATTTATACCAATTCACCACATATGATTTTACCAATACCCCCATTCTATTTAAAAGACACCTCAAATTTTTTAGGGTAAAAATGTCATTACACTCTTTTTTTCTTTTATTTTCTCTTTATTGTTACATTCTCTTTCTTACTTTTCACTTTTCTCTTACACTCTCTTTCTTCGTTTTTTCTCTTTCCTCTTACACTCTCTTTCCTCATTTTCACTTTTCTCTAACACTTTTTTTTTACTTTACTTTTCCCATTAATAATTATTCTCTTTCTCTTATCACTTCACTTAAATTCTTTTAACTAAATTTCTAAATTTATACAAACACTACTTTAATTAAAAAAATTGAAGACTACTACTATAAACATACTATCTAAAAAACAAGAAGACTTAATGACTATTTAAATTAGTAATTAATATTTAAAACAAATATTTCTTATTGATAATCTAATATCTAACTTTTATTATCTACTATAATCTACTAATCAACTAAAATAATCAATTGAAACTATGAGATAACTGCACTGATAAATAAAAAACACGGGATAACTGTAGTGAGATATAAAAAAACACGGGATTAATATTTACCATTGATATTTATAATTTTTTTGACAATTTATAATTAATATTTACCATTGAAAATTATAATTTTGGAAAACTACTATAAACTTACTATCTAAAAAAACACGGGATAACTACAATAATCTACTATAATCTACTAATCAACTCAAATAATCTAATATAAAAACACGGGATAACTGCAATAATCTACTATAATCTACTAATCAACTCAAATCTATTATATATTTATACCAATTCACCACATATGATTTTACCAATACCCCCATTCTATCTAAAAGACACCTCAAATTTTTGAGGGTAAAAATGTCATTACACTCTTTTTTTCTTTTATTTTCTCTTTATTGTTACATTCTCTTTCTTACTTTTCACTTTTCTCTTACACTCTCTTTCTTCCTTTTTTCTCTTTCCTCTTACACTCTCTTTCCTCCTTTTCACTTTTCTCTAACACTTTTTTTTTACTTTACTTTTCCCATTAATAATTATTCTCTTTCTCTTATCACTTCACTTAAATTCTTTTAACTAAATTTCTAAATTTATACAAACACTACTTTAATTAAAAAAATTGAAGACTACTACTATAAACATACTATCTAAAAAACAAGAAGACTTAATGACTATTTAAATTAGTAATTAATATTTAAAACAAATATTTCTTATTGATAATCTAATATCTAACTTTTATTATCTACTATAATCTACTAATCAACTAAAATAATCAATTGAAACTATGAGATAACTGCACTGATAAATAAAAAACACGGGATAACTGTAGTGAGATATAAAAAAACACGGGATTAATATTTACCATTGATATTTATAATTTTTTTGACAATTTATAATTAATATTTACCATTGAAAATTATAATTTTGGAAAACTACTATAAACTTACTATCTAAAAAAACACGTGATAACTACAATAATCTACTATAATCTACTAATCAACTCAAATAATCTAATATAAAAACACGGGATAACTGCAATAATCTACTATAATCTACTAATCAACTCAAATAATCAATTGAAACTATGAGATAACTGTAATGATTTATAAAAAAACACGGGATTAATATTTGTCATTGATAATTAAATTTTTGAAGACTACTATAAACCTACTATCTAAAAATCAATAATATTTAATGACTATTTAAACTACTGATTAATATTTAAAATAAATATTTCTTATTGATAATTTATTATCTCTCTTTTACTATCTACTATAATCTACTAATCAACTAAAATAATCAATTGAAACTACGAGATAACTGCACTGATATATAAAAAGAACACGAGATTAATATTTGTCATTGATAATTAAAATTTTTGTAGCCTACTACTACAAACCTACTATGTAAAAAATAAGCAGACTTAATGACTATTTAAATTACTAATTAATATTTCAAACAATTATTTTTTATTGATAATCTACTATCTAACAAATTTACTATCTACTATAATCTACTACCAACTAAAATAATCAATTTAAACTACCAGATAACTGCAGTGATATATAAAAAACACGGGGATAACTACAGTGATATATAAAAAAACACGGGATTAATATTTGCCATTGATAATTATAATTTTTGAAAACTACTATCTAAAAAAACAATAAAGCTTAATGACTATTTAAACTGATTAAAATTTAAAACACACGCGACAAATATTTGTCACTAATACCTAAAAAAGGACAAATAATTATTACTCACATATAAAAAAAAACACGGGATAAATATTTGTTATTGATAATCTACTATCTATCTTTTACTATCTACAATAATCTACTAATCAACTCAAATAATCAATTGAAACGATAAGATAACTGCACTGATACATAAAAAAACACTGGACAACTGCACTGATATATAAAAAAAATACGGGGATAACTGCAATGATATATATAAAAACACGGGATAGTTGCACTGATAAAAAAAAACATGGGATAACAACACTGGTTTATAAAAAAACACTGCACTGATATATAAAAACACACGGGATAAATGCACGTATTGTTTTTAAATGATACTTTTACATTTTTAGTTTTAATATTTATCAATTTTTTATTTGAAACTCATTTTTTATCTATAAATTTTTCTTTATTTTCACGGGGTAATGTTCAGACTATTTAAATACTGTCTAAATTCATTCATAAAAAGAACACGACAGCACCTGTACGTATGCAAGTCATCCTCTATATTTTACAATTAATTTTAGATTAATGAGATTTAAAATTAACGTTTCTATTTGAGGTAATCGTATCGCGTATCGCGATCGGCCCGTGCAGATGCACGGGTATAGTACTAGTTATTTAGAAAACTTTATTTGTTATTTTCACTTTATGTCTGTCGATGGTACTAAGTGATGTTGTAAGTGACAGGGAATCGTTGAGGTAGACCGGAAAGATGAACGCCGAGCTAAGGGCGAAATAGCCCGAGACTGTCAGGGGTGCTGAGAATGACACAAAATTCCCCCAACTAGCAAAAACCTTGGAGGAGCAACAAAAGATAAATGACAGCAAATAAAGCAATTTAAATACACAAGAGACACCATTATTTTAACATGAAAATCCCTCAAAGTGAGAGTAAGAACCACCGGTTATCTAAATCAAAGAAATAGCTCTACTATAATCAAATTAGGGTACAAGAGATCTTTAGTATGATGCACAAATATTGCCAACAACCGGTCAAACCAACAAAGCACAAATTCTTACGAATGAGAACAAGAAGTTGAAGAAAAAACCCAAATTCGCAGCTATTGTGCGAATACAATATCTCTCACACCAGACGTTTTTTCGCAGATCCAACTGTTGAAAATGAAGAATCGGGTTTCTTGAACCTACTTACAAAAAACTAGTCTAATCCAAAAGTCGGTATCTTTTTTTTGACAATAAGTCGGTAACTTCTTATAATATTAATACTGGAGTAAAAATGAGGAAAAAGTAAAATGAGATTTAATATAAAATATACACTCCTGTTAGTGCTCCCGTTGACGCTCCCATTGGCGCTCCTGTTGCCTCTCTCGTTGCCGCTCCCGTTTGCGCTTCGGTTGGCACCCTTGTTGCTGCTTTCGTTATTGTTTTTTTTTAGGAAAAATGACTTTGGAATTTTTGCGGTATCGCTTTTTTTGGACAATTGGTAGTGGTTAAATTTATTTATTTTATTAGTTTGAGTAGATTATAGTAATTAGTAAATTCTACATAATTTAATATTAATTTACTAAATTATATGTAGTTATTGATTTTTTACAAATAAATAAGTTAAAAAAATTTGAGTAGATTATTGATTTTTAATATAAAATATGCACCCCAGTTGGCGCTCCAGTTGCTGCTCCCATTGGCTCTCTCGTTTGTGCTTTCGTTGGCACTCCCGTTGCTGTTCTCGTTGACGCTCCCCTGCGGCTCACAAAAAAAAAGCAAATGAGACTTAATTATTGATTTTTTTAGGAAAAATTTATTTCGGAATATTTGCTAGCGGTATCACTTTTTTTACATTAATTGGTAGTGCTTGAATTAAGTGGTTAGGGTAGATTATAGTAAATTCTATTTAAATAAATTGATTTAAATATTGACTTTTAAAAAAATGATTTAAAAATGGAAAAAAAGCTTTTTATATAAAAAAATCTGACACGGCGGCTCAACACGTGCGTCAGTTTTATTTCTGTTTTTGTGCTGCGTTTTGCAGGTTTTTTTTTGTTGATATTTTTTGCTGACTTTTTCAGCTTTTTGCAGCAGTTTTTTTTAGTTTTTTGTCATTTAGTGGTATTTTTATCAAAACACCCCAATTAAATGACGTGGAAATTTTGGAAGATGTCTAAAATAGACATTGTGCTGATACTTAATTTTATTACATTATATTACATTTTTATCATTGGTTTGGGACACTTAGCAATTGTATAAATGGACTACTTTTGACATTTTGTTAGCATATGAATTGATTATACTATAGTATTAAATTAGTATTAGATATTAGATTAGGTTAATATTAAATAAATATGTTTGAAGTGTAATAAAATAGAAGTAAATGAGAATAAATAAAGAGGGAATAAGTAAAAGAGAAAGAAAGGAAAGAGGAGAGAGAGGATATTATGAGAGAGAGAAGAGAATACAATAAATAAAAAAAGAGAGAGGAGAGAGATGGTGTGAAAGTGTGTAAGAGAAAATGTAAAAAGTTGTAAAAAGTTGAGATTTTTTGTCTTTTAGTGGTAAAATGTCTAAAATGCCCAAAAAAGTTGGACACGTGGCACGTTAGTGGAATGTCTAAAAATGTCAATTTGCTAGCACATCATTTTACTATATTATTATTATCATTGGTTTGGGACACTTAGCAATTGTATAAATGGACTACTTTTGACATTTTGTTAGCATATGAATTGATTATACTATAGTATTAAATTAGTATTAGATATTAGATTAGGTTAATATTAAATAAATATGTTTGAAGTGTAATAAAATAGAAGTAAATGAGAATAAATAAAGAGGGAATAAGTAAAAGAGAAAGAAAGGAAAGAGGAGAGAGAGGATATTATGAGAGAGAGAAGAGAATACAATAAATAAAAAAAGAGAGAGGAGAGAGATGGTGTGAAAGTGTGTAAGAGAAAATGTAAAAAGTTGTAAAAAGTTGTAAAAAGTTGAGATTTTTTGTCTTTTAGTGGTAAAATGTCTAAAATGCCCAAAAAAGTTGGACACGTGGCACGTTAGTGGAATGTCTAAAAATGTCAATTTGCTAGCACATCATTTTACTATATTAGATTATTATCATTGGTTTGGGACACTTAGCAATTGTATAAATGGACTACTTTTGACATTTTGTTAGCATATGAATTGATTATACTATAGTATTAAATTAGTATTAGATATTAGATTAGGTTAATATTAAATAAATATGTTTGAAGTGTAATAAAATAGAAGTAAATGAGAATAAATAAAGAGGGAATAAGTAAAAGAGAAAGAAAGGAAAGAGGAGAGAGAGGATATTATGAGAGAGAGAAGAGAATACAATAAATAAAAAAAGAGAGAGGAGAGAGATGGTGTGAAAGTGTGTAAGAGAAAATGTAAAAAGTTGTAAAAAGTTGTAAAAAGTTGAGATTTTTTGTCTTTTAGTGGTAAAATGTCTAAAATGCCCAAAAAAGTTGGACACGTGGCACGTTAGTGGAATGTCTAAAAATGTCAATTTGCTAGCACATCATTTTACTATATTAGATAGTTATATTAGATAGTTATATTAGATAGATTAAATAGATATTAGATTAGTTGAAAAGACGCTCTCATATTTTATTTTGTATCCTTGCACTTACAAACAATTTTTTTTGCAAAGACAAATAACTCTTGCACCTAGAAACAAATCCTTGCAACTATAAATAAATAACTCAGTATGACCAAGAGAAATGACAAAGATATCATCATCACATTCAATTCAAAATTTTGAGGAAAATTTCGACCAAAACAAAATGAGGAAAATGCTTCTAAACAATCTGAAATGTCATGGTAGTTTGAAATAATTCATATCGCTTACTGGCCACCAAATATATATTAGGGTGAACCGCTCACATTTTAAATGATCAGAATGAATGAGAATTGTAAAATTAAATGTCTTTATGAGCAATAATAATACCCATGAAATGAGAATATGAGAATATCAAATATCAAATACATAAATTTCCTAATAACTTTCTTAATTTAAATTGCATACTTATTATGGGATCCTTTATATTTATTATACTAAATTAATTAAAAATGAAAATAATTAAAAAATATCATTAATGCTAAGCAATCCATGAGCCGACACTTGTAATAGCATTTATGAGAGATAATTCCCAAATGTTATAGATAGATACAAGGTAATCAAAACCGGACCGGACCGGCCGGTTCAACCGGTTGAACCGGGAATCGGACCCCTGTCCGGTCCAGATAGACCCCAGAACCGGATGGCCAAAGAACCGGTTGAAAAACCGGAAAACCGGTCAAGAACCGGCAAAACCGGCCAGAACCGGTCAAGAACCGGTCAAGAACCGGCCAGAAACCGGTTCTGAGAAATGACTTTTTTTTATTATTTTTTTATTTTTTTTTATTTTTTTTAACTGAAATAAAAAAATTTAAACTATTTTTTGTAAAACAAAATGAGTGTCAGGGCTCTATTTATATATTTTATATATTATGAAAGCCAAGAATCTCACTTATATTTTGCTGTGCACACTCTAGCTCTATTTATAGAGAAACACAGCTCATTCTTCTTATTTGCCATCCGATGTGGGACTAGATATTCACCTTTCAACAACATTAGCTTCATTGTTTGCAATTTTCTTACATGATGTGATCTTTTCTAAATAAAGCGACATTAGATTCTTTCTAAATAATGCATTAAAATATATATATTTTAAACATGTCAAACTTTGAGTTTTTTTATACCTACCAATTTTATGTGTAACTTTAACTAATGACTTGGATATTATATTGTTGAGCTTAAGTTAAGCATAATTTAATTGTTTGTGGTGTGAAATTTTGGGTATTATGGTTTTTTATCCTTTATATATTGTAATAAAAATATTAAATAATATATTTAATTAATTCCGGTTGAACCCCCGGTTCAACCGGTTGAACCCAAGAACCCCTGAACCGCCACCTCTTCCGATTCAATGTCCGGTCCGGTTTTGATTACCTTGGATAGATATGATATTCTTCATCTTTCCTTTCTCAACCTTTTTCTTTCTCGTCTCCACTAAATTAATAAGGTGATGTATAATGCAGTACAGAATTGAGGCAAAAATCCAACTGTTAAGTTGTCCTCTACTTATTTCTCCTGGTCTCAGCACACAGGGTTTGAGGATCAGCCCACAGTTGAAGAATATTGATGCCCTCACCACTTGTGTTAGGGTGGGTACCATTGTGGGGCTAAACCTGTATCTTCCATTTAAAGTTTCATCTGAGTTAGTTTATATCCCATATAATAAAGGCAGACTCTATTAACGGAGAACATAGCCTACGAATGTACCCCAATTGTTTTTTTGGTTCGAGACGATCGCTGGCTACTCACACAGTGTCCCAACACTGACAACGAATGACTAATATGCGCTCGTGCGTTGGGCCAATGACATTACTGTCAACGATTACACTGACCAACCCATTGTTTGATTAATAATCATATGGGGCCAAAGTTAAATTTATTTATTTAAATTTTATATATTACTAGGGCCCCTTTGTTTGTAACTTTTCCAAGACAAAATACTTTTTTAATCACAAAAAATGTTTAAAATATATATTCCCCTAGTTTGATAAACAAGCAAAAAAATCATCTTCACATTTATTAATAAGAAAAATGGTAAATCTCATTCAAGTTTTTTAAAAGACTCAAATTAACCCTCATAAACACTTGTTTCATGAGAATAAAATAGTTATTAGAGAATAAAATCAAAATTAATCGAAGAGTGATTTATGAGTAATAGTATTAAAGATGATATTTTGTTTTGACCAGATAGTATTAAAGATGATAGAAATAGTTAATACTTACTTATATTCTTTTTTTCGGTATTTAGACGGAGTGGTTACTGCCACTAGAAATTCACACACACACAATTGTGAGGTCACGAGTTCGAACTCAGGATTTGATATCCAGCCTAACAATTTTGGCATTTGCCAGTTGAGCTAGACCTTACGAATATATACTTACTTATATTTAGAACCACTAAACATAATGTTCGAAACCGAAGAGAATAGATTTATAATCTAATTTTATAAAATAAATCTAAGATAAATTGAGAGGTAAATTTTAGAGAATTAAACATACCATTGTACTTCCTCTGGATTCGTTTTTAAGCAAAAAATCACTTTTTAAATTTATTGAATAATAAATGTATCTAGATTATAATATAGTCTAGATACATCAATTACTCAATTAATCAAAAAAATAGTTTTTTTTGCTTAAAATCAAGTCCTGAGGAATTAAATTGTAACACAAAAAAATATTGCGTCTGAAAAGTTAATTAAATGATAATAAAAAGTTTAGATAAATATTTAGTTAATTAAGTATATATATACATTTAACTTAACCAAATATTAAAGAGTAATTTTAAATGTCAAATCAGTATTTTAGTTTCTAATAAAATACCGCCCTCAATATAAAACAATTAAACTCTAATTTTTTTGACAAAAACAATTAAAATATAATTAACAGGCATTTCTTTGTGTGTTTGATATTATCAGAATTGACAACATTATGCTCCATTTAAGACAAAAGTTGGTGTTTGTCAATTGTCATTGTATAAAAAAATATATAAATATATGATAATAATTCATGTTTGCCAAATGAGGAGTGAGGCAATGCTGAAAAAAAGCAATTCCTATCCGCAGGCCAGTTAGCTTGATAGTGACTTCGTGCAGCTGAACCGTTTCATCCAGTTTTTGTCCTTTTGGGCCGCCGTATGATCGAATTTCTTTACCCAAGTTGACACTCAGTGAGAACAAATACGCCTACCCCAAATATGTCATTATGTTGTATCGTGATTCTTGAATCGGTGAAAAAAGAAGGATATAGGTAAATATTCTCTGGTTTAATCTGAGACGTACAACAATCGTGACTACTTTAACGAGACCCACGATCTTACCGTAGGACCCATTGAAACACAAAACTATGCTATCTTCCGGTCAAACCATTTTAGTTTCCATCAACTTTAATTATCTTTTTTTTTTTGACTCCAATCAACTTTAATTATCAAAAGTAGTTTTATTTACAATATTTAATAAAGTTGTAATTATATCTTAATTTATGTTTACAAAAATATTTACAAAATAATATTACAACATGTCACGGTAGTCAAATGTCATTATATTCTCTTAGGGTATGTTTGGGATGAGGAATTGGCAAGGGTTTGGAGGGGAGGGTTTAGTCGATATTTTGATATCTATTTGAGATTTTGAAAAATTGAAAAACTAACATGATTGATAATGATAAAACATTGTTAATCATACTTTATTTTTGTTTAAAAACATTTTATAGTTTCCTTAATTTACGATTGAAAACCAAGTCCTCCCATTCTCTCCCCTCCTAAACCTACCATCCAAACATACCCTTAATTTCATTATATTTTTTTATAATACCTTTAAAAATTATAATTAAATTCAAGTAGCAAAATGATAATATTTTAAACTAATAAAATTAGAGTATACTCGGTGGTATGGAATTCTTAAGTGTGGCCGTTGGAATGTGTGGTATTTATTTACTACTTTGTTTTCTAAAACAAACCATTAGAGAAGTTAAGGCTCTATTTGGCAAGGTAAATTTGCTAGTTTATAGTGGGTAATTTATAGCAGATAAGCTATTTGTACGTATTTGACGCTAGTAACTTATAGCATTTTTTCAATAGCTTATTGCAATTTTTGAAATGCTACTTTAATTAGCGTTTAAGTTTATAGTTTATAGCGTTTCACTTTTTCTCTCGTATTTATACTTGTTACTTTATTTAAATTCCTAATTTATCTTTTATTAAATGATTATTCTCTCTCATTTTTAAATATTAATTAAAAATATTTATTTATATCATTTTATATTAATAAGCCAGTTGAACCTCTGATTCAAAATAACTATTGTAATTTTGGAAGGTAAATTTAATTTATTTCAGTTTTTACATTATTCATTGTACAGGGACGTTAATTTGGGCATGTCAGTCACAGGCACGTGAAAAAATGCGTTGGTCGTCAAAGATTGGCTGCACGATGGAAAAATCACCGCAAAAAATTGCAAAACCCACCACCCCTCCTCATTCGCCAACACTCATCAGTCATCGCTTGACTCCTCTATTCCACGTCAGCATCCAGTCCCTTATCTCCACGTCACCCTCCCTACCCAAGTACTAGTATAGTTAATCTCGCAGCCAGATCCAACGGTTCTCATTCCTTGTTCTAGACTCTTCCACGAGCTGAATCAAAAGTAAGGAGCACGAAACTGGTCAAGTTCTAACCATGGTTAGTTTCTTAACCCGACTCCACGCATCGGGTTAAAGCAGGACGTTCCTAACGTGAGCTAGAGCGAGCGAACAAACAATCAACGAGAAATACAAAGTGAGAAAAAAGAAGAAAGACAATAATATAAAAAGAGAAACAGAAAGTGAGTTCGTTCAAGCTTTTGTGCTATTGTTTTTGCTTGAACTAGAAATTCCTCCGAGTCGACTCGGACGAGTTGCCTCACGGTTCCGTTCCGTTCTCTGACTCGGTTTCCTTCAGATCTCGCATTGAGTTCGAATTCGAAGCTTTTTGATTCCCTTGCTTAGGGGTATATTTCAGTCCTTACGTTTAATTTTTTGTTATGTGAAGTAATTGAGCCATTGAATAGATCAAATTACTGTGGAAGTTTTTTTTTCTACTTCTTCTCAAAATCTTCATTCATTGTTCTTATTGATGCTTAGAAACTGCACGTGTAGAAAGGCTTTGAAGTAATGTGCACTGTGCAGTGAATGTTGAAAAACGGAAGCTTAGTTAACTGTTATACGTGTTTTTACTTTGAAAATTAAGTTTGTATTGAACCTAGTCATCTTTCCGCGTGATTCGTGTGTATAATAATAAGCTCGTTTTGTAACTGCCTTTGAATTTTTAACTGAAAAATCTAAAACCTCTTTATGTTTATTTTTGCAGATTAAGTTCTTTTATATAAGCACGATGGCCTTGTTGTGAATTTGATGTAGCATTCGCCGACTGTCTATTTTCTTTTACTATATCCTTTCATCGTTTTGGTGCTTCTTCACCAGTGAGTTGTTAGTTCCATTGATTTATGATCGTTGAGGTGTAAAGCATTATTTGGCTTTGAAGAAGAAGCTTTGTTGGTTCTGTGTTGGTTTATGTCGCGGAAACTAGAGAGCCCTGTTCAGACACAAATGGCAGTTGCAGTGATGAGAAGCCCTCTTGGGAGCCAGAGCCAGAGGCAACCAGCTGGGAGAAGACGTGTATTTGTTCAAACAGATAAAGGTTGTGTCGTTGGAATGGATTTGGATCGCGGCGACAATGCGCACACCGTGAAGAGGAGATTGCAGCTTGCACTTAATGTCCCTATTGAAGAGAGTTCACTTACTTTTGGGGATATTGTTTTGAACAATGACCTTAGTGCTGTTAGAAATGATTCCCCTCTTTTGCTTACAAGGAATCTCATACATAGAAGTTCATCCACTCCTTGTTTGTCCCCAACTGGAAGAGATATCCAGCTAAGGGATAAGAGTGGTCCTATTGAGATTTTGGGGCAATCTAAACGCCTTGATAAGATGAAACACATGGTTAGGGATATTGTTAAGGCTATTAAGATGGGGATTGATCCTCTTCCTGTTAATGGTGGGCTTGGAGGTGCTTATTATTTTAGAAACACTGAAGGGGATAGTGTTGCTATTGTGAAGCCGACGGATGAGGAGCCTTTCGCCCCGAATAATCCAAAAGGTTTTGTTGGTAAGGCTCTTGGACAGCCTGGGCTGAAACGATCGGTTCGGGTTGGGGAGACCGGGTTCAGGGAGGTTGCGGCTTATCTTCTTGACTATGATCATTTTGCTAATGTGCCTCCTACTGCTTTGGTGAAGGTTACTCACTCGATCTTCAATGTCAATGATGAGGTCAATGGGAATTGTTTTAGGAGGAAAAGGCAGGTTAGCAAGATTGCTTCCTTTCAGCAGTTCATAAAACATGATTTTGATGCTAGTGATCACGGGACGTCGAATTTCCCGGTTGCTTCGGTGCATCGTATAGGGATATTAGATATTAGGATTCTTAACACGGATAGACATGCTGGGAACTTGTTGGTTAGAAAAAATGGTGGTGGCATTGGGAGTTTTGGTCAGGTGGAGTTGATTCCTATTGATCATGGGCTTTGCTTGCCGGAGACTTTGGAGGATCCGTATTTTGAGTGGATCCATTGGCCTCAGGCTTCGATTCCGTTTTCTGAGGAGGAGCTTGCCTACATTGCTAATCTTGACCCTGTTCGAGACTGCGAGATGCTTAGGATGGAACTGCCCATGATTCGAGAGGCTTGTTTGAGAGTGTTGGTGCTATGCACTATATTTCTCAAAGAGGCTGCTGCTTCTGGTCTTTGTCTTGCCGAAATTGGCGAGATGATGACTCGGGAGTTTCACCGAGGCGAGGAGGAGCCCAGTGAACTTGAGGTTGTTTGTTTGGAGGTGAGGAGGATGTTGGCTGAGAGGGGGCAACTGTCTCCTAGGATTGAAATGGGTGCTGATGACGAATTCCAGTTTGATTTAGACTGTGATGAAGTTGGATCAGATTTCACTCCAAAGATGGCAATGGCAATGGATGAACTTCTATCCAGAGCAACTTTTCAGCCTGCATTCGCGAATGGGCATGCTCGCAGCCCACTTTCAAAATTGGATGAGAGCATTGAAGAAGAAGAGGAGGAAAGAGGTGCAGAATCTCCCCATGGATTCGGTAGTTTCTTTACTAAAGAAAAAATTCCAACTATTTCGGAGCTTTCCGTGTCGCTGAAAAGCACCACGGTCTCGGAGAAAAGCCAGAAATTTTCTGGAGGAAAAGCGGATAAGGGCTATTTTGTGAATACATCATCTGGTCACAGGAGTGCTAATGAGCAGCTTCCTGCGAGCATTAGCTTTGTGAAGCTTGCAGATATGCCTGAAGATGAATGGACATTGTTTCTAGAGAAGTTTCACGAGCTGCTGTATCCAGCATTTGCTAAGAGGAAATCCATAACTTTAGGCCAGAGGCAGAGACAGAGGCTTGGTACTTCATGCCAGTTTTGAAGTTGAGTAATACTTTGGTATCATAGAGAAAACTATAATATGAAGAATAAGCCTTAATAGGTTTCCGGGAGATTGCAGGATTGTTAGAATGGTTCTGGTTTGAGATTTCAATGAGTGGTTAGTTGAGGGTAGGAAGAAGAACCACTGTAAATATGCTTGGCATTTTGATTTTATGATTTCATTGCTTCTTTTTTTATTTTTTTTTCCTCTTTTCCCCCTTACCTGTTCTCTTTGACTTGTCTGATAAATAACTTGTAGCATAAAATTGTGAAATGAAATTTATGTATATAATGAATGATATGTAACCTTTTTAACTTACTTTGATTCCTACACATTTATTTTCTGGAATAGCACAGTTCAAGTATTGCATTCCTTTCTGCACTCTTTAAGTCTGAAGTGAATTACTTATAGAACGATTGTTGGAATGGCACATTTGTTCTCTGGTTTTTGCAGAATCAGCTTGCTCTTTACTGCTATTTGTCAGCTGGTTGGGGTGGACTGTAATACTCAACAATTATTTTATTATTTGTAAAAATAATGCTCATGGTTGTAAGTCTTTCCAGTTATATTACTATGCTTTTGTATAAATATACCAAACACTCTTATAGGAGTGAATCACTCTCCTTGTTTTGGTGAGTTGGTGAAATTGAAAAAATCAATGAAGCTTACACATTTGATTTTGGTTAGCAACAACTTAATGCATATGGAACATGATGAGAAGAAGTGGCAGGAATATCAGAGTTAGTGGAACATATAAAGTTCATTTCATGGTTTTGGTTTATTGATAGAGTAGGTAGAAAAACTAGTTCTGTATATTAGGTCTAGTGATGTAATCTCTTAGTGTTTGAAAAGGTTTACAATAAAAAAAGACTATGCTTTAGTACAGCTTTACAATCAATTCAATAGTTTTGTCTATTGCATAGTCTTAAATGCATTGTACTTGGGTTCAATCTTCATTAATTGATTCTAGGAAATATGTTTTGCTTTAATCTCTTCTGTCTAAAATTTCAAAAGTTTGATGTACTTGGTCCCTTTCTTATCCTTGAGCACGTTGTTGGCACTTGTTTTCTCTGATAAAGTCACATTGGGTGGCGAACATAGAGGAATCAACATTAATCAAAACAGGGATCTTTTGTTGGTTAGTCATGCTGCAACAAATCCTGTTAAACCGGCCACTTATTTTTTAATCAAGATATTATATGAAAAAATTGTATATAGATAGGCCTAGTTTGATCACTATAGTTACCTTAAGCCAAACAAAATTGTGTAAATCATTATTTATGTTGTAAGCAACTTAATAAAAAAGCAAAGTTCCTTTTGGATGTTCTCTAAATATGTGACTTATTAATGCTGTGTGTAGAAATGGACACAAACAAGTATTACTTGTGCAACAACAGAACAGCTGAAGAGCTAAAAAACAAACATAGCCGATGCTGAAAGTGAAAGTTGTTATGCAGATACTAAAAGCCACAAACTATTGATTTCAAGGTTGGCCTTTCATCATTTCAAGGGGCTTTATTCTATAAACTGTATTGGTTGTAATTAGTTGCCAGTATAATTTTTTATGTCATAAATTCTCCTGTCTTCAGGAAAAGGAGCAATGCTTCTCTTTTTTTATTACCTTGTAAAAGCTTAGTGCAAAATGACTAAAGAATGATTTGTTAGATTAGATTAGATGTAATATAGGATATCCTATAAATATGTTTAGAGATTATTGGAGGTCAAAATGATAAACACTGTAGAGTACCAAGAGGCATATGATTCTTCCATTCTCTTAAACAAGAAGCTTCAAAACCCTCACTAATATCACTCTAAATTGATTAGACTAGTTTGCGTAAAAGTGGCATTTCAAGGAGTAGATATTTTTCAAAAGAAATGAAGATGTGTAATACAGTGTTACAAAAGTTTTAACTAATACCATGGGATAGGGGAGTCGATCTGATGATCTCGAGTTTGATTTTTGCAGTGGACAAACTTGGTATTGGCCGGTACGAAATTTGCTGCTATGTATGATGAGAGATTAATCTTTCGTTGAAAACATTGAGACACTTGGTAATAGCCAGCAATGGTCCAAACAGAAAAAATATTACTAAAATTTTGATACATATATATATATATATATATGCACATATTCAAAAAGTAATGACATAAAGTGATATATATTAGACATTTATGTCTTTTCATTTTTTTAGGCTAAATAGGTATTTTGACCCTTTATCTTTGGGGTTGGTGTCACTTTGGCCCTTTATCTTTCTTTTTCTCGTTTTAGACCCTCATGTTTTTTGTGTGTCATTTTGGCCCCTACCGTTAGTTTTTTCTAACGGACGCCACGCTGGCAGTTAACTGCTGACGTGGCGCCTTATATGTCAGGGTTGACTTAGACCTGATTTGGTGATGTGGCACATAAGGACCAAATTGAAACTTAAAAAGAACATGAGGGGCCAAATTGACACAAACACAAAACATTCATCTTCTTCCTCCAAACACCACCTCCATCTTCATCTTCTCCGGCGACCCACCACCACCTCCGCTGAGCCTCCGCCACCACCACTAGAAACAGTGACATTCTCTCTCTCTCTCTCTCTCTCTCCCTTCGTCATTGAAAAACCCAAAAAACCGTAAAACGTGAATCTACATTTCCATTTCGTTCTCAATTCTTTATCATTTTTGTTGAAATCTTTTGCTAACAGTCAGATACTGCACCAATTTCGAGTCTATTGCAAGTGGTTTGGTGAATTTTGGTTGAGTTTTGAAGGTTTCCCCAAATTGCAAAACCCAAAACGCGTTTTCCTCTGAAAATCACGTTTTTGATTAAGTTCTTCCATTTTTTGTGAGAATTGGTGATGGATTCTAGTTCCTTGTGATATTTTGCAAGAAATGCACTATTTATTTGCTTGATTTGGTGAAGAATTGAGAATTTTGGTGTTCTTGAGGAGAGAGAGAGGGGGAAAGAGAGAGAGAGAGAGAGAGAGAGAGAGAGAGAGAGAGAGAGAGAGAGAGAGAAGTGATGTCACTGTTTGTGGTGGTGGTGGTGGCGGAGGCTCATCGGAGGTGGTGGTGGCTCGCCGGAGAAGATGAAGATGGAGGTGGTGTTTGGAGGAAGAAAATGAATGTTTTGTGTTTGTGTCAATTTGGCCCCCCATGTTCTTTTTGAATTTCAATTTGGTCCCTTATGTGTCACATCACCAAATCAGGTCCAAGTCGACCCTGACATTTAAGACGCCACGTCAGCAGTTAACTGCCAGCGTGGCGTCCGTTAGAAAAAAATTAACGGCAGGGGCCAAAATGATACATAAAAAAAACATGAGGGTCTAAAACGAGAAAAAAAAAGATAAAGGACCAAAGTGACACCAACCCCAAAGATAAAGGGCCAAAACAGCTATTTAGCCTTTTTTTTTTACACAGAGACTAGAAACTAGTGTAGTCAATTTAGAGTCAAATTGATAGGTATTGGCGAGCTTTGAAGCTTCTTGTTTATGAGAATTAAGAGAAAGAGAATCTCTACTGATTAAGTTGGAAAATACTATTTTTGTCTTTCGAGATTTAGGATATCATTGTAAACAAAATTATTTTGTATTGGAGAGTTAGATAAGCATAAAGATTTGGTGAATCTCTAGATCACTGATAATCTAAGTTTCAACAACTGGCCATGGGCCTAAGGATTTTGCATCAAACATAATCTACCTAGTTGGTGGCTAATTTAATAATAGTTGTTATTAATGATCATAAATTAGTCTTTAATTTCTGCTGGAAATGTTAGTTAATCTATTGCAGTATATTTAATGGTCTGAAATCCGGAAACTTGACAATGACTTGGATGAAGTGGCATCCTAATCTTTAGCTATGATTTTTATAAATTTTTAATGCTACTTGTCCTAAGGCTTCACAAGTGAGGATTTATGGTTTGCATTGTAAGGTACAATGATTCCCCAAAGAGAGTGAAAAGACAAGAGGAAGAGTAGAAATGGGACTTGTTTAATTGTCCCCTTAATTACCATCACAAGGCAAAGTGATAGTAATTGTTTGCCTATAGTTTTTTTTTCAACATGATAAAACAGGTAATTATCACTATTCGGTAAATATTTCCAAACAAAAAAATCACGTTATATTTGACTCACTTTTACTAAACTCAATTCTGTAAATTCAATTTCCATCACCGCAGAACCTAACACACAATAAATTTTAGTAGTTTCTAATAGCTGTTATTTGAATTGAGCAATAAGCAGTTAATAGTTAGGTGATAGGTTCGCATATAAGAGCTTTAATATGGATTGTAGGACTGACCCAAGAGTAAAGCTGGTAAAACCCTTCCTTAACTATCGCGAGACATTTTCACGTTAAAAAAAATCCATTTTCATCTTTACCTTTTCAAGTTGTAAAAGATGAACCAAGGTCTCTAAATCTATTTTCTTAACTATTGCGAGACCTTATATATGTTCACGTAAATATCTTACACTCTCTATTGCATTAGGATTTTGTAAATTTGTCACTCCAGTTTGAAGATGTGTTCGATGTTCGTCATGTGTCGTATCAGACACCGACACTGATATTTCAATTAGTTGTATTTTTCAAATTATAATTGGTGTTCACGTGTCCATCTCAGTGTCGTAACCGATATCCTTATCTGTATCGGTTCTTCATAGCTTTAGGCCTTTAATTGGGAAAACTTTCCTAACCTTCACATCACTTGATACCTTAAAGGCAGAAACTATACATTTGGAATTCATCAATTAAAAGCAAGGCATCCATATACACTTGTAACAAAGAGTGATTTGTGTCTGATTATCTGGGAACAAGGGGAAGCTAGTGTTGGGGATTCTGCGGCGCAGCAGACAGGAGAGGGAAGGGAGAGCGACGGCGCTAGAGAGAGGAAAGGGAGCAATAAAACAGTGAGACTGTAAAGTGATAGGATTAGGTTAAAAGGCAATCAAAAGCATTATTATTCACTAACTAGTGATCCCTATTTATACACAAAACCTAAAGTCAGGCCCAGGCCCATATTTCGACTAGGCCCAATATGCCAACTACTAACTACACCTTCTACTGTTACTAATTACACTGCAACTTCTACAGCTAACTATAACTTCGACTAGGTAGTATTTCGACAGCTACTTAATATTACAAATACAAGCAATACACAATTACAAAGTATATTCCAATATTCCCTCCTAATTTGTATTGCTACGTGACATCATTCCAAGCATTGTCCTCAGTTCTTCGAATCTTCCTTTCTGCAATGGCTTGGTCATTGTTTCTGTCGAATTGTCCTTTCTGCAATGCATTGGTCATTGCTAAGTGACACTTCAGTTTTGGCCCCCAGTCACCAGGCGGCAACTCTGCATATAGCCAGAGTTCTTGTTCCTCTGTCGAATCTTTCCTGTCGAGAGGAATTCGGCACCCATGTGCCCAAAGTGTGTTGCCTGATCTTGCCCACACCCTGTCGAACCTGTGTTGCCCCTTTTCGAGCTGTTTCGCACTCTGTCGAACCGGGCTGCAACTTTCAATACTTGGTGCCCAATACAAGGGTTCTTTCTCAATGGTTACTAATTTTGCCTTACCCTTGGCCACTTCACCATCTATTGCCTTCTTTTGCGCTGGAAGTTCGACTAGTTTCCAGGTATCATTCTTCTCTATTGATTTCGACTCATCAATCATAGCTTCCTTCCACTCCTTTCGACTAAGAGCTTGCTCCAGACTCACTGGTTTTGCTTCAGCCATCAGTTCGAATTGAGTTAACTCTCCCTCTGTAGTTACAGCAGAATCTGGGATTGTGTCGAAATCATTTAGCTCTACTGCTTTCTGCCTTTCCCTTTGCAACCTTATGAGAGGTTCGACAGCAATGGGTTCTTCTGGCTCTTCAGTTTCGACCTCGTCGACATCCTGATCACTCTGATCATGAACTTCTTCTAAGTCCATTGTTGTCGGTTTTTCACAACATTCTTCGACAGTTCTCTTCAGGCAATGTTCTTCGACAACCTGCAACTCGACACACTTCTCTTCAGTCGAATTTGTATCTGGTTTCAACAACAGCAACTCTGGGTCTATAGTCGTCATGAATGATAATTCCTCATCATCGTTGCTGGCTATGTTGGAGGTATCCCCAGTGTTTCGACTGGCCTGCCACACACACATAGCACAAGTATTTTGAGCATTACAAGTGTATCCACTTATACAAGTGTTCACACTGTTCTGCTCGCTACTTTCAGCAATTTCGTCAAGATGAGTGTTATCTTCAATCTCATCTTCGACTGCCATCAGCACTAGCCCATCTGAGTCGGAGTCTGTGTCACTGTCACTCGCAAAATTGGCTTCAGCATCTCTAGAAACCTTCTTGTTTTTACACCTGTTTCTATAATGCCCAAATTGCTGACAGTTGTAGCATTGCACTTTCGACAGGTCACCTTTCTTGTCGAAAGATCCCTTCTTCTTGTCGAAATCATTCTGCTTACTGCTTGATCCTTCTTCTCTACCTCTTTCGACCCTGTTACTTGCCTTCCAATTCTTCTTAGAGGAATATGAAAGTAAGGCTTGTTCAGTTTCTCTCTCTGAACTTCTCTGCCTTATCCTCAATTCATGTGCCTCTAAGGAACCCTGAAGTTCATCTAACTTCAATGTATCTAGGTCCTTGGATTCTTCAATGGCTGTAACAACGTAGTCGAATTTCTCGGTTAAGGATCGAAGCACCTTTTCGACCTTCTTCACTTCTTCGACAGTCTCACCATTTCCCCTCATTTGATTAGTTAATGCTACTAACCTCGTAATAAATTCGCCAATCGATTCTGCTTCTGACATCTTCAGGGCTTCGAACTGCTTTCTGAGCGACTGGAGTCGAATCTTCTTCAGTCTGTCTGCTCCGCCATACGAGCTCTTGAGGATGTCCCACGCTGCCTTTGCTGATTCACAGTCGATGATCAGGTTCAGGACATTCGAATCGACACACTGGTGAAGTAAAAACAGCCATTTTCCGTCTCTCTTTCTCATCGCATTGTGGCTGTTTCTCACCTCTTCTGTGGCGTCATCTGCCACGGGTGGAACTCCATCGTTCACGATGTCAAGTACATCTTGATATCTGAACAACACCTTCATCTGCGAACACCATCTCTCAAAGTCCTTTCCATCGAAAATGGGGAGGCTCCCCGGAATACCTCCACCATAGTTATCTCTCGCTGCCATGGATCTTAAAGCTCAAATACCAGTTTGTTGGGGATTCTGCGGCGCAGCAGACAGGAGAGGGAAGGGAGAGCGACGGCGCTAGAGAGAGGAAAGGGAGCAATAAAACAGTGAGACTGTAAAGTGATAGGATTAGGTTAAAAGGCAATCAAAAGCATTATTATTCACTAACTAGTGATCCCTATTTATACACAAAACCTAAAGTCAGGCCCAGGCCCATATTTCGACTAGGCCCAATATGCCAACTACTAACTACACCTTCTACTGTTACTAATTACACTGCAACTTCTACAGCTAACTATAACTTCGACTAGGTAGTATTTCGACAGCTACTTAATATTACAAATACAAGCAATACACAATTACAAAGTATATTCCAATAGCTAGAAGCATACAAGTGTTGAGATGCATGTGAGTTTGAGTAAGGAGTGAGTAAAGATTCACATAAAAGAACAATATCAGTGGTGTGGGATATAAGAAGTAGGAACAGGTGGGTCAAGAACAAGAATAACTAATTGCTTGTGTTTCATAAATCTTTGACGTGACACGCTTGATGCTCAAGTTTCATTGAAATTTTAATTGAAGAATCCACTCATGGGAAGTCTTCTTTATTCTTAACTAAAAAAATAATTATCAAACCTTGAGATATTCTCCCTGATGCGTTGAAATAAAACCAGTAAAACACTAATTTTTTTATGATTATGTGTATTAAGTTGACGTGTTTTTCTTTCTGCTTAGGAAAGCCATTTCTTTCATATTATATAGTTTTGTATTTAGTGGCTCAAGCCGGTCCAACTTACTAAAGCAATGATTTTGAGCCTCATAATTTGTCAATATGTTTGTTAACATACAAGGCTTCAAATTAATAGCTTTTACTCGATATTTTATCAAATTTCGTATGTTTATAATAAGCTTGTACGTTTAGCTTAGATGATAAAACACATTTTAGATTGTTTTGTTGTAATTTTTGAGAAATCTTTTGTGTGGATAAATAACCAAATTTTTAGGTCTCAATTTAAAATTTGCTTTAGGTCTCAATAAGTGTTAGACCGACAAACACCGACCAAATTTTAGTCATTACATAAAGAATAAAACTTACGCAGTGTTGGTCCAGTTCCTCACTTAAAATGCCACTTAACTGCTACAAACCGATCAACGAGTGCACGTATATATTTAGAAAATCTAAATACGTGCTTAGTGTTTGATTATTTTTCCCAATAGACATAGTTTCTTCCTTAAATGAAAAATGTAACATCCTCAAAATAATTAGGCGAATTATTTGAATATTAACCCAATTGAATTAATTTGGTACTTAATTGGTAAAATTATTGAGTGCTAAAATTAATTATTGGCTGTCACAGGATCGTTAACCGAATAATACGGGTCAAGGAAGTTTTGGAATCGAAATAAGATATTTAGATCAATATGGTAATTGGCCACGTTACCACTTATATATTAATAAATATATATATATGTGTGTGAGTGTGAGAGAATAAAAAGAAAGAAAGGTCCACGAGAGCGAGAAGAGAAACAGAGGAAGAAAAGAAGAGAAAAGAAGAGAAAGAAGAAGAGAAAGGAAGAAGAAAAAGTGAAGCCCACCCCTCCAAATTTCAGCACCATCATCATCTACCCTCCATTACCAAACCCTCAAAGCTTGGTAAGTTTTCATCCGTTTTTCCCCAACTTATGGACCTACGAATTTTATGAGGATTTTGATGGAAATTGTTGAAATCTTGGGTTGTGAGATGAAATTGATGATTGAATTATGTTTGGGATCGAAGCTAGGAGCGGATTGATCGCGTTGTGAAGTTCGAATCGAAGTTTGGAGCGATTTGGTGAAATAGGGTTCCGTTCGAGAGTTTTTCAAGTCTCGGCAAATTCGGTTCGATATCGGCTCTCGCTTCAAGGGTGAGTTTTACTCACGCTTAGGATGTTTTTGGTGTCTCGATAGTTTTTACGTCGATTGGTTTCGAGAAATTTTGGGTCAAAAACCGTTATTTCAGAATATGTCGTATTTTGGTAAAATCTGTTTTGATTGAGTTTTTGATTGGATTGATTGATTGTGTGGTTTGTATTGGGTCTATTGTATTGGTTGTCAAATCTGTTTTCGATCGGAATGAGAATCGGAATTGAGCGGAATAGCGGTTTTCGGGTGAAACCGCCAAAATTCTGCAGCATCAGGTCTCCATCGCGTCACGACCTCCCTCCTTCGCGTCGCGACCATGCTTCAGCTTGCAACGAAAATATTTCTGTCTATTTTCGCGTCGCGACGGTTTGCAGATTTTCAACAGTTTTTCACTGATTTTGTTTTCGCGATATCTTTTGATCCGGGAACCCGATTGAGGTGTTCTAAGATGCGTTGGAAAGCTTATTCAGAGGCCTAACTGAATATTCTATTTTAAAGGTTAAATGAACTGTTTTTGGAGTCGTAAATTGTGTTAAAAAATGACGAATTAGTATGCGAGAGTGAATGTGGATTTAACTTGTAATGTTCAATTATTTGTTTGAGGTAAATGAACCTTGAGTTCATATTATTGTAGATATATATATTATATCGAGTTTGGGTGACGACCCGTGATGTTAACATGCTAGGCGGGGCAGTCATGATCCCTTACCCTAGGCTCCGTGCCATTAGGAAAAATGCTATTGGTAAGGGGGTTCGCCGGGAGTAGCGTTCGCGCAGTCGGTGTTATGTTAGAAAGTTTGTTGTGCGGCTCATCGGGAGTAGTGTTCGCGCAGTCGGTGTCGTACTGAGTTATAGCAGGTTCGCCGGGAGTAGCGTTCGCGCAGTCGGTGGAATGCTATGTGTAAAATAATGCGGTTCATCGGGTGTAGCGTTCGCGCAGTCGGTGTCGTGTTGTGTTAAAAAGGATTCATAATTGAACCGAGAGTGTTAGTAGGGGTCTCGGTAGAACTCACTGAGATTGTATCTCACTGTTTAAATGTTGTTGTTTTACAGAGACACATGGACAGCGGAAATCAAAGAAGCACGAGTAGGTTCAGCTCGGGCGTTGGCAGATGACTTAGTTTTATTTTGTTTAAGTTTATGTTGCCCTTTGTCCTCTGTGTAGTTTGACACTATGACATTAGTGTTATGTTTTTTTTTCATTCCGCTTTCCTGTATGACTCTGACTACCATAGTTGCTGACAGTTTATGGTCTTCTTTGTGTATAAGACGGTTATGTTATTTTCAACAAAAATTTTATAGTGGTATTCAGTGTCTGAGCAGGAAATATTATCTCTGATGTGTCATCGATGTGCACTTGGGTATTTTTAACAAATAAAAATACCGGGGTGTTATAGCTGGTATCAGACCGGTTCGACCTAGTCGGACTTAGCTTTTAGGGTCTTTGCTTTCTCCAGTCGTGATTTTCTTAGTATGCTATTAGACATTGAGCTTGATCAACTTAATACTTTGTGCATATTTCGCAGAATCATGGCCAGAAGAGGTAGAGGCGTCCCTCCTCCTGTTGATCCACAATTCGAATGGATGCAAAATGTGATTGAGAACCAACAGAAAATGATGCAAGACATGATGCTTATGCATCAGCATCAACAGATCCAACAGCAAAATGCTCAGCAACAGCAAGCTCAAGAGCCACAAGTGAACCCAAGAAGAATCTTCACAGAATTCCTGAAAATGAAACCCTCCGAGTTCAGAGGTGGGTCTGATGTCATGAGAGCACAACATTGGCTGGATGACATTGAAAAGATCTTTCTTACAATGCAAGTTACAGATGAAGACAAGCTGAGATTGGCATCCCATATGCTGAAGGGAGAGGCCAATAACTGGTGGGTGAATGCTAGAGCCATGATGGAAACCATGGGAACTCCCCAGACTTGGGAAAATTTCCGAACATCATTTCTGGAACAATTCTTTCCCATGGCTATGAGGTTTGATAAAGAAAATGAGTTCCTAGCTCTCACACAGGGAGGCTTGACCGTGGGCCAATACACGGCTAAATTTGAAGAGTTGTATCAATTTCTCGGTTTAGCTGGGTATGCCCCCATTGACCGATGGAAAACTGACAGGTATAAATATGGGTTGAGAGAGGATATTGCTCAAAGTCTAAGTTCTTTTCCGAAGACCAATTATGCAGCCATGGTTCAACAAGCTTATATTGCCGAAAGTGATTTGGCAAGATTGTATGCAAGTAGGAAGGCGTTCCATCAGATTAGCATTGTTTTATATCACAAGCGTGTGTGGATCGGTTGAGATTAGCATTGTCTGAGCTATCCGAACCGATAACTATTTTAACTGCTGCCAAGGGTCGTGTCCAGACCCAATAATTATGTGAAAATTGCCTACTTGTCATAGGCGACAGACAGTTTGTTGTGAAATTTATTTGCTTGCCTATGAGAAGAATGGACATTGTTCTGGGTATGAATTGGATGGCTGAAAATCATGTGACAATCAACTGTGCCGATCGAACTATTAGCTTCGCCTCCGAATCCGTAGGATTGACACAGGCAGATTCTGAAGCAACGATCTCTTACACCGAAGCAAGCCAGTCATTATTCCAAGGTGCGGAAGCTATTCTTATTATGTTGTCTGCATCTACTGAAACGGGTTTAGACTTGTCATCTGTGCAAGTGGTAAATGAATTTTTAGATGTCTTTCCAGAAGAAGTTTCATCCCTACCTCCTGACCGAGAGGTAGAATTCTCAATAGAATTGATTCCTGGTGTGGGATCAATATCTATTGCTCCTTATAGAATGTCTCCTTTGGAATTGAAGGAATTAAAGTCCCAACTTGAAGAATTAATATCAAAGAGAATCATCCGACCGAGTGCCTCTCCATGGGGTGCTCCGGTGTTGCTAGTTAAGAAGAAAGACGGAAGCATGAGATTGTGTATTGACTACCGTCAACTCAACAAGGTGACGATTAAGAACAAATATCTATTGCCAAGGATAGACGATTTGCTTGACCAACTTCGAGGTGCCGTGGTATTTTCAAAAATTGATCTGAGGTCGGGCTATCATCAAATAAAGGTGAGAGCCTTAGATATTCCGAAGACATCTTTCCGTACGAGGTATGGACATTACGAGTTCGTAGTGATGCCCTTCGGTTTGACTAATGCTCCGGCAGTATTCATGGATTACATGAACCGAGTTTTCCACACATACCTGGATCAGTTTGTTGTAGTCTTCATTGATGATATCTTGGTGTACTCTAAGACCATTGAGGATCATGTTCAACATCTCCGCATTGTTCTGAACGTACTCCGAGAAAAGAAATTGTATGCCAAGCCGTCGAAGTGTGACTTCTGGATGCCGGAAGTGAAGTTTTTGGGACACGTGATTTCCCAATCGGGAGTTGCGGTGGATCCCGGTAAAGTAGAAGCGGTGTTGAACTGGGAACGACCAATCTGTCACTGAAATAAGAAGTTTCTTGGGTCTAGCTGGTTACTACAGGAGGTTTATTCAAGGTTTTTCACAATTGGTTCTTCCACTTACTCGGTTGACTCGTAAGGCCCAACCGTTTATATGGAATGCCGATTGTGAGGAATGTTTTCAAGAGTTGAAGGTTAGGTTGACTTCTGCTCCAATCCTAATTCTTCCAGATCCGTCTTTGGATTTTCAAATTTACAGCGATGCTTCTGGAAAGGGTTTGGGATGTGTTCTCATGCAGAACCAACAAGTTGTAGCTTATGCCTCCAGACAGTTGAAGACTCATGAAGAGAATTATCCGACTCATGATTTGGAGTTGGCAGCTATTGTGTACGCACTGATGATTTGGAGACATTACCTGTATGGGTCCCGTTTCGAAGTCTTTAGTGATCATAAAAGCTTGAAATATTTGTTTGATCAGAATGAGCTGAATAACAGGCAGAGAAGATGGGTGGAGTTTCTGAAGGATTATGACTTCGAATTGAAGTATCATCCGGGAAAGGCTAATGTTGTAGCCGATGCACTAAGTAGGAAATCTATTCATATAGCAGGGTTAATGATGCATGAAATGGAATTGTTGGAGTCTTTCCGGGACTTAAATTTGGATTCAAAGCCAAAAAGGAATCGGTTAGTGTTGAGCCACATGAGGATCTCTAGTTCCATAAGAGATTCTATTCGCTTAGCACAGGAAGTTGATGTGAAACTACAATCGCAGAAAGTGTTGCCAGATTTTACCGAAGATAGTGACGGGGTTATTTGTTTCAACGGTAGGATCTGTGTGCCCGACGATGAGGGTATTAAAAGGCAAGTGCTAGAGATAGCACACCGAAGTCTATTTTCTGTACATCCTGGATCCACCAAGATGTATAGAGATTTAAAGCTGATGTATTGGTGGCATGGAATGAAGCTAGAGATTGCTGAATTCGTATCTCAATGCTTAACTTGCCAAAGAGTTAAGATAGAACATCAAAAGCCTGCTGGTCTGTTACGGCCACTAGACGTGCCAGTGTGGAAGTGGGAAAACATTTCTGTGGATTTTGTAATGGCGTTGCCAAGGTCTCAAGCCGGTAACGACTCCATTTGGGTAGTTGTGGATCGGTTAACCAAATCTGCTCATTTCTTTCCAGTTCGTTCGAGCAGTAAAGTATCCAAGTTAGCTGAGGTGTATTTGAAGAACATAGTAAGGTTACATGGGGTTCCTACCAGTATAGTGTGGGATCGAGATCCGAATTCACTTCTCGAATTTGGAAAGCTCTGAATGAAGCATTGGGGACTAAAGTACTTCTTAGTACCGCTTATCACCCGCAGACCGATGGTCAGACCGAGAGAACTATCCAAACATTAGAGGATATGCTTAGGGCTTCGGTACTTGATAACGGGAAGAAATGGGAGGATCATCTTCCATTGGTGGAATTCTCTTACAATAATAGTTATCATTCCAGTATCGGAATGACACCTTTTGAAGCCTTGTATGGTAGGAAATGTAGAACTCCATTGTGTTGGTGGGAAGTCGGTGAGAACCGATTGTTAGGACCCGAGATGATTCAGGACACTACTGAAAAGATCCGCCAGATCAGGGAAAGAATGAAAGCTGCTCAGAGTAGGCAAAAGAGTTATGCCGACAAAAGGAGAAGGCCGTTAGAGTTTGAGTCAGGTGATCACGTGTTTTTGAGGTTGTCACCAACAATTGGCACAGGTAGGGCGTTACGGGTGAAGAAACTCAGTTCTCGGTATATTGGACCTTTCCAAATTATCGAGCGAGTTGGGCCTTTTGCATACCGTATCGCTTTGCCTCCACCATTGTCAAATCTGCATGATGTATTCCATGTGTCTCAGTTGCGGAAGTACATTCCCGATCCAAGTCAACCGCTAGATTTTGAAACGATTGACCTTCGACCGGACTTGTCTTTCCAACCTCATCCAAATTACATCATGGAACGTGGCGAGAGGACGCTACGGACAAAGTCAATTCCCATTGTCAAGGTGGTTTGGGGTGGTTTTTCCGTCGAGGAAGCTACTTGGGAGTTGGAGGACGATATGCGGACTCGGTATCCGTATTTGTTTTCTTGAGGTACGTTGTGTTTAATTTTGAGGACAAAATTCTTTTAAGAGGGGGAGAATGTAACATCCTCAAAATAATTAGGCGAATTATTTGAATATTAACCCAATTGAATTAATTTGGTACTTAATTGGTATAATTATTGGCTGTCACAAGATCGTTAACCGAATAATACGGGTCAATGAAGTTTTCGAATCGAAATAAGAGATTTAGATCAATATGGTAATTGGCCACGTTACCACTTATATATTAATAAATATATATATGTGTGTGAGTGTGAGAGAATAAAAAGAAAGAAAGGTCCACGAGAGAGAGAAGAGAAACAGAGGAAGAAAAGAAGAGAAAAGAAGAGAAAGAAGAAGAGAAAGAAGAAGAGAAAGAAGAAGAGAAAGGAAGAAGAAAAAGTGAAGCCCACCCCTCCAAATTTCAGCACCATCATCATCTACCCTCCATTACCAAACCCTCAAAGCTTGGTAAGTTTTCTTCCGTTTTTCCCCAACTTATGGACCTACGAATTTTATGAGGATTTTGATGGAAATTGTTGAAATCTTGGGTTGTGAGATGAAATTGATGATTGAATTATGTTTGGGATTGAAGCTAGGAGCGGATTGATTGCGTTGTGAAGTTCGAATCGAAGTTTGGAGCGATTTGGTGAAATAGGGTTCCGTTCGAGAGTTTTTCAAGTCTCGGCAAATTCGGTTCGATATCGGCTCTCGCTTCAAGGGTGAGTTTTACTCACGCTTAGGATGTTTTTGGTGTCTCGATAGTTTTTACGTCGATTGGTTTCGAGAAATTTTGGGTCAAAAATCGTTATTTCAGAATATGTCGTATTTTGGTAAAATCCGTTTTGATTGAGTTTATGATTGGATTGATTGATTGTGTGGTTTGTATTGGGTCTATTGTATTGGTTGTCAAATCTGTTTTCGATCGGAACGAGAATCGGAATTGAGCGGAATAGCGGTTTTCGCGCGAAACCGCCAAAATTCTGCAGCATCAGGTCTCCATCGCGCCGCGACCTCCCTCCTTCGCGTCGCGACCATGCTTCAGTTTGCAACGAAAATATTTCTGTCTATTTTCGCGTGGCGACGGTTTCGTATCGCGTCGCGACGGTTTGCAGATTTTCAACAGTTTTTCACTGATTTTGTTTTCGCGATATCTTTTGATCCGGGAACCCGATTGAGGTGTTCTAAGATGCGTTGGAAAGCTTATTCAGAGGCCTAACTGAATATTCTATTTTAAAGGTAAAATGAACTGTTTTTGGAGTCGTAAATTGTGTTAAAAAGTGACGAATTAGTATGCGAGAGTGAATGTGTATTTAACTTGTAATGTTCAATTATTTGTCTGAGGTAAATGAACCTTGAGTTCATATTATTATAGATATATATATTATATCGAGTTTGGGTGACGACCCGTGATGTTAACATACTAGGCGGGGCAGTCATGATCCCTTACCCTAGGCTCCGTGCCATTAGGAAAAATGCTATTGGTAAGGGGGTTCGCCGGGAGTAGCGTTCGCGTAGTCTCTGTTATGTTAGAAAGTTTGTTTTGCGGCTCACCGGGAGTAGCGTTCGCGCAGTCGGTGTCGTACTGAGTTATAGCAGGTTCGCCGGGAGTAGCGTTCGCGCAGTCGGTGGAATGCTATGTGTAAAATAATGCGGTTCATCGGGAGTAGCGTTCGCGCAGTCGGTGCCGTGTTGTGTTAAAAAGGATTCATAATTGAACCAAGAGTGTTAGTAGGGGTCTCGGTAGAACTCACTGAGATTGTATCTCACTGTTTAAATGTTGTTGTTTTACAGAGACACATGGACAGCGGAAATCAAAGAAGCACGAGTAGGTTCAGCTCGGGCGTTGGCAGATGACTTAGTTTTATTTTGTTTAAGTTTATGTTGCCCTCTGTCGCCTGTGTAGTTTGACACTATGACATTAGTGTTATGTTTTTTTTTTCATTCCGCTTTCCTGTATGACTCTGACTACCATAGTTGCTGACAGTTTATGGTCTTCTTTGTGTATAAGACGGTTATGTTATTTTCAGAAAAAATTTTATAGTGGTATTCAGTGTCTGAGCAGGAAATATTATCTCTGATGTGTCATCGATATGCACTTGGATATTTTTAACAAATAAAAATACCGGGGTGTTATAAAAAACACAATGAAATAAAGGCTTACAAAGTAATAGGCTAATTAGTGCATTAGGAGATCACTGTCCCAAATCATTTGATTTATGTAGGCTTTCCTTTCGATTAGCACGGATTCTTACTTGCAAGTTGCATATCACTTGGACCTTCTGGGGTCCAAAACCATCACATTACATCATTTTTGTCAATCATAGCTTAATTTTTTCATTGAAATTTCTTGTGGCTAATGATATTATTATTTTGACAAGTTGCCCACGGGGATTAAGACTTAATTAGGACCCACTGGTACTGATCATTTTCATTGTTGTTTCTGGTCAAATAGATACATCACTTCACAGTTACACTTTGTATCGTCCAAAAAGGCCAACATCATAGACGGATAGGCATGCTACCCTCTTTTCACTTTTGAAACTTTTCTTTTACTAAGTTAAAGTTTTATTAATAATAATCTCAAAAGAAGAGTTTTATTAATAATGTCTAGCTTTAATAATTGTGTGTGTAAAATTCTAGGTTCCTTTGAAATTATAGGAACAAAGTATATTGTATAAGTTAGGTAACTTATGTGGCAAACTTATAGTCATCTTACTACTATAAAGTATAAACACTGTGTGTGTAAAACTCTAGGTTCTCTGAAAACTTATTGTTGAATCACAAGCGATTTACTGAATTTAAGTTAAATTTAAATTTAAAATTTTAATTATCAAATAAAGGTAAAAATAATAAAAAGGAGGAACCGAAATAATTAGTAACTGAATACAAATACATGAATTCAAATTTTAAGTGAGGAACTGGACCAAAAGGAGGAACCTAAATGATTAGTAACTGAAAACACCAAATAACAATCGGATGTAGATATCGAAAATCAAAATGGGACAAAAGTCGCACAAATACATGAATTCAAAAGAATAAATGGGGTTCACCTTCGTTTTCAAGGTTCTTTCTCCTTCTATTTCACCTTCATTTCTTCTTCTTTGGCTATGCATTTTCTTGTTTTCCAAACCGATAATTCTCTAAACCATCTAATTTTTCTATTCTTTATCAAGAGAAAATTGTTATATATTCTAGACTTAAAACTTGCTTTTGTCTTGATTTGATGTTAATTGGGCATGACCCATTTGTTAAAATATTTTGATGGTTTTTGCTAAATTGACTTGCAAATTTGAACATAACAATCTTAAGTTTAGTTGATTATTTTTTGTAAGTGTTGGAATAAAAATAAATAAATAAATAAATAAAGCACTAATACTTTATGGTGTTACACAGGTAAAGAATTATCTTGGTGCCTCGTCTCAATTGCAACGGGGCATACTTCTTACAACCTCATCCCGACTCACTAGACACCCCCAACCCCCCAATATCCCTAAAATACCCCTCACGTAAAACGCGCTCCCAACCCCCCTCCCACGCTACATTTTGGACTGATACGGTACTAAAGTACCGAACTGGTACAGTACCAAAGTACCGACCTGGTTCGGTACTTTAGTACCGAACTTGTAAACAGCAGCAATAATGCACACACCCTCACTGCACATACACACATATTTTCTCCCCCAGTTTCGTTCCTTTTTCTTTCACGTACATACTTCTCCTCTTCTTTCTTGAGGAATTATTTCTCCCTCTGCACTAACGCACACACTTCTCCCTCATGCTTATTTCTCCTCTTTTTTCTTGTCTGTGTGATATTGTGGTGTGGGATGAAAAATCAGAAAGAAATTTTGGGGCAATTGATTTATCAGAGTGGGGCAATTGATCACATAATTACATACCTTTGATTTTATATTTTATTATTGATAATCATGTTGAATAGGAGAGTTTAGATGGTTTGGTAACGAAGAACGAAGCACTGAAGGTGTTCCAGAGGAGTTGTTGATACATAAGACCCGGTACGGTTCCAAACTTTCGGACATTTAAAATTTCAGAAGTGGGGAATGTCTGTAAATACATGAGACCCGATATTTTGGTTCCAGACGGGTACGGAACCAAACTTCCCTACCTACATAATCCAAAAAAAGAGGCGCGCGTTTCTCATTAACGGCATTTTCGTCTTTTTGCTACTTTTGTGGGTGTCCAGTGAATAGAGGGGGGTTTTAAGAAGTATGGGCCTTCCAACGTGTGCAGTGAAAAAAATGGTTTTTTTTGTACCCCCATCACATAACAATCTACCCCCATCGACCCTGTGAAAAGACGCATTTGCCCTTCACAAAATTTAAAAAACCCGAACGTATCCTGATTTCAATTTTTTTTTGGAAATCGGATTAAATCCAATTTCCACTAAAAATTTTAAAAAATTAAAAGCGGATTTATGTAAGATGGGGTAGATCCGCTTTTAAAAATAACAAAGCGGATTTACCTTAAGTGGGGATAAATCCGATTGGTTATTTTTAAAAGCGGATGTACCCCCACATAAGGTAAATCCGCTTTGTTATTTAAAAGTCGGATTTATCTTAGGTGGGGGTTAAATCCGCTTTTGTGTACTAAAAATACGTGTTTTTTTTTTATTTAATTTTGTAAAAAATGTTATAAAAATTCTACTAAAAATCCGTTAAAGAGTCAAAACTAATCTACAAATTATACAAACACCACTATAAATCTAATAAAACCAAAATAAGGTTATCCAAATTTTTTCAGATTTTTTGGAGATTATGAAATATTCAAAAAATTAATAAAAAATAGTAAACGATGGAATTTGGGATTTTGAGGTCCCCACTTAAGGTAAATCCGCTTTGTTATTTTTAAAAGCGGATCTACCCCCATATAAGGTAAATCCGCTTTTAAAAATAACAAAATCGGATTTACCCCCACTTAAGGTAAATCCGCTTTGTTATTTTGAAAAGCGGATCTACCCCATCTTACATAAATCCGCTTTTAATTTTTTAAAATTTTTAGTGGAAATCGGATTTACCTAAATCCGATTTCCAAAAAAAATTTGAAATCAGGATACGTTCGAGTTTTTTAAATTTTGTGAAGGGCAATTACGTCTTTTCGCAGGGTCGATGGGGTAGATTCTTATCTGATGGGAGTAAAAAAAAATCCCAAAAAAAAACCCTGAAAAAAAAAGGTAAGAAATATGGTGCCATTCATTTCAATCAGAGACCAAACATGTGCAAGAAGTTATAAATAGGCCCATGATATTAACACTTACAAGCCCAATTAGCAAAAACATCAGTTTGTGGATCATGTGCCGTGGAGTGATGTTGAATGGCTTGGAGAAAAATAGACAAAACCATTTCCAGGAAAGATAAAAAGGCTTGAACGTAATAGAACATAATAGAAAGAAACATAAAAATAAAACTAACAGAAACAAATAGGTAGTGGGGGGTCGGGCTACCCTGAGCTATGTAGTGGGGTCGATCCGGTTTGCTCCTGGCTTTGATTCCCGCCCACGTTAAAAAGGTGTGTTGGCCAGCGAAATCCTTGCCGCAAGTCGCGAGCGGAGATTAGTCATTCGTTGAAAGCGTTGGGACACTCCGTTGGTAGCCAGCAATGGTCCTAAATCAAAAAAATAAGGCAGTAGAAAACGATCCATCGAAGATATTTTTCCTTACTGTGACAGTCCTCCCTGTCTCAAAAGAAACACAAGCTCGTTGACAGTCCATTTGGTTTCCATGTACAGCTCCAAAGGACCCAACATCTGATACCCCTCATGGATGTTCAACATGTTTCGAACGTCGTCGTCGGTCTTAAAATTCACGAGGACCAGTAAACGCGACCATCATCTTCATGCCTGGGTTTGCGATAAGTAGTACTACTAACCTCTCGGTGCAATGCACCCTGCTGTTGAATTTTATGCTCTACTTTATCTTTCAAAGCAGAGAAGGTGATGTCGTGCTTGAGTCAGCATAAAACAGGATTTGGACACTCAAACCAGACACCATCTTCTTTTCTAGTGATTTTTCCACGATCATGAATGACAGTCAGTATGCTGTCCCTTGAGTATTGAGTTGAAGAGTGTTCATTTTTTAGGGTCTAGAACATAAAATAAGGATTTGTTTAATAAATTAGAGAAGTGTTTGTGTGAAATAAGTTAGGGTAAGTGGGTGTATTTATAGTGATTTTCGTCAAAAGTGTCGGTGGGATATTGACCGTTGATAAAAAATGTCGGCAACATCAAGGCCATCAAAATTGTCGGTGGGATACTTACTGTTGATCAAAAGTGTCGCCAACATCAAAGCAGTCAAAAGAAAGAAAAAAATTATTAGACAAACTAGCATACTTCCGGATTTATATAAACACAATAAATCCGAAAGAAAAAATGGTTCCGGAAATATGTTTATAAGATAAATCCGGAAGGGAAAAAATGAATCCAGAAGGGAAAAAAGATAAATCCGGAAGACCAAAAAAAATAATTCCGGAATTATTTATTACACATAAATCTGGAACACACTTTTCCAGTTCCAGATTTATGTGTTAACATAATTCCGGGAATATGTAAAAATTTGGCTTTCAGAATTACCGTATGGAACGTAAATTCGGGAAAATCCAAAAATTATTTCAGGTTAGTTCGTTTTGGTAAGGGGTAAAATGTGGGGGTATGAGGCCAACTAGGGGTATGTAAATCATTAGCCAAAAGGGTATGGTGGAAAAAGCAAGGAGCGTGATGGCTGGAACAAAGATTTCGAGCAAGAGATTAGTGCTTTTTGCAATATCTCCAATTGTGGGAAGAAATGGAGGAGAATAATTATGCTTTTACTATTTTACTCTCACTTGATCACCCCAATTTCTTAATTCTTTTCATTATTTAATTAAATTAAATAACTAAAATAAATATTTAACTAATTAAATTAAATGATTAAAATAATTATTTAGCTAACTAAAATAAATATTTAGCTAGTTTAATTAAATAATTAAAATAACTATTTAGTTAATTAAATTAAAAAATTAAATCAAACACATAGGGGTGTTTTTGTTCTTTCAAAAGTAGTATTCTTCTCTCTTCTCTCTTTCTCTCCAACCAAACCAAGAAACACAACTCTCTCTTCCCTATTTCTCTTCTCTTTCCCTTAAACCAAACAACACCCATAATCTACTCTATTTCTCACCTCTTTCTCTCTTACCTCAGTCTATCTTCTCTCTTCCCTCTTTCTCTTCTAATACAAACACACCCTTAATGAAGTTTTTCTTACTCCCTCTTCTTTTTTAATTGTTCTTTCAATTATTATAAACCATAGGAAGAGTTCATCATATATTCGTACTATTTAGCATCGCTGTTAAGAGAATTTGATTATAAACCATAGGAAGAATTCATAATATATTCGGTTCATTATGCATAAAGGTGAAATCAATTGAGCTCGTTCCCAATGCTCTTAAATCAAAAACACACTAAACATTTTATTGCTTTATTATTTTAATTTATTGTCAAGCAAATCCAATTCAGTCCCTATTCAATCTAGTAATTAATCTATTAAATTGATAATTAATTGCAATCCTTGAGTTCGACACTCGGTCTTACCGATTTTATTACTTCTAACGATACAGGGACTAAAATGTCCCAAAAATACAAGGACTAAAATGTCCCTTTTTTAAAGATTTAAGAAAAGTTTAATGAAAGACTAATTTAGGCCAAAATTTGAGCTTTGTCGTCACTTAATGTGCCGCGTGGGAAGTTAACATGCTACGTAGGCAACGTTAATTCCCTCATTGACAATCACCAATGACCTGTGACGACGGCCAAGATTATTTCTACTTTCGATGGACAGAGGAACTAAATTGTCCCTTTCTGAAAATTTCAAGGACTAATGTGTCCTAAAAAATTGTCAGGAATTAAAGTGTCCCGCGAAGAAATTGTAAAGGACGAAATTCGACCTTTATAATTTTTATCTTATACCCAAAATTTTTTTGAATCAAGGACAGTTTATAATTTTAGGGGGTTGCTTGTTTAGTTAAGAAGGGGATAGGAGGAAATTTATTGGAGGAGATGACTTAATTTACTTGTATAAACTTTATAACTTTTATAGTGTAGTACATATGAGGATATTTAAATGATTTTATTTTTGTTACCAGGCGACTTCATGTCAAGAGGGGGTGAATTGAGACTTTAAAAACCTTTTCTATTTTATACGATTTTAATTGATTTATCACAAAATTAAGGGAGGAAGTGATAAATAAAATTAACAGAGCAAAATTCATACCATTTCAATCACCTCCCGGTAATCTACTCTAATCCCCACGATGGGCTAATCAACCCGTTTGGATCGGTTTATTTGCGCTTATCTACTGGCATAAGCACTTGTGAGACTGTTTGGGAGAGCTTATAGAAACAACTTATGACATGTTCGAACATAAGCTGTTTTCAGCTAATTTTCACAAGCTCCATGGGATGGCTTGGAAAACAGCTTATAGCTTATAGAAAATATAGTTTAACATTATTTTATCATTTATTATGTAAAGAGCTTATGCATAAGGACTTGTATGATAAGCGCTTATGCCATAAGCGCTTAATTAAGCTGTTTAACCAATCGGGCAGTCCACTCAATTTTTGATATCAGCTTGTTACTTAAGTATTGGTTGATCAGTGTCCTGCATTTAGTCGATTATGCGTGATCTGTTTCTTAGTACTAAAGATTCCTAACTTCAAATCAGTTAGGTTTATGATCTTAATCAATTTAGAGCCCTCAAGTATAGATTCTGTTACGAATTGGGCCTTTATTACTAAGGCCCAACACCAAATGCAGATCCATCAATCAATGGTGGAGATTAAAAACATAGATCCAATGGTTCCCATTGGATTCCAAAACCTATAAATAAAGCATTGATACAATACCAAAGGTACACACTCTTTCCTACTCTTTACCTCTAATCAGTTCCCTAGCTGACTTGAGCGTCGGAGTGTCCCCGCAGGTACCACCTGCCCCGTATCGGAAGCGGAGCTCGGTTGATCAAGACCAACCCCTACCAACTATCTCGGATTGGACCTTGTGTCTAAGATCGGATACAGGTCCAGAGATACGGTACCGAACATTGGCGACCACAGTGGGAGGATCTTGTACTTTAGTTCCTCTCCCATCTCCTTGATTGACAATGACTCCAACCTTACGTCGTAGGACTATCCTGAATGTTGCTGAAGGATCGGTTCTGCAGCGGGTGACTCCGGAAGGAGTGGCAGTCACCTTACCCCTTAGCCCGCGCATGCTCGAAGCTCGGCTACGGCTATGGTTCCTGGAAGCTCGGCCCGGAATCGACTTCCATCTCCCCCTCCGACAGTCCAGGTACCGGTCGATGCTGTTCAACAGCTCATCCTGTTTCTAAATCGGCAAGTCGAGGCCAACCGGCAGGAAAGCCAACGCTGCACCCAGTTAGAAGCTCGGATCGCTGAGATCCGAAATCGTACCATCCCGAATCGTGGTTCCACTCAGCACAACTCTTCAAGTGGAACGACTCATGGCCGCGGCCGCGGCCGATCTCCGGCTTGGAGGAGATACCATCACCGCACTCCACCTTGTTGTAGAGGAGCGCGGGGATCGGAGATTCCCCCAAGTTAGACCCCTGATGATTCCTATGGTCCCGAGGGTTCCCCTCGGCCTAGCTTGTTTTTATTTTCCTCTTCTCCGAGGCGACGTTCCAGAAGTCGGAAAAGGTCTCCGAGGCAGGATCGTCGACGCCCTAGCTCGCGGGGATTCCCCGACAAGTATGGCTACCGACGGTCTCCACCCCTTGAGAGGTCGGCAAAGCGTAAAGGACCTTTCACAGCTAAGATCGACTACTTCCCGATGCCAAAGCACCTCGAGAAGCCGCCTGAGAGTTTGAAAATGCATGATGGGACTGGCGATCCAGATCGCCACCTCGACTACTTTGACACAGTTATGCAATACCGTAACGTTCCAGAGGAGATAAAGTGCCGAACTTTTCCCCTCACTCTAGAGAAGGCGGCTCTAGACTGGTTCAGGGCTCTTAAGCCAAATACAATCTCCTCTTGGGATCAGTTAGCCAAACTCTTTTCTACACACTTCGCCCACTCGAAGATGAAGCCTAAATCTCGGAAGGTATTGCAGGCAATTCGGCAAGGAGAAAATGAGTCCCTCCGGGACTACATAGAGAGATTCAATAGAGAAGCTGCTCAAGTCCGGAACCTCGACGACTCGTTCCGTCTTTACTTCATGGAGGCTGGCCTTCGTGAAGGAAGTCTATTTCAGATAGACGTCGGAGTCAACCAAGTTGAGTCGCTTGCCGAGTTCCTCCAGCGATCTCAGAAGTATATCGATCACGAAGAAGGGATTAACGCAGGAAGGTCACTTTTCACCTAGGTCTCGGAATGAGTCTTCGGGCGTGATGTAATCCGACTTTGTAAATGTTCAACCATCTAATATATGGATCAGCTACGAGTTTCCTCACACTGATTGCTTAGTAAAAGTGAGTTCCGAGGTTGGAGGGAAGGATTTGGGATCGGTCGAGCGATCGCCTTAAAGTTTCACGCTAAAACCGGAACCCAAGACACCGAGTTCAACATCGCTAGAGGATCAGAACTCCACCTAGGATCAGAACTCCTGATGATTCCAACTGATCCGAGGGTTCCCCTCGGCCCTCCTCGTCTCTCGCTTCCTCTTCTCCGAGGCGACGTTCCATAAGCCGGGAAAAATCCCCGAGGCAAGAATGTCGGAGCCTTCGCTCCCAGAGATCCTCCGAGTTTAAACTGACACCTCGAGTCACTCAGGTGGTCACGTCTTAAATGGCCGAGGTTGCCATTACCCTGAAGGGCGAGTTCGATCTGGGCCGAGTCCTGGTAAACTGCCCTGAAGGCGATTTTAAACTGACACCTCGAGTCACTCAGGTGGTCACGTTTTAAATGGCCGAGGTTGCCATTACCCTGAAGGGCGAGTTCGATCTGGGCCGAGTCCTGGTAAACTGCCCTGAAGGCGACTTTAAACTGACACCTCGAGTCACTCAGGTGGTCACGTCTTAAATGGCCGAGGTTGCCATTGCCCTGAAGGGCGAGTTCGATCTGGGCCAAGTCCTGGTAAACTTCCCTGAAGGCGACTTTAAACTGACACCTCGAGTCACTCAGGTGGTCACGTTTTAAATGGCCGAGGTTGCCATTACCCTGAAGGGCGAGTTCGATCTGGGCCGAGTCCTGGTAAACTGCCCTGAAGGCGACTTTAAACTGACACCTCGAGTCACTTAGGTGGTCACGTCTTAAATGGCCGAGGTTGCCATTGCCCCGAAGGGCGAGTTCGATCTGGGCCGAGTCCTGGTAAACTGCCCTGAAGGCGACTTTAAACTGACACCTCGAGTCACTCAGGTGGTCACGTCTTAAATGGCCGAGGTTGCCATTGCCCCGAAGGGCGAGTTCGATCTGGGCCAAGTCCTGGTAAACTGCCCTGAAGGCGACTTTAAACTGACACCTCGAGTCACTCAGGTGGTCACGTCTTAAATGGCCGAGGTTGCCATTACCCTGAAGGGCGAGTTCGATCTGGGCCGAGTCCTGGTAAACTCCCCTGAATGTGACTTTAAATTGACACCTCGAGTCCCTCAGGCGGTAACGTTTTTAACATTGCCGAGGCTGGTGGCAGACACCCTCGCCGGTACAAGCCCGGCCTCGAAGATCTTTGACAAGACCAGTATCTCGGGCACTGCGAGGCTGGGGCAGACCCCTTTGTAGCTATGAGCCCGGCCTTGAAGAAGGTCGACACGAAGGTCCGACCTCAAATTCAAAAACTCTCATGAAGTCCAGAAAAGGCATCAAGTCTAGCTCGCCCCAAGACGACCCGACTTGGGGGGCAACTGTTACGAATTGGGCCTTTATTACTAAGGCCCAACACCAAATGCAGATCCATCAATCAATGGTGGAGATTAAAAACATAGATCCAATGGTTCCCATTGGATTCCAAAACCTATAAATAAAGCATTGATACAATACCCAAGGTACACACTCTCTCCTACTCTTAACCTCTAATCAGTTCCCTAGCTGACTTGAGCGTCGGAGTGTCCCCGCAGGTACCACCTGCCCCGGATCGGAAGCGGAGCTCGGTTGATCAAGACCAACCCCTACCAACTATCTCGGATCAGACCTTGTGTCTAAGATCGGATACAGGTCCAGAGATACGGTACCGAACAGATTCCAAACCTGAAGTGTTCTACAAACAAGTCCTCAATGGTTGACACTGATAATCTCACACAAATTAAAAGGCAACGAAGAAGCCTTTTAAAATTTATTCAACAAGTTCCAAAAACTGAATAGATGTTCATACAAAAACTAATGGAAAAATACAACAAGTGAATTTAAACATGTTTCCAAGGTCTTTCTGCTAGACTTACACATTCTTTGTGTCTATAACAATCAACAAGATGATCAATGGTTAATCCTGCAGCTTGCATAAAAGAATAAACTATCACTGGACCTAAAATTTGAAAGCCACGCTTTATTAAATCCTTGCTTATGGCCACTGCTTTTGGTGTCCTTAGTGGAACATCTCTTGAGTATCTGTGTTTGTTAATCACTGGTTTGTGATTTACATAACCCCATATATAGCTACTGAATGATCCACATTCCCTCACAATCTGTAGACAATTAATCAACCAACTTAGTCTAAAAGCAAAAATATGATCAGAAAGCAGATTTTATATTTTTTTTTTAACTATAGATTATAATTATTTAAAAAGTTGAAACAAATAGATAGAAGATCCAGAAAAATTATTTTCTTATAAAATAATACTCTCTATAGTCTTTTTTACTTATCGATTTCTAAGAAGAAATTTGTATCTTCTTATCTGTTGTTTAGATAGTTTAAGATTACATTAGTTATTTGTTTCTCAATTATACCTTTAAATATTTATTGAAAAGAGGAAAGTAAGTGTAACGGATATTAAATAGTCAATGATATCATACGAAAAATGTTAAGTATGGCTCAGAGGCGGATCCAGAAAATTTCATTCATGGGGGCAAGAAAATAAATTATTTATAAATTGCATAGAATAAAAATAAGATAAGTTTTTACAAAATATATAGTCACATGTGTGACCAAACAACACCAAAAAAGATATCCAAACTTCCACAAACTTCCACAAATTAGGGTAGAATATGTGTGGGCTTTGAACCAAATATATTTGGACCTTGTATAGTGGGGTCAAACATATTATTTTATTGTGGGCAAAATCAGTTTTATTGGGTAATTAGAAAATAATATTTTTTTTTGGTTTTCAGAATTACCGTATGGAATGTAAATTCGGGAAAATCCAAAAATTATTTCAGGTTAGTGCGTTTTGGTAAGGGGTGGAGCGTGATGACTGGAACAAAGAATTCGAGGAAGAGAATATGGGAACATAGCACAATTCCGTGAGCAAGATTGAAGAGGCGATTGGGGAAGGTCGGATCATCTTCATAAGGGTGTGTTTGAGGTGAAAGAGAGAAGAGAGAGTAAGAGAAGAGAGAACAAGGGAAGAGAGAGTGATCCTCTCACATTTTGTTGAGGGGAGAAATGAGAGAGAGAGAGAGAGAGAGAGAGAGAGAGAGAGAGAGAGAGAGATGATTGTTTTAGTGCTTTTTGCAATCTCTCCAATTGTGGGAAGAAAGGGAGGAGAATAATTATTCTTTTACTATTTTACTCTCACTTGATCACCCCAATTTCTTAATTCTTTTCATTATTTAATTAATTTAAATAACTAAAATAAGTATTTAGCTAGTTTAATTAAATAATTAAAATAACTATTTAGTTAATTAAATTAAAAAAATAAATCAAACTCATAGGGGTTTTTTGTCCTTTCAAAAGTAGTATTCTTCTCTCTTCTCTCTTTCGCTCCAACCAAACCAAGAGACACAACTCTCTCTTCCCTGTTTCTCTTCTCTTTCCCTTAAACCAAACAACACCCATAATCTACTCTATTTCTCAACTCTTTCTCTCTTCGCTTAGTCTATCTTCTCTCTTTCTCTTCTAATCCAAACACACCCTTAATGAAGTTTTTCTTACTCCCTCTTCTTTTTTAATCGTTCTTTCAGTTATTATAAACCATAGGAAGAGTTCATAATATATTCGTACTATTTAGCATTGCTGTTAAGAGAATTTGATTATAAACCATAGGAAGAATTCATAATATATTCGGTTCATTATGCATAAGGGTGAAATCAATTGAGCTCGTTCCCAATGCTCTTAAATCAAAAACACACTAAACATTTTATTGCTTTATTATTTTAAGTTATTGTCAAACAAATCCAATTCAGTCCCTATTCAATCTAGTAATTAATCTATTAAATTGATATTTAATTACAATCCATGAGTTCGACACTCGGTCTTACCGATTTTATTACTTCCAACGACACACTTGTCGTGATCCTATTACAAACACCACTATTGTAGAAGATGATACACTAGGGACTAATGTGTCCCAAAAATACAGGGACTAAAATGTCCTTTTTTTTAAAGAATTAAGAAAAGTTTAATGAAAGACTAATTTAGGCAAAAATTTGAGCTTCGGCGTCACTTGGAAAGTTAACATGCTACGTAGGCAACGTTAATTCCCTCATTGACAATCACCAATGACCTATGACCACGGCCAAGATTATTTCTACTTTGGATGGACAGAGGAACTAAATTGTCCCTTTCTGAAAATTTCAAGGACTAATGTTTCCTAAAAAATTGTCAGGAATTAAAGTGTCCCGCCAAGAAATTGTAAAGGACGAAACTCGACCTTTATACTTTTTATCTTATATCCAAAATTTTCTTGAATCAAGGACAGTTTATAATTTTAGGGGGTTGCTTGTTTAGTTAAGAAGGGGATAGGAAGAAATTTATTGTAGGAGATGACTTAATTTACTTGTATATACTTTATATCTTTTATTTATAGTGTAGTACATATGAGGATATTTAAATGATTTTATTTTTGTTACCAGGTGGCTTTAGTGTCGAGAGGGGGTGAATTGAGACTTTAGAAACCTTTTCCACTTTATACGATTTTAATTGATTTATCACAAAATTAAGGGAGGAAGTGATAAATAAAATTAACAGAACAAAATTCATACCGTTTCAATCACCTCCCGGTAATCTGCTCTAATCCCCACGATGGGCTAATCAACCCGTTTGGATCGGCTTATTTGCGCTTATTTACTGGCATAAGTACTTGTGAGACTGTTTGGGAGAGCTTATAGAAACAACTTATGACATGTTCATAAGCTGTTTTCAGCTAATTTCCATAAGCTCCATGGGATGGCTTATGAAAACAGCTTATAGCTTATAGAAAAAATAGTTTAACATTATTTTATCATTTATTATATAAACAGCTTATGCATAAGCGCTTATCAGCTTATATGATAAGCGCTTATGCCATAAGCGCTTAATTAAGCTGTTTATCCATTCGGGCAGTCCACTCAATTTTTGATATCAGCTTGTTACTTAAGTATTGGTTGATCAGTGTCCTGCATTTAGTCGATTATGCGTGATCTGTTTCTTAGTACTAAAGATTCCTAACTTCAAATCAGTTAGGTTTATGATCTTAATCAGTTTAGAGCCCTCAAGTATAGATTCCAAACCTGAAGTGTTCTACAAACAAGTCCTCAATGGTTGACACTGATAATCTCACACAAATTAAAAGGCAACGAAGAAGCCTTTTAAAATTTATTCAACAAGTTCCAAAAACTGAATAGATGTTCATACAAAAACTAACGAAAAAATACAGCAAGTGAATTTAAACATGTTTCCAAGGTCTTTCTGCTAGACTTACACATTCTTTGTGTCTATAACAATCAACAAGATGATCAATGGTTAATCCTGCAGCTTGCATAAAAGAATAAACTATCACTGGACCTAAAAATTGAAAGCCACGCTTTATTAAATCCTTGCTTATGGCCACTGCTTTTGGTGTCCTTAGTGGAACATCTCTTGAGTATCTGTGTTTGTTAATCACTGGTTTGTGATTTACATAACCCCATATATAGCTACTGAATGATCCACATTCCCTCACAATCTGTAGACAATTAATCAACCAACTTAGTCTAAAAGCAAAAATATGATCAGAAAGCAGATTTTATATTTTTTTTTAACTATAGATTATAATTATTTAAAAAGTTGAAACAAATAGATAGAAGATCTAGAAAAATTATTTTCTTATAAAATAATACTCTCTATAGTCTTTTTTACTTATCGATTTCTAAGAAGAAATTTGTATCTTCTTATCTGTTGTTTAGATAGTTTAAGATTACATTAGTTATTTGTTTCTCAATTATACCTTTAAATATTTATTGAAAAGAGGAAAGTAAGTGTAACGGATATTAAATAGTCAATGATATCATACGAAAAATGTTAAGTATGGCTCAGTGGCGGATCCAGAAAATTTCATTCATGGGGGCAAGAAAATAAATTATTTATAAATTGCATAGAATAAAAATAAGATAAGTTTTTACAAAATATATAATCACATGTGTGACCAAACAACACCAAAAAAGATATCCAAACTTCCACAAACTTCCACAAATTAGGGTAGAATATGTGTGGGCTTTGAACCAAATATATTTGGACCTTGTATAGTGGGGTCAAACATATTATTTTATTGTGGGCAAAATCAGTTTTATTGGGTAATTAGAAAATAATATTTTTTTTTAGTTTTCAGAATTACCGTATGGAATGTAAATTCGGGAAAATCCAAAAATTATTTCAGGTTAGTGTGTTTTGGTAAGGGGTGGAGCGTGATGACTGGAACAAAGATTTCGAGGAAGAGAATATGGGAACATAGCACAATTCCGTGAGCAAGATTGAAGAGGGGATTGGGGAAGGTCAGATCATCTTCATAAGGGTGTGTTTGAGGTGAAAGAGGGAAGAGAGAGTTAGAGAAGAGAGAACAAGGGAAGAGAGAGTGATCCTCTCACATTTTGTTGAGGGGAGAAATGAGAGAGAGAGAGAGAGAGAGAGAGAGAGAGAGAGAGAGAGAGAGAAAGATGATTGTTTTAGTGCTTTTTGCAATCTCTACAACTGTGGGAAGAAATGGAGGAGAATAATTATTCTTTTACTATTTTACTCTCACTTGATCACCCCAATTTCTTAATTCTTTTCATTATTTAATTAATTTAAATAACTAAAATAAATATTTATCTAATTAAATTAAATAATTAAAATAATTATTTAGCTAACTAAATTAAATATTTAGCTAGTTTAATTAAATAATTAAAATAACTATTTAGTTAATTAAATTAAAAAATTAAATCAAACTCATAGGGGTTTTTTGCCCTTTCAAAAGTAGTATTCTTCTCTCTTCTCTCTTTCGCTCCAACCAAACCAAGAGACACAACTCTCTCTTCCCTATTTCTCTTCTCTTTCCCTTAAACCAAACAACACCCATAATCTACTCTATTTCTCAACTCTTTCTCTCTTCGCTTAGTCTGTCTTCTCTCTTTGTCTTCTAATCCAAACACACCCTTAATGAAGTTTTTCTTACTCCCTCTTCTTTTTTAATTGTTCTCTCAATTATTATAAACCATAGGAAGAGTTCATAATATATTCGTACTATTTAGCATTGCTGTTAAGAGAATTTGATTATAAACCATAGGAAGAATTCATAATATATTCGGTTCATTATGCATAAGGGTGAAATCAATTGAGCTCGTTCCCAATGCTCTTAAATCAAAAACACACTAAACATTTTATTGCTTTATTATTTTAATTTATTGTCAAACAAATCCAATTCAGTCCCTATTCAATCTAGTAATTAATCTATTAAATTGATAATTAATTACAATCCATGAGTTCGACACTCGGTCTTACCGATTTTTTTACTTCTAACGATACACTTGTCGTGATCCTATTACAAACACCACTATTGTAGAAGATGATACACTAGGGACTAATGTGTCCCAAAAATACAGGAACTAAAATGTCCCTTTTTTTAAAGAATTAAGAAAATTTTAATGAAAGACTAATTTAGGCAAAAAATTTGAGCTTCGGCGTCACTTGGGAAGTTAACATGCTACGTAGGCAACGTTAATTCCCTCATTGACAATCACCAATGACCTATGACCACGGCCAAGATTATTTCTACTTTGGATGGACAGAGGAACTAAATTGTCCCTTTCTGAAAATTTCAAGGACTAATGTGTCCTAAAAAATTGTCAGGAATTAAAGTGTCCCGCCAAGAAATTGTAAAGGACGAAATTCGACCTTTATACTTTTTATCTTATACCCAAAATTTTCTTGAATCAAGGACAGTTTATAATTTTAGGGGGTTGCTTGTTTAGTTAAGAAGGGGATAGGAGGAAATTTATTGTAGGAGATGACTTAATTTACTTGTATATACTTTCTATCTTTTACTTATAGTGTAGTACATATGAGGATATTTAAATGATTTTATTTTTGTTACCGGGTGGCTTTAGTGTCGAGAGGGGGTGAATTGAGACTTTAGAAACCTTTTCCACTTTATACGATTTTAATTGATTTATCACAAAATTAAGGGAGGAAGTGATAAATAAAATTAACAGAACAAAATTCATACCGTTTCAATCACCTCCCGGTAATCTGCTCTAATCCCCACGATGGGCTAATCAACCCGTTTGGATCGGCTTATTTGCGCTTATTTACTGGCATAAGTACTTGTGAGACTGTTTGGGAGAGCTTATAGAAACAACTTATGACATGTTCATAAGCTGTTTTCAGCTAATTTCCATAAGCTCCATGGGATGGCTTATGAAAACAGCTTATAGCTTATAGAAAAAATAGTTTAACATTATTTTATCATTTATTATATAAACAGCTTATGCATAAGCGCTTATCAGCTTATATGATAAGCGCTTGTGCCATAAGCGCTTAATTAAGCTGTTTATCCAATCGGGCAGTCCACTCAATTTTTGATATCAGCTTGTTACTTAAGTATTGGTTGATCAGTGTCCTGCATTTAGTCGATTATGCGTGATCTGTTTCTTAGTACTAAAGATTCCTAACTTCAAATCAGTTAGGTTTATGATCTTAATCAATTTAGAGCCCTCAAGTATAGATTCCAAACCTGAAGTGTTCTACAAACAAGTCCTCAATGGTTGACACTGATAATCTCACACAAATTAAAAGGCAACGAAGAAGCCTTTTAAAATTTATTCAACAAGTTCCAAAAACTGAATAGATGTTCATACAAAAACTAATGGAAAAATACAGCAAGTGAATTTAAACATGTTTCCAAGGTCTTTCTGCTAGACTTACACATTCTTTGTGTCTATAACAATCAACTAGATGATCAATGGTTAATCCTGCAGCTTGCATAAAAGAATAAACTATCACTGGACCTAAAAATTTAAGGCCACGCGCTTTATTAAATCCTTGCTTATGGCCACTGCTTTTGGTGTCCTTTGTGGAACATCTCTTGAGTATCTGTGTTTGTTAATCACTGGTTTGTGATTTACATAACCCCATATATAGCTACTGAATGATCCACATTCCCTCACAATCTGTAGACAATTAATCAACCAACTTAGTCTAAAAGCAAAAATATGATCAGAAAGCAGATTTTATATTTTTTTTAACTATAGATTATAATTATTTAAAAAGTTGAAACAAATAGATAGAAGATCCAGAAAAATTATTTTCTTATAAAATAATACTCTCTATAGTCTTTTTTACTTATCGATTTCTAAGAAGAAATTTGTATCTTCTTATCTGTTGTTTAGATAGTTTAAGATTACATTAGTTATTTGTTTCTCAATTATACCTTTAAATATTTATTGAAAAGAGGAAAGTAAGTGTAACGGATATTAAATAGTCAATGATATCATACGAAAAATGTTAAGTATGGCTCAGTGGCGGATCCAGAAAATTTCATTCATGGGGGCAAGAAAATAAATTATTTATAAATTGCATAGAATAAAAATAAGATAAGTTTTTACAAAATATATAATCACATGTGTGAGCCAAACAACACCAAAAAAGATATCCAAACTTCCACAAACTTCCACAAATTAGAGTAGAATATGTGTGGGCTTTGAACCAAATATATTTGGACCTTGTATAGTGGGGTCAAACATATTATTTTATTGTGGGCGAAAATCAGTTTTATTGGGTAATTAGAAAATAATATTTTTTTTTTGGTTTTCAGAATTACCGTATGGAATGTAAATTCGGGAAAATCCAAAAATTATTTCAGGTTAGTGTGTTTTGGTAAGGGGTGGAGCGTGATGACTGGAACAAAGATTTCGAGGAAGAGAATATGGGAACATAGCACAATTCCGTGAGCAAGATTGAAGAGGGGATTGGGGAAGGTCGGATCATCTTCATAAGGGTGTGTTTGAGGTGAAAGAGGGAAGAGAGAGTAAGAGAAGAGAGAACAAGGGAAGAGAGAGTGATCCTCTCACATTTTGTTGAGGGGAGAAATGAGAGAGAGAGAGAGAGAGAGAGAGAGAGAGAGAGAGATGATTGTTTTAGTGCTTTTTGCAATCTCTACAACTGTGGGAAGAAATGGAGGAGAATAATTATTCTTTTACTATTTTACTCTCACTTGATCACCCCAATTTCTTAATTCTTTTCATTATTTAATTAAATTAAATAACTAAAATAAATATTTATCTAATTAAATTAAATAATTAAAATAATTATTTAGCTAACTAAAATAAATATTTAGCTAGTTTAATTAAATAATTAAAATAACTATTTAGTTAATTAAATTAAAAAATTAAATCAAACTCATAGGGGTTTTTTGTCCTTTCAAAAGTAGTATTCTTCTCTCTTCTCTCTTTCGCTCCAACCAAACCAAGAGACACAACTCTCTCTTCCCTATTTCTCTTCTCTTTCCCTTAAACCAAACAACACCCATAATCTACTCTATTTCTCACCTCTTTCTCTCTTCGCTTAGTCTATCTTCTCTCTTTCTCTTCTAATCCAAACACACCCTTAATGAAGTTTTTCTTACTCCCTCTTCTTTTTTAATTGTTCTTTCAATTATTATAAACCATAGGAAGAGTTCATAATATATTCGTACTATTTAGCATTGCTGTTAAGAGAATTGGATTATAAACCATAGGAAGAATTCATAATATATTCGGTTCATTATGCATAAGGGTGAAATCAATTGAGCTCGTTCCCAATGCTCTTAAATCAAAAACACACTAAACATTTTATTGCTTTATTATTTTAATTTATTGTCAAACAAATCCAATTCAGTCCCTATTCAATCTAGTAATTAATCTATTAAATTGATAATTAATTACAATCCATGAGTTCGACACTCGGTCTTACCGATTTTATTACTTCTAACGATACACTTGTCGTGATCCTATTACAAACACCACTATTGTAGAAGATGATACACTAGGGACTAATGTGTCCCAAAAATACAGGGACTAAAATGTCCCTTTTTTTAAAGAATTAAGAAAAGTTTAATGAAAGACTAATTTAGGCAAAAATTTGAGCTTCGGCGTCACTTGGGAAGTTAACATGCTACGTAGGCAACGTTAATTCCCTCATTGACAATCACCAATGACCTATGACCACGGCCAAGATTATTTCTACTTTGGATGGACAGTGGAACTAAATTGTCCCTTTCTGAAAATTTCAAGGACTAATGTGTCCTAAAAAATTGTCAGGAATTAAAGTGTCCCGCCAAGAAATTGTAAAGGACGAAATTCGACCTTTATACTTTTTATCTTATACCCAAAATTTTCTTGAATCAAGGACAGTTTATAATTTTAGGGGGTTGCTTGTTTAGTTAAGAAGGGGATAGGAGGAAATTTATTGTAGGAGATGACTTAATTTACTTGTATATACTTTATATCTTTTATTTATAGTGTAGTACATATGAGGATATTTAAATGATTTTATTTTTGTTACCGGGTGGCTTTAGTGTCGAGAGGGGGTGAATTGAGACTTTAGAAACCTTTTCCACTTTATACGATTTTAATTGATTTATCACAAAATTAAGGGAGGAAGTGATAAATAAAATTAACAGAACAAAATTCATACCGTTTCAATCACCTCCCGGTAATCTGCTCTAATCCCCACGATGGGCTAATCAACCCGTTTGGATCGGCTTATTTGCGCTTATTTACTGGCATAAGTACTTGTGAGACTGTTTGGGAGAGCTTATAGAAACAACTTATGACATGTTCATAAGCTGTTTTCAGCTAATTTCCATAAGCTCCATCGGATGGCTTATGAAAACAGCTTATAGCTTATAGAAAAAATAGTTTAACATTATTTTATCATTTATTATATAAACAGCTTATGCATAAGCGCTTATCAGCTTATATGATAAGCGCTTATGCCATAAGCGCTTAATTAAGCTGTTTATCCAATCGGGCAGTCCACTCAATTTTTGATATCAGCTTGTTACTTAAGTATTGGTTGATCAGTGTCCTGCAGTTAGTCGATTATGCGTGATCTGTTTCTTAGTACTAAAGATTCCTAACTTCAAATCAGTTAGGTTTATGATCTTAATCAATTTAGAGCCCTCAAGTATAGATTCCAAACCTGAAGTGTTCTACAAACAAGTCCTCAATGGTTGACACTGATAATCTCACACAAATTAAAAGGCAACGAAGAAGCCTTTTAAAATTTATTCAACAAGTTCCAAAAACTGAATAGATGTTCATACAAAAACTAACGGAAAAATACAGCAAGTGAATTTAAACATGTTTCCAAGGTCTTTCTGCTAGACTTACACATTCTTTGTGTCTATAACAATCAACAAGATGATCAATGGTTAATCCTGCAGCTTGCATAAAAGAATAAACTATCACTGGACCTAAAAATTGAAAGCCACGCTTTATTAAATCCTTGCTTATGGCCACTGCTTTTGGTGTCCTTAGTGGAACATCTCTTGAGTATCTGTGTTTGTTAATCACTGGTTTGTGTTTTACATAACCCCATATATAGCTACTGAATGATCCACATTCCCTCACAATCTGTAGACAATTAATCAACCAACTTAGTCTAAAAGCAAAAATACGATCAGAAAGCAGATTTTATATTTTTTTTAACTATAGATTATAATTATTTAAAAAGTTGAAACAAATAGATAGAAGATCCAGAAAAATTATTTTCTTATAAAATAATACTCTCTATAGTCTTTTTTACTTATCGATTTCTAAGAAGAAATTTGTATCTTCTTATCTGTTGTTTAGATAGTTTAAGATTACATTAGTTATTTGTTTCTCAATTATACCTTTAAATTTTTATTGAAAAGAGGAAAGTAAGTGTAACGGATATTAAATAGTCAATGATATCATACGAAAAATGTTAAGTATGGCTCAGTGGCGGATCCAGAAAATTTCATTCATGGGGGCAAGAAAATAAATTATTTATAAATTGCATAGAATAAAAATAAGATAAGTTTTTACAAAATATATAATCACATGTGTGACCAAACAACACCAAAAAAGATATCCAAACTTCCACAAACTTCCACAAATTAGGGTAGAATATGTGTGGGCTTTGAACCAAATATATTTGGACCTTGTATAGTGGGGTCAAACATATTATTTTATTGTGGGCAAAATCAGTTTTATTGGGTAATTAGAAAATAATATTTTTTTTTGGTTTTCAGAATTAACGTATGGAATGTAAATTCGGGAAAATCCAAAAATTATTTCAGGTTAGTGCGTTTTGGTAAGGGGTGGAGCGTGATGACTGGAACAAAGATTTCGAGGAAGAGAATATGGGAACATAGCACAATTCTGTGAGCAAGATTGAAGAGGGGATTGGGGAAGGTCGGATCATCTTCATAAGGGTGTGTTTGAGGTGAAAGAGGGAAGAGAGAGTAAGAGAAGAGAGAACAAGGGAAGAGAGAGTGATCCTCTCACATTTTGTTGAGGGGAGAAATGAGAGAGAGAGAGAGAGAGAGATGATTGTTTTAGTGCTTTTTGCAATCTCTCCAATTGTGGGAAGAAAGGGAGGAGAATAATTATTCTTTTACTATTTTACCCTCACTTGATCACCCCAATTTCTTAATTCTTTTCATTATTTAATTAAATTAAATAACTAAAATAAATATTTATCTAATTAAATTAAATAATTAAAATAATTATTTAGCTAACTAAAATAAATATTTAGCTAGTTTAATTAAATAATTAAAATAACTATTTAGTTAATTAAATTAAAAAATTAAATCAAACTCATAGGGGTTTTTTATCCTTTCAAAAGTAGTATTCTTCTCTCTTCTCTCTTTCGCTCCAACCAAACCAAGAGATACAACTCTCTCTTCCCTATTTCTCTTCTCTTTCCCTTAAACCAAACAACACCCATAATCTACTCTATTTCTCAACTCTTTCTCTCTTCGCTTAGTCTATCTTCTCTCTTTCTCTTCTAATCCAAACACACCCTTAATGAAGTTTTTCTTACTCCCTCTTCTTTTTTGATTGTTCTTTCAATTATTATAAACCATAGGAAGAGTTCATAATATATTCGTACTATTTAGCATTGCTGTTAAGAGAATTTGATTATAAACCAAAGGAAGAATTCATAATATATCGGTTCATTATGCATAAGGGTGAAATCAATTGAGCTCGTTCCCAATGCTCTTAAATCAAAAACACACTAAACATTTTATTGCTTTATTATTTTAATTTATTGTCAAACAAATCCAATTCAGTCCCTATTCAATCTAGTAATTAATCTATTAAATTGATAATTAATTACAATCCATGAGTTCGACACTCGGTCTTACCGATTTTATTACTTCTAACGATACACTTGTCGTGATCCTATTACAAACACCACTATTGTAGAAGATGATACACTAGGGACTAATGTGTCCCAAAAATACAGGGACTAAAATGTCCCTTTTTTTAAAGAATTAAGAAAAGTTTAATGAAAGACTAATTTAGGCAAAAATTTGAGCTTCGGCGTCACTTGGGAAGTTAACATGCTACGTAGGCAACGTTAATTCCCTCATTGACAATCACCAATGACCTATGACCACGGCCAAGATTATTTCTACTTTGGATGGACAGAGGAACTAAATTGTCCCTTTCTGAAAATTTCAAGGACTAATGTGTCCTAAAAAATTGTCAGGAATTAAAGTGTCCCGCCAAGAAATTGTAAAGGACGAAATTCGACCTTTATACTTTTTATCTTATACCCAAAATTTTCTTGAATCAAGGACAGTTTATAATTTTAGGGGGTTGCTTGTTTAGTTAAGAAGGGGATAGGAGGAAATTTATTGTAGGAGATGACTTAATTTACTTGTATATACTTTATATCTTTTATTTATAGTGTAGTACATATGAGGATATTTAAATGATTTTATTTTTGTTACCGGGTGGCTTTAGTGTCGAGAGGGGGTGAATTGATACTTTAGAAACCTTTTCCACTTTATACGATTTTAATTGATTTATCACAAAATTAAGGGAGGAAGTGATAAATAAAATTAACAGAACAAAATTCATACCGTTTCAATCACCTCCCGGTAATCTGCTCTAATCCCCACGATGGGCTAATCAACCCGTTTGGATCGGCTTATTTGCGCTTATTTACTGGCATAAGTACTTGTGAGACTGTTTGGGAGAGCTTATAGAAACAACTTATGACATGTTCATAAGCTGTTTTCAGCTAATTTCCATAAGCTCCATGGGATGGCTTATGAAAACAGCTTATAGCTAGAAAAAATAGTTTAACATTATTTTATCATTTATTATATAAACAGCTTATGCATAAGCGCTTATCAGCTTATATGATAAGCGCTTATGCCATAAGCGCTTAATTAAGCTGTTTATCCAATCGGGCAGTCCACTCAATTTTTGATATCAGCTTGTTACTTAAGTATTGGTTGATCAGTGTCCTGCAGTTAGTCGATTATGCGTGATCTGTTTCTTAGTACTAAAGATTCCTAACTTCAAATCAGTTAGGTTTATGATCTTAATCAATTTAGAGCCCTCAAGTATAGATTCCAAACCTGAAGTGTTCTACAAACAAGTCCTCAATGGTTGACACTGATAATCTCACACAAATTAAAAGGCAACGAAGAAGCCTTTTAAAATTTATTCAACAAGTTCCAAAAACTGAATAGATGTTCATACAAAAACTAACGGAAAAATACAGCAAGTGAATTTAAACATGTTTCCAAGGTCTTTCTGCTAGACTTACACATTCTTTGTGTCTATAACAATCAACAAGATGATCAATGGTTAATCCTGCAGCTTGCATAAAAGAATAAACTATCACTGGACCTAAAAATTGAAAGCCACGCTTTATTAAATCCTTGCTTATGGCCACTGCTTTTGGTGTCCTTAGTGGAACATCTCTTGAGTATCTGTGTTTGTTAATCACTGGTTTGTGTTTTACATAACCACATATATAGCTACTGAATGATCCACATTCCCTCACAATCTGTAGACAATTAATCAACCAACTTAGTCTAAAAGCAAAAATATGATCAGAAAGCAGATTTTATATTTTTTTTAACTATAGATTATAATTATTTAAAAAGTTGAAACAAATAGATAGAAGATCCAGAAAAATTATTTTCTTATAAAATAATACTCTCTATAGTCTTTTTTACTTATCGATTTCTAAGAAGAAATTTGTATTTTCTTATCTGTTGTTTAGATAGTTTAAGATTACATTAGTTATTTGTTTCTCAATTATACCTTTAAATATTTATTGAAAAGAGGAAAGTAAGTGTAACGGATATTAAATAGTCAATGATATCATACGAAAAATGTTAAGTATGGCTCAGTGGCGGATCCAGAAAATTTCATTCATGGGGGCAAGAAAATAAATTATTTATAAATTGCATAGAATAAAAATAAGATAAGTTTTTACAAAATATATAATCACATGTGTGACCAAACAACACCAAAAAAGATATCCAAACTTCCACAAACTTCCACAAATTAGAGTAGAATATGTGTGGGCTTTGAACCAAATATATTTGGACCTTGTATAGTGGGGTCAAACATATTATTTTATTGTGGGCAAAATCAGTTTTATTGGGTAATTAGAAAATAATATTTTTTTTTGGTTTTCAGAATTAACGTATGGAATGTAAATTCGGGAAAATCCAAAAATTATTTCAGGTTAGTGCGTTTTGGTAAGGGGTGGAGCGTGATGACTGGAACAAAGATTTCGAGGAAGAGAATATGGGAACATAGCACAATTCTGTGAGCAAGATTGAAGAGGGGATTGGGGAAGGTCGGATCATCTTCATAAGGGTGTGTTTGAGGTGAAAGAGGGAAGAGAGAGTAAGAGAAGAGAGAACAAGGGAAGAGAGAGTGATCCTCTCACATTTTGTTGAGGGGAGAAATGAGAGAGAGAGAGAGAGAGAGAGAGATGATTGTTTTAGTGCTTTTTGCAATCTCTCCAATTGTGGGAAGAAAGGGAGGAGAATAATTATTCTTTTACTATTTTACTCTCACTTGATCACCCCAATTTCTTAATTCTTTTCATTATTTAATTAAATTAAATAACTAAAATAAATATTTATCTAATTAAATTAAATAATTAAAATAATTATTTAGCTAACTAAAATAAATATTTAGCTAGTTTAATTAAATAATTAAAATAACTATTTAGTTAATTAAATTAAAAAATTAAATCAAACTCATAGGGGTTTTTTGTCCTTTCAAAAGTAGTATTCTTCTCTCTTCTCTCTTTCGCTCCAACCAAACCAAGAGATACAACTCTCTCTTCCCTATTTCTCTTCTCTTTCCCTTAAACCAAACAACACCCATAATCTACTCTATTTCTCAACTCTTTCTCTCTTCGCTTAGTCTATCTTCTCTCTTTCTCTTCTAATCCAAACACACCCTTAATGAAGTTTTTCTTACTCCCTCTTCTTTTTTGATTGTTCTTTCAATTATTATAAACCATAGGAAGAGTTCATAATATATTCGTACTATTTAGCATTGCTGTTAAGAGAATTTGATTATAAACCAAAGGAAGAATTCATAATATATCCGGTTCATTATGCATAAGGGTGAAATCAATTGAGCTCGTTCCCAATGCTCTTAAATCAAAAACACACTAAACATTTTATTGCTTTATTATTTTAATTTATTGTCAAACAAATCCAATTCAGTCCCTATTCAATCTAGTAATTAATCTATTAAATTGATAATTAATTACAATCCATGAGTTCGACACTCGGTCTTACCGATTTTATTACTTCTAACGATACACTTGTCGTGATCCTATTACAAACACCACTATTGTAGAAGATGATACACTAGGGACTAATGTGTCCCAAAAATACAGGGACTAAAATGTCCCTTTTTTTAAAGAATTAAGAAAAGTTTAATGAAAGACTAATTTAGGCAAAAATTTGAGCTTCGGCGTCACTTGGGAAGTTAACATGCTACGTAGGCAACGTTAATTCCCTCATTGACAATCACCAATGACCTATGACCACGGCCAAGATTATTTCTACTTTGGATGGACAGAGGAACTAAATTGTCCCTTTCTGAAAATTTCAAGGACTAATGTGTCCTAAAAAATTGTCAGGAATTAAAGTGTCCCGCCAAGAAATTGTAAAGGACGAAATTCGACCTTTATACTTTTTATCTTATACCCAAAATTTTCTTGAATCAAGGACAGTTTATAATTTTAGGGGGTTGCTTGTTTAGTTAAGAAGGGGATAGGAGGAAATTTATTGTAGGAGATGACTTAATTTACTTGTATATACTTTATATCTTTTATTTATAGTGTAGTACATATGAGGATATTTAAATGATTTTATTTTTGTTACCGGGTGGCTTTAGTGTCGAGAGGGGGTGAATTGATACTTTAGAAACCTTTTCCACTTTATACGATTTTAATTGATTTATCACAAAATTAAGGGAGGAAGTGATAAATAAAATTAACAGAACAAAATTCATACCGTTTCAATCACCTCCCGGTAATCTGCTCTAATCCCCACGATGGGCTAATCAACCCGTTTGGATCGGCTTATTTGCGCTTATTTACTGGCATAAGTACTTGTGAGACTGTTTGGGAGAGCTTATAGAAACAACTTATGACATGTTCATAAGCTGTTTTCAGCTAATTTCCATAAGCTCCATGGGATGGCTTATGAAAACAGCTTATAGAAAAAATAGTTTAACATTATTTTATCATTTATTATATAAACAGCTTATGCATAAGCGCTTATCAGCTTATATGATAAGCGCTTATGCCATAAGCGCTTAATTAAGCTGTTTATCCAATCGGGCAGTCCACTCAATTTTTGATATCAGCTTGTTACTTAAGTATTGGTTGATCAGTGTCCTGCAGTTAGTCGATTATGCGTGATCTGTTTCTTAGTACTAAAGATTCCTAACTTCAAATCAGTTAGGTTTATGATCTTAATCAATTTAGAGCCCTCAAGTATAGATTCCAAACCTGAAGTGTTCTACAAACAAGTCCTCAATGGTTGACACTGATAATCTCACACAAATTAAAAGGCAACGAAGAAGCCTTTTAAAATTTATTCAACAAGTTCCAAAAACTGAATAGATGTTCATACAAAAACTAACGGAAAAATACAGCAAGTGAATTTAAACATGTTTCCAAGGTCTTTCTGCTAGACTTACACATTCTTTGTGTCTATAACAATCAACAAGATGATCAATGGTTAATCCTGCAGCTTGCATAAAAGAATAAACTATCACTGGACCTAAAAATTGAAAGCCACGCTTTATTAAATCCTTGCTTATGGCCACTGCTTTTGGTGTCCTTAGTGGAACATCTCTTGAGTATCTGTGTTTGTTAATCACTGGTTTGTGTTTTACATAACCACATATATAGCTACTGAATGATCCACATTCCCTCACAATCTGTAGACAATTAATCAACCAACTTAGTCTAAAAGCAAAAATATGATCAGAAAGCAGATTTTATATTTTTTTTAACTATAGATTATAATTATTTAAAAAGTTGAAACAAATAGATAGAAGATCCAGAAAAATTATTTTCTTATAAAATAATACTCTCTATAGTCTTTTTTACTTATCGATTTCTAAGAAGAAATTTGTATTTTCTTATCTGTTGTTTAGATAGTTTAAGATTACATTAGTTATTTGTTTCTCAATTATACCTTTAAATATTTATTGAAAAGAGGAAAGTAAGTGTAACGGATATTAAATAGTCAATGATATCATACGAAAAATGTTAAGTATGGCTCAGTGGCGGATCCAGAAAATTTCATTCATGGGGGCAAGAAAATAAATTATTTATAAATTGCATAGAATAAAAATAAGATAAGTTTTTACAAAATATATAATCACATGTGTGACCAAACAACACCAAAAAAGATATCCAAACTTCCACAAATTAGGGTAGAATATGTGTGGGCTTTGAACCAAATATATTTGGACCTTGTATAGTGGGGTCAAACATATTATTTTATTGTGGGCAAAATCAGTTTTATTGGGTAATTAGAAAATAATATTTTTTTTTGGTTTTCAGAATTAACGTATGGAATGTAAATTCGGGAAAATCCAAAAATTATTTCAGGTTAGTGCGTTTTGGTAAGGGGTGGAGCGTGATGACTGGAACAAAGATTTCGAGGAAGAGAATATGGGAACATAGCACAATTCTGTGAGCAAGATTGAAGAGGGGATTGGGGAAGGTCGGATCATCTTCATAAGGGTGTGTTTGAGGTGAAAGAGGGAAGAGAGAGTAAGAGAAGAGAGAACAAGGGAAGAGAGAGTGATCCTCTCACATTTTGTTGAGGGGAGAAATGAGAGAGAGAGAGAGAGAGAGAGAGATGATTGTTTTAGTGCTTTTTGCAATCTCTCCAATTGTGGGAAGAAAGGGAGGAGAATAATTATTCTTTTACTATTTTACTCTCACTTGATCACCCCAATTTCTTAATTCTTTTCATTATTTAATTAAATTAAATAACTAAAATAAATATTTATCTAATTAAATTAAATAATTAAAATAATTATTTAGCTAACTAAAATAAATATTTAGCTAGTTTAATTAAATAATTAAAATAACTATTTAGTTAATTAAATTAAAAAATTAAATCAAACTCATAGGGGTTTTTTGTCCTTTCAAAAGTAGTATTCTTCTCTCTTCTCTCTTTCGCTCCAACCAAACCAAGAGATACAACTCTCTCTTCCCTATTTCTCTTCTCTTTCCCTTAAACCAAACAACACCCATAATCTACTCTATTTCTCAACTCTTTCTCTCTTCGCTTAGTCTATCTTCTCTCTTTCTCTTCTAATCCAAACACACCCTTAATGAAGTTTTTCTTACTCCCTCTTCTTTTTTGATTGTTCTTTCAATTATTATAAACCATAGGAAGAGTTCATAATATATTCGTACTATTTAGCATTGCTGTTAAGAGAATTTGATTATAAACCAAAGGAAGAATTCATAATATATCCGGTTCATTATGCATAAGGGTGAAATCAATTGAGCTCGTTCCCAATGCTCTTAAATCAAAAACACACTAAACATTTTATTGCTTTATTATTTTAATTTATTGTCAAACAAATCCAATTCAGTCCCTATTCAATCTAGTAATTAATCTATTAAATTGATAATTAATTACAATCCATGAGTTCGACACTCGGTCTTACCGATTTTATTACTTCTAACGATACACTTGTCGTGATCCTATTACAAACACCACTATTGTAGAAGATGATACACTAGGGACTAATGTGTCCCAAAAATACAGGGACTAAAATGTCCCTTTTTTTAAAGAATTAAGAAAAGTTTAATGAAAGACTAATTTAGGCAAAAATTTGAGCTTCGGCGTCACTTGGGAAGTTAACATGCTACGTAGGCAACGTTAATTCCCTCATTGACAATCACCAATGACCTATGACCACGGCCAAGATTATTTCTACTTTGGATGGACAGAGGAACTAAATTGTCCCTTTCTGAAAATTTCAAGGACTAATGTGTCCTAAAAAATTGTCAGGAATTAAAGTGTCCCGCCAAGAAATTGAAAAGGACGAAATTCGACCTTTATACTTTTTATCTTATACCCAAAATTTTCTTGAATCAAGGACAGTTTATAATTTTAGGGGGTTGCTTGTTTAGTTAAGAAGGGGATAGGAGGAAATTTATTGTAGGAGATGACTTAATTTACTTGTATATACTTTATATCTTTTATTTATAGTGTAGTACATATGAGGATATTTAAATGATTTTATTTTTGTTACCGGGTGGCTTTAGTGTCAAGAGGGGGTGAATTGATACTTTAGAAACCTTTTCCACTTTATACGATTTTAATTGATTTATCACAAAATTAAGGGAGGAAGTGATAAATAAAATTAACAGAACAAAATTCATACCGTTTCAATCACCTCCCGGTAATCTGCTCTAATCCCCACGATGGGCTAATCAACCCGTTTGGATCGGCTTATTTGCGCTTATTTACTGGCATAAGTACTTGTGAGACTGTTTGGGAGAGCTTATAGAAACAACTTATGACATGTTCATAAGCTGTTTTCAGCTAATTTCCATAAGCTCCATGGGATGGCTTATGAAAACAGCTTATAGCTATAGAAAAAATAGTTTAACATTATTTTATCATTTATTATATAAACAGCTTATGCATAAGCGCTTATCAGCTTATATGATAAGCGCTTATGCCATAAGCGCTTAATTAAGCTGTTTATCCAATCGGGCAGTCCACTCAATTTTTGATATCAGCTTGTTACTTAAGTATTGGTTGATCAGTGTCCTGCAGTTAGTCGATTATGCGTGATCTGTTTCTTAGTACTAAAGATTCCTAACTTCAAATCAGTTAGGTTTATGATCTTAATCAATTTAGAGCCCTCAAGTATAGATTCCAAACCTGAAGTGTTCTACAAACAAGTCCTCAATGGTTGACACTGATAATCTCACACAAATTAAAAGGCAACGAAGAAGCCTTTTAAAATTTATTCAACAAGTTCCAAAAACTGAATAGATGTTCATACAAAAACTAACGGAAAAATACAGCAAGTGAATTTAAACATGTTTCCAAGGTCTTTCTGCTAGACTTACACATTCTTTGTGTCTATAACAATCAACAAGATGATCAATGGTTAATCCTGCAGCTTGCATAAAAGAATAAACTATCACTGGACCTAAAAATTGAAAGCCACGCTTTATTAAATCCTTGCTTATGGCCACTGCTTTTGGTGTCCTTAGTGGAACATCTCTTGAGTATCTGTGTTTGTTAATCACTGGTTTGTGTTTTACATAACCACATATATAGCTACTGAATGATCCACATTCCCTCACAATCTGTAGACAATTAATCAACCAACTTAGTCTAAAAGCAAAAATATGATCAGAAAGCAGATTTTATATTTTTTTTAACTATAGATTATAATTATTTAAAAAGTTGAAACAAATAGATAGAAGATCCAGAAAAATTATTTTCTTATAAAATAATACTCTCTATAGTCTTTTTTACTTATCGATTTCTAAGAAGAAATTTGTATTTTCTTATCTGTTGTTTAGATAGTTTAAGATTACATTAGTTATTTGTTTCTCAATTATACCTTTAAATATTTATTGAAAAGAGGAAAGTAAGTGTAACGGATATTAAATAGTCAATGATATCATACGAAAAATGTTAAGTATGGCTCAGTGGCGGATCCAGAAAATTTCATTCATGGGGGCAAGAAAATAAATTATTTATAAATTGCATAGAATAAAAATAAGATAAGTTTTTACAAAATATATAATCACATGTGTGACCAAACAACACCAAAAAAGATATCCAAACTTCCACAAATTAGGGTAGAATATGTGTGGGCTTTGAACCAAATATATTTGGACCTTGTATAGTGGGGTCAAACATATTATTTTATTGTGGGCAAAATCAGTTTTATTGGGTAATTAGAAAATAATATTTTTTTTTGGTTTTCAGAATTAACGTATGGAATGTAAATTCGGGAAAATCCAAAAATTATTTCAGGTTAGTGCGTTTTGGTAAGGGGTGGAGCGTGATGACTGGAACAAAGATTTCGAGGAAGAGAATATGGGAACATAGCACAATTCTGTGAGCAAGATTGAAGAGGGGATTGGGGAAGGTCGGATCATCTTCATAAGGGTGTGTTTGAGGTGAAAGAGGGAAGAGAGAGTAAGAGAAGAGAGAACAAGGGAAGAGAGAGTGATCCTCTCACATTTTGTTGAGGGGAGAAATGAGAGAGAGAGAGAGAGAGAGAGAGATGATTGTTTTAGTGCTTTTTGCAATCTCTCCAATTGTGGGAAGAAAGGGAGGAGAATAATTATTCTTTTACTATTTTACTCTCACTTGATCACCCCAATTTCTTAATTCTTTTCATTATTTAATTAAATTAAATAACTAAAATAAATATTTATCTAATTAAATTAAATAATTAAAATAATTATTTAGCTAACTAAAATAAATATTTAGCTAGTTTAATTAAATAATTAAAATAACTATTTAGTTAATTAAATTAAAAAATTAAATCAAACTCATAGGGGTTTTTTGTCCTTTCAAAAGTAGTATTCTTCTCTCTTCTCTCTTTCGCTCCAACCAAACCAAGAGATACAACTCTCTCTTCCCTATTTCTCTTCTCTTTCCCTTAAACCAAACAACACCCATAATCTACTCTATTTCTCAACTCTTTCTCTCTTCGCTTAGTCTATCTTCTCTCTTTCTCTTCTAATCCAAACACACCCTTAATGAAGTTTTTCTTACTCCCTCTTCTTTTTTGATTGTTCTTTCAATTATTATAAACCATAGGAAGAGTTCATAATATATTCGTACTATTTAGCATTGCTGTTAAGAGAATTTGATTATAAACCAAAGGAAGAATTCATAATATATCCGGTTCATTATGCATAAGGGTGAAATCAATTGAGCTCGTTCCCAATGCTCTTAAATCAAAAACACACTAAACATTTTATTGCTTTATTATTTTAATTTATTGTCAAACAAATCCAATTCAGTCCCTATTCAATCTAGTAATTAATCTATTAAATTGATAATTAATTACAATCCATGAGTTCGACACTCGGTCTTACCGATTTTATTACTTCTAACGATACACTTGTCGTGATCCTATTACAAACACCACTATTGTAGAAGATGATACACTAGGGACTAATGTGTCCCAAAAATACAGGGACTAAAATGTCCCTTTTTTTAAAGAATTAAGAAAAGTTTAATGAAAGACTAATTTAGGCAAAAATTTGAGCTTCGGCGTCACTTGGGAAGTTAACATGCTACGTAGGCAACGTTAATTCCCTCATTGACAATCACCAATGACCTATGACCACGGCCAAGATTATTTCTACTTTGGATGGACAGAGGAACTAAATTGTCCCTTTCTGAAAATTTCAAGGACTAATGTGTCCTAAAAAATTGTCAGGAATTAAAGTGTCCCGCCAAGAAATTGTAAAGGACGAAATTCGACCTTTATACTTTTTATCTTATACCCAAAATTTTCTTGAATCAAGGACAGTTTATAATTTTAGGGGGTTGCTTGTTTAGTTAAGAAGGGGATAGGAGGAAATTTATTGTAGGAGATGACTTAATTTACTTGTATATACTTTATATCTTTTATTTATAGTGTAGTACATATGAGGATATTTAAATGATTTTATTTTTGTTACCGGGTGGCTTTAGTGTCGAGAGGGGGTGAATTGATACTTTAGAAACCTTTTCCACTTTATACGATTTTAATTGATTTATCACAAAATTAAGGGAGGAAGTGATAAATAAAATTAACAGAACAAAATTCATACCGTTTCAATCACCTCCCGGTAATCTGCTCTAATCCCCACGATGGGCTAATCAACCCGTTTGGATCGGCTTATTTGCGCTTATTTACTGGCATAAGTACTTGTGAGACTGTTTGGGAGAGCTTATAGAAACAACTTATGACATGTTCATAAGCTGTTTTCAGCTAATTTCCATAAGCTCCATGGGATGGCTTATGAAAACAGCTTATAGCTTATAGAAAAAATAGTTTAACATTATTTTATCATTTATTATATAAACAGCTTATGCATAAGCGCTTATCAGCTTATATGATAAGCGCTTATGCCATAAGCGCTTAATTAAGCTGTTTATCCAATCGGGCAGTCCACTCAATTTTTGATATCGGCTTGTTACTTAAGTATTGGTTGATCAGTGTCCTGCAGTTAGTCGATTATGCGTGATCTGTTTCTTAGTACTAAAGATTCCTAACTTCAAATCAGTTAGGTTTATGATCTTAATCAATTTAGAGCCCTCAAGTATAGATTCCAAACCTGAAGTGTTCTACAAACAAGTCCTCAATGGTTGACACTGATAATCTCACACAAATTAAAAGGCAACGAAGAAGCCTTTTAAAATTTATTCAACAAGTTCCAAAAACTGAATAGATGTTCATACAAAAACTAACGGAAAAATACAGCAAGTGAATTTAAACATGTTTCCAAGGTCTTTCTGCTAGACTTACACATTCTTTGTGTCTATAACAATCAACAAGATGATCAATGGTTAATCCTGCAGCTTGCATAAAAGAATAAACTATCACTGGACCTAAAAATTGAAAGCCACGCTTTATTAAATCCTTGCTTATGGCCACTGCTTTTGGTGTCCTTAGTGGAACATCTCTTGAGTATCTGTGTTTGTTAATCACTGGTTTGTGATTTACATAACCCCATATATAGCTACTGAATGATCCACATTCCCTCACAATCTGTAGACAATTAATCAACCAACTTAGTCTAAAAGCAAAAATATGATCAGAAAGCAGATTTTATATTTTTTTTTAACTATAGATTATAATTATTCAAAAAGTTGAAACAAATAGATAGAAGATCCAGAAAAATTATTTTCTTATAAAATAATACTCTCTATAGTCTTTTTTACTTATCGATTTCTAAGAAGAAATTTGTATCTTCTTATCTGTTGTTTAGATAGTTTAAGATTACATTAGTTATTTGTTTCTCAATTATACCTTTAAATATTTATTGAAAAGAGGAAAGTAAGTGTAACGGATATTAAATAGTCAATGATATCATACGAAAAATGTTAAGTATGGCTCAGTGGCGGATCCAGAAAATTTCATTCATGGGGGCAAGAAAATAAATTATTTATAAATTGCATAGAATAAAAATAAGATAAGTTTTTACAAAATATATAATCACATGTGTGACCAAACAACACCAAAAAAGATATCCAAACTTCCACAAACTTCCACAAATTAGGGTAGAATATGTGTGGGCTTTGAACCAAATATATTTGGACCTTGTATAGTGGGGTCAAACATATTATTTTATTGTGGGCAAAATCAGTTTTATTGGGTAATTAGAAAATAATATTTTTTTTTGGTTTTCAGAATTAACGTATGGAATGTAAATTCGGGAAAATCCAAAAATTATTTCAGGTTAGTGCGTTTTGGTAAGGGGTGGAGCGTGATGACTGGAACAAAGATTTCGAGGAAGAGAATATGGGAACATAGCACAATTCTGTGAGCAAGATTGAAGAGGGGATTGGGGAAGGTCGGATCATCTTCATAAGGGTGTGTTTGAGGTGAAAGAGGGAAGAGAGAGTAAGAGAAGAGAGAACAAGGGAAGAGAGAGTGATCCTCTCAGATTTTGTTGAGGGGAGAAATGAGAGAGAGAGAGAGAGATGATTGTTTTAGTGCTTTTTGCAATCTCTCCAATTGTGGGAAGAAAGGGAGGAGAATAATTATTCTTTTACTATTTTACTCTCACTTGATCACCCCAATTTCTTAATTCTTTTCATTATTTAATTAAATTAAATAACTAAAATAAATATTTATCTAATTAAATTAAATAATTAAAATAATTATTTAGCTAACTAAAATAAATATTTAGCTAGTTTAATTAAATAATTAAAATAACTATTTAGTTAATTAAATTAAAAAATTAAATCAAACTAATAGGGGTTTTTTGTCCTTTCAAAAGTAGTATTCTTCTCTCTTCTCTCTTTCGCTCCAACCAAACCAAGAGATACAACTCTCTCTTCCCTATTTCTCTTCTCTTTCCCTTAAACCAAACAACACCCATAATCTACTCTATTTCTCAACTCTTTCTCTCTTCGCTTAGTCTATCTTCTCTCTTTCTCTTCTAATCCAAACACACCCTTAATGAAGTTTTTCTTACTCCCTCTTCTTTTTTAATTGTTCTTTCAATTATTATAAACCATAGGAAGAGTTCATAATATATTCGTACTATTTAGCATTGCTGTTAAGAGAATTTGATTATAAACCAAAGGGAGAATTCATAATATATTCGGTTCATTATGCATAAGGGTGAAATCAATTGAGCTCGTTCCCAATGCTCTTAAATCAAAAACACACTAAACATTTTATTGCTTTATTATTTTAATTTATTGTCAAACAAATCCAGTTCAGTCCCTATTCAATCTAGTAATTAATCTATTAAATTGATAATTAATTACAATCCATGAGTTCGACACTCGGTCTTACCGATTTTATTACTTCTAACGATACACTTGTCGTGATCCTATTACAAACACCACTATTGTAGAAGATGATACACTAGGGACTAATGTGTCCCAAAAATACAGGGACTAAAATGTCCCTTTTTTTAAAGAATTAAGAAAAGATTAATGAAAGACTAATTTAGGCAAAAATTTGAGCTTCGGCGTCACTTGGGAAGTTAACATGCTACGTAGGCAACGTTAATTCCCTCATTGACAATCACCAATGACCTATGACCACGGCCAAGATTATTTCTACTTTGGATGGACAGAGGAACTAAATTGTCCCTTTCTGAAAATTTCAAGGACTAATGTGTCCTAAAAAATTGTCAGGAATTAAAGTGTCCCGCCAAGAAATTGTAAAGGACGAAATTCGACCTTTATACTTTTTATCTTATACCCAAAATTTTCTTGAATCAAGGACAGTTTATAATTTTAGGGGGTTGCTTGTTTAGTTAAGAAGGGGATAGGAGGAAATTTATTGTAGGAGATGACTTAATTTACTTGTATATACTTTATATCTTTTATTTATAGTGTAGTACATATGAGGATATTTAAATGATTTTATTTTTGTTACCGGGTGGCTTTAGTGTCGAGAGGGGGTGAATTGATACTTTAGAAACCTTTTCCACTTTATACGATTTTAATTGATTTATCACAAAATTAAGGGAGGAAGTGATAAATAAAATTAACAGAACAAAATTCATACCGTTTCAATCACCTCCCGGTAATCTGCTCTAATCCCCACGATGGGCTAATCAACCCGTTTGGATCGGCTTATTTGCGCTTATTTACTGGCATAAGTACTTGTGAGACTGTTTGGGAGAGCTTATAGAAACAACTTATGACATGTTCATAAGCTGTTTTCAGCTAATTTCCATAAGCTCCATGGGATGGCTTATGAAAACAGCTTATAGCTTATAGAAAAAATAGTTTAACATTATTTTATCATTTATTATATAAACAGCTTATGCATAAGCGCTTATCAGCTTATATGATAAGCGCTTATGCCATAAGCGCTTAATTAAGCTGTTTATCCAATCGGGCAGTCCACTCAATTTTTGATATCGGCTTGTTACTTAAGTATTGGTTGATCAGTGTCCTGCAGTTAGTCGATTATGCGTGATCTGTTTCTTAGTACTAAAGATTCCTAACTTCAAATCAGTTAGGTTTATGATCTTAATCAATTTAGAGCCCTCAAGTATAGATTCCAAACCTGAAGTGTTCTACAAACAAGTCCTCAATGGTTGACACTGATAATCTCACACAAATTAAAAGGCAACGAAGAAGCCTTTTAAAATTTATTCAACAAGTTCCAAAAACTGAATAGATGTTCATACAAAAACTAACGGAAAAATACAGCAAGTGAATTTAAACATGTTTCCAAGGTCTTTCTGCTAGACTTACACATTCTTTGTGTCTATAACAATCAACAAGATGATCAATGGTTAATCCTGCAGCTTGCATAAAAGAATAAACTATCACTGGACCTAAAAATTGAAAGCCACGCTTTATTAAATCCTTCCTTATGGCCACTGCTTTTGGTGTCCTTAGTGGAACATCTCTTGAGTATCTGTGTTTGTTAATCACTGGTTTGTGATTTACATAACCCCATATATAGCTACTGAATGATCCACATTCCCTCACAATCTGTAGACAATTAATCAACCAACTTAGTCTAAAAGCAAAAATATGATCAGAAAGCAGATTTTATATTTTTTTTTAACTATAGATTATAATTATTTAAAAAGTTGAAACAAATAGATAGAAGATCCAGAAAAATTATTTTCTTATAAAATAATACTCTCTATAGTCTTTTTTACTTATCGATTTCTAAGAAGAAATTTGTATCTTCTTATCTGTCGTTTAGATAGTTTAAGATTACATTAGTTATTTGTTTCTCGATTATACCTTTAAATATTTATTGAAAAGAGGAAAATAAGTGTAACGGATATTAAATAGTCAATGATATTATACGGAAAATTGTTAAGTATGGCTCATATGCATTATCTATGGGGCCGGGGGTGGGGGAGTTGGGGCATCAGTATTGTTGAAATTTGGACCAAGATATTATAGATACGATTTGTAACACCGAAACCCTAATTCATTCTGAAATAAGACGGAACTACAGCTACTCTGTAGTCGCAGATGTAGACATACTTTGGCCGAACTGCGCGATCAAAGATCGTGTTCTTGTTTCTGCGTTTTTGTTTCTTTATTTTTTCTTTTACTTCTAACAAAAAAGATTAATAGTTTTATCAAAATCAACCAAATTTAATAGTTTCATTGATTTATGTAATAACCGTAAAATGAGAGTGACAATGAAATAAATGGACTTTCTGCACTTGCCTTCATTATGCATTTGGCATTGTTTACTATGCACCTAACTCTGCTATCTGCTAACAAAAGTACTTTGTTTGATGCTATCTCAATGATTTCCTTCTCCTCCATTTTGGCAACAATATTGGGATCAAATCCAGCAAAAACTTCTCTGTGCCAAGTACAACATTATATAGATAAATTATTAATATAATTTCAAACCATACAACATACATACAAATGCCATTTTTCCACATACTGTTCTTTTACCTTAGAATTTCCTTTCTTTTTAGAATTTGTGTCCAATTGTAATCTATCAGCAATCCTGACATTGCAAGCAACTGAAACAATTTTCTGTTTCAAGGTTCAAGCAATTAGGTGAGTTGGGTCATGCATATAATATATGCATAAGTATTTAAATTTTAACATCTTGAACATTGCTTACTTGTCATCATAAGCTGGAACTCCCCAACACTCATCATGAAATTCTATGTATTCCTTATCTGCAAAAGACCTCTTCATCATTTTTCTAATTCTGATTTCTCTTGATAAGAATATTATCATGAGTTAACTGAGAACTTTCTAAATATTTTTTCAAAATTAGAAAACTGTTTTTAAAAGTATAATCTTGTCCAAGGCTGATTCATCGCAGCGACAGAAATGCTAGACACTCGGTTGCCAGGTTCAATCCCACCGGGCGTCTAGCATTGGTTTTCCTGTTTGTGTGTGTTAGGTCTTGGCACTTGACTGTCCAACCATCAGACTAAGAAAAAAAGTATAATCAAGTAGACCATTGGTATAAGAGTTTTCAAACATAGAAGGATTCATTATTTTGATACAAGAGAAAAGAAAATGAAATAAAAAAAATTCAATTGACCATACCACAGTTCTTTGTGATCCAGTTGCATCTTCTCAATTCACCAGGCTCAGCTATTTGTGGACTTTGATGTTTTTGTGCAGTAGTAGTAACAGTAGGTTTTCTGCTCTGGCGTGGTGAAATCAAATGCAATGCTAATGAAATATTTTCATCAGCTATAGTCAAAGAATCTGTCATATAATAAGACTCATTTGAAGTTTGTGACAATGATGATGATAATGAAGATAATGATGAAGATGAAGAGCTTTTTTGTAATCCAATAGGGTGCACTTTGTTGAGATGTTTGGAGAAAAATATTTGGTTCAATTTCTGTGATTCTTGAACACTTGTTTTCTTCTGAATTTTCTCCATAGAATGTCTTATTAACTTTGTTTCAGACATGCTGGGAAAGATGGGGGAATGGCCACTACTATTTAAATCTAGTGAGTCGAAAGGAGGTGGAATGTAACTAGGAACAAATTTTTAAAGAGGTTGGTGAAACGTGAGTTTCAAGTTTGTCTAATTTCTTTGCTTCTTAGATCTTAAGAAATATCTAAGCCTTTGAGATGGGGAGCACATTTTCTGTGCAAGTATTTTAGACATGACACATATACACACACTTAATCTTAGAGCATTTTTGGTATTTTTGCAAGAGTCAAAAGTGATTTTAGAAAAATGAGATTGATTTTGACATGTCTGAGTGGTTGTTGAGAGTCCTACATCGGATATGCTATGGCTTGAAAAATAGTTTATTTTAGTGGAGACATCTCCATTTTACAAGCTGGTTTTGTAGTGTTCAATTAGGCGCAACTCAAATTCTAAAATGGTAATAGAGGCTATTAAAGATTTAAGATTCATTGGGCCATCCTCTATCGAGTCGTACTCTAGTTGTCCAGTCTTATGCGTGAGGGGGCTGTGTAGAGTGTCCCACGTCGGATGTGATATGGATTGAAAAAACTTTATAACTGAGAAACATCTGTCACTCTAAAGATATATTTTGCCTCCATAAAATTATTCAACTCACTTTTAATTGAAGATATATAAACACGAATCACTATGTTTAACTCATTTTTAATTAAATTATGCGAAATCAATTTTCTCCATCATTTAATCAAATTAAATATCATTGTATAATTCTTATTTAAGATTGCATAGCATTTCAATGTCCATAAAATAACTTCATCAAAACCAATTCATTGTTTTCCAAGAAATTCAATATTTCACAAGGATTTTTCCTTTTTTCTCTAAAAATGTTAGCCAAAAGAGGTGAACATCTATCTAGTCTAGTCTTCTGGTATGGAAGGCCCAAATGGCACTCCTAATCAAAAGAAAGATTCTGGGTAGTTCTAATGTTTGTCTCAATGCAAGTTGTAATGCGTTATTTGATTCTTAACTCTTACTCATATGCCTTTAAGTGTGATACGCACCTATAGCCTACAATAGACAAAGAGACACCATCTTTCATTTAGTCATTTGATCATTTCACTTTGAAAAATATATGGTTCTTTAAGGCCGTTAACTTTCAAAATGTATTATTATTATTATTATTATTATTATTATTATTATTATTATTATTATTATTATTATTATTATTTATTCTTTCACTCTCAATTGTAAATCTGCCACTTGTTTCACTTTATTTTCTATTTGGGATTTCCATTCCCCCTTCCTGTTTACTTTTTCCACCTCTCCCTCCCACTTGAAAAGATAAAATTTATACCTATACTCCAAAAAGTAGGTAGTATATTCTCAGGTCGGGTTAATTCCATAATATAGACGCATGTGGGTATACGTAAGGTTTAGCTAGAACTTATGAGATACCATTGATTTTGGTATCTAATAATAAATTTTTCTACTCACTTTTTTCTTTTTTTACTGTTTGGCTAAACCAATTTTTTTTAACTTGTTACGAGACCATATTGATACCCTCAACTTGTGTCCTAGCCATTTAGAAATTGGTTAACCAGTAAAGATACATGCACTTGATGTCCTGTCCAAGAAAGAGACTCACATCCTAGTAGCCTTGCAAATTGGTGATTCAACATAACTTCTACATATTGGAACCAAGCCAATTTTGGAGACATTGCAATGCAAAGAATTTTGCTCAAAAAAATAGAGGAAGCATATATCACACGTACAAAATCTAATAAAGTACAACATAGATATTCCCCAGAGTACGTATTCAAGAATCAATACTTAAATTTTAATGAATTTGAAAGAAAGAGGTTGTGAAATTTTTGGAAATGAAGATGTTTTGTAGAAAATTTTCTAAGACGTGACTATGTTTAGATTATTAAGGTTTTGATAGTAAAAGCGTGATTCTTGATAAATTTCAAATGGAAAATGTGTTAAGGTGTTTTTGAAACAAAGTGTTTTGTAGATTTGAAAAAAATAGTTGATTTGATGTCTGGTTTTTGAAATTTTTTTTTTGAGATTAATAGGGGCATTAAAGCCCGAAAGAAAAACACAAATTACACAGAAACTAAACGAGGAGTAAAAACACCATTACAATCAGAATGCAATAGATGCATTATATGAGTGTAACACCCCGGTATTTTTAACATGTAAAAATACCCAAGTGAACCAAAGTATAAACATCAGAGATAATAATTCCTGCTTAGACACTGAATACCACTATACAATTTTTGCTGAAATATAACATAACCGTCTTATACACAAATAAGACCATACGGTACTCAGACCATAAACTGTCAGCAACTATGGTAGTCAGAGCCATACAAGAAAGCGGAAAGAAAGATAAACAAAACACTAATGTCATAGTGTTGTGATACATAGACAATAGAAGGGAAATAAACTTGAACATAAAGCTAAGTCATCATCCTTCTCCCGGGGCCACCTACTCGTGCCTCTGAGGTTTCTTCTGTCCCTGTTTATCTGTAAAACAACAACATTTAAACAGTGAGATACAATCTCAGTGAGTTCTACCGAGACCCCTACTAACGCTCTCGGTCCGTTAAAAACATTTTTAAGGTTTAACACAACACCGACCGCAATCCACTTGCTAATCCCGGTGAACCATACAATAAGGCTTCGATCTAATAGAACACCGACCGCAATCCACTTGCTAATCCCGATGAACTAACACCCTAGGCCTTTCTACGCACCACCGACCGCAATCCACTTGCTAATCCCGATGAACGCAGTACAAACTTTTGACACAACACCGACCGCAATCCACTTGCTAATCCCGGCGAACCCCATTACCAATAGTGTTTCCTAATGGCACAGAGCCTAGGGTAAGGGTTCATGACTTCCCCGCCTAGTATGTCAACATGGGTCGTCACCCAAACTCGATATAATATATATATATATATATATATATATATATATATATATATATATATATATATATATATATATACCATCATATGAACATTTAGTTCATTAAATTATACTTTACCACACAGGACTCATAGTCCCTTTGTTATCAATAAAACATATCCGCACACGTATGCTATTATTCGTTTTTTCGAAACGATTTGGACATCAAAAGTATTTTATAAAACCTGTTGGAAACATACCCAAAATCATGGCATTATAGGCCTAATTTCATTATAGAAGGGTTAGGAAAAGGTTAGGAGAGGATCGGAATCGAAACGGAATCATTTTGGGCACTTTGAAAATTTTGGACAGAACTTAGCGCACGGGTCGTGCCCCTGGACGCACGGGTCGTGCGCCCTGGACGCACGGGTCGTGCGCATTCGACAGCACTGCTAAAATGTCCTGTTTTATGAAAATTTGCTTTCCGATCAATCCGAAACTCGCCCCGATCGATTCCTAACTCAAAAACAGACAATACCAGGCAATATTCCAGTCCAATCAACATCAAACAATCAAATAATTCAATCAAAAACTCAACGATTACAAATTTCGTCAAAACGCGATATATTTCAAAATAACGTTTTCGACTCAAAATCTTTCGAAACCATGTCACACAATTCGTTTCCAAAACGGGACAAACCTAAACGTGAGTAAAACTCACCCTTGAAGCGAGAGTCGTTGCCGAGCCGAAATCACCGAGATGTCAAAACCACCGAATCGAACCCAATCAACACCGAACCGCTTCTAACTTCTTTCCGAGCTTCCAATCGCGTTCAATCCGCTCCTAGCTTCATTCCTAAACATAACCCGATCATTGATACAACCTATGAATCCTTGATTTCAACAAATTTCTCCACAAAACCCTCAATTTTCGAAATCAAAAAGGAAGGGGGAAAATGGAGGGGAATCTTACCAAGTTCTTGGGTTATGATGAGGGAGGGAAGATGATGAAGATGATGAATTTTGAAGGGATGGGCTTCACTCCTCTTCTTCCTTTCTCTTCTTCTTTTCCTCTTCTTCTTTCTCTTCTTTTCTCTTCTTTTCCTCTTCTGCGCGTATCCCTTCTTTCTTTCCTCTCTTTTATTCTTTTCTTTCTTTAAACAAACACACACACACACACACACACACACACACACACACACACACACACACACACACACACACACACACATATTTAATTAATAAATAAGTGGTAGCGTGGTCCAATTACCGTATTGATCTTAATCCCTTATTTCGATTTCAATTCTTCCTTGACCCGTATTATCCGGTTAACTATCTAATGTCATTCAATAAATAATTTTAGCACTCAATAAATTTACCAGTCAAGTACTAAATTATTCCAATTGGGTTAACATCCAAATAATTCTATTAATTATTTTGAGGATGTTACATTCTCCCCCACTTAAAAGAATTTTGTCCTCAAAATTAAACACAACGTACCTCAAGTAAACAAATACGGATACCGAGTCTGCATATCGTCCTCCATCTCCCAAGTAGCTTCCTCGACGGAAAAACCATCCCAAACCACCTTGACAATGGGAATTGACTTCGTCCGTAGCGTCCTCTCGCCACGTTCCATGATGTAATTTGGATGAGGTTGGAAAGACAAGTCCGGTCGAAGGTCAATCGTTTCGAAATCTAACGGTTGACTTGGATCTGGAATGTACTTCCGCAACTGAGACACATGGAATACATCATGCAGATTTGACAATGGCGGAGGTAAAGCAATACGGTATGCAAGAGGCCCAACTCGCTCGATAATTTGGAATGGTCCAATATACCGAGGACTGAGTTTCTTCACCCGTAAGGCCCTACCTGTGCCGATTGTTGGTGATAATCTCAAAAACACATGATCACCTGTCTCAAACTCTAACGGCCTTCTCCTTTTGTCGGCATAACTCTTTTGCCTACTCTGTGCAGCTTTCATTCTTTCTCTGATCTGGCGGATCTTTTCTGTGGTGTCCTGAATCATCTCAGGTCCTAACAATCGGTTCTCACCGACTTCCCACCAACACAATGGAGTTCTACATTTCCTACCATACAACGCTTCAAAAGGTGCCATTCCGATACTGGAATGATAACTGTTGTTATATGAGAATTCCACCAATGGAAGATGATCCTCCCATTTCTTCCCGTTATCAAGTACTGAAGCCCTAAGCATATCCTCTAATGTCTGGATAGTTCTCTCGGTCTGACCATCTGTCTGCGGGTGATAAGCGGTACTAAGAAGTACTTTAGTCCCCAATGCTTCATTCAGAGCTTTCCAAAATCGAGAAGTGAACTTCGGATCTCGATCCGATACTATACTGGTAGGAACCCCATGTAACCTTACTATGTTCTTTAAATACACTTCTGCTAATTTGGATACCTTACTGCTCGAACGAACTGGAATAAAATGAGCTGATTTAGTTAACCGATCCACAACTACCCAAATGGAGTCGTTACCGGCTTGAGACCTTGGCAATGCCATTACAAAATCCATGGAAATGTCTTCCCACTTCCACACTGGCACGTCCAGTGGCCGTAACAGACCAGCAGGCTTCTGATGTTCGATCTTAACTCTTTGGCAAGTTAAGCATTGAGATAGAAACTCAGCAATCTCTATCTTCATTCCATGCCACCAATACATCTGCTTTAAATTTCTATACATCTTGGTGGATCCAGGATGTACAGAAAATAAACTTCGGTGTGCTTCTTCTAACACTTGCTTTTTAATATCTTCATTATCGGGCACACAGATCCTACCTTTGAAACAAATAACTCCATCACTATCTGTGGTAAAGTTTGGCAGCACTTTTTGTGATTGTATCTTCACATCAATCTCCTGTGCTAAGCGAATAGAATCCCTTAATGAACTAGAGATCCTCATGTGGCTCAACACTAACCGGTTCTTCCTTGATCTTGCATTCAAATTTAAGTCCCTAAAGGATTCCAACAATTTCATTTCATGCATCATAAACTCTGCTATGTGGATGGATTTCCTACTTAGTGCATCAGCTACAACATTAGCCTTTCCCGGATGATACTTCAATTCGAAGTCATAATCCTTCAGAAATTCCACCCATCTTCTCTGCCTGTTATTCAACTCCTTCTGGTCAAATAAATATTTCAAACTTTTATGATCACTGAAGACTTCGAAACGAGACCCATATAGGTAATGTCTCCAAATCTTCAGTGCGTACACATAGCTGCCAACTCCAAATCATGAGTCGGATAATTCTCTTCATGAGTCTTCAACTGTCTGGAGGCATAAGCTACAACTTGTTGGTTCTGCATTAGAACACATCCTAAACCCTTTCCAGAAGCATCACTGTAAATTTGGAATTCCAAAGACGGATCCGGAAGAATTAGAATTGGAGCAGAAGTCAACCTAACCTTCAATTCTTGAAAACATTCCTCACAATCGGCATCCCATGTAAACGGTTGAGCCTTACGAGTTAACCGAGTAAGTGGAAGGACCAATTGTGAAAAAACCTTGAATAAACCTCCTATAGTAACCAGCTAGACCCAAGAAACTTCTTATTTCAGTGACAGATGTTGGTCGTTCCCAGTTCAACACCGCTTCCACCTTACTAGGATCCACTGCAACTCCCGATTGGGAAATCACGTGTCCCAAAAACTTCACTTCCGGCATCCAGAAGTCACACTTCGACGGCTTGGCAAACAACTTCTTTTCTCGGAGTACGTTCAGAACAATGCGAAGATGTTGAACATGGTCCTCAATGGTCTTAGAGTACACCAAGATATCATCAATAAAAACTACTACAAACTGATCGAGATATGTGTGGAACACTCGGTTCATGTAATCCATGAATACGGCTGGAGCATTAGTCAAACCGAAGGGCATCACTACGAACTCGTAATGTCCATATCTAGTACGGAAAGCTGTCTTCGGAATATCTAAGGCTCTTACCTTTATTTGATGATAGCCCGATCTCAGATCAATTTTTGAAAATACCACTGCACCTCGAAGTTGGTCAAGCAAATCGTCTATCCTTGGCAAGGGATATTTATTCTTGATCGTCACTTTATTCAGTTGTCGATAATCTATGCACAATCTCATGCTACCATCCCTCTTTCTGACTAGCAACACCGGAGCACCCCATGGAGAAGCACTCGGTCGGATAAACCTTTTCGATATTAACTCTTCAAGTTGAGACTTCAATTCCTTCAATTCTAAAGGAGACATCCTATAAGGGGCAATAGATATCGATCCTGTACCAGGAATCAATTCTATTGAGAATTCTACCTCTCGGTCAGGAGGTAAGGATGAAACTTCCTCTGGAAAGACATCTAGAAATTCATTTACCACTTGCACAGATGACAAATCTAAACCCGTTTCAGTAGATGCAGACAACATAATAAGAATAGCTTCCGCACCTTGGAATAATGGCTTGCTTCGGTGTAAGAGATCACCGCTTCAGAATCTGCCTGTGTCAAGCCTACGGATTCGGAGGCGAAGCTAATGGTTCGGTCGGCACAGTTGATTGTTACATGATTTTCAGCCATCCAATTCATACCCAGAACAATGTCCATACTTCTCATAGGCAAGCAGATAAATTTCATAACAAATTGTCTGTCCCCTATGACAAGTAGGCAATTTTCACACAATGATTGGGTCTGGACACGACCATTGGCAGCAGTTAAAATAGTTATCGGTTCGGATAGCTCGGACAATGCTAAACCCAACCGATCCACGCACGCTTGCGATATAAAACAATGAGTTGCACCGGAATCATATAAAATATTGACTGAGATATTAAAAAGAGATCCCGTACCCCTCAGGAGATTATCAGTAGGTGTGATGGTTCGAGCATCCAATGTGTTGATTCGCCCTTGCCTCGGCGCATTCGGGACTCCTTGAAAGCTCCTCCTTGATGGGCACTTTTCAGCATAGTGGCCCTCTTCATTACAATGATAGCACCGATTAGATTTCTGCCAACAATCACCTGAATGATATTTTCCACAAGTGCCACACTTGTGGGGCTTTGATGGTTCATGGGATTGAACTTGCTTTCCCTTATAATTGTTTCCCTTGAATTGTATGCTTGGAGTAGAAGACTCAGCAACCTTCTTCTTACCCTTCCAATAGTCTTTCTTTTCAGCATACATTTTCCTCAGATCCTCCTCAGCAACATATGCTTGTTGCACTAAGGCAGGATAATTAACCAGAGTGTAAGAACTGTGTCCTTGGCTCACATCAGCTCGGAGACCTTCTTTGAACATTTGCATCTTCCACATATCATTTGGGGCATACCTTCCCAACTCATAGAACTGAGACAGTCTTTCAAATTTCGCAGCATATTCCCCAACGGACAAATCACCCTGTTTGAGATTCACAAACTCTGCTTGCTTACTCAGCTTCTTCACCGAAGGGAAATATTGCTTCAGAAACAATTCCTTGAAGTTGTCCCAAGTGAGGGGAGTTCCATCATTTTCCTCGCATTACACCACCAGGTGTGGGCATCTTCATCGAGCACATTTGCCGCACATATTACCTTCTCTTCCTCCCCGCATTGCAAGGTTTGAAAAATTTTCTCCATTGAGTCAATCCAATAATAGGCAGTCATTGGATCCGGTCCACCCTTGTAAGTCGGGGGCTTCATCTTTTGGAATTGGAAATATGTCCGGTTAGGGTCTTCTTGATGAGGTTGGAAATTGGGCTGTTGCAGACCCATTTGGTCATGCTGCATTTGCAACATATCCTGCATCATCTTTTGTTGATTCTCAATGACATTCTGCATCCATTCGAAGTTTGGATCAACAGGAGGAGGGACGCCTCTACCTCTTCTGGCCATGATTCTGCGAAATATGCACAAAGTATTAAGTTGATCAAGCTCAATGTCTAATAGCATACTAAGAAAATCACGATTGAAGAAAGCAAAGACCCTAAAAGCTAAGTCCGACTAGGTCGAACCGCTCTGATACCAACTGTAACACCCCGGTATTTTTAACATGTAAAAATACCCAAGTGAACCAAAGTATAAACATCAGAGATAATAATTCCTGCTTAGACACTGAATACCACTATACAATTTTTGCTGAAATATAACATAACCGTCTTATACACAAATAAGACCATACGGTACTCAGACCATAAACTGTCAGCAACTATGGTAGTCAGAGCCATACAAGAAAGCGGAAAGAAAGATAAACAAAACACTAATGCCATAGTGTTGTGATACATAGACAATAGAAGGGAAATAAACTTGAACATAAGCTAAGTCATCATCCTTCTCCCGGGGCCACCTACTCGTGCCTCTGAGGTTTCTTCTGTCCCTGTTTATCTGTAAAACAACAACATTTAAACAGTGAGATACAATCTCAGTGAGTTCTACCGAGACCCCTACTAACGCTCTCGGTCCGTTAAAAACATTTTTAAGGTTTAACACAACACCGACCGCAATCCACTTGCTAATCCTGGTGAACCATACAATAAGGCTTCGATCTAATAGAACATCGACCGCAATCCACTTGCTAATCCCGATGAACTAACACCCTAGGCCTTTCTACGCACCACTGACCGCAATCCACTTGCTAATCTCGATGAACGTAGTACAAACTTTTGACACAACACCGACCGCAATCCACTTGCTAATCCCGGCGAACCCCATTACCAATAGTGTTTCCTAATGGCACAGAGCCTAGGGTAAGGGTTCATGACTTCCCCGCCAAGTATGTCAACATGGGTCGTCACCCAAACTCGATATAATATATATATATATATACCATCATATGAACATTTAGTTCATTAAATTATACTTTACCACACAGGACTCATAGTCCCTTTGTTATCAATAAAACATATCTGCACACGTATGCTATTATTCGTTTTTTCGAAACGATTTGGACATCAAAAGTATTTTATAAAACCTATTGGAAACATACCCAAAATCATGGCATTATAGGCCTAATTTCATTATAGAAGGGTTAGGAAAAGGTTAGGAGAGGATCGGAATCGAAACGGAATCATTTTGGGCACTTTGAAAATTTTGGACAGAACTTGGCGCACGGGTCGTGCCCCTGGACGCACGGGTCGTGCGCCCTGTTTGACATTTTTAAACACTGAACCCGAACCAGGCGCACGGGTCGTGCTCCCTGGACGCACGGGTCGTGCGCATTTGACAGCACTGCTAAAATGTCCTGTTTTATGAAAATTTGCTTTCCGATCAATCCGAAACTCGCCCCGATCGATTCCTAACTCAAAAACAGACAATACCAGGCAATATTCCAGTCCAATCAACATCAAACAATCAAATAATTCAATCAAAAACTCAACGATTACAAATTTCGTCAAAACGCGATATATTTCAAAATAACGTTTTCGACTCAAAATCTTTCGAAACCATGTCACACAATTCGTTTCCAAAACGGGACAAACCTAAACGTGAGTAAAACTCACCCTTGAAGCGAGAGTCGTTGCCGAGCCGAAATCACCGAGATGTCAAAACCACCGAATCGAACCCAATCAACACCGAACCGCTTCTAACTTCTTTCCGAGCTTCCAATCGCGTTCAATCTGCTCCTAGCTTCGTTCCTAAACATAACCCGATCATTGATACAACCTATGAATCCTTGATTTCAACAAATTTCTCCACAAAACCCTCAATTTTTGAAATCAAAAAGGAAGGGGAAAAATGGAGGGGAATCTTACCAAGTTCTTGGGTTATGATGAGGGAGGGAAGATGATGAAGATGATGAATTTTGAAGGGATGAGCTTCACTCCTCTTCTTCCTTTCTCTTCTTCTTTTCCTCTTCTTCTTTCTCTTCTTTTCTCTTCTTTTCCTCTTCTGCGCGTATCCCTTCTTTCTTTCCTCTCTTCTATTCTTTTCTTTCTTTAAACAAACACACACACACACACACACACACACACACACACACACACACACACACACACACACACACACACACACACACACACACACATATTTAATTAATAAATAAGTGGTAGCGTGGTCCAATTACCGTATTGATCTTAATCCTTTATTTCGATTTCAATTCTTCCTTGACCCGTATTATCCGGTTAACTATCTAATGTCATCCAATAAATAATTTTAGCACTCAATAAATTTACCACTCAAGTACTAAATTATTCCAATTGGGTTAACATCCAAATAATTCTATTAATTATTTTGAGGATGTTACAATGAGCAGAAGATTGATCCAAAATACAAAGACCATCCTGTGAATCACACACCATAGCAGCAAGACCGTTCGCCACCGAGTTTGTAACACCCCTTTCTACCCATTTATTTTAGTAACATCAGAGTGCGGAATTTTAAAAAAAAAAACTAAGCATGCAAGGGGCGTCACATTCGACATTTCGCAAATCCAAAAGTTCAAAATCGCCATTTAACAGAAGGGTAATACGTAGCACTTTATAAGTTCAATCATCACGTAGATGAAATAAAACAACCTCTCAAAATGTCATCTCAAACGTCTCCAATAAAACGGTTTCAAAGGAACATCAAATAGTAAAGCCAACAGTCATAATAAGACAACTAAAAATTAACATTCGTTTCCCCCCAGGTGCTACGTATCAGAGCAAACGACACGACTCGATAGAGGAAGGAAGAAAAGTCCTTCACACGCGTCTACCTGCACGTTACCCACGTAGAGGTAACATTCAAACAGAAAATGGTGAGTCTTCTAACAGCATAAAGGCATATATAATAGTCAATATATTAGAGGACAATATCTATAACTACCATATCACACAATAGCACAAGATTCATGTCTCTATCAGACATAAAACGCCAACCACAATAATTATGTACACATGGACCATGAAAGAATGTATGAAATGCAACCCCTCCGGGCATATGCATGCGGTACCGATCTCGTAAAGGCCACGACAGGCGCAACTCGTAATAAACCTCGTGTTGTAGCATCACAGCTACCTTGTAAGAATGCATATGACAATGCGACTCAAGACTCATGCACCAATTACACCAACTCAAAGCATTCAATTAATAAATACTATATCACCATATCTCGTTATAAATCATTTCATATAAATACCACGTGTTGTAGCATCACAGCTACCTCGTCACATAACCACAACAAAGCACGTAACAAATACTATACCACATTAACAACTATCTCGTGTTGTAGCATCACAGCTACCTCGTAATTTCTCGCCAATAAATATTTCAGCTCATCAATAAATATTCAGCTCATCAAATAATATTCACCACCACAGACACATCTCAATTTAGTTGCTCTAAGGCATCACATCAACCACACCAATCTCACTTAATTACGCGACCACTTTGCCAATAAAGGACTAAGTCAACGTCCATAGGGACCAAACAGCACATAAAATCGAGTCAGCAACCTCTTAAAATACAGTAACAGCACTAAGGAAAAAAAGAGGAAAACAGCCCCTTTAAATTTACGAAAACGGCACCTGTAAATTCCAGAAACAGCACCTATGAACTTAAGAAAACAGCATCTTTAAATTGAAGAAAACCACACCTTTAAACTCAAGAAACAGCATCTTTTAATTTAAGGAAACAACACTTTAAATTGTGAAAGCAGCAGCTCGCGATTTACAAAAACAGCAACAAAACAGCACATTTTATTTATGGAAAACAGCAACCTTTTATGCGCTATGAACAGCAGCAAAACACGATACAACAGCAGCAATTTATTTATAAAAGCAGCAACAAAACAGCCCATTTATAACATAAAAACAGCATCTCATTTTCGGTACAACGGCACAAATTTATTTCTATAAAACAGCAGCTCATATACTAAATAAAAACAGCAAGGCAGCAACATTTATTTTTATAAAAACAGCAGCTCATATGACAATTAAAAACAGCAAAACAGCAGCTCATATGACAATAATCCAGAATGCTCCCAGATTATTAACCAAACTTGTGGAGCCTATAACTAGAGCTACACAAATCCAAATCGAACGAAACCGGCACCAAAACGACCGGCATGAAATCTATTTTCACGAACAATTAAACACGAAATTTTTGGACTGGCCGAACAGTCCCAGTTTCACGAAAACCGAAACAGTGTTACGCACTACATCTCAGCACTTTACAAACACAACAATACACGCCAAATCAATCAATTAGACATCCTCAATCATCAAACGAATTTAACCACCAACGACTTTAACAACACATTCAAACATCCTATTTCATTCAAACATAATAACAAATACCTCCTAGGCATCATAGAACTACCCTCCTACATACTAACCATTATATAAACCCTTATAATGCGAGACTCCCCTTACCTTAGCAACTTGGAGAAGATGAAGACCCCCTTCACGAAGCACCACGTACACACAGCAGCAGCTCTTCTCTTACTCGCGATCCCTTCCTTCTCCTTCTTCTCTCTCACGGTCGCGCCCTCTCTTTCTTCTTTTTCCTCTAGGAGCCGCGCCCTCACTCTCCTTATCTCGCTCTCACACTTGGTTTTTGCTCTAAATGAGCAAAACCCTAAATCCTAACCATATATACTTAGTTGGTTTAACGGGCTTTCTAATTGGATTGTGACACTCAATCATGGGCCTTATTATTACACTTTAAAATCGCCAACCACTAACCCTCCACATAGCCCACATATTCTAATAGATTTTTATTTTATTATTTTTACCACTTAATTTCTATTTAATTAAATCTACCAAGTAAATCCAATCAAATAAATCACACAAATAATTAAATAAGCATTTAAATGAAAATGGGGTGTTACAGAGTTCGCCTCTCTATACACATGGATAATGCTAACTTGCCAATCTAGATGGAGCAGGTTCCGAATACCAGCGATTAGCACTCTCCCATCAATGTTTCCATCTTCACTCCCTATGATAGCCGATACTACAGCCTTGGAATCCATTTGTAATTCCACATTGCTCAGCCCCATGCTTCAAGCTAACTTGAGGCCCTTCCAAAGCGCCCCACAACTCCGCCACATAAGAATTGGCATCACCAAGATATCGGATAAAACAACCCATCCATCTACCATCAGAATCACGGATCACACTTCCGCAGCCACTTCCAACCTCTTTGGAAGCACCATCCTTGTTAATTTGATTGAGGTTGAAAAATACAAACTTTGGTGAGCAAAAGGTGTTGGTATTTTTTATTGATAGAGTGTGTGAAGAGAGAAACAAAAAAAACAAACCCTAGCCTCGATTTTTTGTTTTCGGCCAAAGCCAAAAGTGAATGTGGGGGTTTGAGGATTTTGATTTTAACTTAGTGATCCACTTGTGTGAAGGTGTGAGAGATATAGGCGAAGTTTGTGTGGAGGTAAATCGGGAAGGAAAAATTGGAAAGGGCACATTCCTAATCTTTCAATGTATTTATTTAGTTGTTTGTAAATGTTGTGGTATTATGTGTTTGGTGGTAAGTACTTGGTGTATATGTGATTTAGTGTGGTGTTTCTGCAATTAGGTGTTTGATTTGGTGATTGTTTCGTATCGTTATTCTTGATGCATGTAATGCTTAGTTGAATAATGCACGATGTGGTATAAATAGGTATGAAATGGTGGTGTATTTTAATGCATGCATCGATGGTGTGTTTTTTTAATTGGATCTCACAAATCTCTTTAGAGGTATGATGGTGTTTTTCCTCATTGCACTACAAGAATGAGTAGATTTACCTACCACATATTTCCGAGGGATTATTTTTGGTCGCTAATGCAATCGTTTCCGACGGAATATCCCTCGCTAAGTGTTTAGTGCATTTTCCCGCTTATGTTTCCGAGGGAATTTAAATCCCTCGCTAGTTTCCGAGGGACATTTCGGTCGGAAAGTAATAATTATCCGTCGGAAACGGTTTTCCCCTTAAAACTAAAACCCGTATCATCTCCTTCAGAACAACGCTTCACCTCTATTCCCCTACCACAGCGTCCCTTCCTCTCTATTCCCTACCACCACCACCACCGCGTCCCTTCCTCGCCGGCCACCATCGCTCTCACCGTCGCACAACAACGCTTCTCCTCCTCCTCCTCCCGTCGCACAACAACGTTTCTTCTCCTCCTCCCGTCGCACAACAACGCAACAACCCGTCGCACAAGACCCAGCGCTCGTTCTCCTCCTCCTCCTCTTTTCTACGGTAAGTATTCTATTCTACTTCTTCTCTATTATCTCCTAATCAGAACCCTCATTTTTGATTTACTAAAAACCCTAATCTGATCTTCCTAATTTTACAGCTTCCCCAATCTGAACCCTAAGCCCCAATACGTGAAGGTAATGCCCTTCTTCTAACTCCGTGTATTTCCTTTTTCTGATAAATTATTTGTTCAACACTTCTGTGTATTTCACTTCTGCGTATTTCCTTCTGTGTATTTCACTTCTGTGTATTTCCTTCTGTGTGTTTCCTTGATTATTGTTGTTTGAAATTATTGTTGTTTCTGATTATTGTTTCTGATTAATGCCCCTGAATCCTATTTAATCAACAAACACAAAAAATCTCAGAAAATTGTTAGAATTAATTACTTCAGTTACTGCAAGATAAATGCCCCTGCAAGATAAACTATTTTCAAACCTGTTCTTAAAATTAATTACTTCAGTTACTGGTTCAAAATTTATGAACATCACTAATGTGCTATAAAAATAAGGAATGACGTACTTATATATTTTACAGAGTTTTTGTTAGAAGAGAAATCAGAACATAACTAACCTAAGAGTATACCAAAGTTCTAAAAGTCTAATCAGCAAGTGAGAGAGAAAGGAGTGACTGAGAATGAGAATGAGAATGATTAATTGAATGCATAATTATGCTTAGTCCTTTCCTCTTGCTTTCACCTAAAACAAACACTGTGTTAGTTTATTTTGTTCTGGAAAAGGTTTTACTGTTTTGTCCATTTATTTTATTTATTTTACTTGCACCGTTTTGAATTTGAGTGAAGAGATACCAAGAAAAGGAAAGTGGTGTTATTACTGAATGTGAAATTATTGTTGTTTGAATTTGAGTGTCAAATTGATCGAGTCATAAGAGCTTGATAGATACCAACCATCATAGGAGAATAATAGTGAATAATCCAATGAAACAGGAGATAGAATTAGAAGACAATACTTGTATTATATGGAATTCAGTGAGGAAAACAAGAGTAAAAACAGAAAGAACAAGTACAGAGCACCAGAATGGTGCTGTACGCCCAACCTAGAGTGAAAACCAGCCTTCCTCTCTCTTACCTCCCCTCCTCCCTTTATACTCTCACTCAGCACTCAAACGTGGGGTGTGTACATTCTTATCATGGAGCAAAAACTGAAGCACTTGTGTTGTCTTGAAGTCATACATCACACAACAAGTCTAAGAAAAACTGCAAGTTACATGTGTTTGAACATGAAAGTTATATTGTTTAACTTATTGATTTACTCTCTATAAATGAATTTAAGCATGAGTAAAAGTATTGATTGAATTTGTGATAGAAATGTATCAATGTCTCGTTCTCTCTCGTTGGACGGACATCCATCGTTTAAGTTCATGTCTCGTTCTCTCTTTCTATGGACATCCATGGTCCTCTCTCATTCAGAACAATGTAATCACCTATTTAAATGCATGCATCCTATGTAAGCCACAGCATTATATTACTTACACTACAAGAATAAATTATGCAGGATGCAATATCTTGTACTGGCTGTGGTTTGATATTGCCATGCAAAACCATGAAGAAGATTAAGGATTCAAGTTGTGCTCCTCAGCATTATTGTAAACCTTGTGCAAAGGTTAAGTGAATGACTCATTTAAGATGTCTTCATTTTCTTGGCTTAATAATATATTTATTGCTAAATTTAATTTTCAGTACTGATGGTTCTGTTTTAGGAAAGTCGTGAAATTGGGAGCAGCAACCATCAGTAGCACACAGAGAGAGTAAAGAGAGAAGAGAAACAATGGGTTTCATCGGTGAGAGTGTTGAGTCTATCAAATCTCTTCAGATCCGCCAGGTCCTCACCCAAGCCGTTAGTCTTGGTTCGTTCCATTTCTCTCTCACTATTTAATCAATCAAAAGAAAATTCTGTCTTTTTACGTCATCTGGGAGCTTCAGTAATGTGTCTCGATTATGAAATCATAGAAAATTTGAGGGTTTTGAAATTGCATTTTCACTTTGTTTTCTTTAGGGTTTATATCAATAAATCGTATTATAATGATGCATGAAATAGGGCATAAGTTTGTTTAATAGAGGGATTATTTGTGAAACTAGTAACATTACAGAGGCTGAATTTGCTGACATTCTCCCCATTTTTTGTTGCTGCTCAAATCAAGATTCTGGTGAGGGAAAATTGTGAGAAACACATGAAGTTAAGTGAAATAGATTATATGAACACCGTAGAGTTGCTTCCAGATCATTGAACCATAGTCTGTCATTCTTTATATGGTTTATTAACTAGCCTAGATCATGTATGCATATGCTGGAAAGTGGAAACAGTACTTCAGTGTTTTTCTTGGTTGATATTTTCTCCATATATATATATATATATATATATATATATATATATATATATATATATATATATATATATATATATATATATATATATATGCTGATTTTACCACAAATAGTGTGTCAACATCCTGGATTTCTGGTCTATCTATATAACTTATATTTAGTGAGGTGGTCTGTATTTTGCCTCAGGCATGATTGTTACGTCTGCACTGATAATATGGAAAGCGTTGATGTGCATCACTGGCAGCGAATCTCCTGTTGTCGTCGTTCTTTCTGGAAGCATGGAACCGGGATTCAAGCGGGTTAGTCAATCTCTTGCATGCATGCTTCAGTAATTCTGTATCAAATATTTTTTACATTGAATAGTATTTTGCTTGTCTTAATTATTTTCTACTATAGATAATATTTTTTTAGTAAATATTTTATACAAATAACTAGTATATTTCTAATTCTGGATTCATGTTGGTTATCTACTAAATACTTCAGCAACAAGAGGAAGCTGCATATATACTCAAAGTCAAAACCGTTTGGCAATGTGATTTGTTTGTTTCATTTCTGTAGTTAACAAATGTTGGCTTTCATGCTATACACAGGGGGACATCTTGTTCTTGCACATGAGTAAGGATCCAATTCGTGCAGGGGAGATTGTTGTATTTAATGTGGATGTAAGTTCACCTTTTGGTTTTATTCTTTGTGACTTGCATATTTTGTAAAGAAATTGTATCAGCATCATTTTGTATGTCTTCTTTCCAGAACAAAAGATTTGCTTATTCTGTTTTTGCTACTTTCTCTTGAGAAGTTGCTGTTGTTCTTGTTAGTTACATTAATTTTTTGACTCTGCTCAATAATTATTATCTGTAACAGGTGTTTCATCATCATTCATGATTTTCATTCCAAGTTGTAAAGTTATTATGGATATGTTAAAATTCGGTTTCTGATTTACAAGGCTTTAAAGCATGAAAAATCAATTACTTCATGTTCACTTGTTCACTATACAGGTGCCAAATTGCAGTCCACCAAGAGTGCTATGGGGCAAAGAATGTTCGAGATTTTACTTCCTGTGAAGGCCCTTTTTGGCATAGAACTTAGTAGCAGGTACTTTTTGAGACTTCTTGAACAATTGTTGGCCTAATGCGCAATAAGTTAATCACAGCCACAATGTGTTGGTGCTTAATTTGCTCTCATTTGTGCATTTTTCTTGTTACTATTTGCAGCTAGTGAATTTACTATCCAACTAGTAGTAGGGTATATATTACGAAACATCAAAGAGTAAATCAGTTTTTATTGTTTTTGGTTTCTTGACTGTTCAGTTTGTTCGTTTCTTTTGGAAGAGGGAATCAAATCAGAAGGTATGGAATCATAGCTGTCAAGGAGACATGGATAGTGAAACTTCAAGATGCTGGAGAGAATTTGGATGCCTCTATAAACAAGAACACTTACAATATCTCTGATCCTATTGACTTGGAGGAATTGCATGCCATCCTATGTGTAATATATACTTCAATAATTATAGGGATTCTTGTCGGTGGTTCATTTCTTTTGGTATTTCTGCTTAGCATTGTAGTGAATTCTAATATACTATTGTTTAATTTCTTTGTAATATGTTGGCTCAATAATATTGGAGTTATGAATGGATGATTGTTGATATAGTTTCAATTGTCATCAGTACGTAATGAAAAATATTTGTGGTGCTTGAATAGATGACTGTTGGGATATAGTTTTTTTTTTGCTGTGAATTAATATTTCCGAGGGATTTGCGAGGGATATTTCTGAGGGATTTGCGAGGGATATTTCCGACGGAGTTTCCGAGGGATTTGCGACGGAAGCGTTTCCGAGGGAATTTTCCGTCGGAAATCGTTTGCGAGGACCATTTATCCCACGGAATTTTGTCCGTCGGAAATTCCGTCGGAAACGTGAATTAGCGACCGATTTTCCTGCTTTTCCGAGGGATTTTTCCTGCTTTTCCGATTTTCCTGCTTTTCCGAGGGATTTTTCCCTCGGAAATCACCGAAATTATTATTTTTACCACTTAATTTCTATTTAATTAAATCTACCAAGTAAATCCAATCAAATAAATCACACAAATAATTAAATAAGCATTTAAATGAAAATGGGGTGTTACAGAGTTCGCCTCTCTATACACATGGATAATGCTAACTTGCCAATCTAGATGGAGCAGGTTCCGAATACCAGCGATTAGCACTCTCCCATCAATGTTTCCATCTTCACTCCCTATGATAGCCGATACTACAGCCTTGGAATCCATTTGTAATTCCACATTGCTCAGCCCCATGCTTCAAGCTAACTTGAGGCCCTTCCAAAGCGCCCCACAACTCCGCCACATAAGAATTGGCATCACCAAGATATCGGATAAAACAACCCATCCATCTACCATCAGAATCACGGATCACACTTCCGCAGCCACTTCCAACCTCTTTGGAAGCACCATCCGTGTTAATTTGATTGAGGTTGAAAAATACAAACTTTGGTGAGCAAAAGGTGTTGGTATTTTTTATTGATAGAGTGTGTGAAGAGAGAAACAAAAAAAACAAACCCTAGCCTCGATTTTTTGTTTTCGGCCAAAGCCAAAAGTGAATGTGGGGGTTTGAGGATTTTGATTTTAACTTAGTGATCCACTTGTGTGAAGGTGTGAGAGATATAGGCGAAGTTTGTGTGGAGGTAAATCGGGAAGGAAAAATTGGAAAGGGCACATTCCTAATCTTTCAATGTATTTATTTAGTTGTTTGTAAATGTTGTGGTATTATGTGTTTGGTGGTAAGTACTTGGTGTATATGTGATTTAGTGTGGTGTTTCTGCAATTAGGTGTTTGATTTGGTGATCGTTTCGTATCGTTATTCTTGATGCATGTAATACTTAGTTGAATAATGCACGATGTGGTATAAATAGGTATGAAATGGTGGTGTATTTTAATGCATGCATCGATGGTGTGTTTTTTTAATTGGATCTCACAAATCTCTTTAGAGGTATGATGGTGTTTTTCCTCATTGGACCACACAAGTTCCTGCGAGAAATGGCGGTGTTGTTCTTAATTGGACCTCACAAACCCTTGTGAGAGAGGTAAAATTTTGGAACCATGTGCATTAGCATGTAGTCATTACATTATGTATATGGAATTTGGTTTGGTGTGGTGTGTTGTGGTGTTGAAATACTAAATATTATTTGTGGTTTATATATATATATGAACTTGCTATGTGTGTGTTTGTTTGTTTCTAGTTGGTGACCCTTGTTATTGTATTTTGGGATGATCGCCACCCTTAGTTGATAAGAGATTTCTTGCTTCCGGAGATTGTTGCATCGGCAAAGATGACGCTAGCACTACAAGAAAAACGCGCATTACCGGCGGATTTTTTCCGACGAAATTTTTCCGACGAAATTTTTCCGTCGGTACGGTTTTGGCGGAAATTTGGCATTTCCGGCGGATTTTTCCGCCGGTAAATTTCCGGCGGAAAAAATAGGTTTTCCAGCGGATTATTTTAAAAAAAATATATAATTTTTTTTTTTAAAAAATCCGTCGGAAATGTGCATTACTGGCGGGAAAAATCCGTCGGAAATTACTGTCGGAAAAATCCGCCGGTAATGCGCATTACCGGCGGATTTTTAAAATTATTTTAATTTTTTTTTTAAAAGAAATCCGAGGGAAATGCGCATTACCGGCGGATTTTTAAAATTTTTTTTAAAAAATATCCGCCGGAAATGTGTATTAGCGGCGGATTTTTCCCCCAGTAATTTCCGACGGAAAAATCCGCCGGTAATGCACATTTCCGGCGGATTTTTCAAAATTTATTTATTTATTTTTTTTCCACTCTCCTCATTTTCTATAAATAAAACTTTCTCCTACACTATTCTCATTCTCTCATTTCACTCTTTATTTCCTTCTCATACTCTCCAATCTCCATAAATTTCTCTACATATCTCTCTTCTATATTTCCTCTTTCTTCTTCCTTCTCATTCAATCTCTTCTCAAATCTTCTCACATTCATACACTTCATTTTTCTCAATCTCTTCGCAAAATCTTCATACATTCATACACTTCATTTTTCTCAAATCTCTTCTCTTCTCTTCTCACATTTCTGTTTTCTCTAATCTCTTCTCTTCTCAAATATTCAGTTTACGAATTTAAATAATTAAAATAATATTAATTTTTTAAATAAACGAATTTTAAAAAAAAGAATTAAATTAAAATAAACGAATTTAAAAAAAGAAATAAATTAAAAACAAATTAAAAAAATTAAATAATATTTTTAAAATAAATTACAGGTGGATTTTATTAAATTACCGGCAGAATTGTTAAAATAAACCGTTACCTGCGGGCGAATTACCTGCGAAAAATATCCGCCGGTAATGTCCAATTTCTGGCGGACTTTGGCCATTACCGGCGGATTTTGTCCGCCGGAAATCCCCGTTTCTCTTGTAGTGTAGCCTTTCCCGACCGATAGGGATTTGCCGTCAACTTGGCAAGTAGACCACACTTCGGGCCAGGTGACTTATTTTGGGATTGTGGTCAAGACTACTTCGATTTTTGGGTCAGTTAGTTCGACAAAATAGCATGAGGAGGGTGATGTAAATACCTTGACACTCAAGGCAAATTATTGACCGTTGGTGGGTGCGGGCGATGAGGGTAGAGGAAGACATACATGTTGTATTTAGGAGTGGCAGAGTCACGACTGGTGACGAGGTTGGGCATCTACCTCACATGTGGTGCAGGAGCCACAAGAGGTGAGGCTGACGGAAGCAGTGGTTGTCGAGCCTAATGTTCCAATGTTGATTCTGGAGGTACCGCCACTAGTTCGAGTTAGCTGATGTTGGAGAAGGGGGGAGGGGGAGTGGAAACCTTGTCACGGTTGGATTGGGGGCCACTTGTCAGATGAGTACTTTATTGAGTTACCCGCTTCACCAATTTTGTTGATTGTCCTGACGAGTAACGTAAACAAGGAGGAGGAAGATTCGACTCGTGTACCGTGTGCCATATGTGGGGAGGTGCATTAGTTGGTTTGTTTGATATTGACTTTGTTGATCAGCTTTAGGTGTTGACGTATGTGTGTTGTTAGTAGTAGTGCATGATGATATTTTGGGTATTTGTATATATGACTTTGACTTGAGGCTTTGTGGGTATCATCGATTTTGGAGCTGCCCCTTTGTGTAGGGTGACTGCTGGGAGTACCCTAGGAGTTATGAGTGTCTTAGGTGGGAGATAGTTCGTAGCTTCAAAGTATTTTTATTTTGAGTCGTAGTGTTTTAAATAAGCTTTCAAAAACGTTCCAATTACTCTTATTACAATTTTAAAAAGGTTCCTAAAAAAACGTTGCAATTACTCTGATTAGCATTTTAAAAAGGTTCCTAAAAAATTTAGAGGGATTTTATGTAGGCGAAAGAAGTAACTATATTTATTTATATTAAAAGAAGTGTGGCATTTAGAGGTTACAACTTCACCATGTGACTGTTGACTCTCTATCATATGATGTAAGTTGTGCATTTTTAGGACCAATTGTGTAGGATTTTCATTGTATCATAGTCATTATCTGCGGATTTAGTCTAGTTTTAGATAATTGCAGTAGGAAGTCCTGTTGTAAGCAATTTCTTCACTTTTGGGAGCTAATTGTACTTGAAGACCTCCAACTTGTGTGTTATCATTCGGCGAACCAGACACTTGCCCGGAGATGCAGCACAATTGGGAAGATTTGAGTTTCTGAGTAATTTCGCGTCGCGACCAGGAGGGTTCGCGTCGCGAAGGAAGCATGGAAAGAAGAGGAATTGTTTCTGCGCAATATCGTGTCGCGACCTGGACGTGTCGCGTCGCGACCAGTCTCTTTACAGCAGCATCGCGTCGCGACGGTCTCGTGTCGCGTCGCGATGGACTTCAGAAAATTTGGGTTTTAAGGATTTTTCAGTGTGTTTTTCGAGGCAGATGGCATTGGGAGCGAAGCCAGGGCCAGAGAAGCGATTTTGGAGCGATTTTGGAGTCCTCTCTTCACTTGGGAACAAGTTGTTGAAGACCTCTATGTCATCTACTATGGTTTTCTCTTTCTCTACTCTTTGTTGTAATCTCAATTCTATGAGTAACTAAATCTTTTGATTGGGGAGAGATGATTCTCCCCAACCCTATCATGTGAACCTTTGCTGAAAGTTAATTTCATTATTTGTTTGGTTATGAATTGTCTAAGATGTCTATGCTTAATGCTTTTTAATCACACATGATGATTATAATGTTTTAGGGATAGTAATCACCTAAGGGATTAGGGTTTGTTATCCGGATATGATGTTTTAGATCACATGCTAGTAATCATCATAGGAATATGTGGTAGCTTATGTGAATTCGTTAAAATTCTTAATCTTAATGCGTTACCCTTTGGCATGACTCACCTAAGGAATTAGGGTAACTCTTAGGGTAATAGGGGTTTTGAGGCAAGGAATTGTCCCTAACCTGTTTTGATGAATTGAATCTCATAATTAAACAAATGATGCGTAATTGGCTAAGGGTTCATATGATAGGCAAGGGGGGATGAATCAATCCCTAATCGCTTTTTCTCGTATTCTAAACAACTGTTTTTTTTTTACTTCGCGTTACAAATCTTTCAAATCAACCTTTTCTATCACATCCAAGAATTAATTAATTTGTCCTTGTTTACAATCACAATCCCTGTGGACCGACCGGTATCTTACCGTTTAAATTATTACTTGCAACGTTTTCAGTACACTTGCTGAATTCTTAACAAGTTTTTGGCGCCGTTGCCGGGGATTGTTGACTTTTGTCGACAAGGCAAACCAGTTGATTTTTGGATTTTTAGTTTGTTTTGTTTTATCTTTAGTTACTTAAATTTGTTGATTCATAGGTGCACATATATTCTTTTTAGTCTTTTGTTAAATTTTTATTTATTATTTTAGTTGTTTAATTCTTAGTATTTAATTTTATGTTTTGTTGATTACTGTTTATTTTATTTCATTTAAAATGTTGAGTCTAATTTCTCTGTCTAGATACTTAGTTATTGTGTTGGACTTGTTGACGGTTTGTTTAAGTGTTGCAGAGAAGTTGTTTACGCGGGGGCAAAATTTGCAAGAATTGTTGTTTGACCCCGTGATTGAGAAAACAGAAAAGGCAGACCGGAAGAAAGCTAAACTAGCAAGGCAACAAGCCAAAGGAGGGTCTCAGGTACACTCAACTGCAACCTCCATTCCGGAAGATGAACCAAGGCAAGAGGAAGTTATGGCCGGAATCCCACTCACAAGACGCAATCTCAATGACTTTGGGAGGAGAAATCAGGGCGTTCAGGCTTACACATTCCGACCAGCATGGGCCACTACCTTTGACATTAAGTCTTCTGTTCTCACTGCACTAAAATCAGAGCAGTTTGCAGGGTCAGATGCTGAAGACCCCATCCAACACCTCTCCCATTTCCATGAGATTTGTGAAACCACCTATCCTTAGGGGGTTGATGAAAACTCCAAGAAAGTGCGCCTGTTTCCATTCACTCTAACAGGCCGGGCAAAAGATTGGCTGAACACTATCCCTCCAGGAACTGTCAATGCTTGGAGTGATCTTGAAAACAAGTACCTAGAACGATTCTTCCCTATCTCCAAGTTCATCAAGAAGAGAACTGAAATCTTCAACTTTTCACAAGGGGATTCCGAGTCATTGTATGATTCCTGGGAAAGATTCAAGTTGTCAGTTCTGAAATGTCCTGGGCATGGCATAGAAGATTTTCTGCAGATGCAAACCTTCTGTTATGGATTGCACCCTCAAACCCGGATGATGTTAGATGCCTCGGCAGGAGGCTCTTTGGGTACTAAAACTTGGGAGGAAGCCAAACAGCTAGTGGAGGACATGAGTTCAAATGAGTACAGCATGCAAAATGACTGTGGAGCTGTAATTACAAAGGGTATGTTGGAGTTGGACACTAATAGTGAAATTTTGGCTCAACAAAAGCTAATGTCGCTTCAAATTGAATCTCTCACCCAACAAGTGGCTGCTGCTTTGGAAGGGAGGTCTCAAACTCCAGCAACTGCTCAAGCAATGCAAGTTCATGACCAAGGAACTTATTTGGACGATTCTCTGACACAGTGCATGCAATTGATCAAGAACACCTTCCAATCTCAAGAGCAAGCTATGAAGGGTATGGAGAAAAACCATGAAAATGCTATGAAGAACTTAGAGGGTCAAGTTGGGGAGTTGTCAAAGAAACTTACAGAAGCATATAACAAGCTCTCTTCTGCTAGTACTAGTCACAACTTTCAACACGAAATTTGTAATGCTATTTCATTGAGAAGTGGTAGAGAGCTGAACCCTGCTGAAGTGCCCACACCCAAGCCTAGAGAAGAAAGCGGTGAAACTGAGGTGCTGAGGGAGGAGTTGACAAAGAAAAATGAAGGTGTTGAAAATGAGTTGATAAGAAAAAATGAGGGAGCCGTGAAGTCTAACCAAAAAGAAAATTTGTTTAATGAAAATTTGCAGGTAGACGAGAAGCCCAAAGAAATTCCTTCATACATAAGGTTGCCATACCCTCAAAGGAGCAAGAAGGATCAGAAAGATGACCAGTTCTCCAAGTTTATGGATATTTTCAAACGCCTTCAAATCAACATACCTTTTGCAGAGGCATTTGAGCAAATGCCGGTTTATGCCAAGTTCATGAAGGAGTTGTTGACAAAGAAAAGGAAGTTCAAGGGAGATGAGACAGTGGCCTTGACAGCTGAGTGTAGTGCCATTATTCAAAGAAAACTGCCTCCTAAGTTGAAAGATGTCGGGAGCTTCACCATGCCTTGTGCAATTGATGGTGTAACCATAGACAAGACTCTTTGTGACTTAGGGGAAAGCATTAATCTGATGCCCTTGGCTATGTGGGAAAAACTTGGCGGAAGGGAGGTGAAACCGACCAACATGACGTTGCAACTTGCGGATCGGTCTATAAGGTATCCTTGGGGGGTTGTCGAAGATGTCTTGGTAAAGGTTGACAAATTCCTCTTCCCAGTGGATTTTGTGGTTCTTGACATGGATGAAGACAATGACACCCCGTTGATTTTGGGAAGACCCTTCCTAGCAACTAGTAGAGCTGAAGTTGACATGGCAGATGGAACCTTGACCTTGAGAGTCCAAGATGAAGCTGTGAATTTTAATGAGCTAAAGTCCATATGCCCAGAGAAGGAAAAAGAAGGGTATTGTGGTAGTGAGGCGCCTGATCCCATTGTTGCAAACAGAATTCGCCCCCACTACCCTTGAGAACTCCCTTATGGTATCGAAAGATTCTAAAAAAGTTGTGGGTATGTCTGTGGATCCTCTGCTATATTCCTCTCATGCATCATCTAGCGAGAGGAACGGCAACCTGAAAGGAAAGTGTACCCAAGAAGAATTTAAAGAGGCATTGGAGAGGCTGAGTTCTCCACCGGAGCCAGACTGAGTCATCCTCTGAAAACCGTTAAGCTAGTGACGTTAAAGAAGCGCTTAGTGGGAGGCAACCCACTGGTGAGATCCACTTACCATTTGTTAGTACTTTATTGTACCCCATTCTGACTATATTTTGCACTTTGGTCTGTACTTATTATTATAACTTACTCTGTGATATTGAGGCACCACTACCCTATTCTCTTTTTGTTAAAGCAGCTTCAATGATGATGATGTGTGGCATTTGGCTCCACAAGTGTACATTTTTCCTTTTGAGCACTCGCACGTCAAGTATTATCATCAAGTAATAGCAGTAGTCATGACAAAAGTTGCGGAAGTACCTTATCATCTGTGAGCAGCATCTCTCAAGTTTCATCTCTACAATCCCAACTGTGAGGTTTGAGCCTAAACACCTTCTTATATATTGTGTGTATTCCTTGCCTGCATTAGTCTGCAGAACTTGACATTGTACTTAATTGTCTTGCATTTGATTTTCATACACACTGAGGCATTTCTGTTGGCACCCCTGAGCCTTTCAAACCACAGCTAACTAATGTTTATCCTCTGCTAGCCCCTCTGAGCCTATTGTGAATGTTTATAATGTTTTTTTTTCTGAACTTCATAGCCTAGTTTTTCTTTAACTTGGAGTTAGGTAACAAAAGCTGTGAGAGTGGGGAAAATTCTAAGTTTGGGGTTGCTCGTGGAATAGCAACATGCTAAGTTTGGGGTGGTATACAAGAGAAGGATAAAATCAAAATAAAAAAAAAATATATAGAAAGAAAATAAAAATATATATATATATATATATATATATATATATATATATATATATATATAAAATATATATATATATATATATATTTTATATATGAAATCTTTCTCTTGTTTGTTGAATGCTTTGGGAAAAATGGGTGAGTAAATGGATTGTGTAACTGACTAAGAGAGAGGTAGGCCTAACTCCAAGTGCAACCTACTTATCCAAAATTATCCACCCTTACCTAAGCCCCGCTATAACCCTTAAAGTCCTCAAAAAGTGTGTATGCAAGTCATCTGTATAGATTGATATAGAACTCTGTCAAGCCTATGAAACGATGATGCAGGTATTGTGAAGTGAGTGAATACCCTAAACACCTCAAGAGTGAAACACTAGTGAGATGTGTGCAATAGAGAAAATTGGAGAATGCTGCCTGCTTATGATTCGGTGTTTCCAATTCAGTTGTCATGTTACTGTATTAGGTTGATGATGATAGTTGATGTGCTGATGTGTTTAAGGTTGATGTAACATATGTAACAGCTAAATAGAAAAAACAGCCACAGTATGAATTGAATGTTTGCTTGAGGACAAGCAAAAGTTTAAGTTTGGGGTTGTGTTGACTCTCTATCATATGATGTAAGTTGTGCATTTTTAGGACCAATTGTGTAGGATTTTCATTGTATCATAGTCATTATCTGGGGATTTAGTCTAGTTTTAGATTATTTGGGAGCTAATTGTACTTGAAGACCTCCAACTTGTGTGTTATCATTCGGCGAACCAGACACTTGCCCGGAGATGCAGCACAATTGGGAAGATTTGAGTTTCTGAGTAATTTTGCGTCGCGACCAGGAGAGTTCGCGTCGCGAAGGAAGCATGGAAAGAAGAGGAATTGTTTCTGCGCAATATCGCGTCGCGACCTGGACGTGTCGCGTCGCGACCAGTCTCTTTACAGCAGCATCGCGTCGCGACGGTCTCGTGTCGCGTCCCGATGGACTTTAGAAAATTTGGGTTTTAAGGATTTTTCAGCGTGTTTTTCGAGGCAGATGGCATTGGGAGCGAAGCCAGGGCCAGAGAAGCGATTTTGGAGTCCTCTCTTCACTTGGGAACAAGTTGTTGAAGACCTCTATGTCATCTACTATGGTTTTCTCTTTCTCTACTCTTTTTTGTAATCTCAATTCTATGAGTAACTAAATCTTTTGATTGGGGAGAGATGATTCTCCCCAACCCTATCATGTGAACCTTTGCTGAAAGTTAATTTCATTATTTGTTTGGTTATGAATTGTCTAAGATGTCTATGCTTAATGCTTTTTAATCACACATGATGATTATAATGTTTTAGGGATAGTAATCACCTAAGGGATTAGGGTTTGTTATCCGGATATGATGTTTTAGATCACATGCTAGTAATCATCATAGGAATATGTGGTAGCTTATGTGAATTCGTTAAAATTCTTAATCTTAATGCGTTACCCTTTGGCATGACTCACCTAAGAAATTAGGGTAACTCTTAGGGTAATAGGGGTTTTGAGGCAAGGAATTGTCTCTAACCTGTTTTGATGAATTAAATCTCATAATTAAACAAATGATGCGTAATTGGCTAAGGGTTCATATGATAGGCAAGAGGGGATGAATCAATCCCTAATCGCTTTTTCTCGTATTCTAAACAACTGTTTTTTTTACTTCGCGTTACAAATCGTTCAAATCAACTTTTTCTATCACATCCAAGAATTAATTAATTTGTCCTTGTTTACAATCACAATCCCTGTGGACCGACCGGTATCTTACCGTTTAAATTATTACTTGCAACGTTTTCAGTACACTTGCTGAATTCTTAACAGTGACCTCCAAAAATATGGTACTACAACTTCACAGTTTAGGCGTATCTTTGCTGTGAAGCCATGTCCCTGACCAGAGCAGTTTTTTTTTTTGGTCCAAAGTTGATTGATTCAAAGAAAGCGGGCAAGGCCCAATCCAATACAACTCAAAAGAGCAATTTGGTCCACAGCGGAAACCAATTGTCCAGCAGGCAAACACACAACACATACAAACAGGGCCAAACCGGGTCCATCTAAAATTAGCGGAATTAGAAACTAGGCCCAACACCTGATCCACAACAAAACCCGAAACCCAACTAAACAACTCTAACATGAAATAGGCAAGAAAACCTAACCATATTCAATACACGGGTTTCACATATACCCTAATTCGGCAAAACTCCATCTTCGTCTTCAATGCACCATCAATTCTCCCATCTACCACCATCAATCTCTACTTTCCAGAGACAAATACAGGAATTAACCACTGAAGAGCTCGACTTCCATTGAGATCGAAGTCATTGGTAAAGATTCATGCAATCCTTGATGATTGCTGCACGAAAAGAAGCCGGAGGTGTTGCGAACCAATTTCCGGTGAGGGCGTCGTCCATCATGAGCGCAAGAATGGTGTGAGCAGATCCATTTCCTTCACGCGAAATCCAGTTAAAGCCATAGTGTTGAAAACCCTTCTTGAATTCATGGATATCACACACTATGCCTATGATTTCTTCTCTGATTATGTTTCCTATGCATAGTCCTCATATTGGTCAAATAAATCAATGTGGTCCAGAATCTATTGTTGTATAGAAGGGAGACCAATTCTACTAGGAGGGGGACCTAGTTGAAGTGCAAACCAGCATGGCTCAGTCATGGACACACAAGGAATATATGCTCTAGGGTTTCATTGTCAATTTTACAGATAGGGCACATAGGATCAGTAGCCACTTTCCTCCCATACAGAGCTTCCCTAGATGGGAGGGATTTGTTACAGAGGCTCCACATAAAATGCTTAATCTTCTCATGAACAGGGGCCTGCCAAATAGTCTTCCACAGCTTCTCAGGAATTTTAGTAGAGCTAGACACATTCTGGTGAACTATTGGGGAGAGCTCAACCAATCTCCTATATCTAGATTTAACAGAGTACCTACCATCAGAAGATAAGGGCCAATATAGAGTATCTTCCCTTTGAGTCCAATATATAGGAGTCTGGATAACCTCTATAGCACTTCTTGGACTAAAATTCTCCCTGAGCTTTTGAAGATCCCACTGGTGATCCTCATTGATGAGCTCACTAACCATAGAGACAGTTGCATTAGGCTTCAAGTCAACACTGGCCCCAGAAGAGACCCACTTATCATTAGTTATGTGCACATTTGAACCAGGGCCCAAATTCCATCTTCCTAACTCATTTAGAACATTTCTCCCTTGAATGATGCTTTTCCAGACCCATGAGGAACCCCTACAATCTTTGGCCTGCTAGAAGTGAGAGTTTGGGAAGTAGATCCCTTTTAGAGTTGCTGCCCAGTATGAGTTCTGATCCTGTAGTAACCTCCAAGCCTGCTTAGCCAAGTAGGATAAGTTCATTTTACTAAACTCTTTGAACCCTAGACCCCCTTTGTCTTTAGGAGAGCACAAGATATTGATATTTTTCCAATGTATGCCCACTACAAAAAAAACGTTATTTAGTGACCGATTTTTCGGTCACTATAAGGGAAAAATCGGTCACTACAACATTTAGCGACTGAATTGGCGACCAAAAAAAATCAGTCGCTATATCACTGGTCGCTAACTGTAGCGACCGATTTTGTGACCGAAATTTTAGTGACCGATGTAGTGACCAATTGTAGCGACCGATTTAGTGACCGATTTTAGTGACCGATTTAGTGACCGATTTTAATAACCGATTTAGTGACCGTTTTAGCGACCAATTTTGTGACCGATTTAGCGACCAATTTAGTACCAAATTTAGTGACCGATTTAGTAACCGATTTTAGTGACCGATTTAGTGACCGTTTTAGCGACCAATTTTGTGACCGATTTAGCGACCAATTTAGTACCAAATTTAGTGACCGATTTAGTGACCGATTTAGAGACTGATTTTAGACTAATTTAGCAACTAATATAGCAACAAAATAAAGAGATGAATTTAACAAGTCCGAATTTGACATCGAGTTAGCAACTATTGATCTTGGCGTGACAAATATTTAGCAAATGATTTAACGACTAAGATTGATTTAATCAACTTATTCAATTGTTTTGCACTAATTTAATTGCTAACATGCCCGTGGTAAGAAAAATAATTTATAAAGCAATAATAAACAATAGATTTACGATAAATTTTTCATCACAATAAAAAACAATTCATTACATTAAAGACGTTAATGTACATAAGAAAATACAACTATTTTCAAATAAATCCTACATAATATACTCATTAGAGTTTGAGTCTTAACAAAACATCAAAAGATTACTCTGATTCACTTTGTCCATCAAATTGGACCCTAGATCATTTCATCATCATGCTCTACATTATATGGCATTTGTTGAAACTTCAAGTGTTGCATCAATTGTTTTATCAGTTGCTAGTGCCACCCTTTCCAAGCTTCCTATAACAACAAACTAGACCAATGATCTGAATAAAATGCATAAGATAAAATGATAAATAATAGTATTGCTGGTTCAATCACAAGAAAGGTAACCACTACAAGGACAAGTATTGTATTGAGTACAGACCTCGGGTAATTCTTTTGAGCACTGACCTTCAAACCAACTAGAGTAGACTGTATACAAAAACAATTGAGTTAATGAGATGAATCCACTTTGCATTAATATTCTGGGCTTAAAACTCAAGTAGTTTACTTTGTTCATACAAAAGAATTCATAAACATGATGATATAAAATGCAGACTGTTTTGATGGACTATCAGTGATATTACAATAAGATATACTAGGATAGAGTTAGACAACCTGCGCATGTATTCTAGATTATGCATAAATATGAGACCTACAGACCTGGATAAAATTTTTTGGCTTAAATATGTTTTAGGCACCTGCAAATATAGGGTGTTTTGGTTTAAGCCCCTGCAAAAAATTTTTTTTGTTAAAAGCCCTTGCAAAATGAAATATTTTGTTATAAGCCCTTCTCAACATATCCAGCAATCATAGCATTCCATGTTAAGGCTAACATTTTTGTCATAGAAGGGCTTAAAACAAAATATGTCATTTTGCAAGGGCTTTTAACAAAAAAAAAAATTTGCAGGGGCTTAAACCAAAACACCCTATATTTGCAGGGGCCTAAAACATATTTAAGCCAAATTTTTTTGAGGGATGTTGAAGTTGCTTTGAATCAGATTCACTTAAAATCTCTATAATAACATACCATATTTATACAAACACAAGTCAACAACTTATTCAAACCCACTCCTAACAGCCATCATACGTGTTCAAAACATACCAAGATCAACAAATTTATAACAATATTTATAGGGAAATAAATGCACATAACAAACCTACTCAAATTTAAAGGGAAATAATCTCATACCTTAGCTGCACGACAAATGGGAACAATATTGTTATTCTCATATTGAATATCAATTTGCATTCAATAAATAATCATTAGAAAGACCAAGAGAACAATATTGTATATATACAAACACAGTAATAGATACTCAATTTGATCCTCACAACTTGTTAATTTTCATCAATTTTAAAAGTTGAGTTCAAATCACATACCCATAAGAATATAGGCTACATGGAATTCAACAATGGTGCTTAAATATGATAGAATACAATGAAGATCTGATAGCTACAAACAACTCACATTTCATCAACATTCGGTTGGGAAATGTTGTTGACAGAATGGCTGGATCTGATTACTTCAGTAGTATACATTATGGTACATGAGATGATTCAGCAGCAGAAAGTGATTATGCAAGCGGTTTTTGCCTAGAAAGAAAAATTGATTTAACAAGTCACACCAAATGGTGGGGTTCTAACAAGAGTCGACTATCTGATGCTGGAACAAGATTATCAGAAGAAAAGAAGCATGGTTTTTCTGGAGATATTTACAGTGAACTTAAAACATTGAAACTGAAAGTACAACTAACAAAACCATACCAAATGCCAGAGTTAGGATGCCTCCACAATGAGAAAAAGCATAGAAGTTCTTCAATGTCCGCCTTAAGTATATTGTCACAGTCTGCTGCTTACAAGAGCTTGCAAGAGAAAGCTACAAAGAGACAGGAAAATAGTGCCGATTATGATGAGAATGAAAACAAAAATATAATCAATGTGTTGGATCATGGAAAGGCAGTTGAGAAACCCTCAAATCATGACGGTGGCAGTGATCGACTTGACATTGCAATGGGAATGATGGAGGAATGAGTGGAGCGTTGTCTTTTCAAAGAAATGTTTATCCATTGACACCATTTTTTCTGCACCACTTTTCACGGCCTACAATTCTGTTGATCCATTGGTAGATCCCGTTCTCTGGACATCTCTTGTTCCTATGCTTCCTATCGGCCTTTCTCGTACTGCCGAGGTTACAAAAACTGAGACCAGTTCAACGTACACTATGTTTCAGCCAGAGGAGTGATTGGACATGAATTCTAATTTAAGAAAGCCAAGCACCTGAAAGCAGAGCTTTGAGCTTGTATCAAACAAACATCAGTTGATATCTCTATCATGTATATGCAATCAGCAGTAAACAAATCTAGTTTTTATGCGGGATATTCTATACAGAATAAGAGGTGGAGTGGATTATATAAGAACATGACCATCATTTGACATGCGAAAAAAAAACATGAGCCAATAAAAGTGAGTGAAAAAAGAAAAGAGAACCCCACATCAGTTTGACCTTTAAAACTAACCAAACATAGAACCTAATGCAATTCATCCTCATTGAGAAAAATGATCAAACAATTAAGATGCAACAAAGGTAAGCACTTGGCAGCAACTATTTCATACAATCCAACACCCCACAGTGAATTCGATTATACATACAATCCAAACTAAAGGGAGACATATCAATTGAGACATAGAAAAATTTGCACCGAAGAGAACAACACCGCATCAATCATCAATAGAGGGAAAATAAATATTTAAAAGTAAAAAACGATGAAAGGGAAGAAAATAATGAAACAGAGTTTTCAAAGAAAAATTCAAATAAAAACTCACTGATTGGGAATCATCCAATACTAAATTTCCCTTTCTAATCAGCATGCCCTTTCCATTCCCCTCACCTTCACTAAAGTGTGTTAGGAACAGGTGCCATCTTCCAAACCCTAAAAATTTAAACACGCAAATAATACAAAATCAAACTTGCTAAAAGAAGTTAGGGCTTATATGCGAATCTGATTAAACAAAAATAGGAAAAAAATGATATAATCAAAGGTGAGAAAAATCCAAATAGAAATAGAATCAAAATAGAAGCTAATAGAATCAAAAATTGGAAGATTTCACAGGAGAAGCGGAACGAACCTATCAATCAAAAGCGACTGGGCTTGGCGGCGTACTTCAATGTTTGGGTTTCTCGCTGCGATGAAGAAGGTGTAGGTGAAAGGAGGCTTCTGCGTGCGTTCAGTACGTTTAAGGGAACGAAGATGAAGGTCAAGCAGGGAACAAAGATGTTTGTGGAGATTTCTCACCAAAAAAAAGAAGGTTGTTGAGATGGAGATGGAGCTGGCCAGTGTGGAGGTGAGGGAAGCGAAGATGCAGAGAAAAGGAACAAAAGGGATTGTGTCTTTTTTGGGGTTTTTGGAAATAAAGATACGAAAGGGATTGTGTTTTTTCCTTTTTGGAATTGAGATTTTTCATCAGGAGGCGCGAGTTAAATTTTGGACGAGCGCCTTTATTTTGGCAAAAATTTTCATGACTTAGCACTAAAGTATTTTATACATTGAATCGGTCTCTAAATCGGTCGCTAATAGTGACCGAAAAAGTGGTCTCTAAAGCTAGCGACCGAAAAATCGGTCACTAACCAGAAAGTATTTTATACCTATTGAATCGGTCTCTAAATCGGTCGCTAAGGTGACCAATTTTTTTTGGTCGCTAAATCAGTCACTATTTAGCGAATTTCTAGTAGTGGCCCCTTGATCTTCCATTCTTAGCCCACAAGAATCTAGCCACGGAAGAAGTGAGCTTGGTACAGAAAGTTTTAGGTAAGGAAAGTATGGACATCACATATGAAGGTATTGCCTACACAATTGCCTTTATCATAACTTCCTTGCCTGCTTGATTCAGTAAGGCCCCTTTCCATCCCTTCATTCTAGAAATAACTTTCTCCTTGATCCAATTAAGCCCATGAACCTTAGCTCTTCCCCATTCAGCTGGAATTCCCAAATAACTCCCTGAGTTGTTCCAAATAGGGATTGAGGTAATAGAAGTCAGATTGCCTCTGAGAACATTATCAACTTTATCCCCACATATTATCCCAGACTTAGCTGTATTGATCATTTGCCCTGAAGCTTGAGTGAACTTGTTTAGAATAGCAATGAGTTGGTAAATGTCAGCTCTTTTATCACTTGAGAACAAAATAGCATCATCTGCAAAGAAAAGGTGAGTGAGAGCAGGGGCAGATGGTGCCAATTTGATGCCTTCAAAGGATCCATTAAGATGAGCCTTTGTAATAAGCCTGGAGAGAACATCAAAAATTAAAATGAACAAATAAGGGGAAAGGGAATCCCCTTGTCTCATCCCCCTATGAGGAGTTAGATTTCTAGAAGCAAAACCATTAACCTGATAGGAATATGACACAGTAGAAACTAGAATCATTACAATTTTAATCCAAGCTTTCTCAAAGTCATGGGCTTCTAACACTTTTTCTAGGAATAGCCAGCTCACTCTATCATAGGCCATATTCATATCAAGCTTGATGGCTATGCCTTTCCCTCCATTCTTAGTCTTCCTATTTAAATAGTGGAAAGCCTCATGGGCAACCACAAGGTTATCCTGAATCAACCTCTCCACCCACAAAAGCACTTTGTTGGGGAGTGATGAGCTCACTCATGCAGGACTTTAATCTTCCAACTATGATCTTTGAAATGACTTTATACAAAAAATTACAACAACTAATAGGCCTCAAATTGTTTATAGACTCAGGATTAGGCACCTTAGGTATCAAAGCAACAATGGTATGATTTAATTCCTCTCCCAACTCTCATGTTTTAAAAAAGGTTTTAGCAGTCAAAAAAACCTCACTTTTAATAACATCCGAGTTTATTTTTTGAAAAAACAGCCCATTAAGACCATCTGGGCTAGGAGCTTTATGCGGACCAAGATCAAAAACTACTTTTTGAATCTGAGTCAGAAACCTCCATAGAAAGTTTCTGATTCATCTCATCAGTTACACACATAGGGATAGCACTCAGGCAATCATCCATATTTGTAGCAGTTACAAGGGGAGTAAATGTCAGCAAAATAGTCTCTGATATCTTCTAGCACTTCTTCTTGACCTTCTAACCATCTGCCATGCTTATCTTTGATTCTCAGCATGTTGTTCTTGTCCCTTCTCTGCACTGTGGAGGCATCAAAGAACTTAGTGTTCTTGTCACCATAATTCGGCCATTTAACTCTTGATCTCTGCCATTTAACTCTTGTCACCACAACTCATCAATGTCCCCTCTCAACTTTGCCACTTTCTGCCAGTCCACCTGATTAGAGGGTTGGTTCAAACAAGTTTGAAGATGCTCCTTTAGCCTGTTGATTTCAGTTGCAGCATTTCTAAAGGTCTTTTTGTGCCATCTAGATAGATTTTCCTTGCAAGAAGAGACATTATCCTTCCACCTGCTCCAAACATTGGTTTTCCTGCTTTGCCACCCAGCAGCAACTGTATCTCTGCAAGTTAGGTTTAGGTTGTAGAAATAGGCAACGCCAGAGCTATAGAATGGGGGTAAAGACTAATTTTCTAGGACTCTGCCTATTCTCTCCCTTGTCACAAAACCATTCCTTGGATTGCTAAACCAAGTAAATTTACTCCCTTTTAACTCCAGATCAAACAACTCAGCATTATTTTAAAACTCTCTAAATCTTTCAATGCGGCTAGCTTCAACAGGTCTAAGACCATCCTTCTCAAGAGAGGAGGCCATCTCATTAAAATCTCCCATACAACACCATGACTCGCCATTTCTAGGTCTGAGATCAAGTAGCCTAGGCCAGAGCCCTCTTCTAGCAGTAGTTGTTGGATTGCCATACACAAAGGATGCTTCAAAAATAAATTCAGATCTTCTCTCCTTAGCACCCACATGAATGAAATTCTGACTGTATTTCAGCACCTGTATCTCATAGTAGTCACTCCATAAAAGTGTTAGGCCTCCAGATAGACCTCTAGCTTCAACACAAAACCAATTTTGAAATCTAAATCTTTTTTTCACTCTCTCTACCCTTTCCTTATGAGCCCTAGTCTCCATAAGGAAGAGTATGGCAGGCTTTTAGTTAGAAATTAGATCATTCAGCTCTCTATTTGTCGTGGCCGCCACCAAGCCATGACAATTCCAACTTATGCAGGTCATTGTGCTCGAGGGGGCAGGGACTTGCCTGCCGCCTCTTTCTTTGGATTGCTGCCAATTGTGAAATTTCCAAAGTCTCCACTAAACTTTCCTTTGGAGGATTTTGCTGAGTCTACCTTATTCTTCTTTCCTATTGTAGAGTCTTCCTCAGTAGTCTCCTCCCTTTTTCTTCTCTTTCTTAACCTCATCCCATTTACCAGTGTCATAGCCAAGGCTTCCTCCTCTTCTTCTCTTAAACTTGTATCCCCTCCAGGTAGGCTAGACTCCTCATGTGAGAATTCCACCACATAATTGGGGCTTGGGCATGGCAGAGCTTTTGGAGGGTCCATCCATTGCAATAACTTTGATTCCTCCTTAGTTCCTTGGTCATATTAAGTACTCTTGGGCTTAGGGAAAGCCTGACTATCAAAGTCCATTAGGCTTATCTGCTGGGCAGTTCTGAGATCTTCAAGTTCAGAATCAGACAAATATGCCTCAATTGGCATAAGATATTCTTCCTCAGCTGAAGATTTCTCTTCATCAGTTAGGGGCATTATATAGGTATGAGCAATCCCTTTCAGTTGTGCCTTCTATTATTTGCAATGGCTTAAATCTCCTTCCTATGTAGAGAGGGGCACTCTCCCCTGAGCAATTAGCTATCATCTCCTCCCAATCTTGCTTAGCTTTCTCTCTGGCCTTCTTATCAGCTGCAGTTTCCTCCCTCTGCATTTCTGGCTGATGTGGAACTTGCTCCTTGTTAGCTTCTCTTCTACCATAGAGCGTACTGGCAATTCCTTTGGTGGAGTCCCCATATCTCTTAACATGTTCCCTTAGGATACTTGCAATAGATCTAGGCGCTTGAGCACAGATGTGCTGATCATATTTAGGCATTGATGAACAGAATGTTGCCATTTTCCTAGGGATTTTGCAGAACCTCTGTTCATGCCCAATGACACCACAGTTAAAACAAAGATCTTGAAGCCTCTCATATTTGTAAACCACCCAAACCTTTGGGAGGTCTTTCTTAGGGATCCAGCATCCTGCTGGTAATGGGTTGTTCACATCCAACTGCACCTTAGCTCTCAGGAAAGTTTTTAAGATGCGACCCTCCATTATATATTCCTCCATTTCAATAACCTTCCCAACCTTCTGCAAAATGGTGGCAGTGTTGATACCATTCATATATTCCATTGATAGGTTGTGCACTTGAATCCAGAAGGGGTTAAGATCAAAACAGATCTCATGAGGAGTAACCTCAGGGAACCCATAACCGATTACACATCAGGTGGTTTAGGAAGAACCATGGTGCCTTGTCCATGACTTCCTTGCTGTGATTTTCGTGTTCAAAGGTGAACATGAACTTGTTTTTACCCAAATCTGTTATCTGCAGGTTCTTGTACATGGCCCAGGCCTTAGTAATCACATCTTTGGCTGCTGTACGATTCATTGTTCTTGTTGTTAAGAATTTGCCCATGAGGGTTCTTCTTGCTACTGACAGGTTGATTGGGTTTGCAGGTACCAAGATCTCGTGGAGTTCTTTAGGATTGCTCTGGTGTTGAGGTTGAGATTATGAGCTAGATGCCATTTTAGCAGCTAGTAGGTGGAAGATGTGGCTTAGGGTTTGGTTTTTGTACTGTTTGGGTTTATATTCTATGCGGGTTTTGGGGGTTATTTCTGGGTCAAGGGTCTTGTGTGTGTGTTTATGGGTTTTAGGTTTTTTCTGGCTATGTTACGGTTGTGTAGGGTCAGATTGTATTGATGGCTAGGTTGTGGTTGTGTAAGGGGTCAGATTCTATTTTGTGGATGATCTTGTGAGGTAGTGCTATGGTGATTGTCGTATGTATTTGTGGACTGTGTTACGGCTAGTGCTTGGCAATTTATGTTTATAATGATTGAACAGCTAATGGCATGGCTGGGTTTCATAGGGGGTGGGTAAATGCTCGAGCGAATGTGTAGGATGATTGACAATGAAGTGTGCTGGTGAGAGATCCTTCGTGAGAGCTGAGAGGCAACACTCAATCCGTTAAGGAAACAAAGCCCTAGGAGGGAACACAAACCCTAGCTAGCCCTAACAGAGTTAGCAGACTGGAACTACAGAGGCCTGCGACCAGAGCTGTTTTGTAACACTCAGAAGCACACAAGCTCTCATAAAATGCCTCCGAATGATGCCATCTAGTACTAAATTCTTTATTGGGTTTCAATTATCAGATCTGAATCCATCACGGAATAAGGTCAAAATTAGTTTGTGAGGCCCTTGAGCCCCAATATTTTAAGTTACATTTCCTTAGTGGGTTTTTTTTTGTACCCCCACCTTATCAAGTTATACCCCCACAATTTTTGATAATCCTAAAATACCTCTGAAAATTTAAATTTAATAGATTTACCTGTTTAACCGATAAATCCGTTTGTAAATAAATCTAAAAACAGAAGTAAGTTTTGACAGTTACTTCCGTTTGCAATAAAAATGTAAAACGAAAGTAGTTGGAAAAACTTACATTCGTTTTGTTAAATTTACGAAACGGATGTAAGTTGTTATTAGATAAATCTGTGTTTAGCAATGTAAGGAAACAAATTTATCTATTAACAATGTACTTCCGTTTTGTAAAAAGAAAATAAACCTATAACACCTCTATAAATAATAAATATGGAAAAATAATTACAAAAAATACTACAAAAATAAGTACATGAAACGTCCTTCGATAATCGACCAAACATTGTCGAGCCGTTCGAGGTAGTAAGCAGCTCATGTGTGTGGAGTCCACACCTAACCTTCACACGCCAACCCCCATCACGAATTGTACAAGTAGCTCTAAACTTAAATAGACAGTCGCACTTCTTTGACCCGATGACTCTAGAATAACTACTGAACTTCTCATGCTTCTCGCAACCAAAAATAATTTTATTATCTCTCGTCCCCCCTTTTACCTCCACCTTTGTCTCATCTGACAATAATAACCACAACTCCAATGCCTCTCCCAACGTCTCTGACCCAACGTATAACATCCTCACGTGTAGAAAATAGCTACAAAAAGCACAAAATTGTTAGTTAATTAATTAAATATCTACACATGTTTTAAAAATAATAATAAATTAAATATACCGTCTCCGTCCTGAATGACTCTGATGTATCTATCTGGACCGGAACCAACTGTGACTCTGTATTCAAAATGAATTTATGTGGTAAAAGCTAAATCCGTTTTGGAGCAAATTTAAAAACGGAAGTAATCGTTTTGAGATACTTCCGTTTTGAGAAAAAAGTCAACTAACAGATGTATCTTTCTCCGTTTACTTGCGTTTGGCGTCGTATTTAATACTGTTTTAATGATTAACGGATTTACCTCTACTACAGGTAAATCCATTTTACGATATAGTGGGTCCCGCTAGAGAATCTGGTCAAATTTCAAAATTGTGTAATAAATGAGAGGGGTATTTTTGGGTTTCTCAAATTTGTGAGGGTAAATGGGTATGGGGTGGGGGGTTTAAAAAAAAACCCTTAGTTTACAATATTGGGGCCCAAAAGGCCCTCACAAACTAATGGGCTCTATTTAGGACCTCTTCCACATGTTGAGACTGGAAACCGAAGAGAAACAGATTATTACCCAGCTCTGTTATATGGAGACCTTGATACTCCTTCCATGTTTTCCACATGATATTTGTAACTGCTATTTTGTTAAGAACTTTTTCTGTCATAATCTTTCCAACTAGAGCTCTCTTGGCTAATTGTATGTTGGTAGGTATAATATTGTGCAATGTCTCAGTAAGTTCATACCTTTCATCTTCAGGTTCAGCTGTTCCACATCATTTGCTCCTCTTTGTAAGTTTTCCAGTTGCCTATCCACGAGGGCCTCCGTAGCCGGGGTCCATCAAAAAAATGACCCAGCCAAAGTTGCAATCACTGCCACACAATATGTGAAACGCTGCATTCATAAAAAAGGTGTGAAACAGATTACAGTTGACAGCAACATGATCACCAGAAATTAGCGTATGAAACTTGCCATGGAATTGTTGTCATTACCAATAGATTATTTATAAACAACTTATGAAACAGACAATATTATTACCAGATAACAATATTATTACCAGATAGATCCAAAAATCTTATTCAAAAAAACAATATTTTGGCATGCATTACTGTACTTTATGCATCACTATGACCACCAAGCTCCTTCAACTCTTGAACAAGCTGATCAAACTCCAAAGAGGAAACCCCACCCTTACTAATAGCCCCAACAGCTTCTTCTCTCAACAACTTAGCCTTCTTCTTTTGTAAACTATCACCACTCATAAAACCCTTTATAATCCGACCCAACTCATCCGGGTCAGGCACAGAATCCCCTCCTTCACAAACCCTAACAGCCACTCCCAAATCCTCCACCAACAACCTGGCATTCACAAACTGATCTGCCTCCATCGGCCATGCAACAATCCCAACTCCTGCCACCACCGCTTCCAACACTGAATTCCACCCACAATGACTCAAGAACCCACCCACAACCCGATGACCCAATATCCCCACTTGCGATACCCATCCTCTAACCACAATCCCCCGACCCGAAACCCGTTCCTCAAACCCATCTGGCACTAACCCATATCCTTCCCCCACTTGGTCAACGGTCAACGCTTCTTTCACAACCCAAACGAATCTGGTCATGGATCTTTCCAACCCGAATGCCAATGCTTCAATTTGATCCCTTTTTAAAAATTTCTGACTCCCAAAACAAACATACAACACGGAACCCTCTTCCTCCCACTGATCCAACGACTTCAACAAATCGTGTCCACCAACCGGGTTATCCTCGACCCGAGTAGAAATCAACGGACCAACAGCGAAAACCTTCTGGTGATTAAACTCAACACGAAAGTGATCCAAATAAGGACCCTCGAAAGCTTTAGACGTGTTGAAAATAGATCCCCAGCTTTCACCGTTTGAATTAAAACTCTCCCTAACGAACTCCGATTCAGGATCAGATTCTCTGTATCGCTTGATCAGGCTAGGTAGGTGGTCACGCTTAAACGACTGCGTTTTGAAGTTTCCAGAGAATTCCACAACTTCCTGCGTGGCTTTCCAAGAGTTGTTAATAACGGTGGGTAAGAAAGCACGGACAGAATAAAAAGAAATTCTGGGAATACTGAGTTGGGAAGCGAGTTGGTGAGTCCAACCAAGGAAGAAATCGGAGATGAGAGCTACAGGGGGGTTAGGGTGGAATTTGAACCACTCGATTATGGGATTTTGGAGATTAGAGAGGGCGTTGATGAAAGTGTAGTTTCCGGCGTTACCGAGTTCACGGACGTTTTCTACACCTGGGGGTATTTTGGGGTGAAGAGGAAAAGGGAGGATGAGGGTTTGGATGGTGTTTGGGTGAGTTGATAAGAGAGAGTTTAGTGTGGGGAGGCTTTTGGGAGTTATGATTATTGTGATTGTTAGATTTTGAAGGGCTAAGTGGTGTGTGAGATCGAGGAGTGCTAGCATGTGGCCTTGTGCTGGGTAAGGGAATACCAGGATGTGAGGTTTCGACATGGTTGGGACTTGGTTGTGTCTGGTTCAAGTTACTGTGGAAATTAAACCATAAGAGAGTGGGAGTGTCTGGATGCAAATGAAGGGGACTAAAAGTGGTGGACTTGTGAAGTCAATGATGGAATTACCCACTTCTTCTTGAGTTACACCGACACTTTTTTTTTTTTTTTTAAAGGGGAAGGGGGAAATTTTTATTAATCAAAGTGGCACTAATGACTATTTTACAATTGTCCCCGAGGGGATTTGAACTCAGCACCTTGAGGATATAAGGCTAACTCTTACCACTGAACTAGCACCTCAAGTGTGAGTTACACCGACACTTCATTTGTCAATTCTTTTAATTTTTTAAGGTTTAATTAATTAATGTTTTAGCTCCCTAAATTATTTGAGGATTTTTAAATAAGTTTATAAATTTAAAAAAATTGTAATCAGGGTTTTCAGGTGGTGGACTTTAGGGGTGGAACCCGACCCGTATCCGTAAAACCCGCAGTAAAAGAAAAGCTTTCGGTTGTGCTTTTTCGGTTTAGCAGGTTGTCGGTTTTGTCCAATGGATTAATGTGGGTTGCTTTGGTCGGGACTGATTCTTAGAAAAGCAAACTGTCGAAAACCGAATCCGACCGGATATTACTACAATTTTATACCTATAGGCTATGACTATATTGTAAGCTTAGCTGTTGCAATTTACTGGCCCATGTGACAGCGTTGCAGGCTTGCAATAGCTTTTTTTGACAACACAGTGATGTACAATACTAGTAGTAGCTATTACATTATTAAAGTTATTTTGTTTTACACTTTCGATACTCTTTCTTTCTACTTAATAAAGCTTGTTTTTAAATTTTTTTCTCTCCTCCCGTGTTCTTCTTCTTCTTTTAAATATGTTTTCTCTGGTTTTCTGTGTCTCTCATCCATTTTCTTTGCCTGAGCACCAAACCACTTCTAGTTTTTTTGTTAAACAGCTTCCAAAATGGCAACTTGTAACCGATCCTAACCGCCCGTATAATCCGCAACACGTTGAAACCGTCACCGTCCAAACCGATAACTCTTATGGTCGGAAATGGGTGGTCTTTTGCATCTCACGGTTTCATTTGGATCGAAGGTTTAGAACCCAAAACCGCATTACCCGACCGAATGTCCAGCCCTAGTGGACTTGTATATTTTTTAATGAGGTCCTTATGCTATGTGACAGTTAGTCAACACTTAGTCTATCTGGGTGACGTGACATTGATAATTTATATATAAAATGAGGGGGAATATATATATATATATTAATTAGGTCCTTCTCCTATATGGCATTTAGTCGACATGACTGACGTGACATTGATAACTGGTAAATAGAATGAGGGGGGAACTTCGTTGTCTTCCTCGTAAACCATAGGTGGATACGAGAGAAACAACATCGACCAAGGTGTACTAGTGGTGGAGCGAGCTCAAGAATGACATAATGACGGAGTGATAGCGAGAACAAGGGAAAGCGACGACAAGAATTAGGAAGACACACACACACACAGCACGTGGGAAAGAGACAAATTGCACAAGAGAGAATGAACAAAATAAACCTAACATGATTTTAAAATCTGTGTAAATAATGTACCACACTGGGTATTAATAGACCCCCGACGTGGAATTAATAGTGTTTTAAATTCCGTGAAGGCAATAACGCCTGGAATTAGTAAAGAACCAATGTGGAATTGGCAGCATTTATACGTTTTAAATTCACCGAAAGCATCCATGCCAGGTATTAAGAAACAGTCAGCATGGAATCCTTAGTTTTCAAATGTTTTAAATATTTTAACTATCCGCGTCGAGCATTTGCAAACAACTGGAATTCTATTTTGAGCGTGTTAAGCGTTATTTATATAAAATACTATGGCGGCTGTCCTCTTAAAACTGGCAACAATTTTGATGCTTGTAACATGCAAAAGGAATATATTACATTTTACTTACAAAAATGCCAACACGTTTCTTGTTAACATTAACTTTTGCATAAAATCATTGTTAAATCACAAAACTTTAGATGTTTCGTGTACAAGTGTCAGTTTGAATTTAGCCATATTATTCATATACATTATTAAACTGTTTGTTTGTAAGTGGTTTTTGTGAGGAATCACTGAGATTTGTATCTCACCCAGTCATTTGTAGATTATTTTCAGAGTTAGTAGGGACATAAGACGTTAGAGGAAGACGCACCCAATGAAGACTTCATGGTATCTGTAGAGATTCAGGTTTTGTACGAATGAGACAAGTTTCATTATATTCTTTGGAATTGTAATTGGATACTTGTATAATGATAACTTGAACTTATATCATTCGAGTTACTAAATTCACTGTTGATAATTGGCTATGAATTCGCGTGAGATTCTTGACAGACTTGTTATAGGCTTAATCGCAATGCACCATGCAAGAATGAATTGAGCCAGATAACTAAGAATCAAAGAATCACAGGATATCAATCGGATAGAACCCTAGAATGCGAATTTGGGGAAAAAACTGAAAACGAAGCAATTAAACAGAATACGCACGAAATTGTTTACCCAGTTCAGTATCAAAGTGATACTTACATCTGGGGAACTAAGCAACCGCTTAGTTCTTGCTGCATTGATCTATCCAAAGTCAATTGTACATCAAATGCGATAATCCCCAATTCGGATCCCCCTCACTTCCCAGAACCCTAATTTCTCAGTGTTTACACCCCGCACACACCCTATTGATCTTAGTGATTCTGTTACAAAGCAAATGGCTAGCTAAAACTATATAAACGGAATTCTCCAAGCCCTTGGCGTCAAAACCCGAAGCAAACCGTTTCAACAGAAATACAAAACTGGCCAATTGCAGCCTGACACGTGGCACAGCTCATGAGGGAACTAAAACAGACTGAACAGATTGCCACATACTCTACAATCTCCACCTTGGCAATCTCCATAGACCTTGCAGCAAGAACACAAGCCAATGCTTAGCTCAGATCATCACGAATTTCAACCAATACTTAGCAAATTCAAGCAATGCTTGAACTTGCTTAAAGGAACCACTTTGGTGATGAAATCTGCTGGGTTGTGAGCAGTGTGGATCTTCTGAATTCTAGTAGCCCCTTGAGCAAGAATGTCTTTAATCCAATGTAGTCTAATGTCAATATGCTTGGCCCTTTCATGGTAAGCTTGATTCTTACACAAATGAATGGCACTTTGGTTGTCACAAAACACATCTACACTCCCTTGTTTAACTCCAAGTTCATTTACTAATCCCTTGAGCCACAATGCTTCCTTCACTGCCTCAGTCACCCCAATATACTCAGCTTCAGTTGTGGATAAAGCAACCACATGCTGAATTGATGCTTTCCAACTTATTGTATTTCCAAATAAGGTGAAAACATAGCCTGTAAGTGACCTCCTCTTGTCACGGTCACCTGCAAAATCAGAATCTACATAGCCCTTAACTCCACCTGAGTCTTGACTTCCTATATTGTAGATTAGCCCCATGCTTGCAGGTCCATTTAGGTACCTTAAAACGTGTTTCACAGCAAGCCAGTGCTGTTGTCCTGCTGACTAGGCTTAAAGCATAAGCTAAGTCTGGCCTAGTACACACCATAGCATACATAAGGCTTCCTACAGCACTTGCATATGGTGTTCCTTGCATTTGTCCTCTTTCAACATCAGTTGAAGGACTGTCTTCCCTGGACAGTTTAAAATGAGCAGCTATAGGTACCTTAGTTGGCTTTCCATTTGTCATGTTGAACCTACTAATCACCTTCTGCGCATAGCCTCTTTGTGATATACTCAGTCCTGGAGATGATTCACTTCTGATTATCTCCATTCCAAGGATTTTACTTGCCTTGCCAAGATCCTTCATTTCAAATTCTTTATGCAGAAGCTGTTTCAGCTTTTCAATCTCACTGTTGTCCTTACTTGCAATGAGCATATCATCTACATATAGCAACAAGTAGATGTAATTTTTATCATCTAGCTGTTTATAGTAGACACAACTATCATAACTGCATCTCTTATACTTGATGCTCATCATGTATGCATCAAACCTTTTATACCACTGTCTAGGGGATTATTTCAGCACATAGAGAGATTTCTGTAGGTTGAGATAAATGACTAAGTTAAAACATTTGAATATCCAATGACTTTAGCCACCATGAGATTGTTCACATTGAACATTCTTGGAAAAGAGAGAAATGAAAAAGGCATGTTCAAAGAAAGTGTAATATGTTGAAAAACCTTGAACATTAGTTTTTAAAAGGTAATGTCTTGTCTTCGAGAGTTAGAATCCTTGAAAGATTTTGTATACTCAGATACAAACTCATCTGTTGTAATTCTAACCGCTGGTGAGGCTTGAAGAAATAATACATGGTTCCTCAACGACAGTTGTAAGGATGTTGAGAAGACCAGAGAGGTTCTCTAGTGGATTAGCCTGGAGAGGCGGATAAAATACTCTAGAGCCTAGTGAGGCTCGAAGAAAAAATACATTGGTAGAGCCTGGTGATTCATGAAGAAAGAATATATCGGCTCTGGAGAGGTGAGTAAATAATACTTTGTTTTAGTGGATTAAGACCTTTGAGTGAAGAAGGAAAAATCATCCTATAACGGGTGGACTAGATATAGCAACAGTTGTTGTGAATTAGGACCAATCAACTATGTACATTTCTTTTCTCCCTTCTCTTTTTATATTATTATGTTCTTTACAGCTTAACTTCACTTTCCAATAATTTGTTCATAAATGAAGTTGAATATTTTGGTAGTAAGCATCTTTTAACATACAACAAAAAGATAACAAAATCGGTCAACACAATTCAAACTCCCACTTTCTTGCGTTTCCAGTACCTTCAGTTGTCACGGCTGATAGTCAATATTAGTCTAGATAGTCGCTAAAGTTCAGTCAAAGGGATGAAGTAAGGCTTGATGATACAGATTTAAGGTCGTGTCTCAATCTATACGTCTTAGAGTTAGGAAAGCATCAGTCTTTCAAAATTGAGCATTCACTCAATGGGATGTCTCAATTGTAAAACTGATTCCAGTCCTATGGATTCTTTCACTTCTTCATTGACAGTATAAAAAAACCTACATTTTGAACAAATCCATAAGCATTTGATAGATACCAGACATGACTGACATGTAGACACAGTTAATGTTCAATTCTAAGACATGGACACCAATATATATTATATCTTTAAATTAGAAAACAGAAATAAACTCCAGATACAACACTGAGAGGCACATTAGAGTAGTTTGAGGCTTGATGGCAATTTAAAGCCTGATGGTCTGCATATTTTCTGATCATTAAAGCAACGCCTAGCAAATATGTGGTTCACAATCTGAGATGGGTGATTATCAAAGAAGAGATGAGTGTTTCTATTTGGACAAGTAACATTATAAGGATAACATGTGAAACCACCATCAATTTTGTAAGGACAACAAGGTTTCCATGTCTCTACTATCCCTACAAAGCAAAAACAATTATTAGTCAAATTAATATTCCACCACAAGCGATTATTTATTTGGTTTTCTTCTTTCTTACCATATCTGTTTCCAGTTTCTCTTAACTCCATTAGAAAATTGTAGAGATCTGAATGTATAAAGGTAAAGCCAGGAAGCTGTGATTGTAGCTCCAAGAGTATATCAGGTAAGTTGCTATTGTAAAATGAAATTGTTTTGTTGAACTTCTTATTACATTTTCCTCTTGGACTTGAAATCCCAGCTACAGATGGAAAACACCCTAATGGAGCAATATTGTTCACAAAAAAGTTTCTTGCTCCTAAGTTATACAGTTTCTGTAACAAAAGAAGCGATTAGAGAAATTTCAAGATTATACAGTAAAGAGAATTATCAATTCTAGATGGAACATACCGTTAAGCGTAGGGAGAATTCTTGTAGCAGATAGGAAGCAAATTTTGGGCTGCCAAAGAAGGTTTGATTATGGGACATATCATTGACACCAGTAGAGACAACAAATAAGGATTCAGATAGATGCTTCTCCAATTTTTCTTGTTCATCAAATATTGTAGGCAAATTATTTTGAATAGTTCTCTTGAAAAACTTAATCTGTTTGTCAAGACATAAAGTCATCTGCAAATAATAGAACAAACAATATATGATATCAGAATCATATATAACTCTTCAATCCAAGAATTTAGTTCTGAAATTCACCTTGTTGGTTTCAGGGAGAATGCCAGAACCAGCAGATGCATAATTAATTCCTGTACTGATTTTGTTCCTTTGATTCTTTGAAAGTGCCAAGTAAGCAGGGACATAGGGTAGTCCTAGGAGTGTAGCTGCATAAAAAATCAATAAAATAATTAATTTGTGGTAACATCAATTTTTTTTACGTATGAATTTACGCAGCAGAGAAAGGGGAAGGTTAAACAAATGGCAAATTAAATAGTGAATTTGGATTAAGATTTTCTCACCAAAGTAATCAACCACAGTTCTTCCATTAGTCCATCTACCAGTTGGTTTGCCATCACCAAAATCAATACCATAAGGAGGAAATATTGCATTGGATTTTCCAGGAAGATAATTGTTGTTACCACTGTCAACTAGTGAATCACCAAAAACATACATAGCTGGAATCTGTTTTGTGTCAGATGAATTTGATGATGATGCTATGTGTAACAGCAAAGAAATTAATAGAAAAAGAAGAGAGAGGCACTTGGTATTCATTTTCTGAAACGAATTATGTTCACTGTATTGTAAATGTAAATGTCGTAAGGTTGACTCTGGTTGTGTTTGCCAACAGGAGGAGCTCATGAACTTAACTATTTATATTCACATCATAATATTTATAATAAGGTATTTTTTTGGTACATATAATAATAGGGTATTACATTTAAAGGAATTACATTTAAATGGTATTACATTTTTATGCTGCCAAAAAAAACGGTTTACATTTAAAAATAAGATAGACTCTGGTTATTACATTCACATTTATTATTTAGAATAAATGTAATGTAATAAGGTACTTTGTATTCACGTCATATTTATTATCTTTTTTGACAAAATATATTAAATATTTTTTGTTGATAAAAATAATATATTGTGTCAAAAATATATATTAAATATTTCTTTTATTTTGACAAAATATATTAAATATTTCAATCGTTATATATCTTCACATCATTTGAATATAATCGCGTAGTTTTGGAAAACGAGCATAATGATCAGCAGAAGAGATGAATGATAACATTGTTGATTATGATTCTAATTTCACTTTGCTTATGTCTAAATCTCGTACATACATATGAGAAAAAATAGAAGAGTTTGTGTGGGACAAAAATGATCTATGTGTTTTTTTGCATGGATTTTGCTTTATGTCCCCATGTTATTATTTTTTCCATTTTTATCAATAAATCTATGGATATGTCGAAAAAAATAAAAAAATCTATATATGGTGACAAACTCTTCTAGTGAAAGTTGAATCTTACTGCCACCTTGTGAGAGATTAGCTCCTTCTAAACTAAACACACTTCCATCAGCAATCACCGACAAACTTATTATATAGTTATACAGTACAAAAATGTATAGCTTTATTATTTTTAGAACTAATTTTTTTAAAAAAAAAAAATCTAGAAACCATTTATAATGTATGTTTCTTTTATTTATTTATTTTTGACAAGATGTTTCTTTTATTTATAAATAATGCAAATATCATACTATTTTTAAATACTCCCACCGGTCTCATTTATAAGTAAAAAACTATTTTTTATATTGATTAAATAACTGATGTATCTGGTCTACAATATAGTTTACCTAAGGATAACCTAAAAAGTGTCTTTTTATTTATAAGTGAGACCAGAGTAGTAGTATTCCTTTTACTTGAAATAGTGAAAAGTACATTTTTTTTTCTTGCAGAAACCACGAAAAATTTAATGTTGTGGAAGGTGACTCCAAAATTGTATTGGCTTTTTAAGTAGAACCTCCACCAAATGAGGACAAAAGTTTGAGAGAGAATTATAACTGGAATGGAAAAAGAATAAGGTGACGTTGGATTAAACTTTGGTCGATCTTATCCTACCATTTTTAGCCATGCATGGTTTGTTTTCATGGGTTGAAAATTTGGACTCTGATTCCTCCCCCCTGATACAATTAATTTGATGATGATACATTTTTTGTGATTTTCACCAAAACATAGATCCACTTTTGAATTCGGTGTTAATGAAAAACTCGTCCTATATTGCCACAACGGAAAAGATGGAATCTCTGACGAAGCCCACTTGTCTTTTTTGGTCATTCACTCCGTTAGACACCTGACATGTGGAAGTTGGATTTACTTTAGAAAACTTCGTAATAATTATGAATCTACGAGGCCCGATACTTCAAAAATGGAGACGTATCCGTGTCAGATACGTTTTCGATACCGATACGCACCCGATACTTTTCGATACGTACCCAAAGAGTATCTAATAATTTTTAAATTCTATTTAAAAAATATTTGACTCGATACTTTTCAGATACATCTTTGATACTTCTTACCAACTAAGGATACTTCTCAGATACTTTTTCGATACCTCTTACCAACTAAGCACATGATTGTCACTCGTATATGATACACTTTAATACCTCAATAACTAAAAGACAAAATTATATGTTTTTTCGTAATACAATAATAAAAGAAATAATACATTATGATATGAGTGGGATAAATATACGTAACTATCTCTACTTGATAAAATCACAAGGATTTATTTCTACAATGTGATTGACTAATGATATGCTTATGTTTTATTGACCAATTACGTACTAATATGAATATCTTAGTCTATAAAAAGTCATCTATTTCTGCCACTGACTATTCGTATTATACGATTTCGAGTGGTCTCAGTTACTTGTCCACCATTACTTTTTATGACTAGTCACTCATACATAGGTGTGCCGGTTGTCCTCTTCCTTTCATCCATATATTTTCTGTGTGATTTTTTTTATCTGTTTGGGCAGTTTTTTTTTTCATATCTATAAAATGCAATATTTCAGTTTTTCATCTTTGTTTTTTTCTATTTGTGTTTCTATTCTATTTTATTTTTTGTTATGTTTTTATATATTTAAATTTTAATTTAATTTTTTATTAAAGTATCCCAGCCGTGTCGTATCTTGCTTTTCAAAATTTTATCGTATCCCCGTATCCGTATCGTGTCGTATCCCGTATCGTATCCGGTATCCAGGCTTCATAGATTATGATCATTATTTAGGCTTCATAGGTTATGATCATTTTTTGTCAATATTATCCTTGTTATCTTTTTTAAATTCATTCTCTATCGTCTTTAAATTAAACTAAACAGTTTTAATTCTTTAATTTTTTTATGTCATTTCACAGTTATTAGCTAGTTTAACTGCTAGTTCTACAAAACACGTGATCTACTATCTGCTCGCTTCTCCACTATTTGTTATCCGCTAGCACATCCGTTGTCTGCTAGCCTATCCGTTTTCCACTACTTTTTACCAAATTAACAGAGTCTTATACTTGAAATTAAATCATCAATTTTCTCAATAGCGGTATATATATATATATATTCTACATGTGTTTATGATATTTGATATTACACCATTGGCCCAACAGCTTAATCTGCACCAGGACACTAGGATCGATTCGGTGCTCCAGGGTTTGATTTTCGCAGTGGACAAACTCAGTGTTGGCCAGTGCGAAATTTTATCCTAAGCCCGAGCGGATATTAGTTTTTTGTATAAACCATTGGAACGTACACTCTCTGGGTAGCCAGCAATGATTCGAACCAAAAAAAAATTGAATATGAGATGTCTTTTGCTGCTAGTTGCATTGGTAATTCAAGATACATGGGGACGTAATTTTTGTTTTCAAACCCATTTGTGATCACGTTATAGTATGTGGTATTTAGTTGTCATTTCGTGTAAATCGAAAAAAAAACATTGTGTATGAAATTTTAGTATAACGTTAAAATATCATTAATTATGGTCTAGTGGAACCTAGAGGGTCCACACACTAGGCAAATAATAGAGTAATGGATTAAATTACATGTGATTTTTTTTTTGGATTTTTTAAGCAAGCGATTTTTTTCTTTCTGATGGTTAATTGAATTGAATTTGATTTAAATTAATTAACGATTAATTAAATTAAATTGACATGGGTTGTACATGTATTGGACAAGGCTCAATAAGGGAGGTTCATGAAAGTAAGGAAGCCAGGAACCAATGTATAGGGGACCGTTGTTTTCGACACCCCCAATTGCAACAAAGGCGACCTTGTAAATTCTACTATAATCTATCTACTATCAATTATAATGTACTATCTGTATGAAAGGCGGCCCAGATCCAACTCCGAATCCAGCCCATGTTACAGTCGCGGGGCAGCACTGAGATCAATGGCCAGGATTGGCCCCGCCTAATCCTACGACCCAGAATCAACCAAGGCTAGAGGCGACCCCGTCTCCGCGCCTATAAATACGATATCACCCTATGAAACCAGGTACTCTTCACTCATTTGTACCTCCCCTTCACTTCTGATTGCTGACTTTAGCATCAGAGAGTTTGCAGGTACACACCACCAGTCCGACCTCAAGCTCAGAAGGGACGACTTGAACAAACAACTTTACCAAATGCAATCCTGGATTCCTATTCTGGAATCAAGGTACAGAAAATTGGCGACCACAGTGGGAGCACATCATTAGCTCTCACCAGACTCACACCCCTTCCCATGGCTCCTCGAGGTCGACCACCTACACGAGGCCAATCTCGGCCACGAAGCGTAATCGAAGCACCATCCCAACCGGATCAAACTCCTGAGGGGCATATTCTCACTTTTCCTGTAAAAGCAACGCGATCTGCACCAATGCCTCCGCCTCCACCAGTCATCGAGGCCATTCCGATCCCGATGCAAGCGGTGAACCAGCTGTTGGATATCTTAGACCGCCGAAGCAGAGACATGGCACAGTAGGAGGTATGCTAACTAAGATGGAGGAGGAAGTCGCTGCTGTCCGAGCTAACACCATCGCGGCCTCAGAGCGGGACCGCGCCAAGTCTCCTACTCGGCAGACAATAGCGTCGAGGCGTCATTTCTCTCCACCTCGGGGCCGGATTGTCCACAGACATCATGTCCACAGGTCACCGGCTCGACGGGGAGGCCGCGACCGAGGATCCAGAACTATGCCGACCTCCCTAAGCTCAAGTCCAAGGCGAAGTTCTTCCTTCGGTTCCTCCTCACCCCGTAGCCAATCTCCTCGAAAGGAGAAACCTCCTCCAAGAAAGAAACACCATTCTCCCTACGCTCGGAAGCATCCAGATTCCCCCCCCCCCCCCCCGAGGTCGCTCTAGCCGACCCCGGCGGACGCCATTCATACGAGAGCATGTATGATGGTAAAGGGGATCCGAATGAGCACATCGACACATTCAAACTCATGATGCAGTACAGGAACACCAGCGACGACGTCAAACGCAAAATTTTCCCCAATCTCAGAGCAAGTTAGCATTGGTCTGGTTCAGGGATCTCGTACCGGCCTCAATATCGTCGTGGGACCACCTCGTCCGTGTGTTGTCATCCTGGTTCACCGCCTCCAGGCTCAAACTGAAATCCGAGGGTGTGCTTAGAGCAATTCGTCAGGGGGAGAAAGAAACATTGTGAGGCTACATTGAAAGGTTCAACAAAGAAGCAAACAACGTTAGGAACCTTGAAGACAAGATCATATTGCTTTTTATGAGACACGACCTCCGCAAAAAGAGCTTCTTCCAGATCGAAATTTCATCGCCTACGAGGAAGAGGACCTGGCAGGTGAGGTCGGTCAAGACTCGGCCCCGACAAAAGGCCGGTACCAAAAAGAGAACCACTCCAAGAAAGAATTTGGGGCAAAAAGCCTAAGTTCACAGAGCACACCGAACTGAACACCAATATGGACAATGTAACACCCATTTCTACCCGACAATTTAATAATAAAAATCAGAGTTTTCAAAAACAAATAAATGTACATTTTCCGACTACAACCACAAAATGAACATAGTTAAGTCATTGGTAAAAACAGATACATAGCACTTTAAAAATAAGTCAACTTCCATTACTACGCAGCGGATTTTCAAAAAGGTTTCAACTCAAAATAATCACGGCCTCTTTATCCAACTTAAGACAACTCATAAAACAGCGACAACCAACATTAAAATTCAGACAACAGGATAACAAAATAAAATAGTAATAATATGCGTTCATCCCCCCGAGTGCTACGTATCAGAGCGACGACACTGACTCGAACTAACGAAGGTACACAGCCTTCATTCGTGGTTACCTGCACGTTACCAACACGGGGTAACATTCAAACAGAATGGGTGAGATATCGAGCCATATAATAGAATGTATGAAAAACAATATATATCAGAATGAAGACATCTCAATTCATCACTTCACAACAATCAAATAACTGCAATCTTCACGAATCATCAACATAACCACTCATCAAAATGCAAATGGGCCATCAGCGGTACCCTCAACAAAATACAATGGGCCATCAGCGGTACCCTCAACAAAATACAAATGGGCCATCAGCGGTACCCTCATCAAACTACGAATGGGCCATCAGCGGTACCCTCAACAAAATACAAATGGGCCATCAGGGGTACCCTCAACAAAATACAAATGGTCCATCAGCGGTACCCTCATCAAACTACGAATGGGCCATCAGCGGTACCCTCAACAAAATACAAATGGGCCATCAGCAATACCCTCAACAAAATACAAATCAACGACTTTACCAACAATTATCAACTAGCAATTCAACACTTTACCAACAATTAGCACTTGACCAATTTAACCACTTAACCAACAACTAATCTTTTCAACAATTTAACAATTAATAATTGACAACGTAATCAACAATTAGCCAACCGGGGGCCTAATGCGCCTAAAGCGCCCAACAACAGCAAACATTGCGCCCTATGCGCCCAGCAACAACAAACATGCAAACAACAACAACAAACAGCAACAGCAAACAGCAACAGCAGACAACAAGCAACAGGCAGCCACATATGGCGCCCAGTGCGCCCAGCAACAATCAGACAACAGGCAACAGGCAGCCATACTTGGCGCCCTTGGCGCCCATGGCGCCCAGGAACAACAGGGGCAGCCACACCTGGCGCCCAGCAACAACAACTGACAAATTTCCATCAAACATACCTCTACTTCGGTGAATTAATTAACCTATCAAACGATATCGAAACTTAGCAAAGGACCCCTCTATGGAAAGCTAAGAATGTCTAGTTCCTGACTATAATTGTTATTTTGCAAAATAATTGTCCAATTCGTACAGTTTCAGTAAATAAGCAACAAGGTTCAGAAAATAGGACAGCCACCATGACCTAGCTTGTGACACCTCTAAAATTATCAAAACTAAGTCAAATGACATGGGACTTGAGCCTAAGCCGAGGAAAATTGAGTGTAGTTTTCAATGAATCAAGAATCATTCAAAAAGGAGTTCAAACGAAAACGTTATACACGAAATACCGAACCTATATCCAGATTGTTTCCAGAATTTTAACCTAACTTGTGACACTTATAACTCGAGCTATACAACTCCACATGCAACCAAACTAGTGCCAAATTAACAAGCATTAAGTCTAGTTTCTGTAAAGGTAAACCACATAATTTTTGGACCACTATATTGTTCCCAGTTACTGTATAACTGAACCTATATCCAGATTGTCTCCAGAATTTTAACCTAACTTGTGACACCGGTAACTCGAGCTATACAACTTGAAATGCAACCAAACTAGTGCCAAATTAACAAGCATTAAGTCTAGTTTCTGAAAAGGTAAACCACATAATTGTTGGACAACTAGATTGTTCCCAATTACTGTATAACTGAACCTATACCCAGATCGTTTCCAACACCAACACATAGATTCAAACATTAACCATAGTTTTCAAGAGATAAACATGGATTCAATCATCAACAATAGTCTACACAAGAGATTCAATCATCAATAATTGTTCAAACAACAGATCCAATCAACAATAATAGTTTAGACAATAGAGCCAATCATCAAAAATAGATCAACATATAGGATCATTCACCAACAATAATTTCGAATATCATCAATAGATTTTCAAAGGTTAAACAAATAGAATCACTTATTAAACAAACATAGGATCCCCTAATTCCCTACATAAAGCCCTTCATATACCCTATTATAGAGTTAGAACCCCACCCTTACCTTGGATTGAAGTTGAAACTCTCCTTGGTCCTTGCCCTAGCTCTCTTCACCGCTCCCTCTCTATGGCTCTCTCTCAATCCTTATTTTTTTTCTTCTAAATGAGCAAACCCTAAAATAACACCTATTTATAATTTATTTAGTCTTATGGGCTTTATCATAAACTTATGCGACTTTAGCTTCATGGGCCTTTTTTACACTCCTTATTTTACTACTCCTAACACCAACAATAGGCCCACATACGAAAACATATTTTTACTCTAATATTTTCCTACCACTTAATTTCCTAATAATTAATTAAATAATTAATTAACTATTTTGGGGCGTTACAACTCTCCCCCACTTAGAACATTTTCGTCCTCGAAAATTTACCTGATTCGAACAACTCAGGATAAGATTCTCGCATCTTGATACAACATCATATCACTACAACACAAACAATAGTTAGAACTTAAATGACAATACTAGATCGTCAAATGACGCAACAACTAGACAACTTGGTCGGACAGACCGAAACAGCTCTGATACCACTAATGTAACACCCATTTCTACCCGGCAATTTAATAATAAAAATCAGAGTTTTCAAAAACAAATGGATGTACATTTTCCGACTACAACCACAAAATGAACATAGTTAAGTCATTGGTAAAAACAGATACAGATCACTTTAAAAATAAGTCAACTTCCATTACTACGCAGCGGATTTTCAAAAAGGTTACAACTCAAAATAATCACGGCCTCTTTATCCAACTTAAGACAACTCATAAAACAACGACAACCAACATTAAAATTCAGACAACAGGATAACAAAATAAAATAGTAATAATATGCGTTCATCCCCCCGAGTGCTACGTATCAGAGCGACGACACTGACTCGAACTAACGAAGGTACACAACCTTCATTCGTGGTTACCTGCACGTTACCAACACGGGGTAACATTCAAACAGAATGGGTGAGATATCGAACCATATAATAGAATGTATGAAAAACAATATATATCAGAATCAGGACATCTCAATTCATCACTTCACAACAATCAAATAACTGCAATCTTCACGAATCATCAACATAACCACTCATCAAAATGCAAATGGGCCATCAGCGATACCCTCAACAAAATACAATGGGCCATCAGTGGTACCCTCAACAAAATACAAATGGGCCATCAGCGGTACCCTCATCAAACTACGAATGGGCCATCAGCGGTACCCTCAACAAAATACAAATGGGCCATCAGCGGTACCCTCAACAAAATACAAATGGGCCATCGGCGGTACCCTCATCAAACTACGAATGGGCCATCAGCGGTACCCTCAACAAAATACAAATGGGCCATCAGCGATACCCTCAACAAAATACAAATCAACGACTTTACCAAAAATTATCAACTAGCAATTCAACACTTTACCAACAATTAGCAATTGACCAATTTAACCACTTAACCAACAATTAATCTTTTCAACAATTTAACAATTAATAATTGACAACGTAATCAACAATTAGCCAACCAGGGGCCTAATGCGGCTAAAGCACCCAACAACAGCAAACATGGCGCCCTATGCGCCCAGCAACAACAAACATGCAAACAACAGCAAACAGCAAACAGCAACAGCAAACAGCAGACAACAAGCAACAGGCAGCCACATCTGGCGCCCATGGCGCCCAGCAACAATCACACAACAGGCAACAGGCAGTCAAACTTGGCGCCCTTGGCGCCCATGGCGCCCAGGAACAACAGGGGCAGCCACACCTGGCGCCCAGCAACAACAACAGACAAATTTCCATCAAACATACCTCCACTTCGGTGAATTATTTAACCTATCAAACGGTATCGAAACTTAGCAAAGGACCCCTCTATGGAAAGATAAGAATGTCTAGTTCCTGACTATAATTGTTATTTTGCAAAATAATGGTCCAATTCGTACAGTTTCAGTAAATAGGCAACAAGATCCAGAAAACAGGACAGCCACCATGACCTAGCTTGTGACACCTATAAAATTATCAAAACTCAGTCAAATGACATGGGACTTGAGCCTAACCTGAAACAAATTGAGTGTAGTTTTCAATGAATCAAGAATCATTCAAAAAGGAGTTCAAACGAAAACGTTATACACGAAATACCGAACCTATATCCAGATTGTTTCCAGAATTTTAACCTAACTTGTGACACCTATAACTCGAGCTATACAACTCCAAATGCAACAAAACTAGTGCCAAATTAACAAGCATTATGTGTAGTTTCTGAAAAGGTAAACCACATAATATTTGGACCACTAGATTGTTCCCAGTTACTGTATAACCGAACCTATACCCAGATTGTCTCCAGAATTTTAACCTAACTTGTGACACCTATACCTCGAGCTATACAACTCCAAATGCAACCAAACTAGTGCCAAATTAACAAGCATTAAGTCTAGTTTCTGAAAAGGTAAACCACATAATTGTTGGACCACTAGATTGTTCCCAGTTACTGTATAACCGGACCTATACCCAGATCATTTCCAACACCAACACATAGATTCAAACATTAACCATAGTTTTCAAGAGATAAACATGGATTCAATCATCAACAATAGTCTACACAAGAGATTCAATCATCAATAATAGTTCAAACAACAGATCCAATCAACAATAATAGTTTAGACAATAGAGCCAATCATCTAAAATAGATCAATATATAGGATCATTCACCAACAATAATTTCGAATATCATCAATAGATTTTCAAAGGTTAAACAAATAGAATCACTTATTAAACAAACATAGGATCCCCTAATTCCCTACATAAAGCCCTTCATATACCCTATTATAGAGTTAGAACCCCACCCTTACATTGGATTGAAGTTGAAACTCTCCTTGGTCCTTGCCCTAGCTCTCTTCGCCGCTCCCTCTCTATGGCTCTCTCTCAATCCTTTTTTTTTCTTCTAAATGAGCAAACCCTAAAATAACACTTATTTATAATTTATTTAGTCTTATGGGCTTTCTCATACACTTATGCGACTTTAGCTTCATGGACCTTTTTTACACTCCTTATTTTACTACTCCTAACACCAACAATAGGCCCACATACGAAAATATATTTTTACTCTAATACTTTCCTACCACTTAATTTCCTAATAATTAATTAAATAATTAATTAACTATTTTGGGGCGTTACAGACAACTCCACTAACACAGAAAGAGGGCATGGACAAGTGTAAGTTCTGTCGTTATCACCGAAGCCACAGTCACGACACCACCCAGTGTAGGGTCTTGAGGGATGACATTGAGGAGAAGATCCAAAAAGGGAAACTCTCTCAGTACGTGAAGAAGGATCAGGAAAGGAAACAGTCTCGCTCACCTCGGAAGGGTAACACCGTGGTCAACGAAGTAACCAAACCCCCCATGGAAAAAACCAGTGACTCCTCTTAGGAGGACAAGCCGAGACAACATCGAGCTCGGCCCGTGGCAATGGTGATCCTGGGGGGATACTCAGTCGACGCCAGGGAAACCAAACGGTCCATGAAGCAAAAATGAAAAGAGATACTAAGTCTCGCTTGTAATCTGACCCTGAAAGCACCCTCAAACCAACCACCACTCACTTTCTCTGATCAAGATTTGCTGTGATGGTCGACGTCGAAGTTAAAATTAAGAATGCTGGTAGTCCAAGGAAGCTCGGCCGACCTTGTGTTCAAAGACCTCCTAGCTAGGGATACTGAAAATCGCAGAGACCGACCTCGCTCCCTACCGAGGCTACGATTTTTCCGGGTTTAATGGGGCCTTGACCCGGCCTCTAGGATATGTCGAGCTCATGATGGTGACTTATCACAATGGGGACCTTTCTCGCACAATAAAAACTCAATTTTCTGGTTCTCCCTTGTAAGTCACCCTACAACTGCATCATTGGAAGGCCGACTCTAGGTAGTTTGGGCGCGGTCGCTTCCACTGTGCACCTAAAAATGAAGTTTTATTCATTAAAGAACGAGATCATCACAATAGCTACCGACCTGGAAGCGGAAAAAGGTGCCACTACCTCTCCATCAAGTCGTAGCACGAGGTCGATAAAGAAGCACCCGAAGCGACTCACAAAGGATCCGAGGTTGAGACAGTTCAATAGGTGATCGCCACAACCAGCTCACCAGAAAGCTGAACTACTTACAATAACTGTAACAACAATATCACTCAAATGTAATGAGATTGCACCTATGGGTCAATTGAAATAAAACGAGGTTCTTTTTGCAAAGTGTTCAACTACTCTCCATAAAAAGAAGACTGAGATTGAGGTAGAAGACCCTGCCCGACCTCACCAAACTTCTTCACTCCATGTTCACTCCAAGCCTAGCACTTGGTGAGCTGGACTGAAGGAAGTGCCGAGACATCAATGACCTCGAGACCGACTCGTTCGAACCTCCTTGGTTCGAGCTCAAGACAAGCCGAGCACTTAAAAGAGCTGGATTAAGGCAGGGGAGAGGGGTCGCTCACGGATTAAAGTGGATACTAACTCGCTCACGACCCCGAGTCTAACGCGAACCACCCCGTATCTCCTTCGAGCCGTGTTCGACCAAGCGCTCGGCCCTTGGTGAACTGGGTTAAAGTGGATACTAACTCGCTCTCGACGTTTAACTCACTCGAGAGGTCGGAGAAACACGTCTGACCCGGTCAAGATTGCATACAATACCAAAGGAAAATCAAGAAACATATGCAAAATAAATGATTAACGAAATTAAAACCGGACTCGGAAGGCGCCTCATGTTTATATTACAAGAAAGGTGGTCCCGGATGAAACCGCGACCACCAACAAAACAAGTTACATTTCAAAATAAATTTAAAAAGGAGGGTTGTAGATGACATCCGCGTCTTGGAGCTCGCCTCCATCCAAGCGTGGCTTGACAATTCTCCCTCACGAACCTCATGCATAGACTGCCTTAGGGAAAGGTCTAGGCCGGGGTTGTGCACAACGACGTGGCTGACAGCATTCTGGAAGGCAGCCATGGCTATTTCCAACCCTTACTGGGTAGATTCTTGCTTGGACCTAACCGCCTCATCCCGAGCCTCCAACACCGACTTCAGATCACCCTCTAGCACCTGCTTTTGGTTCTTGAGCTCTTCGGCTTTTTTTCCCAACTCCTCAACTCGCCGCTCCAACTCAGGAACCTTCTCCCCGGCTTGAGCTTTCTCCTCAGCCTCGGATAGAGCTTTCTTCATCCTCTCCAGGCCCTTTTCAGTCGAGCTCAAGCTTTCCACCTTAGCAGCTAGAGTGTCCCTCTCCAGCTTAAGTCGATCTTGCTCCTCCCGAGTCTCTACAAGAAGCATGTCACGACAATATTTTAATTTCTGCTTTTTATCCAGTAATTCACCATCAAGTCACGAGTTTTCAGCTTCAAGGAGTTTACCTTTCTCCTTGACAGCAGCCTCGGCGTTGCATTTGATGAAGATGTCTTGGCCCAGTTTGCCGACCTTGATACAATCTTTAAAATTCTCTACCGTGAGGTCTGCAGGAGTTCCCTTGGCAGCAGCCCCTTTTGGCTTTTTTGATTGAGGAGTCAAGACCGGAGGGGGGCGCTTCAAAGGATCCTTGGCCGCGCTCTTAAGCTTGGGATTCAAATCTTTATTCTCTGTTTGTTGGCGGTGAGGAGTGCCCTAGGCACTAACGACCCCAACAGCAGAGGAGGAGAGGACAAGAGCCAAGCTGAAGGGGCTGCAAGATCTGCAAGATCTGCACATCATCTTCCTTGCACCCAGCTGCATTCATGAGAGCAGCAAAGCTGAAGGGGGAAGTCATCTTATCTGAAAGAAAAGAAAGGAAACCGAGGTTAATATCGGAACATACAAAATTATACAACATATGCAAGAAAATGAAATCTACCAAGGGAAGTAGTGAGAGCTGTAGGGTACTCGGCATTGACTGTCTAGAAAATTTGGCAGTCGATTTTCTTAATTTTGGTGGTAAACTTGTCCACCCACTCCGAAAGCACTTGGAGAGTCTGAGCTTCCTCCCCAGCGAGGCTATTGGCTCGGCAAGCGTACTCATGGCTGTCATGCTTGAAGTGATCCCCCGTCCATGAGAACGGGAACTTGCGCTTTACGACCCGCCCCTTCTCATCAAGCTCGGTCACCTCCTTCTTCGCAGCCTCGTTTACCGGCCTTGCGTAGAAGAACCAATATTTAAAGTCTATCACAAAGTCCGTCACCAGTGTGAACAGACCTTGCTTACGATTACAACAGAGTCCAACTTGACCCTGCCTCTCTTTACCTGACCCAACCTCAGGCTGGTGAAAGACCTCAAACAAGCTAAAAAATACCTTGTGTCTATAGGGTCGGCTCGTGGCCCCGATCACAATCTCAAAGGTCTTCATAAAACCCCACGTGTTGGGAGTGAGATGCGAGGGGGCGACTCTCAAATACCTCATAATCCGCTTCTGGAAAGCACTAAAGGGAAGACGGATCATCATCTTTTCAAACATGGCTAAGTAAACAAAGAGCCTTAGCCCCGAAACTTCTTTGCAAATGGCTCGGTGTTGGGAACGGCCTCCAATCTCTATTCTTGCACCTCATCGCTGAGGTAAACTTCACCAGGTCGGACAATTCTTTTCCGGATTTGTAAACTGTCCCGATCTCACAGACATCTTTGGAGAACCACCTACACGGGTCCTCAGCCTCGACCTTTTCCTCCTCCAACTCTGGTCCAACCTGATCTAATGGTTCGACCCTGGGGGGCCAATTTTCAGTCGAAGGAGTGGCGGAAGACCCACTAGCCTCGGCTAAGTGCACTCACCTCGTCGAGGTAGACATCCTATCCTCAACAGGGATGGGTTCACCCTCCGCAGACTTCTTTAATGGTTTCCCAGGCGGAATAAAGCGCGACCTCTCACTCTCTCGCGTCTTCACCAGCTTTACCTACAGAGGAGGAAGTCGAGGTCAGAGGCGCGTGAGGAGAATAAGCTCGGCCCCAACAAAATCAGGACCGGTACTGACCATCTTCCTCCCCGAGGCAAGGTGCAGGTTGGCCCAGGTACGCCGACCCAGGTGAAGAACATTTATAAAGGTCTGGAAACAATAAACTAAGAAGAGAAAATGATAGCCGACCTCTGTAAAGAAAAACTTCAAGGAAATCACTCTCATGGTTGGGAGAAAAGAGCTCTCTAGGAAATCAATGGTATTAGAGCACTGGGCTCCTACCCCTTTTATAGGAACCCTGGGCTCGGAAGGCAAATCGACGCATCTCTTCCCGAGGCAATTAATGGTCATGCACTGAAAACTAGGCAGTCATTATGACATGACACCTCATTCCAATCAAACGTCACATCAATGCGCCACCATGACACGTGTCACTACACAAAAATGTCTGAGGTCACAACGGCCGACTTGGGGGCAATTTTGACTTGGCGAGATCGACCTCGCGTTCAACACCATCAGCGCCTCAACCTCGAATCAACTACAACAACTGAAGCCAAGGCCGCACTACTGTGACCGACCTCGACTTGGGGGGTGATTGTTGTGCAAAAACGTGTGCAAGTATACACAGTCTAAGAAGTAATAAAGTAGTAAGTAAAGATCGTTCCCACGAGGATTAAGGTTCATTTGCTAAACCTACGGAGTAGCGTTTTATTTAGTGAGTAAACGTAACCAAATAATTAAGTGAAGTTTGTTGTGCAAGAATTAACTTAATCACTACAAGAAAAATTGGACTTTCCGGCGGACAAAATCCGCCGAAAATGTGGACTTTCCGCCGGAAATTTTTTTATTTTTTTTTTAAATCCGCCGGAAATTCAAAAAATCCGCCGGAAAGGATTTAAAAAAAAATTAAATTTTTTTTTTACATTTTTTTTCGAATTTTTGTATTTTAATTAAATAAGAAGTAATAAAAAATGAATTAGAATGTGAGAAAAAAATTATATAGAATAGAATGAGAAGTAATAGAGAAATTAGAATGAAAGAGAGTTATGTCAAAAAAAATAAGAATATATGAATCTGGTGTATGGAAAAATAAAGTAGGAGAGAATAATAATGAATAAGTGATAATGAATAAGAATAAATAAGAGTATGTGAATGAAGAAATAAGAAGAAGTGAGAAGGAAGAAGAAATGAGAAATATAGAAAAGAGATCTGTAGAGAAATTTAATTAAGTTTGAAGAGTATATGAGAAAGAAGAAATAAGAATGAATAAGTGAGAATGAATGAGAAGGAAGAAGAAAAGAAATGTAGAAGAGTGTAGGAGAAAGTGAGAAGGAAATAAAGAGTGAAATAAGACAATGAGAAGAGTGTAGGAGAAAGTTTTATTTATAGGAATTTCAAAATGTTCCGGCGGATTTTTAACATTACCGGCGGATTTTTTGAAATTTTCTTTTAAACAAAATCCGCCGGAAATATTAAAAAAACCGCCGGTAAATTTTCGGCTACATTTCCGGCGGATTTTTAATTTTTTTTTTTTTGGAAAATCCGCCGGAAAGTTTCCGGCGACATTTCCGGCGGATTTCAAAAAAAAAAAAATTCAAAAATCCGCTGGAAATTCAAAAAATCCGCCAGAAATACCATTTTTTCTGCCGGAAAGTTACCGACGGAACAAAATCCGCTAGAAATACCATTTTTTCCGCCGGAAATGCAAAATATCCGCCGGAAAAAATCCGCCGGAAAAAATCCGCCGGTAATACGCGATATTCTTGTAGTGAATTGGGACGAGAGCAACAAGATATGAACAAGTATAGATACGAGAGATGGTAATAGTCAAGACTAGGATCAATAAACAAGACTTGTAGGTGCAGTGCTGTGATTGATGCTGTGATAGCACTCAGTGCGCAGAATGAAGTTGGATATTCCTATCGCTATGAAACGTAATGTCGTCAAGGTTTCCTTATTCCTAAGCACCCATTGAGGTTCATTACGTAGGTTGAAAAGCTTGTTTCAGTTCACACTATAGCCCTAACTTCATATTCCTATCCTTCGTTAGGAAAGAATAATATTCTTATTATCCTTCAAACTATATTAACTTATGAAATCGGTGAGTTAACTCCTTTCAGATGTTAAAACACGTTACCCTAGTCCAAGTGATCAAGTTCGAAAAGAGTTTATAACAATGAAAACACACAAGCTAATAAGGCATCACAAATCAATCACATTAAAGCACTCTAAAAGAATATGTTTTTATCACCATCGTCTTGACTATCAAAGGATTTAGCTCATGATGAGCTTAGACATGATAAAACAACACAAAGTTACCGTAAACAGATTCATCAACATAGACAAAACACTTAAGCGCTAAGTCACACCGACGAGCATGAAGGTGTTACACAACTACTGACTAGTGGTGCTATCGCAAGGCTGGGGGTACTGGCTGCGGTGATCATGTATTTGAGTGTGGAGGATGATGGCTGCGAATGGATGAGTATGGTGTTTAGTGGAGGTAGGGTTCTCATGTACTGGACTCGGCTCTCTTGTTCTCCTCCGAATTTGCGTATGAGTTGTGTGTCGCCTTCACTAGGGTAGATGCCTATATATGGGCCTTGGTAGCACGGCGCGCCTCCTCTTGGGCCTTTTGCAATCGGTTTCGTTGTAACAAACCCTAGAATTCACGCTAGCTTCTTGCTTACGGTGGCGCATTGCTTACTAGAAGATAAAGTTTCCTTTTCTGCTGCGCTTAGTGAGGCGCTTTGCCTAGTCACGCTCCTATCCTATTAATCACAGCGATGCTGCTGCGGCACCCGTCGTAGCACCTGCCTTAGCACTGAAATACTTAAGAATGTCCTGCACACTGAACACACAGATTAAATTCCACAAAATTGGCACTTGCGTGCCCAAATTATAATTAACATCCATGAGTTCATTAGTGTCTAATATGAAGATATCTACTACTATTTAAAGCATAATTTACTTATGGATCAAGACAATTCCCATTTGACTGAATGCAAATAACTCACATTTCTGTGAGTTATCACACCCCCAAACTTGAACCATTTCTTGTCCTCAAGTAATGACAGCATCCGGCACAGTGCTGACAGCACTAGTGGCAGCATCCAACAGGCACCTAGTGATAGCATTCTTAAAACGTGCTTACAGTTCAGCAAAAACTTTCCTCAAGACTTCCCCCTCAGACTTAACACTATTAGATCCCTTAGCAACATGTGAACTCATAGCCGTCGCCCCCTAGCTTAAAGGTGTGTGTGCTCTCACGCACTTCTTCCACAGGCTCCGACAGTTTACTAGGCTTGGCTTTGGTTCCCGCTTAGAATTTCCTACACTGCCTTTCCTTCTCAACTGCTGCAAGCAAAGCTATGTTGACATACAAGGGTTGCCTTTTTAGTTTTAGGCATTGATAACACTTAGGCCAATTGGAGTGGTGCACTTTTTTTTTTGAATTGACTTGACCACTGCTTCGACTGAAACTGTAATGGTGTCTCCACAAAACATCCTCCCTACACAGTGACCAAGACAACCTTATTTTGCACATGTGCACCCTCTTTCATATTGCTTGATTTTGACAGCATTTGGCCTTGCTACTAGCGTGCTACCCCCAAACTTGACTTTTACCCTACATGCAGTTTCTATCAATTCCAGGCAGTTTCGGTCCTTGCTAAGTTTTCACCTAACTTCCACCTAAGTAAAGCCTTTCACCTATTTCCAAAATACAAGAGTTAAGTGTCTATTACAGAGGCTATTTACTTCACAGCTCTAAGTCCACACCACTTCTGGTTATCCTCACTGGGTTCTGTCTAATTTTTTTTTTATATATGCTATCACAGGTGCTATCCTAGCACTACCTATCAAATATGCTACCCTAGCACTAGTGCTAGCAGAACAGTTCATAGCAGTAAAACACAATTTTTTTGATTAATGTTTGGGATATTGTGGGAACATACGATTTGAAAGGGGTAACACTGCTCCACCCCCCAACTTAAGCGGAGACAGTGTCCTCACTGTCAACCAACAGGCAGAGGATGGGCATTTGGAAACAAAAAGAAACATAAGAGGAGAAAATAGAATTTACTGGTTCACAGGGTGGGATCATTTCTTCTGTTTCTTCTTGTCCTCTTCTTCCTTATGCTCCTGCTCGTCCTCTTCAGCACTCTCTTCCATCAACATTCTTTTCCGGCGGGGTGGTCGGGTTGCACACATTTTCCTCCTAGTCCATGTGGATTTTGGAGGCAATTGAAATGGCACCTCAACAGCACTTGCTGCGACAGGACTCTTCACTTTCTTGCATGGGGAGGATGTTGTGGCCGCACTCTTCCCAGCACTTGCGGGTTTTGCAGGGGCTTTTCTCTTGTCTTGGTAAACATACTAAAAATAAAAATTGTTAGCCTCTGGGTTGCCTCCCAGTAGCGCTTGGTTTAAGAGTCCTCAGCCTGACTGAAAGGTATTCATCAATTTGGGTCACTCAGGGAGGTGGATGCCTTTGTGCTGGGCACAGGCTCACCCAAATACAGTTTAACTCTCTGCCCTTTCACTATAAACTCATTGCCATTTATTTCATTTTTCAATTCCACAGCCTCGTAGGGGTGCACCTTGAGAATGGTGAATGGGCCAAACCATCTAGACTATAGTTTTCCAGGGAACAACCGTAGTCTAGAGTTAAACAGCAGTACTTGGTCACCCTCCTTGAGTTCTCTTCTCAATATTTTGGCGTCATGCCAAGCCTTTGTTTTATCTTTGTATATTTTGGCATTCTCATACGAAAAGTGTCTTACCTCCTCAAGCTCATTGAGCTGCAGCATTCTGGCTTTGCTAGCTTGTTTTAAATCAAAGTTTAGCTTTTTGGTCGCCCAGAAATCTTTATGCTGCAGTTCAATGGGCAAGTGGCAAGTTTTACCAAAAACCAATCTATAGGGAGACATACCAAGGGGTGCTTTGAAGGCTGTTCGGTATGCCCAAAGAGCATCATCCAGATGGATGGACCAGTCATTCCTTGATGGGTTCACCATCTTTTCCAAAATTCTTTTTATCTCCCTATTTGATAACTCAAGTTGCCCACTTGTTTGAGGGTGGTAGACTGTGGCAATCTTATGTTTGACTCCGTATTTTGCCAATAGACCTTACATCAGTTTATTACAGAAGTGGGTGCCCTCATCACTGATGATAGCTCTCGGTGTGCAAAACCTTGTAAATATATTTTTTTCAATGAATTTCAGCACTACCCGTGCATCATTGGTGGGGAGAGCAACTGTTTCTAGCCATTTTGACACATAATCTACTGCTACAAGGATGTACAGGTTGCCAAAAGAGGGTGGGAATGGTCCCATGAAGTCAATACTCCAGACGTCGAATAGTTCAACCTCCAGGATATTATTAAAGGGTATTTCATTTTTATTTGAAATATTGCCCATCCTTTGGCACCTGTCACATCTTTTTGCATATTCATGGGCATCTTTAAAGATTGAGGGCCAGAAATACCCTGTTTGTAGCACCTTTGCGGCAGTTCTTGCTCCTCCAAAATGGCCTCCACAGGGCGAAGAGTGGCAATGCTTCAGAATGTCCTCTAGCTCGGACTCAGCAACGCATCTCCTGAGAAGTTGGTCAGCTCATTTCTTGTATAGAAAGGGCTCATCCCAGGAATACTGCCTTGTGGAATGGAAGAACACTTTTCTTTGCTGGGCTGTGAGCTCTTCGGGTACTACATTACTGACCAGATAGTTTACAAAATCCGCGTACCAAGGAGTTTCAGTACTGGAGCCTGCGTCCTTCCCAGCTACTGATATTGCCAACATTTGCTCATCAGGAAAATGTTCTATAATTTCTGCTTCAAAAGGGGGTGGGCTCAGATCTGGAATTCTTGACAGGTGGTCTGCAACCTGATTCTCCACTCCCTTTTTGTACCTAATTTCCAAGTCAAACTCTTGGAGTAACAGCACCCACCGGATCAGTCTTGGCTTAACATCCTTCTTGGCAATTAGGTACTTGATAGCAGAGTGGTCAGTATAAACTATCACTTTAGCTCCCACAAGGTATGATCTGAACTTGTCAAAGGCAAATACAACCGCCAGCAGCTCTTTCTCAGTGGTTGTATAGTTGAGTTAAGCATCTACTAGAGTCTTGCTGGCATAATGTATAGAGTGGAATACCTTTTCATGCCCCTGTCCCAGCACTGCTCCAATAGCATAATCACTGGCATCACACATTAGCTCTGGTGCTATGATTACTGGTGCTGTCACCAGTTCCGCCTTTAGCTTATTGAATGCTATCAAACATTCTTCATCAAATTTGAAGGCAGACTCGTGCTGCAGCAGCATACATAATGGTTTAGAGATTTTTGAGAAATTCTTTATAAACCTTCTGTAAAATCTAGCATGCCCTAGGAAACTTCTTATTCCCTTGACTGATGTGGGGGGTGGCAACTTCTCAATCACTTCCACCTTTGCCTTGTCAACTTCTATTCCCTTTTTTGATATTTTGTGTCCTAGTACAATCTCTTGTTGAACCATGAAGTGGCACTTCTCCCAATTCAGAACCAAGTTTGTCTCCTCACACCTGTTCAGTAACTCTTCGAGGTTAAACAAACATGCATGGATGTTCTCCCCAAATACAGAGAAAACATCCATGAAAACTTCCATGGATTTTTCAATATATTCAGAAAAAATGGCCATCATGCACCTCTGGAAGGTAGTTGGAGCATTGCACAGCCCAAAAGGCATCCTTCTAAAAGCAAAGGTGCCATAAGGGCAGGTGAATGTAGTTTTCTCTTGGTCCTCAGGAACTATAGCAATCTGATTATATCCTGAGTATCCATCAAGGAAGCAGTAGAATTCTTTCCCAGGTAATCTGTCTAACATCTGATCAATGAAGGGGAGAGGGAAGTGGTCATTCCTAGTGGCCTTGTTTAGCTTTCTCTAGTCCATGCAGATCCTCCAACCAGTTACTGTCCTGGTGGGAATTAGCTCATTCTTTTCGTTTTTTACTACAGTGATTCCTCCTCTCTTCGGGACACATTGCACAAGGCTCACCCAAGTGCTGTCAGCAACAGGAGATATGATCCCAGCATCAAACCATTTAGTTATTTGTTTTCTCACGACTTCTTTCATGATGGGGTTAAGCCTTCTTTATGCTTCAATGCTGTTTTTGGAGCTTTCCTCCAAGCAGATTCTATGCATGCACAAAGCAAGGCTTAACCCTTTGATATCAGCCATTTGCCAACCAATGGCCCTCTTATGTTTCCTCAGGACATCAATCAACTCTTCTTCTTGCTGTACACTTAACTCAGTAGCTATGATTACGGGCAGGGTGGCTTCTTCTCCCAGGTAGGCATACTTCAAATGAGGAGGGAGTTGCTTCAATTCAAGGTTAGGTTGCTTCACAATAGATGGTATGTTATCCTTGAGACCTTCAGCAGTCAGTTCAAGTGATTCGTACCTCTTTGTCCATCTTGGGACATTTGGTTTATCTTCCTTGATTTCAGCTAACCCTTCCTCCTGTAGCTCTTTTTTCTCCACATGCATCAACTCTTGCTTTAGTACATCATGCTGTGACAGCAGTTGCTTTTGGACCAAGCTATCCATTTCAGAAACAAAATTGCATTCTGCATTGCTGGTGCTGTCATCAGGGTACTTCATAGCATTGAGCACATTGAAGGTAACCTCCTGGTCATTCACTCTCATGGTAAGCTCTCCCTTGTGTACATCGATCAAGGTCCTACCTGTGGCCAAAAACAGTCTTCCAAGGATAATTGGCACATCATTGTCAGCCTCAAAATCAAGTATTATAAAATCGACAGGAAAAACAAATTTATCTACTTTAATCAAAACATCCTCAATTTTTCCTTCAGGGCAGACAGTAGATCTGTCTGCTAATGCGAGTGTTACTGTGGTGGGTCTTGCTTCACCAATGCCTAATTTTTCAAAAATGGATTTGGGCATCAAGTTGATACTTGCACCCAAATCGCACAAGGCCCTACCACAGTAATTACCCCCAATGGAGCAAGTGATAGTGAAACTACCTGGATCTTTAAGTTTCTGAGGTAACTTACTCTGCAAAAGCATACTTGTTTCCTGTGTCATAGCTACTGTCTCAAACCCACCAAACCTCTTTCTCTTGGCTAGCACATCCTTCATGAACTTGGTGTAGTTGGGCATTTGTTGTAAAGCTTCCACCAATGGAATGTTGATGTGAAGCTGCTTCAGAATCTCCATGAATTTCCCAAACTGTTTGTCTTGGTTAGCCTTCTTTAACCTTTGGGGAAAGGGTGGAGGAGGCCGCTCAGGGATAAACTTCTGGGGCGTTTTTACTGCTGGAGTTGCAGTTTCTGCAGTGGTATTGGAGTTCTCAACAACAGGTGTTGCACCAGTGCTGACAGCATCGGGGATAACACCTGTGTTAACCAGTGTAGGCAAGGTAGCAGTTTCCTTGCCGCTTCTGAGTGTGATGGCCTTGACTTGCTCATTGCCAGCTGGGTTTGCCTGCTCAGTGGTGCTTGGCAAAGATCCACTTGGTCTAGCTGTAATTGCGGTTGCAATTTGGCCAATTTGATTCTCTAAGTTCTTGATGGCAGCCCCTTGGCTTTGGTACTGTGCTTTAGTTTCACTCATGAATGCTTTGAGTGCCTCAGCTAAGAAGTTGTTAGCATTTGCTTTTGGAGCAGGCTGTGCAGGGAATCCTGGTGGTGTAGCAGGCTTGGCTTCACTGGCAGCAGTATTTGGATCCTTCCATGAAAAGTTGGGATGGTTCCTCCACCCTGGTTTGTATGTGTTGGAATATGGGTTGTTGTTCTTGCTAAAATTTCCAATATAGTTAACAGAGACTGGATTCCCTGGGCACTCTTCGAACAAATGTCCCCCATTGCAGTACACACAATTTGGTGTATTAGACTTTTCTGTCGGCGCTGTCTCTGCAGATGCTGTGGCAGCAGCGACGGTGGCTGGGGCTGATGTAGGAGTGGTACACAGGCTTTTTAGCATGTTGGTTAAACTGGCCACTTGTGCAGATAGTGCAGTTATTTCAGACACCTCATGGATTCTGGCCACCTTCTTTGCAGCACTGACTCTGGCAGTAGGCCATTGATAACTGTTTGCAGCTATAGTCTCCACCAAGTCGTATGCTTCATTGTAAGAGTGATTCAGAATGTCTCCTCCTGCAGATGCATCCAACAACAGCCTTGATTGGGAAATTAAGCCATAGTAGAATGTTTCTAACGGTATAGCGAAGGGGATGCCATGATGTGGGCATTTTCTGAGCACATCCTTGAATCTCTCCCAGGCCTCATATAATGATTCTTCTTCTTGTTGCCTGAATGATGTGATCGGAGGGAAATATTTTACCAAGAACTTCTCGGCCATCTTGTTCCAATTGTCCACTGAATTGGGCTCCAGGGAATTCAGCCAAGCTTTGGCTCTGTCCTTCAATGAGTATGGGAAGAGCCTTAGCCTGAATGCATCATCTGTTACCCCGGGCATTTTAAAATTGTTGCAGACTTCGAGGAACAGTCTTAGATGCAAGTGAGGGTCTTCAGTGGGTCCTCTTGCGAATTGGCCTACTGTTTGCAACATTTGAAACATCATAGACTTGAATTCGAAGGATGCAGCCCCGATGGCAGGTGTCACAATACCCGTTTCCATAGTGGTGGGATCAAATACAACATAATCCCTCATTGGCCGCTCTCTGTCATTGGCCATTTCAATGTTTGTCAACACCACAGCATCGTCGTTATGATCTGCCATTTGGATGGTTTCTGCTTCTGGCGCTGCAAGTCTTTCTCGAGCCTCTTTTCTCAATCTCCTTCCTGTTCTTTCAATTTCAGGGTCTATGTGATGCTCTGGCTGATGGGCTCTGCGCATACACTTCTCTTAAAACTGAAATTTACAATGAAAAGGATGAGAAAATAAAAGCTCACTAAAACAAATACTACTTAAGACTTAGTGATTAAATCCGTTAATCCCCGGCAATGACGCCAAAAACTTGTTGTGCAAAAACGTGTGCAAGTACACACAAAGTAATAAAGTAGTAAGTAAAGATCGTTCCCACGAGGATTAAGGTTCAATTGCTAAGCCTATGGAGTAGCGTTTTATTTAGTGAGTAAACATAACCAAATAATTAAGTGAAGTTTGTTGTGCAAGAATTAACGTAATTGGGACGAGAGCAACAAGATATGAACAGGTATAGATACGAGAGATGGTAATAGTCAAGACTAGGATCAATAAACAAGACTTGTAGGTGCAGTGCTGTGATTGATGCTGTGATAAAGTTTCCTTTTATGCTGCGCTTAGTGAGGCGCTTTGCCTAGTCATGCTCCCATCCTATTAATCACAGCGATGCTGCCGCGGCACCCGTCATAGCACCTGCCTTAGCACTGAAATACTTAAGAATGTCCTCCACACTGAACACACAGATTAAATTCCACAAAATTGCACTTGCATGCCCAAATTTTAATTAACATCCATGAATTCATTAGTGTCTAATATGAAGATATCTACTACAATGTAAAGCATAATTTACTTATGGATCAAGACAATTCCCATTTGACTGAATGCAAATAACTCACATTTCTGTGAGTTATCAGTGATCGGTGTATTTTAATGCACTATTTATAGCTTTTCACTTGGTGATTTTACTTGTTCTTTGGGCCTAATATTTAAGTCTTAGCACGTTTCTAGACATGGGTCTTAATTGAGCAATATAGCAATTTCTTGATGGCTTAAATATGTTTTAGGCCCCTACAAATATAGGGTGTTTTGGTTTAAGCCCCTGCAAAAAAAAAATTTGTTAAAAGCCCTTGCAAAATGACATATTTTGTTATAAGCCCTTCTATGACTAAAATGTTAACCTTAACATGGAATGCTATGATTGCTGGATATGTTGAGAAGGGCTTATAACAAAATATTTCATTTTGCAAGGGCTTTTAACAAAAAAAATTTTTTACAGGGGCTTAAACCAAAATACCCTATATTTACAGGGGCCTAAATCATATTTAAGCCTTTCTTGATTAATTCTTGTTTTTATTGCATATTGACCCCTGTCTATTCTGTAGGCCATAACTTTGGCTGTGCTTATCTGATTGAGGCATGCAAGCATGCGTTGGAAAGATAAGGAACAAAACCAAAAATTGTTCTGTGGAGCTCGAAACCCAATTCTGAATTCTGGGAGGTTAAAACTGCGAAATACCGAAGCAGTACTGTGTAAAACGAGTTTACGGGCCAATTTACTATTTTTTCAGGATTTTATCATAGAACCCGTTTAGGGATTTAGGTATTTCGTTTTCTTTAAGTCTAAATACACTTTTCAGAGCCGTCTTTGCGCTGTTACGCATTCCTACTTTCAATTTTACATTTTGTGCCCTAACCTCCATGGAAGCTTAAAGCCCTAGATTAATCTATTGGTGAAGGGTGTTGCTGTAGGGATGTTGAGGTTCAGTGCTTAATGTTTATTTTGTTTTTATGGTTTTAATTCTTTCTCTATCTATTTCATCTCTGGAATTCTTGCTGCAAATTCGGTTTGTGTTTTGCTTAATTACTCAAACTCTGTGATTTGCTTATGTGATTCATTTTATGATTCAGTTTTGCTTAATCACTTAATCATGATTCTATTTTGAAACTTTCATTATACAAACTATTTTATCACTTGTTTAATTTAGTTTGGATAGGAATTGATAGAGTCTATGACGCTTGTTTATAGGATTGATAGAATTCAGTTATGATGTTAATTGTGATACTGGAACTTGTTCGCTATCACGATTGATTGAACACACTGTTTTGACGCTTGCTTTAAAACGCTGTGAATTCATATAAACTGACGGGCCCCTGTTCACTTAGTTCATGATCAATCAAGAATTATCAAACCTTGCACAAATCTTTATTTAAGAACCGATGAGAAATCCAAGAAACGCACCTGAAACCAATGGATTGATTGTCTATCTTTAATGATTTTTCTTCATTAAACATCAAACTCTTTTCTTCAAACCCCCCCTTTTTATTGTTTATTTTGGTTCCAGATTTTGGTAATTTCGGTATTTAGAGGTCCTCGAGAGACGACCAAGGTCTCTTACGTTGATACTATATTTACCTTTTTTTAATTATTTTGACCCGCGTACGACCGCTGATCAGGGGGAAACTGTTCCAGACTGGGCCAAAGTCCAATCCATATGAAAGGCGGCCCAGATCTAACTCTGAATCCGACCCATGCTACAGTCGCGGGGCGGCACTGAGATCAACGGCCAAGATCGGCCCCGCCTGATCCTACTGCCCGGATTCAACCAAGGCTAGAGGCGACCCCTTTCCGCGCCTATAAATACGACATCACCCTCAGAAACTAGGCACGCTTCACTCATGATAAATCCATATCACATGCTTGTTTCGAATGTTAAAAGCCCTGTTTTGAATGAATATTTTAATGAATACTAGTTAAGTTTGAGCAGATTTTGTGAATTTGTAAAACGACATCTAGTTTTTGTGTAGTGGTTGTGCCGGTTTTTCTTTGTTTTTATGTGCACAAGAACTAGATCGAGTTGTAGAACAAAGTGTGAAGGCAAGGGGTGAAGTTTGGAGCGATTAAAGAAAGGGAATAATGTTGCAAAAAGGGCTATTTGATCTGTTTAAAGGTATAACTATAGACCCGTGGGGATACACTATAGACCCGTGGGGATACGCTAGCGATCCACGTGGGTCTATGAGCGAAATTGAACTGTATCTGCTGCGTAAGTGAACAGTGTCTGCTGCGCTGGACTCTATAAATAGCGTGTTTTCATTCTGCAGAAGAGACTTTTAGACGGCTGGAAACCCTAGAATTCAAAAATACTCTCCATTCATCCTCTATTTAAGATTCAAGGCTTGGGAACAAGATTTGAGAGCTTCAAATGAGTTCATCTTCTTCATTTTGCTGTAACCACTGTTTTTCCCCTTTTACTATGTCTAGCTAAACCTCTTTGAATTAGGGATGAATGAGTATTGGTGAATCACTATTGTAACTGATTTTGATTGTTCTTAATGTCACATTCTCTCCCACTTTGTGCGTTTAACCTCTGTTTTTAATGCTTTCCATGATTTGATCAACCATGGAATGATATATGGTTCATTTATGGAATGCAAATTTTATACTTGAATGCTTCAGCTTGAATACCTTCAACTCTTAGCTTAGGAATAACCTTTGAGTTGTTGTATCTTGAAAACCGTTGATTCTAATGCTTGTTGTCATCTATAATCACCTAAGGAATTAGGGTTTTTAGTTCTGAACATATGATTAGTTGCCTAAGGAATTAGGGATTAATTAATGTTGTGGGTTTGATAACAAAGTGAAAGAAGGGGTTATTTTCTCTATTAAATCAGTTTGCAATACAGTGAAACCAATGGAAGTTCATCTCTAACTTCTTTTATCATCTCGTAAACTTCGCGTTCTTCGTTCTTTATTAAAAATACAAAAACATTTTATTGTCTTTACTATAAATGTTCTCGTTGCTTTACAATATCACTCAAACTTCAGTTCATTTGTATTCGTTTAGCTGTTGTTAACATTTATTGGTATTTGCATTCGATCCTTGAGTTCAACAGTCGGTCTTACCGTTTTATTATTACTTGCGACGATTTGGTACACTTGCCAATTCCGCCATCAAGTTTTTGGCGCCGTTGTCGGGGATCGAAATTACATTTACTAGTAAATTCGAAGGCAACTACTAATTCGAACCCGTATATATTTTAGTTTGTTGTTAGTTTTCTTTTTTATTACTTTATACCCTATTTTACACATTTTGCTTTGACACTTGTTTGAGTTTGTTGTTTTTTTAGTGTATGCGTGGAACAGTTGATCCTAAAGATTTATTCTTCAACCCTGAGATTGAAAAGACTGCTAAGGCTAATCGAAAGGCTGCAAGAGAGAGGCATCTCAGAGAAATAGAGGCTGCAAGAGAAGAAGAGATTGTGTCTGAGATTCCCTTGATTGAAGAGTTGGCCGACCCTCCAGTTAGACGCACTCTTGGTGATTATGGAAATCGTGATAGAAACAAGCAGAGATTACCAATTGCTCATCAACCGGTGACTGCTAATATGTTTGAGATCAATCCAGGACTGTTCCGTGAATTGAGGGAGATGCAATTTGATGGAAGACCGTGTGAAGATACAAACAAGCATCTCACCAGTTTTGCACAACTATGTGAAATAGTGAAAGTGGATGGTAATACTGATGAAGCTAAGAAACTGAGGCTTTTTCCATTCTCTCTAAAGGATAAAGGCAAAGAGTGGTTTGATTTACAACCCGAAGGTAGCATGACCACTTGAAGACAAGTTTCTTGAACAATTTTCCCCCTTCCATGTTCATTAAAAAGAGGGGAGAAATCAACAGTTTTGAGCAAAGAGAGGGTGAGTCACTCTATGAGACTTACAAAAGATTCAAGATCACATTGAAGGCTTGCCCGAATCATGGTGATGACCATCAACCAATGCAAATCTTTTGTACTGGGTTGAGACCGAATGCTAGGAAGATGCTTTCTGCCTCAGCGGGTGGTTCTTTGAATTTCAAGACCGTAATAGAAGCAAGACAAATAATTGAAGCTATGGTTTCAAATGATTATTTGGCGGCTCATGATAGAGGAGGTACATCTAGAAGAGGTCTTCTTGACTTAAATGCCCAGACTGCCGGGTTGGCTCAACAGAAGATAATCACCCAACAATTGGAGGAACTGAAAAAGCTAATGGAAGCTCTAAAGTTGAACTCTGTGCAACACCATTCTGCTCAAGTGAATATTGTCACAAGTTTGAAGTGTGACTACTGTGAAGGTCCACATTCTAATCAGGACTTACAACATCCCCTAACAGTCCAGGAGCAGATATTTTTGGTCAAAAATAATCCATTTTCCAACACCTACAATCCAGGGTGGAGGAATCATCCGAATTTCTCTTGGAAGGATCAAGGACAAAGCCAAAACGCTTCTCAAAAGAAAGTAGATTGGGAGATAGCAGTTGAGGGACTAGCTGCACAAACTTCTTCATTCATGGAGGAAATAAGAGCAGGTTTCAAAAGTCTAGAAGCTAGTTCTAAAAATCAAGAGGCATCCATCAGAAATCTAGAGAAAAATTGGCCAAGCAAGTTTCACAAAGACCTTCAGGCTCTCTTCCAAGTGGCACTATTCCTAATCTAAGGAGTGGTAAAATAGTGAATGCTATAACCACACAGAGTGGAAAAACAATTGAAGCTGTAGCAAAGAATAGTTCATAAGAAGTGGTTGAGTTTGGTGGCAAAACTCATGTGGGTGTTGACGAGAATTCTAATGTAAAAGAGAAGCCAAAATTGCCAAAACCAATTATTAAGCTACCTTTCCCCCAAAAACTGAAGAAGGAGCAAAATGAGAAGCAGTTTGCAGGTGTTGATGAACCTTCTAAGGTGCAAAGGGATACTACTGTGCAAGAGGAGTGTAAGCTACCAAAGCCAATCATCAAGCTGCCTTACCCTCAAAGACTGAAGAAGGAGCAAGATGAAAAGCAATTTGGTAAGTTCCTAGATGATTTCAAAAAGTTGCAAATTAACATTCCTTTTATATATAGAAGCTCTTGAACAAATGCCCAAATATGCCAAATTCATGAAAGATATCCTTTCATAGAAGAGGAGGATCGTGGATGAGGAGACGGTCATGCTCACTGAGGAGTGCAGTGCAATTTTGCAAAGAAGCTTCCACAGAAACTCAAAGATCCCGGAAGCACTATGTGATCTTGGTGCGAGTATCAGCCTAATGCCACTCTCCATTTTCAAAAAGTTGGGGATTGGTCACTTAAAGAACACCATGATGACTTTTCATCTAGCCGACCGTTCTGTGAAACATCCATATGGTGTAATTGAAGATGTCATTGTGAAAATTGACAAATTCATCTTTCCATTGGATTTTGTAGTTCTTGACATGGAAGAAGACAATGACATCCCGTTGATTTTGGCAGATGGAACTCTGACATTAAAAGTCCAAGATGAAGTTCTGACTTTCAATGTGCTCAAATCCATGGACCCTAAAAGAGGAAAAGAAGGGTGCTACCGTATTGAGGTGCTTGATCCCACAATTGAAAGAAAAATTCACGATCAAGCCCTCCAGTCACCTTTTGAGAATGTACTTGTTGTGTCAAAAGATGTTGAAGAAGGGGGTGATACCAAGGAAAAATTTATGGTTATGTCATGGGCTCCTCACAATGTTTCTATCTATTATAATCGCCTATATACTATAAATCGAATCAAACAACCCACTATTCCGGACTGGGCCAAATCCCAATCTGTATGAAAGGCGGCCCAGATCCAACTCTGAATTCGGCCCATGTTACAGTCGCGGGGCAACACTGAGATCAACGGCCAGGATTGGCCCCGCCTAATCCTACGGCCCAGAATCAACCAAGGCTAGAGGCGACCCCCTCTCCGCGCCTATATATACGACATCACCCTCAGAAATCAGGTACACTTCACTCATTTGTAACTCCCATTCACTTCTAATTGCTGACTTTAGCATCGAAGAGTTTGTAGGTACACACCACCAGTCCGACCTCAAGCTCGGAAGGGACAACTTGAATGAACAACTCTACCAACTGCAATCCTGGATTCCTATTCTGGAATCAAGGTACAAAACATTGGCGACCACAGTGGGAGCACATCATTAGCTCTCACCAGACTCACACCCCTTACCATGGCTCCTCGAGGTCGACCACCTACACGAGGCCAATCTCGGCCATGAAGCTTAATCGAAGCACCATCCCAACCAGATCAAACTCCTAAGGGGCATGTTCTCACTTTTCCTGCAGAAGCAACACGATCTGCACCAATGCCTCCGCCTCCACCAGTCACCGAGGCCATTTCGGTCCCGATGCAAGCGGTGAACCAGCTGTTGGATATCTTAGACTGCCGAAGTAGAGACATGGAAAAGTAGGAGGTACGCTGACTAAGATGGAGGAGGAAGTCGCTGTTGTCTGAGCTAACACCATTGCGGCCTCAGAACGGTACCGCACCAAGTCTCCAACTCGGCAGACAATAGCGTCGAGCCGTCATTGCTCTCCACCTAGGCGCCGGATTGTTCACAGACATCGTGTCCACAGGTCACCGGCTCGGCGGGGAGGCCGCGACCGAGGATCCAGAACTATGCCAACCTCCCCGAGATCAAGTCCAAGGCGAAGTTCTTCCTTCGGTTCCTCCTCACCCCGTAGCCGATCTCCTCGAAAGGAGAAGCCTCCTCCAAGAAAGAAACACATCTCCTTGCGCTCGGAAGCATCCAGAGTCTCCCCCCTGAGGTCGCTCTGGTCGACCCCCGGCGGAGCCCATTCATACGAGTGATTGCTGAATGCTGCATCCCAAGGTCGCTCGAGAAGCCCCCGCGGCTGAGTATGTACGATGGTACAGGGGATCTGAATGAGCACATCGACACATTCAAACTCATGATGCAGTACAGGAACGCCAGCGACGACGTCAAATGCAAAGTTTTCCCCTATCTCCGAGCAAGTTAGCATTGGTCTGGTTCAGGGATCTCGAGCCGGCCTCAATATCATCCTGGGACCACCTCCTCATTGTGTTGTCATCCTGGTTCACCGCCTCCAGGCTCAAACTGAAATCCGAGGATGTGCTTAAAGCAATTCGTCAGGGGAAGAAAGAAACATTGTGAGACTACATTGAATGCTTCTACAAAGAAGCAAACAACGTTAGGAACCTTGAAGACAAGATCATATTGCTTTTTAAGAGACCCGACCTCCGCAAAAAGAGCCTCTTCCAGATCGATGTCGGCATCCATCGACCTCGCAGCCTGGAGGAATTCCTGCGGAGGGCTTAAAAGTTCATCGACTACGAGGAAGAGGACCTGGTAGGTGAGGTCGGTCAAGACTCAGCCCCGACAAAAGGCCGGTACCAAAAAGAGAACCACTCCAAGATACTGGCAGAGTGTGCCAGCTCCATTAACACGGAAAGAGGGCATGGGCAACTCCACTAACACAAAAAGAGGGCATGGACAAGCGTAAGTTCTGCCGCTATCATCGAAGCCACGGTCACGACACCAACCAGTGTAGGGTCTTGAGGGATGACATTGAGGAGGAGATCTAGAAAGGGAAACTCTCTCAGTACGTGAAGAAGGATCAGGAAAGGAAACAGTCTCGCTCACCTCGGAAGGGAAACACCGTGGTCAACGAAGTAACCAAACCCCCTAAGGAAGAAACCAGTGACTCCTCTGAGGAGGACAAGCCGAGACAACATCGAGCTCAGCCCGTGGCAATGGTGATCCTGGGGGGATACTCAGTCGACGCCTATGAAGCGAAAATGGAAAGAGATACTAAGTCTCACCTGTAATCTGACCCCGATAGCACCCTCAAACCGACCACCACTGGCTTTCTCTGACCAAGATTTGCTGTGATGGTCGACGTCGAAGTTAAAATTAAGAATGCTGGTAGTCCAAGGAAGCTCGGGCGACATTGTGTTCAAAGAGCTCCTAGGGATACTGAAAATCGCAGAGACTGACCTCATGGTGACTTATCGCAATGGGGACCTTTCTCGCACGATAAAAACTCAATTTTCTGGTTCTCCGTTGTAAGTCACCCTACAACTGCATCATTGGAAGGCCGACTCTAGGTAGTTGGGGCGCGGTCGCTTCCACTGTCCACCTAAAAATGAATTTTAATTCATTAAAGAACGAGATCATCACAATAGCTACCGATCTGGAAGCGGCAAAAAGATGCCACTACCTCTCCATCAAGTTAGAGCACAAGGTCGGTAAAGAAGCACACGAAGCAACTCACAAAGGATCCGAGGTCGAGACAGTTCAGAAGGTGATCGCCACAACCAGCTCACAAGAAAGCTGAATTACTTACAATAACTGTAACAACAATATCGCTCAAATGTAATGAGATTGCACCTATGGGTCAATTGAAATAAAACGAGGTTCTTTTTGCAAAGTGTTCAACTACTCTCCATAAAAAGCAGACTGAGATTGAGGTAGAAGACCCTGTCCGACCTCACCAAACCTCTTCACTCCACGTTCACTCCAAGCCTAGCACTTGGTGAACTGAACTGAAGGAAGTGCCGAGACATCAATGACCTCGGGACCGACTCCTTCGAACCTCCTAGGTACGAGCTCATGACAAGCCAAGCACTTGAAAGAGCTGGATCAAGGCAGGGGAGAGGGGTTGCTCACGGCGTCAGGTTTAACGCGACCCTTAAATCCCCTTTAGTCCGAGTTCGACCAAGCTCTTCGCACTTGGTGAACTGGATTAAAGCGGATACTAACTCGCTCACGACCCCGAGTCTAGCGCGAACCACCCAGGATCCCCTTCGAGTCGTGTTTGACCAAACGCTCGGCCCTTGGTGAACTAGGTTAAAGTGGATACTAAATCGCTCTCGACGTTTAACTCACTAGGGACCAAGCGCTCATGCATAGGCTGCACTAGGGAAAGGTCTACGCCGGGGTTGAGCACGACGACTTGGCCGACAACATTCTGGAAGGCAGCCATGGCTATTTCCATCCCTTGCTGGGCAGATTCTTGCTTGGACCTAACAGCCTCATCCCGAGCCTCCAACACCGACTTCAGATCACCCTCTACTCGCCGCTCCAACTCAGGAACCTTCTCCCCGGCTTGAGCTTTCTCCTCAGCCTCAGATAGAGCTTTCCACCTTAGCAGCAAGAGTGTCCCTCTCTAGCTTAAGTCGATCTCGCTCCTCCCGAGTCTCTACAAGAAGCATGTCACGACAATATTTTAATTTCTGCCTTTTATCCAGTAATTCACCATCAAGCCACGAGTTTTCAGCTTCAAGGAGTTTACCTTTCTCCCTGTCAGCAGCCTCAGCGTTCCATTGATGAAGAGGTCTTGGCCCAGTTTGCTGACCTTGATACAATCTTCAAAATCCTCTACCGTGAGGTCGGCAGGAGTTCCCTTGGCATCAGCCCCTTTTCGCTTTTTTGATTGAGGAGTCAAGGCCGGAGGGGGGCACTTCAAAGGATCCTTGGCCGCGCGCTTAAGCTTGGGATCCAAATCTTTCTTCTCTGTTTGTTGGCGGTGAGGAGTGCCCTAGGCACTAATGACCCCAACGGCGGAGGAGGAGAGAATAGGAGCCAAGTTGGAAGCAGCTTTATTTGCATTAGGAGGCTACAAGATCTGCACATCATCGTCCTTGACCCCAGTTGCATTCATGAGAGCAGCAAAGTTGAAGGGGGAAGTCATCTTATCTGAAAGAAAAGAAAGGAAACCGAGGTCAATATCGGAACATACAAAATTATACAACATATGCAAGAAAATGAAATCTACCAAGGGAAGTAGTGAGAGCTGTAGGGGACACGGCATCGACTGTCTAAACAATTTGGCAGTCGATTTTCTTAATTTTGGTGGTAAACTTGTCCACCCACTCCGAGAGCACTAGGAGAGTCTGAGCTTCCTCGCCGGTGAGGCTATTGACTCGGCAAGCGTACTCATGGCTGTCATGCAATTGAAGTGATCCCCCGTCCATGAGAACGGGAACTTGCGCTTTACGACCCGCCCCTTCTCATCAGGCTCGATCACCTCCTTCTTCCCAGCCTTTCGTTCACCGGCCTTGCGTAGAAGAACCAATATTTAAATTCTATCATAAAAGTCCGTCACCGGTGTGAACGGACCTTGCTTACGATTACAGCGGAGTCCGACTTGACCCTGCCTCTCTTTACCTGACCCAACCTCAGGCTGGTGAAAGACCTCAAACAAGCTGAAAAATACCTTGTGGCTATAGGGTCGGTTCATGGCCCCCATCACAATCTCAAAGGTCTTCATAAAACCCCACACGTTGGGAGTGAGCTGCGAGGGGGCGACTCTCAAATACCTCAATCCGCTTCTGGAAAGCACTAAAGGGAAGACGGATCATCATCTTTTCAAACATGGCTAAGTAAACAAAGATCCTTAGCCCCGAAACTTCATTGCAAATGGCCTCGGTGTTTGGAACGGCCTCCAATCTCTATTCTTGCCCCTCACCACTGAGGTTAACTTCACCAGGTCGGACAAGTCCTTGCCGGATTTGTAAACTGTCCTGATCTCACAGACATCTTTGGAGAACCACCTACAAGGGTCCTCAGCCTCGACCTATACCTCCTCCAGCTCTGATCCAACTTGATCTAATGGTTCGACCCTGGGGGGAAAATTTTCAGTCGAAGGAGTGGCAGCAGACCCACAAGCCTCAGCTAAGTGCACTGACCTCGTCGAGGTAGACATCCTATCCTCAGCAGGGATGGGTTCACCCCCCGCAGACTTCTTTAATAATGGTTTCCCAGGCGAAATAAAGTGCGACCTCTCACTCTCTCGCGTCTTCACCAGCTTTACCCACAGGGGAGGAAGTCGAGGTCAGAGGCGCAAGAGAAGAGGAGAAGGGGAAAATGGTTCATTCAAACTCCATCTTTCTTGCACAAAAATTGATCACCTTCTCATCCTCTTCACTTTGACACAAAAATCATCACCCACAACTCACTCTCTATCAATGCACCATTTTCGAAATTAGTGAAGAAGATGAGAGAATGTTGGGTTTTCTTCTTCATTTCTTGTCTTGGAGGTTAGGAGTGAAGAAATCAAAGTTTGGGTGAGTTAGGGTTGTGAATCAAAAAAATTGGGGTTTTATGTGATGAAGCTCATTTGGAGCTTAGAGACAATGAATAGTGATTTTGGAAACACTATGTTGATTGGGAGTTCATATGGAAAGTGCAGGCTTTGGAATCAAATTGGGGTTTTGGAAATTGAGTTTGAATGCTTTAGTTTCTCTTTCAAGATTAGAAGCTAAATGTTGGTGCCTAGGTGTAAATTGATGCTCCGAGCGAGGTTTTGTCGCGTGTTGAGATTGACGATCAATATGAGTTCTTCGATAATTTTTGAGGTCTTGCTTAATGTTTTGATTGATTAATTTGAGGTTTTTATGGTTATATGAAAATGAAGTTTGACTGAAAGGTTACAATATTTGAATTTGCTTGTTTAAATATTGGATATGTTTGATGATTGAGAAAATGGTTTTCCAATTTGAGGATAATTGATGTTTAATTGATTGAATGATATGAGTTGAGTTGAATGTGTTATCGTCCGGTTTGATGTGAATTTTGAAGCGATTTGGTGAAAACCGTTAAACCGAACCATTAATGGATTTGATGAACATTAGCCCAAACTTGTTTGATTTCAATGATTGATTGTTTGTCTTGTTAATTGGACATGTTATGGTGCTGTTTAAGTGTTATGGTTAAGTTAGGATTCAAGCGGAACGAGTAACGGAATCGAACGGAATAGCAAATTTACACGAAAACGGAAAATTGTTCAGTGCTGTCAAAGGAGCACGACCCGTGCGTAAAAGAGCACGACCCGTGCGCCTTGTTCTGCCAGCTTCCATAAAACATTGTTTTTAGGGCGCACGACCCGTGCGTAGAGGTGCACGACCCGTGCACAGAGGTGCACGACCGGGTTTTTAAACATGCTCAAAGTTATTCCGTTTTGTTCCAAACGTCTTCCAACTCATTTCCTTACCCTTCCCAATGATCATTGAATAAAGATAAGTTGTATTTCAAGTGATTTTACAATGCAATGAGAACTTCGTTACGTTAGGGTTTAAATGTAAACCGAAGTATAATTTATCGAATTGTTTACGTTTAATGTTGTACAACGAGCAAGTTTATGTTATGGTTTGATTATAAACCGAGTAAATGTTGTACCGAGTGTGAAAACAACCAAAGTACCAAGAAAGAACTTCGTGTCCGAGTTTATAATAAAATAATACGACCTTGTGTCGAGTAATGGACCTAGCGTCCTAGTTAAGGATAAGGATTACGACTTCGTATCGAGTAACAGACTTAATGTCCGAGAGGATAATAATGCGACTTCGTGTCGAGAAATGGACTTAATGTCCAAGAGGTTAATAGAAGATATTGAGGGGGATGACGATTCCGAGTTTATGTAGTATACCTAGCCGAGGGGAGTCAAGAATCCAAAGCTAGGGCCCTGGCATTATTCGTATAGCTATACAGATTGGGGTTTCGGTTGATATTCGGTATTCTAGAGTATCTAGCATTATATCTTGGATTGTGCTAAGCCACAAACAAGATTAAAAGACAGAAATTTTAATTCACAAACAAGGACAAGTATGAGCGAGAACGGCTCATAAGAAAAAGGAAACCACCGAGAGAGGATATGTGAGGGGGTGCGAAAGAACTTGTCGTGACCGTGATCCCGACGTAGACGACTCAAAAATCGATTATTTTAGGAGTCCCAACCCAATTTATTTAATAGGAAAAATTGAGAAAAACCTATCTTAACAATTATTTGGTCTGCGTAAACTAGGTTGGATTCGGGAGTCGGTTATGTATAGGGAAGGGCGAAAACTTAATTCCACAGCACCCCTAAAACATCTGTCCGAAGACAGTTACCCTAAATTTAATTGTGCAACATATCAATAAGTTTAGAAAATTTGTTTACTCCAAAAAAATAAATAAAATTCGATTTACAAAAAAAATGAAGAAGGGACTAAATTAAAATTTTTAATTTTTGACTTGACGGGGAAGCCCCGCTCCTACGTATCCTCGGGTGCAATGAGGAACTCAAGAGTCACGTAGTTCTTTCTTGGAAAATTTTGTTGGTTGGTTGATCTTATTTTTTGAAGGGGTTTAAGATCACCAAGTTGTACAACTCAGGCGTCTTAAACCAGGTTTGCGACGTTGACAAGATGTACATCTCAATCAAGCTCATTTTTTTTTAGTTTTTTTGGAAAATAGGTGTTAAAGAAAAAAAATGATTATTTATTGGAAAAAATTAATTTAGCTTGACGGGGAAGCCCCGCTCCTACGTATCTCCGAAGCGGAGATTCAAAGGCTATGTAGTTCTTCCTGAGAAAAAAAGTTTATTTATTGGTTGATTTTAATTTTTTTGAAGGGGTTTAAGATCAAAGCCATACACAGCTAAAGTCTCTCAAACCAAAACCGACAAGATGTCCATCTCAACCGATCGCATATTTTTTTGTAATTTTATGAGAAATGTTTTTTATAGTTTTTAAAAAGGACTTTAGAATTTTTGAATTCTACAACTCATTAGCACTAAAATGAAAATTAACCAGATCTTACGGTCGACTTAATTCTCTATTGTTATTTTGCTAACAACTTATTTTGTAATGTGAAGTTTTTTTTTGGAAATGTTATATTGAAATGCAAGCAAAAATTTTAAAAGACGTATGTTGTGAAACAAAGGATGTTAATAGGAATAGTGACAATTACTTATCTAAAAATAATAATTGAAAATAAACATACAAATAAATTTAAATAAAAGAGAACAGATTGACGAAAATAAAGGGAATGGAGGATTTAATATGTAAAGATGAGACTTACTAAAATGCAAAATAAAATTTGATAAAAAAATGCAAAATAAAATAAAGAAGGTAAGTAGGCGATGTGCCAGGTGCATATGCGTGTAGTGGTAACTAAAAATAATGAATAGAGAGTAAGGAAACGTGGGTTGGTTGCATTGGAAACGTAACAAAGTAAAGTAAAGCAAACCAAAAAAAAAAGCTAATCCCTAAATCAGGCAAAGTTTCGACTGTAGCACCAAAAAAAAAAATTTATCAAAATAGCACACATTTTAGATTATTTACCAAACTAGCACACATCCCATTTTTAGTGTAGAAGTCGCCCCCCAAAACGACTTCTGAACTAAAAAATTTAATTTTTTTTTAAAAACTAGTTCAGAAGTCGCCCCCCAGGGTGACTTCTGAACTGTGTTTTTTAATTTTTTTTATTATATATTAATTTAAATTAATTTAATTTAATTATTTTAATTAATTTAGAAAATTAATATTGTTAATTCTAAATAGAAATTATAAATATTATTGTGAAAAAAATATTATCGGCTATATTGAAATATGGAACCAACTGTATTACAACAACGGAAACAAACATATATTAAAATCATTTTTTCACCTAAACTTAAAATGTTTTTTTACCTAAAGTGTAGTGTCGGCAAGATCATGACCGTTTATTAGTGTCCGCAAGATCCTGACCGTTGAAACTGCACGCTGCACTAGTCACTATTCACTGTGCACTATTCACTATACGACACCACGCAGATCGAGTGAAACTGCAATTTGGCCTTGTCCAAGACATACCAATTGCACCAGTCAATTTGGACGACATGCACAACATCGACATGCGAGGACTTGCAGATGAGGACTGGTCTATAAGGCACGGAGGCTGGATTGAATTGTGGAATGAGAGACAAAGTAGAGTTATTGTGGGTCACCCGTTCCATGGAGTACCGATGAACTCCCAAGAATATATGCAGTGGTTTCTGAACAACTCAAGGCCATACATTTCTATCGAGCAACAGCTTAGGGACCCACGAGTTGTGGATGATCAAGAAGAAGAACCGACTATGCCAGAAGCATCTTCATTGCCAACCACTCAAACTGAACGTCGCAACCGTAACCGTAGTCGACGTTGGCCACAAACTCAACATGCCAGCCAAATTTCCCCAACCTTAGAGGAAAGCCAACAAAATGTGCCTCATCGTCACTCTATTTCCCCAACCTATCAAGATTATCGGCATTCTACGGCTGGCAGCAACGACGATATGTTCTATAATCTTTTTGGTGTCCACCCTGGTACGCCGGAATCAGTTGCATATCTTCGTAGCCTTCAGGAGCATCCCGGTGCTAGTACCTCATCACTTCACCAATACGAATAACCACCTGCCCCTACCAATATTAATTTTCTAAATTAATTAAAATAATTAAATTAAATTTATTTAAATTAATATATAATAAATAAAAAAATTAAAAAACACAGTTCAGAAGTCACCCTGGGGGGGGGGGGACTTCTACACTAAAAATGAGATGTGTGCTAGTTTGGTAAATAATCTAAAAGGTGTGCTATTTTGGTAATTTTTTTTTTTGGGCTACAGTGGAAACTTTGCCTCAGCCGCATAAGAAACGATGAAAGACAGTTGAAAAGAGAGAAACCCGTTTGAGCGAGAAGAGGGAGAATAGAGGGTGCGGTGGTGAGAGGGTGCAGTGGTGAGAGGGTGCGGTGGTGAGAGATTACAGTGGTGAGGGAGAGTGTCGCGCGGAGGGACAATTGTGTTTGGACAAAAACGCGTAGACAGAGTGCAGGAAGGATACGAAAAGTGAGGTTCGTGGTGGGTGACGGTGATGGTGGTGGTGAGGTAAGAATCCTATTCTCTCTGTTTTCTGCCTTTCTCTTTCTGTTTCTCAGTCTCTCCCTTACATTTTAAAATCGGTTTCCCACTTCCTTCCATTTTTGAAACCTCAGTGTTGCTGGGTTTTCAACTCTGGTTTTTTCTAAATTTTTTTCTAATGGAATTCGTTTTCTCAGTTCCCTTCCTCCCTCTTCTGATTTTCGTTTGTCTCTTTAATAGAGGACTCCGATTCCTTTTCCTCCTCTTGCCAGCTTTGAGCCCTTGAAATGCCCCTTTCATATTCCAGAACCATAATTCTGTATCTCCAGCTTTTTCTGATCTTGCTATTGACCTCTCTTTTTTTTTCTGGTTTGATGTTTAGATTCCAGAAGTTTGGCACCATGTGATGGACAGTGGCTTCTTTGGTGAAAAAGGGTATCACAAGATGAAAGAAGCTATGAAAGCTATCTCAAAATAGAAGAAGATGCCCTATGCGCATCTTTCATTCTTGTTGTATTTTTCTGTTTTTCTGTAATTTCCGTTTTCTAGCTTTTTTAATTTTTTATTATGTAACAAAAAATAATATTTAATGTTAAAATAGATTTTTTTCAATTTAATTCCCTTTTTTATAAGTTCTACTAATAGTAGTAATAAGAAAAAAAATTCAATTAATAATAGCAAAAACATTGCAAAATCGCCAACAAGCGTAAAATAGCACGCGTGAATGATAAAAGCCTAAAAGTGCATAAAATGACATATTTTGGGATTTTCCATAAAAAAAAGAAAAATACCAGTTAAAATTGGGTGTTCACAGAACTCACTGAGATTTATAATCTCACTGTATATGTTGTGGTGTTTTCAGATGTGCAGGGATAGCAAAGCAGATTGAGGAGAAGCGGTGTATGTTGTAGCTGCTCAGGTTGAAGGAAATGATCCTTTAGTGATCTTTAGGTTGTACTTTGCTTATTCCCTCCTTATGTATTATTTAAGTTTAAATCCTTGAATTGTATCAAGGTCATGTAGCGTTCATAACCGCGTCTTGTAATTGGACCATAGTTATTTATAATTTATCGAATATGTACCTTCTGAGTACTTATTCGGATATTGTATTTGAGAAGTATTTTATCTCAAAGTTATGTAAGTGGTTGTAATCCGCTTTAGTTTTTATTTGCTCCATTATTATGAACAGGTTATACTCTGATGTTTATGATTCTGTTAATGTCTTATTGATCACTATGTGATGAAATTTAAGGTGTTACATTTTTGGTATCAGAGGAGTTTGACCTTGTCGGGCTTAGAGACCTAATGGTCAAAAGATTAGATAGATTGAGTCAGCTAGGGACTTAGACAATTGAGTGTCAGAACCTTTTAGTATTTTGTGTGAGACGTTGAGTTTGGATCCACTTGATATTTCATTCAACGTACTAAGAATAATGACAATTAGTTGCCTCGGCCCCGAAAATGTCCGAAACCATAAACCCTAGGATTCCTGGACTTCTTGTTTCATCAGATTATGCAGCGAAAGTAATGGGCATCCGAGTTGTTTCGAAGAAGTTTGCGGGATTTCCAGTCATTGGAGCCGGATTGACCATTGAGTCATCCCGTAAGCTGTAAAGGGTCACCCAGAGAGTTATAAGTTGATAAATCTTCCTTTAGAAGAAGGGTAGTGTCCTAGATTTACTCAGGACTAGTGAGCACCGTAAAACCCAGGTTGTTGTCAGATCAGTTTCTCAGTTACTGAAATGACGTCTAGTAGTCAATTCTACTGTGTAGCATAGATTGAATCTAAGTTATGTTTCAGCCAAGTAAGATCCTTCGGGATAGGTATGGTTTTAGAATAGGTTTCCTTTCCCAAGGAACACCTTTTCCAAGGTTAGGAAACCAATATAGTAAGCTGTCATTGTGCTTGCAGTTTTGGCAGGTAGTACCCCAATGTTTATTAGACAAGTTACCTCATCAAAACACTAATTTATGTTCCTATCAAGAAGGGACTAGTAGTCCATGTAAATAAAGTTAAAATATCACGACTCTCCGATTAGGAGCATGTCAGTTTTCATCTGTGGGAAATTTTCGCTAGTCTTCCAACTTGTTTTATCCGTAACTTATGATCCGGAACTCCGATTTAGGTATCCCGGGATGCGTTGGAAAGCTAACAAAATTGTCTACACATACCAATGGATTTGGATTAGGTTTTATCCTAGTTCCAAAAAGTATTCCTACTCTACCCAAGCCTTAGACTCTAAGTGTTAGTAGAATGGAAACCTTAGTTGGGCATAAGACGCATGTAGCAAATCCCCAACGAGTAAGGCTAAGAAGGTAAGACCCAAATTAGGAAAGATTCCTTTTGACGTCGTAAGGAGGCTATTTCTTGGAAATGTAGCAAGAATATCTTCCGTTAAGAAAACCGTAAGACTTAGTGAAAGTCCTAAATGATTAGGCACATAGTTGAATGTTGACAAGGGAAGAGTTTGAGTTATCTAAGTACCAATTGTGATTGACAGGCCATAAGTAAGTCAAGTTTCGGGTTTGGTTGATTACAATAGTTGTAATGATTTTGTCTGTATTGTGTATGGAATTCGGAAAGATGGAGGACCTAAGGAATGTTCAAAATAGTTATTCAATTTCCGAATCAACACAGGATGCACTACTTGTGCGCCTGTTTGATTCCTTAAAGGAACTCTTCTGTTTTCTCGTTTCTTTGATGGTACAGCTATCCCAATACCATCCGTAATCCAAATGTAAATGATTACACCTTGATTGATCATCAATCCATCATGATGTGATTAAGTCTATAGGCTTTTAGTGAACCCTATTTTTAGGGAAGCCATTTAGCCTCACCAGTGAGATCCCTATTGTATAGAGATTCTCGTACCCTAGTGTATGGGTAGTTGAAGCGCAAAGAGGGCTAATAGTTCGAAAGGATAAGTGATAGATTCTCAGACAAGTTCTATCAAGGAGGATAGCCAGTCTTGAAAAATTTTATCTGGCTAGAGGTTTTTCCCCAAAGGTCTTTGCATTAGTGCTATGATTGTAGATTTTATAGTCATTGAGTTTAAAGTTCAATTCATGAGTTATGGAGATTCACTCCCACTAGTAAATTTGGGTTAGTCGGTAGAGTGACTTTGATAGGTCATGGCAAAAATTATTTTTATAAAATCTTATCATTATGTGGGTCATTGAAACAATATAGTCGACTCTGATAGGTAGAGGAAAAGTATTTTTAAATCCTATCAATATAAGAGTCATTGAGACATTATAGTTGACTCCGATAGGTAGAGGAAAAAGTGTTTTTATAAAATCCTATCACTATGCGGATCAAAGAGACAATATAGTCGATCCTGATAGGTAATGGAAAGATTATTTTATAAAAATCCTATCAATACAAGAGTCAGTGTGAACAGAGGTGGTTCCCGAGTTTAACCCAAAGAACTAGATGTATCTCCAATAGGATTGAAAGGTTATGTCCCAAAATGATCTTCCGTTGTGAAGAAAATTTTGTTAGTGCATTGACTAATAAGGGAAAAGTAGAGGTTTTAAGCATTGAGTTAGGCGTTAGTCCCTAAGCCGGGATGCCTACACAAGTCTTCACTTTGGTCGCGAGGTTTTAGTTTGTTAACCTCTCCTTTGTGAAGGTTAACAATCAGATTGCATTATGTGATTTCCGTTTGACAAGTCAAATGTGAATACAGTTATGAAAGGTGAGGTGATTGCTAACAGTGTTTTATAATTGAATAGCTATCAAAAGATAAACTGATTGAACTTTTTGGAAGTGACTGAAATAGATGTACACCTAAATGTTGAGCATGATAATGGTGGTATAAAGTACATGAAGTTATGAAATTGCATTTTGTTTAAGGATGAGTGATTGTGACTGAAATTTCCGAAGTGAAGATTGGCGTGCGGTATTGTAGTCTTAAAAATCATTTTGTGAAAATTCTCATGCTAATGTTACTTTTGGAAATCCACATGACTATTGATGATTGCCTTGCAATGATGATGTGACTTTGACAATTCATGTTTAAGGTTTGTATTGCTGAATTCTGATTGATTGTGAGGATTTACATGTGTTAGGACAAGAGACAGTTTTAATAGGTCATAGTTTAAGGTATAGCTTAGGTTGAGTGTTGGAACGAACGGGATGTACAATTTTTAAGAAAAAAGTTGATTTTGGAAACTGATCAAAGAGCCCGGACCGTGCGCCTGAAAGGCACAGACTTTGCGAGAATTTTTGTTTCATCTTTCCAAATTGAATCCAAGTCATTCCGTTCCGAAACCATTGCTTGCCTAACCTTATCCTTAACCCAAGTTGAGACATTTTCCATTGGGATCATCCAATTGGAGTCATGTTTAGTGTCACGAGAGTGTTAGACGGTTTACAAGTACAAGTACGAATAGAGTTGTGTAGTGGGAACCAACTAGACAGTGAGGTTATGAAATGTCCCTAGGATCAGTTGAGCTAAGGAGTATATATTGGTTACACTACAAAGAGGAAATGTAAGTTTTGAAAACAATTCTAAAGTGATTTTGATTGTTTTTCAAAAATTATTTAGTGCCACTATGGCCTATTTCTATGTTTAAGGAAAGGTTTTCGAGAAACTCTCATCTCATCTTTTTGGAACTATTTCTATTTCGAAAACTTGAGAACGAGTTAAGAAGTTTCGCAGTTGACTTTTCCGTCACATTTTTTTATGTGTACGAGAACTGTTATGAATTGTAAAGGATTTGTTAAAAATGTGTTTACACCCTCCAAATAAATCATTTTCTCTTGCCTCAATCGAGGAATTCGAATATGTGAGCCTTATTTTCAAACTTGTATTCTATTAAGTGTCACATATTACGCGTTTTGATTTAAGACAAATCAAAGTACAGGCGTAAACCAAATGGATTGGGGTAAAGTTTTAAGTTACTCTATTACAAGTTCAAATGAATCTCTTTATTTTCAAGATCGTTAAGGTTTTGTACCGAAGAGGAAAACGGATTTCAAGTTAATAAAACTGTTTTCTGGTAGTTAAGGTCCTTACGATAATGTATTTTCTCGGTTAGCAAGTCGGTAAACCTTAAACAATTTTTGAGGACAATATTTTTTAAGTTGGAGTGTAATGTAACATCCCCAAAATAATTAAGTTAATTATTTTGATGTTTAACTCAATTAATTTAATTTAGTACTTAGTTAATAATTTTTGTTAGTTAAGTGTTAGATTAATTAGTAATTGTTGTGGAGTTTTGAGAGATTAATAGATAGAGAGGGGTTTGTTTAGGAATTAGAACTAAGGTAAGGGTACATGAGTCTTTCCCATGTGAGATATTTGAGTTGTAGTATAAATAAAAGAAAAATAATAGAAAAGGAAAAAGAAAGAGAGAAGAATTCGAATGGAAGAAAGAAAGGAAAGAAAAGAAAGAATGGAGAAGAGAAAGAGAGAGGGTCACGAAGGTGAGAAGAGGAGAAGGGGAAAATAGGTTCATGCAAACTCCATCTTTCTTGCACAAAAAATGATCACCTTCTCATCCTCTTCACTTTGATACAAAAATCATCACCCACAACTCACTCTCTATCTATCCACCATTTTCGAAATTAGTGAAGAAGACTAGGGAATGTTGGGTTTTCTTCTTCTTTTTTTGTCTTGGAGGTTAGGAAGGTTCCATTGAGAGTTTGATTGTTAACTAGGAGTGAAAAAATCAAAGTTTGTGTGAGTTAGGGTTGTGAATCAAAAAAATTGGGGTTTTATGTGATGAAGCTCATTTGGAGCTTAGAGACAATGAATAGTGATTTTGGAAACACTATGTTGATTAGGAGTTTATATGGAAAGTGCAAGCTTTGGAATCAAATTGGGGTTTTGGAAATTGAGTTTGAATTAATGCTTTAGGTTCACTTTGAAGATTAGAAGCTAAATGTTGGTGCCTTGGTGTAAATTGATGCTCCGAGCGAGGTTTTTTCGCGTGTTGAGATCGACGATCAATGTGAGTTCTTCGATAATTTTTGAGGTCTTGCTTGATGTTTTGATTGATTAATTTGAGGTTTTTATGGTTATGTGAAAATGATGTTTGTTTGAAAGGTTACAATATTTGAATTTGCTTGTTTAAATATTGAATCATTGGGAAGTTATGGATATGTTTGATGATTGAGAAAATGGTTTTCCAATTTGAGGATAATTGATGTTTAATTGATTGAATGTATTATGGTCCGGTTTGATGTGAATTTTGAAGCGTTTTGGTGAAAACTGTTAAACCGAACCATTAATGGATTTCATGAACATTAGCCCAAACTTGTTTGATTTCAATGATTGATTGTTTGTCTTGTTAATTGGTAGTGTTATGGTAAAGTTAGGAATCGAGCGGAACGAGTAACAGAATCGAACGGAATAGCGAATTTACACGAAAACGGAAAATTTTTCAGTGCCGTCAAAGGAGCACGACCCGTGCGTAAAAGACCACGACCCGCGCACCTTGTTCTTCCAGCTTCCATAGAACATTGTTTTTAGGGCGCACAACCCGTGCGTAGAGCGCACGACCCGTGCGCGGAATTCTGCCCTAAGTTTTTAAACACGCTCAAAGCTATTCCGTTTTGTTCCAAACCTCTTCCAACTCATTTACTAACCCTTCCCAATGATCATTGAATAAAGATAAGTTGTATTTCAAGTGGTTTTACAATGCAATGAGAACTTCGTTACGATAGGGTATAATGTAAACCGAAGTATAATGTATCGAATTGTTTACGTTTCATGTTGTACAACGAGCAAGTTTATGTTATGGTTTGATTATAAACCAGGTAAATGTTGTACCGAGTGTGAAAACAACCAAAGTACCAAGAAGGGACTTTGTGTTCGAGTTTATAACAAAAGAATACGACCTTGTGTCGAATAATGGACCTAGCGTCCTAGTTAAGGATAAGGATTACGACTTCGTGTCGATTAACAGACTTAATGTCCGAGAGGATAATAATGCGACTTCGTGTCAAGAAATGGACGGACTTAATGTCCAAGAGGTTAATAAAAGATATTGTGGGGGATGACGATCTCGAGTTTATGTAGCATACTTAGCCGAGGGGAGTCATGAATCCAAAGCTAGGGCCCTGGCATTATTCGTATAGCTATACGGATTGGGGTTTCTGTTGATATTGGGTATTCTAGAGTATCTGGCGTTATATCTCGGATTGTGCTAAGCCACAAACAAGATTAAAAGACAGAAATGTTAATTCACAGACAAGGAAAAGTATGAGCGAGAACGGCTCATAAGAAAAAGGACAACACCAAGAGAGGATATATGAGGGGGTGTGAAAGAACTCACTGAGATTTATAATCTCACTGTATATGTTGTGGTGTTTTCAGATGTACAGGGATAGCAAAATAGATTGAGGAGAAGCGGTGTATGTTGTAGCTGCTCATTGTATTTGAGAAGTATTTTATCTCAAAGTTATGTAAGTGGTTGTAATCTGCTTTAGTTTTTATTTGGTCCATTATTATGAACAGGTTATACTCTGATGTTTATGATTATGTTAATGTCTTATTGATCACTATGTGGTGAAATTTAAGGTGTTACATTTTTGGTATCAGAGCAGTTCGACCTTGTCGGGCTTAGAGACCTGGCGGTCCAAAGATTAGATAGATTGAGTCAGCTAGGGACTTAGACAATTGACTGTCAGAACCTTTTAGTATTTTGTGTGAGACGTTGAGTTTGGATCCACTCTATATTTCATTCAACGTACTAAGAATAATGACAATGAGTTGCCTCGGCCCCGAAAATGTCCGAAACCATAAACCCTAGGATTCCTAGACTTCTTGTTTCATCAGATTATGCAGCGAAAGTAATGGGCATCCGAGTTGGTTCGAAGAAGTTTGCGGGACTTTCCAGTCTTTGGAGCCGGATTGACCATTGAGTCATCTCGTAAGCTGTACAGGGTCACCCAGAGAGTTATAAGTTGATAAATATTCCTATAGAAGAAGGGTAGTGTCCTAGATTTACTCAGGACTAATGAGCACTGTAAAACCCAGATTGTTGTTAGATCAATTTCTCAGTTACTGAAATGACGTCTAGTAGTCAATTCTACTGTGTGTAGCATAGATTGACTCTAAGTTATGTTTCAGCCAAGTAAGATCCTTCGGGATAGTTATGGTTTTAGAATAGGTTTCCTTTCCCAAGGAACACCTTTTCCAAAGTTAGGAAACCAAGATAGTAAGCTCTCATTGTGCTTGCAGTTTTGGCCGGTAGTACCCCAATGTTTATTAGACAAGTTACCTCATCAAAACACTAATTTATGTTCCTATCAAGAAGGGACTAGTAGTCCATGTAAATAAAGTTACCATATCACGACTCTCTGATTAGGAGCATGTCAGTTTTCATCTGTGGGAAATTTTCGCTATTCTTCCAACTTATTTTATCTGTAACTTATGATCCGGAACTCCGATTTAGGTATCCCGGGATGCGTTGGAAAGCTAACAAAATTGTCTACACATACCAATGGATTTGGATTAGGTTTTATCCTAGTTCCAAAAAGTATTCCTACTTTACCCAAGCCTTAGACTCTAAGTGTTAGTAAAATGGAAACCTTAGTTGGGCATAAGACGCATGTAGCGAATCCCCAATGAGTAAGGCTAAGAAGGTAAGACCCAGATTAGGAAAGATTCCTTTTGACGTTGTAAGGAGGCTATTTCTGGGAAATGGCCAGTAGCAAGAATATCTTCCCTTAAGAAAACCGTAAGACTTAGTGAAAGTCCTAAATGATTAGGCACATAGTTGAATGTTGACAAGGGAAGAGTTTGGGTTATCTAAGTACCAATTGTGATTGACAGGCCATAAGTAAGTCAAGTTTCGGGTTTGGTTGATTACAATATTACACATGAGTTTTTTCAGGATTCATCTAGAAAAAATTAGTTTACTGTAAAGATGTACATATACAACAAAATCAAGTTTTACATAACTAGTTTAACAAAATAAAAATTCTTAAATCTAAGATTCTGATTGTGATTCAGTTACTAATGTCACTCTACATTGGACTGATGACTAGTTTTCTAATGTTATCTATTAGTTGAAAACGTCACCTCAAACATAGTGAGTTATAAAATTCAGTAACATAAAATTTAAAATAAACAGTTAATGATGTTTCTAGCCATATATGCAAGATATGAAAAATCATCTCGGGAGCTACATAATAGGTGACATTTTTGTATTCCGAGAAAAAATTAGTTTACTGTAAAGATGTACATATACAACAAAATCAAGTTTTACATAACTAGTTTAACAAAATAAAAATTCTTAAATCTAAGATTCTGATTGTGATTCAGTTACTAATGTCACTGTACATTGGACTGATGACTAGTTTTCTAATGTTATCTATTAGTTGAAAACGTCACCTCAAACATAGTGAGTTATAAAATTCAGTAACATAAAATTTAAAATAAACAGTTAATGATGTTTCTAGCCATATATGCAAGATTTGAAAAATCATCTCGGGAGCTACATAATAGGTGACATTTTCTTTGGGAGCAATGATTCAAAGCACGAAGACAGAACATGGAAGCAGTTGAAAGATCAAGCGAGAGGAGCGAGGCCTCGAAAAGCGGAGTGAAGGAGTTCACCCCACTAACCGTGCTAGTGAGATCATGGGTGGTTACTCCGCCTCTTTAGGACTTAGGAACGATGATAGTCGTTGACCTTAGATTGACGGTAGGCAAATGTTGGCTATGATAGTGGCCGATGATGGCCTACGTATATAAATAGCAGAGTAATTGTACAGAATAGAGATAATCAATCAATAAAAAAACTCTACGTTTATTTCATCTATCTGCTTTTATCGCACTTTATCTTTATTTTTTATGCATTAGCTAGTAGTATAATCCAACCCTCGCAGTCCCCTCTCACCTAACCTGACCCTTTCTAGAGGAGTCAGGATACCCACAGTCAAGTAGCAGAGTTCCCTCCTTGGCGCAATCGCTTGAAGAACAAGGAATCGAAGAACTTGCTCAAATCGCTGACCGAATCCACGGCTAGGACCTAAGAGTTTGAACCAAGGAACAACAAATTGGCACGCCCGGTGGGACTAGAACAGATGAACAGACCATTGCGTTTGATTTGCCTGGACTGGATTATCATTGGCGTATGCACTTGCGCTCTAGGAAAAACCTAAGTATGGATTTGCCTTCCGCTTCAAGAAAGGCAACTGCTGCGAAAGGCCGAATCACGGAGCCAGTAGGTGTTTCAGGGAATACTACTGCAATGGTTACTGCAGAATCGAATGAACCGCCTCACCAAGAGGAGGAGCCTGTGGTCATGACCACCTCATTCATTCGGCAACAAATTGACATGGGGATACATGATATAATGTACCAAGTGTCCCAAAATTTGGCTGACATAGTTAAACCTATGGTGCACAATGAAGTGCAACAAGCCAAGGAATTGGAGCACTGGCTTGCAACACAAGGTGGCAGCCCCACCATCCCCATTTTCCCTGACCAATTACAGGGAGGACATCCTACTTCTCTGGGAGGCACGCATCAGTCCCTGCCATACACCAGCCATGTTGGACCTCAGCAGGCTTTCTCCTATGCTTCTATGGGAGGTATGCATCAGTGTTCACTAAGTGGAAGTTTGACTGGGCCTCAGCAGGTGTTCTCTTATTAGGTATTCCCTTCTCCTGTGATTCCTCAACCCAGTACTTTTGCCACTGCCAACACTAGGGGGAAGTTTTTGGCGAATGTCACTAATACGACTTCTCTTCAGCAGGGAGAAGTGCAATTGGCCCGAAGGCCGCCCGAGGCAGTGGGCTCGGTGAGTTTGCCGCAAGGACCATCCTATGGATGCTTTGCCGCGGCTAACTACCCGGCCTACGCAGGGGGGTAAGCCTTCGCCCCGGAATCAGGGAATGACAGGATCAGTGGATATTGCCCGAGTCGGTAGCCATGGGTCCAGAGCCCACCTGGCTCGACAAGCCTACCTCCTAGCCAGCCGTACCCTAAAGCACTAAGTACCTACCCAGCGGGTTCCTTTATACAGACACAAATGAATGTTGCTCCGGCCGAGCAGCCATGGAATCAACTTCCACCTCACCGAGGCATGCAAACATTTGTACCTGGAACTGGCCTTGTTAACCTGGCCTAAGTAGTGGCTGGGCAGCCATGGACAGATGCTCCACCTCAGGTACCACCGCAGCCAGGGGCACAGGGGCCCCCAGATACACTGTGGCGACCAACGCCTCCACCTGAAAGACCATCGGGGGCCAACCTCCTGGATCCTAATTTGATAGCTGACACTATTAAGAAGTTCTTCGGCGTTCAGCTGAAACCGCTTGATAGACCGGTGTACAAGAAGCCTTACCCCGAGTGGGTGGATAGATTGGTGCCTCTGCCCAGAGGATTCAAAACCCCTGACTTGCCACATTCTCCGGGGATGATCGTAAGTCTACTATGGAGAACGTCGGTCGGCTCACGGCCTAATGTCGGGAAGGAAACCCAAATGAGTTCCATAAGTTGCAGCTGTTCCCTTTGTTTTTGACAGGGACTGCCTTCTGTTGGTATTCTTCTCTCCCACCTGATTCTATACAGACCTGGGCAGACATGGAAAGGTGCTTCCATGACAGATTTATTGGCCACAGCCTGAAGTTAGTGCTACCGATCTCATGAATTTACGGCAGAAGGTGGATGAGGCTGTGACAGACTTCATTGAAAGATTCAGAAAGATGGCCGGAAAGTGCTCAGTACCTTTCCCAGAATCTCAACTTACTTCGATGGTCATCTTTGGAATGCACCCTCACTTGAAGGAGAAGCTTGGGGGACAAGCTTGTAGTGACCTCAGTGGCCTGACTTCCAAGGCAATTCCGATTGAACAATTCACTCATGAGAAGAAGCAAGAAGGATTTGATGGTGAAATAATCCCAATGGATGATTATGATGTGTCTGAAGATGCATCAAATTACCATAGTGATTAGGCAGCCAAATGACATGGCAGCCGAGACCTCGTCAACTAACTAGGGTGGCTACACTTTTTGACTATGGCTTTGGCGCACGGCTTACAATTTCCTTCAACAAAGGATAAGTGGAAGTAGCCGGTTCAATGGAAACGGAATACCAATCCAACAAGACAAAGTGTGACGACACTTAGCAGTGCCACATCGGTAACGTAAGACTACTATCTGCAAACGCAGCGTCTTACTTACGTTGGTGTTTCCTTAATCGGCTGAAACACACAATACTGGGGGGCACCTAGCAGTGTTACTATGACATTATGAGTCTACTGTCTACAATCCCAGTTGTACACAACTTGGGCGCACCTAGCAGTGTCACTTTGACATTATGAGTCTACTGTCTGCAATCCCAGTCAGACATAACTGGGGAGCACCTAGCCGTGTCACTTTGATATTATGAGTCTACTGTCTGCAATCCCAATTGTACAACACTGGGGGGCACCTAGCAGTGTCATTGTGAAATTGTGAGTCTACTGTCTGCAACCTCAGAAATTCCAAAAGATTAAATTTCCATATGCACTACAGCCACAGTTGTCAAGTGTAAGGAGTTGACAGAGAAGAAATCGGCTGACATAATACATCCTTTAGCTTCCTCTTAAGGTACTTAGCTAAAGGATGCAGGGGGGCATTTGTTGACACCCGTTTTCGTCGAGGGCTACCCGGTTGGTATAGAATCGGGTAGCCGAGGGGCGAAGGCTGATTCCTGTCAGCAAAAGTAGAAATTTTAGCTGCTTGGGGTCTAATTTACTATACATGACCACGTGTCTAAGATAAACAACTGATGAGCAGTTGAGGTGCCTACTCGGCTAAGGCAAGACTTGGCCGAGGCTAATCAGCCGAGGCAATATAGGCCGAGGCAAGACGTGGCCGAGGCAAATCGACTCGATGTGGCTGCTAAGCCTATACAGGCTTGGAAGACGTTATTGGGTCTAAATGTATTCATATAATTATCTACTAGAAAAGAAATATAGTGGAAAAAGGCCAAGTCAAGCTACGGTAACCACCTTCCTAAATTTATGGGAAGTGAGCATGAGGAGTTGGCCAAGTTAAAGGAGTTTTCTTTGAGAGCAATGATTCAAAGCACGAAGACAGAACGTGGGAGCAGTTGAAAGATCAAGCGAGAGGAGCGAGGCCTTGAAAAGCGGAGTGAGGGAGTTCACCCCACTAACCGTGCTAGTGAGATCATGGGTGGTTACTCCGCCTCTTTAGGGCTTAGGAACGATGATAGTCGTTGACCTTAGATTGATCCAACAGTAGGAAAATGTTAGCTATGATAGTGGCCGACGAGGGCCTATGTATATAAATAGCAGAGTAATTGTACAAAATAGAGACAATCAATCAATCAAAAAACTCTACGTTTATTTCATCTATTTGCTTTTAACGCACTTTATCTTTATTTTTTATGCATTAGCCAGTAGTATAATCCAACCCTCGCAGGTGCTCTTGGGTCGTTCAATCAGGAGATTGAAGCGGTTGAAATCCTTAGCGGGGAGCTCGGGTTCTCAATTCAAGGGAATTGAGATTTGCTATTTGAAGTTGATTGTTTGTAAAACATTGGTTCTTCATATAGTGGTGTTGCACCCCAAAAAATCCGGTTCGGACTTCTCATTGTACAACGTGGAAAAGGTATGGAGCCGCCACCAATATTTTAATTTTAAGACCAAAACATTGAAAAAAGGTCTTTTAGACAAGGCAGATGGTCTTTCGAAAACTAGAGATATGGGTTCGGGGGTCGGTTAGGCATGGGGAAGGTATTAGCACCCCGTACCTCCTTTCTACCGAAAGGGAACCTTTAATTAAATGTGTGGTTTGAAGTGTTGATTTGAAAATGCTTTTATTTTGCCTCTTTATTGAAAAGGGAGTGAGAAGACTTAATGAAAATTTTTATTTTTGGCGCTTGACGAGAGTTGGCCTCTCGCTCCTACGTATCTCCTGGTGCGATGGAGAATTCAAAGCTACGTAGTTCTTGGTTGTCCTAAAAAGGTTTTTGTTTTTTAGTCTGTTTAGATGAGTTTTCGCAGTAGGAGTGAGGATTCGCGATGACCAAACAACAACGGTTTAGAGTGGCCGCGCTACTAACTCTTTTGGAAATGAAATTATCATTAACAAAATAAACGGCAACGGCGCGAGTGATCATTAACGATAATCGGTTTTGCTTTTGATTCGAGTGTTCGCGACGACCAAACAACAACGGTTTAGAGTGGCCGCGCTACTAACTCTTTTGAAAATGAAATTATCATTAACAACCAAACGGCAACGGCGCGAGTGATCATTAATGATAATCGGTTTTTATTTTAGATGATCAAAAAGGGCTTTCGCAATCGAATTAATTTTGGTTTGTTGTGCTTGACGAGGACGTGGCTCGCTCCTACGTATCCCAAATGGGAATCAAAGCGACGTAGTTCTAAGGAGCCTTGAAAGTGAAAGTCTTTTTGCTTTGGTTTTGCAAAGTGAGGGGCTCTCATGATGATCAAACTAACAAAGGTTATGGGTGATTGTCACTAGTCACCATTTTCATGCTAGGCCATTTAGAAAAGAAAACAATGAATGCAAATCGAATCCTTAGGCAAGCAACAATCTCACTTGAATTCTTGAGCAAATATTAGCTTAGACTACACATGTTAGACCACAACACATAAATAGGCAAAGAAGAAACTTGGATTGGGCATTAAGCAAAAATACAAGAGTGGGCAAGATTGAACCTAAATGCACATCTAGTGGAAGATGCTAGGCGAGAACCATACTCAAATATTTCTACAAAACGCAAGGGAATCTAAATGCACATCTAGTGGAAGATGCAATGTAAGGAATGAGCCTATCTAAGTATTGGTGATTCCACATGAGAGTAGACAAGGAAGTGATAGGCACAAATGAATTCAAAAGAGTAGCCGGGATCCAAAATGTTAATGATTGAAATGCATTTTTCCCTCAACAACAACAATTATACTAACATATTTACATAAGATGTAACTCTAAATGTAATGAAATGCTTAGTATGTAAAAAAAACAAATTGACGATCTATATTTTTGATGCTAAAACTTTGATGATGATGCTAAGATTCAAGAATATACCTTAACTCCAAGCTAAATAAGCAAGAAATAAGATGAATGAGTGCTAAACCACTTGAATTTACTCTTTAACCTTCAGCCTTGAGCTTGATTCTAGAGATTTGGAGATGAATCTTTGAGAAGAATGCAAGAATGATGAGGGGGATGTTGAAGTAAGACAAAGGTGTAAATAGCACTATGGGCTTTTAGGAAAATAAAATAATAAAAAAGCAAAATGGGGTTGTTTGTGAGTAAAACAGGGGGGTTCGCTTCATAAAAATGGGGAGGTGCCACTATCATTTTTGAACTAAAAAAAAGAAACAAAAGAAGAGGGGGGCTGCGAGACAGAAAGTACAGGGGTGTGAACAACAGTTTTGCTAAAAAAACGTAAGTGGGTTGTATTTGGAAAAGGGTGGTGTGGAAAGCTTAGCCCAACTCGTTTTTTATTCAGCAGGAGGCCCAGTTTTATTTTTGGAGGTATTGGGCTAATGTAGGGGGCTGTGTGGGTTAAAACATGGGGTGTAGAAAGATAAACTGAAAAAAATAAAAATAAAAAAGGAACTAATGGACTACCTAAGCCCATGAGAATTAACCTAAAACTAAAATCAATTCAACATCACACTCTCCAGCCGTAGCAATGCACTACCAGAGGAAAGAAAAAATTTTAGAAAGGAGAGAGAGAAAGAGAAACGAAGAGAGAGAGAGGTGCAGGAGGATTTTGAAAAAGTGAGAGAGGGGGAGGCTTGAACGGAGGGCTGAAGTTGTGGTGGTTGTGAGTGGTGGTGATGAGAGGTGAATGGGCTCATGGTAGTGGTGGTGTTGGGAAAGAGATAGTGGTGGTGATGAGGTGAATGATGGTGATAATGGTGTTGTGGTTGTTTGGTGATTGTTGTGTAGTTGTGTGGGATAAGTTTTGGTGGGGGAAGGTGGCTCCGGTGGAGCTCCGACGACACTCCGGCGGTGGTGGCTCTTGGTTTTGTGGAGTGGTGGTTATGTGGGGGTGTTGTGGGTTATGGGAGTGGTTGTTGTTGTTGTTGTTGTTGTGTGGTGGTGGTTTGTTGTTGTTGTAGGGATGGTTGTTGTTGTAGTGGGGGTTGTTGTTGTTGTAGGGATGGTTGTTGTTGTAGTGGGGATGGTTGTGGTGGTTGTTTGGTGGTGGAATGGTGTTGTGGTGCTATTGGAGAGATGAGTTTTGGTGGTGAGGTGGAGGAGATGAGTAGTGTTGGAGATATGAGTTTTGGTGGTGAGGTGGTGTTGAAGGGGATGAGTTTTTGGTGGTGGTGCCTTTTGGGTTAATTTATTCCTTCTACTTTGAAATGCAATCCTATGTTTGTTCCTTTCTCCCCCCTAGTAACAGCGCCCCCCTCCCCTTTTATTTACATTGCTCCTTTTGATTTCTTTCTTCTGTGTGTTGTATCCTTAATTTTTTCTCTTTTTTTTTCAGTACCCTCACGGTTTTCTCCCCTTTTTCTTTACTGTTGCTCTTCCTAATATACTTATAGTGAAACTTGTATGGTGTAGGTGTGATGTTGATGTAGAGGAGCAAAAACCATTAGGGACAAGCAGCAAAAGAGGTGCTGCAAAGTTGCTTGGCTTCACCTAATTTGGGATAAAAACAAAGGGACAAGGAGAAGGAGCATTTAGCTTCATTCTCAAAATAAATTTTCTTTTGCAAAGCAAAAACAAGGCTTCAGCTATGGTGGAGGTCAAAGGCTGAAATGTTTGTTCACAAAAATGGGAAAAGCAAAGGGACAAGGAAAAAGAAGTTTGAGCTCCATTCTTCAAACACACATTGCTCTATGTTTTTTGTTTTACTTTTCTTTACTTTTTACCCTTTTTTTTTGTTTTATGTGACAACAAATATATATATTAATAAAAGAAAACAGATTTAAATAAAACAAACTATTTAACTACTTGACTATTTTTGTGTGTCTCTTTTTTTGTTTATAACCATTAATAAGTAAATACAATTGGAAGGTCCGTGCAATTAGCTTGATTCTCGTATGGCCAACACACACTTGATTAGCAAATTAATACACACAACGAGAATAAACATGCGCACATAATTAGGAGTGACACGCACTTGCGGTTAGGACTAACATCGTATGCGGTAAAGAAAAGACATGCAGGCACAACGATAATGAAGCGGTACAAGATCATTAGAACTAACGCGCGTATCGCGGCCAAGAATAATGCGCGTGTGCAATGACACATATTTCTGGGTTTTTCAAATACGAGAAAAATACTGTTGGAAATTTTGCATTCGCGAAAAGACATTTTTATTTGTTATTATTATTATTATTTTTTTATAAATTTGGAATAGCCGGACAAAATTGGGGTATGACAGCTGCCCCTCTTTATTTAAATTTTGACGAGGAATATGAATTGGCCGAAACATATTCCTAGGCAAAATTGAAATAAAGAATTCAGAAATCATACCAATTTTGTCTATTTAAGGAAAACCGAATTTTCTATTTTTTCTTTTTCTTTTTTTGTTTTTTTTTGGAAAGATAGACACTTTCATGTCGACGCGAAAACAGTAAATGGGCATTTGCGTGCAGACAGAAAAGTAGAACGGGCACTTGGCGTGCAGACAGAAATGTAAAAATGGGCACTTGGCGTGCAGACAGAAAAGTAAGATGGGCACTTGGCGTGCAGAAAGCGGTAAATGAGCACTTGGCGTGCAGAAAGCGGTAAATTGGGAATTCGGAGGCTGCCTAAAACCTTCTAACGGACTCTTGTCGAGTCCGAGCTCTGGCGGGGCCTTTTCGAGCGACCGATCAACATCAGGTCCGGAACTGATTTGATCAATGGATTTACGCTATGCCTTAGGCTGACACAACTAATCCGAAGGACTTGACGAAGTCTGATGGATCCATTGCATGCTCGTACACAATGTTGTGATCTGTGGAAGGAGTTCACTAACTCGGTGGGAGTTCACTAACTCTGTGGGAGTTCACTAACTCTGTGTTGATGGAGTTTACTAACTCGGGGTTGAGGGAGTTTACTAACTCAGGGTTGATGGAGTTTACTAACTTGGGGTTGATGATTTTCTAAAAATGAGATTTTTGGGACTCTCTGGTCCAAAGTAACTTTTCTCTTGGATGGTGCATGAAATGCGTGCACTTGGATGTTTGGGGTGCACATGAATGCAATGATTGACTTTGGTGGGATGCCTTTTCTGTTTGATTTTTCTCTTCTTTTCCTTTTGTTATTCTTTCGCTCTTCTGAGATGCGAATTTGAAGGCGTAATGTACTGTTTGATGCCATGGAGTGATGACTGGTATGGATGATATGAGAATGATGAATGATATGAAGATGTTGTGTTCTTTTATGTTCCATCTTCTGTGATTTTCTTCTCTCCTTTCTTATTTGCTCTTTTTTTTTTCTATGGAATGCAGATATCTATGTAAATGGAGTGTGAATGTATGTTATGCAAAGTGTATGTGATGTGATGATTTCAATGGAATGATGGATGCTATGAGATGCTATTTTTGATTTTCTTCCTTTTTATTTTGGTTAAGGATCAACACTTCAAGTGCCTACAAGGTAACATCCTAATCCCCAAGGATTAAGGTGAGCACCAAAGCCCTACAAGATAACAACCTAATCCCTAAGGATCCAGGCGAACACTGAAGCCCTACAAGATAACAACCTAATCCCTAAGGATCCGGGCGAGCACCGAAGCCCTACAAGATAACAACCCAATCCCTAAGGGTCCAGGCGAGCACTGAAGCCCTACAAGATAACAACCTAATCCCTAAGGATCCAGGCGAGCACTGAAGCCCTACAAGATAACAACCTAATCCCTAAGGATCCGGGCGAGCACCGAAGCCCTACAAGATAACAACCTAATCCCTAAGGGTTAAGGCGAGCACTAAAGCCCTACAAGCGGCCAACTTTAGGCGACCCCCTCATGTGCTGAGATAGCTGGTTAAAGAATTTTTCCTATTTGTCTTTTTGCTATGTGAGGATGCAAATGCAGTATTTTGATGCATGATATGACAAAATTTTTGGGGTATTCAAATACTTTTTTTGTGAATACTTTCATAATGATGAGACGCGAGACTTTGGATGCAAAAGTGGGATGATTATTGACCATTTTTGTTGAAAAATTGAATTTGATTCAAACTCCGGTGTTCTCAAGGTTTTTACTTACAAACAAGCTCACTTGTTTTCTCTCCCTTCCAATGACGACTGAATCTTAGATATCGCATGACTAACCTGTGTTCTCTCTCTTTGAAGCATTGCTTAGTAAGCATGCATAGGAGCGCAAATGTGAATGAGTGAGTCTGTTAACTTGGGATTGGTTTAGGATATGTATGACAATTGAAGGGATGACAAACATGATTATTACCGACGCTCATGAGGGACCAAGGGATGCAAGACTGCCCCGGTTCGGGCTTTTGATGAGTGAATAAGCTTGCCTTTGCCTGGTGGTGATAATGACTAGTGATGTAGGAGATGATGAATTGGGAACACTTCGGCTCTTGGGATGAAAGGTGGAATGAAAAGGGTTTTGTTTCAACCCACAGAGTTTGGTGTTGCACCAGTCAGGACGAAACAAAGTTGCCCCAATTAGAATGACGAGGCCTTATTTAGGATAGTGAGTTGAGAGATTGCCCCGGTGAGGTTCTTATGGGAATGAATGAGGTGAAGGAATGGGAATGCACTTGCCCCATTTTGGAATGAAATTTCAAACGGTTTCTTTGAGTGAGGTTGTGAAAAGGTGATAAAGTTATGGTGACGGTTATATACGGACGGTGGTATGTGAACGGGATAGACGACGAACAAAATCTCCCCATGGTTGAGTGGAGTGAGAGGTGAAGGAAATGTCCCCTAGTACACATCTTTGATTCTTTTTAAGAAAAACTCAAATGCAATGAAAGTTTTGACTTTTAGTATGAAAGAAGCCTCACTTGGTGATCACTAAACCTTGTTTTAATGCAACTTGAATGCGTTTGAAGTGCAAGTCTTCCTTTTTCCGTCAGCTTTCTTTTTTTCGACTGTCTATTTTTGTTCCCTCATCTCTTTTTCCTAAGGGTTTGTTTTTCCTTGATCAGCTTTCTCTTTTCTGATCGTTTGTTTTTTCTTTTGAGGAAACACATTGTTGACAGATAAACTTAGTGGTCCTAAGATTTAAAATTTGAGAAAACAACAGCATTCGGTCATTGATCGGAATGGACTTTTCGGGATTGTGGTGTTTTGTGGAGGAGGGATGATGGGGCTTAATGAAGAGCTTGGGGGCTAATGGTAGGATGATTTTTATTCGGCGTTGGCTGACGATCGATGATTTATGATGGTTAATTGGCTTGATGAGGTGTTTGGAAATTTTATTCTTGGCTAAGGGTTTGTGGACGGCGGGTTACCGAGGTCAAAGGGAAGTGTTTGCGGTTTATGGAAGGAGGGGTGTATGGGAATGATGAAGTGTTTGAAGGTTATTGAGACAAGGATCTCTTGTGTTTTGTGGTAACATGTACCAGCTCACCACTTACATTTCTTTTGTATTTTCTTTTGTTTTGGGATTTTCATTTTTGAATCCCTTTTTTTGATTTTCTCTCTCTTTTTTTGTTTTATGATTCTTTTCCTTCTTTGACTCGGGTGAGCTGATAGAAAGTGATGCACTTTTTTTGGATATTTGAGGTGATCATTGTCTAGGGTGATTTTTGGATTTTGGTTTTTCATGGGTTAAGGTGGGTAGGAAAGGGAACTTCTGGATGGCCAAACTTCATTTCAAATTCCGATTGCTTATTTTTTCATAAAACTTGACAACAATTTATCTATCTATATGTGTTTGCTCTTTTCTTTGCATTTTTTTTATGCCCTAATTTTTGCCTGGACCGCTCTTTGCGAGTTTTCAATCCACCGGGCGCTCCTTTTTGCCTAGGCTGCCCTTTGCGGGTTTTCAACCTAGCGAGCTTGTTCTTCTCATTTATCTCCTCTTTTCTCTTTTTTTTGGAAAGACTTGCACTAAAGGAATATAATGCCGATAAAGAAAGTTAGTGATCACAGAATTGCCCCAGCATGGAGGACTTAGAGTGTTAGTGAGAATGAACCAAAAAGTCAAGTATGCACTGATGGGAGAGAATATGCGCCTTATGGATGGACGGGGCGGGGTTAGACTGGGATGGTGATGATGACAAGGAAGGAAACTGACTGACTCAAACAAGAGAAACTGCACGTGTCATGCACGTTCACTATAGGAATGCTTCAGAGAGTCAACATTAGTTAGAACAATGAATTGATGAGCTGCTTCAGTTTTTTTGTTGTTGTCATGGAATGGATGGGATGCAGTGCTTTTGAAAGACATGCAAATGAGCTATTGATTTGCAAAACTGAGTGCCTTGGAACACCTTGAGTTTGCAACCAAGTAAGGATAAACTTTTTCAAAAAAAGGATGATTGTTTTGCAAGAACGTCTCGCTTCTCATCACAACTTTTATTTTATGCAATGAATGAATGAACAAATTATGATATGCAAGTATGATGCAAATGCGTGGAGAACGACTACTCGAAAAGTGTGGCTTATTCTAAATTATTTTGTTGCAAGACAAAATATGGAATACTAATGCGAATGATGCCCCCCATTTTTTCCAAATGATTTTTGATTTTTTTTTATTTTTTAGAGGCGAGACAAGATGCGAAATGCCAATGCCCCTTTTTTGAATGATGAGAGATGCAAGAATGGTGATATGAGGCAACTGATTGTCGTTACCCTGAGTAACTTTCCTGAAACATTGAGTGGATCCTGACTCAATACTTCACACAATGTACTGAAACGTTTTGACAATTAGTTGACTCAATTTAATTTCCTACTTGAAATTAAAATACGTGCGACTGGGTCAAAGTGCTCTGACATCGTAAAGTAACAACTCAAATTTGTAGTCGACAAACAAATTTGAGACATTACCCTTCGTCGTTCAAAGGTGCACTTCTATCCATTAAGCCATCACATGAGAAATTTTTCTTTGTTTCGAAAGGATGCATGCAGGGAGAAATGATGTATTCGAACAAAGTGATGAGGTTAATGAAATGATGCATGAGCGCCACATTGACGCGATGTCCGCATTATTTGATGATAGTTTTTGCATAATCAAGGATGAATGAAATGCGATATGGATGATAGATGCTTCTGGTTTTCATTTTTCTTATGCAATGAAATGAAATGCGTGATGCTTGCAATTACTTTCCTAATGCATGGGAGATATTGAATGAAGATGCATGCGAGATGAGACGTTAATGCTTATTTTTGATTTGCGACACAGAAAAGTATTAATGCGATGATGTGATGTGGACGGACGACGGAATGAGTGGGTGAATGAATGAACGAATGTGCATTTTGAATGAGGATAACGTAAATTGCATCACTTGATGATTTTTCATGATTATGAGCGAATGAAATACCATAGGGATGATAATTGTTTTTTTTTTCAGAATTTTGTTTTATGTAATGCATGATGCCATGATGCAAAGTGCGGATGATGATTGCTTTTCATTTTATTTTTAAACTATGAAATGGAGTGCCTGATACTAACAATTATTTTTAGTGCGTGGAAAGATATGATTCTTATGAAAATGCATGCAAAATGAGATGTTTATTTGATTATTTTTTGTAATGCAAAGAAAAAATGCATGTAGTATGTTTTCTAAAAAAACTTGTGGAAAATAATAATTTTTGATTTTTCTTGATTTTTGGTTTTTTTTTTGATAAAAGACGGTATGCACTAATACTTGTTTGAATGCAAGTGCAATGCAATATGTATGATTTCATGTTTGTCTTGGTGCCGGGAATCACGGTGTACTATGTCTTGCCATAGGTTTAACGGTGGATTTTGATTATTTTTTTCTTTGAAACACAACAAGGTTAGAATCAATAAGCGAAACAAAGCACATTCCATGCATTCAAACTTAAACAAACTCACACCTCGGAGTATACGCTGTTTCACTTTTGATTCCACATCGTGCCTATGACAAGATTCTTTGTCACTTTGGGATTCTCGGTAAACAAACTTTGATGAAATGCAAGGATGCATGCATGAACTGTAAAAGCTTCTGTTGGATGCAATGCGAGGATGCATGCAAAATGATGATGATGTTTTATGCATATGCAGATTAGGGCAAAACCCTTATTGGCATTAGTTCAAGTTTTCTTTGTTGAAAAATGCGGGCCGTACGTGGTTTCATATGGCCTAAGTAAGAGAAAGGCTACAACGGCAACTCTTTCTCTCCTTTTTTTGAAAATGAAGTGGACCACATACTGCCTCGTACGGACCGATAGAAGAAAGGCTACAACGGCAGCTCTTTCTCTACTTTTTATTTGAAAAACCTCCTACTCTTTTTTGAAAACATGTCTATATTACAATGCAACACACAATTTGGTATGCCCCATGTGTCCTACGAAGGTGGGGACCTAAGTTCTATGACAACTCAAATGTTCCTCCCATGCGGGTTCTAGTCACTTCCTCACCAGGTTACCAGAGCTAATTCTCTTTCACAATAGCACCCACAACGATGGAACGCCATCTGGTGTGAGGCATCATGGAAGAGCATACTCTGGCTGAAACTTTCATGAGAGTCGGAAGGACAACAGTCCAATTGCCAGTCACTACTCGTTTCCACTCTCCTAAGTTTTGTCAGACCTTGGGTTTTAGGCCCCCCTCAAAGCATAGTAAGCATAAGGTGTGAGTGTGTGCAGCAAGGGCATACCGCCTAAAACTACCCTAGGGTTCAATATCACAATACCAATAATCCAACCTAGGTTTCAGCAACAGTCATATGCACTGCTTACCTCAAGAAAGGGAGCGGAGAAGAAGGGATCATAATAGAATGGGAGGAAATGCATGTTTTTACCTTAAGAAAAGGAGCAGAGAATAGGGGACATGGGAATTGAGGAATGCATGAACATGGCATCGTGAATAAATAAAAAAGGAGTAAAACAAAGCTTTCAACTCAATTAATTTTAAAACCACACATCAAAGTTAACTAGGCTTGACCCTCGTCCTTTTTTAAAAAAAGTGTCCCCAGCGGAGTCGCCAGCTGTTGCACCCCAAAAAATCCCGTTCGGACTTCTCATTGTACAACGTGGAAAAGGTATGGAGACGCCACCAATATTTTAATTTTAAGACCAAAACATTGAAAAAAGGTCTTTTAGACAAGGCGGATGGTCTTTCGAAAACTAGAGATATGGGTTCGGGGGTCGGTTAGGCATGGGGAAGGTATTAGCACCCCGTACCTCCTTTCTACCGAAAGGGAACCTTTAATTAAATGTGTGGTTTGAAGTGTTGATTTGAAGATGCTTTTATTTTGCCTCTTTATTGAAAAGGGAGTGAGAAGACTTAATGAAAATTTTTATTTTTGGCGCTTGACGAGAGTTGGCCTCTCGCTCCTACGTATCTCCTGGTGCGATGGAGAATTCAAAGCTACGTAGTTCTTGGTTGTCCTAAAAAGGTTTTTGTTTTTTAGTCTGTTTAGATGAGTTTTCGCAGTAGGAGTGAGGATTCGCGATGACCAAACAAGAACGGTTTAGAGTGGCCGCGCTACTAACTCTTTTGGAAATGAAATTATCATTAACAACCAAACGGCAACGGCGCGAGTGATCATTAACGATAATCGGTTTTGCTTTTGATTCGAGTGTTCGCGACGACCAAACAACAACGGTTTAGAGTGGCCGCGCTACTAACTCTTTTGAAAATGAAATTATCATTAACAACCAAACGGCAACGGCGCGAGTGATCATTAATGATAATCGGTTTTTATTTTAGATGATCAAAAAGGGCTTTCGCAATCGAATTAATTTTGGTTTGTTGTGCTTGACGAGGACGTGGCTCGCTCCTACGTATCCCAAATGGGAATCAAAGCGACGTAGTTCTAAGGAGCCTTGAAAGTGAAAGTCTTTTTGCTTTGGTTTTGAAAAGTGAGATGCGCTCATGATGATCAAACTAACAAAGGTTATGGGTGATTGTCACTAGTCACCATTTTCATGCTAGGCCATTTAGAAAAGAAAACAATGAATGCAAATCGAATCCTTAGGCAAGCAACAATCTCACTTGAATTCTTGAGCAAATATTAGCTTAGACTACACATGTTAGACCACAACACATAAATAGGCAAAGAAGAAACTTGGATTGGGCATTAAGCAAAAATACAAGAGTGGGCAAGATTGAACCTAAATGCACATCTAGTGGAAGATGCTAGGCGAGAACCATACTCAAATATTTCTACAAAACGCAAGGGAATCTAAATGCACATCTAGTGGAAGATGCAATGTAAGGAATGAGCCTATCTAAGTATTGGTGATTCCACATGAGAGTAGACAAGGAAGTGATAGGCACAAATGAATTCAAAAGAGTAGCCGGGATCCAAAATGTTAATGATTGAAATGCATTTTTCCCTCAACAACAACAATTATACTAACATATTTACATAAGATGTAACTCTAAATGTAATGAAATGCTTAGTATGTAAAAAAAACAAATTGACGATCTATATTTTTGATGCTAAAACTTTGATGATGATGCTAAGATTCAAGAATATACCTTAACTCCAAGCTAAATAAGCAAAAAATAAGATGAATGAGTGCTAAACCACTTGAATTTACTCTTTAACCTTCAGCCTTGAGCTTGATTCTAGAGATTTGGAGATGAATCTTTGAGAAGAATGCAAGAATGACGAGGGGGATGTTGAAGTAAAACAAAGGTGTAAATAGCACTATGGGCTTTTAGGAAAATAAAATAATAAAATAGCAAAATGGGGTTGTATGTGAGTAAAACGGGGGGGTTCGCTTCATAAAAATGGGGAGGTGCCACTATCATTTCTGAACTAAAAAAAAGAAACAAAAGAAGAGGGGGGCTGCGAGACAGAAAGTACAGGGGTGTGAACAACAGTTTTGCTAAAAAAACGTAAGTGGGTTGTATTTGGAAAAGGGTGGTGTGGAAAGCTTAGCCCAACTCGTTTTTTATTCAGCAGGAGGCCCAGTTTTATTTTTGGAGGTATTGGGCTAATGTAGGGGGCTGTGTGGGTTAAAACATGGGGTGTAAAAAGATAAACTGAAAAAAACTAAAATAAAAAAGGAACTAATGGACTACCTAAGCCCATGAGAATTAACCTAAAACTAAAATCATTTCAACATCACACTCTCCAGCCGTAGCAATGCACTACCAGAGGAAAGAAAAAATTTTAGAAAGGAGAAAGAGAAAGAGAAACGAAGAGAGAGAGAGGTGCAGGAGGATTTTGCAAAAGTGAGAGAGGGGCAGGCGTGAACGGAGGGCTGAAGTTGTGGTGGTTGTGAGTGGTGGTGATGAGAGGTGAATGGGCTCATGGTAGTGGTGGTGTTGGGAAAGAGATAGTGGTGGTGATGAGGTGAATGATGGTGATAATGGTGTTGTGGTTGTTTGGTGATTGTTGTGTAGTTGTGTGGGATAAGTTTTGGTGGGGGAAGGTGGCTCCGGTGGAGCTCCGACGACACTCCGGCGGTGGTGGCTCTTGGTTTTGTGGAGTGGTGGTTATGTGGGGGTGTTGTGGGTTATGGGAGTGGTTGTTGTTGTTGTGTGGTGGTGGTTTGTTGTTGTTGTAGGGATGGTTGTTGTTGTTGTAGTGGGGGTTGTTGTTGTTGTAGGGATGGTTGTTGTTGTAGTGGGGATGGTTGTGGTGGTTGTTTGGTGGTGGAATGGTGTTGTGGTGCTATTGGAGAGATGAGTTTTGGTGGTGAGGTGGAGGAGATGAGTAGTGTTGGAGATATGAGTTTTGGTGGTGAGGTGGTGTTGAAGGGGATGAGTTTTTGGTGGTGGTGCCTTTTGGGTTAATTTATTCCTTCTACTTTGAAATGCAATCCTATGTTTGTTCCTCTCTCCCCCCTCAGTAACAGCGCCCCCCTCCCCTTTTATTTACATTGCTCCTTTTGATTTCTTTCTTCTGTGTGTTGTATCCTTAATTTTTTCTCTTTTTTTTTCTGTACCCTCACGGTTTTCTCCCCTTTTTCTTTACTGTTGCTCTTCCTAATATACTTATAGTGAAACTTGTATGGTGTAGGTGTGATGTTGATGTAGAGGAGCAAAAACCATTAGGGACAAGCAGCAAACGAGGTGCTGCAAAGTTGCTTGGCTTCACCTAATTTGGGATAAAAACAAAGGGACAAGGAGAAGGAGCATTTAGCTTCATTCTCAAAATAAATTTTCTTTTGCAAAGAAAAAACAAGGCTTCAGCTATGGTGGAGGTCAAAGGCTGAAATGTTTGTTCACAAAAATGGGAAAAGCAAAGGGACAAGGAAAAAGAAGTTTGAGCTCCATTCTTCAAACACACATTGCTCTATGTTTTTGGTTTTACTTTTCTTTACTTTTTACCCTTTTTTTTTGTTTTATGTGACAACAAATATATATATTAATAAAAGAAAACAGATTTAAATAAAACAAACTATTTAACTACTTGACTATTTTTGTGCGTCTCTTTTTTTGTTTATAACCATTAATAAGTAAATACAATTGGAAGGTCCGTGCAATTAGCTTGATTCTCGTATGGCCAACACACACTTGATTAGCAAATTAATACACACAACGAGAATAAACATGCGCACATAATTAGGAGTGACACGCACTTGCGGTTAGGACTAACATCGTATGCGGTAAAGAAAAGACATGCAGGCACAACGATAATGAAGCGGTACAAGATCATTAGAACTAACGCGCGTATCGCGGCCAAGAATAATGCGCGTGTGCAATGACACATATTTCTGGGTTTCTCAAATACGAGAAAAATACTGTTGGAAATTTTGCATTCGCGAAAAGACATTTTTATTTGTTATTATTTTTATTTTTTTTTATAAATTTGGAATAGCCGGACAAAATTGGGGTATGACAAGTGGTTATCAGCAAAGTCCAAAGGTTGCAAAGCCGGAGGCCGAGGACGTAGGGCTTTTATCCCGAACCTCGTAAAATTCCTGGTGTATCTCTATCCCTCTCTCTTTACTTTATTTACTGTTTATATCTGTTTATAATATCACTACTCTGATCTGAATCTGTTAATCTATAACTATATCCCTACTCTGATCTGAATCTGTTAATCTATAACTATATCCCTACTCTGATCTAAATCTGTTAATTTGGTTATAGTTATACTCGTTGTACTACAGATCTGTTTATATATCATCTTCTCTATCACTACTGTAGATCTGCTATATTCAATATCATTGCATTACTTATAAAACAACCTTATTGTAAATATTGAATATAGAATAATAATTCATTGTGCCTAATCTGCCTACTTGCATATATCTGATAAGTTCAAATCTCTTTTTCCGCATTTGTTTTAAATAAAGCATTTCATAAGTTTTTGAAAAGCGAAAAGAATCCAAGAATTAAACATAACCTTATTCACCCCCCTCTAAGGTTATCGGATAGTCTAACATTTACCACAGAATATTTCTTGCATCGCAAGATCCACCGGATTGGCTAATATTTTTATATTGGTGCATTTTCTTCTATTGCATTGCACTATCTGTGCGTTCTTGATCTTGGCTCTCTCTTTTATCTCATGAGTGTTTAGTTCAATAACTTAATTACTCATGCAAGTATGCTTTTCTTTGTTTCAGGTTTTGTTTGTTATTTTTTCACAACGAAAGAATAAATAACCACTGGCATCGATTTACACATGCAATAGTATTATTTTGGATGATTTTATAACTGGCGTCGATGCTACGTGGAATCTTCCCTTACCATATGCACTTGAGTAACAGTCTTATTTACAGAGTCTTGGTTGTAAGGGTCGTAGGCCGACACATTATTTACAATCCAGAATATATTGGATATATTTTGTACATTGAGTGTTCACTATTCCTGATTCTAAAATTTCCATTGTGCAAGCTGTGTTCTCTCTTCTGCTAATACCTTCCATCCCTTCTCCTAGATGTATTAACATTTTCTCTTCTATGACTCCGACATTGTTTTGATTATTCCCACTTGTTTGAACTCTTAAAGCGTTTTATTCCTTGATTTTGGCCTTGGGCTTAAGAAATTTCGAGGACGAAATTTTTTTAAGGGGGATTGAATTGTAACACCCCAATTTTCGCGTATTGGAAATCTTTTAATATGTTTTTGTTTGATGAACTATTTTGAATTGATGGAATTAAATTATTTTGTGTTTGAGTTATTAAAATTGGTTGAAATCATACTGAATGTATTTTTATATGCTATAGGTAATATATGACCATTGTTATATATTTATTTTATTTTGATAAATATTAGTATCTTAGATATTACTTGTTTTTAAAAATTATTTTGGGTCATTGAGGTGCTAAAATAATAGTTGTAGTGAAATTGGGTTTTAAAGATGAATTAAAATGTATCATACCAACTAGTGGTCTCTAGTGGTCTCCATCACCGTCAGAGGTCTATTGAGGTCTATTTGAATGCTGATGGGCACAACTAAAAATTTATGTCCAAATTTAAATGTATCATACCAAAGTCATGACCCAACCAATAAACTAAAGATCGGAAGAAGTAGATGGAGAACAATTATAGAGGCATACCAAAGTCACGACCCAATCAATTAGCTAACATAAAAAGAGATGAGTTGCCGACTATAGATTATCTCGACACATCACAGGATAGAGACATGTATCTAGAATAACTCCCCTCTTTAGCATGTTTTTTGAGACAAAGCACGATCTAAAAGCAATTGCCAAGAGAGGACGATGAGTTTGGAAGGAGCAAAACTCTTCCGAAGCTTATTAACGACCAGAAGTTTGTGATCTGAAACCCACATTGTGGCAGAGCTTATTCGTGATTTTCCATAAAATTCCACAGCTCAAACTATTGTGATTCAAAGAATGTTTTGAACTTATCTTTTTGATAGCCAAAATTGATACAAATAAACAGGGGGCGGTTTACGTGCATGGCTTCACTTTCTTAAATGTAAGCAATTTAAAATACTAAAACGGATGTTGATTAGGGTTTTACAAAAACAATTCTGAAAATAGCAAATTGATTAGGTTTTTCAAGCTTCAGTTTTTAAAATTTCTTCAAATCTTTGATAATGTGGCTAAACTTCTAGCTTATTAGGATAATGTGACCTGAAGCCTCTAAGGAATACTATCAGGCAAGACTCTGACCAAAACCCGCACTTCTTAAATTGACTGTTGGCTTTAAGGGAGACATAAGGAGTTATGGAGATTGGTCCGTTTCCCGAAACCAAATGTATGGAAAATTGTATTTCCGTGTCGTGTGGTAGAGAAGTCACCTCATCAGAGAACACATCGAGGTGTTCGTTCACAACAGGGATACTTGACAAATCTAGGCTAGTCTCTGTGTTCGGAGAAAGTTACAAAATAAATCCCTCATCCCCTTCCAATATGCATTAAAAAAAATTGATTGGATGCTACTCAATCCATACGGAGAATCACATCTAAACCTTTCTAAGGCAAACATATCAAGTTTAATAAAAAGATCCTACCCTACGTGTATTTATATAATATCAAATAGTATCAATATTCATCTTTCACACTTAAAAACACATATCTTAAGATAAATTGTTCTCCTTTACCTTGTTTCTTATCATCGAGATTTTTGAGGGGCATGGCTTATCACTTTCTTAGTTCTTGCACATTAAACTCTCCTATAATTTCTTCTAACTCGATAATGTCATCACTAGGACAACTAATAAGGTCTACTAAAACCTTGTCGTCCATCTCAAGAAATTTTTTTTTCCTCGTCTCATATAGTTGGGGTGGGAATATGTTGGGCTGAGTTGGGTTTTGCATTGTCTGAGTTTGGCCTGTATTAAAAGTGCTAGGTTTGAGCCTAGCTTTTGGAAAGACTGATAAGGCCTGAAAGCTTGTTTAAAAGCTAATTTTATAATACTTTTTATGAAAACCTACAACTTATGAGTGGTGTATGTTTTTGTAAATAAACTAATAAACTAATAGGTCATTTTTTTGCTGGATAAACTCTAAACAATTTCGGCTAATACATATGTATGGTTAGAAACAAAAAATCCTTAAATAACTTAAGAAATTCAAAGCATCCGCATGTTTAATTTTAGCTTCCCTAACAAAAAAAAAATGATTGAATCAGATTAACAACTCTCTAAATTAAGTCTCATGAATATCTTATAAATTCCAAACCCAATCACCAATTCACCCAAACAAAAATTGAAAACAAGAAAAATGGCCTCAAAAACAAGAATCTCTACAGTTAACGTAGCAATCATATTCATAGTAACATTTGTAACACCCAACGTTGTTTTATCCGATGACAATGTTCTATTTCCAGCTGAGAAAAGTCAATTAGATTCATGGTTCAATGCCAATGTTGGTCCATTGGCTCAAAGAAAAGCCAGTTTAGATCCTGCATTGGTAACGGCAGAAGAAGGTGCTAAGGTTATAAAAGTAATCACTACAACAGATTTAGCAATGGGTAGCGTTTTTTTTAGTCATAGGTAGCGCTTTTGAGCGCTACTAATCTTAGCGCTACGGATTCCACTCCCACAATGCGTAGCGCTTTAAAAGCGCTACCCATTGATAGGAATGGGTAGCGCTTTCAAGTGAAAGCGCTACTCATTCACTTAGCGCCTCTTAGCAATGGGTAGCGCTTTTAGTAGAAAGCGCTACTCATTGCCTGAGCGCCTCTTAGCAATGGGTAGCGCTTTTGCGAGAAAGCGCTACTCATTTCCTGAGCGCCTATTAGAAATGGGTAGCGCTTTTAGGAGAAAGCGCTACTCATTGCCTTAACACCTCTTTAAAATGGGTAACGCTTTTAAGGGAAAACGCTAGCATTTACTATTCATCTAAACGAGTATCCAATACTACTGATGCTCTCCCTTTTTGATTACAAATTTCAAATCCATTTCCCTGGACATATACACAACATCCAATATATATACATATCAACATATATAAACAAATTAGCTAACAACATATATATATTTCCAAATCATGCACCAAAAGATGTATCCAAATCAGAGTATTCCTTGAACTGACAACATATACATATACATATTACATGCACCAAATCATGCACCAAAAGATGTATACAAATCAACATATATAAACAAATTAGCTAACAACATATACATATTACATTATATCTAAAAATATTACATCAAATTCAAAGTTGGTTAGTTAATAAAACCGGTAACATAGCGACACCACTCTCCCTTGAGCTCAGTAAGTTGCTCATCAGAGTATTCCTTGAACTGACAATCGGGAAAATACTGAAAAAATAAAATTAAAATTAAAATGGTTAAATTTGAGAATCTATTATAATATCAATATCAAAATTGACTAAAAATTGACTGCTACATTTGTTTAACTAAAGAGTAAGACAAGATTGACTAAAAATTATAGGACCAAAATTGCATAGTCCAAACTAGAAGGACCAACAGTGCGACGAAGCCTAATAGTTAGTTGATAAAATCAAACTTAAAAAAATAACTAAAGCCTAATATATAATTCAATAAATTGCAAGTTAACAGCAAAGAGATAATGAAACCAAAAATCAGTAGAATCAATTCAACCTATTAGTAGCCACTACCCAGATAGAGTTCTAAAAAGTTGTATTGGTTTTCTTTCCCCTTATTAATGATACAACATCAAAGAATAAAAAAGAAAATAATATAAATATATACCCTCTAACATAATCATGGTTATAGTTAAATAAAGTTATAAAATAAAGGGCAGTAATATAAAAAATAAAGGACAGTAATATCCAAAATAAATCTAAATAGATACCTCATTTGGAATTTGCATTTGATTGTGAGTGATGATTTCCTTCATATACTTCATAACATAGTACCCACAATCATTGGTATTTGGTTGTTTGGGACACTATAAAACAAAAGATTAGTTAATTGTTAAATTATATTAAATATATATTTTTGACCAAAATATTTAATTAAATATATATGAATATTGATTACAAACTTACAATTACTGGCACCCATTTTGTTTCAGATGTTGACTTCCTGTACATGCTCCTAGTTTCACTCAGTGCCCAAAATGTTGCCAAACAACTGAACACAATGTCATATATATAACTATATTAATCGAAATATATACATATATAATTTAATTATGAAATATGAGAAACATCCAAATACACACCTATTTATTATCCCGATCAACTTAGGGTAGTTGTTGTAATGACATTGTAATGAATCTAAGAAGTACACCACATCTCTCTTAGGATCAATTGCCAACAATATCCAATGTCGCCTACAAATTAAAATTTTCAATAAATAAATGACAAGTATTTCAAAAATGCATGTATATGATTGATGGATTAAATTTCTCACCCCCTTGAGTTCATCGGTGCCAAAAACATGGTATCAAAACTTGTATTTTGAGCAAGCCTCAAGCGTTGACCGATATAACTTGTAACTTCACGCTTGACTGTTTCCATAATTTTGGTTGCACCTTTTTGATTGAGGACATTGCGCACATAAGTACGCTCCGGGCATAAGAACACAAATCTTTGTGCTCGTTGGGAAGGGACCAATATGTCATGGTACAAGTACCTATATATATATATATATATATATATAAATATAAATTAAATTAACAAAATAATAGAAAAAAAATAATAATGTCAAATAATAAAAAGACATAGTACCTGATATATGCTCTAATAGCAGTAGCGGTTACCCACTCGCTCTGATATACACATTGGAGATCCTCACGATTGATCGTCAGAACTTGCTCGAGTCCAAAAACTTCCTCATCCAATGGTATGAAAAAATTGCTTATATCGGTCATCTTATTTAACGCGTGCATTTTTATATAAGTGATGAATTCTTTGGAATCATCGGAAGAACTAACAGCTTTTTTGTTTGATACTTTTTCCTTTCCATTAATAGAAGGGGATGGTCGAGACACTTTTGTGTTGCCAGTAGAAAGGGAAGGTCGTGATTTTGCCTTGCTAAGACTTTTGTCTTTAGATTTTACCTATGTATATAAAAAATAATTAGTTATTAGCACACACACAATATATATATATATATATATATATATATATATATATATATATATATATATATATATATGACAATCAGCCAACGAGTGGTCAACAAATATATTGTCACTTACAAAGACAAGGTGTGATGGCCATGCCACAAAGGTACCAACTGCATCATCCACAATCCTTAAATCTGCACTGTCAACCGGAACAGGCAATGGTGCAGACCCCACAATTGCACAGTCAATTCTGACTCTCAGATGATTTTCAGGTATGGGTAAGTTGTGCATTAAGGCACCCAATTGGTTACATAAGAAGCCGATTGCAACCATTTAATGTGGGTTTGAGATATATAGTTCACACTCATTGTTGTCCTAAATCAATTATAAACAAAAATGAATATGGGAGAAATTCAAAAGGTCATAAGATATGTAAGCACTAACATTGATAGCATAACATGTATGCTGGTTTCCTTTACAATCAATTTCTCCCATAAAAATGAATATGGGAGAAATTCAAAAGGTCAATTACAATCAGTTTTTTACCTATATGCTGGTTTCCTTTACAATCAGTTTTTTACCTATGGTCAATCATATGTGGAGCATAACATGGTGCATGAAATGAGTACAGATTTGGGAAAATTTAATTACCTAACTTTCAGAATGCATATAATGGTTAAAGACATGGATTTTGCTCAACTGGAGAAGTTAAAGACATGTAAAGGCATTATATTAGAAATGCCTGTTAGTTTTTAGAATCAAAATTGCCATTTGATGTAATATATATGTACAAGAAAGAGAGCATGTAATAATTAATACCTTGGTTGACGCAATGGTGCAGCTATCTCGTACACTATTTCGGGCAGGGGATGGTTCCTTAGGCGTTACCCCAAATCTCTCTTTTAAATCCCGAACGTCTGCCATTAGCTCAAAATACATTGCTCGCAACTCTTTATTTTCTTTACAACAGTTATCTTCTTTTCCACGCTTCTTTGGTCCAAACATGGCGGTGGGAGGAATGCCAAATCCACAACCCCGTGTCCGACCTGAATATTCTTCCCTTCCCAAGGCACGAGCAAGAATATCTTGTTCACCAGAGCAATCAGTTACATCTCCCTGGGATATGGCTTCCTGATTCACGAGCATAAGTATAAAATAATTATTAGACATTATAACGATTATAAAAATTACAAAACAAGATTTGAGTTTTGGAAATACTTACAATTCTTTCCGACACCTCCTTAGTTTTAGGATCCACAATCTCACCATATTTGTTTTGTCGGGCCTCTACCCACAACACATGCCGCCCAATGGATTCTTCAGTAGGATCTTTCCCTTCGTCCACCAACTATTTAAATTTACCAATTGTTTTAGAAATTATAAATCAAAAGATTCATTAAATCAAAAAAAATTAAGCTTATTGTGCCTTACCAATCTTTCTTCAAAAACTTGATATCCACTAGAACCTCCTCTATAAGGGTACTCAGAATTTGAAGCTCTATCTCGATTCTCGTTGCTTAGTTTCTATTTAGGAAGATAAGTATACATTAATGCGTAATATATAATTTTCATATATATGTAACTTAAAAGATAATTGTACTAACCAAAAATTTCGGATCTTCGGTGCGTCTTTTTACAAATAAATGCCAATCCTCCAATGATATAAATCCAGCATACACTGATGGAGGCTCTTGTCTGATGTTCCCATCATCATCTCTCAGCCATTTACTTGATAGATAAGTTCTGAACTTTCGATGTAACCTTCCAGCTTCCATTAGTAAGTAGTCTTTTCGAGACTCGTCCACATCAAAACAATTCTGCTTACACATATTCAATGAAACTGGTTTAAATATGGTTACAAAATTATTAAATAAGATAACTCAAGAGATCTAAAATTATATACCTGTATTATTAACCAGAGACCCTCTTTGAGTTTAGCCAAAACCATATTACCTTTCTCATTCCAACTATTGATTGTAATTGGTACCACTTGCTTCACCTTTCTCATTCCAACTATTGATTGTAATTGGTACCACTTGCATCATCTCTCTACCTTTCCCAATAGGCTGACCCTTAACATTCCAAAGGACCTTCATTTTAGGATGTCCTTTACTTATCCGATTGATGAGATTCTTTTTGACGGTCATTCCACGGGGAGTGTACTTCTTTTTGTTTCCAGCATCACTTTCATGACAACTGTCATGCGCACTATCATGACCAGACGATGTCATCTGACCTGCAATAAAATAATTTGAAGCTTTAAAAACAAACATTACTATGTCTATGATATATTATATCAAACTGATAAGAAAATAATTTGATATACCAGTTGCATTATATCACTTTATATCATTTTGTAAAGCTCATACAAACCTTTTCATTGAGATACTACTACCCTTACATTGAGAATGACAAAACAGTTTGGTATGCTTTCAAGTTTCAGCATCATTGACAAGAGAATGACAAACAAATTGGTATGCTTTCAGCATCTAATATGAAGTATTATAACAATTGCAAACTTAGTCTCCAAAATGGAAACCCAAAACTTACGAAGTACTAACCTTTGCAAACTTAATCTGACTTCGGTAGTTCCTTTTGCGTCGGCCGATGGTAGGATTTCGTCGGAGCAGAGACGGCACACGGCGGCGTAACGGTGGGTGTTGTAAGCTGCTAACTCACAGAGAGCAACATAGACAAAGATAAGAGAGAGGAAAAAAAGAAGGAAAACACAAAGTAGGAAAGGGTCATCCATGGAAATAGAAAAGGTTAGTACTCACTGAGTTTGGTAGTTGAGTTGTGCGAACGTGACGAAATAGTTGCACAGCGTCCACGGAGGCGTCCACGGCGGCGTCACAGTGGTGGGGGCAGAGAGAGAGAACGCGAGAGAGTGTGAGAACGTTGGTGAATGTGAGGCTGTTGGGAACAGCGGAAACTGAACGTAGGTGAGCAGCGGCGTCCACGACGCGGCGTCACAGTGGAGGGGCCAGCGAGAGAGAACGTAGGTTGCTGGGAGCGAGAGAGAACGTGAACGTTGGTGAATGTGAGGCTGCTGGGAACGAACGTGAGAGAGAACGTGAGAGAGAACAAGCGTTGGGGAATGTTAGGGTTTTCAGGTGAACATGTTTCAGAGTGAAGTGTGAAGAGAACGAACGAAAAACAAAGGAAACTGATGAAATTTTTTAATAAAAGACAATGCGTAGCGTTTTACTAAAGCGCTACGGATTCTCTAGCGCCTAGTTCAATGCGTAGCGTTTTCGTAAAGCGCTACGGATCTTCTAGCGCCTAGTTCAATGGGTAGCATTTTCCTGTAAAGCGTTACCTATTCCTCTAGCGTGTTTTGGCTAAAGGTAGCGTTTTCTAAAAAGCGCTACGCATTAGCTAGCGTGTGTAGTCTTGGGTAGCGTTTTCATACAAAGCGCTACGGATCCTATTGTATTTTTGGCCTTCTGTAGCGTTTTTCTTAAAGCGCTACTAAATGTTGCGCTCTTTTTTATTAAATCTGGCGTAGTGAATGCAAGATGGTAGTGGACAATTCAAAACCATCACTGCTGCTATTAATAGCATACCAAATGGAAATACAAAGCGTGTGATTGTGTATATTGGTGGTGGAAATTATAATGAGAAAATCAAAATTGAAAGGACAAAACCTTTTATTACGTTGTATGGAGCACCAGGTACTATGCCAAATTTGACCTTTGGTGGCACTGCAAAACAATATGGAACTGTTTATAGTGGTACTTTGACTGTTGAATCAGAGTATTTTGTTGCTGCTAACATCATGATCTCGGTTTGTATACTATATCTATCTCAAAATTTCCTTCTATCAATATGTATAAGTTTAAATATCTATTATTGAGAAATAACGTTTTTTGATGATATAGAATTCTGCACCAAGACCTGATGGAAGAAAACCGGGTGAGCAAGTTGTTGCATTGAGAATTTCTGGTGAAAAAGCAGCGTTTTATAATTGCAAGCTGTTGGGATTCCAGGACACATTATGTGATGATAGGGTAAACATTTCTTCAAAGATTGCTTAATTCAAGGCACTGTGGATTTCATTTTTGGAAGTGGCAAGTCACTATATTTGGTAAGTACTTTCACTACAAAAAAATTGGTTATTAGCGACGGAAATTTCCCTCGCAAAATGACGAAATTCCGTCGCTAGTGACCGTTAGCGAGGGACAAGTTGCGTCGCTAAACTGCTCCTCGCTAATGGGATTAGCGAGGGAATCTGAGTCCGTCACTAATTAGCGACGGTACATTCTGTCGCTAATTCCCCCACTAATGGCAGCCACGTGGGAAAATTCAGACAGCCACGCGTCCACTATCCCTCGCTAATTCCCTCGCTAATGCCTAGCCACGCGTCCACTTTCCCTCGCTAATGCCTAGCCACGCGTCCACTTTCCCTTGCTAATTCCCTCGCTAATGCCTAGCCACGCGTCCACTTTCCCTTGCTAATTCCCTCGCTAATGCTTAGCCACGCGTCCAATTTCCCTCGCTAATTCCCTCGCTAAAGCCCATCTGATTGTATTTTTTTTTAATAATCTGCTTTTATACCTGTTTATTTTATTAATAAATAATAAAATCTAAACTATATAAAACAGTTAAATTTTGAAATGTTATAACAAAAACGTTAATCAACAACACTTCAATAAATAAAAATTACGAGAATGAAATTTTAATCCACAACACTTAATCTGAAATGTTATAACAAAAGCGTTAATCAACAACACTAAAAGCTGCCACCATCAGACTCCTCAGCTTGCTCCTCATCTTGCTCATCATCTTCCTCCTCATCTTCCTCCTCATCTTGCTGCTGATTTTGCTGCATGTTCTTAAAATACTTTAACATCATCGCCTACCTACGGCTCACCTTCTCAAAGTTTTGCTGCATCTTTTTCACCGCCTCAAAAGAGGTCCTGACCTCCTGTCGAGTATCGTGCAGCTCATGTCGAGTATCGTGCAGCTCCTGTCGAGTATCGTGCAGCTCCTGTCGAGTAGACTGCAGCTCCTACTCCATCTGCCTCACATGCTCTGTATCTGCAGGAGCAGAAGCTGGTCGACTGCGTCTTCTGCTGCTCCCGGCCCCAGACTGGCCCATACATGGAGCCAAGGGCCCCGTACCATACAGGCGACCCTTAGACCAACCAACTGTCTTCTCCCAATGTTGATTTTCCAGATCTATCATCTCAGGAGTAAGTTGGCTAAGTGCTTCAGGGTCCCAGCTCCCCTGAGTTAGCTGAGTCATGAACTCATTTACTTGCTCCTGTTTTGAATAACCACAAATTAGCGCTCCATTCTGACAAAGCAACATTATATATAATACAAATCAATTTGTATATTTACCTGAGTCATCTTGGAGCGCTCATCAACATACTCGCCAGTGCCTTTCCTCACATGGGTGGCTCTATGCAGCTCAGGAGCAGTGATAGGGCGTCCTGCCTTTTTACTCTGTAAAATGAAACACATTGTCAAAAATTGCTAACTAATAAAATAATGTAAATGATACACACAGATTTGTAAAATAATTTACCAATCTAGCAGCATGCTGAGCCTGGTTGATGGACCCGCCGCAGTGAAGCGAGCCACCCTTTTCTGAGTTTCTATTGTTTTTGGCGCTTGCAGCATTTTTCTTAAAAGTCTCAGTAGCCCAATGGCTCTTGAAGGCATTCCAAATATCATCACCCATGAAGTCAGGCTTTTTATCTTTACAGCGGAGCTTATAAAGCAAATTTGAAATTTGAGCGCCCATCCTTTTGAAAAAAAGTCTCCGCACATTGTCATCTTCTTCTATGTCCCAAGTTACCTTGGTCTGTATTAAGTAAAATGAAAATATCTATTAGTAATTATATTAAACGTTATTAAACATAAAATTTGGAGTAGGGTGACGCCGATGCTTGGATATATGGAGTAAAACCATCAGAGCACAAGCCAAGCCGAACATTCCGTGGGTCTGAGGCAAAATCTGAATGCACTTGATCAAAGTGCTTCCACGCTTCACCGTCGGATGGGTGGCGTAAAATGTCATCTGAGGTACGCCTATTGTCATAATGCCAAGTCATTTTCTGCGCAATTTCGGTCGATGCAAACATTCTCTGCAACCTTGGAACTATAGGCAAATAGAACATCGACTTTACAGGGATAGGTTTATAATTACGTTTTGCCCCTTTACGATCATGATACCTTGGCTTTCCACAGAATTTGCATTCAAGTAGCTCACCATCATTTTTACCAAATTCGTTGTTGTAAAACAACATGTGCCCTTTCTCACAACAATCAATCTTCTTAAATTTCAATCCCAGCTTCGAAACTAACTTCTTTGCTTCATAATAACTTTTTGGAAAATTATCCTTATTAGGTGTCGCTTCCAACATCATTTCAGTCACATAGTCTAAACCCACCTCAGAAATATTACTCATGGACTTGAGAGCTAAAAGTTTCACACACATAGATAATTTTGACTGTGGCGAGCCTCCAAACAACGGTTTGTTTGAATCTCTTAACAAATTATAAAATTTTGGTTTAAATACTTTTTACCCCCCTGCAAATATACCCATTATCCAGTTACCCCCCCGCAAAAAAAAACGTTTAAAACAAACCTTGCAAAATGTAAAGTTATCCAGTTACACCCCTGCCGTTAAATTTTCTGTTAAAAAATGTAAAATGTCACATATCCAGTTACCCCCTGCCACGTGTCACCTTATTATCTGGCCTCTATGACACGTGGCACTGACATGCCACGTCAGCTCCTATGTCACCACTGCCACGTGTCACTGACATGTGCCACGTCAGCAGCCAATGGATGGCTGCCACGTGGCACTAGTTATAACACTCAAAATTAAATATTTTTGTGGCCAAGGGGGGTGTTGAACTCGCAACCTCTTACTCACACACACACCTCCTAACCACTGAACCACATTAGTATTCGTTATAATTATCTCACCTACAAATATATATTACATCATTTGCTACTTAATTTAAAAAAAAAATCTCTCCCTCTCTATCTCGCACATCTCTCTCCTTCAACAGAACCCGGAAACTCATCTTCATCATCTCACGCGTTGCATCCAATTTCTCACCCAGAAACCCAAAAAAAAAAATCTCTCCCTCTCACGCGTTGCATCCAATTTCTTCATCATCTCTTCCCAGAAACTCATCTTCATCATCTCTCTTCGTCGCGCTCTCTCTCTCTCAATCGCGTTCTCTCTTCTCAGTCGCGTTCTCTCTCTCAGTCGCGTTCTCTCTCTCTCGCCCGTCTTCCCCTCAGATCCAGATCCCCTTTCTCTCTCCGTCGCGCTCTCTCTCTCCGTCGCGTTCTCTCTTCTCAGTCGCGTTCTCTCTCTTCTTAGTCGCGTTCTCTCTCTCTCAGTGAAGAACACTCTCGCATTCTGAATTTGAAGAGGAACTGATGATGACGAAAATGGTGTGTCATACCCTAATTTTGTCCGGCTAATTTAAAGTTTTTTAATCCAAAGTATTGTTTTTCCCGTTTACGCGTGTCATTCCCGATCATGTACAGGTTTCACTCTCGTGCATGCGTGTCGCTTGTCATCATGCGCACGTGTCATTCCTAATCATGTACGCATTTTTATTCTAGTCGCGGACGCGTGTTCACTTCTCGTCGTGTAGGAGTGCTCATTTTAGTGCTCGTTATTTTATTGTTATAGGTATTAGTTTAATAAGAAAATGTAATAAAAAAATCAGATTTGAATAATTGCTTTTTATTATTACTATAGTCAATTTTTTGTTTTAAAAATAAAGAAGTCAACTTTAGTCCATACAAGTAGACAAAAAAAAATTAAATACAAAATGGTACAAAAAATTAATTAAAAAGCAAAAACTAAATAAAAAGCAAGGCAGCACAAATTGCTGTCCTTGCTGAAAATCTTTTTGAGCATTATGCCAAAGCTCATTTCTTCATCCTCTTTATTGTCTTCTCATTCTTGGCAAACAATCCTGGCCTTGCAAACAGCAGTATCACCACCTCTGCTCCACTACTCTGCCTTCTCTGCAAAAGCATAACAACACATTTTTGTCTCATTGATTTGCATCCTCTATAAAAAACAGAAGCAGAAACAGTAAAAAGGGGGATTCACGCATACAGTGAGGAAAATAAGAAAAATAAGGAGGATACACACACAGAGACAGATATCACGCACAAATACACACACTGAGGGAGGAAAAAAAACGAAAAGGAAAAAACAGTGAAGGGGAGGGGAACGATTCTGATATAAATGCAAGATAGTAGAAAAGGAAAAAAGAGGCAGCAATGTGAAGACATAGAAAGTTTTCAGCCACACTCCAATAAGCTATTTTCTCCTCCATATCCATAAATCGATTCCCATCTCCACCCCTACACCAACAACAACACACTGTACAGCAACCATTTAAGAAAGAGAAAAACAGAGAATCTGAAAAAATCAAAAAAGAAGAGTAGGAACGGTGATGAGTACCTTAAAGCCATCACCACCAGTTTTACTACGACCACCGCTCACGGCAGTCCTCTGCGGATCCTACCACCGTGAGCACCGCACTGCCGCTGCCGCACCACTGCACGCTACCGTGAACCTATCACCACCGTACACTACCTCAGAATCACTAAAAACCCACAACCACAAAAAATCCGCCATGACAACCGCAGCCTCCGGCGAAACCTCCGGCGAGCATCACCGTCACGGTCTCACCATCACTACCACTCCTTCAGCCTGTGCTCTCCCCCCTCTCCTGTGAACAGTAACTTCCTCTCTCTCTCTCTCGTTGGATTTTCTCCTTTCTTCCCCTCTCTCTCCATGCCTCTCCTTTGTCTCTCTCTCTCTCATACACTCACTAAAATGTGTTGCGTCTGAGGGAGATATAGATTAGGGTTTCTCAAAACCAACATTTCCCTTTTATGCTGATGTGCTTGTTTTTTATTATTTTTATTTCAGCCCTTTTAAAAGCATTTAAAAAAATGAAAAAAGAATGTTGTATCTATTTTCGTTTTCGCGGTACCGTGACTATCCATCGTGGTAGTTGAATGTTCCCTATCCTTTAGTTTACTTTCATTTATTATTATTTTGCTGTTTTCATGTCTTATATTCCAAAATATAGATAGTTATAAGCATTATTACCTGCACCCTTTACTACTTATACAACCCCTATTTCAAACTCAGATTAGATACTCGCACACCAGGTAGCTCGCTATCGTTGTGGATCATATCATGAAGGGGATTTTAGCTCTGGTGACCTTTGTGAGGAAGTGAATAGAGCCAATTGAGAGATTGATCACATAAGTGACCCTAGACCATGTTAAAAATCCCAATTTAGACATGACCCACCTAGGACACAGGGGCATTATACTTACCCTCTCTATTAATCTGGTTAGCGTTTCTCCAAAAATAAAATCACTCAAAAAAAAAACATTTTCATGCTTCCTTCATTTGCATGCACATGAGACGACATCACTCCTTCCATTCATCATACAAAAATCATCATGCATTCATAACAAAGTAAGATCATTCTTTTCACACGCATCTCATTATCATTGCACCGTCATGCATCTCATCATCCTAGAAATATCATTTCCGTCATTTGTCCATCTTGCATACTACATAAAAATTATGTTCATTACTCTTTTCCACGCATTAAAAAAATCGCTGCGAGTGTCATGCATTTTGTTTCCTCGCACGCAAAAAAAACACAATTTTTACCCATATAAAATTAGCATATCATTTGATAAAAAAAAACATTAGCATCGTATCTAACATGCATCGACATTCATTCATAATCATTCAAAATCATGATCACACAGTGTAGGTATCACATCATTTGTAAAGTTTTGAATTACATTTCCAAAATAACATTCATACATTATTTCCCTCATGTTGTCATCCTAGTCTAAATGCATCAATTCCATATTTTTGTACCATTTTCCAAATAAAATAAAAAGGTATTTCATCATTCATCATCCCATAAATAAAAAATGAGAGTTTGCATACATGTTGCACTACCTCTTAAAAAAAATAAAAATAATTGCATCAAACATTTACTTCTTCATGCACACATGCATTTTCAAATCCGCCATCACGGGTGTTATATTTTGCTAGAAAATAAAAAATCACCATAGAACGAATCGCTCGTTTCCATATGCATCTCGTTCTCATGGTACTAACATGCACATCATCATTCAAAAAAAACCAAAGACGTTACATATTTTTCCAACTTGCATCATCTTGCATACTCATATAGGAAAAAATATACTCGAAAAGTAAAAAATGAAAACAAAAGCTCTTCATTCCTAACCACCTCGAGTGCATTAGTCATCTAGCATGCATCATTTCCAAAATAAAAGAAAAATAATAAAATGACGCCACTTTTTTGCATTATTCATCATCATATTGCATTACCTCCGAAAAATCATTTTGGATAGTCAATCTTTTCAAGTGCTCATTCATTCACCTTCCTCGCATCTGCATCATGCAACGTTATTCGTTCATTCATACATTGCATTTTTTTTTCATGAAAAATAAAAATAAAAAAACATGATCACAATTAAAAAAAAATTGATAAATAACTGAATATCTCCTTTAGCATGCATTCTCATTCATTCATAATCATTCACAAAAATCATCATTAAATAATATAGGCATTTCATCATTTGCAATATCATGATAGCATTCACGCACATTTTCACTCATAAAAAAAACTATTGTTTCATTAAACCATCCCTACGCCAGTTCATCCACACATCATTTATACACTGTTTCAACATGCATCATTTCAAAAATTATGTCATCATTACCTCCAAAAATTATTTAGAATAACTGACATTTCCGAGTGATCACTCATGCACATATTTCATGCATTTTCATCTGCATTTTCATCATTTATCACCATGTGTTCCTTTATGCATTAGGACACAAGGGGACGTTTAACTTGATTATTATTGTCGCGTGAGCATACTTAGTCTTTCAACTAGAAAATAAAAAAATCATCATGCATTCATAATAGAATACAGTCATTATTTTCATCCCATTATCAGGGTACCATTATGCATCTCATCATCTAGAAAATAACAAAATATCATATTTTTTATTTGTCTAAATTACTTCATCTTGCATAGCCATACGCCAAAAATGGGAAAATAATATCACGTTGATATTGCAATAAAATTTACTCCTCTTCATGCATCATAAATAAAAAATAAAAAATAAAAGTTATTTATCTCAAACCACCTCAAACGCATCAGTCATCCATGCATGAATCATTTTCTAAATAAAAAAACAAAAAGTCATTCATCATCCAAATACATTTTAGTTAGCAATAAACGACGATTTGCATCATCTGCCATATTGTCTCCAAAAAGTAAAAAAAAATCATTTAGAATAGCTGGTCTTTCCGGGAGATCATTCCCTTCACGCATTTCACGCATTTGCTTTTTCAACACACATATTCATCATCACGTGCGTCACATTTTTCTAGAAAAGAGTAGAAAACAATCATGAGCACAATTTCAAAAATTGTCAATATCTCTTTTTTCATGTATTTCCATTCATTCATAAGCCATTCATTCACGCAATTTAGGCATCTACATTTCCATCATGCATATACATTATCATGTGTTCATCCATACAAAAAACATGAGCATTACCTTTTTCAAAAAATTTATGAGAGATGAGGCGAAGTCGATTATGTCTTCTTTGGAAAAGTTTAGCTTAGCTACAAACTCAAGGTGTTTTCAGACGCTCAATTTTCAAAAAAAAAGAAGTTATTCACTGTTTGCAGCTCTTTTCTTCATCAAAATAACGGATCTCATCAGTCCCATGATAAATGATCCAAATGGTCCATTTTTGTTAACTAATGTGTTATAAAAATTTCTCCTATCATGTCGCTGACTATGTTAACTCTCTGTGAATCATTCGTATAGTGAACTTGTATGCAATGTGCATTTACTCTTGTTTGAGTCGGTTAGTGTCCACATCTTTGCATCTTATCATCATCTCTTGTACATGTCCAGTCCCACCCCGACCGCCCAATACATATCTCCCACACAAGTACTTATTTGACTATTTGGTTTGTTCCCAATGATGAAATTTCATGAGCTAACACTTTAGGCCCCATGCAGGGGCAAATTTGTGATCACTAGATATCTTGCCAACATTGTATTCCTTTGGTGCAAGTCCTTTACAAAAAATAAATTAAAAAGCATGTTAGGTTGAAAACTTGCAAGAGCAGCTTAAGCAAAAGTAGGGCATACAAAAAGAAATAAAGAAAGAGAGCAGATATATAAAAATAAATAAGTTTCTGTCCTCGACTTAATTTTTGAGAAAATAAGCAATCATGATTCTAAATGAAGTATGGTCATCTTCCCATATCGTAAAAAAAAAGAAGAGCAGAAAAATTTACCCTTTGCTAAAAAATCCAAAAATCTTCCAGTCACCCTAGACAATGATCATTTCCACATAAAAAATGGTGTATCACTTTTATCAGCTCACTCTACTCAAAAAAAGGAAAAATGATCACAAAAAAAGAAAGTGAAATTCAAAAAATTGAAAAAGAAATCCTCAGAAAAAAGCAAAAGCAGTAGAAATTGTGAGCTGATACATAATATCATCAAACACATAAGATATCCTTGTCTGAATAAACCCACAAACACCTCCTTAGGCCAAATTCCTTTTTTTCCACAAAACCCAAATCATTGGCTTCCAACACCTCTCTGAGCCCACTTGAGCCTATACTCCACAAGCCCATAACCATTGACCACATTACCCATAACCTTTGACCATATTACAAACCCTCCTTTCATAAACCACTAGCCACGCTATAACCCGGATCAACGGCTGATTGCTTTGGTTTTTTTTCAAAGATTTAATTTTAGGACAAGCAAGTTTATTTATTTACAATATATTTGCTGAAAAAAAATCAAAAAAGAAAGAAAAAAAACCAAAGGGGCTTGCACTCCAATATTCATTCAAATTGCACTGATATCAAGATAAGGTTTAGTGATCACCAAGTGAAATTTTCATCGTATCAAAAGTTCGGGATTAGCATAGTCTGTGGGAGTCACCTTCAAAGGGCCAAAAGTTTAGACTGGGACAATCACCTAAAATATCAAAGTGGGGCATACCTTTCACCTTTCATGCTTCTCGAACTTGGGGGAAATGTCCGACATCCATCCCATACATATACCACATCCAATCCATACCACCAATTCCAAAAACCCAACCCAAACTCAGTCACCTTTCACAACCCCACTAGAAGCAATCATTTGAAATACCATTCCAAAGTGGGGCAGTCCCGTCACCATTCACTCCACCTAAAATCGGGGAAATTCGCCCATCTCATCCCCTCGTCATATTCACATCCATGAGACCACGCCGAGACATCTTCTCAACCCATTATCCTAAATACAGCCCTTCACAATGTTACTCCAGCCGGGGCAGCCTTGCTCTCGTCAAGACTGGGGCAGCACCAAACGTCATGGGTTGAAACAGAATCTCTTGCTTGCCACCCTTCATTCCAAAGTCATGGCATTCTCAATTCACTATCTCCCCTACACCCCTTGTTTTGTCATCACTAGACAGGGGCAAACCATTCAATAATCTTCACTGGTAGGCTAAATCGGGGCAGTTCCGCACCTCTTGAATTGGGAAAACCTACCTTTCAGGGTTTTGGCAAAAACCTACCATTCATCCCCTCACGTGTCAAATCTGTCCATACCCCAAACCCCGAGTCAACTGACTCATTCATCCGTATTTGCACTACTATGCATCTTTACTAAACAATGCTTCAAAGAGAGAGAACACAAGTTAATAATGTGACGCTGAACACTCACTATGTTAACTTTGTGGACCTAAAGTTCAATCAATCATGGGCAGGGAAGAACAAATGTGAACGAGTCTGTAAATACAGTCAAGTACGGTTGCACATTAGTGACTGTACTTGCAAAATCCAATTTTTTTTCAAGGAACGATTATTGCAAAATATTCACTTCTGTGCCTCTTGCATCAAAAGCCTCATCTCTCATCATTACAAAAATATTTCTGCATCATCAATAAAATCATAGCATAAATCATCTCGCCATACAACCATGCATCCAATAAGTGATGATTCCAAAGCATCCACTTCTCAATTTCTCGCATAAAAAAAAATCTTTTTCCCATCTCAAAAACCGCAAAAATGCATCATCAATAAATCATACCATACAATTCATTCCACCATGCAATCATGCATCCACCATAGCATTTGCATCAAACTATTACATTTGCATCATATTCACATTCGCATTGCATGCATCGAGAAAAGAAGCAAAGTAAATAATAAAAAGCAAAAAGAAAAATCCATCCATTACATTCATCATCACACCAAAATTAATCACTACAGCCACATTCACATCTCATACACTGTTTGTCAACTTTATCATCCCATCAGGTTCAACACCCATGGCGTACCTATTTCATTCATCACCCCACCAAAGACCAATCATTGCACGTTCGTCACATGCATAACATTGTTTGCTTCGATAGATGTGTCAAGTGCCTGTCTCATCGTTGCCAAAAATGTTTTTTTACATTACTAATCATATCATTGTGCCATGCATTCGTGTGTTTTCCTTTATTCACCATGACATTTGCATCGAAGCATTACATTTGCATCACATTCGCACTTTGCATTTCATACACTCATTATAATAAGGAAAAAAGGCAAAAAAGGCAAACAGAGAAAAATCGCTCATTCCATTACATTCATCATTCCACCAGAATTAATTAGCACAATCATATTCATATCCTATCTGCATTCACATACGTTGTTTGTAGACCTCCATGTTCCATCAACTTCAACTCACATCATCTACCACATTTCATTCATCCCATCGGACAGTTACCATTTCACATACATATATTGCACGCATACATCATTCGTTGCATTTACAGACATGCCGAATATAGATAGCTTTCCCCTTCTCAGGTAAATGCATTCATTAGGTATGTTCTGGGCAAGTACGCCATGTGTCAAGCCCAATATTTTGTTCCCTCAAAGTCAGTGCTCCAAGCGCTGGTCTCATATCACGATTCAGAGTCTCAGTACTTTTGCAGACCCCTAGTGGTCCTTCAGAGCCCAAGCGCTCCTTCAGACCATCAATGGTCCTTCAATCCAGATCGCACGTCGCGTCATCGAGCCACCGACGAATCATCCGACCCCAGGTCCTTCAGACTAGCTGTGTCCGCCTAAAAAACACAGTGCACGTCCTTCGAGGTGCGCAAATCAGGTCAACGACCTGACCTTGCCCCCATGGCCGCTCGAAAAAGGCCACCCCCAAGCAAACCGTTTTACTAGTACCATTGCTAGTTTGCGCTCCATCAGACCCATTGGTCCATCAGGCTTAGGCATGCCCTTCAGACCTCATCGGTCCTTCAGTTTAACTCCAATCAATGCGCCTAGCATCGACTGCGAATTAGACCATCAGAGCCCAGTGCTCCTTCAGATCCCCGGTGATCCTTATTTACTTTTATTCTATGTCAACCAATTATCCTTCAATAATTTCTAAAAAAAAATAATCTTGACAAAATTAGTGTCTTTTTATCTTCATTTCTATTTTACTCGAGAAATTTGGAAACCCTTCATATTTCCTAGTAAAATATAAATAAAGAGGGGCAGCTGTCATACCCTAATTTTGTCCGGCTAATTTAAAGTTTTTTAATCCAAAGTATTGTTTTTCCCGTTTACGCGTGTCATTCCCGATCATGTACAGGTTTCACTCTCGTGCATGCGTGTCGCTTGTCATCATGCGCACGTGTCATTCCTAATCATGTACGCATTTTTATTCTAGTCGCGGACGGGTGTTCACTTCTCGTCGTGTAGGAGTGCTCATTTTAGTGCTCGTTATTTTATTGTTATAGGTATTAGTTTAATAAGAAAATGTAATAAAAAAATCAGATTTGAATAATTGCTTTTTATTATTACTATAGTCAATTTTTTGTTTTAAAAATAAAGAAGTCAACTTTAGTCCATACAAGTAGACAAAAAAAAATTAAATACAAAATGGTACAAAAAATTAATTAAAAAGCAAAAACTAAATAAAAAGCAAGGCAGCACAAATTGCTGTCCTTGCTGAAAATCTTTTTGAGCATTATGCCAAAGCTCATTTCTTCATCCTCTTTATTGTCTTCTCATTCTTGGCAAACAATCCTGGCCTTGCAAACAGCAGTATCACCACCTCTGCTCCACTACTCTGCCTTCTCTGCAAAAGCATAACAACACATTTTTGTCTCATTGATTTGCATCCTCTATAAAAAACAGAAGCAGAAACAGTAAAAAGGGGGATTCACGCATACAGTGAGGAAAATAAGAAAAATAAGGAGGATACACACACAGAGACAGATATCACGCACAAATACACACACTGAGGGAGGAAAAAACGAAAAGGAAAAAACAGTGAAGGGGAGGGGAACGATTCTGATATAAATGCAAGATAGTAGAAAAGGAAAAAAGAGGCAGCAATGTGAAGACATAGAAAGTTTTCAGCCACACTCCAATAAGCTATTTTCTCCTCCATATCCATAAATCGATTCCCATCTCCACCCCTACACCAACAACAACACACTGTACAGCAACCATTTAAGAAAGAGAAAAACAGAGAATCTGAAAAAATCAAAAAAGAAGAGTAGGAACGGTGATGAGTACCTTAAAGCCATCACCACCAGTTTTACTACGACCACCGCTCACGGCAGTCCTCCGCGGATCCTACCACCGTGAGCACCGCACTGCCGCTGCCGCACCACTGCACGCTACCGTGAACCTATCACCACCGTACACTACCTCAGAATCACTAAAAACCCACAACCACAAAAAATCCGCCATGACAACCGCAGCCTCTGGCGAAACCTCCGGCGAGCATCACCGTCACGGTCTCACCATCACTACCACTCCTTCAGCCTGTGCTCTCCCCCCTCTCCTGTGAACAGTAACTTCCTCTCTCTCTCTCTCTCGTTGGATTTTCTCCTTTCTTCCCCTCTCTCTCTCCATGCCTCTCCTTTGTTTCTCTCTCTCATACACTCACTAAAATGTGTTGCGGCTGAGGGAGATATAGATCAGGGTTTCTCAAAACCAACATTTCCCTTTTATGCTGATGTGCTTGTTTTTTATTATTTTTATTTCAGCCCTTTTAAAAGCATTTAAAAAAATGAAAAAAGAATGTTGTATCTATTTTCGTTTTCGCGGTACCGTGACTATCCATCGTGGTAGTTGAATGTTCCCGATCCTTTAGTTTACTTTCATTTATTATTATTTTGCTGTTTTCATGTCTTATATTCCAAAATATAGATAGTTATAAGCATTATTACCTGCACCCTTTACTACTTATACAACCCCTATTTCAAACTCAGATTAGATACTCGCACCCCTTCGTTTTTGAGTTACAGCACCCTCTGTTTTCTTAAAACACCATATCAATGTTTACACCCTTTTTTTTTCTAATAATGCAAACCCCTTTGATAATAAGATCATAGTTGTAGTCGCAACCCTGTTTTTAATAATACAACACCCCCACATCAGTTTCTTTTCCTTTTCCTTTTTTAAAAAAATAAATAAATAGAAATAAGTTGTTACTAATGGTCATTCTGAGTTTAACTTGTTTGATCGTTAATAACAACTATAGTTTTCAAACGGGTTATCAGGGGTGACCACTCTGAGTTTACTTGTTTGGTCATTAAGAACACCTATCCAAATTTCAAAAACACTTAACAATAAAAAGTATCCACACACAAATATTTTCTACCCAAGAACTACGTGTGATTTGATTCTCTACCAGGAGATACGTAGGAGCAGAGGGCGGCCGACCTCTGTCAATTGCACTAATAAAAAACCCTTTTTTCTTTCTTTAAATTCATTTCTCTCATTTTTCTCAAAAAGTATAAAAATAACTAACTGTTTATCGAGTCTTTTTTTATTATTATTATTAGGGTAAAAACATTATTTTTGAATTAGTAAATGTTTACACATTTAGTTAAAAGGTAACTTTCCTTAGGAAGGATGTCGTAGGGTGCTAACACCTTCCCTACGCATAAACGACTCCCGAGCCTAAACCTGGTCCGCGAACCCCCCTTATCCACACAATAGGGATTTTCCAATGTTTCCCCTTAAACTAAACTTTGGTGGCGGCTTCATTTCAAGAACTTCGAAGAATCTCTCCTCCGGATTTTTCGGTCGCTACATGGTGGAAGAAGAACACTCTCTCTCAGTGAAGATGGCTGTTGCGTTTTCCAGATTTGATGCGTAAATCATACCCAGATTTGATGCGTAAATCATACCCAATTCGGTGCGATTTTGCTGGATAATGGGGATTTTGTGTGATGTGTTTTTGTTTATGTCATGATTTGGGGTTGCAGGAAGAGAAATATGGTGGATATTTGGTGGATAATGGAGATTTATGTGATGATTTAGGGTTGCAGGAAGAGAAATATGCGTAAATCATACCCAATTCTGCGTTTTCCATATTTTGTTCGTTTGATGATGATGATGATGATGAACTGCGTTTGATGATGATGATTTTCCAGATTTGAAGAAGGGGGGTTTCTGCGTTTGATGATGATGCGTTTCTGCGTTTGATTTTTTTTTTTTAATTTAAGTATCAATGATGTAATATATATTTGTAGGTGAGATAATTATAACAAATACTAATGTGGTTCAATGGTTAGGAGGTGTGTGTGTGTGAGTAAGAGGTTGTGAGTTCAACACCTCCCTTGGCCACAAAAATATTTAATTTTGAGTGTTATAACTAGTGCCACGTGGCAGCCATCCATTGGCTGCTGACGTGGCACATGTCAGTGACACGTGGCAGTGGTGACATAGGAGCTGACGTGGCATGTCAGTGCCACGTGTCATAGAGGCCAAATAATAAGGTGACACGTGGCAGGGGGGTAACTGGATATGTGACATTTTACATTTTTTAACAGAAAATTTAACGGCAGGGGTGTTACTGGATAACTTTACATTTTGCAAGGTTTGTTTTAAACGTTTTTTTTTTGCGGGGGGGTAACTGGATAATGGGTATATTTGCAGGGGGGTAAAATATATTTAAACCTAAAATTGTTGTGCTTCTTCATTTGGAAGTTCATCATGATCGTCATATTGAGGCTCATCAAATGGCACATTCACCCTGAGACCATCACAAATCATGTTTTCCATCGACTCAAAAATTTCATTACGTGGAACACCAACACCAAAACTGCTTGAAACCCCTACCTCAAAATTTTGACGTCGTTGTTCTTCATGGTCCACCCAAATCCAATAATTAGGCCTAAACCCCCATTGATACAAGTGCTCCCTGATTTCATTATCGGTCCTAATAGGTACACCGTCGCATTTTAAGCATGGACATCTAACCCCCTTTTCCCGTTTAGCCAATTCATGTCGCCACGCTACCACAAGAAACTGTTCAACCCCAATTACAAAAGATTCCTTCAAACCCGCTCTTCTCGGATATAACCGATCATACACCCATTCACGATTAAATTCATACAAATTCATCTACACACATTTAAAAAAACATGTTAACATTCCCAAGTATGGGGGCATCGATATGATCTCAGTGGAGATGATTCCGAGCCGAGTATGAGGGTCAAGGACAGCACAAAACCCTTTTCCATCCAAGTAGTGAAGGAAGTTATTTCGTATAACTCCCAACCTTACTGTTGTTAGAATCTCCTCGCAATTATCTCAATGGAGATGATTTCGAGCAAAATATGGGGGTGAGGGACGGCATCACCTCACCCTTTTCCATCAACAACACACCGTCATCTAACCTAGGGTTCATGAAAACAACAATTAATTTATTTTGGAAACTAACCGTTATGAGATTGAGGTCCGGTGCGGTACGTGGTTCGGTGATGGTGCGCACTCCGGTGCGGTTGTGAGACTTCAAACACCAACAATTTCAATCCTAAACAATTTCAACTTTAATTTCAATAACTAACTTCAATTTCAACTATTAATTTCAACAAAAACTTCAATATCAACTTCAATTTCAACTATTAATTTCAATTTCAAGCAAAAAACATAAATCGATTCACTATTAATTTCAGTTTTAATAAAACAACTTCTTCAATTTCAACAAACAATTTTTATCCTACACAATTTCTATAAATCCTAAACTTAATCCTAAAACCTAAAACACAATTTCAATTTCTACCCAATTTCAATTTCTGTTCCGGAGTGGGCTCGAAGCCCAATTTCACCCAACAGGCCCAGCGCGGCCCAATACATGGCTTGCTCCGCAAGACGCGGCCGGCTCCGAAGTAAGCGCAACGGCTAGAACGCCTGCGCAGCCAATAGTATATATACCACACTAGCATGTGGCTTCAGGTACGTTTTACTCACCTTGTGACCCTGCCCGTTGAAGCACCTCTGACTTGAGCGTTGGAGTGCCTTTGCAGGTACCACCCGCGTGCGGCCCAGAACTCGGTCCTTCATCCCAACGACCGAGCAACATCACCAGACAGCAGCAACTCATCGTATTGATCAGGTACGATCAATTGGCGACCACAGTGGGAGACCCGAGTGCTATTCCACATCAAACCATGCCGCCACGTCAGAAACGCGCTTCTTCCAGGCTCAACCCCTCTGGACATGACCGACCTCAACAGACCCCAGAGGGCGTACCTTTGTCAGTTCATGAATCACAAGGCGAGCCTCGCCAAGAACCCTCAGTGCAAGGTGGCCGCGGGCCAGTCATGCAACCGGTCCAGCGACTACCGGCCGAGCTGGCCGAAGCTGGAATCGCAGAAACATTGCCAGAGCATGTGACCCAAGCTATCTTGCAAATTCTGGAGAGAAAGAATCAAGTGATTGCTGATCGAGATGAGCTGATCGATCGCTATGAGAGAGGGTCGATCTCGATTCGCCCGCGTGCGGATAACGGTCGTCAAGGTCAACCATCTCGGCCACGTCGTTCACCGCCCCCAAGAGAAGTTCCTCCTCGTCAAAGCGTATCCCAACGCAATCCTTCAAGAAGGGTGATCGTCCATAGGTCGCCCCCTCATCGAGGAAGACGCCACCGTCGTTCCCCCGTGGAAGATTACGACTATGCTGACTCGAGCTACCGACCAGAGTCAGGGAGGTCGCCAACAAGATACTCGTCCAATGAGTCCTCAGGATCCCGCCGATCAAGAAGCAGGTCGTGGGACTCGTATGAGGAGTTTAATGACTACCGCAACGGGGAGATTAGAGATGTCTCCCGAGCCATCGGCCGATCAAGAAGAAACTATTCAGAGCGGCCTAGAGGACAGTCGTCGTCGCATGCTCCACAATACCCTGGACCCCCTCCAATTGCCGACGGATTCCTTGGTCAGCCGGTCGGCCTTTACGGTCTGCCCATCGACCAAACTTATGCCGCCATGCAGCCCTATGGGCAGAATTACATCCCGACCAGACAAGGGCCCTTCACCATCGAAATCAGACGTTATCGCATTCCAAGGGATCTGAGGAAGCCCCCGAACCTCAACAAGTTTAACGGCCGCGAGGATCCCTATAAACACCTCATGTACTTCAACAACTACTGTAGCTATTGAGAGCTAGGTCGGGCGATGAAGTGCAGACTTTTCCCTCAGTCGCTCGAAGGCCGGGCGTTAGAATGGTGGGAATCCCTACGTCCCAACACCATCTCTTCTTGGGAAGGTCTTGTGGAAATGTTCTTGGCCAATTATACAGCCAACCGTTGTCAGTACCGTTATGAAGAGCACTTGGACTCGGTCGTCCAAGGAGAGAACGAACCATTGAGGGAGTTCGTCGATCGGTTCATGTCAGAGGCTGACACAGTCCGCAACCTATCAGACACGGACAAACTGAAGTATCTCAAACGTGGAATAAGAAAGAACCGCAGATTTGCTGAAGAATTCTCATTGAACCGCTACTAGGACCTCGGCCTGTTCCTTAGAAGGGCCAACGACCATATGGGCTATGAAGAGCAATTGGCCTCTGTCAAGGGCGCCCGCACGCGTCCCAAAGAAGAGAATAACAGGCCGGCCAAGGGGCAAGAAAACTATCGTGACAGTAAGCCCGAGTACCGGCCTAAGAAGTACGAACATCGTACAAAGTTGAACACTCCGATCGCGCAGATCTTCACGGAGTCCCAAAACAACGAGTTCACTGGTGTTAGGCGACCTGATCCTCTAGTGTTGAAGAAAGGAGGTCGGCCTACCAAGAAATACTGTAGATACCACAAAAGCAAAGGGCATGATACCAATGATTGTATGGCCCTAAAAGATGACATCGAAGATCTCATTCAGAAAGGCAAGTTGAGGCAATATGTCAGAGATGAAGGTAACGATCGCCCTGAAGAAAGAGCCGTTGGCCAACCCGCCAATGACAGAGGCAAAGCGATCGTCAACTCGACGGTCGAGCGACCGCGTGATAATTCTGAGGATGATCGCGACCCCAGACAGTCGAAGGGCCGCAATGTAGCCTTGGTCATCCATGGAGGTAACCCGTTGGATATCAGAGAGTCCAACAAGGCAATGAAGAGGAAGTGGTATGAACTTATGATGGTCGGCTCAACTTCAACCCCACGGCCGGCCTCGAATAGGCCGCCAATTTCTTTTGGGGACGAAGACTTGCTCGATAGCAAAATCAATAATTACGTCCCTTTGGTGGTATCGGCCGTAATGGCCAACACTGAAGTCAGAAGAATACTGATCGACCAAGGGAGCTCGGCCGACATCATGTTTGAGGAACTGATTGACAAGTTAAACGTGGACAGGAGCGAAATTATTCCGCAAGTTGTACCAACCCCATTGACTGGGTTCAATGGGGCGACCACCTACCCCCTGGGGACGATAGAATTGCTTGTTACTTTTGGAGATGATACGAACGGCAACACGTTGTACAGGACGGTCAGGACGGCGTTCTTAGTTCTGCCAATCAAATGGTGTTACCACTGCATCATCGGCCGGCCAACACTGGGAAAATTGGAGGCCGTGGCCTCAACTGTGCATTTAAAGATGAAGTTCTACAATAAAAGCGATCAGGTTGTGACAGTAATAGCCGACATGGAAGCGGCCAGGGGGAGCCATTTCCTCTCTCAAGAGATTTGTGAATGGAGGTGGTAAGTGCTAAACCGCAGGATCTCGGAGAGGGGCATCAGGTCAATGTGGCCGACCTGGATGCTCGTTACGACCCAAATAGCGACCCTGAGGACGGCGACGATGATTTATCCTGCGAGCTAAAGAATAAACTGAAGAGGCCCGAGCCCCACGGGGAATTGGTCGATGTTCAGTTATCGGACGACCCAACTAAGACAGTTAAGTTGGGGAGCGACCTACCTGAACAACACAAGCAAGATCTCATCACCTGCCTTAGGGATTACGCAGACCTTTTCGCATGGCGGGCATCAGACATGCCCGGGATCACAATAGAAATTGCTTGCCACCAACTGTCCGTTGATGAGACAGCCAGACCGGTCGCACAAAAGAGACGCACTCAGAGCGAAGAGAAAGCATTGGCGGCCGCACAGGAAGTTGACGACCTCGTCAAGGCCAATTTCATTGAAGAGATTAAGTATACGACTTTGCTTTCCAACGTCGTGTTAGTGAAGAAGAAAAATGGTAAGTGGCGCATGTGCGTCGACTATACCGACTTGAATAAGGCATGCCCAAAGGATACCTTCCCCCTGCCAAACATTGACAAACTGGTCGACGGGGCTGCGGGCTACAAACTCCTATCTTTTTTAGACGCTTATTCAGGTTACAACCAAATAACTATGTACCCACCCGATCGGCATAAGACCGTGTCCATGACCGATCGTGGAAATTTTCAGTACAAGGTAATGCCCCTTGGTCTGAAGAACGCCGGCGCGACCTATCAAAGAATGATGAACAAGGTCTTCAGGCGGCAGATCGGTCGGGTATCAGAGGTCTACTTGGATGATATGATCATCAAAAGCAAGACCGACCTAGACCACATTGACGACCTAAGGGAAATTTTTGAGGAAGCAAGGAAGAATTCCTTGAGGTTGAATCCAGAGAAGTGCACCTTCAGAGTAAGGGCGGGCAAGTTCCTGGGTTTCCACTTAACAGAGCGAGGGATCGAAGCAAACCCTGACAAGTGTAGGGCGGTCGCCGACATGAGGCCACCCACTACGAAGAAAGAAATTCAGCAATTGAATGGCATGGTCGCTGCCCTGTCACGATTTATACCCAAATCAGCGTGCAAATCGCTTCCACTGTTCAAGCTATTGAAGAAGGAGGTCGAGTTTGAATGGACCGACCAATGCCAGTGAGCATTGGACGAGCTGAAGGCGGCACTCACCAACCCGCCCATCATGACCAAGCCGCAACTAGGGGAGACGCTTTACTTATACTTGGCCATAACGGACGAAGCCATGAGCGCTGTTCTCGTAAGAGAAAGCGACCTAAAGCAAAACCCGGTCTATTTCATCAGTAAGGTATTTCAAGGCCCAGAGATCAGATACCAGAAGATCGAGAAGCTAGCCTTAGCGTTACTTGTGGCCACTCGTAGATTGCGCCCTTATTTCGTGGCCCATCAGGTCGTGGTGAGGACCGACCAGCCTATTAGGCAAATCCTTCACCGACCTGACCTAGCAGGGCGAATGATCAAGTGGGCTGTGGAACTCAGTGAGTTTGGGATCAAGTTCGAGGCTAGATCGGCCGCTAAGGCCCAAGTGTTGGCAGACTTCATCGCTGAGATGACTCCAATACCAGACGGTCAGGCCATCACGACCTGGACTTTGCACGTAGATGGATCCTCCAACATCAAAGGAAGTGGGGCCGATTTGATACTTGAGAACTCAGAAGGACTTACCGTTGAAGTGTCATTGACTTTCGCGTTTCACACTTCAAACAACCAGGCCGAGTATGAAGCGTGTATTGCCGGGCTGCAGCTAGTCAAAGAGTTCAACGTCGACCGTGTTGAACTTCACTCTGACTCTCTACTGGTAGTATCTCAAATTCAAGACCTATACGACGCAAAGGACGACGTCTTGAAGAATTATTTGGCCAAGGTAAGGGATCTGCTCAAGCAATTCGACTGAGCAAAAGTTAAGCACCTCCCCAGGACAGAGAACGTTCGGGCTGACATCCTATCAAAGTTAGCCAGTACAAAGACTCCTGGGAACCACAGAAGCCTTATCCAAGAAACGTTAACGCGGCCGAGCGTATCGACCAAGCCTGCCCAACCGTTAGCCATTCTAGCGGTCGACTTGGACAAAGACTGGATCACTCCTATCTTGCAATATATTCTCAATGGAGTAGAACCTTGCGACTAGAAGGCAGCAAAGCTTCTGAGGCTGCGGGCGACCAAGTACTCAGTGATCGAAGGAAGACTGTATAGAAGGGGCTTTTCATCCCCATTGCTGAGATGCCTTACGTCGATCGAAGCCGACCATGTACTGAGGGATATACATGAAGGCGATTGTGGTAGCCATCAAGGTGGTCGGTCGATTGCTAACAAGGCGCTCAGGGCCGGATACTATTGGCCGACCATGGATGAGGATGCTAAGATACTTGTTCAGAAGTGCAAGAAATGCCAAATTCATGCCGACGTACATATAGCGCACTCATCAGAACTACACAGCCTAACCCCACCATGGCTGTTCGCTTGGTGGGGCATGGACCTGCTCGGCCCCTTTCCACCTGCACCAGGTCAGTTGAAATTCCTGATCGTTGCGATCGACTATTTCACTAAGTGGATAGAAGCAGAGCCACTTGCAACCATTACCTCAGCGAAGGTATCTAAGTTTTTTGGGAGAAACGTGCTCGCCCGCTTTGGAGTGCCCCAACAACTGGTGACTGATAATGGAACTCAGTTCGCAGACAGAAAGTTCAGAGAAATGCTGGCCGGCCTAGGTGTGAAACAGCGTTTCACCTCGGTCGAGCACCCACAAACCAATGGCTAGGCAAAAGCGGCCAACAGGGTAGTACTACGCGGACTGAAAAGAAGAAGGTTGGATGAAGCCAAGGGCAATTGGGCGGAAGAACTACAGTCGGTCCTCTGGGCCTACAGAACGACTCCCCACTCATCGAGCGGGGAGTCACCATTTAGACTTGTCTACGGAACTGACGCTGTCATCCCGATTGAGATGGGAGAGCTAAGTTGGAGGACGACAAACCCACCAACCCCAGCCGCAAATGAGCGAGCAACAAGAGAAGAGCTCGACCTGGTTGATGAGCTGCGAACCAAGGCGTCACTTAGGGAGCAACCCATCAAGCAGAAGGTCGCTGCCAGGTATAACGCCCGCGTCCAGAAGAGGGAGTTCTCCATTGGACAGCTCGTCCTTAGGAGGGCCGACGTGGGGAGTAAGAACGCTCGCCAAGGAAATCTCGCCCCTAATTGGGAAGGACCATACCGTGTTATCAGCAAGACTGGAAAGGGAGCTTACGAGCTAGAAACCATGGAAGGGGCGACCATCCCCAGAACATGGAATGCTGACAAGTTGAGAAAGTATTATGTTTAAGTTGTAAACACTAATTGATCAATAAAGAACAGGCGGTCGCTCTTTTTCCCCACAGGGGTTTTTTACCGAGGACCGACCTTAAAATTTGACTTGTGTACTTTATTTCCTGCAAATTGTATGCACGGTCGCTAACCATGCGAGTAGCAGTCGAGCGACCAGTAGAGTGCCATCGAATGGTCCAAACGAGAGCCGCCGAGCGGCCTAAAAGAGTGCCATCAAATGGCCCAAACGAGAGCCGCCGAGCGGCCTAAAAGAGTGCCATCAAATGGCCCAAACGAGAGCCGCCGAGCGGCCTAAAAGAGTGCCATCGAATGGCCCAAACGAGAGCCGCTGAGCGGCCTAAAAGAGTGCCATCAAATGGCCCAAACGAGAGCCGCCGAGCGGCCTAAAAGAGTCCCATCGAATGGCCCAAACGAGAGCCGTCGAGCGGCCTAAAAGAGTGCCATCGAATGGCCCAAACGAGAGATGACAAGCGGCCTATACGAAAGGCCATCGATTGGCCCAAGTGTAGATAAACAAGCGACCCACATCAAAAACAATCTGCCACAACGAAGGACCATCGATTGGTCCATAAAAAATTGTGTCGGGCGTGACCGACCATAGCAAAAAAGAATCGAATTCAATTGAAGAACAATTAAACAGGCCAAAGTTCATTGAAAATAACGGGCGAACAAAGCGCTAAATTGTCATTAAGTACAGACGAGGACGCCTTGGTCGTATCCAAGGCGCCCATTAAAACATCGCTCGCAGGCGGGCCAAAAGTGCAAAATCCAAGATTAGAGAATTCAAAAGATTACAAGTTTAAGACTCGCTAGGGGCCTGGTAGATGATCGCCTCTTCTTGAACGACCTTCCCCTTCAGCATTTTCTTGGGACGGACGATTGCAGATCGATCACACGATGTGTGCATTGCACGATCTCGCGATCGACCCCCAGATCAGGATAGAGAAGCTTAATCTGACCGACCGCATTCTCAAATTGACCCTCTGCAGCTCCCTTCGTCCGGTCAAGAACGTCTTTGTAACGACCTTGAAGCTTGTTCTTTTCCTCCTCCATGGCATCCAGGTCATTTTTTAGCCCAGCGACCTGGTTCGACATTTCTGCATTCTTTGAAGTCAGGCGTTCGACCTCTTTTTCAGCTGTTTTCTTGTCGATGATCGCCTTGTCCAGGGCAGACTCGGCCGCAGTTTGAGCAGCAACAGCGGCCACAAGTTGGCGTTCTACATCGTCGAGCTTCTTCTCGTTGTCAACGATCGCCTTGATACTCGGTTCAAGTTCCTTCATCTTCTTGAGCAAATCATCCCGCTCACCCCTCACTTCTGCGAGCAACGACGAGGCAGAGTTCAGTTTAAAATTTGTATCAACTAGATCGTCTTCAAGCAATGAATATCTATTGGCAAGGCGCCTACCTTCCAGGGGATCTGCTTCCTCATCTTAGTATTTTTTGAAAAGAATTCCAGCGGCCTTCATCGCATCGGCCATCACCTCGAACGGTTCTTCCTTGAAACGAGCGCAATCCTCATCGCCCAATCCAAGCAGGTCGATTTTAGGCGACCGGTAGTGCCCATGGCTTTTCCCACTCTTGTGCTTCTTGTTCTGACCCCCACGATCAACCGACTGATTCCTCTTGGACCTTTCTTGATTTTGAAGTGGGCTGCCCAAGTCAATGGCTTGATTTGGTGTGCCCGCTCGAGGAGTCTGACGATCGGGCTGAGATCCAGTTCCGGCAGCTTGGGGCGTACCCCCAGGTTGAGTTTCAGGAATTCCGCGGACGGGCGAAGTCTCACCATCCTCGGCCGCCCATTGGTCCAAGAGGTCGAAGTGGTTCATGTTCGCCATGTCAACTGCAAAGACAAGAGTAGATGGTTAGAAACAGTTAAATAAAACGAAATGACAGAAAATAAACTAGGCGATCGACCACCAACCAAGAGCGGCCTTGACTTTTTTCTTGCCACGAGCGTCCACAATTTTCTTGACCTTGATGCGACCCTCAGGATCGTCCCCCTATCCAGGTCGTCAAGTTCTGTTTCCTTAAAGGATTACTCGCCCGGTTTTTTCGAGAAATGGGTAAAACTCCACACCGTGGGAAACAGGGGCGTTCCTTCCCGATCATCTTTTGACATTTGGGCGATCCCTCGAAGGGCCTCGGCCGAGTTTGGAACGACCCAAAAGAATTCTCTCTTCCACCCAGTCGTCAATGATTCCATATAAGGCTTGAAAAAGTTGTATGTTGAGCGGTTTTTGAACGAAACTGCTTCCTTACGGACGCCCTTGGAGCCTTTCTCATAAATGTAGCTCATTTCAAACAATGTGAAGAATAATCTTATGGAGACCGGTCGTTTCAGAACTACAAGAACATCTTCGTACGCCTGCAAGAATGCCCAAGCGTTCGGGTTCAGTTGAGAGGGGGCGACCTGAAGATAACGTAAGACCTGGCGTTGGAACCTGGTAAACGGCGGAATTATGCCCATGCGTTCGAAAACGATGCGGTACATCGTGAATTTTAGCACGTCTGTCCAGGCCGCAACGTCTTCCCCTTTGCCCATGCCTTCTATTCTCCATCCTTCATTTAGTCCGGTCGCAAGATACGCTATGTCCTGGCCCCCCTGTTGAATTTTGCTACGCTGACCTCTCAGGCTAAGTGAAACCCAAGACATGTCCTTTGCAGCTGCGACCTCAGGATCTTCTTGCTGGTCGCCTTGTTGGCCTCTGTCGGTCGTCGCAGTGCCGTCGGCCGCGGGCTGGCCAATACCTTCATCAGTGGCAACCCGTGCGTTGCTTTCTGCGGCGTCATCGACTACAACCTCAGTTAACGGTGCCCCATGTTTGTCCGGCCGAGTTCCGGATTCACCAGAGGAAGTCCAATTCAGGGTTGAAGACCCAGAGGAAGACTCATCGTCAGAAGAGGACGACTGGGCTTGTACAGAACTTTGCTCCACTGGTCGGGTCATACTATGTGCAAGAGAAACGGCCGGACTTCCAGAAATACGGCGGGTCTGTTTGGTCTGCGCCAGAATCAACCTGTGAAGGGGAATAACGGTCAAGGTCTTGCTCGCGCGTGGAGAGGGGGCGATGTGGTCGTCCCCAGACCTGACACCCCCTCCACCAGGTGGAACATAAAAACTGAAATAAGAAAGGGCGGTCGTAGTTACCTGGAATTGGAGCGAGCTGATTGCGAGCGAGCTTTGGTAGGAGCGACCGATCCAATACCTCTGCAACGAGCGATCAACGAGAGCGGAGGAAATTAGAGAAACGTGCAAATGAGAAACTCCCTTGAACCCTATATATAATGGGCCAACCTTCATCATGGGCCGGAAGCGAAGAGGCGCGACTCTTCGCGCACCATCATTACTCAAACGCTTCGAGTCTTTAAACGTCACCTCGAAAAAACCAAGTCACCTCATTAAAGTAACTGTCGCCTCAGCATTTATGACGATTGATTGTCAGGCATCAAACCCGAGACGGCACCTGGCCCCGTGTGACCAGGCCGCGTCGACCAATTAGCGATCGACCAGTTAACAGTCGACCAGTTAATGTTCGACCAGTGACCGTTCCAGAACGGTCGTTCGTGACCACGCTGGGGGGCAAGGAATCAAGCCTTAGCCCGCCCCCAGGCGACCTAGGCTTGGGGGGCAACTGTTCCGGAGTGGGCTCAAAGCCCAATTTCACCCAACAGGCCCAGTGCGGCCCAATACATGGCTTGCTCCGCAAGACGCGGCCGGCTCCGAAGTAAGCGCAACGGCTAGAACGCCTGCGCAGCCAACAGTATATATACCACACTAGCATGTGGCTTCAGGTACGTTTTACTCACCTTGTTACCCTGCCCGTTGAAGCACCTCTGACTTGAGCGTTGGAGTGCCTTTGCAGGTACCACCCGCGTGCGGCCCAGAACTCGGTCCTTCATCCCAACGACTGAGCAACATCACCAGACAGCAGCAACTCATCGTATTGATCAGGTACGATCAATTTCTAATCCTAAACACAATTTCACTAAAACAATCTCATAAATTAATTTTACAATATCACAAAACTAAATTCACTAAAATTACCAAACAACAATATCACAAAATTAATTTTACAAATCCTAACAAAACAATATCAAATAAAATCAGTTGGTAAAAAAAAATTAAAATCAGTAAAAAAAAAACCTCCAAAGTAGAGCTCTGGTGGTGAGGAGGGCGAGCTCCGGTGGTGGTGGGGAGGGCGAGCTCCGGTGGTGGCGAAATAGGAGAGCTCCGGTGAGAGAAGTGTTCGCGTAGGAGAGAGAGAGGAGAGAGAGCGACGTCGCGTAGGAGAGAGAGAGAGGAGCGATGGTTGAGCAGCGGTGTGGTGGCGGTGGTGCGGTGGTCGTGGGGTGGTGGTGCTGCAAAGGGTGTGGTGGGGTTGGGGGGTCGTGAGAGAAGAGTGAGGGAGTGAGAGGAAATAGAAGAGGAAAGGAAACAGAAGAGGAAACAGAGAGAGGAAAAGGGATCTGATTCTAATTTTAATTGGGGTTAGCGACGGAATTTGCGAGGGACTATTCCGTCGCTAATCCCTTCACGCTAACCAAGGTGGAACGGTCAAAAAACATTAGCGAGGGACTACTAATTCCGTCGCTAATCGCTTCGGTTTCCGTGCGGTTCAGATTTCAGTTTCCCTCCAAACAATTAGCGACGGACAGTTCCGTCGCTAATGCACTAACTTCCGTCGCTAATTTTCAAAAATCCGAAGACCCTTATTCCCTCGCAAATTCCGTCGCTAATGTCAATTTTAGCGAGGGAAACACATTCCGTTGCTAATGGCCGTCGCAAATAACGTTTTTTTTTGTAGTGTTTATATAAAATATGTTTAGGAACTGTTTGGCAGATCCCATCAGCAAGCAAGCTTGATAGCGGATTTGACTAGCAAATTTGATTAGTAGGTGACGAATTTGATTTGTAGCTTGATAGCGGATTTGACAAGCAAGCTTAATGGTTTTTTCAAATGCTACTTCAAGTAGCGTTTGAGCAGATAGTGTATAACTTCTATTTTTTTTTTTGGTATTTGTACTCTTACCAAAGAGAGCCTTAATTTTTCTGTTCAAAGACACTACACACCGTGTTTGGTAGCTATGAAAACCAAGAAAAAACAAAAGAAAGGAAAGAAAAGTAAAGGAATATGTCATTTTCCGTTGTTTGGTTGTTTCAATGGAAAGTTTTAGTGTGTCACACCAAATTTTGTTTCCCAATTTTGGAAAGACAAGTAAGAGAAAACACAATTTTTTTAAGTAAATGACATAATTAACCTTACACTCAAATTAATGCCTTGTAATAAAAAATATTTATACATTTTTAATAAAGGTTATTTTTGTTATTTTATACATACACATTTTTCTTTCCTCTCACTTTTTATCATCTTAAACAATGAAGGCAAAAGTGCTCCTGGGGTCCCTTATCTTTATTTAAAGTAACGAATTAGTCCTTTATGTTTTTTTTGTCCCAAATAAGTCCTTTATCTTTCAAATTTTTGACACATAAATCCTTTTCCGTTAACAGTGCTGATTTATGAGTCAAAAAAAAGGAGAGTATTGCGTTGCATACCGTATTGCGTTGCCTCCACCATTGTCAAATCTGCATGATGTATTCCATGTGTCTCAGCTGCGGAAGTACATTCCCGATCCAAGTCAACCGTTAGATTTTGAAACGATTGATCTTCGACCGGACTTGTCCTTCCAACCTAATCCGAATTACATCATGGAACGTGGCGAGAGGACGCTACGGACAAAGTCAATTCCCATTGTCAAGGTGGTATGGGATGGTTTTTCCGCCGAGGAAGCTACTTGGGAGTTGGAGGACGATATGCGGACTCGGTATCCGTATTTGTTCTCTTGAGGTACGTTGTGTTTAATTTTGAGGACAAAATTCTTTTAAGTAGGGGAGAATGTAACATCCTCAAAATAATTAGGCGAATTGTTTGGATGTTAACCCAATGGGAGTAATTTAGTACCTGACTGGTAAATTTAGTAAGTACTAAAATTATTTACTGGATAACATTAAGTCGTTAACTGGATAATACGGGTCAATGAAGTTTTGGAATCGAAATAAGGGATAAAGATCAATACGGTAATTGGACCACGCTACCACCTATTTAATAATTAAATATGTGTTGTGTGTGTGTGTGATTAAAGAAAATAAAAGAATGAAAGAAAAGAAAGAAAGAAGAGATACGCGCAGAAGAGGAAAAGGAGAAGAAAAGAGAAGAAAGGAAGAGAAAGAAGAAGAGGAAAGAAGAAGAGAAAGGAAGAAGAAGTGTGAAGCCCACCCTCTCAAATTTCATCACCATCATCCCCTTACTTCCCTCTACAAAACCCTATAACTTGGTAAGCTTCCCCTCAATTTTTCCCCTATTTTATGGCCTACGAATTTGGGGAGGTTTTGGAGGTGATTTGGCGAAATCGTGAGTTGTGTGATCAAATTGATGATTGAATCATGCTTAGGAACGAAGCTAGGAGCGGATTGAACGCGATTGGAAGCTCGGAACGAAGTTAGGAGCGGTTCGGTGATTTTGTCATATCGGTGATTTCGGCTCGGCAACGACTCTCGCTTCAAGGGTGAGTTTTACTCACGTTTAGGTTTATTCCGTTTTGAAATGAATTGTGTGATTTGTTTTCGAAAAATTTTGAGTCGAAAACGTTATTTTGAAATATATTGCGTTTTAACGAAATTCGTAATCGTTGAGTTTTTGATTGAATTGCTTGATTGTTTGATGTTGATTGGACTGGTATATTGTCTGGCATTGTCTGTTTTTGAGTTAGGAATCGATCGGGGCGAGTTTCGGATCGATCGGAAAGCAAAATTTCACAAAACAGGGCATTTTGGCAATGCTGTCAAACGCGCACGACCCGTGCGTCTCAGGCACACGACCCGTGCGCCTGGTTCGGGTTCAGTGTTGAAAAATTGTCTAACAGGGCGCACGACCCGTGCGTCCTGGGGCACGACCCGTGCGCCTAGTCCTGCCCAAAATTTTCAAAGTGCCCTAAATGATTCCGTTTCGATCCCAATCCTCTCCTAATCCTTTCCTAACCCTTCTATAATGATATTAGGCTTATTATGCCATGATTTTGCGTACGTTTCAAAAGGGTTTTATAAAACAATTTCGAAGTTGAAAATTGTGTCGAAAGGTGGTCAACTAGAGTGCGAGTGTGAACTTGGATTTTATAAAACTCGGAATTAAAGCGTTTCATTGATTATCTGATTTGATGGACCGTGGGTTCATAGTACTGTAGATATATGTATGTTTATATATATATATATATATATCGAGTTGGGTGACGACCCATGTTTTGACATACTAGGCGGGGCAGTCATGCTCCCCCAACCTAGGCTCCGTGCCAATAGGAGAATGTACTATTGGTAAGGGGGTTCACCGGGATTAGCACTGGATTTGCAGTCGGTGTTATGTCATGAGTTTGTTGTACGTACACCGGGATTAGCACTGGATTTGCAGTCGGTGTCGTACTGTGCGATACACCGGGATTAGCACTGGATTTGCAGTCGGTGCCGCACTTTGTTTGTTCACGTTCACCGGGATTAGCACTGGATTTGCAGTCGGTGTCGTGTTGGTTTTAAAAAGGATTATTAATTGAACCGAGAGAGTTAGTAGGGGTCTCGGTAGAACTCACTGAGATTGTATCTCACTGTTTAAATGTTGTTGTTTTACAGATAAACAGGGACAGAAGAAACCTCAGAGGCACGAGTAGGTGGCCCCGAGTGATGGATGATGACTTAGTTTTACGTTTAAGTTTAATTCCCTTTTGTTGTCTGTGTATCACAATACTATGGCATTAGTATTATGTTATCCTTCATTCCGCTTTCTTGTATGACTCTGACTACCATAGTTGCTGACAGGTTATGGTCTTGTTTGTATATAAGACTGTTTTGTTTTATTCAGCGAAAAATTTATAATGGTATTCAGTGTCTGAACAGGAAATAATATCTCTGATGTATGTTTAATGTGCACTTGGGTGTTTTTAACAAATAAAAATACCAGGGTGTTATAATAGGGTTCATGTATTTAACGTTTTTTAAATGACATAATTAATTACCAAAAAGTTCATCCTTATGTTGCAAAAAAACCAGTTTTCGATTTTCAAAATAAAACTTCACGATTCTTCGAGACATGTCTTCTTACTCCTCAATCTCAAAGAGCGGATGAAGCTCATGGAGAAAAATTATGGAGGAATACCAAAGTCACGACCCAACCAATTAGCTAACATATACCAGAGTTGCAGAAATGACATCTAACAAAGCAATGAGTTTCGGAATAGTGTGTAACAAAGTCACGACACATGACTATTGAACACTGAACTCACCAGAATAGTGTGTAAAATGAACTTGTATTTGTTTGAATGTTTACAATTTGTTATATACAAACCAGAACTGAATGAGACTAGAACTGAATGGGGAATGGTTAGTTCAACAAGATGATGGGGAATGGTTAGTTCAACAAGATGCTATCTGTAATACAACCAAAAACTAACCAAACAGTAACTAACAACTAACTATAGTTAACTTAACCAGATACAAGGGTTAGGTAAAATAACTGAAAGTAAATAAACTTATCTAAACTTTAATACTCCCCCTCAAGTTGGGAGATAGATGTTGTGAAGACCCAACTTGGACAATAAGTCATGGAATTAGTAAGAATATCAGCAAGTTGGTGAATGGACTTGACATGTACCAGTCGAATTACACCAGATAGGACCTTATCTCTTATGAAATGGCAATCAATTTCAATATGTTTTGACCTTTCATGAAAGGTAGGGTTGGAAGCCAAATGGATAGCTGATTGACTGTCAGAAAAGACAAGAATAGGCCCAGTAGAAATCTCAAAGTCTTTTAAGAGTGAATGCAGCCATTGTAGCTCACTAGCTACACTTGCGAAGAATCTGTACTCTGCTTCAGCAGAGGAACGTGACACAACCTGTTGCTTCTTGGATTTCCAAGAAACTACGGAATCTCCAATGAAGACACAATGGCCAGTTGTGCTCCTTCTAGTGTCTGGATAGCTTCCGCAATCAGAATCTGCATATGCTTTGAGAGAAAAGGTGGTAGCTGCAGAGAAAAATAAACCAATTCCTGGCGTGCCTTTGAGGTACCTCAGAAGGTTGTGGACAACATTCTAGTGAGCAGTTGTTGGTTTAGACATGTATTGGTTGAGTTTATTTACAGCAAAACAGATATCTGACCGTGAGATATAGAAGTCTACCTATCAATCTTCTATATTGAGAAGCCTCAGGTAGGAGATCACCATCATCCGTACTCAATTTAAGGTTTGGATCCATGGGAAGTGCATTTGTCTTGCTATCAATGAAACCAGTGTCACTGAGGGGCGAAAGGGTATATTTCCTCTGTGAAAGGGATATACCGTCAGCTCCCTTAGCAATTTCCAGGCCTAAGAAGTACCTAAGAGACCCAAGAATCTTCAACTTGAATAGGTTTTGAAGCTTCTTTTGTACCTGTTTAATTATTTCAACAGAGGGACCAGCAACCACAATATCATCAACATACACTAATATTGCAACAAAGGTCTGGCTAGCCCCTGTAGTAAACAAACTATAGTCATTCTTGAATTGAACGAAGCCACAATTGGTGAGAGATTGAGAGAATTTGGTGAACCATTGTCTTGAGGCTTGCTTTAATCCATAGATGGACTTATTCAACTTGCAAACAAGTTTCTCCCCCTTACTAATGTACCCCAGAGGAGGATCCATGTAAACTTCTTCAAATAGATCTCCATTTAAAAAAGCATTGTTGATGTCAAGTTGGAGAAGATGCAAACCTTTGACTGCTGCAATGGATAGAAGAACCCTGACAGTGGTAAGCTTGGAAACAGGGGAAAAGGTGTCTTTGAAGTCCACACCAGCCTGTTGGGTGTAGCCTTTTGCTACAAGCCTTGCTTTGTGTTTGTCAAAAGAGCCATCAGCATTGGTTTTGACCTTGTACACCCATCTACATCCTATGGTGTGTTTACCTTGAGGAAGAGGAACTAGGGTCCATGTGTTATTAATTTCAAGGGCATCTAACTCGGATTTCATAGCCTGCTGCCACTCAGGAATTTTGGCAGCTTGATGATAGAACTGAGGTTCATAGAAGGAAGAAATCTGGTTGATGAATGCAGCATATGTGGAGGACAGATTGTCATGAGAAATGTATTGATCAATAGGGTGGGAACAGACACTGTTACAGTGGTAATTACAGAGGTAAGAGGGTGGATTGGAAGCTCTAGTAGATCGTCTAGGTTCTGTAACAGGTTCAGCAAGTGCAGTAGGAGTCACTGCTGGGGAAGTAGGTGTTGTATGGGTAGTGTCAAGGATAGTAGCTTGAGGTGTTGGTGGTGTATGAGTGAGTATATTGTCATTGGTTTACTGTTTGTCAGGGATAGGAAAGGGGAGGACAGTGTCTGGGAAAGGATCAGGGGGTAAAGTCTCAGGATGAATGTTATAAAAGGGGAAAGTAGTTTCATGGAATACTACATCTCTTGAAATGAAAAAGGTCCTGGATTGAAGATTATAGAGTTTGTAGCCTTTATACGCTACAGGATAACCTACAAAGACTGAAGGGATGGCTCTAGGGGTTAGTTTGTCTCTTCTAGAAGGTAATGTGGATGCATAAGCTAGACAACCAAAGGCTTTCAGTGAAGAGATGTCAGGTTCTTTGGAAAAAAGCAACTGATAGGGGGTTTTACCCTTAAGATGGTTAGATGGGGTTCTATTGATGAGGAATACTGATGTTTTCAAACACTCTCCCCAAAAAGAAATAGGGGCTCTAGATTGAAAGTATAAGGTTCTTGTGACATTGAGAAGATGCTGATGTTTTCTTTCAACTACTGAATTTTGTTGTGGTCTTTCCACACAACTAAATTGATGTAAAGTGCCTTTGGCTCCCAAGAAATCAGTAAGGGCCAACTCTTTGGCATTGTCATATCTAATAGCCTTAATCACAGTGTGAAACTGAGTTTCAATTAGTGCAAAAAAGTGTTGAATAAATGTGGGTGCATCGGATTTGTGCTTAAGCTAGTCACTACAAGAAAATGCTGAATTTGCGGTGGATTCGGAGCCGCCGCAAACTTTCCGGCGGATTAGGGGGATTACCGGCGGATTTTATCCGCCTCAAACTTTCCGGGGGATTCCGTGGATTTTGCGGCGGATCTGTTTTCGCCGTGGATTTTGCGGCGGATTCCGTGAATTTTGCGGCGAATTTGAGATTACACAAATATTTTTTTTTACGAGATTTTAACAATCCGCAGGTAAGGTTATTTGCGGCGGATATTTGCCAATTTTGAATTTCACAAAACCGCCGCAAATCCCCCTAAGTCCGCCGCAAATCCCCTAAGTCCACCGCAATGTGTAACGCCCAAATAATTTAATTATTTATTTAATTAAATTATTTAGGTATTTTATTAGTATAGTTACATTTAATAATTAATAAAATGATGTTTTATTCAAATTAGGGAGTGGTGCTTAGTAATTAGCTGATTAGTGGACGGGGGCCCGTGATCCACGAGCCCAAGGCCTAGGCGCATGAAGGGGAGTGTTGGCTAGGGTTTAGTCATTCGCATTTTTGGAGAGAAAGAAAGAATTGCGAATAGGAGAAGAGAGAAAGGAAGGGGGCGGCGAAACCAAGAGAGCAAGAGGAGAGAAGTCTTGTTGCGGTGGTTCATTGGAGCTTACGTACAAGGAGATCTCGCGTTCGGAAAACCTAAGGTAAGGGTGGGTTCTATCCTTATAATAGGGTATATGAAGGGGACTATGTGGGAGATAGGACCATGTCGCCTCTTTGATCTTGTTAATGTTGTTTTAGTGATGTTTGAATATATATTATGATGATTTCGATTTGATGTTTGGGTGATGGATCATGGTAAAACCTTGGTGTTTGGTGTTTGCTGCGAATTGGTGTGGTGTTGGGTTGCTGGAAACGGCGCCCTGCCCCTGGGCGCCGTGGCTGTGTTGTGTTTGTCTCCTGCTGGAGGCGCCCTGTTGCTGGGCGCCAAGCCAGTGTTGCTTATGTTGCTGATTTTGGCGCCCTAGGCGCCCAGTCATGATGTCCTGTTGTTGTTGTTGTTGTTGCTGGAAGTGGTGCCCTAGGCGCCCAGTGATGCTGCCTTGGTTGCTGGAGTTGGCGCCCTAGGCTCCCAGTGCTGTGTTGCGTAATTCTGTGTTGCTGTGAAGGGCGCCCTAGGCGCCCAGCGGTGTCCTGGGTTGTTTCTGGATGTTGCTGTGTTGTGCCAGAATTTTCTTGTGTCGCTGGGAGAGGCGCCCTAGGCGCCAAGTAGTGTTTCAGTGTTGTTTCCTGTTGCTGGGCGCCAAGCCCGAAGTTGTTGTTGCTGTCTCAGGCGCCCTATTGCTGGGCGCCAAGCCTGATGTTGTTGTTGCCCGCTAGGCGCCCGGTTGCTGGGCGCCAAGTCTGATTTTGCTAATGTGGTCTCAGGTGCCCTGTTGCTGGGCGCCAAGCCTGATGTTGTTGTTGTTGTCTTAGGCGCCCTGCTCCTGGGCGCCAAGTCTGTTGTGTTGCCTGTTGTGCCAGGAGCCCTGTTGCTGGGCGCCAAGTCTGTTTCTGATGTTGTGGGGCTAGGCGCCTTGCCCCTGGGCGCCATTTTCTGTGTTGCTGCTAGGCGCCCTATTGCTGGGCGCCATGTCCGTTTGTGCTGCTATTCCACTAGGCGGCATGTTGCTGGACGCCAGATCCTGCTGTTGCTGTTGCCTCCTAGGCGCCCCGTTGCTGGGCGCCAGTTTCCTGCTGTGTTGCTGTCACAGTGACCAAATGTTGCTGTTTTCCTGAAATTGATGTTGCTGTCACAGTGACCAAATGTTGTTGTTTTTCGAAAAGCGATATTGCTGTTACAGTGACCAAATGTTACTGTTTTTCCAAAAACGATGTTTCTGTCACAGTGACCAAATGTTGTTATTTTTCTAGAAGCGATGTTGCTGTCACAGTAATATAAATGTGTTGTTGCTGTAAAAATGGTGTTGCTGTCACTGTAAAATAAAGGTGCTGTTGCTGTAAAAATAGTGTTGCTGTCACTGTAAAATAAAGGTGTTGTTGCTGTAAAAATGGTGTTGCTGTCACTGTAAAATAAACGTGCTGTTTGTTGTAAATCTATTGGTGTTTTGGTGTTGGTGATTATTGGTGTTATTGGTGATGATGTAACAGGTGATGTGCCTATTTCATGGGCTAAGGTGATGGGTCTATGACATCTTGGTGATATTGTGTTAATTAAATGTCTGTTGTTGTTAATTGTCTGGTGCATTGTTCATGGTGTCGCATATATTGCATATGCATTATTTTGGTGATGATGGCTTCGGCCTTGGAGCTATAGGTGATGATGGTTATGCTCATGCAGGTGATGATGCCCTTATTGGCTACTTTATTGGTGATGATTGGTACCACATGCATATACCCGTTGGTGTGGGTTGCATCTCATATACTTACTCATGATGTTGGTGATACTTCTTGATGATTTGTAATTTAATGTTGTTGTGAAGCGGTTGATATAGTTGTCGTAACTTTAGCATATTGCCTATCATATATGCTATTATAATGTCATATATCTCACCCCTTCTGTTTGAATGTTACCCCTATGTTGGTAACGTGCAGGTGATTGCGAGTGAAGGCAAGTCTTCCTTCGCTAATTGAGTCGGGGTCGTCGCTCTGATACGTAGCACTCGGGGGGATGAACGCTAGTTTATTTAATTATCATTATTATTTGGTTGTTAAAGTTTTATGGTGATGTTACAACTGTTCGTTTGAACTTTATTTTTATTCCGCTGCATGGTGACAAAGTTAGTTATGACGTGCTAGGTGTTGCACTGTTTTAATGGTGAAACTTTATTATTGACATGTGATGTTTAACGGTGTAAATGTGGCATCCCTTGTGGGTGTATTAAAAACGTTTTGAAAACTCTGATTTTTGTCAAAATTTTTCCTGGTAGAAAAGGGGTGTTACATAAGTGGTATTAGAGCAGTTTCGGTCTGTCCGGCCAAGTTGTCAAGTATTGTGTCATTGACGATCAAGTATTGTCAATTAGTTCTAACTGTTGCTTATGATTGTAGTGTTTAGTTGAGATGGCTGGAAGGAACGATGCTGCTATTGCTGCTGCGTTGGCTGCTATGGCTCAGGCTGTGGAGGGTCAACAGAATGCTGGTGAGAATGCTGGGTCTCGGAGTTTGGCTACCTTTCAGGGAGAGAATTCGCCTACCTTCAAGGGCAAGTATGATCCCGATGGGGCTTTAGCTTGGTTGAGAGAGATGGAGAGGATATTTCGGGTGATGGACTGCACTCCGACACAGAACGACCATTATGGTGCGCATATGCTGGCAGAGGAGGCCGATGACTGGTGGTTAGAGGCTAGGCAAAGATTGGAGACTACAAATGAAGAGATCACTTGGGCCGTGTTCCGCAGGGAGTTTATGAGAAAATACTACCCAGAGGATGTCCGAGGCAAGAAGGAAATTGAGTTCCTGGAGCTGAAACAAGGGAATATGTCTGTGACTGAGTATGCTGCTAGGTTCGTGGAATTAGCAAAATTTTACCCGCATTACAGTGAGGCTACTGCTGAGTTTTCCAAGTGCATTAAGTTTGAGAATGGGCTGCGTCCAGAGATTAAGAAGGCGATTGGTTATCAGAAGATCCGTGTTTTCGCTGATTTGATTGATAGCTGCAGAATTTATGAGGAAGACAACAATGCTCACTACAAGATTATGAATGAGAAGAGGAGTGAATTTCAAAGTCGTGGTAAGCCGTCTGATGTTCCTGCTGGTAAGGGTAAACAGAAAGCTGCTGCTGGCGAGAGGATTAGTTGGGGAGATGCTCCTGCTAGCATCGTATGTTACAAATGTGGCAAAGCTGGTCACAAGAGTAACGTGTGCAAGACTAAAGTGAAGAAGTGTTACCGTTGTGGCAAAGAGGGTCATGTGGTGGCTGAGTGTGAGCGTAAGGAGGTGGTCTGCTACAACTTTGGTGAAGGAGGGCACATTAGTGCGCAGTGTCCGAAGCCGAAGAAAGAAAGGTCCAGTGGAAAGGTGTTCGCTTTGGCAGGTGAAGAGCCTACTGAAGATGATGGACTCATTAGAGGTACGTGCTTCATTAATGGTACTCCTTTAAAATCTATTGTTGATACTGGTGCTACGCATTGCTTTATTGATGCTGATTGTTGTAAGAGATTGAATCTTGTATTGTCTGCTATGAATGGAGAGATGGTTGTCGACACTCCAGCTAAGGGGTCGGTAACTACTTCTCTGGTGTGTTCTCAATGTCCCTTGTCGATCTTCGACAGAGACTTTGTTGTGGATTTTGTTTGTTTGCCGTTGGGCGGATTTTGATGGATCAGTTAGTGGGTGCTCAAGTATTTAGTAAGATTGATTTGAGGTCGGGTTATCATCAGATCAAGGTGAGGGACGAAGATATTCAGAAGACGGCTTTCAGAACCCGTTATGGTCATTATGAGTATTCGGTGATGCCGTTCGGTGTTACCAACGCACCAGGAGTATTTATGGAATATATGAATCGTATTTTTCATACTTACTTAGATCGGTTTGTGGTGGTGTTCATTGACGACATTCTGATTTACTCTAAATCGGAGGAAGAGCATGCAGAGCATCTGAGGTTAGTATTGGAGGTACTGAAGGAAAAGAAACTGTATGCGAAATTGTCAAAGTGTGAATTCTGGTTGAAGGAAGTGAGTTTTCTCGGTCATGTCATTTCTGGTAATGGTATTGCGGTGGATCCGTCGAAAGTAGAAGCAGTGTTGAATTGGGAGGCTCCGAAGTCGGCAACTGAAATTAGGAGCTTTTTGGGATTGGCCGGCTATTATAGAAGATTCATTGAAGGTTTTTCTAAGTTAGCATTTCCGTTAACTCAGTTAACCTGCAAAGGAAAGGCTTTTGTTTGGGATGCCCGTTGTGAAGAAAGCTTCGTGGAATTGAAGAAGAGATTGACAACGTCTCCTGTCCTAACTTTGCCCAATCCGGAAGGGTCGTTTGTGGTGTATTGTGATGCTTCAAAAATGGGTTTAGGTGGTGTGCTTATGCAAGATGGGAAGGTTATCGCGTATGCGTCGAGACAGTTAAGAGTTCATGAGAAGAATTATCCTACGCATGACTTAGAATTAGCTGCGGTGGTCTTTGTGCTGAAGGTTTGGAGGCACTATCTCTATCGTTCTAGATTTGAGGTGTTTAGTGACCACAAGAGCTTAAAATATTTGTTTGACCAGAAGGAGTTGAATATGAGGCAGCGGCGATGGTTGGAGTTGTTGAAGGACTATGACTTCGGTTTCACCTATCACCCAGGCAAAGCTAATGTCGTGGCTGATACTTTGAGCCAGAAGACTTTGCATATGTCGGCAATGATGGTTAAGGAGTTAGAGCTGATTGAGGAATTCAGAGATATGAGCCTGGTTTGTGAAGTGACACCTCAGAGTGTTAAGTTAGGGATGTTGAAGATTGGTAATGAATTTCTGAACAGCATCAGAGAGGCCCAGAAATCAGATGTTAAGCTGGTAGACTTGACGGTCGGGATTGATCAATCTGAGAATGAGGATTTCAAGTTGGATTCCCAAGGTGTGTTGAGGTTCCGTGGTAGGATTTGCGTTCCTGATGATGCAGACATGAAGAGGGCCATTCTTGAAGAGAGTCATAGAAGTAAGTTAAGTATTCATCCGGGAGCTACAAAGATGTATCAAGACCTGAAGAAGTTGTTTTGGTGGCCTGGTATGAAGCGAGATGTGGCGCAGTTCGTTTATGCATGTTTGACTTGCCAGAAGTCAAAGGTTGAGCATCAGAAGCCTGCTGGACTGATGCAATCGTTAGAAATTCCAGAGTGGAAATGAGATAGCATTTCGATCGACTTTGTGACGGGATTGCCTAATACTGCGAAAGGGTATGATGCAATTTGGGTGATTGTTGATAGGTTAACGAAATCGTCTCATTTTGTTCCTATCAGCATCACGTATCCGGTGTCGAAGTTGGCAGATATTTATATCGGGAGATTGTGAAGCTGCATGGGGTTTCTATGAGTATTGTTTCGGATAGAGATCCGAGGTTCACTTCAGATTTCAGGAAGAGTTTGTAAGAAAAGTTGGGGTCTAAGTTGAGGTTGAGTTCGGCATATCATCCTCAGACAAATGCTCAGTCAGAGAGGACAATTCAGTCATTAGAAGATTTGTTGAGGGCTTGTGTTTTAGAACAAGGAGGTTCGTGGGATTCCTACCTTCCACTGATAGAGTTCACGTATAATAACAGTTACCATTCTAGTATAGGGATGGCACCTTTTGAAGCATTGTATGGTCGGAAGTGTAGAACCCCGCTGTGTTGGTATGAGTCTGGAGAGAGTGTGGTGCTTGGACCAGAGATTGTTCGAGAGACAACTGAAATGGTGAAGTTGATTCGTGAGAAGATGAAGGCGTCGCAGAGTCGACAGAAGAGTTATCACGACTAGCGGAGGAAAGATTTAGAGTTTCAAGCGGGTGAGCATGTATTTGTGAGAGTCACTCTAGTGACCGGTGTTGGACGTGCTTTGAAGTCGAAGAAGCTCACTCCTCGTTTTATTGTCCTTATCAGATTTCAGAGAGAGTCGGAAATGTTGCATATAGAGTGGCTTTACCGCCTAACCTTTCGAATTTGCATGACGTGTTTCATGTGTCGCAACTTCGGAAGTATATTTCGGATCCATCTCATGTGATCCGCATGGATGATGTAGAGGTACGGGATAATCTCACGGTGGAGACGATGCCTGTACGGATCGAAGGTCATGAAGTGAAAGTTTTAAGAGGCAAGGAGATTGCGTTGGTGAAAGTAGTATGGCTAGGAGCTACTGGAGAGAGCATGACGTGGGGGATGGAGAGCAAGATGCAGGAATCCTATCCCGAGCTGTTTGAATCAGGTAAATTTTGAGGACGAAATATTCCAAGTGGGGGAGAGTTGTGACGCCCAAATAATTTAATTATTTATTTAATTAAATTGATTAGGTATTTTATTAGTATAGTTACATTTAATAATTAATAAAATGATGTTTTATTCAAATTAGTGAGTGGTGCTTAGTAATTAGCTGATTAGTGGACGGGGGCCCGTGATCCACGAGCCCAAGGCCTAGGCGCATGAAGGGGAGTGTTGGCTAGGGTTTAGTCACTCGCATTTTTGGAGAGAAAGAAAGAAAGAATTGCGAAGAGGAGAAGAGAGAAAGGAAGGGGGCGGCGAAACCAAGAGAGCAAGAGGAGAGAAGTCTTGTTGCAGTGGTTCTTTGGAGCTTACATACACGAAGATCTCGCGTTCGGCAAACCTAAGGTAAGGGTGGGTTGTATCCTTCTAATAGGGTATATGATGGGGACTATGTGGGAGATAGGACCATGTCGCCTCTTTGATCTTGTTAATGTTGTTTTAGTGATGTTTGAATATATATTATGATGATTTCGATTTGATGTTTGGGTGATTGATCATGGTAAAACCTTGGTGTTTGGTGCGAATTGGTGTAGTGTTGGGTAGCTGGAAACGGCGCCCTGCCCCTGGGCGCCGTGGCTGTGTTGTGTTTGTCTCCTGCTGGAGGCGCCCTGTTGCTGGGCGCCAAGCCAGTGTTGCTTATGTTGCTGATTTTGGCGCCCTAGGCGCCCAGTCATGATGTCCTGTTGCTGTTGTTGCTGGAAGTGGCGCCTTAGGCGCCCAGTGATGCTGCCTTGGTTGCTGGAGTCGGCGCCCTAGGCGCCCAGTGCTGTGTTTCGTAGTTCTGTGTTACTGTGAAGGGCGCCCTAGGCGCCCAGCGGTGTCCTGGGTTGTTTCTGGATGTTGCCGTGTTGTGCCAGAATTTTCTTGTGTCGCTGGGAGAGGCGCCCTAGGCGCCCAGTAGTGTTTCAGTGTTGTTTCCTGTTGCTGGGCGCCAAGCCCGAAGTTGTTGTTGCTGTCTCAGGCGCTCTGTTGCTGGGCGCCAAGCCTGATGTTGTTGTTGCCCGCTAGGCGCCCGGTTGCTGGGCGCCAAGTCTGATGTTGCTGATGTGGTCTCAGGCGCCCTGTTGCTGGGCGCCAAGCCTGATGTTGCTGCTGTTGTCTTAGGCGCCCTGCTCCTGGGCGCCAAGTCTGTTGTGTTGCCTGTTGTGCCAGGCGCCCTGTTGTTGGGCGCCAAGTCTGTTTCAGATGTTGTGGTGCTAGGCGCCTTGCCCCTGGGTGCCATTTTGTGTTGCTGCTAGGCGCCCTGTTGCTGGGCGCCAGATCCTGCTACTGCTGTTGCCTGCTAGGCGCCCCGTTGCTGGGCGCCAGTTTCCTGCTGTGTTGCTGTCACAGTGACCAAATGTTGTTGTTTTCCTGAAATTGATGTTGCAGTCATAGTGACCAAATGTTGGTGTTTTTCCAAAAACGATGTTGCTGTCACAGTGATCAAATGTTGCTGTTTTTCCAAAAACGATGTTGCTGTCACAGTGACCAAATATTGCTGTTTTTCTAGAAGCGATGTTGCTGTCACAGTAAAATAAATGTGCTGTTGCTGTAAAAATGGTGTTGCTGTCACTGTAAAATAAAGGTGCTGTTGCTGTAAAAATGGTGTTGCTGTCACTGTAAAATAAAGGTGCTGTTGCTGTAAAAATGGTGTTGCTGTCACTGTAAAATAAACGTGTTGTTTGTTGTAAATCTATTGGTGTTTTGGTGTCGGTGATTGTTGGTGTTATTGGTGATGATGTAACAGGTGATGTGCCTATTTCATGGGCTAAGGTGATGGGTCTATGACCACTTGGTGATATTGGTGATGTTGTGTTAATTAAATGTCTATTGTTGTTAATTGTCTGGTGCATTGTTCATGGTGTCGCATATATTGCATATGCATTATTCTGGTGATGATGGCTTCGGCCTTGGAGCTATAGGTGATGATGGTTATGCTCATGCAGGTGATGATGCCCTTATTGGCTACTTTATTGGTGATGATTGGTACCACATGCATATACCCGTTGGTGTGGGTTGCATCTCATATACTTACTCATGATGTTGGTGATACTTCTTGATGATTTGTAATTTAATGTTGTTGTGAAGCGGTTGATATAGTTGTCATAACTTTAGCATATTGCCTATCATATAGGCTATTATAATGTTAGATATCTAACCCCTTCTGTTTGAATGTTACCCCTATGTTGGTAATGTGCTGGTGATTGCGAGTGAAGGCGAGTCTTCCTTCGCTAATTGAGTCGGTGTCGTCGCTCTGATACGTAGCACCTGGGGGGATGAACGCTAGTTTATTTAATTATCATTATTATTTGGTTGTTAAAGTTTTATGGTGATGTTACAACTGTTCGTTTGAACTTTATTCTTATTCCGCTGCATGGTGACAAAGTTAGTTATGACGTGCTAGGTGTTGCACTGTTTTAATGGTGAAACTTTATTATTGACATGTGATGTTTAACGGTGTAAATGTGGCATCCCTTGTGGGTGTATTGAAAACGTTTTGAAAACTCTGATTTTTGTCATAATTTTTCCGGGTAGAAAAGGGGTGTTACACAACGGACATAAATCCTCCGGTAACCACCGTTTCCGGCGGATGCTACCTTTTGACCATTTGACTTCGTTTCTCCTATATAAACCCCTTCTCCCCTTCTTCGCCTTCACACCTCTACCAAGAAACAGAGACATACGCCACTCTCTTGATACGACACTCTCTTGGGCATTGTCGGCAGCGGCTCCAAGTGAGTGGCGTATGTCTCCATTTCTTTGTAAAGAAACATCCACCTTTAATTTAATATTCACTATTCACTATTTACTGTCGGGAAGATCTTGGCCGTTAATTTAGTGTCGGCAATATCTTGACCGTTAATTTGTGTCGACACTAATTACCATTGACTATTCAATAATCACGCTGCACTATTCACTATTTAATGTCCGGTTCATCTTTTTCGTTAAAAGTAACCCCTTTATAAGCAAAAAACTCCTCCTCGTTATTTCCACCACAAGAGACATCTACACTCATCAAACGCTCGGTATCATCCTCCAACTTAATAACCCGTTCTTGCAGTTCCTCAAACTTTCTATTTAGAGATTCAACCATCTTTTCATACATGCACTTCTCATCCTCCGAAACTTCACTCTCTAATTGGAGGATGAGAAGTGCAAGTATGAAAAGATGGTTGAATCTCTAAATAGAAAGTTTGAGGAACTGCAAGAACGGGTTGTTAATTTGGAGGATGACACCGGGCGTTTGATGAGTGTAGATGTCTTTTCTGGTGGAAATAACGAGGAGGAGTTTTTTGCTTATAAAGGGGTTACTTTTAACGAAAAAGATGAACCGGACATTAAATAGTGAATAGTGCAACGTGATTATTGAATAGTCAATGGTGATTAGTGTCGACACTAATTAACGGTCAAGATATTGCCGACACTAAATTAACGGTCAAGAACTTCCCGACAGTAAATAGTGAATATTGAAATTGATGACCGAATTTTTTTTAAAAAAAAAACCGCTGCAAATCCCCCTAAGCCGCTGCAAATCCCCCTTATTCGCTGCAAATCCCCTTAATCCACCGCAAATACCCATTTCCGGCGGCTTTTAAAAAATAAGCGCCATTTTAAATTTTCAAAAGTCCGCCGCAAATCCCCGTTACCGGCGGCCTTAAAAAAATAAGCGCGCAGTTTGAATTTCAAAATTCCGCCGCAAGTCCCCAAAACCGCCGCAAATCCCCAAAACCGCCGCAAATCCCCATTTGACCGTTTGACTCCGTTTTCCTATATATATCCGTTCCCCACTTCTTATTCTTCACACTTCTACCAATTCTCTCATTCTCTTCTTAAAATTTCTCTCTTACTCTCTCCAAATTCTCTCCTTCCCTACTAAATCTCTTCTTGAAACTCCTCACTTCCTCCCTACGAATTGTCTTCTCCTCTCATTTGCAAATTTATTCGATCCAAGGTATGTTTCTGATATGAGTTAATAGTTTTAGTTTTTAAATTATTTTATAATAATATGAGTTTGTTACTAATTGTGTTTTTGTTTGTTTAGGTATTGTTTGAGCTTTGGTTTCTGTTTTTTCCTCTTTCCTTGAGTTAGGGATACGCTTCAAGTCAGAGCCTTCTCTTCACTACAGTTAGTTATCAAGATAAATTCATTTATAAATTTTATTAACATATATTGTCTTATAAAAATTGAAATTTAAAATTAAATTTGCAAATATTATTTATAATGTTTAAATTATTAATATATAACATTATCAAAAAATTAATTGTGTTGCTTGTAATTGATAGTTTATTGAAATATCAAAATAAAATGAGTAATATATCAAAATATATATCAACATATGAAGTAATTGATAGTTTATTTTATTTATATTGTAGTGTAGTACATAGTTCTTGAAATTATGGATCGTAGTTGGATGTATGATCGATTATTTCCTGGAAGATCTAGTGTAAAGCGACGTTTTGTAGAAGGAGTAGAAGAGTTTATTTTTTGTGCTAAGTACATTGATCATGAAGAATTTGGGCAACAAGGCGGTATTAGATGTCCGTGCTTGAAATGTTCCTTTGGAGCTATAAAAAATGAACATGAAGTTAGACTTGATTTGTACAATAATGGGTTTAGGCTAAATTATTGGACATGGAGTCATCACGGGGAAGTAGCACCAGGGGTAGCTACAGTTCCTGCGGTTAATGTTCCGGTTGAAGTTGTAGATCACACATCAAGTAGTTATCCAGCGACTACGTAATCTGAAGGATGGGGAATACAACCGTTAGATGAGTATCAGGGAATGGTATCTGACGTTGTTAGAGTAAATTTGGATTTTGAAGAACCAGATGCTGACGAAGTTCCAAATGAGGAAGCTCAAAGGTTTTACATGTATTTGAGTGAGACAAATAAACCCTTATTTGAAGGATCGAAAGACTCAAAATTATCAATGTGTGTTCGGTTGTTGGGTCTTAAGTCTCAATTTAATGTTGCTGAGTTGTGCATGGAATATATGACCAAAATGACGTTGGATGCAACCCCCGTTATATGGAGTTTGCCGCAAAGTTATTATGAATCTAAAAGAGTGGTATCGAAGCTTGACTTAAAATCTAAAAGGATTGATTGTTGTGTGTCTGGTTGCATGCTCTATTATAACAATGAGTTTGGCATAAATGATGGAGAGTTGTCGGAATGCAAGTTCTGTGGACAGCCACGCTTTCGTGTCAGTAGAAGAGGGATGAGCAGAGGCAAAACGGTTCCACGAAAAGCAATGTTCTATCTGCCTCTTATTCCAAGGCTACAGAGGATGTTTACTTCAATGGAGACCGCGGGTAAAATGACGTGGCACCATCAAAATAGAAATAATTCTGGTGAATTACGTCACCCATCTGATGGTGAAGCTTGGAAGCATTTTGATCGTGCTCATCCAGATTTTGCCAGTGATCCACGCAATGTTCGGCTTGGTTTGTGCTCTGATGGTTTCACACCATATATTCAAGCCTCGGCAACACCGTATTCATGTTGGCCAGTTATTGTTACCCCATACAACCTTCCTCCAGAAATGTGTATGTCCAAACCATACATGGTTTTAAATTCTATTATTCCAGGGCCAAGTAATCCAACAGCTGGTATTGACATATATTTGCATCCTTTGATTGATGACCTAAAAAGGTTGTGGAATGGTGTTTTAACTTATGATGCGGCACGCAAACAAAATTTTGTGATGAGGGCGGCTTTGATGTGGACCGTTAATGACTTTCCTGCCTATGGAATGTTGTCTGGATGGGGGACACATGGTAAGATGGCGTGTCCGATTTGCATGGTTGACACAAAGGCTTTTAGTCTTAAATACGGAGGAAAAAATTCATGGTTTTACTCGCACCGTAGGTTCTTACCTATGGATCACCCATTTAGAAAGCAGAAATATGCGTTCATCAAGGGAAATGTTGAAACAGTTGGACCTCATCGTAAGTTGACACCAGGGGAAGTTTGGAATAGTGTTAGGGATATCCCTCCTGTGGAAGTCGTAGCGGGTGTTGTTTCTCGTCCAGATGGCTATGGACAATGGCACAATTGGACAAAAAAAAGTATTTTTTGGGAACTTCCCTATTGGAAAGATAATCTATTGAGACACAATCTCGATGTCATACATATAGAGAAGAATTTTTTTGACAACGTATTTAACACTGTCATGAACGTGAAAGGCAAAACGAAAGACAATGAGAAAGCTAGGAAGGATATAGCTCATTATTGTAGACGAAAGGATTTGTTGTTGGTTGAGCAAGGTACTATGACTTTGAAACCCAAAGCCAATTTTACTTTATCTACTGAACAAGCGAAAGCAGTTTATCAGTGGATAAAAGAGTTGAAAATGCCAGACGGTTATTCTTCCAATTTATCTAGATGTGCGGATGTGGATAATGGGAGGTTGCATGGGATGAAGAGCCATGATTGTCATGTATTCATGGAGTGCTTACTTCCTATCGCTTTTAGTTCGTTGCCAACACACGTTTTGAATCTGCTCATTGAAATAAGTCAATACTTTAAGAATTTGTGTTCTGCAACGCTAAAAGCTGATGATCTTTCAAAAATGGAACAAGAAATCCCACTTATCTTATGCAAGTTGGAGAGAGTATTTCTGCCTGGTTTCTTTGATTCTATGGAGCATCTACCGGTGCATCTCGCATATGAAGCTAAACTTGGCGGACCTGTCCAATACAGATGGATGTATCCGTTTGAAAGGTCAGCTAATTTTTATAATATAAGAAAGAAGTTTAAAATATATGACTATTATATATTAATATCATTTTCTCTAGGTTCATGGGTGATTCAAAAAGATCGGTGAAAAACAAAGCTAGAGTTGAAGGATCAATATGTTCTTCTTACTTACACCGTGAAACAACACAATTTTGTTCTCATTATTTCAAGAATGATCAGTTTGCTCCTGGAAGTAGTCGAAATGAAATGGATATTGAATGGCCTAGACATCCTTTGGCTTTGTTTGTCTTTTGTCTACCCGGTCGTCCATTTGGGAAGGAGTCAATTCACTAGCTAACAGATGAAGAGTTAAGTTCAGCACATGTTCATGTGTTGATAAACTGTACTGAGGTGCAATCATTTATTGAGTATGTTCCTCAACATTAACTTAATTAGTTAATATAAAGTAGACAAGTGTAACAATTAAATTATTTCTTTTTAGGGAGTTCTTGTCATTAGAGGCAGTACGTGAAGACCAATCTTCTGCTCATATTCATGCTCATTTTCCAAAGTGGTTTAGTCAATGTGTGTATTCCCTCCCGCCAAATCCTACCAACCAACACTTGAGGAACATATCAGACGGTCCTCGAAGATGTGTTAAAGAATGGCCCACATACTTTGTCAATGGATACAAATTTCACACCAATGAATGGACACAGGGCAGAGAGACAGTGAATAGTGGAGTGTGCCTGAAGGTCGGGCTCACTGGAGGAGGTGAAGATGATTTTTATGGTGTGGTTCAACACATATATGAACTTGAGTACCCCCATCTAGATTTTAGCCCAAAGGTAGTGGTTTTTTATTGTAATTGGTTTGATCCGTCTGCTCGAGGAACAAAGGTGAATCCAAAGTCAAATACAGTGGACATTAAAATGAGTAGTAGATATCGACTGTATGATTCGTTCGTCATTGCACAAAATGTGAGACAAGTCTATTATGTCCTTTATTCATCAATGCGGACTGATAGGCGTGGTTGGTTTGTCGCAATTAAAACAAAACCAAGAGGTCGCATTGAGACAAATGATGACACGGTGGAAGATGTGCCATATCAAATAGAAGAGATGTCTAATGTAAATGAAGTGATTGAAGTTGAACCCATTGGTCGTTTATGTGATGAGCCAAACACCGGCGATGAAGTTGATGACGAAGAAGATGCTGATGAAGATGCAGCAGACCACATTGGTGTATCAAGAATTCACTCCTCCGATGATGATGATTTTGAGAATGAATGGGATTCAAATTAGTTATTTAATTTATGTTTCAATATCAAGGATGTAATTTATGTTTCAACAATTCTATTTTTAATGAAGGATGTTGTTTGTTTAAATGTATATGTCTAGATACAGATATGGCATCTCATGACTCAGGATCCGATCGCGATGACGGCGCATATGTTCCTCCACCTGTCGATGCCGCCAGCACTAGCAGGCGGAAGAGATCTACTCGCCTAGGGCGCCGTGTTCAGCCTGCGCGTGTTGTTGTTACTGCTGGCGGATATTTGCCACCACCTGTGTCTGAGGATGGTGCTAGTACTAGTACTGTAGGGGACTCATCGATTCCTGAGGGCTTAGCCCTGACACATGTTGATACGGATGGGATACGCACATTCGTTGATGGGACTGATGTGGTGAGGTGTACACCTGATGGGAGTATCATATTGCAGATTGTTGGCGATTCGTAAGTGTAAATATATATATATATATATATATATATATATATATATATTATTTATTAATTTATTTTTGTTGCCTTTTATATAACTTATATATATTTGGTGTAACAAAATTCATCTTTTTTTAATGCAGTTTTCTTCCTTGGAAGGCTTCAGCTACCGCCATCACAAAAACAATCAAGGAGAATTTTACCAAGAGCTGGAAGAAGTGGTCGGAAGTTAGAAAAGATGATGTGGCAATTAAGAAGATGTTAAGATCATTTTTGGTAAGTTATTCTACGAAATAATTAATTTGCTATGTATTATGATCTTACTCACTTGATTAATTAGTTTGTCTTATAATTAACAACATTATTGTAAATTTCTTAAATAGGAAAAATGTACATGGTTACCAGGGGAGCAAGCCCAAGTTGAGAGAGTGTTCCATAAGAGATATTCTCATCGCTATTCTGAATTGCTGCGGAGAGCGCGCGATGTTGATATAAAGCCATCTTATATTGGAGACTCAACTTGGGCTGAGTTTAAGCTGTATTGCAGACACCAAAACTTAAGGAGTATTGTGAGAAAGCCAAGAAGAACCGTGCTTCTGAAAAAGGTGGCTGCACACACACAGGGGGGAGTGTGAATACTGCAACGCATCACATGCGTATGGTAAATTTTTTACTTTATTACTTGATTAATTAATTATTTATAATAATTAACTAGTCATTTTCAATATGTGTATTAATTTAATTAATAATATATATGTACATATATAGGTGGAGAGGGAACAAAGGCCAATCACTTTGCCTGAGTTGCATTGCCACATGCATATGGTGGAGGAGACTGGTGAGTACGCTACAGATCGGGCGAGGCGTATTCAGGTAAAACTACGTACTTTTACAATTATATTATTATTAATAATTAGTTATTTATTTGTTGGGTTATTTTTTCAGGAGAGCTTCCAGGCCGGGCTGACTGAGTACCATGAGTCACAGCAGAGCAGTGGGGCAGATATCGATCCTGTGGAGGAGGCTAGAGTAGCTCGGGATATTTGGGAGAGAGCAGTTGGTCCCCAAAAGTCTAATCGTCTGGTAGGATCAGGTGGTATTGGACTGGCTCCTTTTCGAACAAGCATTATTCCGAGTCTATCAACTTCACATTCTGGATCCTCGAATGGTCGCAATTATGTTCCCAATGCTGGTGAGATGGATGCTGTTAGGCAATTGATGACGCAGCAACTAGGCGAGGCTCAGCGTCAGTTTGTCGAGCGGCAGGAGAAAAGTGATCGGGAAGTGCAGACGCTTCGGGAGCAGGCTAGGGTAGCTGCGGAGCAGGCTAGGGTAGCTACAGAGCAGGCTAGGGTAGCTACAGAGCAGGCTAGGGTAGCTGCGGAGCAAGCTAAGCTAACTGAGGAGATATGCTAGAAGATGACAAATGATACGTGTGCAACTGAATTACAATGAGAAACTATATTATTGGATAGTGTAGTGACATTGGAAGTAATGGGAATGGGCTTATCTGAAGAGCGGACAGTGTTGATTGGAAGAGTAGGCTGATGAGCATGAAAGAGATACAATCCTTGGACCAGCTCACCGCTCCCAATCAATTTAATTTGCTTAAGTTCCTGCATGAAGAATCTATTATCTATTAAAAACAAGGAAATGTTTGAAGTGGTGAGTAAAGAGCTAACTGAAAGTAAGTTGGCATGAAAGCTAGGGATGTACATGACATTGTGGAGCACAATGCCATTGCCTAGGGAAACTGTGCCTACATAACGCACTTGAATAACAGTCTTATTTGGTAATGTGACAAAGGAATTGTATGCAGGTTTGATGGATATGAAGTTGTCAAGGGTGTATGCAATGTGACATGTGGCACCCGTATCAATGATCCAAAAATGAATTCCAAAAAACAGTTTCAAATAATTGACAAAAGTAGTATTCAAGCAAACATTATAGATATCACCTGATGTACTGGCTGATGAATCAGGTTCAGGAACAGCTGCTTGAGTCATTTGGCTGGATAAAAGAGCCATCAACATCTTGCACTGATCATTGGTGAAGGCAGAGTGGGAGGCAGAATCTGCAATGGCAGTGACTTGATTTGCTGAAGCAGTGTTGTTGGATGAACCAGGGGTATTGTTTTGCCTATTTCTGCCATAACCAGGAGGATAGCCGTGAATCTTGTAACATTTCTCAATTGTGTGACCAAGAAGGCCACAATGAGTGAACACATGACGTTCATTCTTGGCAGGGACAGATTTGGCATTGGCCTTTGCTTGATAGGCTTTTACAGCAAAGGCAATTTGAGATTCAACAGAATTATTCTTAGAAGTGGCGCCTATTTCATGATGTTTCTCATCTTGTAAGACAAGGGAAAAACTTTGGAGATAGGGGGAATGGGATCCATAGTAAGGATTTGTCCTCTAACATGAGAAAAACCACCAGAAAGGCCCATGAGGATCAGCATAACGTATTCACGTTCGTTTTCAGCAAGAAGAGGCTTAACGCCACCACAATTACAAGTATTCTTTGCCTTAAATTGTTGTAATCCCTCCCAAAGAGACTTCAATTTGGTGTAATACTGAGTGACAGATGAGTTACCTTGAGAAAGACCATTTAGGTCATTGCGTAGCTGGTAGATGCGAGGACCATTGACCTGCTGGAATCGGTTCTTGAGATCCTTCCATATTTCAGATGTAGAGTTGGCATGAATGATGGAAGTGACGATATCTTTCGAAACCGCGTTGAGAAACCATGAACAGACTATGTTGTCATTGCGAGTCCAAGCAACTTTTGTTTTGGTGTCACCATCTTCAGGACAGGGAAAAGTGCCGTCAACGTAGCTGTATTTGTTCTTCCCTTTGAGAACGAAGCGCATCGAGCGAAACCATGAGTTGTAGTTGTCACCGGTTAGGGTTTGCGTGACGAGAACCAAACCAGGGTGATCGTTTGAGTGAAGATACAACGGATCGGAAACTTGTTCTTGTGAATCGTTGGATGTCGCCATTGAAACAGAGATTCAAATGGAGAATGGATGATTTCGAAAGAAGAAATCGAGAGGATAAAGAAATGCGAAAAGAAATTGAAACGTGCAATTGCAGGAGTTTCAATCAAGATTGAAGATCAGGCCAACAAAATCGAAGTGATTTCGAACAAGAATTGAAGATCGAAACCTAGAAATTGTGGAGATCGATGAAAGGAACCGCTAGGGTTGCAGAGAGCGGAAGAGAGAAAAAAAATCAACTGATAACATATTGAACACTGAACTCAACGGAATAGTGTGTAAAATGAACTTGTATTTGATTGAATGTTTACAATTTGTTATATACAAACTAGAACTGAATGAAACTAGAACTGAATGGGGAGTGGTTAGTTCAACAAGATGCTAAGTGTAATACAACCAGAAATTAACCAAACAGTAACTAACAACTAACTATAGTTAACTTAACCAGATACACGGGTTAGGTAAAATAACTGAAAGTAAATAAACTTATCTAAACTCTAATAATGACACAATAGAGGCAAATGTATCTAGAATAACTCCCATCTTTAGCATGTTTGTTTGAGTCAAAGCACGATCTGGAAGCAATTGCCTAGAGAAGACAAATATTTTGCAAGGAGCAAAAATTTTCCAAAGGTTATTAAGGAACGAAAGTTTGTAATTTGAAACTTGCGTTGTCGAAAAAGGGCACATAAAGAGAAAGGAGTAGGTAGAGCCCACTAAAAATGTACCACTAGGATCCTTGCTCTAGACAGGCTCGAAGGACAAGGATGAAGAAGCAAGCAAGTGAGTAAGCTTGGCCTTTAGCTCCCTTCCCAGGAATAGAAACATATATTAAGCAATGGTGTTTAGGTTGTTGGATGTCAAGGAGTAACCATACCAGGAATAGTAACCATACCAGTCTAAACATTTTTAAAGTTTATTTACATTACAACTACCGCAACGATCGTCTTCTTAAAACCGGCGTCGAATTTGAGGCGTGTAGCGCACTAAACCGAGAAATACCAATTTGTTTACAAAACTATAATATTCAATATTACACATGAGTTTTTTAAGGATTCATTTAGAAAAATTAGTTTACTGTAAAGATGTACATATACAACAAAATCAAGTTTTATGTAACTAGTTTAACAAATTAAAAAATTCTTAAATCTAAGATTTTGATTGTGATTCAGTTACTAATGTCACTCTACGTTGACTGCTGACTAGTTTTTCAATGTTATCTGTTAATTGAAAACCTCACCTCAAACATAGTGAGTTATAAAATTCAGTAACATAAAATATAAAATAAACAGTTAATGATGTTTCCAGCCATATATGCAAGATATGAAAAATCATCTAGGAAGCTACATAATAGGTGACATTTTTTTATTCCGAAAAGGTTTTGAAGAAAACATTTTTCGTACAATCACCAGGTTGCCAATTTCGGTTAGGTGTGTCCTCACATGCCCCGGGTAGACCTAATATGGCATAAGCGTCATTCTGAACATGCAATTACCTTTGTATTTGTCGAAGCTAAGTCATTTATCAACACCTTTGAATTATCATATAATTTATCATTGAATTTCTTAAGTAATATAGTTTAAGAACATCCCTAGTCTTCTACAACTTATACATACATGCATAGCAGGAAGACAAGTAGATTACTTACTCTATATAGTGCAGAATTTTTCAGTAAACACGATTTTAGGAAATTCTAAAAGAAATCCTAGAAAAAATAAATCTTTTCTCCAATAACCACATCCACATATCTCAAAACTGAAATTCTCAAACAAAAATTAAACCTTATATCTTGCATGCATATTCACCGTTCATTTATCCAAAGAAAATCATGTAGGAATTCCTTATTACTCAACATAGAAAATAAATCAAACCCCAGAGCACGGACACCAAAGAGAGGTTTTTAAGGGGTTTATTTACATTAAAAATTTAGGAGAGAAGTTGGAATTACCAATATTGCTCTGGTTCCTATCTAGCTCCTAAATAAGAACCCTAACTTCTACCAACCAAGATCCTTCCATATCTATCATTATTCCATTTTCATTCTTCTCTTCAGCCAGCGGTGGAAATGTTAAAAGGAATGAGAATTGATTTTCTTCTTTATTTTGTTGATGGGGAAGAGAGCTTGTACTCCACTCCCCCTTCTCCTCTCACAACCTCACTCTATTGTCTCTCTATTCTTCCTCTCTTTTATTCCTTTTTTTGGCTAGTAATAGAATGAAAAATGAGAGAAGGGCTGCATGTTTTTCTATATTTAGGTTGGGTGAAAAAATAAATTAGAGATTGTGAGGCCTTCCCGAATTCTGGGGGTTTAGTAGATAAATCCCGAATTCGGCCTTCCCTCTATTACTTAACCCTCTTATTCTAATCCCATAATTAAGAGAATCTTCGACGACGCGGCAACAAGAACCATCGCCGCAACAACAACCAATCGAAGCTCGGACGCAGTGGTAAACGTCTGGTTGTCCTCCATTGTGGCCACAATAACAAATCGACTCTCCGATGCAGCAACAGCTGTCGCCGCAATCTTTACCACAGAATATTTCTTGCATCGCAAGATCCACCGGATTGGCTAATATTTTTATATTGGTGCATTTTCTTCTATTGCATTGCACTATCTGTGCGTTCTTGATCTTTGCTCTCTCTTTTATCTCATGAGTGTTTAGTTCATTAACTTAATTACTCATGCAAGTATGCTTTTCTTTGTTTCAGGTTTTGTTTGTTATTTTTTCACAACGAAAGAATACATGCAATAAGATTATTTTGGATGATTTTATAACTGGCGTCGATGCTACGTGGAATCTTCCCTACCATTTGTTATTTTTGATTATTCGATTTTATAAAGTATGTTGAACCAAGGACAAACACTCTTTGTTTTGTATGATAACAAATTACATTTAGTCTACTAATGGTTGCAGTGTATAAAAGTGCAGGGACATAATAAAGTACAGGACATGAATCAAAGAGCAGGAAATATTAAAGTGGAGCAGCTTGGAGAAGAAGCCACCTCAGCAGTTCAAGACCTATTTGTTTATCCGCTTTCTTTAGGACACTGTGTAAGGTCCTATCACTGAAGGTCTATGACATTTTAGTAGCTGAGAGATGACTTTTTTGAAAACATGCATCATGCATCAATTAGGGTTTGAAAATGGTTTGAAAAATATTTTATTCAAATGCATGCTTGCATGAGAAAGGCACATAACTTGGAAAAACATTTTAAAGCAAAAGAATCGATTTCTATATTGTTTCATAGGAGTATAAATCGATTTTATATTGTCTCATAGGAGTATAAAATCGATTATATACTAAATACATTGGACTATGAATCGATTTTATATTGTCTCATAGGAGTATAAAATCGATTACTTGTTTTCCTTTCTTAAAACAATCTGGAATCGATTCATACATATACTCAAGCCAAACCAAGAATCGATTTCCTTCTTTTATAAAACACCTTGAAATAGATTTTCAACTATCCTATAGGCTATGAATCGATTCCTCCTTACTTTAACTAAACATTGAAATTGATTCTTACCTATTCAGGATGTCTTGAAAATCGATTCCTACATATTTCCAAAAGCCAAGGAATCGATTCCTATGTTTTCTAAAAATAAAGAATCGATTATACTATATTATAACATCACTCATGAATCGATTCTTAAGTCACATTTATGAATCCTATATTTTTCTAAAGCCTATAAATAGACGGGTGTGACTCACTTTCAAATCACACCACACACCACATTTTTCTAAACCTCTCTACTTCTCACATACATCTTCTAAATCTGAGAAAGAGGGAAAATAGAGCTTCAACTTTCATATCATTTTCTATTTTCCATATCACTCATCTCTTAGTCACTATACTGTCATTATATCTGAGGTGATTGGATCATAGATCTCTGTTTGTATTCGTTACTCTATTTGTGGGGTCACTCTGAAATCCTGGGATTTGTTCTTGGGTCTCTCAATCAGGAGATTGAGTTGGTTTGAAATCCTGGGAAGTTTTCTTGGGTCTCTCAATCAGGAGATTGAGTTGGTTTGAAATCCTGGGAGGTGATCTTGGGTCGTTCAATTGGGGAGATTGAAGTGGTAGTGAAATCCTGGGAGGTGCTCTTGGGTCGTTCAATCAGGAGATTGAAGCGGTTGAAATCCTTAGCTAGGTGCTCGGGTTCTCAGTTCGGGGGAATTGGGATTTGCTATCTGAAGTTGCCTGTTTGTGAAACATTCTTCATATAGTGGTTATCAACAAAGTCCAAAGGTTGCAAAGCCGGAGGCCGAGGACGTAGGGCTTTTATCCCGAACCTCGTAAAATTCCTGGTGTATCTCTATCCCTCTCTCTTTACTTTATTTACTGTTTATATCTGTTTATAATATCACTACTCTGATCTGAATCTGTTAATTTGGTTGTATAACTATATCCCTACTCTGATCTGAATCTGTTAATCTGGTTATAGTTATACTCGTTGTACTACAGATCTGTTTATCTATCATCTTCTCTATCACTACTGTAGATCTGCTATATTCAATATCATTGCATTACTTATAAAACAACCTTATTGTAAATATTGAATATAGAATAATATCTCATTGTGCCTAATCTGCCTACTTGCATATATCTGATAAGTTCAAATCTCTTTTTCCGCATTTGATTTAAACAAACTTATCATTTATTTTGAAAAGAATCCAAGAATTACACATAACCTTATTCACCCCCCTCTAAGGTTATACTATTGTCTAACAAGTGGTATCAGAGCTAGAAATTGCATATAGAGCTTAACATCTCGCAATTTAAATTTTATTTATCTATCTGTGATTATGGGTTCTTTTTTGAAAGAGGGGATGTCTTTATTTAGGCCACCCCTGTTTGATGGGACTAACTATGACTATTGGAGTAGTCGAATGAAATGTCATGTGCAGGCTATAGATTTCACCTTATGGAGGATCATTGCAGATGGACCACTGATCCCAATGAAAATCAAAAGTAAAGCTACCGGCAAAGAAGAAGAAGTGCCAGTTGAGGATATCTACACCATTGACCTGAAAGAGCTGAGAAAGTCAGAGTTGGATAAGATATCTCAAAATGCCAGAGCAATGAATATTCTTCACTTATCCTTATGTGAAGAAGAATATGGTAGAGTCAAAGGATGTCAAACAGCAAAGGAAATCTGGGACTGCTTGCAAGCTACTCATGTAGGTACGAGCCAAGTGAAGGATACTAAAATCAGAATCCTCACTTCTGAATATGAAGCCTTCAAAATGAAAGAAGGTGAGTCTGTCGCAGCTATGCACCAGAGACTGAATCTGATTATAAACAACTTAAGGGCACTGGGAAAGAGGTATTCTACAAAAGATATAAATGGGAAAATTCTTGCATCTCTGACTGGTGAGTTCTTTCCAAAAACTTGTGCAATCACTGAAGCCAAAGATATTGGCACTCTGCCCCAAGAAGACTAGATTGGGTCACTTCTAGCCTTTGAGGTTGTATTGGCTGCTAACAAAGATCAAGAAGCAGAAATGGTAAAAGAAAGAAAATCTCTTGCTCTTGCTGCTAAAACACCTAAGGTAGCAAGGAAAGAGGTTGAGTCTGATGAAGAATCTGATGATGAAGACATGGCTGAATTATTTGAAGAATTCATGAGATTCAACAAACTTGAAAAGAGAAATAACTCAAAGAAATCCAAGAAAACTAAGAAGGCTACATGGAACAACTATACTGACAGTGAAGAAGAGGAGGTTGCAAATGCCATTTGTCTCACGGCATGTGAAACACCTAAGGCTACTATATGGGATTGTCTTGGCTCTGATAGTGACACAGACGAAGAAGAGCAAATTGCAAATGGTGTTTGTCATATGGCAAATGACTCATCTAAGGTAAGCCTTAACTCTTCTAGTCTTTCTGATTCTTTTATACATGATGATTTATCTGATGGTGCGTATAGTAGGCACGATTTGAGTGAGGCTTTTGATGCTCTTTATTTTGAACATGAAACTCTGTTGTTAAAATCTAAGAAATTGGCAAAGAGTAACAAAAGAATGCTCACTCAAATTGAGACACTTGAAAATGAAGTAGATAGATTAAAGAATGAACTGCATAAATCTGTCAACCTTGAGTTTTGTGAGCTTAAACAAAATTTTGAAAATGCCAAGGTTGAAAATGAACTTTTGAAAGAAACATTGAAAAAGTTTGAGGTTGGTGAAAAGACCTTGACTCAGTTGCTTCACTCTCAACATCAATATGTTGATAGGAGAGGAATTGGGTACAAAGGTAATTCCACCTCCTCCATTTTAAACAAGAAATTAACTTTTGTTGCATCTACTTCAAGTTATAAACCCATTGTTTTCTCATGCACCTACTGTCAAAAGGGAAACCATAGCTCACCTAGATGTCCTATCCGTAAATTATGTGAGCTTGGTACCCTTATACCTGCTTGTGAGAAACCAAGGTGGATTGTGAAAACAAACCCCTTGATGACTAACCCCAAAGGACCCAAAGAGAATTGGGTACCAAAATTTTCTACTTGATCTTAGTGCAGGTGTGCTACAAGGTATGGGGGTCAGATCAATACCTTTATAGCAGAGACTCGAAGTTCATGACTGGAGACACAAAAAGATTCGTAATACTCAAACAGCAGTCATGTGACTCGTGATAACAGCAATAGAGGAAGAATCACTGGTGAAGGTTAGATTGGTAAAGTTTTATTCACCTCTGTTGAAAATGTGTTATAAAGTAGAAATTAAATATAACTCAACAAGTATTAGAGACATATTTGAAATAAATTTTTTGTGTGCATCAAAGTTTTTTTCTTCTTCTCTCTATTGTGCTGAATCTTTGATGCAACATACTTTTTGATGTTAAAAATGATACTTTTATTGTTGAACCAAGGATGATTATCTTGGGTATCATATTTTTTAAAACCATGATGATCCACCCTCTTTTTGCTAAAGTCTTGCATTCTAAAATTATTAAGGGGGATCACCAAGTAAGGGGGAGCATATCATGAACTACTGTTTTTGATATATCATATGCTATGCAATGCTGCTTATTTATTATGCAAGTTTATAAAGTGCTTATGTTGTATGTATTCACCCCACCTCCTTTTTGATGAAAACAAAGGGGGAGAAATTGTATGCAAAAGGGAGAGAATATGCATGTTATTATTTTATGGGGGAGAAAATAATTGCTGCTATCCTGCTGTCATACTGCTTATTTTGTTATGCTTATGCTTAGGGGGAGCTTCTGCCATTGTTTCTCTATTATGGTCTCCCTATGCATAATGTAATTTGTTATCATCAAAAAGGGGGAGTTTGTTGAACCAAGGACAAACACTCTTTGTTTTGTATGATAACAAATTACATTTAGTCTACTAATGGTTGCAGTGTATAAAAGTGCAGGGACATAATAAAGTACAGGACATGAATCAAAGAGCAGGAAATATTAAAGTGGAGCAGCTTGGAGAAGAAGCCACCTCAGCAGTTCAAGACCTATTTGTTTATCCGCTTTCTTTAGGACACTGTGTAAGGTCCTATCAATGAAGGTCTATGACATTTTAGTAGCTGAGAGATGACTTTTTTGAAAACATGCATCATGCATCAATTAGGGTTTGAAAATGGTTTGAAAAATATTTTATTCAAATGCATGCTTGCATGAGAAAGGCACATAACTTGGAAAAACATTTTAAAGCAAAAGAATCGATTTCTATATTGTTTCATAGGAGTATAAATCGATTTTATATTGTCTCATAGGAGTATAAAATCGATTATATACTAAATACATTGAACTATGAATTGATTTTATATTGTCTCATAGGAGTATAAAATCGATTACTTGTTTTCCTTTCTTAAAACAATCGATTTCCTTATCCAATGTTAAAACAAAGAATCGATTCATACATATACTCAAGCCAAACCAAGAATCGATTTCCTTCTTTTATAAAACACCTTGAAATCGATTTTCAACTATCCTATAGGCTATGAATCGATTCCTCCTTACTTTAACTAAACATTGAATCGATTCTTACCTATTCAGGATGTCCTGAAAATCGATTCCTACATATTTCCAAAAGCCAAGGAATCGATTCCTATGTTTTCTAAAAATAAAGAATCGATTATACTATATTTTAACATCACTCATGAATCGATTCTTAAGTCACATTTATGAATCCTATATTTTTCTAAAGCCTATAAATAGACGGGTGCGACTCACTTTCAAATCACACCACACACCACATTTTTCTAAACCTCTCTACTTCTCACATACATCTTCTAAATCTGAGAAAGAGAGAAAATAGAGCTTCAACTTTCATATCATTTTCTATTTTCCATATCACTCATCTCTTAGTCACTATACTGTCATTATATCTGAGGTGATTGGATCATAGATCTCTGTTTGTATTCGTTACTCTATTTGTGGGGTCACTCTGAAATCCTGGGATTTGTTCTTGGGTCTCTCAATCAGGAGATTGAGTTGGTTTGAAATCCTGGGAAGTTTTCTTGGGTCTCTCAATCAGGAGATTGAGTTGGTTTGAAATCCTGGGAGGTGATCTTGGGTCGTTCAATCGGGGAGATTGAAGTGGTAGTGAAATCCTGGGAGGTGCTCTTGGGTCGTTCAATCAGGAGATTGAAGCGGTTGAAATCCTTAGCTAGGTGCTCGGGTTCTCAGTTCGGGGGAATTGGGATTTGCTATCTGAAGGTGCCTGTTTGTGAAACATTCTTCATATAGTGGTTATCAGCAAAGTCCAAAGGTTGCAAAGCCGGAGGCCGAGGACGTAGGGCTTTTATCCCGAACCTCGTAAAATTCCTGGTGTATCTCTATCCCTCTCTCTTTACTTTATTTACTGTTTATATCTGTTTATAATATCACTACTCTGATCTGAATCTGTTAATTTGGTTGTATAACTATATCCCTACTCTGATCTGAATCTGTTAATCTGGTTATAGTTATACTCGTTGTACAACAAATCTGTTTATCTATCATCTTCTCTATCACTACTGTAGATCTGCTATATTCAATATCATTGCATTATTTATAAAACAACCTTATTGTAAATATTGAATATAGAATAATATCTCATTGTGCCTAATCTGCCTACTTGCATATATCTGATAAGTTCAAATCTCTTTTTCCGCATTTGATTTAAACAAACTTATCATTTATTTTGAAAAGAATCCAAGAATTACACATAACCTTATTCACCCCCCCTCTAAGGTTATACTATTGTCTAACAAAGTAGTCACAAGATTCATTGTTGTAGGCGTACTAGTAGACTGAGGCTACTTTTCAACCGCTTATCCAGCTCATACGCCTCTAGTGGTCCCCATCACCGTCAGAGGTCTATTGAGGCTATTTGAATGCTGATGGGCACAACTAAAAAATTTATGTCCAAATTTAAATGTATCATACCAAAGTCACGACCCAACCAATAAACTAAAGATCGGAAGAAGTAGATGGAGAACAATTATAGAGGCATACCAAAGTCACAACCCAATCAATTAGCTAACATAAAAAGAAATGAGTTGCCGACTGTAGATTATCTCGACACATCACAGGATAGAGGCATGTATCTAGAATAACTCCCCTCTTTAGCATGTTTTTTTGAGACAAAGCACGATCTAAAAGCAATTGCCAAGAGAGGACGGTGAGTTTGGAAGGAGCAAAACTCTTCCAAAGCTTATTAACGACCAGAAGTTTGTGATCTGAAACCCACATTGTAGCAAAGCTTACTCGTGATTTTCCATAAAATTCCTCAGCTCAAACTATTGTGATTCCAAGAATGTTTTGAACTTATCTTTTTAATAGCCAAAATTGATAGCAACAAACAGGGGGCGGTTTACGTGCATGCCTTCATCTAATTCCATAAGTGTTTATGTATAAGTCAGGCCTTTTCCTCACATGTTTTAAGCTTCAACCTAGAGGTCGAGCTCTAATGTCAACCAAAGTAAGCAATTTAAAAAACTAAAACGGATGTTGACTAGGGTTTTACAAAAACACTTCTGAAAATAGCAAATTGATTAGGTTTTTCAAGCTTTAGTTTTTAAAATTTCTTCAAATCTTTGATAATGTGGCTAAACTTCTAGCTTCTTAGGATAATGTGACCTCAAGCCTCTAAGGAATAAAAGTCACTATCAGGCAAGACTCTGACCAAAACCCGCACTTCTCAAATAGACTGTTGGCTTTAAGGGAGACATAAGGACTGATGGAGATTGGTCTGTTGCCCGAAACCAAATGTATGGAAAATTCTATTTCCCTGTCGTGTGGTAGAGAAGTCACCTCATCAGAGAACACATCGAGGTGTTCGTTCATAATAGGGATACTTGACAAATCTAGGCTAGCCTTTGTGTTCGGAGAAAGTTACAAAATAAATCCCTCATCCCCTTCCAATATGCATTAAAAAAAATTGATTGGATGCTACTCAATCCATACCAAGAATCACGTCTAAACCTTTCTAAGGCAAACATATCAAGTTTAATAAAAAGATCCTACCCTACGTGTATTTATATAATATCAAATAGTATCAATATTCATTTTTCACACTTAAAAACACATATCTTAAGATAAATTGTTCTCCTTTACCTTGTTTCTTATCATCGAGATTTTTGAGGGGCATGGCTTATCACTTTCTTAGTTCTTGCACATTAAACTCTCCTATAATGTCATCTCTAGGACAACTAATAAGGTCTACTAAAACCTTGTCGTCCATCTCAAGAAATATTTTTTTCCTCGTCTCATATATCATGATAGTCTTTCCATTTTTTATTAAAATCACAAATGTGTGTATATTAATATATATATAACTTAGTCTTCCAAAAACCCCTCCCCAAATATACCTTTATAAAAGTACTTACATGATACAATGAGATTTACATTTTCCTTTTCTAAAGGGACTAATGGAAGCTTAACTTTGAAGTTATCACTTTGTCCAATAATATAATAGCTCTATCATGCTCTACTAGGGGTGGGAATATGTTGGGCTGAGTTGGGTTTTGCATTGTTTGGGTTTGACCTATATTGAAAGTGCTGAGTTTGAGCCTAGCTTTTGGAAAGACTGATAAGGCCTGAAAGCTTGTTTAAAAGCTTATTTCATAATACTTTTTACGAAAACCTACAACTTATGAATGGTCTATGTTTTTGTAAATAAACTAATAAACTAATAGGTCATTTTTTTGCTGGATAAACTCTAAACATTTTCGGCTAATACATATGTATGGTTAGAAACAAAAAACCCTTAAATAACTTAAGAAATTCAAAGCATCCGCATGTTTAATTTTAGCTTCCCTAACAAAAAAAATGATTGAATCAGATTAACAACTCTCTAAATTAAGTCTCATGAATCTCTTATAAATTCCAAACCCATTCACCAATTCACCCAAACAAAAATTGAAAACAAGAAAAATGGCCTCAAAAACAAGAATCTCTACAATTAACGTAGCAATCATATTCATAGTAACATTTGTAACACCCAACGTTGTTTTATCCGATGACAATGTTCCAATTCCAGCTGAGAAAAGTCAATTAGATTCATGGTTCAATGCCAACGTTGGTCCATTGGCTCAAAGAAAAGCCAGTTTAGATCCTGCATTGGTAACGGCAGAAGAAGGTGCTAAGGTTATAAAAGTAATGCAAGATGGTAGTGGACAATTCAAAACCATCACTGATGCTATTAATAGCATACCAAATGGAAATACCCAACGTGTGATTGTGTATATTGGTGGTGGAAATTATAATGAGAAAATCAAAATTGAAAGGACAAAACCTTTTATTACGTTGTATGGAGCACCAGGTAATATGCCAAATTTGACCTTTGGTGGCACTGCAAAACAATATGGAACTGTTTATAGTGGTACTTTGACTGTTGAATCAGATTATTTTGTTGCTGCTAACATCATGATCTCGGTTTGTATACTATATCTATCTCAAAATTTCCTTCTATCAATATGTATAAGTTTAAATATCTATTATTGAGAAATAACGTATTTTGATGATATAGAATTCTGCACCAAGACCTGATGGAAGAAAACCGGGTGAGCAAGCTGTTGCATTGAGAATTTCTGGTGAAAAAGCAGCGTTTTATAATTGCAAGCTGTTGGGATTCCAGGACACATTATGTGATGATAGGGGTAAACATTTCTTCAAAGATTGCTTAATTCAAGGCACTGTTGATTTCATTTTTGGAAGTGGCAAGTCACTATATTTGGTAAGTACTTTATATAAAATATATTTAGGAACTGTTTCGCAGATCCCATCAGCAAGCTTGATAGCGGATTTAACTAGCAAATTTGATTAGTAGCTTGATAGCGGATTTGACTAACAAGCTTAATGTTTTTTTCAAATGCTACTTCAAGTAACGTTTGAGCAGATAGTGTATAACTTCTACTTTTTTTTTGGTATTTGTACTCTTACCAAAGAGAGCCTTAATTTTTCTGTCCAAAGGCACTATACACCGTGTTGGGTAGCTACGAAAACCAAGAAAAAATAAAAGAAAGGAAAGAAAAGTAAAGGAATATGTCATTTTCCGTTGTTTGGTTGTTTCAATGGAATGTTTTAGTGTGTCACACCAAATTTTGTTTCCCAATTTTGGAAAGAAAAGAAAGAGAAAACACAATTTTTTTAAGTAAATGACATAATTAACCTTACACTCAAATTAATGCGTTGTAATAAAAAATATTTTTACATTTTCAGTAAAGGTTATTTTTTTTATTTTAAACATACACATTTTTCTTTCCTCTCACTTTTTATCTTCTTAAACAATGAAAGAGAAAACTTCTACATTTCTTTCCTATCACTTTCACTTAAACCAAACAACTAAAAAATCAACTCATACTCTCCTTTTTCCTATCACTTTTTTTCCTCTCACTTTCTTCTGTGAACCGGTAGTAATTAATGAAGTTTTATTTATTTGATTTGAATACAGAACAATGAATTGAGAGCGCTTGGCGCAGAAGGGCCAACGGTGATAGTGGCACAAGCAAGAAAAAGTGAGGCAGAAGATTATATCTACTCATTTGTACATTGTGACGTCACTGGAACTGGACAAGACACATTCTTGGCTAGAACATGGATGTCAAACCCTAAAGTCATCTTTGCTTACTCCATGTTGTCCACTGTTGTTAACCCAATAGCATGGAATGACGACTTACACCCTGAATATACCAAGTAACTAACTCCACTAATTCAACATTAATTGCACATCATTAGTAGTAACTTTCTAGATTTATGTAACATTAACACATGATGTTACCTACAGGACTTCATACTATGGAGAGTACAAGAACACAGGACCTAGGGCAGACCCCAAAACGCGTCCAAGCTTTACAAAACAACTAACTGATGCAGAGGCCAAACCTTTCATTACGCTTGGAATGATTGAAGGCTCAAAATGGCTCCTTCCTCCTCCTAAAGTCTAATTAATTACCATATTAACCCTATCTTCTAATCCGACTTGAAGAGGGAATTAGATTCACTGCAGTCAACACTTTTTATCTATATCCATTTTTTAATAAAGCAAATCAAAAAGTTGTGATTTCTCTAACGGGATATCAAATGGCTCCAATGACTATATAGTCAGTCTCTTGGCTCATTTGGACTTGGTCATGCGCGCCCCACATTTTAGTGAGTGGTGAATTGGTGAAAGGAAGTTCACTAGATTAATTCCTTAAGTTATTGGAGTTTCTATGATATGTAATTTCTTTTGTATTAGTTTTAACATTTTAATATTAAGTTAGGTCCTTGTAAAGCTTAGAATAACAATTCACGAGGGGTGCATTCAGGTGTGAATGCACTGTCAACCCCTTATACGTATTTTGTAAATGTCAACGGAAAATGAATTTTATTTTCTTTCAAGCAAAGTTAATTCAATTCTAAAATACAACTCAAATATGATTGAAATAGATAAACAACTTTAAGATTAAATGTAACAATGTTTAAATTATAATGAGTATTTTTCTTTTTTGTTGGATAAATTATTTTTATGAGTCTTCAATTTATTTTAAAAATAATAATAAAATTTGTAATGTAGGCTTTCCAAAAAACTCGTCAAACATGTCATATGTCCTATTAATGAATCGAAAATAACATTCTAATTTGAAACTTTTATCACAAAAATAAAAAACAATCAAAAAATGTTAAACTTTTCATCTTTCTAAATTTAAAAGACATTGATTGACACTTTTTTACCACTTGATACTCCAAAAAATTGTTCTCAATTAGTTTAAAAATACGTTTTAATGGCAATGGTGTATTAAACGTACAACGATTTAATTGAAATTCTAATAACTATCTATGAGTAATTAATTTTTTACTAAAATAACTTTGTCATCATAAACTAAAATTCGAGATATGTCTTCTTAAATCTGAGATAATAGGGTTCATGTATTTAACGTTTTTTAAATGACATAATTAATTACCAAAAAGTTCATCCTTATGTTGCAAGAAAACCAGTTTTCGATTTTCAAAATAAAGTACTTCACGATTCTTCAAGACATGTCTTCTTACTCTTCAATATCAAAGAGCAGATGAAGTACATGGAGAACAATTATGGAGGAATACCAAAGTCACGACCCAACCAATTAGCTAACATATACGAGAGTTGCAGAAATGACATCTAACAAAGCAATGAGTTGTCGACTTTAGTTTTTCACGACATATGACACAATAGAGGCAAATGTATCTAGAATAACTCCCATCTTTAGCATGTTTGTTTGAGTCAAAGCACACGATCTGGAAGCAATTGCCTAGAGAAGACAAATATTTTGGAAGGCGCAAAACTCTTCCAAAGGTTATTAAGGAACGAAAGTTTGTAATTTGAAACTTGCGTTGTCGAAAAAGGGCACATAGAGAGAGGTAGAGCCCACTAAAAATGTACCACTAGGATCCCTGCTCTAGACAGGCTCGAAGGACAAGGATGAAGAAGCAAGCAAGAGAGTAAGCTTGGCCTTTAGCTCCCTTCCCAGGAATAGAAACATATATTAAGCAATGGTGTTTAGTTTGTTGGATGTGAAGGAGTAACCATACCAGTCTAAACATTTTTAAATTCTTTGAAAGAATCCACATTAGGCTTTAAAAAATAATTGCATGGAATCGGTAGAGTTCTAAAAGAATCAATGTTGGGCATTAAGAAACAACCAGCGTGGTATTGGTAGTGTTCTTAACATTTTAAATTCTTTAAAGAATCCACATTGTGCCTTTACAAACAACCATCGTGGTATTTTAAGAGTGTTAAAGTTAATTTACATCAGAAATACCGCAACGATCGCCTTCTTAAAACTGGCGTCGAATTTGAGGCGTGTAGCGCACTAAAACGAGATATAACAATTTGTTTACCAAACTATAATATTCAATATTACACATGAGTTTTTTAAGGATTCATTTAGAAAAATTAGTTAACTGTAAATATCGATGTACATATACAACAAAATCATGTTTTACATAACTAGTTTAACAAATTAAAAAATTCTTAAATCTAAGATTCTGATTGTGATTCAGTTACTAATGCCACTCTACGTTGGACTGCTGACTAGTTTTCCAATGTTATCTGTTAATTGAAAACCTCACCTCAAACATAGTGAGTTATAAAATTCAGTAACATAAAATATAAAATAAACAGTTAATGAGGTTTCCAGCCATATATGAAAGATATGAAAAATCATCTTGAAAGCTACATAATAGATCACATTTTTTTATTCCGAAAAGGTTTTGAAGAAAACATTTTTCGTACAATCACCAGGTTGCAGATTTCGGTTAGGTGTGTCCTCACATGCCCCGGGTAGACCTAATATGGCATAAGCGTCATTCTAAACATGCAAATCACCTTTGTATTTGTCGAAGCTAAGTCATTTACCAACACCTTTGAATTATCATATAATTTATCATAGAATTTCTTAAGTAATATAGTTTAAGAACATCCCTAGTCTTCTACAACTTATACATAGATGCATAGCGGGAAGACAAGTAGATTACTAACTCTATATAGTGCAGAATTTTTCAGTAGCAATACACAATATATGGCACTTATTCCAACTAACTAAACATAATTTTATGAAATTCTAAAAGAAATCCTAGAAAAAATAAATCATTTCTCCAACTAACTATACATACATCGCTATCATTATTCCATTTTCCTTCTTCTTTTCAGCCAGCGGTGGAAATGTTAAAAAGGATGAGAGTTGATGTTAGTCCGAGTAGGTTCCCAAGAAAGAGAGGTGGGTCACAATGGACACTCTTACCTACCAAGTCTTTCCTAGCCTGAATTTTCCTCAAACAACACTGTTTTCAAAAATCAAGCCAAAGAGATTACTGGGATGAGTCGCGGACTACATCGCTCTCTTTAAGACGTTTCGTGGCACTGCTTCAAGGTGCAAGCAGGCCATCAACCACGACGTCCCCCGGATAAAACAGCCCAGTCGAAACTGCTACGAAAGTTCACTGAACCGTGAAAATTTGCTCTAAGATATACACCCTCAATATGGTTATGAAAAAACACTCTTTAGAAACTAAGCTTGTAAATGCTTCAAGCTTTCTAGAGAAAAAATAAATTTTGGGTATGAAAAACCACTCTTTAGAAACTAAGCTTGAAAATGCTTCAAGCTTTCTAAAGAAGAAAGAAATTTAGGGAGAAGAGAGAAAACTTGAGGAATGATTTATCGTCAAGTGGTGTAAGTAAGAAGTGAGGAGGGGTCTTCCTTTTGTAGGCATAAGAAGAGATAGCCGTTGGAAGGAATTTAATAGCCAACGGCTCTTCTGACCAAAACCGTTAAGGTTTGACTTTGACCCGGTCAACATGACCGTTGGAGACTTTGACTCGGTCACTATGACCGTTGGGAGACGCGAAAAAATAAAAAATAAATTTCAGAAATATACACCACAAGGCCCAAGCCCGGCAAGGCCAACCCCGACCGGCCGATCGGACAACGGTGGTGTGCACGCGTGTGGTGGTCATTTTGTGTGCGTCCTCTCCTATTCACAAAATTGGGTACCCCTTGGGGTCCAAACCCATGTGTGTGTTTCCCACTTATAAACACTCTCAAAATGTCTATTCTATCCAATGTGGGACTTTTTCAATTCACACATAACAACAAAGTTCCAACAGTTGATTTTCTTCTTTATTTTGTTGATGGGGAAGAGAGCTTGTACTCCATTCCCCCTTCTCCTCTCACAACCTCACTCTATTGTGTCTCTTTGGTGGCCACAACAACAGATCGACTCTCCGATGCAGCAACAACAGCTGTTGGCTGCAAGGGGCGGTCGACCTCGCGGAGCCATAGGAACGGAGGCGGGATAACGCATGGAGTGGTTCTCCCACTGTGGTCGCTAATGAACTGAGGTGCTCGACCTTGGAGCGGGCACGACTAGTTGAGTCCTAAGTCCAAATGTATGAATTGATTGGGTGAACGATATCTGGTCGTACGCAGAGTCATGCCCGGGTACCTGCAATGACACTCCGACGCCCAAGTCAGTGGAGTAAGAGTTTAAGCAGAGTAACAATATGGGTCAAGATTGTGTGTCAGTTAGTGGGAGCAGTGCCTCTTTATATAGTATCAGAGGGGCAATGCTCCGTTGGATCTGTGTGGTCGATCTCGACCGTTGAACAAGCCATCCTCAACGAGGGTAGATCTGAACCGCTGATCTTGGTGGACCGAAGGCCCAGTAATTATTTCTCCAATTCGATAATGGGCCGGTCATGGCCAGTACTGCATCGGATTGGGCCAAAGGCCCAGTCCAAAACATAATTCCATAAATGTTTATGTATAAGTCAGACCTTTTCCTCACATGTTTTAAGTTTCAACCTAGAGGTCGAGCTCTAATGTCAACCAAAGTAAGCAATTTAAAATACTAAAACGGATGTTGACTAGGGTTTTACAAAAACAATTCTAAAAACAGCAAATTGATTATGTTTTTCAAGCTTCAGTTTTTAAAATTTCTTCAAATCTTTGATAATGTGGCTAAACTTCTAGCTTCTTAGGATAATGCGACCTCAAGCCTCTAAGGAATAAAAGTTACTATCAGGCAAGACTCTGACCAAAACCCGCACTTCTCAAATAGACTGTTGGCTTTAAAGGAGACATAAGGAGTTATGGAGATTGGTCCGTTGCCCGAAACCAAATGTATGGAAAATTCTATTTCCCTGTCGTGTGGTAGAGAAGTCACCTCATCAGAGAACACATCGAGGTGTTCGTTCACAACAGGGGATACTTGACAAATCTAGGCTTGCCTCTGTGTTTGAAGAAATTTACAAAATAAATCCCTCATCCCCTTCCAATATGCATTAAAAAAAAATTGATTGGATGCTACTCAATCCATACCGAGAATCACATCTAAACCTTTCTAAGGCAAACATATCAAGTTTAAAAAAAAGATCCTACCCTACGTGTATTTATATAATATCAAATTTAATATTCATCTTTCACACTTAAAAACACACATCTTCAGATAAATTGTTCTCCTTTACCTGGTTTCTTATCATCGAGATATTTGAGGGGCATGGTGTCATACCCCAATTTTGTCCGGCTTAGGTCCAAACCCTAATTTTCCACACAAAAATAAATTATGCATCATTTTTAGGTTTAAAATGCACGTTTTGGGAAGTTAGAGTCAAAAAGGGCATTTTGGTCATTTCTCACAAAAGGGTCTCTAAAAAACAATTTTTGCAATAGGCCTCATGCATCAAATTAGGGTTTTTGAAAAAATATGTTATGCATGCATGGCAAGCTTTGGAAAATATTTTATGCATGGCAAAGACCTAAAAGCATTTTGTGGAAAGCAAGAATTGATTTCTATTTTGTTCCAAAGGCCAAGAACCGATTTATGGTATATTGCATAGGCCTTGAAATCGATTTTCAGGCTCTTCCATAGGCCATGAATCGATTCCTAATTGTTTTAACTAAGTGAAGAATCGATTCCTACCTTTTAGGATGTCCTGAAAATCGATTTCCCTTGCCTATGTTTAAAGCATGAAATCCATTTCTACACATACTCATGCAAAAGCTAAGAATCGATTTCCTTAAATTTTAAAAGACTATGAAATCGATTTTCAGGATCTCCAAATGTCCTGAAAATCGATTCCTACCTTTTTCCATAGGCCATATAATCGATTCTTATCATTTCCAAAAATAAAGAATCGATTCCTACATATTTCCAAAGGCCACATAATCGATTTTCAGGATCTTCAAATGTCCTGAAAATCGATTCCTACCTTTTTCCATAGGCCATATAATCGATTCTTATCATTTCCAAACATAAAGAATCGATTCCTACATATTTCCAAAGGCTCAAACAATCGATTCATCCTTGCAATAAATGTTTTTTAAAAAATTCTACGCTTTCCTAAGCCTATAAATAGGCAGCCTCAAATCACATTTGGGGGAGGGACAGATTTTACAAGATCAGAAAACACACACACACATTTCACGAGATCTGAGAAGACAACTCTCGTAAATCTCATTTTCCAGTTCTACGCTTCATTTCTGCTCTATTCGCGCCGTTGGTCCGTCTGAGCTGATCTCCTGCAAGGGTTAGTCGGGGTTTGCGTTCTTCAGAGTTGTAATATCTGTTTTCATCAGAGGTATTTCAGTCTTTACATTTGTTAAAATTTAATCATTCTGATCCATGCCAAAATTGCCCTATGTGATTTAATTTAGCTGTAGTGTCTTTGTTGATGATGAACCACATGATTCCCACTTATGCCTAGTGCATCATTTTCTAAGTGGGGAAGATGGTTTCAGATGATTCAACCTCCCCTTTCAAACCCTTTCAAAAAAGCATTTTTCATTAGAACTACGTCGCTTTGATTCCCGTTTGGGATACGTGTAGGAGCGAGCCACGTTCTCGTCAAGCGCAACAAATAAAAATTCTTTTTATCCTCCTAAACCAATCATTTTCATAAAACAAACGAAAATCATTTTCAAACCCATTGTTGCTAGTAGGTCATCAGAGCCTCTGTTCGTTTAGCTATTAGTGACAATGTCCTTTTCTCCTAAAAATAATAAACGATGATCCATCCTAACCTTTGTTAGTTTGATCATCGTACAAATCAATCTCTTTCGAAAATCACTTTCCAAAAGGATAATAAAAAACGAGTTGTTATCAATAGTCCATCAGAACCTTTGTTCGTTTGACTAAACGGTGCAACTTTCTTTTTGAGTATTTAGTAGTGATTCATCATAGCCTCTGCTAGTTTAATCATTTGCTAACGCTCGTCCTATTTCAAAAACTCACTAAAAAAGATAAAAAACAAAAACTTTTCAAAAAGAACCAAGAACTACGTAGCTTTGAATTCTCCATCGCACCGGGAGATACGTAGGAGCGGGCCATGTCCCGTCAAGCACTTTTTCTAAAAACCTTTTTTTTTACCCCTTTCTCACCAAAAATAAATGTTATTAAGTTTTCCCATTCGAACGAGAAATAAATAGGCAAATCTAGGTATTTTTCAAATCGAACGTTAAAACCACACATTTAATTAGAGGTTCCCTTTCGGTAGAAAGGACGTGCGCGGTGCTAACACCTTCCTCGCACGTAATCGACCCCCGAACCTATATCTCTAGTTTCAAAAGACCATCCGCCTTGTCCAAAAGACCTTTTTTCAATGTTTTGGTCTTAAAATTAAAATATTGGTGGCGGCTCCAAAATTATTCCACGTTGTACATCGAGAAACCCAAGCGGGATTTTTCGGGGTGCAACACATGGCTTATCACTTTTCTTAGTTCTTGCACATTAAACTCTCCTATAGTTTCTCCCGAGGGCGGATCCAGTATTTTAGAATAGGGTGTTCCTCAGTGGCGGACCCAGGACCCTGGGGTCGGGGGTGTCAATTTTTTTAAATACACAATTTGCTAAAAATATAATTAAAAACAACTATAATATATTTAAATAAATAAATTATACATTTCATAATGACAGTAATCCCCCACTGCTGGTTGCATTAACAAATTCAGCAATATGGGGACACCGACTTTCGGGTTCAAACCCAGATGTGACCGTGCGATAGTGTGTCTGTAGTGTTTATTTGCCAAATTGTCTAAGCTGATAAAAAAAACTAAGTAACAGGAAGATGCAGGATGTGATTTACTAGGATCCACTGAAATAGCAGATATTAAAGGTCCATAAACTCCTCTTGTTGGTATGTCAGTTGTTCCTTTTCCAGCCCAGTAGAAGTGAATCTTCGAAGTATGTTCTGTGACACTAGCATTAAAAGTCTTCACAATTAATTGTGTGGTGTTTTTTTTATAATAAAAGTGTGTGGTGTTTGGGTAAGTGAAATTTGGGTATTTGGTCCAAATGGATGCAAAATTTGAGTGTTCATTTTTCTTCAGGAGTAAATAGGGTGTTCCTTCAATGATACTAAGGCAGGATGTATTACCACCAAACAGGATATTTGGGGTGTATACCACTAAAAGAGGATATTTGGGGTGTTCTCGGGAACACAGGGAACACCCCCTGAATCCGCCTCTGGACTTTCTCCTAACTCGATAATGTCCTCTCTAGGACAACTAATAAGGTCTACTAAAACCTTGCCGTCCATCTCAAGAAATATTTTTTTCCTCGTCTCATATATCATGATAATCTTTCCATTTTCTTAAAATCACAAATGTGTGTGTATATATATAACTTAGTCTTCCAAAAACCTCTCCCCAAACATACCTTCATAAAAGTACTTACATGATACAATGAGATTTACATTTTCCGTCCTAAAGGGACTAAGGGAAGCTTAACTTTGAAGTTATAACTTGTCCAATAATATAATAGCTCTATCATACTCTACTAGGGGTCGGAATATGCTGGGCTAAGTTGGGTTTTGCATTATCTGGGTTTGGCCTGTATTGAAAGTGCTAGGTTTGAGCCTAGCTTTTGGAAAGACTGATAAGGCCTGAAAGCTTATTTCATAATACTTTTTACGAAAAATTACAACTTTTGAGTGGTGTATGCTTTTGTAAATAGACTAATAAAGTAATAGGTCATTTTTTTGCTGAATAAACTCTAAACAATTTCGGTTAATACATATGTATGGTTAGAAACCAAAAATCCTTAAATAACTTAAGAAATTTAAAGCATCCCCATGTTTAATTTTAGCTTCCCTAACAAAAAAAATGATTGAATCATATTAACAACTCTCTAAATTAAGTCTCATGAATCTCTTATAAATTCCAAACCCATTCACCAATTCACCCAAACAAAAATTGAAAACAAGAAAAATCCACAAAAACAAGAATCTCTACAATTAACGTAGCAATCATATTCATAGTAACATTTGTAACATCCTGTTAGAAATTACAGGATCATAGAGATGAAGTATCTCCTCATATTTGAAATATGCTAAAGAGCTTGATTGAGAGAATTTCTCAAATGGATAATGAAAAATGATAATGAAAAATGAATACAAGATGCTCTTGATATAGAGCTTAACAAACTAACTGAAAATACTAACTAATTCCTAATAGTTGGAACAACCCCTAACTAACTATTATTTCTAATAGCCTCCCTCAAGCTGATAGTGGGATCACCATATCAGCTTGAAATACAAAAAAAAAATATTTCAAGCACTCGAATGAAGAAAAAAACAAAAGGGAACAAAAAACTAACTAAAAATGAAAAAAGCTGTAAAAGTCGTGTTGCGATGCAATCCAATGAATAATGGTTTGTGCTCAAAAAGTCCAATGAATAATGGGCCTAAAGCAGAGCTGAGCCCAAACAAGAGAAGCCCAAGGTACCCCAAGTCTTCGTGAGCAAGTAGCGAAAGGATTCTGAAAACCAAACGAAACCTAGCAGAAATTGAAAACAAGAACACCACCAAAACAGAGAACACGAACACAAAATGTGAACGTCGGCGAAGACGAAATGGAAACTGAGCATGAGCATGAACGATGGATATGTTGTAGTTGAAACACCGGCAAAGGAAGTGAGAGAAACGACGCATGACGGAGAAGCAGGCAACGGTGAGATTTCCGCCGGGATCAAAGATGAGGATCGGATTTTCTGCAGGCTTTATAGAGATCAAATCGGTGCTCGACGGAGATGAGAATGATCGAATATGATCTGGAATAGGCAGTGACTTGCCGCGATCGAAAATGAAATCATGATGTCGTGCGGCGGTATAAGGCGGAGATGCAGTTAGACGAAACTGATTTATGGAATTAAAGGTCAAAATGCCAGCAAGAAATGGAAAGGAAACCAGAACAAAAATATACGAGGGTGAGAACGCCACCGCGGTGAAGTTGCTGAGGAATCCGATGTGGCTTTTGACGGCGTGCACAACGTTCTTCGAAACTCCGCCTGGATCGTTCGACGAAGGATGGGAGTTCTAAAGGCTTTGCAGAGACAAACATCTCCGACGACGGCACAACAATTGGTGATAACAGATTTCCTAATTCCAAGCATGAATGACGATTTAGATCAGATGTGAGAAAGACAAATTCAGTGTGCAAAACGCTAATTTGATCTGATGAAGCAGGGAGAACGTTCTTGAAAACCAAAAAGTGATTTGGTATCTGCGACATTCTCTTCTCAGGTTTGAGTTTGGAGAAGAAATATTCATTTCTAACTGTCTTATGCGACTTCTCTTCTGCTTTTGCTTCTGAATGCAAGAACGCGAAGACATCACTACACGTTCTAGTTTCTGACTTGATTGTGTTAATGGAACAGGTTATTTTCCCAATCTTGACGGTGCATCCTTCGATTTCTGGTATGACTGTCTTGATCGGAATCGCCTGCACGATGTCAAAAGTCGATTCTTGGCCGAAGCTACCAAAGATGAAATCACAGTTGCTGATTTCCACCATTGCAGAAACTGAATCATCTTCCTTCTTCTTTGGATCATAAAATTCGTCCCCATCATTCGCTTCCGATTCACACACAAAATCTGTCTTTTCTTCATCTTCAAAATCACTGTAAATCGCGCAACGGTGTCGCTCTGATACCTTGTTAAAAATTACAGGATCATAGAGATGAAGTTTCTCCTCATATTTGAAATATGCTAAAGAGCTTGATTGAGAGAATTTCTCAAATGGAATCATATTGATTGAAAAAAGATAATGAAAAATGAATACAAGATGCTCTTTATATAGAGCTTAACAAACTAACTGAAAATACTAACTAATTCCTAATAGTTGGAACAACCCCTAACTAACTATTATTTCTAATACATCCAACGTTGTTTTATCCGATGACAAAATTCCAATTCCAGCTGAGAAAAGTCAATTAGATTCATGGTTCAATGCCAATGTTGGTCCATTGGCTCAAAGAAAAGGCAGTTTAGATCCTGCATTGGTAACGGCAGAAGAAGGTGCTAATGATATAAAAGTAATGCAAGATGGTAGTTGACAATTCAAGACCATCACTGATGCAATTAATAGCATACCAAATGGAAATACCCAACGTGTGATTGTGTATATTGGTGGTGGAAATTATAATGAGAAAATCAAATTTGACCTTCTATTGAAAAAGCTGCGTTTTATAATTGCAAGGTATTGAGATTCCAGGACACATTATGTGATGATAGGGGTAAACATTTCTTCAAAGATTGCTTAATTCAAGGCACTGTGGATTTCATTTTTGGAAGTGGCAAGTAACTATATTTGGTAAGTACTTTATATAAAATATAGTTAGGAACTGTTTGGCAGATCCCATCAGCAAACTTGACAGCGGATTTGACTAGCAAATTTGATTAATAGGTGACAAATTTGATTAGTAGCTTGATAGCGGATTTGACTAGCAAGCTTAATGTTTTTTTCAAATGCTATTTCAAGTAGCGTTTGAGTAGATAGTGTATAACTTCTACAGCGTGTTTGGTAGCTATGAAAACCAAGAAAAAACAAAAGAAAGGAAAGAAAAGTAAAGGAATATGTCATTTTCGTTGTTTGGTTGTTTCAATGGAAAGTTTTAGTTTGTCACACCAAATATTGTTTCCCAATTTTGGAAAGAAAAGTATGTGAAAACACAATTTTTTTTAAGTAAATGCCATTATTAACCTTACACTCAAATTAATGCATTGTAATAATAAATATTTTTACATTTTTAATAAAGGTTACTTTTGTTATTTTATACATACACATTTTTATTTCTTCTCACTTTTTATCTTCTTAAACAATGAAAGAGAAAATTTCTATATTTCTTCCCTTTCACTTTCACTTAAACCAAGCAACTAAAAAATCATCTCACTACTCTCTTTTTTTCCTATCAATTTCTTTCCTCTCACTTTCTTCTGTGAACCGGTAGTAATTAATGAAGTTTTACTTATTTGTTTTGCGATACATACAGAACAATGAATTGAGAGCGCTTGGCGCAGAAGGGCCAACGGTGATAGTGGCACAAGCAAGAAAAAGTGAGGCTGAAGATTATATCTACTCATTTGTTCATTGTGACGTCACTGGAACTGGACAAGACACAATCTTGGCTAGAACATGGATGTCTAACCCTAAAGTCATCTTTGCTTAGTCCATGTTGTCCATTGTTGTTAACCCAATAGCAATGAATGACGACTTACACCCTGAATATACCAAGTAACTAACTCCACTAATTCAATATTAATTGCACGTCATTAGTAGTAAATTTCTAGATTTATGTAAAATTAACACATAATGTTACCTACAGGACTTCATACTATGGAGACTACAAGAACACAAGACCTAGGGCAGACACCAAAACGCGTCCAAGCTTCACAAAACAACTAACTGATGCAGAGGCCAAACCTTTCATTACGCTTGGACTGATTGAAGGCTCAAAATGGCTCCTTCCTCCTCCTAAAGTCTAATTAATTACCATATTAACCCTATCTTCTATTCCGACTTGAAGAGGGAATTAGATTCACTGCAGTCAACTCTATTTATCTATATCCATTTGTAATTATTTTTTTAATTAAGCAAATTAAAAGGTTATGATATCTCTAACGGGATATCAAATGGCTCCAATGACTATATAGTCAATCTTGACTCATTTGGACTTGGTCATGCGCCCCACATTTTAGTGAGTGGTGAATTGGTGAAAGGAAGTTAACTAGATTAATTACTTAAGTTATTGGAGTTCTTATGATATATGTATTTTCTTTTGTATTAGTTTTACCATTTCAAGATTAAGTTAGGTCCTTGTAAAGCTTAGAATAACAATTCACAAGGGGTGCATTCAGGGGTGAATGCACTGTCAACCCCGTATACGTATTTTGCCAATGGAAAATGTATTTTATTTTCTTTCAAGCAAAGTTAATTCAATTCTAAAATACAACTCAAATATGATTGAAACAGATAAATAACTTTAAGATCAAATGTAACAATGTTTAAATTATAATGAGTATTTTTCTTTTTTGTTGGATAAATTACAATGAGTATTTTTATGAGTCTTCAGTTTATTTTAAAAATAATAATAAAAATTTGTGATGTAGGCTTTCCAGAAAACTCGTCAAACATGTCATATGTCCTATTAATGAATCGAAAATAACATTCTAATTTGAAACTTTTTTCACAAAAATAGAAAACAATCAAAAAATGTTAAACTTTTCATCTTTCTAAATTTAAAATACATTGATTCAAACTTTTCTACCACTTGATACACCAAAAAATTGTTCTCAATTAGTTTAAAAATACGTTTTAATGGCAACAGTGTATTAAACATACAATGATTTAATAGAAATTGTAATAACTATTTATGAGTAATTAATTTTTTACTAAAATAACTTTGTCATCATAAACTAAAATCCGAGATATGTCTTCTTAAATCTGAGATAATAGGGTTCATGTATTTAACGTTTTATAAATGACATAATTAATTACAAAAAAGTTCCTCCTATGTTGCAAAAAAACCATTATTCGATTTTCAAAATAAAACTTCACGAGTCTTCAAAGAGCAGATAAAGTACATGGAGAACAGTTATGGAGGAATACCAAAGTCACGACCCAACCAATTAGCTAACATATACTAGAGTTGCAGAAATGACATCTAACAAAGCAATGAGTTTCCGACTTTAGTTTATCACGACACATGACACAATAGAGACAAATGTATCTAGAATAACTCCCATCTTTAGCATGTTTGTTTGAGTCAAAGCACGATCTAAAAGCAATTGCCTAGATAAGACAAATATTTTGGAAGGAGCAAAACTCTTCCAAAGGTTATTATGGAACAATAGTTTGTAATTTGAAACTTGATTTGTCGAAAAAGGGCACATAGAGAGAAAGGAGTAGGTAGAGCCCACTAAAAAAGTACCACTAGGATCCCTGGTCTAGACACGCTCGAAGGACAAGGATGAAGAAGCAAACAAGAGAGTAAGCTTAGCCTTTAGCTCCCTTCGCAGGAATAGAAACATATATTAAGCAATGGTGTTTTGTTTGTTGGATGTCAAGGAGTAATCATACCGGTCCAAACATTTTTAAATTCTTTGAAAGAATCCACATTAGGCTATAAAAATATTTGCATTGAATTGATAGAGTTCTAAAAAGAATCAATGTTGGGCATTAAGAAACAACCAACGTGGTATTGGTAGTGTTCTAAACATTTTAAATTCTTTAAAGAATCCACATTGTGCCTTTACAAACAACCAGTGTGGTATTTTAAGAGTGTTAAAGTTTATTTACATCAGAACTACCCCAACGATCATCTTCTTAAAATCGGCGTTGAATTTGAGGCGTGTAGTGCACTAAAACGAGATTTTAAGGATTCATTTAGGAAAATTAGTTTACTGTAAAGATGTACATATACAACAAAATCAAGTTTTACATAACTAGTTTAACAAATTAAAAAATTCTTAAATCTAAGATTCTGATTGTGATATTCGGTTACTAATGTCACTCTACATTGGACTGATAACTAGTTTTCTAATGTTATCTGTTAATTGAAAACGTCACCTCAAACATAGTGAATTATAAAATTCAGTAACATAAAATATTAAATAAACAGTTAATGATTTTTCCAGGCATATATGCAAGATATGAAAAATCATCTCGGAAGCTATATAATAGGTGACATTTTTGTATTCCGAAAAGGTTTTTACGAAAACATTTTTTGTACAATCACCGGGGTAACCGATTTCGGTCAGGTGTGCCTAATATGGCACAAGCGTCACTCTGAATATGCAAATCACCTTTGTATTTGTCAAAGCTAAGTCATTTATCAACACCTTTGAATTATCATATAATTTATCATAGTATTTTTTTTGATAAGCAAATGTATTAAGGGGCGCACAAGGGGTGCACCAACCCCTTACACATAGGGGCCTCATTAAAACCTCTGAGGACCAAAACCCAATGGGAAAAGAACCCAGTGAGGGAAAAAGAGTACCCCGACTACATTGTTCAATACAAAACGGTCGTTCGATAACAAAACGAAATTACAAAGAAAGTAGACATCCCATCGGACAACTATACCAACTCCGACCACCCATCCCCACAAGCTCTCACTTGCCTAGCCTTGAACCAAGCCCAAGCGCAATCCTTTATACCCGAAATCAATCCCGGAATTGTAGCAGCCTCCCCTTTAAAAATTACCTTATTTCTTGTCAACCAAATATTCCAAATTACCGCCAGCCATATAAAATGTTTAACTCACTTTTGTTTCTTCTCTTTAATCAGCTTCCCGAATGCCATAAAATGAGCCTGAGTATCCTCCTCTTCCACAAAAGGAATGGCCAGTCAACCACATACATGCTGCCATATCGTTTTTGCGACTCTGCAGTTCCGAAAAATATGTTTAATACACTTATCTTCGTTTAAGAAAAATAGAATTTCTTAAGTAATGTAGTTTGAGAACATCTCTAGTCACGTAGATTACTTACTCTATATAGTGCAGAATTTTTCAGTAGCAATACACAATATATGGCACTTATTCCAACTAACTAAACATGATTTTAGGAAATTCTAAAAGAAATCCTAGAAAAAATAAATCATTTCTCCAATAACCACATCCACATATCTCAAAACTGAAATTCTCAAGCAAAAATTAAACCTTATATCTTGCATGCATATTCACCATTCATTTATCCAAAGAAAATCATGTAGGAATTTCTTATTACTCAACATAGAAAATAAATCAAATCCCAAAGCACGGACACCTAAGAGAGGTTTTTAAAGGGTTTATTTACATTAGAAATTTAGGAGAGGAGTTGGAATTCTCAATATTGCTCTGGTTCCTATCTAGCTCCTAAATAAGAATCCTAACTTCTACCAACCAAGATCCTTCCATAGCTATCATTATTCCATTTTCCTTCTTCTCTTCAGCCAGCTGTAGAAATGTTAAAAGGGATGAGAGTTGATTTTCTTCTTTATTTTGTTGATGGGGAAGAGAGCTTGTACTCCATTCCCCCTTCTCCTCTCACAACCTCACTCTACTGTCTCTCTATTCTCCCTCTTTTTTATTCCTTTTTTTGGCTAGTAATAAAATGAAAAATGAGAGAAGGGCTGCATGTTTCTCTATATTTAGGTTGGGTGAAGAAATAAATTAGAGATTGTGGGCCTTCCCGAATTCTGGGGGTTTAGTAGATAAATCCCGAATTCGGCCTTCCCTCTATTACTTAACCCTCTTATTCTAATCCCATAATTAAGGGAATCTTGGACGACGCAGCAACAAGAACCACCGCCACAACAACAACCATTCGAAGCTCGGACGCAGTGGCAAACGTCCAGTTGTCCTCCATGGTGGCCACAACAACAAATCAACTCTCCGATGCAGCAACAACAAATCGACTTTTCCAATGTCATATTATTGTTCATAAATATAAGACGTTGCTTTGTTTTAAACTGCTGATTCTGTTAGTAGTAAATTTTGAAACTTTTGTTTGATTGATTAAATGGATGAAAGGATAATTTCTTTATAGCCTCAAACGCACCCTCTGTATCCTCATGCATCAGTGGCAGTTACCTCAATATGATCCCCTCCGAAATAGGTTTATTAAGGAGGAGACTCCATGCAAACGCTACAACTTTAGACGGGGAACTACTTTTCAACCGCTCATACGGCTCTTGTGGCCCCATCACCGTCAGAGGTCTATTGAGGTTATTTTAATGCTGATGGGCACAACTCAGAAATTTATGTCCAAATTTAAATGTATCATACCAAAGTCACGACCCAACCAATTAACTAAAGATCGGAAGAAGTAGATGGAGAACAATTATAGAGGCATACCAAAGTCTGACCCAATCAATTAGCTAACATATACTAGAGTCGCACAAAAAAAATCACATCTAAAAAAGAGATGAGTTGCCGACTATAGATTATCTCGACACATCACAGGATAGTGGCATGTATCTAGAATAACTCCCCTCTTTAGCATGTTTTTTGAGACAAAGCACGATCTAACGGCAATTGCAAGAGAGGACGATGAGTTTGGAAGGAGCAAAACTCTTCCAAAGCTTATTAACGACTAGAAGTTTGTGATTTGAAACCAACATTGTCGCAAAGCTTATTCGTGATTTTCCATAAAATTCCACAGCTTAACCAATTGTGATTCAAAGAATGTTTTGAACTTATCTTTTTAATAGCCAAAATTGATTCCAATAAACACGGGGCCGTTTACATGTATGCCTTCATCTTCCGTAAGTGTTTATGTATAAATCAGACCTTTTCCTCACATGTTTCAAGTTTCAACCTAGAGGTCGAGCTCTAATGTCAACCAAAGTAAGCAATTTAAAATACTAAAACAGATGTTGACTAGGGTTTTACAAAAACAATTCTGAAAACAACAAATTGATTATGTTTTTCAAGCTTCAGTTCTTAAAATTTCTTTAAATCTTTGATAACGTGGCTAAACTTCTAGCTTCTTAGGATAATGTGACCTCAAGCCTCTAAGGAATAAAAGTCACTATCAGGCAAGACTCTAACCAAAACCCGCACTTCTCAAATAGAGTGTTGGCTTAGATCCACTCGTATAGACCAGTCCACAACAATGTGTACTAGTCCCCTCGCTGAATTGTAGGTGCCTCGAGAGGCAGGACAGTTGACCCAGAGTTTTATCGCTGCTCCGTACCCAATGTGTACTTTCTCGTATCTTTTCACGTTTCTACAATAACTACATTCTAAATTATTACACGCTACTATTTCACTACCAATCTTTAATTCACGGCCTAGATTCACTTTACCAAACTCTTTCCAATTTTAGCAAACAAAAAAAACTTCTTTCCAGTTTTTTGGTGGATAAACTCTAATTAATTTCGGCTTATACATATGTATGGTTAGAAACAAAAAATTCTTAAATAACTTAAGAAATTCATACCATCCCCATGTTTAATTTTAGATTCCCTAACAAAAAAAAGGTTGAATCAAATTAACTGTCTAAATTAAGTCTCAGGAATCTCTTATAAATTCCAAGACCAATCACCTATTCACCTAAACAAATTGAAAACAAGAAAAATGGCTTCAAAAACAAGAATCTCTACAATTAACGTAGCAATCATATTCATAGTAACATTTGTAACATCCAACGTTGTTTTATCCGATGACAATGTCCCAATTCCAGCTGATAAAGCACAACTAAATTCATGGTTCAATGCCAATGTTGGTCCATTGGCTCAAAGAAAAGCCAGTTTAGATCCTGCATTGGTAACAGCAGAAGAAGGTGCTAAGGTTATAAAAGTAATGCAAGATGGTAGTGGACAATTCAAAACCATCACTGATGCTATTAATAGCATACCAAATGGAAATACAAAGCGTGTGATTTTGTATATTGGTGGTGGAAATTATAATGAGAAAATCAAAATTGAAAGGACAAAACCTTTTATTACGTTGTATGGAGCACCAGGTACTATGCCAAATTTGACCTTTGGTGGCACTGCAAAACAATATGGAACTGTTTATAGTGGTACTTTGACTGTTGAATCAGATTATTTTGTTGCTGCTAACATCATGATCTCGGTTTGTATACTATATCTATCTCAAAATTTCCTTCTATCAATATGTATAAGTTTAAATGTCTATTATTGAGAAATAACGTATTTTGATGATATAGAATTCTGCACCAAGACCTGATGGAAGAAAACAGGGTGAGCAAGCTGTTGCATTGAGAATTTCTGGTGAAAAAGCTGCGTTTTACAATTGCAAGCTATTGGGATTCCAGGACACATTATGTGATGATAGGGGTAAACATTTCTTCAAAGATTGCTTAATTCAAGGCACTGTGGATTTCATTTTTGGAAGTGGAAAGTCACTATATTTGGTAAGTACTTTATATAAAATATATTTAGGAACTGTTTCGCAGATCCCATCAGCAAGCTTGATAGCGGATTTGACTAGCAATTTTGATTAGTAGGTGACGAATTTAATTTGTAGCTTGATAGCGGATTTGACTAGCAAGCTTAATGTTTTTTTCAAATGCTACTTCAAGTAGCGTTTGAGCAGATAGTGTATAACTTCAACTTTTTTTTTGGTATTTGTACTCTTACCAAAGAGAGCCTTAATTTTTCTGTTCAAAGACACTATACACCGTGTTTGGTAGCTATGAAAATCAAGAAAAAATAAAAGAAAGGAAAAAAGGAAAGGAATATGTCATTTTCCGTTGTTTGGTTGTTTCAATGGAAAGTTTTAGTGTGTCACACCAAGTTTTGTTTCCCAATTTTGGAAATAAAAGTAAGAGAAAACACAATTTTTTAAAGTAAATGACATAAATAACCTTACACTAAAACTAATGCCTTGTAATAAAAAATATTTATACATTTTTAATAAAGGTTATTTTTGCTATTTTATACATACACATTTTTCTTTCCTCTCACTTTTTATCTTCTTACACAATGAAAGAGAAAACTTCTACATTTCTTTCCTTTCACTTTCACTTAAACCAAACAACTAAAAATTCATCTCACTACTCTCTTTTTTTCCTATCACTTTCTTTCCTCTCACTTTCTTCTGTGAACCGGTAGTAATTAATGAAGTTTTATTTATTTGTTTTGTGATACATACAGAACAATGAATTGAGAGCGCTTGGCGCAGAAGGGCCAACGGTGATAGTGGCACAAGCAAGAAAAAGTGAGGCAGAAGATTATATCTACTCATTTGTACATTGTGACGTCACTGGAACTGGACAAGACACATTCTTGGCTAGAACATGGATGTCTAACCCTAAAGTCATCTTTGCTTACTCCATGTTGTCCACTGTTGTTAACCCAATAGCATGGAATGACGACTTACACCCTGAATATACTAAGTAACAAACTCCACTAATTCAACATTAATTGCACATCATTAGTAGTAATTTTCTAGATTTATGTAATATTAACACATGATACCTACAGGACTTCATACTATGGAGAGTACAAGAACACAGGACCTAGGGCAGACCCCAAAACGCGTCCAAGCTTCACAAAACAACTAACTGATGCTGAGGCCAAACCTTTCATTACGCTTGGAATGATTGAAGGCTCAAAATGGCTCCTTCCTCCTCCTAAAGTCTAATTCATTACCATATTAACACTATCTTCTAATCTGACTTGAAGAGGGAATTAGATTCACTGCAGTGAACTCTTTTTATCTATATGCATTGGTAATTATTTTTTTAATAAAGCAAATCAAAAGGTTATGATTTCTCTAACGGGATATCAATTGGCTCCAACGACTATATAGTCAATCTTGGCTCATTTGGACTTGGTCATGCGCCCCACATTTTAGTGAGTGGTGAATTGGTGAAAAGAAGTTCAATAGATTAATTACTTATGTTATTGGAGTTTCTATGATATGTAATTTCTTTTGTATTAGGTTTAACATTTTAAGATTAAGTTAGGTCCTTGTAAAGCTAAGAATAACAATTCACGAGGGGTGCATTCAGGGGTGAATGCACTGTCAACCCCTTATACGTATTTTGTCAATGGAAAATGTATTTTATTTTCTTTCAAACAAAGTTAATACAATTCTAAAATACAACTCAAATATGATTGAAATAGATAAATAACTTTAAGATCAAATGTAACAGTGTTTAAATTATAATGAGTATTTTTCTTTTTTGTTGGATAAATTACAATGAGTATTTTTATGAGTCTTCAATTTATTTTAAAAATAATAATAAAACTTGTGATGTAGGCTTTCCAGAAAACTCGTCAAACATGTCATATGTCCTATTAATGAATCGAAAATAACATTCTAATTTGACACATTTTTCACAAAGTGTTAAACTTTTCATCTTTCTAAATTTAAAATACATTGATTCAAACTTTTCTACCCCTTGATACACCAAAAAATTGTTCTCAGTTAGTTTAAAAATACGTTATAATGGCAACGGTGCATTAAACATACAACAATTTAATAGAAATTCTAATAACTATCTATGAGTAATTAATTTTTTACTAAAATAACTTTGTCATCATAAACTAAAATCCGTTATAATAGGGTTTCATGTATTTAACGTATTTTAAATGACATAATTAATTACAAAGAAGTTCATCCTTGTGTTGCAAAAAACCATTATTCGATTTTCAAAATAAAACTTCACGAGTCTTCAAGACATGTCTTCTTACTCTTCTATATCAAAGAGCAGATGAAGTACATGGAGAATATTTATGAAGGCATACCAAAGTCCAGACCCAACCAATTAGCTACATATACCAGAGTTGCAGAAATGGCATCTAACAAAGCAATGAGTTGCCGACTTTATTTTATCACGACACATGACACAATAGAGGCAGATGTATGCAGAATAACTCCCATCTTTAGCATGTTTGTTTGAATCAAAGCACGATCTAAGAGCAATTTCCTGGAGAAGACAACTATTTTGGAAGGAGCAAAACTCTTCCAAAGGTTATTAAGGAACGGAAGTTTGTGATTCGAAACTTGCATCATCGAAAAAGGGCACATAGAGAGAAAGGAGTAGGTAGAGCCCACTAAAAATGTACCACTAGGATCCCTAGTCAAGACCCAACTATCTGGCTCGAAGAACATGAATGAAGAAGCAAGCAAGAGAGTAAGCTTGGCCTTTAGCTCCCTTCCCAGGAATAGAAACATATATTAAGCAATGGTGTTTAGTTTGTTGGATGTCAAGGAGTAATCATATCGGTCTAAACATTTTAAATTCTTTGAAAGAATCCACATTGGGCTTTAAAAAATATTTGCGTGGAATTGGTAGAGTTCTTAAAGAATCAATGATGGGCATTAAGAAACAACCAGCGTGTTATTGGTAGTGTTTTAAACATTTTATATTCTTTAAAGAATCCACATTGTGCCTTTACAAACAACCAGCATGGTATTTTAAGAGTTTTAAAGTTTATTTACATCAGAACTACCGCAATGATCGTCTTCTTAAAGTCAGCGTCGAATTTGAGGCATGTAGCGCACTAAAACGAGATATAACAATTTGTTTACAAAACTATCATATTCAATATTACACATGAGTTTTTTAAGGATTCATTTAGGAAAATTTAGTTTACTGTAAAGATGTACATATACAACAAAATCAAGTTTTACATAACTAGTTTAACAAATTAAAAAATTCTTAAATCTAAGATTCGGATTGTGATTCAGTTACTAATGTCACTCTACATTGGACTGATGACTAGTTTTCCAAAGTTATCTGTTATTTGAAAACGTCATCTCAAACATAGTGAGTTATAAAATTCAGTAACATAAAATATAAAACAAATAGTTAATGATGTTTCCAGCCATATATGCAAGACCTGAAAAATCATCCCGGAAGCTACATAATAGGTGACTCTTTTTGTATTCCAAAAAGGTTTTGAAGAAAACATTTTTCGTACAATCATTGGGTCACCGATTTCGATCATGTGTGCCCTAACATGCCCCGGGTCGACCTAATATGGCATAAGCGTCACTCCAAACATGCAAATCACCTTTGTATTTGTCGATGCTATAAGCCATTTATCAACACCTTGGAATTTTCATACAATTTATCATAGAATTTCTTAAGTAATATAGTTTAAGAACATCCCTAGTCTTCTACAACTTATACATACATGCATAGCAGGAAGACACATAGATTACTTACTCTATAGTGCAGAATTTTTCAGTAGCAATACATATACATACATGCATAGCAGCAAGACACATAGATTACTTACTCTATAATGCCGAATTTTTCAGTAGCAATACACAATATATGGCACTTATTCCTCCTTTCTCATTACTCAGGTCTATGTTTCCATCTTTATTTGTACAACATTCTATTGAGCCTTTTAAGTGTGACATTTGTCAATTTGCTAAGCACCACTGAAGTACTTTTCCCTCTAGTGGTACCAAAAGTGCTGAACCATTTGATCTTATTCATTCTGATGTTTTGGGGCCTGCCCCTGTCTCTAATATTTCTGGTGCAAGATGGTTTGTGCCTTTTGCCGATGATTTTACTCGAGCAACTTGGTTGTTCTTGATGAAAGATAAATCTGAGGTACCCCAATTGTTTATTCCTTTTTATAATATGTTAAAGACTCAATTTGGAAGAGGTATTAAAAAAGTTCGTTCTGATAATGGAAAAGAATATGTGAATCACAATCATTCTGATTTGTTCATTAAACAGGGTATCATACATGAACTTACCTGTGTTGACACCCCTCAACAAAATGGGGTTGCTGAAAGAAAAAATCGTCATCTTCTTAAAATTGCACGAGCTCTTCTCATCCAAATGTCTGTTCCAAAATCATACCGGGGAGAGGCAGTATTAACTGCTGCCTATTTGATTAATCCGATGCCATCTCGTGGTCTAGGTAATGTTAGTCCAATTCAACTTTTGGTCTCACAGTTTCCTTCTATTCCTATCTTGCAGAGCCTTGAGTCTCGGGTATTTGGTTGTGTGGCTTTTGTCCACGTTCAGCCACAACACCGAAGTAAGTTGGATTCTCTTGCAGTTCATTGTGTCTTTATAGGTTATACTCCTAACAAGAAGGGTTACAAGTGTTATCATCCACCAAGTCGTAAGTTCTTTGTTTCGTTGGATGTCACATATCATGAGCATGTCTCCTTTTTCACTCTTCCACAGCTTCAGGGGGAGAGTGATTCTAATTCCAATTTGGAATCTGAGTCCGAGCTCGAGTTTCTCTTCCTTGGTCCATGGCAACACGAGTCACCAGTTACAGACTGTGTGTCCTGCTCCTTCTCCTCCTTCCACTTCTCCTAGTTTTGTTCCTAATGTTCCTCCAGTATCTCCCGTGTCTTCTGTTTTGCAGGAAATAATACCTAGTGAGCCTATACTTACTTATCAGAGAAGAGGAAAACCCGATATGGTCCAGCAACAGCTCCAGCCGCCTGAACCGGAGGTAAGTACTCAAAGTGACTCATCAACTTCAGATTCTCATATTTCTGATACTGATGACCCTGATACAGATGTTGATATTGTTGACCCTGATGTAGATGACTTACCTATTGCTTGGAGAAAAGGGAAAAGGTCTTGTGCTAAGTACCCTTTTCTCAATTTGTTTCTTCTAAGAATCTTTCCTTGCAGCATCAAAGTTTTATTGCAGCTATTGACTCTGTAAGAATCCCTACATCAGTTCAAGAGGCACTTAAAGATAAAAACTGCGTCCGGGCTATGAATGAAGAGATGAAAGCACTTGAGAAGAATGAAACTTGGAAAATTGTTGAGAAACCAAGAGACAAGAAGCCTGTTGGTTGTAGATGGATCTACACAGTCAAGCACAAATCAGATGGTACCCTTGATCGGTACAAGGCAAGACTAGTGGAAAAAGGATACACTCAAAATTATGGAATTGATTAAGAGGAGACATTTGCTCTTGTGGGAAAAATGAATACTGTTCGTATTTTACTCTCTCTTGCTGCGCACTTTGGTTGGGATTTACACCAGTTTGATGTTAAGAATGCTTTCTTGCATGACAATTTAGAAGATGAGGTGTACATGGAGATTCCACCAGGATTTGGTCCCACTAATGGAACGAATGTGGTTTGCAAACTGAGAAAAGCTTTATATGGACTAAAACAGACTCCTCGGGCCTGGTTTGGGAGGTTTTCAAAGACAATGTTGTACCTTGGCTATAAGCAAAGCCAGGGAGATCATACACTTTTCTTCAAACATTCACAGGGTGGTAAACTGACAATACTTCTTGTTTATGTTGATGATATTATTGTTGCAAGGGATGATTTGACCGAAAGGCAACAGCTTAAGGAAAAATTAGCTATAGAATTTGTAATGAAGGACCTTGGGAAACTTAAGTATTTCCTAGGGATTGAGGTAGCCTACTCCAATGAAGGCATTTTTATTTCTCAAAGAAAATATGTTCTTGACCTTCTGAAAGAAACAGGAAAGCTTGGATGTAAACCTGCAAGTGTCCCTATTGACCAAAATCACAAACTGAGCACCAAAGAGGAAAGTGCTAAGGTTGACAAAATGCAATCTCAAAGACTAGTGGGGAAGTTGATCTACTTATCCCACACTAGACCTGACTTGGCATATGCTGTTAGTGTTGTAAGTCAGTTCATGCATGACCCAAGAGTAAGACAACTTCAAGCAGTAGACCGTGTTCTGCAATATCTCAAAGCCACTTGGTGTGTGAAAAAGATGTGCAAGTATACACAGTCACAAACAAGTAATATAGTGATGAGAAAAGTCGAGCCCAAAGGGATTGGTTAAACTTTTGTATGTTTAGAAAGCATATAAATTAGTGCAGCTACACTACTCACAATTTTGGGTGTTTAATGTTTATGAAAACATAATGTAAATGTGCAGAAAAATATGGAGGAAATCAGTTGAGAATGATAGGCCTAGCAGTGCAGATGCACTGATTCCTTCTACGTAACTAACTTGATGAAGAAGTGAAAGAAGGAGTTGTCAATTCCTTCCTTACCTTCTTGCCAACTAACTACTAACTTAAAAATATAAAAAGAAATAAAATACAAGAAAGTAAGCTATCTTATTGTATATGAAATGGATTGCGAATTAGATTGTTTTCGAGTGAGAAGTGGAAGCCTTTATATAGCCTTGGAGCTTTCCTTCAAGTGAGGGTTTCCTTGGAGATCAAGTTAACCTAGAGGGGTTAACCATGGTTACTTTTCAGAACATGTTTGCTGGGAATTGAATCCAACACTCCACCTTAAAGAGGGGTCCAATCGTGGAGGGTCATATGTCCTTTCGCAAGTGGGCATGTGCCTCCATGTGACTTGTGACTAAGCATGATATCATAGAGGTGTTTATTCATTGGTATGAATTGAGATGCTTCCAATGTGGGCTTATCCGTCTTGGTGCAGAAAGGTGGAAATGCTTCTAGTGCAGATGCACTGTGTTTTTCCTGGTGCTGAAGCATCAACTGCCGATGCACTGAACAAATATATCAAACATACCAATATACATACAAAACGCTTAAATCATTGCATAACCCTCTTTGAAATTTAGAATGTTGTTATCTTACTTATACTACTATATTTAACACGTATTACACTTGATTTAAAGTAATTAGTTATGTTTAGATGCATAAATAACTCTATATAAAATAGAGTTATCACACCCCCAAACTTAAACCATTGCTTGTCCTCAAGTAATGACAAAAAGAAAACACAAATATGACTTTCATATTTTAAGAAGAACAGATCAGCTCATATCTTTTCAGAGAATGATTTTTTTCTTTTGCAATGAACCTCATTTTCAGAACATTTTGTCTTGGTGCATTTGAATTCCCAAACACCCAAAAGTTATTAAAACTAATTTATGTGAGTGTGTGCCCCACTCAGAATCAATCAGTTCCAAAACTAAGTAAAAAGTTTCTCTTAGCCTTTGGAAAATTTTAGATCACGTTTAGTCAAAGCAAAAAGTGTTTCATAATATAGACTAGACTAACAACATCTTCAAGACTTGGGGGGCTTTAAGCACAACTAAGGACTTTAGTTGAGTATTTCAAAACTGTTGAGTCAATGTACTATCTTTATTTTTTGTGGTTCTTTTCTTGGTGCAGATGCACCTAGGTGCAGGTGCACTGGGTATTTTTGTGAAGTGCAGATGCACTGAACATTTTTGTAACGATGCAAGTGCATTAAGTGCAGCTGCACTTGATACTACATTTCAAGATTTGTAGCATATATTTCCCTCCTCACTGACCTCCTTATGCATACTTTTTTTCTTTGGTTTGATTTTCTTTTCTTCTTTTTCTTTCTTTTCTTTTGCATTTTTTATGCTTTTTTTTTCTTTCAAACCAAATGTACTATTAGAACAGGTTCAGTTAATGACTTAGGAAAATATAGCTAGTTATAACATTTTGAACTCTTTTGTAGTGATTTTGGGAACCTATTTGTATTGACTATTCTAAGTTTCTCATACTCAGCCTTAGTATTCATGGAAACTCCCTCAAACTTAATTCTTTATGCTTTTCTATATTTTTAGTAAAAATTTAGCTTTGACCTTGGCTTTCTCAAAATCCCTCTTGCATCAAATAGCTCTTTAAATAGCAATGTTCTTTTCAAAACTCAGTTTTGATGTGTCAAAGTAATAAAAAAATTGGTCATTTGAGGAAAAAAATGCTTCTTTTCTTTTTCTTCCTTTCATCATTAAAAATCAGTTCAAAGAATGCATTTGGCTAAGTTTGTGAAAAAGAATCAAGCTGATCATGCTTCAAAAACTATCAAATCCTATTTTGAACATAGAAACAATTTTTATGCACCTCAAACTAAAGTTTATGCAACTAATGTTTTTGTAAAACAGTTTTCTGAATTTTCAAAAGAATCTTTGTTGATTGCATCATTTTTAAAATTTTGAAATTAACTACTCACATATAGGCAAACAACAGAAACCAGACATACATAATTATTAAAACACACAAGCACATGCATATAGTTTTTAAAGTGATTCTCCCCCCAACTTAAAGTTGAGCAGTGTCCTCACTGCTCCAAGTTGAGTCCAAAAAGTAATTGTGTTCAAAATGGGGAGAGGGGTTAGTACATGTGGGATAGCAAAACATATAAGTAATAAACTAAAGTATTTAAGCATAATAGATAAAAACAAACAACATTTAAAGTTTTACGCTTTCTTTGGGCCACCTCTTAGTCTTGTGCTTGACCTTACAGCTGCATGTTTTATTTTCTGTTTCTTGACTTTTGGTTTGAGTGCAGCTGTAGGTGGTGCAGATGCACCAGGCTCTTCTGTTGGTGATTTTGCAGGTGCAGATGCACCAGGTGCATCCGCACTGACTTGTTCAGCAGCTGTTGTATCCTCTGTTTGTTGTTCTAGTGGTTGCTCTCCAACTGCAACCTCAGCTTCTTTGGGTTGTTCTTTCTCCTTTGGTGGGCACTCCTTAGTTGCTTTCTCCTTTTCAGAATCTTCTCCTTGTTTTTTGCGTTGTTCTGCACCTTCCAGTCCTTGAATCTCCTTCACACTGGTTTCAACAGCTTTCTTGAAAAAGTTCTGGGTGTTGCCCAGTTCTTCTCCTTTCTTCTGTGCCAGCTCTTCCAGTACTAGTTTGACAGTGTCCTCTTTGTTCTTTGGTATTATTGTCAGAACTGGAGTATCTTGAGGAGCATCTGCACTAGGTGTAGAAGCATCTGTTGATGGTTGATCTGAATCTTCTTCTCCTTCTTCAGAACTTGTTTTTCCTTCTTCTTCAAGGGTATCTTCCTGAATAACCTGCAAAGACTGTTTCTGAAAAACAATGTTAGGGGTTTGATGGATTTGCTTAGTGATTTGTGGTGGACTTTTCTCTTGTGAAGGGATGGGTGATGGTTGTTTGGTTGGTTCTTTTTCAGGTTGATTTTCTTGGGTGGTGGGTGGTAGTGGTGATGACTGTGCAGTGGGTGATGGTGATTTAGAGGGTGGTGGTGTAGGTGTCTTTCCTGTGGATGGTGATGTTGATTTTTATGCTTGTGGATGAGTTGGTGGGGTAATTTGGGTGAGTACTGGTTCTGTTTGGGATCTAGCCTCATATTTCTTTCTTACTATCTCCTCCATGCTCAAATTCTGATCTTCTTCATCCCCATTCATGCCATTACTATCAGTGGTAGTATCATCATCATCCTCATCTTCATTCCTCTCCATTTGCTTCACCATTTTGGTTAATGTTTCATCCTCTTCAGTTTCAGATAACTCTTCACTCAATAACTCCTCCTCTTCTTCCTCATTCTTTTTCTTCTTCCATTTTTGTTTCCTTTTTGTCTCCCTCTTCCTTTTTTGGACCTTTTTCTTCTTGATCTCTTTTTCACTTTCCTCCTTCTCTTCCTCCTCTTTTTCTTCTTTCTCTTCCTCTTCTTCCTCTTCTTCCTCATTCTGAAAAACCCATGCTGGAAACACTAGGGTTTCTAATTGAGTTGGTACCTGTGACATCTCCATCAACCTAAGTTGAAGCCATTCATGCTGCTCCTGCTGGAACTTCCAAACTGCCTGGTGCTTATGCAGTATGTGCTCCTGCACCAGGTTAGTTGGTTCAGCCTTTATTTTTGTTCTTTCTTTCATTTCAGCAGATAATGGGCCTAGAGGGTACTTCCTCTGTTGATGCTCATCAGTACTAATTTCTACCCCTTTTTTCATGCATAGCTCAGTGATCAAGCATGGAAAAAATAGAAATCCTTCTGTTTTAGTTGCACAAGCTAAAATTTCCTTGTTAATGATTATTCCTATGTCCACATTGTCCTTGGTTAAGATTGCATCCAAGAGGATCAATCTATCCTTCGAGAGTGTGTATGTGTGTGATGTAGGGAAGATTGAGCAATCAATAAACAGGTACCAATTGCCTAACTCAAGAATAATGAATCTATTCTTAAGCTTGAATTCAGTGTTGGTAACCTTATCCCATTTTGAGTTTTTTTACAGTAATTCTAGACCTTACTCTTTCCATTTTTTTTCCATAATTTTCTACTTTTTCCTCCAAATCAGAACCAGAGTAGACTAGGTTGTAATGGTTATTAATTCGATCAGCATCAAAATAAACCTTTTTTCCTCTAATTACAGAATGGTCCTGAATTTTACCTTTCTTGTTGTCCTGAATTCCAGAATAGAATTCTCTCACCACTTGTTCCAAGTAGAAGGCTCCGTGTTGCACAAATAGGTCCCAATGAAGACTTGAAATTGTTGACATGAAGCTTGGATGTGCTTTCATCAAACTGTAGCCTCTTTCAGGAAGAAATTTCATTTCCTAGAAATGCGCATGATCAGCATCAATGGGTACTGGAATAGATGCAATTGCACCATTTTTCTTCTTTTGGATCTTCTTCGATGTTGATCCTGTACTTGTGGTGTTCTTTCCTGAGGTTTTTATGGCACTTTGTTTGCGAACCATTTTGAACTAGTTTGTAGGGAAATTTGAAAAAAATTGTGAGAGGTTGAAGATGGGTGTTACAGAAATTTGGGAAATTGTGGGAGAGAGAAAGTAATTGGAGAAGTTTACGGTTTTGAGAGAGAGATGGTAACTGTGGGTGAAATAACGGTAGCCATGGGGAGTTGGGTCAGTTTAAAGAGGTGAATGAGTTAGTGGTTGGTTGATTTGATGGGTGGAGTAGCCGTTAGGGGTATGTGGGGTTGCATGCACTAAGACACGTGGGAGTCTAGGTGGGACAACTCAACATCTCAGCCACTAATCATGTTTTAAACGTTGTTCTGCTGGAATTTTTTGGAAGTTTTTCACCCAAGTGAAATTTTTGAATTTCTGGTGCAGGAGCACTTGAGGAATGAGAAGTGCAGATGCACTAAAACCTGTGTTCCTACAAAACATTTGAAAACATCAAATTGAAAAAATAGCAAAATTAATATTTTAATAATATGGGTTGCCTTCCATAAGCGCTTGTTTTAAGAGTCTTTCAGCCTGACTATCTCCTTATCTTAGAGATTTTGAAGATGGGTGGTGAATTTATCCTTCACCACATGCTCACCCTAGTACATTTTTACTCTTTGGCCATTTACCTTGAAAGCGGTATTTGTGGATGCATCATAAAGATCAACTGCACCATGGGGGTAAATTTTGACTAATTGAAATGGTCCTGACCACCTGGATTTAAGCTTTCCAGGGAACAATTTCAACCTAAAATTATATAACAAGACCATTCCTCCTTCTCTAAGTTCTCTCTTTTGGATTTTTTTGTCATGCCATGCTTTGGTTTTTGCTTTGTAAATTTCTGCATTCTCATAAGAGAATTGCATGCATTCTTCTAATTCATTTGTGATTCGAAACTTGCATCATCGAAAAAGGGCACATAGAGAGAAAGGAGTAGGTAGAGCCCACTAAAAAACTACCACTTGGATCCCTGGTCTAGACAGGCTCGAAGGACAAGGATGAAGAAGCAAACAAGAGAGTAAGCTTAGCCTTTAGCTCCCTCCCACGAATAGAAACATATATTAAGCAATGGTGTTTAGTTTGTTGGATGTCAAGGAGTAATCATACCAGTCCAAACATTTTTAAAATCTTTGAAAGAATCCACATTAGGCTATAAAAAATATTTGCATGGAATTTGTAGAGTTCTGAAAGAATCAATGTTGGGCATTAAGAAACAACCAACGTGGTATTGGTAGTGTTCTAAACATTTTAAATTCTTTAAAGAATCCACATTGTGCCTTTACAAACAACCAATGTGGTATTTTAGGAGTGTTAAAGTTTATTTACATCAGAACTACCCCAACGATCGTCTTCTTAAAATCGGCGTTGAATTTGAGGCGTGTAGTGCACTAAAATGAGATATAACAATTTGTTTACAAAACTATAATATTCAATATTACACATGAGTTTTTTAAGGATTCATTTAGGAAAATTAGTTTACCGTAAAGATGTACATATACAACAAAATCAAGTTTTACATAACTAGTTTAACAAATTAAAAAATTCTTAAATCTAAGATTCTGATTGTGATATTCAGTTACTAATGTCACTCTACATTGGGCTGATAACTAGTTTTCTAATGTTATCTGTTAATTGAAAACGTCACCTCAAACATAGTGAATTATAAAATTCAGTAACATAAAATATTAAATAAACAGTTAATGATTTTTCCAGGCATATATGCAAGATATGAAAAATCATCTCGGAAGCTATATAATAGGTGACATTTTTGTATTCCGAAAAGGTTTTTACGAAAACTTTTTTTGTACAATCACTGGGGTCACCGATTTCGGTTAGGTGTGTCTAATATGGCACAAGCGTCACTCTGAATATGCAAATCACCTTTGTATTTGTCAAAGCTAAGTCATTTATCAACACCTTTGAATTATCATATAATTTATCATAGTATTTTTTTTAGATAAGCAAATGTATTAATGGGTGCCCAAGGGGTGCACCAACCCCTTACACCTAGGGGCCTCATTAAAACCTCTGAGGGCCAAAACCCAATGGGAAAAAGACCCAAGGAGGGAAAAAGAGTACCCCCGACTACATTGTTCAATACAAAATAGTCGTTCGATAACAAAACGAAACTCCAAAGAAAGTAGACATCCCATCGGACAACTATACCAACTCCGACCACCCATCCCCACAAGCTCTCATTTGCCTAGCCTTGAACCAAGCCCAAGCGCAATCCTTTATACCTGAAATCAATCCCGGAATTGTAGCAGCCTCCCCTTTAAAAATTACCTTATTTCTTGTCAATCAAATATTCCAAATTACCGCCAGCCATATAAAATGTTTAACTCGCTTTTGTTTCTTCTCTTTAATCAGCTTCCCGAATGCCATAAAATGAGCCTGAGTATCCTCCTCTTCCACAAAAGGAAAGGCCAGTCAACCACATACATGCTGCCATATCATTTTTGCGACTCTGCAATTCCGAAAAATATGTTTAATACACTTATCTTCGTTTAAGAAAAATAGAATTTCTTAAGTAATGTAGTTTAAGAACATCTCTAGTCTTCTACAACTTATACATACATGCATTGCAGGAAGACACGTAGATTACTTACTCTATATAGTGCAGAATTTTTCAGTAGCAATGCACAATATATGGAACTTATTCCAACTAACTAAACATGATTTTAGGAAATTCTAAAAGAAATCCTAGAAAAAATAAATCATTTCTCCAATAACCACATCCACATATCTCAAAACTGAAATTCTCAAGCAAAAATTAAACCTTATATCTTGCATGCATATTCACCATTCATTTATCCAAAGAAAATCATGTAGGAATTTCTTATTACTCAACATAGAAAATAAATCAAATCCCAAAGCACGGACACCTAAGAGAGGTTTTTAAGGGGTTTATTTACATTAGAAATTTAGGAGAGGAGTTGGAATTCTCAATATTGCTCTGGTTCCTATCTAGCTCCTAAATAAGAACCCTAACTTCTACCAACCAAGATCCTTCCATAGCTATCATTATTCCATTTTCCTTCTTCTCTTCAGCCAGCTGTGGAAATGTTAAAATGGATGAGAGTTGATTTTCTTCTTTATTTTGTTGATGGGGAAGAGAGCTTGTACTCCATTCCCCCTTCTCCTCTCACAACCTCACTCTACTATCTCTCTGTTCTTCCTCTTTTTTATTCCTTTTTTTGGCTAGTAATAAAATGAAAAATGAGAGAAGGGCTGCATGTTTCTCTATATTTAGGTTGGGTGAAGAAATAAATTAGAGATTGTGGGCCTTCCCGAATTCTGGGGGTTTAGTAGAGAAATCCCGAGTTCGGCCTTCCCTCTATTACTTAACCCTCTTATTCTAATCCCATAATTAGGAGAATCTTGGACGACGCAGCAACAAGAACCACCGCCACAACAACAACCAATCGAAGCTCGGACGCAGTGGCAAACGTCCAGTTGTCCTCCATGGTGGCCACAACAACAAATCAACTCTCCGATGCAGCAACAACAAATCGACTTTTCCAATGTCATATTATTGTTCATAAATATAAGACGTTGCTTTGTTTTAAACTGCTGATTCTGTTAGTAGTAAATTTTGAAACTTTTGTTTGATTGATTAAATGGATGAAAGGATAATTTCTTTATAGCCTCAAACGCACCCTCTATATCCTCATGCATCAGTGGCAGTTACCTCAATATGATCCCCTCCGAAGGTTTATTAAGGAGGAGACTCCATGCGAATGCTACAACTTTAGACGGGGAACTACTTTTCAACCGCTCATACGGCTCTTGTGGCCCCATCACCGTCAGAGGTCTATTGAGGTTATTTTAATGCTGATGGGCACAACTCAAAAATTATGTCCAAATTTAAATGTATCATACCAAAGTCACGACCCAACCAATTAACTAAAGATCGGAAGAAGTAGATGGAGAACAATTATAGAGGCATACCAAAGTATGACCCAATCAATTAGCTAACATATACCAGAGTCGCACAAAAAAATCACATCTAAAAAAGAGATGAGTTGCCGACTATAGATTATCTCGACACATCACAGGATAGAGGTGTAACACCCTAAATATTTAATTAATTTATTTAATTAAGTATTTAGGAATTTATTTTACTTAGTTGGATATAATTTAATTAAGTGAAATTATGTTAAAATGGTGTAGGTGGTATTAGAAGGTGGAGGCGCCAATTAGATGAACTTGGGCTTAAGTGAAAAGCCCAAGCCCATGATCCATGTAATAGGCGAAGTGCTAAGTCATTGGGGATTAGGGTTTTGGCTAGGCATTTGCGAATTGAGAATAGAGAATAGAGAGAGGGAGAGGCGCCGTGGAGAAGAGAAAAAGAAAGGAGAGGTCGCGAGCTCAAGGAGGAAGAGGAAGTGACCCGTTGCTGTGGTTCTGTTCGTGACTGTCTCTAGGGCTCCTGTTCTTCAAATCCAAGGTAAGGGGAGTTCTATCTTTCTATATAATAGATGTTTATGATAGGTTTTAGGGTAGGGTTAGCCTAGATCTATCCATGATCATGTATGTGTATGTGATTTCATGTTTTGTTGATGATTTATGCGTGATGCTCATGATTGATGGCTGAAAAATCCCTTTGGTTGGTGTTATGGGCGCCTAGGGCCCCATATGTTCGATTTTGTGTTGCTGGATTTTGTGCAGGATTTGGCGCCCCATGGCTGGGCGCATGTTTCCATTGTCTGTGTGTGTGTGTTGTGTGCGCATATGGGGTTTTGGGTGAAACTTCGAATTCTGGGCATATTTTACCGTGCCATCTTTTGCATTTGCGTGCCCAAATTCAATTTTAAACATTTTGGCTCGAGTAGTTTTATTTTTGCACGTGTCATTCTGGAGTTGTCTCGGTGGGTGTTGCTTGTGTGCACATATGGGGTGTTTTGGGTGAAACTTCGAATTCTGGGCATATTTTACCGTGCCATCTTTTGCATATGCGTGCCCAAATTCAATTTTAAACATTTTGACTCGAGTAGTTTTATTTTTGCACGTGTCATTCTGGAGTTGTCTCGGTGGGTGTTGCTTGTGTGCACATATGGGGTGTTTTGGGTGAAACTTCGAATTCTGGGCATATTTTACCGTGTCATCTTTTGCATTTGCGTGCCCAAATTCCATTTTAAACATTTTGCCTCGAGTAGTTTTATTTTTGCACGTGTCATTCTGGAGTTGTCTCGGTGGGTGTTGCTTGTATGCACATATGGGGTGTTTTGGGTGAAACTTCGAATTCTGGGCATATTTTACCATGCCATCTTTTGCATTTGCGTGCCCAAATTTAATTTTAAACATTTTGGCTCGAGTGGTTTTATTTTTGCACGTGTCATTTTGGAATTGTCTCGGTGGGTGTTGCTTGTGTGCGCATATGGGGTGTTTTAGGTGAAACTTCGAATTCTGGGCGTATTTTACCGTGCCATCTTTTGCATTTGCGTGCCCAAATTCAATTTTAAACATTTTGGCTCGAGTGGTTTTATTTTTGCACGTGTCATTTTGGAGTTGTCCCGGTGGTCACCCCAGTGACGTTGTGAAGCCGTATTGAGTTCTTTAAAAATCCTTTTTGCGTATAACCAACAGTTTTAACGCTTTAGTGTCAAAATGGATGATTATGACGATGATGCCCTTAGTGGCTAGTTAAATGACGTTTTTGCCCTTAGTGGCTAATATTAATGATGATGATGTGCAAATGACTGTTTTGCCCTTAGTGGCCATTGTTTGTTTGATGACGTTTGTGGATAAGCGACGATGAGGCCACAAAGGCTAAGCGACGATGATAATAAGTGACGATGAAATATAGCGACGTTGTTGTATGTAATTATAAACTGACAGGTGCTGTGCCTCTTATTTGGCAAATTGGTAAGTGACGGGCCACATAGCTGACTGTGATTGTGTGTTTGTGTGTGGCGGATGTCATAGTGTCTCATGTATTCCATGTGCATGAACCCAGCGACAATGAGGCCATAAAGGCTAAGCGACGATGAGGCCATAAAGGCTAAGCGACGATGATGAAAGGTACCTCATGCATATGCCCGCGAGTGGGTTGCATTTCATATATTGACATGACATTGTGATGAGTTGTTGTATTGACGTAATTGATGACTGTGATGTGGCTACTCTTGTGCTGTGACTTTGACTTATTGCTTATCATATGATTTATTATATGGATTGAATTGGACTCACCCTTCTGTTTGAATGTTACCCCTATGCGGTAACGTGCAGGTGATCACGAGTGAAGACCTAGCTAGGTATCTTCACTAATTATGAGTCGGGTCGTCATGCTCTGATACGTAGCACTCAGGGGGGAAAACGAACTCGATGTTTTAAGACTATTTTGGTTGTTATATGTTATTTGATGGTTTTCTCTTATTTATACTTTCCGCTGCGTAGTTGATTTTATTGATGTCACGGTTGTGGTGACGATGACTGATGCTTGAGTTTTTCCCCATTGGGGGCGTGTTACGTATTGCACATTTATTGACGTTGAACTGTTTTATTGAAGTGCGGTGTTTTGTTTGAAGTGTGTGTAACATTCCTTGCGATGAAAAGAAATTTTGAAACTCTGATTTTACAATTAAATTAACGGGTAGAAAAGGGGTGTTACATTAGTGGTATCAGAGCAGTTCGGTCTGTCCGGCCAATGTTGTCTTGTCATAGTGTCTTATGCAATTAAGAATTTGTTAGATTAGTTCTGAATGTTTGGTTTGTGCTGTAGTGATAATTTGAAATGGCTGGGAGAAACGATGCTGCTCTTGCTGCTGCGCTGCAAGCTATGGCTCAGGCTGTGCAGAATCAGCCGAATGCTGGAGAGAACGCTGGTTTTCGGAGTCTGACTACTTTCCAGAGAGAGAATCCGCCCACTTTTAAGGGCAAATATGATCCAGATGGTGCTATGGCTTGGTTGAAAGAGATCGAGAGGATTTTCAGGGTGATGGACTGTACTGTTGAGCAGAAGGTCTGTTTTGGTACTCACATGTTGGCTGAGGAGGCCGACGACTGGTGGTTGGCTACTAGGCAGAGGTTGGAGGCTGTGGAGGAAGAGATTACCTGGGAGGTATTCAGCAGAGAATTTCTGAGAAAATATTTTCCTGAAGATGTCCGAGGAAAGAAAGAAATAGAGTTCCTGGAACTGAAGCAGGGTGGTATGTCTGTGACGGCGTATGCGGCGAAGTTTGTGGAATTGGCAAAATTCTATCCGCACTATAGTGAGGCTACAGCCGAGTTTTCGAAATGCATCAAGTTCGAGAATGGTTTGAGGCCTGATATCAAAAAGGCCATTGGTTACCAGAAGATCCGTGTGTTCGCTGATCTGGTTAATAGTTGTAGGATCTTCGAGGAGGACAGTACTGCACATTACAAAGCTGTGTCTGAGAAAAAGGGTAAGTTTCCGAGTCGAAGCAAGCCGTATGAGGTTCCTGCGGGTAAGAGTTATCAGAGGGCTGCTGGAGGTAAGAAGACTAGTGGGGGAGATGCTCCTACTAGCATTGTCTGTTTTAAGTGTGGCAAACCTGGCCACAAGAGTACTACATGCGGGTCTGATGAGAGAGTTTGCTACCGTTGTGGTAAAAAGGGTCATATGGCGGCCGAGTGTAAGGTCAAGGATGTGGTGTGTTTCAACTGTGGTGAGTCTGGGCATATCAGTGCAAAATGTACAAAGCCGAAGAAAGAAAGGTCTAGTGGGAAAGTGTTCGCATTGGCAAGAGAGGAGCCTGATGAGAGGGATGGTCTTATTAGAGGTACGTGTTTCATTAACGGTACTTCTCTAAAATCTCTTATTGATACTGGTGCTACCCATTGCTTTATATCTGTTGATTGTTGTAAAAGATTGGGTCTTGTTTTATCTGCTATGTATGGGGATATGGTTGTCGATACTCCTGCGAAGGGGTCGGTGATTACTTCCCAGGTGTGTTCTCAGTGTGCCGTGTCGATCTTCGGCAGGGACTTTGTTGTGAATTTTGTTTGCTTGCCGTTGAGAGGTCTGGATGTAATCTTGGGCATGGACTGATTAGAGAATAACCACGTTCATATCAACTGTCGTAGCAAGTCGGTTAGTTTCGGGGAAGAAGATTCTGTTTTGGTATCCGCTAGTCAGTTGAAGAAGTTGAGGAAAGAAGGAGTTCAGCTATTTTCGTTGATGGCATCGTTGTCTGCTGAGAGTCAGGCTGTTATTGAAGAACTGCAAGTGGTACGCGAGTTTCCTGAGGTTTTTCCTGACGAAATTCCGGGTGTGCCGCCGGAGAGGGAAGTTACGTTTTCGATTGATCTTGTACCTGGTACGAGGCCTGTGTCTATGGCACCGTACAGGATGTCGGCGTCGGAATTGTCGGAGTTGAAGACGCAACTCGAAGAATTGCTTGAGAAAAAGTTTGTGAGACCGAGTGTATCACCGTGGGGAGCTCCGGTATTGTTGGTAAAGAAGAAAGATGGGAGTATGAGGTTATGTGTGGACTATCGTCAGTTGAATAAGGTAACTATCAAGAACAAGTATCTGCTTCCGAGGATCGATGATTTGATGGATCAGTTAGTGGGTGCCCGTGTTTTCAGCAAAATTGATTTGAGGTCCGGATATCATCAGATTAAAGTGAAGGATGAAGATGTTCAGAAGACAGCGTTCAGGACAAGGTTTGGGCATTATGAGTATTCAGTGATGCCGTTCGGTGTGACCAATGCACCTGGTGTATTTATGGAATATATGAATCGTATTTTCCATAATTACCTAGATCGGTTTGTGGTGATCTTCATAGATGACATTCTAGTTTATTCTAAGTCGGAGGAAGAGCATGCTGAGCACCTGAAGTCAGTATTGGAAGTTCTGAAAGAGAAAAAGTTGTATGCTAAGTTATCAAAGTGTGAGTTCTGGCTGAAAGAGGTGAGTTTCCTTGGGCACGTGATTTCTGGTAATGGTATTGCGGTTGATCCGGCAAAAGTGGAAGCAGTGTTGGAGTGGGAGGCTCCGAAGTCCGCAACAGAGATCAGAAGCTTTTTGGGTTTGGCTGGGTACTACAGGAGGTTCATCGAGGGTTTTTCCAAGTTGGCCCTTCCGTTGACTCAGTTGACTTGTAAGGGTAAAGTTTTCGTTTGGGATGCTCGGTGTGAGGAAAGTTTTATGGAACTGAAAAAGAGATTGACAACGTCGCCTGTTTTGACGTTGCCTAATACGGAGGAACCGTTTGTTGTATATTGTAACGCTTCGAAGATGGGTCTTGGTGGTGTGCTGATGCAAGATGGGAAAGTCGTTGCGTATGCGTCGAGGCAGTTGCGAGTTCATGAGAAAAACTACCCTACGCATGATTTGGAATTGGCTGCTGTGGTATTTGTGCTTAATATTTGGAGGCACTATCTTTATGGTTCGTGGTTTGAGGTGTTCAGTGATCATAAGAGTCTGAAGTATCTGTTCGATCAGAAAGAGTTGAATATGAGACAGCGTCGGTGGTTGGAGCTCTTGAAGGATTACGACTTCGGTTTGAATTATCATCCCGGCAAAGCTAATGTCGTGGCTGACGCTTTAAGCCGGAAGTCTTTGCATATGTCGGCAATGATGGTGAAGGAATTAGAGTTGATTGAGGAATTCCGAGATTTGAGTTTGGTTTGTAGAATGACACCTCGCAGTGTCAAGCTGGGAATGTTAAAGATCGATAATGACTTTCTGGGCAGCATCAGAGAGGCTCAGAAGTCAGATGTCAAGTTGGTAGATTTAATTAATGGGGTTGGTCAATCTGAAGATGAAGATTTCAAATTGGATTCTCGTGGTGTGTTGAGGTTCCAGGGTAGGATCTGTGTTCCGGATGATGCGGAGATGAGAAAGGCAATTTTGGAGGAGGGTCACTGTAGCAAGTTGAGTATCCATCCTGGAGCGACGAAAATGTATCAAGATCTGAAAAAGATGTTTTGGTGGTATGGTATGAAGAGAGATGTGGCATAGTTTGTGTATGCCTGTTTGACCTGTCAAAAGTCGAAGGTCATCAGAAGCCTGCAGGGTTGATGCAACCGTTGGAAGTTCCAGAGTGGAAGTGGGATAGCATTGCGATGGACTTTGTGACGGGATTGCCGAATACAGTTAGGGGTCATGACGCTATTTGGGTGATCGTTGATAGGTTAACGAAGTCTGCTCACTTCATTCCTATTAATGTCACTTATCCGGTGTCGAGGTTGGCAGAGGTCTATGTCAAAGAAATTGTGAGGTTGCACGGTGTTCCGAAGAGTATTGTGTCAGATAGGGATCTGAGGTTCACTTCTGAGTTTTGGACGGGTTTGCAAAAGGAATTGGGTTCAAAGTTGAAAATGAGTTCGGCATATCATCCTCAGACAGATGGTCAGTCAGAGAGGACAATTCAGTCGTTAGAAGATTTGTTGAGAGCTTGTGTCTTGGAACAAAGGGGTTCATGGGATTCCTACCTTGCGTTGATTGAGTTTACCTATAACAACAGTTACCATTCCAGTATCGGGATGGCACCGTTTGAAGCATTGTATGGTCGAAAGTGTAGAACGCCGCTGTGTTGGTATGAGTCGGGGGAGAGTGTAGTGTTGGGACCGGAGATTTTCCGGGAGACTACAGAGAAAATCAAGATGATCCGTGAAAATATGAAGGCTTCGCAGAGTTGCCAGAAGAGTTATCATGACAAGCGGAGGAAAGATTTAGAGTTTCAGGAGGGTGAGCATGTGTTCTTGAGGGTTTCTCCTATTACCGGTGTTGGTCGAGCGTTGAAGTCGAAGAAGCTCACTCCTCGCTTTGTTGGTCCTTATCAGATTTCGGAGAGAATCGGAAATGTGGCTTATAGGGTGGCGTTACCGCCAAATCTTTCGAATTTGCATGACGTGTTTCATGTGTCGCAACTTCGGAAGTATGTTTCGGATCCATCTCATGTGATCCATATGGATGATGTAGAGGTGCGGATTAATCTCACTGTGGAGACGATCCCCATACAGATTGAGGATCGTGAAGTGAAAGAACTTAGAGGCAAAGAGATTGCATTGGTAAAAGTGGTTTGGCTAGGAGCTGCCGGTGAGAGTATGACTTGGGAGCTAGAAGGCAAGATGCGGGAGTCCTACCCAGAGTTGTTCGATCAGGTAAATTTCGAGGACGAAATATTCTAAGTGGGGGAGAGTTGTAACACCCTAAATATTTAACTAATTTATTTAATTAAGTATTTAGGAATTTATTTTAATTAGTTGGATATAATTTAATTAAGTGAAATTATGTTAAAATGGTGTAGGTGGTATTAGAAGGTGGAGGCGCCAATTAGATGAACTTGGGCTTAAGTGACAAGCCCAAGCCCATGATCCATGTAATAGGCGAAGTGCTAAGTCATTGGGGATTAGGGTTTTGGCTAGGCATTTGCGAATTGAGAATAGAGAATAGAGAGAGGGAGAGGCGCCGTGGAGAAGAGAAAAAGAAAGGAGAGGTCGCGAGCTCAAGGAGGAAGAGGAAGTGACCCGTTGCTGTGGTTCTGTTCGTGACTGTCTCTAGGGCTCCTGTTCTTCAAATCCAAGGTAAGGGGAGTTCTATCTTTCTATATAATAGATGTTTATGATAGGTTTTAGGGTAGGGTTAGCCTAGATCTATCCATGATCATGTATGTGTATGTGATTTCATGTTTTGTTGATGATTTATGCGTGATGCTCATGATTGATGGCTGAAAAATCCCTTTGGTTGGTATTATGGGCGCCTAGGGCGCCATATGTTCGATTTTGTGTTGCTGGATTTTGTGCAGGATTTGGCGCCCCATGGCTGGGCGCGTGTTTCCATTGTGTGTGCGTGTGTGTTGTGTGCGCATATGGGGTTTTGGGTGAAACTTCGAATTCTGGGCATATTTTACCGTGCCATCTTTTGCATTTGCGTGCCCAAATTCAATTTTAAACATTTTGGCTCGAGTAGTTTTATTTTTGCACGTGTCATTCTGGAGTTGTCTCGGTGGGTGTTGCTTGTGTGCACATATGGGGTGTTTTGGGTGAAACTTCGAATTCTGGGCATATTTTACCGTGCCATCTTTTGCATTTGCGTGCCCAAATTCAATTTTAAACATTTTGGCTCGAGTAGTTTTATTTTTGCACGTGTCATTCTGGAGTTGTCTCGGTGGGTGTTGCTTGTGTGGACATATGGGGTGTTTTGGGTGAAACTTCGAATTCTGGGCATATTTTACTGTGCCATCTTTTGCATTTGCGTGCCCAAATTCAATTTTAAACATTTTGGCTCGAGTAGTTTTATTTTTGCACGTGTCATTCTGGAGTTGTCTCGGTGGGTGTTGCTTGTGGGGTGTTTTGGGTGAAACTTCAAATTCTGGGAATATTTTACCGTGCCATCTTTTGCATTTGCATGCCCAAATTCAATTTTAAACATTTTGGCTCGAGTGGTTTTATTTTTGCACGTGTCATTTTGGAATTGTCTCGGTGGGTGTTGCTTGTGTGCGCATATGGGGTGTTTTAGGTGAAACTTCGAATTCTGGGCGTATTTTACCGTGCCATCTTTTGCATTTGCGTGCCCAAATTCAATTTTAAACATTTTGGCTCGAGTGGTTTTATTTTTGCACGTGTCATTTTGGAGTTGTCTCGGTGGTCTCCCCAGTGACGTTGTGAAGCCGTATTGAGTTCTTTAAAAATCCTTTTTGCGTATAACCCACAGTTTTAACGCTTTAGTGTCAAAATGGATGATTATGACGATGATGCCCTTAGTGGCTAGTTAAATGACGTTTTTGCCCTTAGTGGCTAATATTAATGATGATGATGTGCAAATGACTGTTTTGCCCTTAGTGGCCATTGTTTGTTTGATGACGTTTATGGATAAGCGACGATGAGGCCATAAATGTGAATATATGCCTTGACAGGAATAATCAGGTTTTGATGATTGACAAAAGAAGGGCAAAAAGGTCAAGACTGCAAAAGCGGAAAAATGCAATCAAGCGACAGTCAAGGATTATTTTACTGTTGTGTGTGTTTAGGATATTATTGTAAGTGAAAATAAAGCTCTCAAATATAAAATAAATCACACACTCACAAATGTTTTTTCATATAAATAATTTTGCATGAAAATATTTTTTAAACAAATCCCATGCATGCATAATTGAATAGAACAAGCACACATGATATGAAAATGATTTTTGGAAAGCATATAATCGATTTATAGTATTTTCTAATGGCCATAAAATCGATTTTCAAGCTCTCTCAAAAGGCCAAGAATCGATTTCTTATATCATATGTTAAAGCATAAAATCGATTTTCAAGCTCTCTCAAAAGGCCAAGAATCGATTTCTTATATCATATGTTAAAGCATGAAATCGATTTTAAATCATATGTTAAAACATGAATCGATTCCTTTCCTTTTCATTCTACTTAAGAATCGATTCCTTCTCCTTTTCATTCCACTTAAGAATCGATTCCTTCTCCTTTTTATTCTACTTCATAATCGATTCCTTTCCTTTTCTTTTGAGGCTCACAAATCGATTCTCATGGTTTAACAAAGCAAAGAATCGATTCTTTCATGATTTAACTAAGTGCATAATCGATTCCTTATCCTAGATCTAATCAAGCATGAAATCGATTATCCATCTTAGGCAAATCAGGCACACAATCGATTTCTACATCTCTTCATTTCATTCAATGGTCATATTTTCTATACGCCTATAAATAGCAGCCTCACTCTTCACTCCCAGAACACGACTCACACTTGCATCTGAAATTCTATTATTCTCATCACTCTCACTATTCTTACACTTGCTAAATATTTTATTTTTGAGAGATTTATATTTCACATAGTTTGATATTGTATTACTGTGCTTCAACTTGTTTTATTCACACTACTGAGTGTGCTATCAAATCTTTTTCATCTCATTTGTTGGGTGTGATCCCAAGGTATTCAAGAGAGGTGATATCTCTTGGTGTTTTCTAGAGAGGTGATATCTCTAGGTTTTAAAGGTTTTACATAGGGAGGTGATATCCCGGTATTGTAAGTTCTCTTGTTGTAAAGGTTTCTAGCTGAACCTGTTTTAAAAGCTAGTGATTAGTTGAAATCCCTTGGAGCATTCCTCGGGGACTGGACGTAGGCCTGTGGTTTGGCCGAACCAGTATAAATCTCTTTGTGTCATCTTCTATCCCTTCATCTCTTTAATTTCCTTGCAAGTTATTTTCATTGTCTTATTATTGTTATTTCAATTCAAACTCTCTTAAGCACTTTATTTGATCAAAATCTTTTTAAGAGTTTAATTTTAAGTGATATTTTTAAATTCACAATTCACCCCCCTTTTGTGTTTGAAGTCTCTTGGTCAACAATAAAGGCTAAGCGACGATGATAATAAGTGACGATGAAATATAGCGATGTTGTTGTATGTAATTATAAACTGACAGGTGCTGTGCCTCTTATTTGGCAAATTGGTAAGTGACGGGCCACATAGCTGACTGTGATTGTGTGTTTGTGTGTGGTGCATGTCATAGTGTCTCATGTATTCCATGTGCATGAACCCAGCGACGATGAGGCCATAAAGGCTAAGCGACTGTGATGAAAGGTACCCCAGCGACGATGAGGCCATATATGTAATGAGTTGTTGTATTGACGTAATTGATGACTGTGATGTGGCTACTCTAGTGCTGTGACTTTGACTTATTGCTTATCATATGATTTATTATATGGATTGAATTGGACTCACCCTTCTGTTTGAATGTTACCCCTATGCGGTAACGTGCAGGTGATCACGAGTGAAGACCTAGGTATCTTCACTAATTATGAGTCGGGTCGTCATGCTCTGATACGTAGCACTCAGGGGGGAAAACGAACTCGATGTTTTAAGACTATTTTGGTTGTTATATGTTATTTGATGGTTTTCTCTTATTTATACTTTCCGCTGCGTAGTTGGTTTTATTGATGTCACGGTTGTGGTGACGATGACTGATGCTTGAGTTTTTCCCCATTGGGGGCGTGTTACGTATTGCACATTTATTGACGTTGAACTGTTTTATTGAAGTGCGGTGTTTTGTTTGAAGTGTGTGTAACATTCCTTGCGATGAAAAGAAATTTTGAAACTCTGATTTTACAATTAAATTAACGGGTAGAAAAGGGGTGTTACAAGAGGCATGTATCTAGAATAACTCCCCTCTTTAGCTTGTTTTTTGAGACAAAGCACAATCTAAAGGCAATTGCCAAGAGAGGACGATGAGTTTGGAAGGAGCAAAACTCTTCCAAAGCTTATTAACGACTAGAAGTTTGTGATCTGAAACCAACATTGTCGCAAAGCTTATTCGTGATTTTCCATAAAATTCCACAGCTTAACCAATTGTGATTCAAAGAATGTTTTGAACTTATCTTTTTAATAGCCAAAATTGATTCCAATAAACAGGGGGGCCGTTTACATGTATGCCTTCATCTTCCGTAAGTGTTTATGTATAAATCAGACTTTTCCTCACATGTTTCAAGTTTCAACCTAGAGGTCGAGCTCTAATGTCAACCAAAGTAAGCAATTTAAAATACTAAAACAGATGTTGACTAGGGTTTTACAAAAACAATTATGAAAACAACAAATTGATTATGTTTTTCAAGCTTGAGTTCTTAAAATTTCTTTAAATCTTTGATACCGTGGCTAAACTTCTGGCTTCTTAGGATAATGTGACCTCAAGCCTCTAAGGAATAAAAGTCACTATCAGGCAAGACTCTAACCAAAACCCGCACTTCTCAAATAGAGTGTTGGCCTAGATCCACTCGTATAGACGAGTCCACAACAATTTCAATTTCTAATTGATGGCCTAGATCCGCTAGTAATTGACTTATTCTTAGGATCATTGTTGATATATCAATTAATTTTTTCTTACAAATTTGTTATCCACGTCAACGTACTTTCTCATATTATTCAGTTTGGTTTTACCCAGGGTATACACCGCCGACCACAGTGACTAGTCCCCTCGCTGAATTGTAGGTACCTCGAGAGGCAGGACAGTTGACCCAGAGTTTTATCGCTGCTCCGTACCCAATGTGTACTTTCTCGTATCTTTTCACGTTTCTACAATAACTACATTCTAAATTATTACACGCTACTATTTCACTACCAATCTTTAATTCACGGCCTAGATTCACTTTACCAAACTCTTTCCAATTTTAGCAAACAAAAAAAACTTCTTTCCAGTTTTTTGGTGGATAAACTCTAATTAATTTCGGCTTATACATATGTATGGTTAGAAACAAAAAATTCTTAAATAACTTAAGAAATTCATACCATCCCCATGTTTAATTTTAGATTCCCTAACAAAAAAAAGGTTGAATCAAATTAACTGTCTAAATTAAGTCTCAGGAATCTCTTATAAATTCCAAGACCAATCACCTATTCACCTAAACAAATTGAAAACAAGAAAAATGGCTTCAAAAACAAGAATCTCTACAATTAACGTAGCAATCATATTCATAGTAACATTTGTAACATCCAACGTTGTTTTATCCGATGACAATGTCCCAATTCCAGCTGATAAAGCACAACTAAATTCATGGTTCAATGCCAATGTTGGTCCATTGGCTCAAAGAAAAGCCAGTTTAGATCCTGCATTGGTAACAGCAGAAGAAGGTGCTAAGGTTATAAAAGTAATGCAAGATGGTAGTGGACAATTCAAAACCATCACTGATGCTATTAATAGCATACCAAATGGAAATACAAAGCGTGTGATTTTGTATATTGGTGGTGGAAATTATAATGAGAAAATCAAAATTGAAAGGACAAAACCTTTTATTACGTTGTATGGAGCACCAGGTACTATGCCAAATTTGACCTTTGGTGGCACTGCAAAACAATATGGAACTGTTTATAGTGGTACTTTGACTGTTGAATCAGATTATTTTGTTGCTGCTAACATCATGATCTCGGTTTGTATACTATATCTATCTCAAAATTTCCTTCTATCAATATGTATAAGTTTAAATGTCTATTATTGAGAAATAACGTATTTTGATGATATAGAATTCTGCACCAAGACCTGATGGAAGAAAACAGGGTGAGCAAGCTGTTGCATTGAGAATTTCTGGTGAAAAAGCTGCGTTTTACAATTGCAAGCTATTGGGATTCCAGGACACATTATGTGATGATAGGGGTAAACATTTCTTCAAAGATTGCTTAATTCAAGGCACCGTGGATTTCATTTTTGGAAGTGGAAAGTCACTATATTTGGTAAGTATTTCCTATAATATATGGATTTGTTTGGCAAGTCCCGTTAACTAGCAGATAGCGGATTTGACTAACAAATTTGACTTGCGGATGATGAGTGCACGTCATTTATTCCATCTGTTATCCGCTACTTTTTATCGAAGAGAGCTTTAACTTTTCTGTCCAAAGACACGGTCATTGTATGTGGTAGCCATGAAAACCAAGAAAAAAGAAAAGAAAAGAAAGAAAAGTAAAGTACAAAATATCTCATTTTCCTTTGTTTGGTTGTGTTATAAAATAAGAAGAAATGGATAGTTTTAGTGGGCCCAACACTAAATTTTGTTTCCCCCATTTGGAAAAAAATAGTAAGAGAAAACACCACTGTTTCTAAGTAAATGACATAATTAACCTTACACTCAAATTAAGGCAATGTAATAAAAAAATATTTTTACTTTTTTAAAAAAGACTAGTTTTGTCATTTTATACATACACACATTTATTTCCTCTCACTTTTTATCCTCTCAAACAAAGGAAGAGAAAACTTCTACCTTTCTTTCCTTTTACTTTCACTTAAACCAAACAAATAAAAAATCATCTCACTTTCTACTCTCTTTCTTTCCTATCATTTTCTTTTCTCTTATCTTTCTTTCCTCTAACTTTCTTTCCTCTAACTTTCTTTTGTGATCGTAGTAATTAATGAAGTTTTTTTTTTGTGATACATACAGAACAATGAATTGAGAGCGCTTGGCGCAGAAGGCCCAACGGTGATAGTGGCACAAGCAAGAAAAAGTGAGGCAGAAGATTATATCTACTCATTTGTACATTGTGACGTCACTGGAACTGGACATGACACATTCTTGGCTAGAACATGGATGTCTAACCCTAAAGTCATCTTTGCTTACTCCATGTTGTCCACTGTTGTTAACCCAATAGCATGGAATGACGACTTACACCCTGAATATACCAAGTAACTAACTTCACTAATTCAACATTAATTGCACATCATTAGTAGTAATTTTCTAGATTTATGTAACATTAACACATGATACCTACAGGACTTCATACTATGGAGAGTACAAGAACACAGGACCTAGGGCAGACCCTAAAACGCGTCCAAGCTTCACAAAACAACTAACTGATGCTGAGGCCAAACCTTTCATTACGCTTGGAATGATTGAAGGCTCAAAATGGCTCCTTCCTCCTCCTAAAGTCTAATTCATTACCATATTAACACTATCTTCTAATCAGACTTGAAGAGGGAATTAGATTCACTGCAGTGAACTCTTTTTATCTATATGCATTGGTAATTATTTTTTTAATAAAGCAAATCAAAAGGTTATGATTTCTCTAACGGGATATCAAATGGCTCCAATGACTATATAGTCAATCTTGGCTCATTTGGACTTGGTCATGCGCCCCACATTTTAGTGAGTGGTGAATTGGTGAAAGGAAGTTCACTAGATTAATTACTTAAGTTATTGGAGTTTCTATGATATGTAATTTCTTTTGTATTAGGTTTAACATTTTAAGATTAAGTTAGGTCCTTGTAAAGCTAAGAATAACAATTCACGAGGGGTGCATTCCGGGGTGAATGCACTGTCAACCCCTTATACGTATTTTGTCAATGGAAAATGTATTTTATTTTCTTTCAAACAAAGTTAATACAATTCTAAAATACAACTCAAATATGATTGAAATAGATAAATAACTTTAAGATCACATGTAACAATGTTTAAATTATAATGAGTATTTTTCTTTATTGTTGGATAAATTACAATGAGTATTTTTATGAGTCTTCAATTTATTTTAAAGATAATAATAAAATTTGTGATGAAGGCTTTCCAGAAAACTCGTCAAACATGTCATATGTCCTATTAATGAATCGAAAATAACATTCTAATTTGATACATTTTTCACAAAAATAAAAAACAATCAAAAAGTGTTAAACTTTTCATCTTTCTAAATTTTAAATACATTGATTCAAACTTTTCTACCCCTTGATACACCAAAAAATTGTTCTCAATTAGTTTAAAAATAGGTTTTAATGGCAACGCGCGGTGCATTAAACATACAACAATTTAATAGAAATTCTAATAACTATCTATGAGTAATTAATTTTTTACTAAAATAACTTTGTCATCATAAACTAAAATCCGATATAATAGGGTTCATGTATTTAACGTATTTTAAATGACATAATTAATTACAAAGAAGTTCATCCTTGTGTTGCAAAAAACCATTATTCGATTTTCAAAATAAAACTTCACGAGTCTTCAAGACATGTCTTCTTACTCTTCTATATCAAAGAGCAGATGAAGTACATGGAGAATATTTATGAAGTGTTGCGCCCGAAAGATCCGGTTTGGGACTTTTCGTTTGACAACGTGGAAAAAGTTTGGAGCCGCCACTAATATTTTAATTTTAAGACCAAAACTTTGAAAAAAGGTCTTTTGAAAAGGCGGGTGGTCTTTTGAAAACACAGAGATGTAGGTTCGGGGGTCGGTTAGGTACGGGAAAGGTATTAGCACCCCGCACCTCCTTTCTACCGAAAGGGAACCATTAACTTGATGTGTGGTTTAGACAAAAGTTCGAGTTGAAAGCAATTTATTCTACTTCTTTTCTTTTCTTTTCTTTAAGGTGTCATACCCCAATTTTGTCCGGCTTAGGTCAAAACCCTAATTTTCCACACAAAAATAAATTATGCATCATTTTTAGGGTTAGAATGCACGTTTTGGGAAGTTAGAGTCAAAAAGGGCATTTTGGTCATTTCTCACAAAAGGGTCTCTAAAAACAATTTTTGCAATAAGCCTCATGCATCAAATTAGGGTTTTTGAAAATGTGTTATGTATGCATGGCAAGTTTTGAAAAAAATATGTTATGCATGCATGGCAAAGACCTAAAAGCATTTTTGTGGAAAGCAAGAATTGATTTATATTTTGTTCCAAAGGCCAAGAATCGATTTATAGTATATTGCATAGGCCTTTAAATCGATTTTCAAGCTCTTCCATAGGCCATGAATCGATTCCTAATTGTTTTAACTAAGTGAAGAATCGATTCCTACCTTTTAGGATGTCCTGAAAATCGATTTCCCTTGCCTATGTTTAAAGCATGAAATCGATTTCTACACATACTCATGCAAAAGCTAAGAATCGATTTCCTTAAATTTTAAAAGACTATGAAATCGATTTTCAGGATCTCCAAATGTCCTGAAAATCGATTCCTACCTTTTTCCATAGGCCATATAATCGATTCTTATCATTTCCAAACATAAAGAATCGATTCCTACATATTTCCAAAGGCTCAAACAATCGATTCATCCTTGCAATAAATGTTTTTAAAAAAAATTCTACGCTTTCCTAAAGCCTATAAATAGGCAGCCTCAAATCACATTTGGGAGGGGATTTTTCTTCACGAGATCAGAAAAAAGAGGAGACTTCACGAGATCAGAGAGGAGAACACACACATTTTTCACAGATTTTTCACACACAGACATTCTTTCACGAGATCAAAGACAGAGATTCTTTCACGAGATCAGAGGCAGTTTCCGTAAATCTCATCTTTTCAGAAAAACTCTCCTATTTTTTATTGGTGCTCTCTTCGTTCCGTTGGTCCGTCAGAACTGATCTACTGCAAGAGTTAGTTGGAGTTGCGTTCTTCAGAGTTGTAATATCTGTCTTCATCAAAGGTATTTCAGTCTTTACATTTGTTAAAATTTAATCATTGTGATCCATGCCAAAATTGCCCTATGTGATTTAATTTAGCTGTAGTGTCCTTGTTGATGATGAACCACATGATTCCCACTTATGCCTAGTGCATCATTGTCTAAGTGGTGAAGATGGTCCCAGATGATTCAACCTCCCCCTTTTAACTTCCTAATGAATAAAAGATAGTTAGGTTTGTGGTTTAAGGTCCATGGGGTATTGCAAAGGATGGGTTTCCCAAAACCTTGATGCTCCCTCCTCTTTGATTGTGTTACTAATCTTTGGGCACATATTCATGAATGCAAAGGATAGGCTTACCTTAGCCTTGATGCAATTTCCCCTTTCCTCATGTTATTAAGAAATCATTGTTCATATGTTCCTTAGTTTAATTAAGATCATTCTACGCCTATGATCAATTGCTTGCTTGTTATTGGATGCATTTTAAATGTCTTGATTCAATGTGCCATTCCATCCATGTGTATGACCTCCTAATGAAGACGTAAGTCTACATGCCTGTTGTAGCATAGAGTCATTAGGGTAAATACACTCCCTCCTACACGCACACTTGCTTTGAGAACTTTTACCTTGCATCCCTGATAGGTGGGTCTCTTGATCATGTTGGCATGTTTAGTCTTGATTAAATATTCAACATATGCATGATTTCGTGATAATTGAATGTGTTTAAACTTTGTAATCAATCATTGATAGTGCTTTCACCCTTTCTTCCAAAAATCTTTCAAACTTTTTTTCAACCGTAAACCAATCATTTTCATAAAACAAACAAAAATCATTTTCAAACCCATTGTTGCTAGTAGCTCATCAGAGCCTCTGTTCGTTTAGCTATTAGTGACAATGTCCTTTTCTCCTAAAAATAATAAACGATGATCCATCATAACCTTTGTTAGTTTGATCATCGTACAAATCAATCTCTTTCGAAAATCACTTTCAAAAAAAGATAATAAAAAACGAGTTGTTATCAATAGTCCATCAGAACCTTCGTTCGTTTGACTAGCGGTACAACTCTCTCTTTTGAGTATTTAGTAAGTGATTCATCATAGCCTCTGCTAGTTTAATCATTTGCTAACGCTCGTCCTATTTCAAAAACTCACTAAAAAAGATAAAAAAACAAAAACTTTTCAAAAAGAACCAAGAACTACGTTGCTTTGAATTCTCCATCGCACCGGGAGATACGTAGGAGCGGGCCATGTCCCGTCAAGCACTTTTTTTCTAAAAAACCTTTTTTTTCCCCTTCCTCGCCAAAAATAAAATTTTCATTAAGCTTTCAAACAAGAAATAAATAGGCAAATCTAGGTATTTTTCAAATCAAATGTTAAAACCACACATTTAATTAGAGGTTCCCTTTCGGTAGAAAGGACGTGCGCGGTGCTAACACCTTCCTCGCACGTAATCGACCCCCGAACCTATATCTCTAGTTTTCAAAGACCATCCGCCTTGTCCAAAAGACCTTTTTTCAATGTTTTGGTCTTAAAATTAAAATATTGGTGGCGGCTCCAAAATTTTTCCACGTTGTACATCGAAAAACCCAAAGCCGGGATTTTTCGGGGTGCAACAGCTGGCGACTCCACTGGGGACACTTTTTAAAAGACGAGGGTCAAGCCTAACTAATTTAAATGTGTGGTTTAAATGTATTGTTGATTTGATTAAAACCTTGTTTGCCTTTCTTTCTTATCATTGATTGTAGGCGTATGCATTTGTATTCTTCTATGTCGTTCCCTGTCTCATCCTTTATTCCCTTTATTTTATCGCTTATGCCCATGCATTCTTCCAATCCCCATGATCCCCTCTTCTTGGCTCCTCTTCCTAAGGTAAGCAATATCCTTGTTTATAGATATTCCAGGTATGGAACCCTAGGGTAGATAACTTGTTATTGCTTGCTATTGTCTGGACTGCTCTGGTTTTCATTTCAGGTGGGGTAGTGCTAGGGAAAACGCCCTTGACACACACTACACTTATACCCTGTGACTATGTGTTTTGAGTGGGACCATAACCCAGGTCTGCAAAAACTTAGGAGAGTGGATTCGAGTAGTGAGAGCCCATCAGGACCTTTGTCCGTTTGGCTACTTGCGAAAGTTTCAACCAGAGTTGTGCTCTTTCATGATGCCTCACACCTAGCAGTTTGCTGCATTTGTGGGGAGTTTTGCGAAAGGGACTGTAGCTCTGGTGGCCTTGTGAGGGAGTGAATAGAGCTACATGGAAGAATTACCCTTTAAATTGCCCTAGATCATAGGTCTTACCTCTTTTTTTAGGTCACAAGGGCTTTTCCAAAATTGTGTGTTGCATTGTTACATCTAGTTTAGTTCATTTCCGCCAACATTTTTTTGAAAAAAAAACAACAAAATCAAAAAAGAATATGTTTTCCTTCTCTTTCATGAATACCTATATGAGGTGGCATATAGGGTATACTGCCCTAAAATTTCAAAACCCCCACCTGTAAATATCTGTCTTTATAACAAGCATCCTCATCACCCGCATTTTACATCATAACAGCATGCATTACATAAGCAAAATTCTGAAAAATTCATACAGCATTCCTCATGCATCTAAATACAAAAATAACATAAGACCATATGCATTGCATTCATTTACGCATTCATACTTGTACTCATAAAAAAATGTTCTATCATCAGAGAGAAACAAAAGGCAAGCTGGTTCACCAACACCGATACTCCACCCTTCCGCAATCAAGGTTGATGGCTAGTAATCGGAATCTTAAGAATAAGGGCCGCCGGAGCCAAGAGGAGTTAGTTGCAGAGGTTCTTAATCCTGAGCAGCTGGATCGGGAGAGTCAAGCTCCGAAGACTAAAGCTGGAGAAGCACAGATAACCGAGGAAATAAGTATGCTGCAGAGGGGTGAGGCCGCTGTTGGGGCTATCGCTGTTGAAAATCCTGGAGGAGTTGTTACTTTCATTCCTCCTAAATTCAAAGTACCTGACTTTGATCAATATCACGGCACTGGGTGTCCATCTAACCATCTGAAGATGTATGTTAGGAAAATGGCAGCTTATGCCCATGATGATAAAGTGCTGATCCATTTCTTTCAAAACAGTCTGACTGGAGCGTCTCTAGACTGGTATATGCAGCTGCCATCCTCCGATGTTCATAGTTGGAAGAATCTCTTTAAAGCATTTCTGAAGTACTACCAGCATAACTTGGACCCAGCTCCAAACCGGTCTCAGTTACAGTTCATGAGCAAGAAAGATCGTGAGTCTTTTGAGGAATATGCCCAGCGGTGGAGAAGTGTAGCTGCACGAGTGAAGCCCCCGTTGACTGAGAAGGAAATAGTGTCTATGTTCATGGATACCCTCCCAGCTGTTTTCTACAAACGTGTGATCGGAAGGGGACCTTCAAGCTTCTCAGAAGTGATCAGAGTAGGGGCAAGACTCGAAGTCGAGATAAAAAGAGGAAGAATCCCCTGCAATCCTATTGGCACCAACAATGCTATAGGGGAACGAAGAAAGTCGCGTCAGTTTGACTCCATCCCCATGCCATACACAGATCTCTTTAACTACCTCATCACAAACAAGCTCATTACCACAAGACCAATGAAACCCGTCCGACCACCATATTTCAGAGGATACAACCCTAACAGTACCTGTGCCTTCCATGAGGGAGCGGTGGGGCATGTCGTGGAGAACTGTAAAGCCTTCAAGCATGTAGTGCAAGACCTAGTAGATGCTAGGTGGATCTCGTTCAAACAGGACAGCCCAAGCACAACGACTGATCCAGTGCCAGATCATCAAAGGCTAGCTATCAATGCTTTAGAAGGTTCTGTCGGGCAATTGGTAAAGGACGTGAAGAAGGTTAAGACCCCGTTGGATGTTATCTACTCTGAGTTATGTCATGCTGGAGTGGTTAAAAAGGGGTGTTGCCATGAAGAAGGATGTGCTGATTCCGCATGCGTGGGGAATTGCGAAAGCTTTAAGGTGATCCTGCAAGACCTGATAGATCGGTGCGTGGTTCAGATAGGGACCCATGATATTGAAGATGAAAAAGAAATCAATGAGGAAGTAATAGCGGTGCCTATGAAAGAGAGATGTTGGGATACCCTAGGGGAGTCCAGTGGAAAGTTTGACTACTTGGTCAGATATGACGCTCCCGAGAGTGCTCAAATCCGAATAGAAGACATCCAGCCCACAGGATGGGATGAGGAAGAGGAACAACACGATCAAATTGCTGTCATCAAGGATGAGGGTGGTGCAAACCTGGTTTGTCGCTGCAGTGCTGGTGAAAGAATTAAAGAATTGAAAGACTGTTGATCCTCCTGGGACCTTTGATTTAAAGTAGTCATTTGTAATGCAACCCTGTGGCTCTGCCCAAGGCCACAGGACCAGTTGTTAGGGGCGCACATGTTTTTATTTTCTAAATCATCATCATCAATAAAAACGTTGTTTTTGAATTCCAATCAATAAAAATCAATTCCTTTTCATTTCATGTGTCTCTTCTTTTCTTTATTATTTTTGCTTGCTTGTCTCACCTTCCATTCTGCTTTTTCGCCTCGGCAAAAAGCAAATCCACAGTAATTGTCTCTCAAAGTAACAGTGCCAACGGTCCATATTTTGACTTTGATCACCTTATCAATCAAGCAGAGTGGGATGTTGAGAAAGACCGGGAAAATCCTCCGGAAGGTTAATGAAGCAAGGAAAAAGGGTTATTCAGCATCACGGGGAATCCACTGAAGTGATCAACTTGGGGACCGCTGAGAACAAGAAAGAGGTCAAGATGGGTACTTCAATAAAGGAAAATTAGAGCGCAAAAAGGAAATAAAGAAGAAGGGCAAGTGCATAAGTGAATTATTGTCCCCAGAGTTAATTTTTGAGGAAATAAGCAATCATGATTTGAAATGAAGTCGGACTACCATTCCATATCCAAAAACAAAATCCTCTCCTAACCACCTTAAGCCAAGAAAATCCCAAAGAGAAAAACAAAATCCCTCCTACCCACCTTAAGCCAAGAAAATCCCAAAGAGAAAAACAAAATCCTTTCCGACCCATCTTAAGCCAAGAAAAAGCCAAAAATCCAAAAGTCACCTTAGACAAGGACCATCTCAGAAAAAACAGTGCATCGTTCTTTATCAGCTCACCCAAGCTCAAGAAAAAGAAGAAGTCAAAGAAGGAAAAATCATTCAAAAAGGAAAATCCCAAAACCAAAAGAAAAATACAAAAGAAATGTAAGTAGTGAGTTGATACATGTTACCACAAAACTCAAGAGATCCTCGTCTCAATAAACCTTCAAACACTTTCTCATTTCCATGCACCCCTCCTCTCATCAACCGCAAATACTCTCCTTTGACCTCAACAGCTCACCCTCCACAGACCCTTAGCCAAGAATAAAACCTCATAATACCTCATCAAGCCAGTTAACCATCATAAATCATCGATCAACAGCCAACACTGAATAAAAACCATCCTGCCATTAGCCCCAAATACTTCATTAAGCTTACTCATCTCTCCTCCACAAAACACCACAATCCCGAAAGGTCCATCCCGATCAATGATTGATTGCTGTTGTTTTCTCAAAGTTTTAGCTCAAGGACAAGTAAATTCATTTGTTTACAATATGCCAAGTGGGGCAATCCCGTCGCTCTTCACCCCTCCTACAACTGGGGAAATTGACCCTACACCTATCTCATCCCTTGTCGCACTCACATTCATTGAAATCATACAGGGGCAACCCCCTTTCTTCTCTAGTGTATGGGTCAGAAGCAGTTTCTTCTCATCAATGTTGAAATACCCTCTCTACGAGTAGTCATGGAGGCCAGGTTAGAAGAAGCAAAATGGATCCAAGCTCGTCTAGATCAACTGAATCTCATTAAAGGGAAAAGAATTGCTGCCCTGCACCATGGCCAGTTGTACCAACAAAAGATGAAGGCAGCTTTCGGCAGGAAAGTCCGCCTTCGAGAATTCGGCGAAGGGGACCTTGTACTCAAAAAGATCCTACCTATCCAGACTGACTCCGTGGGAAGTTGATACCCACTTATGACGGTCCATATGAAGTCAAGAAAGCTTTTTCCAGAGGAGCGCCGATACTCATAGACGGCGAAGATCTCGGGAATCCAGTCAATTCAGATTAAGTGAAGAAGTATTATGCCTGAAAGAAATATAAAAAAAAGAGAAAGACAAGCCAAGTAAGAATTAGCTCGCTAGGTTGAAAACCCACAAAGGGCGGCCTAGGCAAAATCAGAGCGACCCAGTGGATTGAAAACCCGCAAAGGGCGATCCAGGCAAAAATTAGGGTCTAAAAACTTAGGCATGAAAAGTAAAGAAAGGCATACAACTCTCCTACAAGCTTGGATGAGGGAGCGGTCAAGGTCAAGGACATAGATGTTTGGCACTGTTCCACAGAGACGGACAGTCAGAATTTAGTTTCTCCCTTTTTTTTCGTGTCTTTTTATAGTTTAAACTCTCAAATGCAATAAACAATCGGCGTAACTTCTTGTGCGACCGGTTTCCGCATTAATAAAGTTCAAATTTCTCGTATCTGTTCACTCTTTTATTTTCTGCTTTTTCTGCTCAAAATAAACGTTTTATGATGATGATGGTCCTGAACTGTAAAACATGTGCATATATCATAGAGCATTGTAAATCATTACGAGATTCTTAAGAGTCCTGAGAGAAAGCACATCCTCAAAATCAGTCAATCATGCAAGAGAGCAACTACATCCACGATTGCTTCAAACCAGCAAAGTCAAGACCAATATGCACTCGGCCCATGAGCCCCGCAAGTCCAACAGGTTCCTCAGTCTCGTGTCATGAGTGTCGCGGGTTGGCTGAACCAGCAAAAAAAAAAAAGGCAATAAACAAACACAGTCATGCATTACATTCATCATGCATAAAATCATGCATTTATCAGGCAGGAAAATAATGATAATAAAGTAAAGAAAAAGAGAAATTCAGGCATTTGCATTCATCATAAGAGAAAGAAAAAGAAAATAGCAATCATGGCATTTGCATCATGCATCTCATAGAAAAAACAAAACGAAGCCTTCCATTGCATACACTGGCATTCCATGCGGTTAAACCAGACCTTTGTGTCCTTAAACCAGATCATTGTGATCCATAAACCAGACCTTTGTGTCCTTAAACCAGACCTTTAGGGTCCATAAATCAGACCAGTATGCAGACACATATTGCTCCATAAACCAGGCTTGTCGGCCCATAAACCAGACTCGTTGTGGTCCTAAAAGTCAGACTGATGTCAAGTCAATAAACCAAGGCATTTCACAACTCTCAAGCATTGCATTTGCATACCCGCACTTCATAAATAAAAAAAATCAACCATCAAGGAAAGCCAAAAGAGAATATCAAAAGTGTCCAGCATTGCATGCATCAGCGTCACATGCATCCACGTAGCATACATCTGCATTACATTTGCATAACCGCATCTTGCACATTCATCATTACACCAAAATCATAGCATCGCATGCACATGCATAACATGCCCTTGCATAACATGCACTCATACTCCATGCACCATTCCTTGCATCAACCAACGTATGCAGGTACCTCAATCCAATACAGCAGCCTCGGTCATTTCAAATCAACCAATCAGCAGAATTTGTGAGCCCTCTGCGCTCATCCTGAGCCCTCTGTGCTCATCCTGAGCCCTCTGTGCTCCCTCCTGAGCCCTCTGTGCTCATCCTGAGCCCTCTGTGCTCCCTCTTGAGCCCTCCGCGCTCATCCTGAGCCCTCAGTGCTCCTTCCTTACTGTTTTCTTTACCGCCTTATTTCCTGCTTCTACACGCCAAGTGCCCATTTACTTTTCTGTTTGCACGCCAAGTGCCCATTTTACTTTTCTGTCTGCACGCCAAGTGCCCATTTTACCTTTCTGTTTGCACGCCAAGTGTCTATCAACCAATAGGATTCGTGAATCCCTTCAGGACCCAAGTGTCCCTTCAAAAGCAGACTTCACCTCGTATTCGAGCTGCGGGTAAGTCCTTCAGACCCCGAGGGGGCCTTCAGACTAGTTGTGTCAGCCTAAGACACAATGGACGTCCTACATGGTCAACATATCAGTTCCGGATCTGATCTTGACCCATCATGGCCGCTCGGAAAAGGCCACCCCCCCAAGCAGACCGTTTTACTAGTACCGTTGCTAGTTTGCGTTCCATCAGACCCATTGGTCCATCAGGCTTAGGCATGCCCTTCAGACCTCGTCGATCCTTCGGTTTAACTCCAATCAATGCGCCAAGCATCAGCTGCGAATTAGACCTTCAGAGCCTTAGTGCTCCTTCAGACCCTGAGTGGTCCTTCAGAGCCTTAGTGCTCCTTCAGATCCCGAGTGGTCCGTCATTTTCTCTCTCGGTTAATGCGCCAGGTGTTAACCATTCCCCGTTTGTTCTCAAGCCCATCTTTTCAAAAAAACAGAGAAAAAGAAAAAGAGGAAAATTCGGGTTTCCCCAAATGGACAAAATCGGTATAATTTCTGAATTCTTTATCTTCATTTTGCCTTGGAATATGTTTCGGCCAATTCATATTCCTCGTTCAAATTCAGATAAAGAGGGGCAGCTGTCATACCCCAATTTTGTCCGGCTTAGGTCAAAACCCTAATTTTCCACACAAAAATAAATTATGCATCATTTTTAGGGTTAGAATGCACGTTTTGGGAAGTTAGAGTCAAAAAGGGCATTTTGGTCATTTCTCACAAAAGGGTCTCTAAAAACAATTTTTGCAATAAGCCTCATGCATCAAATTAGGGTTTTTGAAAATGTGTTATGTATGCATGGCAAGTTTTGAAAAAAATATGTTATGCATGCATGGCAAAGACCTAAAAGCATTTTTGTGGAAAGCAAGAATTGATTTATATTTTGTTCCAAAGGCCAAGAATCGATTTATAGTATATTGCATAGGCCTTTAAATCGATTTTCAAGCTCTTCCATAGGCCATGAATCGATTCCTAATTGTTTTAACTAAGTGAAGAATCGATTCCTACCTTTTAGGATGTCCTGAAAATCGATTTCCCTTGCCTATGTTTAAAGCATGAAATCGATTTCTACACATACTCATGCAAAAGCTAAGAATCGATTTCCTTAAATTTTAAAAGACTATGAAATCGATTTTCAGGATCTCCAAATGTCCTGAAAATCGATTCCTACCTTTTTCCATAGGCCATATAATCGATTCTTATCATTTCCAAAAATAAAGAATCGATTCCTACATATTTCCAAAGGCCATATAATCGATTTTCAGGATCTACAAATGTCCTGAAAATCGATTCCTACCTTTTTCCATAGGCCATATAATCGATTCTTATCATTTCCAAACATAAAGAATCGATTCCTACATATTTCCAAAGGCTCAAACAATCGATTCATCCTTGCAATAAATGTTTTTAAAAAAAATTCTACGCTTTCCTAAAGCCTATAAATAGGCAGCCTCAAATCACATTTGGGAGGGGATTTTTCTTCACGAGATCAGAAAAAAGAGGAGACTTCACGAGATCAGAGAGGAGAACACACACATTTTTCACAGATTTTTCACACACAGACATTCTTTCACGAGATCAGAGACAGAGATTCTTTCACGAGATCAGAGGCAGTTTCCGTAAATCTCATCTTTTCAGAAAAACTCTCCTATTTTTTATTGGTGCTCTCTTCGTTCCGTTGGTCCGTCAGAACTGATCTACTGCAAGAGTTAGTTGGAGTTGCGTTCTTCAGAGTTGTAATATCTGTCTTCATCAAAGGTATTTCAGTCTTTACATTTGTTAAAATTTAATCATTGTGATCCATGCCAAAATTGCCCTATGTGATTTAATTTAGCTGTAGTGTCCTTGTTGATGATGAACCACATGATTCCAACTTATGCCTAGTGCATCATTGTCTAAGTGGTGAAGATGGTCCCAGATGATTCAACCTCCCCCTTTTAACTTCCTAATGAATAAAAGATAGTTAGGTTTGTGGTTTAAGGTCCATGGGGTATTGCAAAGGATGGGTTTCCCAAAACCTTGATGCTCCCTCCTCTTTGATTGTGTTACTAATCTTTGGGCACATATTCATGAATGCAAAGGATAGGCTTACCTTAGCCTTGATGCAATTTCCCCTTTCCTCATGTTATTAAGAAATCATTGTTCATATGTTCCTTAGTTTAATTAAGATCATTCTACGCCTATGATCAATTGCTTGCTTGTTATTGGATGCATTTTAAATGTCTTGATTCAATGTGCCATTCCATCCATGTGTATGACCTCCTAATGAAGACGTAAGTCTACATGCCTGTTGTAGCATAGAGTCATTAGGGTAAATACACTCCCTCCTACACGCACACTTGCTTTGAGAACTTTTACCTTGCATCCCTGATAGGTGGGTCTCTTGATCATGTTGGCATGTTTAGTCTTGATTAAATATTCAACATATGCATGATTTCGTGATAATTGAATGTGTTTAAACTTTGTAATCAATCATTGATAGTGCCTTCACCCTTTCTTCCAAAAATCTTTCAAACTTTTTTTCAACCGTAAACCAATCATTTTCATAAAACAAACAAAAATCATTTTCAAACCCATTGTTGCTAGTAGCTCATCAGAGCCTCTGTTCGTTTAGCTATTAGTGACAATGTCCTTTTCTCCTAAAAATAATAAACGATGATCCATCATAACCTTTGTTAGTTTGATCATCGTACAAATCAATCTCTTTCGAAAATCACTTTCAAAAAAAGATAATAAAAAACGAGTTGTTATCAATAGTCCATCAGAACCTTCGTTCGTTTGACTAGCGGTACAACTCTCTCTTTTGAGTATTTAGTAAGTGATTCATCATAGCCTCTGCTAGTTTAATCATTTACTAACGCTCGTCCTATTTCAAAAACTCACTAAAAAAGATAAAAAAACAAAAACTTTTCAAAAAGAACCAAGAACTACGTTGCTTTGAATTCTCCATCGCACCGGGAGATACGTAGGAGCGGGCCATGTCCCGTCAAGCACTTTTTTTCTAAAAAACCTTTTTTTTCCCCCTTCCTCGCCAAAAATAAAATTTTCATTAAGCTTTCAAACAAGAAATAAATAGGCAAATCTAGGTATTTTTCAAATCAAATGTTAAAACCACACATTTAATTAGAGGTTCCCTTTCGGTAGAAAGGACGTGCGCGGTGCTAACACCTTCCTCGCACGTAATCGACCCCCGAACCTATATCTCTAGTTTTCAAAGACCATCCGCCTTGTCCAAAAGACCTTTTTTCAATGTTTTGGTCTTAAAATTAAAATATTGGTGGCGGCTCCAAAATTTTTCCACGTTGTACATCGAAAAACCCAAAGAGGGATTTTTCGGGGTGCAACATAAGGTTTGTTTTATTGAAAACAGGAGGGAAGAAAAATATTTTTGGTTATCTTTGAAAATCAGGACAAAACAAAGATTTTTTAAGAGCGTGTTTGACGGGACAGGACCCCGCTCCTACGTACCCTCACTGGAAGAGGGATCAAAGCTACGTAGTTCTCGGCTTTTGGTTTTGAAAAAGGATCGAGCTTTCGCGAAGACCGAACAACAATGGTTAGAATGGTCTCGCTACTAACTCCTTTTGAAAACAATATCATCACTAACAACCTAATCGGCAACGGCACGATTGGTGTTTAATGACAATTGGTTTATTTTTGAGACATGAATAAGTTTCCAAAAATGGGATAGAGCTTTTGCGAAGACCGAACAACAACGGTTAGAATGGCCTCGCTACTAACTCTTTTGAAAACAAAATCATCATTAACAACCTAATCGGCAACGGCGCGATTGGTGTTTAATGACGATTGATTTATTTTTGAGAAATGAATAAGTTTTCGAAAATGGGATAGAGCTTTTGCGAAGACCGAACAACAACGGTTAGAATGGCCTCGCTACTAACTCTTTTGAAAACAAAATCATCATTAACAACCTAATCGGCAACGGCGTGATTGGTGTTTAATGACGATAGATTTATTTTTGTTTTGAAAGTAAAAGTTTCTTTTTTTGTTTTGAAATGATTTTAGGAAATGGGTTTTAGAAAAGAAGTAGAACATTTCAAGTCAATTCTAAATCCATAACCAAATGCAAATGAATGAATAATACTCAAGCAAACATGAACATATTATTCATTAACCAAGATTAAACATGCCCATACAATCAAAGGATTCAATTATTAAAGATGCAAAACAAAGTTCTCAAAGTAATTGTGTGTGTGCAAGAAGGATTGTATTTACCCTAATGGCTCTATGCTACAACATGCATGTAGACTTACGTCTCCATTAGGAGGTCATACAAGTGGAGAGGAGGGCACACAATCAAGTCAAGACATTTACATGGCATCAAGAACAAGTGAATACAATTGATTGCAAACATAGAGTATTCTAAGTTAAATGATTGAATATGTAAGCAAGGATGCATGATTAGGTAAGCATGTAAGTGCATGAGTGTACAAGGAATGGATGCATAGCACTTTATTTATGAATGGATGGCATACAAGGATGCATAAGAGGATGCAAGAGATATAAGAATATGAGGATGCATGAGAGTGTCACATAAACTAAGTATGAATGAAGATGCATGAATGTGAAAATGTTTTGGGTATTTTTGCAAGTTGATAAGTTGTAAAACTTTAAGTAAAAAGTTAGTGAAAAGTAAAGTAAAAATGCATGAAGTAAATGGTAATTATTTAATGAGATGGTAAAGTAAAAATGCATGAGGTAAATGGGAAGTGGTAAAATCTTTTTATGTTTTAGTAAAAAATTAATGAAGTGGTAAAAACCAAAGTAGTAAAATATTTTTATGTTTTGGTAAAAAGTTAATGAATGGTAAAGTAAAAAGTAAGTGAGTGGTTAAAAATAAAAAAAACACATTGACACAATTGCATTCATTTACACAAGATCAAACATCACCAAACAAAGAACAACAACAAAATCAACTTGGAAATATTTTTAGATCTATAAGCATGCGAACCAAAGGAAACATAGATCCACATTTTATTTAATAAAAAAAAACACCAAAATTAACACAAAGCAACATAGATCTATTTTTTGCAAGGATTCATATGATTAAGCAAGGAAGTGCAACAAAATCATATCAACCCTAACTTTTTATGATATGCGAAATGCTAAAGCCCATAAACAATAATTTTGTTTATGAAATCTAGTGCAAAATATGTAAAGATGCAAGGGAAATTATTCAAGTAGAAGAATAACTCCTTCAAGGCCAAGGACCCATCTCAAACACCCAAAGCTCCCTAAGTCTTTGTCAAAATGTTTGAAATGGATCCTCAAAGCAAACAAACAATCAAGAAGGAGTTTGGAGTAGAGGAGAGATTATGCAAGAAAATTAAATATAAGGTGGAAAGCTTCAAGGATTACCTCAAAACTACAAAGAAATGAAGAAGAAGATGATAAGCTCCAAAATTGCTAGCTTTTAGCAATTTGATGATGCAACCTTGAAGAGAATGGAAGCAATGATGGTGATCTAACAAGAAATGGAGGATTTGATGGTTGATTTTTTGAAGAAAAATGGGTGAGGGGGAAGAGGATGGTTTCGCAAGAAGAGAGGAGAAGGGAGAAGCTTTGGTGTGATAGGGTTTTGTGTAGGAGTATGAGAGGCTAAAGGATCAAATGAGAAGCCAAAAAAAAGGATCCTTAGGTGTGGGAATGAGGGAGGTATTTATAGGATGAAACTAGGTCTAATTAAGGGTAATTTAGTCTTTGTGCTTTTAATGTGCTCTAGGATTGAGCTTTGATTTTGAATGGAGGGTTGAGATCACTTATCACATGGATTGAGGGTGGAGAGAAAACACAAAATGGGAGTGAGGGAGAGAGAGAAAGGTGTCGCATATGGAGAGGAAATAAAAGAAAAAAATGAACTTTTATTTATTTTGGGAAAGGGATCTCATGTGAGGTAGGGTTAAGGGAATTTTAGGGATGGATTGTTACCAAAGAGGGAAATTTGGGTTTTCTTATGAATGGGTTAGTGTAAGTGAGTGAGGTAGTTTACCAAAGAGGGTATAATGATTACAAAATGGAAGAGTGTGGAAGAAATTGGAGAGAGAGAGAGAGAGGGGGTATGCGAATGTGAGGAGAGGAGAGAAGGAAAAAAAAACTTGTTTTTTTTTTGTGTTTTGTCTTATTTGAAGACACTTCCTCATTTTGCTTTTTGAATTTGAAATTTTTGGGCATGGGAAATAATGGGAATGCAACTATTGGAAATGTGTTACATGTTTTTGGGCACCATAAAATATTCCCTCTAGTCACCCATGACAATAAAAATTGTCACTTAAGAATTGAGGAATATTTAATGGTCCTTTTTTTTATTTTTCTATGCACTAAAAATGGAAAAATACATTTTTAATTATTTTTGACTAGGGTTTTCTTTCTAAAAAAATGTACAAAAATTATCCTTGATAGAATAAAAATGTACTTTTTGTGGATGTGCGTTTTTGGCGAGGACAAAAATTTGCCTAAAAAGTGCATTCCAACCCTAAAAATGATTTTAAAGACCTTGGAATGACTTCTAGGACCCAAAATGCAATGCATGATGCTCTTCATTCTTCAATTTATTTATTTTTTGTGCAAAATTAGGGTTTTGACCTTAGCCGGACAAAATTAGGGTATGACAGCTGCCCCTCTTTATCTGAACTTTAACGAGGAATATGAATTGGCCGAAACATATTCCAAGGCAAAATGAAGATAAATTCAGAAATTATACCGATTTTGTCTACTTAGGGAAACCCGAATTTTCCTCTTTTTTCTTTTTCTATTTTTATTGGGTGTTAGCCCGAGGTGAATGCAATGGATGAATCGTCAACTCTCAGTAAGCAGGAAACTAAATGGTGCCAACCCTCAATAAGCTAGCGGAAAGCAATAAAGAAAGCAATAAAAAGGGAAGCAAAAGGGTGCCGGCCCTCGTTAAGCCGGCGACGGAGGCTGCCTAAAGCCTTTTAACGAATCGCGAATGATCCGAGCTTGCACTTGGGCCTGGGAGCACGTGGGCTCCAAAGGGGTGGTCTTGCGAGCGACCAGGGGAGGGTACTATATCAAGTCCGGATCTCGATATTTCCCAAGGACTGCGCCATGTTTTAGGCTAACACAGCTATCCTCTTCGACTGGACCTATTGAGGTCAGGGGGACTTACCTGCAGCTCGAATACAAGGTGAAGTCAATCTTGCTGGGGACACGTGGGTCCAGAGGGGATTCCAAAATCCAGTTGGTTTCCTTTAGTCGGTCAATACTTCCACACCGATCCAGGATGTCTGCTCAGGTTAGCGGACTTTTCTTCAGCTTTCTCTTGATTGATGATCAATATCATTGCACTGATCCAGGATGTCTGCTCAGGCTAGCGGACCTTTCTTCACCCTGCACTGATTGATGATCAGTGCCATTGCACTGATCCAGGATGTCTGCTCAGGTTAGCGGACCTTTCTTCAGCTTGCTCTGATTGATGATCAATGCCATTGCACTGATCCAGGACACCTGCACACGTTAGCAGATGCAAGACATGGTGCATGGAATATGAATGCAAGCTATGCAAAGTCCGTTATGAGAATGCATGTCATGTGAGTGCATGCGATGTGATGATTTAGTGGAATGATGAATGCAATGGGATGCTATTCTTGATTCTTCGTTTCTTTTGTCAGCTTTCTTTTTTCTGACTGTTTGTTTTTCCTTGGCTTCCCATTCTTTGATCAGCTTTCTTTTTCTGATCGCTTGTTTTTTCTTTTGCTCTTTTGGCTTATTTTTGCTGGTTCAGCCAACCCGCGACACTCATGGCATGAGACTGAGGAACCCACTGGAATTGCGGGGCTCATGGGCCGAGTGCATGTTGGCTTTGACTTCGCCGTTTGAAGCAATCGTGAGTGTAATCGCTTTCTCTTGCATGATTAACTGGTTTTGGGGAATTGCTTTTTTCCGCAACCTTTAGGGATTTTGCAATAATTGTAATGCTCCATGATTTATGCACATGTTTTACAGGTCATCATCACCATCATTATAAAACGTTTATTTTGAGCAAAAAAAGCAGAAAATAAAAGAGTGAACAGATATGAGAAAGTTGAACTTTATTAATGTGGAAACCGGTCGCACAAGAAGTTACGCCGATTGTTTATTACACTTGAAAGTTTAAACTATAAAAAGACACGAAAAAGAGAGAAGTTAAACTCTGACTGTCCGTCTCTGTGGAACAGTGCTAAACATTTATGTCCTTGACCTTGATCACTCCCTCATCCAAGTCTTTAGAGGAGTTGTATGCCTTTCTTTACTTTTCATGGCCAAGTTTTCTGACCCTAATTTTTGCCTGGATCGCCCTTTGCGGGTTTTCAATCCACCGGGTCGCTCTGATTTTGCCTAGGCCGCCCTTTCGGGTTTTCAACCTAGCGAGCTAACTCTTACTGGCTTGTCTTTCTCTTTTTTCGTCTATTTCTTTCAGGCATAATACTTCTTCACATGATCGGAATTGACTGGGTTCCTTAAATCCTCTCTGTCCATGTTCGTGAGTATCGGTGCTCCTCCAGAAAAGGCTTTCTTGACCACATACGGGCCGTCATAAGTGGGTGTCCATTTCCCCCGGAGATCAGGCTGGATGGGCAAGATCTTCTTAAGCACCAAATCTCCCTGCTTGAATTCATGGTGCCGGACTTTCTTGTCAAAAGCTGTTCTCATTCTCTGTTGGTACAGCTGCCCATGACACAAAGCTGCAATTCTTTTTTCCTCAATGAGGTTTAGCTGATCCAGACGAGCCTGCACCCACTCTGCTTCTTCCAGTTTAGCTTCCATGAGTACCCGTAGGGATTGTATCTCAACCTCGATTGGGAGGACCGCCTCTGACCCGCATACCAGAGAGAAAGGAGTTGCCCCAGTTGAGGTACGCACTGAAGTACGATAGCCATGCAAAGCAAAGGGAAGCATTTCATGCCAATCCTTGTATGTGGCCACCATTTTTTGCACAATCTTTTTGATGTTCTTGTTAGCTGCCTCCACTGCTCCATTCATTTTGGGCCGATAGGGGGAAGAATTATGATGCTGAATTTTGAACTCTGCGCACAGGTCCTTCATCATTTTGCTATTCAGATTGCTGCCGTTATTAGTGATGATCTTGTTAGGAAGACTATAACGAAAAGTCAGATCCTTCTTCACAAATTTGGCAACCACTGAACTGGTTACACTGGAGTATGAGGCAGCTTCAACCCACTTCGTGAAATAGTCAATGGCGACCAAGATGAAGCGATGCCCATTTGATGCTTTGGGTTCAATGGGACCGATGACATCCATTCCCCACATTGAAAACGGTCAGGATGCAGTCAGAACATTCAATTTGGCAGGCGGCACATGAATGTGGTCAGCGTAGACTTGGCACTTGTGGCACTTTCGGACAAAGCTGTAGCAGTCACCTTCCATCTGCAACCAGTAATAGCCCGCCCTTAAAATCTGTCTAGCCATAGTATGCGCACTGGAATGAGTTCCGAATGAGCCCTCGTCTACATCTTTCATGATTCTTTCAGCTTCTTCTTTAGCAACACACCTTAAGAGGACCATGTCATAATTCCTTTTGTAGAGAACCTCACCGCCGAGGAAGAAATTCCTTGACAGTCGCCGAAGAGTTCTCTTGTCATTTTCAGATGCCCCAGGAGGGTATTCTCTGCTGATGATGTACTGTTTGATATCATGATACCAAGGCTTGTCATCCGGCTCTTCATCTATGGCTGTGCAGTAGTGATGCGCAGGTAGACTCCGGTGCTGGATTGTGACATGAGTCAAGCTTTTATCACAATTGATATTGAACAGGGATGATAAAGTTGCCAATGCATCAGCCAGCTGGTTTTCGCTTCGAGGGATGTGTTTGAAAGCGATTTCGTCAAAAGACTCCATCAACTCTTGCACATAAACACAATAAGGAATCAGTTTGGGATCTCTGGTCTCCCAATCGCCTCTTACTTGATGAATAACCAGGGCTGAATCTCCATACACATCTAGCCTTTTAACTTTCCATTCTAGGGCTGCTTGAATACCCAAGATGCACGCTTCATACTCTGCTATGTTGTTTGTGACATAGAAGCTCAACCTTGCAGTGACAGGAACGAAGCGATTGTCAGGAGATATTAACACAGCACCTGCCCCATGCCCCCATACATTTGACGCACCGTCGAAGATCATTCTCCACCTTTCACTTTCTTGGGACTTCCCCTCATCAAACAGTGCCATGATATCTTCATCAGGAAAATCATGCTGCATTGGTTGGTAGTCTGGAATCGGCTGACATGCCAAGAACTCAGCAAGTGCACTACCTTTAACTGCCTTTTGTGTGACATACAGGATATCGTATTCTGATAATTGCATCTGCCAACGGACAATTCGTCCTCTAAGAGCTGGCTTCTCCCATATGTACTTAATTGGATCCATTTTTGACACCAACCAAGTGGTGTGACTCATCATGTACGGCCTTAAACGGTGAGCAGCCCAAACTAGAGCACAACAAGTCTTTTCCAGCATAGAATATATTGTCTCACAATCGGTGAACTTTTTGCTAAGATAGTATATGGCATGCTCCTTTTTCCCGGATTCATCATGCTGCCCCAACACACAGCCCATTGAATAGGGTGATCAAAGTCTTCCTCAACATCCCCCTCAGCTTGATTAATAGGGTGATCAAAGTCAAAATATGGACTGTTGGCACTGTTATTTTGGGAGACAATTGCTGTGGATCTGCATTTTGCCGAAGCGAAAAAGCAGAATGAAAGGCGAGACAAGCAAGCAAACAATAATAAAGCGAGGAAAAGACACATGAAATGAAAAGGATTGATTTTTATTGATTGAAATTCAAAAACAACGTTTTTATTAATGATGATGATTCTGAAAATAAAAACATGCTTGCCCCTAACAACTTGTCCTATGGCCTTGGGCAGAGCCACAGGGTTGCATTACAAATGATTACTTTAAATTAAAAGTCACAGGAAGATCAGCAGCCTTCCAATTCTTTAATTTTTCACTGGCACCGCAGCGTCGAACCAAACTTGCACCACCCTCTTCAGACTCAGAACCATCCTTGATGACAGCAACTTGATTGGGATCCAACAAACCAGCACTCACAAAACTTTGACTGATGTCGCAAATTGGAATCCTCTGGGGCCATGGATCCTGGCCTTTGGACTTGGCCAACCATCTTCCCCTTCGTTCATCTGCTATTTTTCTTCTTTCTTCCTCACTTGGGGTGTATCCCAGCCCGCAACGGTCCTTGTTTTCCTTCAGTTGAATGGGAGCTAGAATTCCCTGACCAAACTTTCCCAAGCCAGAACCAACCTTATATCCTTGGGCTAACATGATCTTAGCAACCATCTCCTCTTCCTTGGTCCTCTCAAATACTACATTGGCGATTTCCAAAGACTGAAAGGCTGTTTCCAAAGACTCTTCGGCAGCTTCCACATATTTGAACTCTGATGGCTTATTAACCAGAGTCTCTTCCTCACCAAATACTACCACGACCTGGCCGTCAACCACGAATTTGACCCGCTGGTGTAAAGAAGAAGGAATTTCGACAGGTCTTTTGGGTCCTCTACTTTTATCAGAATGTAGAGTCAACACTTCTTCTTCAACATCATGGGTTCCTATCTGGACCACACACCGATCCATCAGGTCCTGCAGGATCATCTCAAAGCTTTCACAATTCTCCACGCACGTGGAGTCAGCACACTCCTCTTCATGGCAACACCCCTTCTTAACCACCCCAACATGGCATAACTCAGAGTAGATAACACCCAACGGAGTCTTGATCTTCTGCACATCCTTTACCAATTGCCCAACGGAACTTTCTATAGCATTGGTAGCTGGCCTCTGATGACCTGGCAATGGATTAGTTGTTGTATTCGGGCTGCTCTGCTTGAACGAGATCCACCCAGCATCTACTAGGTCTTGCACCACATGCTTGAAGGCTTTACATTCCTCCACAGTATGACCGACCCCGTTTTCGTGGAAACTGCAGGTAGCATTAGCGTTGTAACTTCTGGGAAATGGCGGCTGCAGGGCCTTCATTGGCCGAGTGTTGATCAAGTTCTTGGAAGTCAAGTGATCAAACAATTCAGTGTATGTCATTGGTATTGGATCAAAACTGGTCCATTTCTTGTACTGATAACCCTGAGCCCTGTGACTGTCACTGCTTTGCTGGGATGGCACAGGAGCAGAAAATGGAACAGTTTGTGGTGGAGGGGTACCAAACGATGAACTTCCTCCCTAGATTACATTTGTTTCCCCTTCCTTCTTCTTCGGGAAATGGGAGTGAGGCTTCTTCTGATTGCTTGAACCACCAGAGCTTCCTGCATTACTGAGGTGATTCGAAATCTTCCCACTTCGGAGACCATGCTCAAGTCTTTCCCCGAAGACTATCATATCGTAGAAGCTAGTTGAAACACTTGTAATCAGCCGGTCATAGTAAATTGCTGGCAGAGTTTCCAAGAACGTGTACACCATTTCTTTTTCCGTCAAAGGAGGTTGGACTTAGGCGGCTAGGCTTCGCCATTTCTGGGCATATTCTTTGAAAGTCTCCCTTTCGCCCTTACTCATGTGTTGCAATTGCGACCTGTCCGGAGCCATGTCCATGTTATACTTATATTGTCCCATGAATGCTTCGCACAAATCTTTCCAACAACGAATTTCAGAGGATTGCAGTTTCATGTACCAATCTAGAGGAGCTCCAGCCAAACTGTTTTGAAAGCAGTAAATCAGCAGTTTGTCATCATTGGCGTAAGGACCCATTTTTCGGACAAACATCGTAACATGGCTCTCCGGACAGCCTGTTCCTCTGTATTTGTCCACTTCGGGAGCTTTGAACTTTGGTGGCAAAACCAAATCTGGGACTAAACGCAGCTCACGAGCTTCCTTGGCTCTGACACCAACACCCTCCATTGCCTTTACTCTTTCTTCAAGTGCACGAATCGGGTCATTTGGCTGTGATCCCTCAAACACATGTCCTTGGGGGTGACTCCCCATACTGTAATAATACCCTCCAGGCTGAGGAACATTGTGAGGGTGTGCTGCCAGCTCCGGAGTAAAGGTAAGGATGAGGTAGGCCCAAAATCCAAATAAACTTGAATCAGAATACTTCTCTTGTAGTAGTTAGGAGAATATATAATGTAAACATACATATACGCTATCCTAATCAGTCCAAAAGATTAAAGGATGTGATCAACTAAGAAAGGAAACAACAAATCCTAATTAATACTAATCCTAATCATAATTACAATATCGGTATCGCAACAAAAACCATTGGGAAACAGTCTACAACACCACCACCACCACCAACAACAACAACAACAACAACAACAACAACCAAGCCATATCCCAGTAGGGGGGTCGACTACAAGGATTAAACAAGTCATAATGTTCTATCATAAATCATGTCTATATCCAAATCATTGGCTTCTAAATCTTTCTTAATAGTTTCACCTATAGCTTTTCTGGGCCTTCCTCTGCCTCTAGCAATGTGCTACCCTCCATATGATGTAATCTCCTCACTACATAATCTACAGGACTCCTTCAAACATGTCCAAACCATCTAAGATGAGATTCCACCATCCTCTTTAGAATTGGTGCTACTCCAACTCTCTCTTTGTCTTATTCCTAATCTCTCCTAGTCTTTCCACCAGTTTAATTGCAATAAAAAGTTCGAGGTAGTATCTAATTAGAACAGGACACAACATACACAGTTGTCTCAGTGAGAGGTGGCAGCACTAAATGTCCACACTCCATAAGCTTTGATTTGGTGCGTCGAAGCATAAAGGTAGCCAGTACACTTCTCAGGATTCGAAGTCGCTCCTTTACCTTTGGAGAATCATGAACTGTTTAGAAACAAAACTGCAACAATTAGAAAAGGCTAAAAGCAACACGTTAGTTATGTTCCCTTGATGTAAATTTACTTTTACATCTTCACTGGGTACTCAATTGGATGACAAACCTTCCATCCTACTCAATTGGATGACAAACCTTCCATCCTATGGCGCGGCATGTACTCAGCAGGCATACCCCAAGGATATCTTTGTGAAGTGTATTGATTCGGCCCATTCATTCCTGAAGCAAAGACGGGAGGACTGACCCCGGATCCCGGAGGAACTGTGGCTGATATTGGAGGAGGAACGAAAGAAGTGACACCATCTGGACCCACGACGGCGACACCTTCAGCAGCTGTCCCACTCTTTAAACTTTGTAGCATGACCATCATCTCATGCATCTGGGCCTCCATTGCCCCAACCTTATCCTTAAGCACTTGGTTCTCCTGAGCCAGCTGCTCAGGATTCAGAATTTGTACGCCCAAATCTTCATGTTCTGGATTACTTTCAGTTTCAATCTCTGGATTCCCTTGAGGATCAGCCATCAGCTTTTCTTGTAATTGGGTGAAGTATCGGTGGCGGCGAACCAGCTTGCCTCTCGCTTCTGTTGGTAGAACATTTTTATTAAGTGAAGGAGCAAATTAATGAATGCAATGCGTGCAATGCAGATGAGTGTTGGTTTTAGTTTGTCTTATGCCGTGAACCCCAACGTGTCATATCTTGCCATAGATTTAACAGTGAATTTTGATTTGTTTAGAACATAACAAGAGTGGAATCAACAAATGAAACAAACACGCCCCATACATTCAACCGGATATCTCGGGGGTGCACTGTCTCACTTCTTGATTCCATACTGTACCTATGGCAAGATTCTTTGTCACTTTGGGATTCTCGGCAAACAAACTTTGATGAAATGCAAGGATGCATGCATGAGCTGTAAAAGCTTATGTTGGATGCAATGCGAGGATGCATGCAAAATGATGGTGATGTTTTATGCATATGCAGATTAGGGCAAAACCTTTATTGGCATTAGTTCAAGTTTTTTTCTCTTTTTTTTTGAAAAATGCGGGCCGTACGGGGTTTCATATGGACCAAGTAAGAGAAAGGCTACAACGGCAGCTCGTTCTCTCTTTTTTTTTTGAAAAGAGTGGGCCATATGTCACTTCGTACGGACAGGCATAAAAAAGGCTACAACGGCAGCTCTTTCTCTACTTTTTATTTGAAAAACCACCTACTCTTTTTTGAAAACATGTCTATATTACCATGCAACACACAATTTGGTATGCCCCTTGTGTCCTACGAAGGTGGGGACCTAAGTTCTAGGACAACTCAAATGTTCCTCCCATGCGGGTTCTAGTCACTTCCTCACCAGGTTACCAGAGCTAATTCTCTTTCACAATAGCACCGACAACGATGGAACGCCATCTGGTGTGAGGCATCATGAAAGAGCATACTCTAGCTGAAACTTTCGTGAGAGTCGGAAGGACAACGGTCCAATTGCCAGTCACTACTCGTTTCCACTCTCCTAAGTTTGTCAGACCTTGGGTTTTAGGCCCCTCTCAAAGCATAGTAAGCATAAGGTGTGAGTGTGTGCAGCAAGGGCATACCGCCTAAAACTACCCACATATACCCCACCTGCAAAGGAAAACCCAGAACAGTCCAAACAATAGCAGGCAATAACATGTCGTCTACCCTAGGGTTCAATATCACAATACCAATAATCCAACCTAGGTTTCAGCAATAGTCATATGCACTGCTTACCTCAAGAAAGGGAGCAGAGAAGAAGGGATCATAATAGAATGGGAGGAAATGCATGTTTTTACCTTAAGAAAAGGGAGCAAAGAATAGGGGACATTGGAATTGAGGAATGCATGAACACGGCATTGTGAACAAATAGAAAAGGTGTAAAAAAAAGCTTTCAACTCAATTAATTTTAAAACCACACATCAAAGTTAACTAGGCCTGACCCTCGTCTTTTTTTTTTTTTAAAAAAAAAGAAAATAGTCCCCAGTGGAGTCGCCAGCTGTTGCGCCCGAAAAATCCTGTTTGCGACTTTTCGTTTGACAACGTGGAAAAAGTTTGGAGCCGCCACCAATATTTTAATTTTAAGACCAAAACATTGAAAAAAGGTCTTTTGAAAAGGCGGGTGGTCTTTTGAAAACGCAGAGATGTAGGTTCGCGGGTCGGTTAGGTACGGGGAAGGTATTAGCACCCCGCACCTCCTTTCTACCGAAAGGGAACAATTAACTTGATGTGTGGTTTAGACAAAAGTTCGAGTTGAAAGCAATTTATTCTACTTTTTATCTATTCTTTTCTTTAAGGTTTGTTTTATTGAAAACAGGAGGGAAGAAGAATATTTTTGGTTATCTTTGAAAATCAGGACAAAACAAAGATTTTTTAAGAGCGTGCTTGACGGGACAGGACCCCGCTCCTACATACCCTCACTGGAAGAGGGATCAAAGCTACGTAGTTCTCGGCTTTTGGTTTTGAAAAAGGATCGAGCTTTCGCGAAGACCGAACAACAACGGTTAGAATGGTCTCGCTACTAACTCCTTTTGAAAACAATATCATCATTAACAACCTAATCGGCAACGGCGCGATTGGTGTTTAATGACAATTGGTTTATTTTTGAGAAATGAATAAGTTTCCGAAAATTGGGATAGAGCTTTTGCGAAGACCGAACAACAACGGTTAGAATGGCCTCGCTACTAACTCTTTTGAAAACAAAATCATCATTAACAACCTAATCGGCAACGGCGCGATTGGTGTTTAATGACGATTGATTTATTTTTGAGAAATGAATAAGTTTTCGAAAATGGGATAGAGCTTTTGCGAAGACCGAACAACAACAGTTAGAATGGCCTCGCTACTAACTCTTTTGAAAACAAAATCATCATTAACAACCTAATCGGCAACGGCGCGATTGGTGTTTAATGACGATTGATTTATTTTTGTTTTGAAAGTAAAAGTTTCTTTTTTTGTTTTGAAATGATTTTAGGAAATGGGTTTTAGAAAAGAAGTAGAACATTTCAAGTCAATTCTAAATCCATAACCAAATGCAAATGACTGAATAATACTCAAGCAAACATGAACATAATATTCATTAACCAAGATTAAACATGCCCATACAATCAAAGGATTCAATTATTAAAGATGCAAAACAAAGTTCTCAAAGTAATTGTGTGTGTGCAAGAAGGATTGGTATGGACATTATGTGTGGGTAGTGATGCCCTTCGGTTTGACTAATGCTCCAGCGGTATTCATGGATTACCTGAATCGAGTTTTCCTCAATTACCTAGATCAATTTGTAGTCGTTTTCATTGATGGTATCTCGATGTGCTTGAAGACCATTGAGGAGCATGTCCAACATCTCCGCATTGTTCTGAAGGTACTCCGAGAAAATAAGTTGTACTTGAACCTTCGAAGTGTGATTTTTGGGTGTCAGAGGTAAAGTCTTTGGGACATGTGATTTCCCAAGTCGGGAGTTTCTGTAGGTCCCAGTGAGAAAGAAGCGGTGTTGAATGGGAGTGACCCACATCAGTCGCAGAGATCAAAAGTTTCTGGATCTAGCCAGTTACTGTAAGAGGTTTGTTAAAGGGTTCTCACAGTTAGTTGTCCACTTACTCGGTTAACTCGTAAGGGTCATCCGTTTACGTGGGATGCTGATTGTGAAGAATGTTTTCAAGAATTGAAGGTTTGGTTGACTTCTGCTCCATTCCTGATTCTTCCAGATCCGTTTTTGGGATTCCAAAGTTACAGCGACGCTTCTGGGAATAGTTTGAGATGTGTTCTCATGCAGAATCATCAAGTGGTAGCTTATGCACCCAGACAGTTGAAGGCCCATGAGGAGGATTATCCAATTTATAATTTGGGAGTGGCAGCTATTGTGTATGCACTAAAGGTTTGAAGACATTACCTGTATGGGTCTCGTTTCGAAGTCTTTAGTGGTTGCAAGAGTTTAAGGTATCTGTTTGATCAGAAAGAACTGAATAACAGGCAGAGAAGTGTGTAGAATTCCGAAGGATTATGACTTCGGGTTGAAGTATTATCCAGGAAATCCCAATGTTGTAGCGGATGCGAGTAATAGGAAATCCATTCACATAGCAGAGTTGATGCTGCAAGAAATGGGATTGTTAGAGTCTTTTAGATCTAAATTGGAGTACATCCATAAGTTTCCACTTTGGTGGCGAGGTATTAGTTTATTAACCTCTCCTTGGTGAAGGTTGACAATGAGATTGTCTTACGAAATTCCGTTTGACAAGTCGAACGTGAATACAGTTATGTAAATGAGGTAACTGCTGATTGTTGTCACGTTGCGAATAACCATCAAAGGATTAATTGATGGATCTACTTGTAGGGGACTGGAATTTCCGAAGTGAAGCTTGGCGTGCGGTGTGATAATTTTAAAAAAAAAAAAAAAAAAATCATTTTGTGAAAACCCGCATGCTAAAGTTAATTTTGGGAACGAATCAAGAGGCTAATAGAATATGATTGAGGAGTAAAAATCCTTGGAGGATTACTTAGGTTGAGGGGAAGCTCTCAACGCTAATGACTAATTCGGAAAGGAGCTCTGAGTTCTGTTTGATAGTTGTTTGGAGAACAACTGAGGTGATTTTCATTACGTTCGAATGTATTTGTTGTCCCCGTGGTTTATTTCTACGTTTAAGATAAACGTTTCTGGAAAATCCTTATTCCATCTTCTTTCGAAAAGTGTTATCTCGAAATCTTGGGGGCGAGTCAAGAAGTTTCACAAGTGACTTTTTCGTCACATTGTCGGTATGTGCGAGAACCGTTACGGATATTAGAAGATTTGTTGAGGAAGTGTTTACACCTTTCGAGGGAATCGTGTTTGTTTTACGTCTAGCGAGGAGTACTTTGATTTGGATTAATCAAGTTGGGGAGCGAGTGAGGAATGAAGCTTAGGAAGTGTTTTCGAACGCGGTGCCGAGCCTATGTAGGCGAGAGAGGAGTTTCTCGTGTTGATTCGTAACCGGAGAGTTCGTATCAAGGTAGTAGTGGATCGTACTTGGAGATTGATGTGCCAACTGGTGAAGAGTTCCTACGCTTATTTTGTTAGTTCGAAATTGTTTTCAGCAACTTAAGCCTTTCGGAGGACGTCGATCCTCGGTTAATCGGATGAAAGACTTAGCAAAATTTTGAGGACAAAATTCTTTCAAGTTGGGGAGAATGTAACATCCCCAAAATAATTAATGGAATTATTTGGATGTTAACCCAATTAAGCTAATTTAGTACTCGACTGGTAAATTTATTGAGTGCTAAAATTAATTATCGGTTGTCATCGAATCGTTAACCGGATAATACGGACCAAGGAAGTTTTGGAATCGAAATAGGAGATTTCGATCAATATGGTAAATTGACCGCGTTACAACAAATATACTAAATAAATATAATTGTGTATACGTGTGTGCATGTGAGAGGAAAGAAAGAAATTGAAAGAAAGAAAGAAACTGAGAAACAGAGAGAAGAAAAGAGAGAAAGAAGAGAAAAAGAGAGAGATGGCGTGAGGGAGAAGAGAAGAGGGAGTGAGAGACTTCGCCGAAACGACTTCCGTCCAACACGAAAAATGTTCATCGCTACTTCCTCTTCGTTTTGGTACCAATTTCGTGACGATCAGCTCACTCTCTCTCACTTGGCCATTTTCGTTTTTTTTGGAGCTTTTGTGGGAAATCCGATTTTGGGTTGGTTTTGAAGGTTTAGGTTCGGTTAGGAGCGAACCCAAGGATGATGGATCGTTGATTGAGGTTCGATTGAAAGATTGGAAGCGAGTTGGGTGATTTGGGGTTTTGGTGAATAGTGTCATGGAGGTTAGAGGAGGAAGATGATGAATAGTGTCTGTGGAGAATTTCGGGGAAATCGGTATTTCGGTCAAAATGAGGTTTCGCGATCGAGTGGAAAGCTTTGGAAGCGGATTGGATGTCGCCGGAGCGGGGAATGTTCGTGTGGTTACTCGGTGGATTCGGCCGTACGTGGTACACGCTTCAAGGGTGAGTTTTACTCACGTTTAGGATTTTTGTTTTTCGAATTAATTGATAAACTGTTTTATCGCTTTCGCTGGACTGGAATATTATGTGATACTGTCTGATTCGGGTTAGGAATCGATTGGGGCGAGTCTCGGGTTGCGTCGTGTTAAAAAATGGAATTTTTGGTGATTTGATTCGAGGGATTTTGATTTAAAACCGTTATTTGGAAAATATGTCGCATTTTGATAAAATCCGTTTTGAATGAGTTTTTGATTGACTTGAATAATTGTGTGACTTTGATTGGAACTGTTTTTATGGTTGTCAAATCTGTTTTTAATCGGAACAAGAATCGGAATTGAGCGGAATCGCGGTTTTCGTGCGAAATCGTCAAAATCTGCCTTAACAGACCCCCCTTGCTGCCATTTCGCGCTCCACTTGCGCCCCAGGCGCAACTCCAGCGCCATTTGGCAGAACCTGCTGCCAGTTCGCGCGTAACTCGCGCGCCAGCGCGACTTCAGCGCAGTTTGGCAGAATTTCAGCAACCAAACACTGTTTTTCGTTTTGCGATAACTTTTGATCCGGGAACCCGATTGAGGTGTTCTAAGATGCGTTGGAAAGCTTATTCAGAGGCCTAACTGAATATTCTATTTTTAAGGCAAAATGAACTGTTTTTGATACTGAAAATTGTGCCTAAAAGTGGTCACATAGAGTGCGAGTGTGAACTTGGATTTAATAAAACGTGGAATTAAAGTGTTTCATTGATTGTCTGGTTTGATGGACCGTGGGTTCATAGTGCTGTAGATATATATATTATATCGAGTTTGGGTGACGACCCAAGTTGACATACTAGGCGGGGCAGTCATGATCCCTTACCCTAGGCTCCGTGCCATTAGGAAAAATGCTATTGGTAAGGGGGTTCACCGGGTTTGGAAGCGGTTACGCAGTCGGTGTTATGTCAAATTTGTTTGTTGTACGATTCACCGGGTTTGGAAGCGGTAACGCAGTCGGTGTCGTACTGAGTCACAACAGGTTCACCGGGTTTGGAAGCGGTAACGCAGTCGGTGATCTGTTAAAAGTTAAGTAATGCGGTTCACCGGGTTTGGAAGCGGTAACGCAGTCGGTGATCTGTAAAAGTTAAGTAATGCGGTCCACCGGGTTTGGAAGCGGTAACGCAGTCGGCGCCGTGTCACGTTATATAAAAATTTCATAATTGAACCGAGAGTGTTAGTAGGGGTCTCGGTAGAACTCACTGAGATTGTATCTCATTGTTTATATGTTGTTGTTTTACAGAGACACAGGGACAGCGGAAATCCAAGAGGCACGAGTAGGTTGAGCTCGGACTGGTTGCTGATAGCCTAGCTTTATGTTTAAGCTTATTTCCCTTTTGTTGTCTGTATACTAAAACATTATGTATTTAATGTATATCTTTCTTCCGCTTTCTTGTATGATACTGAATACTATAGATGCTGATGGTATATGGTCTGAGAACCATATTGTCTTGTTGTAAATAAGACTGTTTGGGTTATATTCAGCGAAAAATTTATAGTGATATTCAGTGTCTAAGCAGGAAATATATCTCTGATGTGTTACTAATGTGCACCTAGGTATTTTTGGTCAATAGAAATACCGGGGTGTTACATACGTCTCCATTAGGAGGTCATACAAGTGGAGAGGAGGACACACAATCAAGTCAAGACATTTACATGGCATCAAGAACAAGTGAATACAATTGATTGCAAACATAGAGTATTCTAAGTTAAATGATTGAATATGTAAGCAAGGATGCATGATTAGGTAAGCATGTAAGTGCATGAGTGTACAAGGAATGGATGCATAGCACTTTATTTATGAATTGATGGCATACAAGGATGCATAAGAGGATGCAAGAGATATAAGCTTATGAGGATGCATGAGAGTGTCACATAAACTAAGTATGAATGAAGATGCATGAATGTGAAAATGTTTTGGGTATTTTTGCAAGTTGATAAGTTGTAAAACTTTAAGTAAAAAGTTAGTGAAAAGTAAAGTAAAAATGCATGAAGTAAATGGTAATTATTTAATGAGATGGTAAAGTAAAAATGCATGAGGTAAATGGGAAGTGGTAAAATCTTTTTATGTTTTAGTAAAAAATTAATGAAGTGGTAAAAACCAAAGTAGTAAAATATTTTTATGTTTTGGTAAAAAGTTAATGAATGGTAAAGTAAAAAGTAAGTGAGTGGTTAAAAATAAAAAAAACACATTGACACAATTGCATTCATTTACACAAGTTCAAACATCACCAAACAAAGAACAACAACAAAATCAACTTGGATATATTTTTAGATCTATAAGCATGCGAACCAAAGGAAACATAGATCCACATTTTATTTAATAAAAAAAAACACCAAAATTAACAGAAAGCAACATAGATCTATTTTTTGCAAGGATTCATATGATTAAGCAAGGAAGTGCAACAAAATCATATCAACCCTAACTTTTTATGATATGCGAAATGCTAAAGCCCATAAACAATAATTTTGTTTATGAAATCTAGTGCAAAATATGTAAAGATGCAAGGGAAATTATTCAAGTAGAAGAATAACTCCTTCAAGGCCAAGGACCCATCTCAAACACCCAAAGCTCCCTAAGTCTTTGTCAAAATGTTTGAAATGGATCCTCAAAGCAAACAAACAATCAAGAAGGAGTTTGGAGTAGAGGAGAGATTATGCAAGAAAATTAAATATAAGGTGCAAAGCTTCAAGGATTACCTCAAAACTACAAAGAAATGAAGAAGGAGATGATAAGCTCAAAAATTGCTAGCTTTTAGCAATTTGATGATGCAACCTTGAAGAGAATGGAAGGAATGATGGTGATCTAACAAGAAATGGAGGATTTGATGGTTGATTTTTTGAAGAAAAATGGGTGAGGGAGAAGAGGATGGTTTCGCAAGAAGAGAGGAGAAGGGAGAAGCTTTGGTGTGCTAGGGTTTTGTGTAGGAGAATGAGAGGCTAAAGGATCAAATGAGAAGCCAAAAAAAAGGATCCTTAGGTGTGGGAATGAGGGAGGTATTTATAGGATGAAACTAGGTCTAAGGGTAATTTAGTCTTTGTGCTTTTAATGTGCTCTAGGATTGAGCTTTGATTTTGACTGGAGGGTTGAGATCACTTATCACATGGATTGAGGGTGGAGAGAAAACACAAAATGGGAATGAGGGAGAGAGAGAAAGGTGTCGCATATGGAGAGGAAATAAAAGAAAAAAATGAACTTTTATTTATTTTGGGAAAGGGATCTCATGTGAGGTAGGGTTAAGGGCATTTTAGGGATGGATTGTTACCAAAGAGGGAAATTTGGGTTTTCTTATGAAGGGGTTAGTGTAAGTGAGTGAGGTATTTTACCAAAGAGGGTATAATGATTACAAAATGGAAGAGTGTGGAAGAAATTGGAGAGAGAGAGAGAGAGAGAGAGAGAGAGAGAGAGAGAGGGGGGGTATGCGAATGTGAGGAGAGGAGAGAAGGAAAAAAAACTTGTTTTTTTTGGTGTTTTGTCTTATTTGAAGACACTTCTTCATTTTGCTTTTTGAATTTGAAATTTTTGGGCATGGGAAATAATGGGAATGCAACTATTGAAAATGTGTTACATGTTTTTGGGCACCATAAAATATTCTCTCTAGTCACCCATGTCAATAAAAATTGTCACTTAAGAATTGAGGAATATTTAATGGTCCTTTTTTTTTTCTATGCACTAAAAATGGAAAAATACATTTTTAATTATTTTTGACTAGGGTTTTCTTTCTAAAAAAATGTACAAAAATTATCCTTGATAGAATAAAAATGTACTTTTTGTGGATGTGCATTTTTGGCGAGAAAATCATCTTTTTGCGAAAAATGACCAAAATGTCATTTTTGACCCTAAACCCTAATTTGCCTAAAAAGTGCATTCCAACCCTAAAAATGATTTTAAAGACTTTGGAATGACTTCTAGGACCTAAAATGTAACACCCCGGTATTTTTATTTGTTAAAAACACCCAAGTGTACATTAAACACACATCAGACATTAAACACATATCATTTGGGGCATACCTCCCCAACTCATAGAACTGAGTCAGTCTTTCAAATTTCGCAGCATATTCCCCAACTGTCAAATCACCTTGTTTGAGATTCACAAACTCTGCTTGCTTGCTTAGTTTCTTCACCGAAGGAAAATATTGTTTCAAAAACAATTCCTTGAAGTTGTCCCAAGTGAGGGGGGTTCCTTGGAGTTCCATCATTTGCCTTGCATTACACCACCAGGTGTGGGCATCCTCATTGAGCACATTTGCCGCACATATTACCTTCTCTTCTTCCCCGCATTGCAAGGTTTGAAAAATTTTCTCCATGGAATCAATCCAATAATAGGCAGTCATTGGATCCGGTCCACCCTTGTAAGTCGGGGGCTTCATCTTTTGAAATCGGAAATATGTCCGGTTAGGATCTTCTTGATGAGGTTGAACATTGGGCTGCTGCAGAGCCATTTGATCGTGCTGCATTTGCAACATATCCTGCATCATCTTTTGCTGATTCTCAATGACATTCTGCATCCATTCAAATTGTGGATCAACAGGAGGAGGAACGCCTCTACCTCTTCTGGCCATGATTCTGCGAAATATGCACAAAGTATTAAGTTGATCAAGCTCAATGTCTAATAGCATACTAAGAAAATCACGACTGGAGAAAGCAAAGAGCCTAAAATCTAAGTCCGACTAGGTCGAACCGCTCTGATACCAATTGTAACACCCCGGTATTTTTATTTGTTAAAAACACCCAAGTGTGCATTAAACACACATTAGAGATAATAATTCCTGCTTAGACACTGAATACCACTATAAAATTTTTGCTGAAATAGAACATAACCGTCTTATACACAAATAAGACCATACGGTACTCAGACCATAAACTGTCAGCAACTATGGTAGTCAGAGTCATACAAGAAAGCGGAAAGAAAGATAAACAAAACACTAATGCTATAGTGTTGTGATACATAGACAATAGAAGGAAAATAAACTTGAACATAAAGCTAAGTCATCATCCTTCTCCCGGGGCCACCTACTCGTGCCTCTGAGGTTTCTTCTGTCCCTGTTTATCTGTAAAACAACAACATTTAAACAGTGAGATACAATTTCAGTGAGTTCTACCGAGACCCCTACTAACACTCTCGGTCCGAATTTAAAACATTGTTAACTCAACACGGCATCGACTGCGCGAACGCTAACTCCCGATGAACCGTATTATTTTACACATAGCATTTCACCGACTGCCCCAAGACTAATCCCGGCGAATCTGCTATAACTCAGTGCGTCACCGACTACCCCAAGACTAATCCCGGTGAACCACACTACAGAACAACAGTAACGTACCACCGACTGCCCCAAGACTAATCCCGGCGAACGTTACTCAATACTCTTTGACACACCACCGACTGCCCCAAGACTAATCCCGGCGAACCCCTTACCAATAATAGTTTCACTATTGGCCTCGGAGCCTAGGGTAGGGGATCATGACTGCCCCTCCTAGTATGTCAACATGGGTCGTCACCCAAACTCGATATAATATATATATCTACAGTACCATGAACCCACGGTCCATCAAATCAGACAATCGATGAAACACTTTAATCCACATTTTATAAAATCCAAGTTCACACTCGCATTCTAGTTGACCACTTTTCGTCACAATTTTCAATATCAAAAACAGTTCATTTTCCCAAAAATAGAATATTCAGTTAGGCCTCTGAATAAGCTTTCCAACGCATCTTAGAACACCTCAATCGGGTTCCGGAATCAAAAGATATCGTGAAAACAAAATCAGTGAAAAACTGTTGAAAATCTGCAAACCGTCGCGACGCGAAAGGATACCGTCGCGACACGAAAAGAGTCAGAAACATTTGCGTTGCCAAAAATACACTTGGTCGCGACGCGATGCCCTGCGGGTCGCGACGCGATGGGGGTCTGTCTGGTGCAGATTTTTCGATTTTCGCGAAATCCGCTATTCCGCTCAATTCCGATTCTCGTTCCGATCGAAAACAGATCAAACAACCAATACAATGAACCCAATACAAACCACACAATCAATCAATCCAATCCAAAACGTAATTTAAACGAATTTTATCCAAAGCGCTATTTTTCGAAATAACGGTTTTTGACTCAAAATTTCTCGGAACCAATCGACGCACAAATTATACCAAAACGGAATAAACCTAAATGTGAGTAAAACTCACCCATGAAGCGAGGGTCGTTGCCGAGCCGAAATCACCGAGATGTCAAAATCACCGAATCGAACCCAATCAACACCGAACCGCTCCTAACTTCGTTTCGAGCTCCCAATCGCGTTCAATCCGCTCCTAGCTTCGATCCTAAACATAACCCAATCACCAACACAACCTATCAATCCTTGATTTCAACAAATTTCCAACAAAAACCCCTAAATTTCGTAGGTCACAAAAAGGGGGAAAAACCGGATGAAATCTTACCTAGCTCTTGGGTTATGATGAGGATGATGAATTTTGGAGGGGTGGGCTTCACTTCTCTTCTTCCTTTCTCTTCTTCTTTCCTCTTCTTCTTTCTCTCCTTTTCTCTTCTTTTCTTCCTTTTCTTTCTCTTCTGTTCGAATCCTCTTCTTTCTTTTCTTATTCAACACACACACACACACTTTTATTTAATTAATAAATAAGTGGTAGCGTGGTCCAATTACCATATTGATCTTAATCCCTTATTTCGATTTCAAAACATCCTTGACCCGTATTATCCGGTTAACGATCTAATGACATCCAATAAATAATTTTAGCACTCAATAAATTTACCAGTCAAGTACTAAATTATTCCAATTGGGTTAACATCCAAATAATTCGCCTAATTATTTTGAGGATGTTACATTCTCCCCTACTTAAAAGAATTTTGTCCTCAAAATTAAACACGACGTACCTCAAGAAAACAAATACGGATACTGAGTCCGCATATCGTCCTCCAACTTCCAAGTAGCTTCCTCGACCGAAAAACCATCCCAAACCACCTTGACAATGGGAATTGACTTCCTCCGTAGCGTCCTCTCGCCACGTTCCAAGATGTAATTTGGATGAGGTTAGAAAGACAAGTCCGGTCGAAGGTCAATCGTTTCAAAATCTAACGGTTGACTTGGATCGGGAATGTACTTCCGCAACTGAGACACATGGAATACATCATGCAGATTTGACAATGGCGGAGGTAAAGCAATACGGTATGCAAGAGGCCCAACTCGCTCGATAATTTGGAAGGGTCCAATACACCGAGGACTGAGTTTCTTCACCCGTAATGCCCTACCTGTGCCAATTGTTGGTGACAATCTCAAAAACACATGATCACCTGACTCAAACTCTAACGGCCTTCTCCTTTTGTCGGCATAACTCTTTTGCCTATTTTGAGCAGCTTTCATTCTTTCCCTGATCTGGCGGATCTCTTCAGTAGTGTCCTGAATCATCTCAGGTCCTAACAATCGGTTCTCACCGACTTCCCACCAACACAATGGAGTTCTACATTTCCTACCATACAACGCTTCAAAAGGTGCCATTCCGATACTGGAATGATAACTGTTGTTGTAAGAGAATTCCATCAATGGAAGATGATCCTCCCATTTCTTCCCGTTATCAAGTACTGAAGCCCTAAGCATATCCTCTAATGTCTGGATAGTTCTCTCGGTCTGACCATCTGTCTGCGGGTGATAAGCGGTACTAAGAAGTACTTTAGTCCCCAATGCTTCATTCAGAGCTTTCCAAAATCGAGAAGTGAACTTCGGATCTCGATCCGATACAATACTGGCAGGAATCCCATATAACCTCACTATGTTCTTCAGATACACTTCTGCTAATTTGGATACCTTACTGCTCGAACGAACTGGAATAAAATGAGCTGATTTAGTTAACCGATCCACAACTACCCAAATGGAGTCATTACCAGCTTGAGACCTTGGCAATGCCATTACAAAATCCATAGAAATGTCTTCCCATTTCCACACTGGCACGTCTAGTGGCCGTAGCAGACCAGCAGGCTTTTGATGTTCTATCTTAACTCTTTGGCAAGTCAAGCATTGAGATACGAATTCAGCAATCTCTAACTCCATTCCTTGCCACCAATACATCTGCTTTAAATCTCTATACATCTTGGTGGATCCAGGATGTACAGAAAATAAACTTCGGTGCGCTTCTTCTATCACTTGCTTTTTAATATCTTCATTATCGGGCACACAGATCCTACCGTTGAAACAAATAACTCCATCACTATCTTCAGTAAAATCTGGCAACAATTTCTGCGATTGTAGCTTTTCATCAATTTCCTGTGCTAAGCGAATAGAACCCCTTAATGAACTTGAGATCCTCATATGGCTCAACACTAACCGGTTCTTCCTTGATCTTGCATTAAAATTTAGGTCTCTAAAGGACTCCAACAATTTCATTTCATGCATCATATACTCTGCCATGTGAATGGATTTCCTACTTAGTGCATCAGCTACAACATTAGCCTTTCCCGGATGATACTTCAATTCGAAGTCATAATCCTTCAGAAATTCCACCCACCTTCTCTGCCTGTTATTCAACTCCTTCTGATCAAACAAATACTTCAAGCTTTTATGATCACTGAAGACTTCGAAAAGAGACCCATATAGGTAATGTCTCCAAACCTTCAGTGCGTACACAATAGCTGCCAACTCCAAATCATGAGTCGGATAGTTCTCTTCATGAGTCTTCAACTGTCTGGAGGCATAAGCTACAACTTGTTGGTTCTGCATTAGAACACATCCTAAACCCTTTCCAGAAGCATCGTTGTAAATTTGGAATTCCAAAGACGGATCTGGAAGAATTAGGATTGGAGCAGAAGTCAACCTAACCTTCAATTCTTGAAAACATTCCTCACAATCGGCATCCCATGTAAACGGTTGGGCCTTACGAGTTAACCGAGTAAGTGGAAGAACCAATTGTGAAAAACCTTGAATAAACCTCCTATAGTAACCAGCTAGACCCAAGAAACTTCTTATTTCTGTAACAGATGTTGGTCGTTCCCAGTTCAATACAGCTTCCACCTTACTGGGATCCACCGCAACTCCCGATTGGGAAATCACGTGTCCCAAAAACTTTACTTCCGGCATCCAGAAGTCACACTTCGACGGCTTGGCATACAATTTCTTTTCTCGGAGTACGTTCAGAACAATGCGGAGATGTTGAACATGGTCCTCAATGGTCTTAGAGTACACCAAGATATCATCAATAAAAACTACCACAAACTGATCGAGGTAAGTGTGGAATACTCGGTTCATGTAATCCATGAATACTGCTGGAGCATTAGTCAAACCGAAGGGCATTATTACGAACTCGTAATGTCCATACCTCGTACGGAAAGCTGTCTCCGGAATATCTAAGGCTCGTACCTTTATTTGATGATAGCCCGATCTCAGATCAATTTTTGAAAATACCACGGCACCTCGAAGTTGGTCAAGCAAATCGTCTATCCTTGGCAAGGGATATTTATTCTTGATCGTCACTTTATTCAGTTGTCGATAATCTATGCACAACCTCATGCTACCATCCTTCTTTTTGACTAGTAACACCGGAGCACCCCATGGAGAAGCGCTCGGTCGAATGAACCTCTTTAAGATCAACTCTTCAAGTTGAGACTTCAATTCCTTTAATTCTAAAGGAGACATTCTATAAGGAGCAATAGATATTGATCCTGTACCAGGAACCAATTCTATAGAAAATTCAACCTCTCGGTCAGGAGGTAAGGATGAAACTTCCTCTGGAAAGACATCTAGAAATTCATTTACCACTTGCACAGACGACAGATCTAAACCCGTTTCCGTAGATGCAGACAACATAATAAGAATAGCTTCCGCACCTTGGAATAATGATTGGCTTGCTTCGGTGTAAGAGATCGTTGCTTCAAAATCTGCCTGTGTTAACCCTACGGATTCGGAGGCGAAGCTAATGGTTCGATCGGCACAGTTGATTGTTACATGATTCTCAGCCATCCAATTCATACCCAGAACAATGTCCATACTCCTCATAGGCAAGCAAATAAATTTCACAACAAATTGTCTGTCCCCTATGACAAGTAGGCAATTTTCACACAATGATTGGGTCTGGACACGACCCTTGGCAGCAGTTAAAATAGTTATCGGTTCGGATAGCTCAGACAATGCTAGTCCCAACCGATCCACACACGCTTGTGATATAAAACAGTGAGTTGCACCAGAATCATATAAAATATTGACTGAGTTATTAAAAAGAGATCCCGTACCCCTCAGAAGATTATCTGTTGGTGTGATGGTTCGAGCATCCAATGTGTTGATTCGTCCTTGCCTTGGCGCATTCGTGGCTCCTTGGAAATTTTTCTTTGCCGGACACTGAGTTGCATAGTGGCCCTCTTCATTACAATGATAGCACCGATTAGGCTTCTGCCAACAGTCACCGGAATGATACTTTGCACAATTACTACACTTGTGGGGCTTGGTTGGGTCATGGGATTGCACCTGCTTCCCTTTATAATTACTTCCTTTGAGAGGCCTGTATGGAGTAGAAGATTCAGGAACCTTTTTCTTACCCTTCCAATAGTCCTTCCTTTCAGCATACATTTTCCTTAAATCCTCCTCAGCAACATATGCTTGTTGCACTAAGGCAGGATAATTAACCAGAGTGTAAGAACTAAGTCCTTGGCTCACATCAGCTCGGAGACCTTCTTTGAACATTTGCATCTTCCACATATCATTTGGGGCATACCTCCCCAACTCATAGAACTGAGACAGTCTTTCAAATTTTGCAGCATATTCCCCAACTGTCAAATCGGAAATATGTCCGGTCCACCCTTGTAAGTCGGGGGCTTCATCTTTTGAAATCGGAAATATGTCCGGTTAGGATCTTCTTGATGAGGTTGAACATTGGGCTGCGGCAGAGCCATTTGATCGTGCTGCATTTGCAACATATCCTGCATCATCTTTTGCTGATTCTCAATGACATTCTGCATCCATTCAAATTGTGGATCAACAGGAGGAGGAACGCCTCTACCTCTTCTGGCCATGATTCTGCGAAATATGCACAAAGTATTAAGTTGATCAAGCTCAATGTCTAATAGCATACTAAGAAAATCACGACTGGAGAAAGCAAAGACCCTAAAAGCTAAGTCTGACTAGGTCGAACCGCTCCGATACCAATTGTAACACCCCGGTATTTTTTTTTGTTAAAAACACCCAAGTGTACATTAAACACACATCAGAGATAATAATTCCTGCTTAGACACTGAATACCACTATAAAATTTTTGCTGAAATAGAACATAACTGTCTTATACACAAAAAAGACCATACGGTACTCAGACCATAAACTGTCAGCAACTATGGTAGTCAGAGTCATACAAGAAAGCGGAAAGAAAGATAAACAAAACACTAATGCTATAGTGTTGTGATACATAGACAATAGAAGGAAAATAAACTTGAACATAAAGCTAAGTCATCATCCTTCTCCCGGGGCCACCTACTCGTGCCTCTGAGGTTTCTTCTGTCCCTGTTTATCTGTAAAACAACAACATTTAAACAGTGAGATACAATCTCAGTGAGTTCTACCGAGACCCCTACTAACACTCTCGGTCCGAATTTAAAACATTGTTAACTCAACACGGCATCGACTGCGCGAACGCTAACTCCCGATGAACCGCATTATTTTACACATAGCATTTCACCGACTGCCCCAAGACTAATCCCGGCGAATCTGCTATAACTCAGTGCGTCACCGACTGCCCCAAGACTAATCCCGGTGAACCACACTACAGAACAACAGTAACGTACCACCGACTGCCCCAAGACTAATCCCGGCGAACGTTACTCAATACTCTTTGACACACCACCGACTGCCCCAAGACTAATCCCGGCGAACCCCTTACCAATAATAGTTTCACTATTGGCCTCGGAGCCTAGGGTAGGGGATCATGACTGCCCCTCCTTGTATGTCAACATGGGTCGTCACCCAAACTCGATATAATATATATATCTACAGTACCATGAACCCACGGTCCATCAAATCAGACAATCGATGAAACACTTTAATCCACATTTTATAAAATCCAAGTTCACACTCGCACTCTAGTTGACCACTTTTCGTCACAATTTTCAATATCAAAAACAGTTCATTTTCCCAAAAAATAGAATATTCAGTTAGGCCTCTGAATAAGCTTTCCAACGCATCTTAGAACACCTCAATCGGGTTCCGGAATCAAAAGATATCGTGAAAACAAAATCAGTGAAAAACTGTTGAAAATCTGCAAACCGTCGCGACGCGAAAGGATACCGTCGCGACGCGAAAAGAGTCAGAAACATTTGCGTTGCTGTTAAGACTTTTGGCAAGTGTACCAATTGTCGTTGCAAGTAATAAAATATGGTAAGTAACCGGTCGATTCCACAGGGATTGCGTATTATTATCAATTAGGCAAGTTTATTAATCCTTAGACGCAACAGTTGGACGAAAGGCGAAGTAACGGTAAAATAAGCAAACGTTTGTAAACAATAAAATAAAAGCGATTAGGGGTCGAATCTTCTCCCCTCACCTATCCTATGATCCTTCAGCTAATCTCAAATTGTTTGTTAAATTACCAGATTCAATTCACAAAATTAGGTTAAGGACAATCCCTTGCCTCAAAACCCCTTTTACCTAATTGAGGAACCCTAATCCCTTAGGTGATTCATGCCAACAGGTAAAGCAATAAACGCAAGAAATAGAGAATTCACAAATCCAATCCCATATTCCTATGGTGATCACAAGTATGTGATCTACTACCCCATATCAAGAATGTAACCCATATCCCTATGTGATCACAAACCCTAATTCATTACAACTAGCATATGTAGAAGTAAAGCATTACACAAAGAGGCATAGACTTATGATAAATTAACCAAACAACTGAATCAACCATAACAAAGTAATCAATAGATAGGTTTGGGGAGAGTCATCTCTCCTTAATCAAAACAAACTACATGGACAACATCAAGGAAAGAGAAGATAGAAATAAGGAGAAGTTACACATAGAGGAATCCATGAGAAGTCGTCAAAACCTCGTTCCCAAGTGATTAGAAGCTCCCAAAAACGCCCCCAGCTGCTGCTCGAAACCCTCGCTGCGCTCCCCAAACGAAATCCCTTCAAAAATTGCTGAAACTGCTTTAAAAACTCTAATTTTCACGCACCATCGCGACGCGGCCCGTGTCCGTCGCGTCGCGACAAAAGACAGAAGCATCTGGCATTGCAAAACTGCTCCAGGTCGCGTCGCGAACCCTCCTGGTCGCGACGCGAAAAAAAACAGAAAGTCCTGGCTTGCAAAATTCCTCGAGGTCGCGTCGCGAACCCTCCTGGTCGCGATGCGATATTGAACAGAAATCAAATCCCTCCATTTTGCTGCATTTCCGGGTAAGTGTCTGGTTCGCCGAATGATGCCACAACCAATTAGAGGTCTTCAATGTCCAATTTAGCTCCAAAAGTGAAGGAATTGATTACAACAGAACTTCCTACTACAATTATCTAAAACTAAACTAAATCCCCGGATAATGACTGTGATACAATGAAAAACCTGCACAATTGGTCCTAAAAATGCCTAACTTACATCATATAATTGAGAGTCAACACAACCCCAAACTTAAACTTTTGCTTGTCCTCAAGCAAACAATCAATTCAGACTGTGGCTGATTTTTCTATTCAGCTGTTACATGTAATACAACAACCTTAAACATATCAGCACATCAACTATCATCATCAACCTAATACAGTGGTAGGGCATCTGAATTGGAAATACTGAATCATAAGCAGGCAGCATTCTCAAGTTTTCTCTTTTGCCCACATCTCACTAGTGTTTCACTCTCTGAGGTGTTTAGGGTATTCACTCAATTCACAGTACCTGCATCATCGTTTCATAGGCTTGACAGAGTTCTATATCAATCTATACAAATGAAATGCACACACACTTTTTGAGGACTTAAAGGGTTATAGCGGGGCTTAGGTAAGGGTGGATAATTTTGGATATGTAGGTTGCACTTGGAGTTAGACCTACCTCTCTCTCAGTCAATTTCACACAATTCACTTACTCACCCATTTTCCCCAAAGCATTCAACAAACAAGAGAAGGATTTTATTTATTTTTTTTGTTTTTGTTTTTCTTTTGATATATATATATATATATATATATATATATTTGCTTTTTCTATTTCTTTTCTTTGTTCCTTCTCTTGTATACCACCCCAAACTTAGAATGTTGCTATTCCACGAGCAACCCCAAACTTAGAATTTTTCCCCACTCTCACAGCTTTTGTTACCTAACTCCAAGTTAAGAATTAACTAGGCTATGATTTTCAGAAAAAACAGCAATTTTTAATAATAGGCTCAGAGGGGCTAGCAGAGGATAAACATTAGTTAGATGTGGTTTGAAAGGCTCAGGGGTGCCAACAGAAGTGCCTCAGTGTGTATGAAAATCAAATGCAAGACAATTAACTACAAAGTCAAGTTCTGCAGACTAATGCAAGCAAGGAATACACACAATATATAAGAAAGTGTTTAGGCTCAAACCTCACAGTTAGGATTGTAGAGATGGAACTTGAGAGATGCTGCTCACAGATGATAAAGAACTTCCGCAACCTTTGTCATGACCCCTGCTATTACTTGATGATAAAACTTGAATTGCGAGTGTCAAAAGGAAAAATGCAAACATGCGACCCCAAATGCCACACATCATCACTATTGAAGCTGCTTTAACAAAACAAAAACAAAATATAGGGCAGTGGTGCCTCAATATCACAGAGTAAGTTATACTAATAAGTACAGACCAAAGTGCGAAATAGAGTCAAAATAGGGAAAAATACAACCAAAAGTGCAAAATAAAATGTCTGAATAAAAACAAGAGAATGATAAATGAGCCTCCTGCTCAAGGGAATGAAAAGTGACGCTCACCCGTGGGTTGCCTCCCACCAAGCGCTTCTTTAACGTCACTAGCTTGACGTTTGTCATCCCACTATTAAGGTGGCTGATATGACACAAAGAACACATCATCTTTCTTCTTTCGCTTCTGGGGCAGGAACATCATGAATTTGAAACATAGTTGTAGATGCTTCCATACCCTTTTGAGGTGAAGGGTGATGAATAAGGCATAGAAGGAGTCTAAGTATATGTCAATCTCCTCACTTCTATCCTCCTTGCTACTTGGAAGAATAATAGGAACCATGATTTGTTGGGTTTTTTCTTGTTGGGTTTTCACCCCTTCCCCACATTGGGAGCTTTGATCTTCCCTCCAAACTACATGCTCCTCCATTTCAATCTTTTCTTCTTCCTCATCTTCCTTATCCTCCCCAGATTCTTCTTTTGTTGGGGCTTGTTCTTCTTGTTCCTCATTGGTAGTGCATAACCATGGGTAATTTTCTGATATAGTTACCCACTCATCCTCACAGTTGCACTCCACAAGATACTCCCCACAAGAATCGCAAAAGGTGCGTGTCACACATTTTCCATTCAAGTGGGGTTCTTCACAAAAATTACCGCTAAGTGAGGGTGGCGTGGACTCTATGTGCTGAGGTTGGTCAATTTGCGGCTCATGTGGCTTCCCCATGTTTATCATTTCTTGTTCTTGGGGCTGGAACAGAGTCTTGGACATTTGCATAAACTCGGCCAAAGTATCTTCCAACCGAGAAGCTTGCTCTTTAGGCTGGAAGATAGTCTCAGTCATTTGCCTAAACTGGGCCAAAGCATCTTCCAACCGAGAAGTGGATTCCATGATTTTTTTTTTTTCGGGACAAACAGCAATCCTTTCGAACTTTGCCCCGGCTACACAGTTCACTGAAACACTTCAACAAACCGTTAACAAGTCCAACACACTAACTAAGTATCTAAATAAATAAAACAAAAATTAAGTACTAAAATAAATAAAACAAAATAAAACAACTAAGAATTAACTCAATTGCCTTATTGACAATGAAATCAACAATCCCCGGCAACGGCGCCAAAAACTTGTTAAGACTTTTGGCAAGTGTACCAATTGTCGATGCAAGTAATAAAATACGGTAAGTAACCGGTCGATTCCACAGGGATTGCGTATTATTATCAATTAGGCAAGTTTATTAATCCTTAGACGCAACAGTTGGACGAAAGGCGAAGTAACGGTAAAATAAGCAAACGTTTGTAAACAATAAAATAAAAGCGATTAGGGGTCGAATCTTCTTCCCTCACCTATCCTATGATCCTTCAGCTCATCTCAAATTGTTTGTTAAATTACCAGATTCAATTCACAAAATTAGGTTAAGGACAATCCCTTGCCTCAAAACCCCTTTTACCTAATTGAGGAACCCTAATCCCTTAGGTGATTCATGCCAACAGGTAAAGCAATAAACGCAAGAAATAGAGAATTCACAAATCCAATCCCATATTCCTATGGTGATCACAAGTATGTGATCTACTACCCCATATCAAGAATGTAACCCATATCCCTATGTGATCACAAACCCTAATTCATTACAACTAGCATATGTAGAAGTAAAGCATTACACAAAGAGGCATAGACTTATGATAAATTAACCAAACAACTGAATCAACCATAACAAAGTAATCAATAGATAGGTTTGGGGAGAGTCATCTCTCCTTAATCAAAACAAACTACATGGACAACATCAAGGAAAGAGAAGATAGAAATAAGGAGAAGTTACACATAGAGGAATCCATGAGAAGTCGTCAAAACCTCGTTCCCAAGTGATTAGAAGCTCCCAAAAACGCCCCCAGCTGCTGCTCGAAACCCTCGCTGCGCTCCCCAAACGAAATCCCTTCAAAAATTGCTGAAACTGCTTTAAAAACTCTAATTTTCACGCGCCATCGCGGCGCGGCCCGTGTCCGTCGCGTCGCGACAAAAGACAGAAGCATCTGGCGTCACAAAACTGCTCCAGGTCGCGTCGCGAACCCTCCTGGTCGCGACGCGAAAAAAACAGAAAGTCCTGGCTTGCAAAATTCCTCCAGGTCGCGTCGCGAACCCTCCTGGTCGCGACGCGATATTGAACGGTCTTCAATGCCCAATTTAGCTCCAAAAGTGAAGGAATTGATTACAACAGAACTTCCTACTACAATTATCTAAAACTAAACTAAATCCCCGGATAATGACTGTGATACAATGAAAAACCTGCACAATTGGTCCTAAAAATGCCTAACTTACATCATATAATTGAGAGTCAACAGTTGCCAAAAATACACTTGGTCGCGACGCGATGCCCTGCGGGTCACGACGCGATGGGGGTCTGTCTGGTGCAGATTTTGCGATTTTTGCGAAATCCGCTATTCCGCTCAATTCCGATTCTCGTTCCGATCGAAAACAGATCAAACAACCAATACAATGAACCCAATACAAACCACACAATCAATCAATCCAATCCAAAACGTAATTTAAACGAATTTTATCCAAAGCGCTATTTTTCGAAATAACGGTTTTTGACTTAAAATTTCTCGGAACCAATCGACGCACAAATTATACCAAAACGGAATAAACCTAAACGTGAGTAAAACTCACCCTTGAAGCGAGAGTCGTTGCCGAGCCGAAATCACCGAGATGTCAAAATCGCCGAATCGAACCCAATCAACACCGAACCGCTCCTAACTTCGTTTCGAGCTCCCAATCGCGTTCAATCCGCTCCTAGCTTCGATCCTAAACATAACCCAATCACCAACACAACCTATCAATCCATGATTTCAACAAATTTCCAAAAAAAACCCCTAAATTTCGTAGGTCACAAAAAGGGGGAAAAACCGGATGAAATCTTACCTAGCTCTTGGGTTATGATGAGGAGAGGGAGATGATGAGGATGATGAATTTTGGAGGGGTGGGCTTCACTTCTCTTCTTCCATTCTCTTCTTCTTTCCTCTTCTTTCTCTCCTTTTCTCTTATTTTCTTCCTTTTCTTTCTCTTCTGTTCGAATCCTCTTCTTTCTTTTCTTATTCAACACACACACACACTTTTATTTAATTAATAAATAAGTGGTAGCGTGGTCCAATTACCATATTGATCTTAATCCCTTATTGCGATTTCAAAACTTCCTTGACCCGTATTATCCGGTTAACGATCTAATGACATCCAATAAATAATTTTAGCACTCAATAAATTTACCAGTCAAGTACTAAATTATTCCAATTGGGTTAACATCCAAATAATTCGCCTAATTATTTTGAGTATGTTACACAAAATGCAATGCATGATGCTCTTCATTCTTCGATTTATTTATTTTTTGTGGAAAATTAGGGTTTTGACCTAAGCCGGACAAAATTAGGGTATGACATGAAGGCATACCAAAGTCCAGATGTGACACCCTGATGATTTCTAACTTGTAGAAATCACCGAAATGCACTACTGGCATATATCAGAGTAACTTCATTTTTAAATACTGAACACATACTAATACTCGATGCTAAAAACCCATCAAGTGCGCTTACATAACTTAACATAAAATACATAAATCCGGTTCTTACACCACTCAAACTAGTGTTCAGTACCAAAATAGAAAGTCTGCGGAAGCGATTTACAACTTATAAAACAAGTCGTACCATCGTACATCTAAGATACTGAATGAAAACACAGAGATACATAATATATCAAAATAAACAGTGTCAGCAACTCCTCAAGCGTCTCCATGACCATGCCTCATCGTCTTCAACTTAGCCTGCAACTCTGAAAAACAACAACATGGATTGGGTGAGACAACTTGTCTCATTGAGTTCTATCGAGACCCCTTACTAACTCTCTCGGTTCAATTATGCTGGATTCATTATTCTTGATTCATAACTCATTGTCTTAATATTTGACTATGTGGCTAACATAAACGTTGTCCTCATAACCCTCGTAAGCAGTTACAAGAGGCAAGACATGAACAATGATTTTTAGTGTGTCACCGGTCACTTGGCAAAATAAGCTCCCGGTGAACCCATTCCACTAATCGGCTGGATCCCTCATGGGGCCTAGGTTCATAGGGCTCATGACTTCCCCTCCCCTAGCACACTAAACTGAAATAGGGTCGTCACCCTAACATAATGTATATATTTTAATATACCTGAAAATGAACATAACAACGATCCTTGAACATAACGATGAACTTATACAAAACAATGGCATTATTCTTAGCATGATCTTATCATTAGGTGATCTCACACGGTACTATTAACGTTGTTAACTTAACGTATAACTATCCATTACCTAATCCACATCATAATGTATCGCCCACACTCAACATTATGATAACCTAACTTAGTCATAATCAATCTCATAACGTCAACATGATTCGGAACATTAAGTAACATCAATCACAGTCAATTTCATGGCAATGGTACTATAACATCAATGGGTGAGGTTGGAGAAGGGATTAGAACGCAATTGGAATCGTTCGGAACGGTTTAAAACACTTTTTAAAAGACGTTACCCGAGGGCCACGCACGGTCCGTGGCCAGGGGCGCACGACCCGTGCGTGTCTGAAAGACTTAAACAATTTCGAAACCGAACCTAACGCACGATCCGTGCTCCTTAGACGCACGATCCATACGAGGTCTAAAAATCAACCCAGTCCCCCTGCGAACAGCCAGCACGGTTCGTGCTTCCATAAGGCACGATCCGTGCGTGTTAAACAGTAGCCCAGATTTGCTGTTTTCTTGCACAATACCATTCCGTTCCGATTACAATATACCTTCCGATCGAAACTCCAACATAACACGCACGCCATCACAATCAAATTCAGTCCAACCAATCATCACATAGCAATCAACAATCATAACATGCAATTTATAATTTACCGATCAAACGATATCATGACTCGATAACTCAAACGCGAGGTTTTTCGTAAACGTCTCGATAACGGTTTTTATAAAACGCGAGACCAAGTCCAGAACTCATAATACATAAACCATAATTCCCTAGTGAGTATAGAACTCACCTAGTGTGATGAAATCACACAACAACAAATCCCGCGAGATGAACGATCCCGCGACTTCGCGAACGGTCCTGAATTTGTTCCAATAATCGAACTCGAACTTCTCAATGGCCTAGGACACGAACTCAGTCACATAAAGCTTCTCTTAACTGCTCTACTTCGAGGTGTTGGCGCTGAAACCGATTCTACAGCTCTCTAAACACACATGCAAGATAGAATCTCCATTCTCATCAAGTAAGGCTCAAATACTCAAAAATGGTGGAAAGGGATTGGATGATGTGTAGGTGATGATCTTTATATCGGAAGCTGGAGGCTGGAAAGCTAATTTGAATGGAGGTGTTAGAAGGAACATGCACCAAGAATCCTGGGTTCTCTCCTCCTCTCTTCCTCCGTCTCTACGCGACTCTCTCCTCCCTCTCTCTTGTTCAGTTTCTGATTCTGCTTCAATTGGACTGAAGTGTGGTGACTTGAGGGTTTTAGCTGGCTTACTTTAGAAGGTGGGGAATTTACAAATCTGCCCCCCATTTAACATGTGTAATGACTACAATACCCTTCAGCAACTTGACTTAAAATAACTAATCTAACTTGGCAAACAAGCACATATTCATGACAAGAGAAAAAAAAATGTTATTTCATTTCCTAACACAATGTCTCCATCAATCACAAACAACAAAATTATTTATTTAAATCACACACAATTTTTTATAATAAGTCACTCAAGCAATTTATTTTCAAATCATTTTATTTTCAACCATTTAACTAAATCACCAAATATTATTTCATGCCAAATAATTTAAATAGCAAAAATAGGGGATGTTACATTCACCCCAACTTTTAAAAACATTTGTCCTCAAAATTGGACTAAAATATACCTTTCGTCGAACCATCGTCAGCCTTCCCTTTTTGAGCATCTAACACGTAGACTCTACCGCGGGCGGGGGTTGCATTCTCTTCTTTGTTCCTCTTCTTTGCCGCACACTCATTAGTATAATGCCCTTTTTCCTTGCAGTAATAACACTCAGTTGATCCCATACGACATGCTCCACTATGAGGCTTTCCGCATTTCGCACACTTGCCGATCCTTGGGAATTCAGACACCACTGCTTGCTTTCCTTTGTTGGAGTTACCCTTCGGCTCCTCACTTGGGGTTGGCAATTCCAATGCCTTTTTCTTTTCCTTCCGATACGCTTTCCTTTCCTCATACAACCTGTTGAGATCCGCTTCAGCAACATATGCCTGCCGCGCCAGGGCAGCGTAGCTGGTCATAGCATAAGAGCTGAGACCTTGGGCTACATCAGCACGCAGGCCTGCCCTGTACATCTGCATCTTCCACTCATCATTCGGCGCATGCTTTGCTAACTGATAAAACTGTGACAGCCTCTCGAACTTGGCGGTGAATTCTCCTACTGACATATCTCCTTGCCTCAAATTGATAAACTCGGCCTGCTTGCTTAACTTCATCACCGGAGGGAAAAAGTTACCAATAAACATGTCCTTGAAGTTGACCCAGGTGACCGGAGTTTCCTGATTCACCATCAATTCATGAGCATTGGTCCACCATGTCTCAGCATCTTCCTCGAGCATATGGGCGGCAAAAAGAACCTTCTCTTCCTCGCTGCATTGAAGAGTCTTGAAAATCTTCTCCATCGAATCCAACCAGTAATGAGACACCATCACCTCAGACCCTCCCTTGAAACTTTGGGGTTCATCTTCTGGAAGTGAAAATAAGCTCTATTCGGATCTTCCGGAGGAGGTTGTTGAACATTTGGTTGTTGCCGATTCATAGCCTCCTGGTGCATCTGCATCATGTCCTACATCATCTTCTGCTGATTCTCAATTACATTCTGCATCCACTCGGAATGGGGATCGACGGGGACGCTTCTGCTACCTCTACCAGCCATGATTCTGCAAAATATGCACAAAGTCTTTAGTTGATCAGGCTAAACGTCTAATAGAATACTAAGAGGAATCACACTTAGAAGACATAAGAGACTCTTGAATTCTAAGCCCTAGGTCGAACTGCTCTGATACCAATTGTGACAACCCGATGATTTCTAAATTGTAGAAATCACCGAAATGCACTACTGGCATATATCAGAGTAACTTCATTTTTAAATACTGAACACATACTAATACTCGATGCTAAAAACCCATCAAGTGCGCTTACATAACTTAACATAAAATACATAAATCCGGTTCTTACACCACTCAAACTAGTGTTCAGTACCAAAATAGAAAGTCTGCGGAAGCGATTTACAACTTATAATACAAGTCGTACCATCGTACATCTAAGATACTGAATGAAAACACAGAGATACATAACATATCAAAATAAACAGTGTCAGCAACTCCTCAAGCGTCTCCATGACCATGCCTCATCGTCTTCAACTTAACCTGCAACTCTGAAAAACAACAACATGGATTGGGTGAGACAACTTGTCTCATTGAGTTATATCGAGACCCCTTACTAACTCTCTCGGTTCAATTATGCTGGATTCATTATTCTTGATTCATAACTCATTGTCTTAATATTTGACTATGTGGCTAACATAAACGTTGTCCTCATAACCCTCGTAAGCAGTTACAAGAGGCAAGACATGAACAATGATTTTTAGTGTGTCACCGGTCACTTGGCAAAATAAGCTCCCGGTGAACCCATTCCACTAATCGGCTGGATCCCTCATGGGGCCTAGGTTCATAGGGCTCATGACTTCCCCTCCCCTAGCACACTAAACTGAAATAGGGTCGTCACCCTAACATAATGTATATATTTTAATATACCTGAAAATGAACATAACAACGATCCTTGAACATAACGATGAACTTATACAAAACAATGGCATTATTCTTAGCATGATCTTATCATTAGGTGATCTCACACGGTACTATTAACGTTGTTAACTTAACGTATAACTATCCATTACCTAATCCACATCATAATGTATCGCCCACACTCAACATTATGATAACCTAACTTAGTCATAATCAATCTCATAACGTCAACATGATTCGGAACATTAAGTAACATCAATCACAGTCAATTTCATGGCAATGGTACTATAACATCAATGGGTGAGGTTGGAGAAGGGATTAGAACGCAATTGGAATCGTTCGGAACGGTTTAAAACACTTTTTAAAAGACGTTACCCGAGGGCCACGCACGGTCCGTGGCCAGGGGCGCACGACCCGTGCGTGTCTGAAAGACTTAAACAATTTCGAAACCGAACCTAACGCACGATCCGTGCTCCTTAGACGCACGATCCATGTGAGGTCTAAAAATCAACCCAGTCCCCCTGCGAACAGCCAGCACGGTTCGTGCTTCCATAAGGCACGATCCGTGCGTGTTCAACAGTAGCCCAGATTTGCTGTTTTCTTGCAGGATACCATTCCGTTCCAATTCCAATATACCTTCCGATCGAAACTCCAACATAACACGCACGCCATCACAATCAAATTCAGTCCAACCAATCATCACATAGCAATCAACAATCATAACATGCAATTTATAATTTACCGATCAAACGATATCATGACTCGATAACTCAAACGCGAGGTTTTTCGTAAACGTCTCGATAACGGTTTTTATAAAACGCGAGACCAAGTCCAGAACTCATAATACATAAACCATAATTCCCTAGTGAGTATAGAACTCACCTAGTGTGATGAAATCACACAACAACAAATCCCGCGAGATGAACGATCCCGCGACTTCGCGAACGGTCCTGAATTTGTTCCAATAATCGAACTCGAACTTCTCAATGGCCTAGGACACGAACTCAGTCACATAAAGCTTCTCTTAACTGCTCTACTTCGAGGTGTTGGCGCTGAAACCGATTCTACAGCTCTCTAAACACACATGCAAGATAGAATCTCCATTCTCATCAAGTAAGGCTCAAATACTCAAAAATGGTGGAAAGGGATTGGATGATGTGTAGGTGATGATCTTTATATCGGAAGCTGGAGGCTGGAAAGCTAATTTGAATGGAGGTGTTAGAAGGAACATGCACCAAGAATCCTGGGTTCTCTCCTCCTCTCTTCCTCCGTCTCTACGCGACTCTCTCCTCCCTCTCTCTTGTTCAGTTTCTGATTCTGCTTCAATTGGACTGAAGTGTGGTGACTTGGGGGTTTTAGCTGGCTTACTTTAGAAGGTGGGGAATTTACAAATCTGCCCCCCATTTAACATGTGTAATGACTACAATACCCTTCAGTAACTTGACTTAAAATAACTAATCTAACTTGGCAAACAAGCACATATTCATGACAAGAGAAAAAAAAATGTTATTTCATTTCCTAACACAATGTCTCCATTAATCACAAACAACAAAATTATTTATTTAAATCACACACAATTTTTTATAATAAGTCACTCAAGCAATTTATTTTCAAATCATTTTATTTTCAACCATTTAACTAAATCACCAAATATTATTTCATGCCAAATAATTTAAATAGCAAAAATAGGGGATGTTACATTCACCCCAACTTTTAAAAACATTTGTCCTCAAAATTGGACTAAAATATACCTTTCGTCGAACCATCGTCAGCCTTCCCTTTTTGAGCATCTAACACGTAGACTCTACCGCGGGCGGGGGTTGCATTCTCTTCTTTGTTCCTCTTCTTTGCCGCACACTCATTAGTATAATGCCCTTTTTCCTTGCAGTAATAACACTCAGTTGATCCCATACGACATGCTCCACTATGAGGCTTTCCGCATTTCGCACACTTGCCGATCCTTGGGAATTCAGACACCACTGCTTGCTTTCCTTTGTTGGAGTTACCCTTCGGCTCCTCACTTGGGGTTGGCAATTCCAATGCCTTTTTCTTTTCCTTCCGATACGCTTTCCTTTCCTCATACAACCTGTTGAGATCCGCTTCAGCAACATATGCATGCTGCGCTAGGGCAGCGTAGCTGGTCAAAGCATAAGAGCTGAGACCTTGGGCTACATCAGCACGCAGGCCTGCCCTGTACATCTGCATCTTCCACTCATCATTCGGCCCATGCTTTGCTAACTGATAAAACTGTGACAGCCTCTCGAACTTGGCGGTGAATTCTCCTACTGACATATCTCCTTGCCTCAAATTGATAAACTCGGCCTGCTTGCTTAACTTCATCACCGGAGGGAAAAAGTTACCAATAAACATGTCCTTGAAGTTGACCCAGGTGACCGGAGTTTCCTGATTCACCATCAATTCATGAGCATTGATCCACCATCTCTCAGCATCTTCCTCGAGCATATGGGCGGCAAAAAGAACCTTCTCTTCCTCGCTGCATTGAAGAGTCTTGAAAATCTTCTCCATCGAATCCGACCAGTAATGAGACACCATCACCTCAGACCCTCCCTTGAAACTTTGGGGTTCATCTTCTGGAAGTGGAAATAAGCTCTATTCGAATCTTCCGGAGGAGGTTGTTGAACATTTAGTTGTTGCCGATTCATAGCCTCCTGGTGCATCTGCATCATGTCCTACATCATCTTCTGCTGATTCTCAATTACATTCTGCATCCACTCGGAATGGGGATCGACGAGGACGCTTCTCCTACCTCTACCAGCCATGATTCTGCAAAATATGCACAAAGTGTTTAGTTGATCAGGCTAAACGTCTAATAGAATACTAAGAGGAATCACACTTAGAATACATAAGAGACTCTTGAATTCTAAGCCCGACTAGGTCGAACTGCTCTGATACCAATTGTGACACCCAGATGATTTCTAAATTGTAGAAATCACCGAAATGCACTACTGGCATATATCAGAGTAACTTCATTTTTAAATACTGAACACATACTAATACTCGATGCTAAAAACCCATCAAGTGCGCTTACATAACTTAACATAAAATACATAAATCTGGTTCTTACACCACTCAAACTAGTGTTCAGTACCAAAATAGAAAGTCTGCGGAAGCGATTTACAACTTATAATACAAGTCGTACCATCGTACATCTAAGATACTGAATGAAAACACAGAGATACATAACATATCAAAATAAACAGTGTCAGCAACTCCTCAAGCGTCTCCATGACCATGCCTCATCGTCTTCAACTTAGCCTGCAACTCTGAAAAACAACAACTTGGATTGGGTGAGACAACTTGTCTCATTGAGTTCTATCGAGACCCCTTACGAACTCTCTCGGTTCAATTATGCTGGATTCATTATTCTTGATTCATAACTCATTGTCTTAATATTTGACTATGTGGCTAACATAAACGTTGTCCTCATAACCCTCGTAAGCAGTTACAAGAGGCAAGACATGAACAATGATTTTTAGCGTGTCACCGGTCACTTGGCAAAATAAGCTCCCGGTGAACCCATTCCACTAATCGGCTGGATCCCTCATGGGGCCTAGGTTCATAGGGCTCATGACTTCCCCTCCCCTAGCACACTAAACTGAAATAGGGTCGTCACCCTAACATAGTGTATATATTTTAATATACCTGAACATGAACATAACAATGATCCTTGAACATAACGATGAACTTATACAAAACAATGGCATTATTCTTAGCATGATCTTATCATTAGGTGATCTCACACGGTACTATTAACGTTGTTAACTTAACCTATAACTATCCATTACCTAATCCACATCATAATGTATCGCCCACACTCAACATTATGATAACCTAACTTAGTCATAATCAATCTCATAACGTCAACATGATTCGGAACATTAAGGAACATCAATCACAGTCAATTTCATGGCAATGGTACTATAACATCAATGGGTGAGGTTGGAGAAGGGATTAGAACGCAATTGGAATCGTTCGGAACGGTTTAAAACACTTTTTAAAAGAGGTTACCCGAGGGCCACGCACGGTCCGTGGCCAGGGGCGCACGACCCCTGCGTGTCTGAAAGACTTAAACAATTTCGAAACCGAACCTAACGCACGATCCGTGCTCCTTAGACGCACGATCCATGCGAGGTCTAAAAATCAACCTAGTCCCCCTGCGAACAGCCAGCACGGTTCGTGCTTCCATAAGGCACGATCCGTGCGTGTTCAACAGTAGCCCAGATTTGCTGTTTTCTTGCACGATACCATTCCGTTTCGATTCCAATATACCTTCCGATCGAAACTCCAACATAACACGCACGCCATCAAAATCAAACTCAGTCCAACCAATCATCACATAGCAATCAACAATCATAACATGCAATTTATAATTTACCGATCAAACGATATCATGACTCGATAACTTAAACGCGAGGTTTTTCGTAAACGTTTCGATAACGGTTTTTATAAAACGCGAGACCAAGTCCAGAACTCATAATACATAAACCATAATTCCCTAGTGTGTATAGAACTCACCTAGTGTGATGAAATCACACAACAACAAATCCCGCGAGATGAGCGATCCCGCGACTTTGCGAACGGTCCTGAATTTGTTCCAATAATCGAACCCGAACTTCTCAATGGCCTAGGACACGAACTCAGTCACATAAAGCTTCTCTTAACTGCTCTACTTCGAGGTGTTGGCGCTGAAACCGATTCTACAGCTCTCTAAACACACATGCAAGATAGAATCTCCATTCTCATCAAGTAAGGCTCAAATACTCAAAAATGGTGGAAAGGGATTGGATGATGTGTAGGTGATGATCTTTATATCAGAAGCTAGAGGCTGGAAAGCTAATTTGAATGGAGGTGTTAGAAGGAACATGCACCAAGAATCCTGGGTTCTCTCCTCCTCTCTTCCTCCGTCTCTACGCGACTCTCTCCTCCCTCTCTCTTGTTCAGTTTCTGGTTCTGCTTCAATTGGACTGAAGTGTGGTGACTTGGGGGTTTTAGCTGGCTTACTTTAGAAGGTGGGGAATTTACAAATCTGCCCCCCATTTAACATGTGTAATGACTACAATACCCTTCAGCAACTTGACTTAAAATAACTAATCTAACTTAGCAAACAAGCACATATTCATGACAAGAGAAAAAAAAATGTTATTTCATTTCCTAACACAATGTCTCCATTAATCACAAACAACAAAATTATTTATTTAAATCACACACAATTTTTTATAATAAGTCACTCAAGCAATTTATTTTCAAATCATTTTATTTTCAACCATTTAACTAAATAACCAAATATTATTTCATGCCAAATAATTTAAATAGCCAAAATAGGGGATGTTACATTCACCCCAACTTTTAAAAACATTTGTCCTCAAAATTGGACAAAAATATACCTTTCGTCGAACCATCGTCAGCCTTCCCTTTTTGAGCATCTAACACGTAGACTCTACCGCGGGCGGGGGTTGCATTCTCTTCTCTGTTCCTCTTCTTTGCCGGACACTCATTAGTATAATGCCCTTTTTCCTTGCAGTAATAACACTCAGTTGATCCCATACGACATGCTCCACTATGAGGCTTTCCGCATTTTGCACACTTGCCGATCCTTGGGAATTCAGACACCACTGCTTGCTTTCCTTTGTTGGAGTTACCCTTCGCCTCCTCACTTGGGGTTGGCAATTCCAATGCCTTTTTCTTTTCCTTCCGATACGCTTTCCTTTCCTCATACAACCTGTTGAGATCCGCTTCAGCAACATATGCCTGCTGCGCCAGGGCAGCGTAGCTGGTCATAGCATAAGAGCTGAGACCTTGGGCTACATCAGCACGCAGGCCTGCCCTGTACATCTGCATCTTCCACTCATCATTCGGCGCATGCTTTGCTAACTGATAAAACTGTGACAGCCTCTCGAACTTGGCGGTGAATTCTCCTACTGACATATCTCCTTGCCTCAAATTGATAAACTCGGCATGCTTGCTTAACTTCATCACCGGAGGGAAAAAGTTACCAATAAACATGTCCTTGAAGTTGACCCAGGTGACCGGAGTTTCCTGATTCACCATCAATTCATGAGCATTGGTCCACCATGTCTCAGCATCTTCCTCGAGCATATGGGCGGCAAAAAGAACCTTCTCTTCCTCGCTGCATTGAAGAGTCTTGAAAATCTTCTCCATCGAATCCAACCAGTAATGAGACACCATCACCTCAGACCCTCCCTTGAAACTTTGGGGTTCATCTTCTGGAAGTGGAAATAAGCTCTATTCGAATCTTCCGGAGGAGGTTGTTGAACATTTGGTTGTTGCCGATTCATAGCGTCCTGGTGCATCTGCATCATGTCCTACATCATCTTCTGCTGATTCTCAATTACATTCTGCATCCACTCGGAATGGGGATCGACGGGGACGCTTCACCTACCTCTTCCAGCCATGATTCTGCAAAATATGCACAAAGTGTTTAGTTGATCAGGCTAAACGTCTAATAGAATACTAAGAGGAATCACACTTAGAAGACATAAGAGACTCTTGAATTCTAAGCCCAACTAGGTCGAACTGCTCTGATACCAATTGTGACACCCCGATGATTTCTAAATTGTAGAAATCATCGAAATGCACTACTGGCATATATCAGAGTAACTTCATTTTTAAATACTGAACACATACTAATACTCGATGCTAAAAACCCATCAAGTGCGCTTACATAACTTAACATAAAATACATAAATCCGGTTCTTACACCACTCAAACTAGTGTTCAATACCAAAATAGAAAGTCTGCGGAAGCGATTTACAACTTATAATACAAGTCGTACCATCGTACATCTAAGATACTGAATGAAAACACAGAGATACATAACATATCAAAATAAACAGTGTCAGCAACTCCTCAAGCGTCTCCATGACCATGCCTCATCATCTTCAACTTAGCCTACAACTCTGAAAAACAACAACATGGATTGGGTGAGACAACTTGTCTCATTGAGTTCTATCGAGACCCCTTACTAACTCTCTCGGTTCAATTATACTGGATTCATTATTCTTGATTCATAACTCATTGCCTTAATATTTGACTATGTGGCTAACATAAACGTTGTCCTCATAACCCTCGTAAGCAGTTACAAGAGGCAAGACATGAACAATGATTTTTAGCGTGTCACCGGTCACTTGGCAAAATAAGCTCCCGGTGAACCCATTCCACTAATCGGCTGGATCCCTCATGGGGCCTAGGTTCATAGGGCTCATGACTTCCCCTCCCCTAGCACACTAAGCTGAAATAGGGTCGTCACCCTAACATAATGTATATATTTTAATATACCTGAACATGAACATAACAATGATCCTTGAACATAACGATGAACTTATACAAAACAATGGCATTATTCATAGCATGATCTTATCATTAGGTGATCTCACACGGTACTATTAACGTTGTTAACTTAACCTATAACTATCCATTACCTAATCCACATCATAATGTATCGCCCACACTCAACATTATGATAACCTAACTTAGTCATAATCAATCTCATAACGTTAACATGATTCGGAACATTAAGTAACATCAATCACAGTCAATTTCATGGCAATGGTACTATAACATCAATGGGTGAGGTTGGGGAAGGGATTAGAATGCAATTGGAATCGTTCGGAACGGTTTAAAACACTTTTTAAAAGAGGTTACCCGGGGGCCACGCACGGTCCGTGGCCAGGGGCGCACGACCCGTGCGTGTCTGAAAGACTTAAACAATTTCGAAACCGAACCTAACGCACGATCCATGTTCCTTAGACGCACGATCCATGCGAGGTCTAAAAATCAACCCAGTCCCCCTGCGAACAGCCAGCACGGTCCGTGCTTCCATAAGGCACGATTCGTGCGTGTTCAACAGTAGCCCAGATTTACTGTTTTCTTGCATGATACCATTCCGTTCCGATTCCAATATACCTTCCGATCGAAACTCCAACATAACACGCACGCCATCACAATAAAATTCAGTCCAACCAATCATCACATAGCAATCAACAATCATAACATGCAATTTATAATTTAGCAATCAAACGATATCATGACTCGATAACTCAAACGCGAGGTTTTTCGTAAACGTTTCGATAACGGTTTTTATAAAACGCGAGACCAAGTCCAGAACTCATAATACATAAACCATAATTCCCTAGTGAGTATAGAACTCACCTAGTGTGATGAAATCTCACAACAACAAATCCCGCGAGACGAGCGATCCCGCGAATTCGCGAACGGTTCTGAATTTGTTCCAATAATCGAACCCGAACTTCTCAATGACCTTGGACACGAACTCAGTCACATAAAGCTTCTCTTAACTGCTCTACTTCGAGGTGTTGGTGCTGAAACCGATTCTACAGCTCTCTAAACACACCTGCAAGATAGAATCTCCATTCTCATCAAGTAAGGCTCAAATACTCAAAAATGGTGGAAAGGGATTGGATGATGTGTAGGTGATGATCTTTATATCAGAAGCTAGAGGCTGGAAAGCTAATTTGAATGGAGGTGTTAGAAGGAACATGCACCAAGAATCCTGGGTTCTCTCCTCCTCTCTTCCTCCGTCTCTACGCGACTCTCTCCTCCCTCTCTCTTGTTCTGTTTCTGGTTCTGCTTCAATTGGACTGAAGTGTGGTGACTTGGGGGTTTTAGCTGGCTTACTTTAGAAGGTGGGGAATTTACAAATCTGCCCCCCATTTAACATGTGTAATGACTACAATACTCTTCAGCAACTTGACTTAAAATAACTAATCTAACTTAGCAAACAAGCACATATTCATGACAAGAGAAAAAAAAATGTTATTTCATTTCCTAACACAATGTCTCCCTTAATCAAAAACAACTAAATTATTTATTTAAATCACACACAATTTTTTATAATAAGTCACTCAAGCAATTTATTTTCAAATCATTTTATTTTCAACCATTTAACTAAATCACCAAATATTATTTCATGCCAAATAATTTAAATAGCAAAAATAGGGGATGTTACATTCACCCCAACTTTTAAAAACATTTGTCCTCAAAATTGGACTAAAATATACCTTTCGTCGAACCATCGTCAGCCTTCCCTTTTTGAGCATCTAACACGTAGACTCTACCGCGGGCGGGGGTTGCATTCTCTTCTCTGTTCCTCTTCTTTGCCGGACACTCATTAGTATAATGCCCTTTTTCCTTGCAGTAATAACACTTAGTTGATCCCAGACGACATGCTCCACTATGAGGCTTTCTGCATTTCGCACACTTGCCGATCCTTGGGAATTCAGACACCACTGCTTGCTTTCCATTGTTGGATTTACCCTTCGGCTCCTCACTTGGGGTTGGCAATTCCAATGCCTTTTTTTTTTCCTTCCGATACGCTTTCCTTTCCTCATACAACCTGTTGAGATCCGCTTCAGCAACATATGCCTGCTGCGCCAGGGCAGCGTAGCTGGTTATAGCATAAGAGCTGAGACCTTGGGCTACATCAGCACGCAAGCCTGCCCTGTACATCTGCATCTTCCACTCATCATTCGGCGCATGCTTTGCTAACTGATAAAACTGTGACAGCCTCTCGAACTTGGCGGTGAATTCTCCTACTGACATATCTCCTTGCCTCAAATTGATAAACTCGGCCTGCTTGCTTAACTTCATCACCGGAGGGAAAAAGTTACCAATAAACATGTCCTTGAAGTTGACCCAGGTGACCGGAGTTTCCTGATTCACCATCAATTCATGAGCATTGGTCCACCATGTCTCAGCATCTTCCTCGAGCATATGGGCGGCAAAAAGAACCTTCTCTTCCTCGCTGCATTGAAGAGTCTTGAAAATCTTCTCCATCGAATCCAACCAGTAATGAGACACCATCACCTCAGGCCCTCCCTTGAAACTTTGGGGTTCATCTTCTGGAAGTGGAAATAAGCTCTATTTGGATCTTCCGGAGGAGGTTGTTGAGCATTTGGTTGTTGCCGATTCATAACCTCCTGGTGCATCTGCATCATGTCCTACATCATCTTCTGCTGATTCTCAATTACATTCTGCATCCACTCGGAATGGGGATCGACGGGGACGCTTCTCCTACCTCTACCAGCCATGATTCTGCAAAATATGCACAAAGTGTTTAGTTGATCAGGCTAAACGTCTAATAGCATACTAAGAGGAATCACACTTAGAAGACATAAGAGACTCTTGAATTCTAAGCCCGACTAGGTCGATTTGCTCTGATACCAATTGTGACACCCCCGATGATTTCTAAATTGTAGAAATCACCGAAATGCACTACTGGCATATATCAGAGTAACTTCCTTTTTAAATACTGAACACATACTAATACTCGATGCTAAAAACCCATCAAGTGCGCTTACGTAACTTAACATAATACATAAATCCGGTGCTTACACCACTCAAACTAGTGTTCAGTACCAAAATAGAAAGTCTGCGGAAGCGATTTACAACTTATAATACAAGTCGTACCATCGTACATCTAAGATACTGAATGAAAATACAGAGATACATAACATAACAAAATAAACAGCGTCAGCAACTCCTCAAGCGTCTCCATGACCATGCCTCATCGTCTTCAACTTAGCCTGCAACTCTGAAAAACAACAACATGGATTAGGTGAGACAACTTGTCTCAGTGAGTTCTATCGAGACCCCTTACTAACTCTCTCGGTTCAATTATGCTGGATTCATTATTCTTGATTCATAACTCATAGTCTTAATATTTGACTATGTGGCTAACATAAACGTTGTCCCCATAACCCTCATAAGCAGTTACAAGAGGCAACACATGAATAATGATTTTTAGCGTGTCACCAGTCACTTGGTAAAATAAGCTCCCGGTGAACCCATTCCACTTATCAGCTGGATCCCTCATGGGGCCTAGGTTCATAGGGCTCATGACTTCCCCTCCCCTAGCACACTAAACTGAAATAGGGTCGTCACCCTAACATAATGTATATATTTTAATATACCTGAACATGAATATAACAATGATCCTTGATCATAACGATGAACTTATACAAAACAATGGAATTATTCTTAGCATGATCTTATCATTAGGTGATCTCACACGGTACTATTAACGTTGTTAACTTAACCTATAACTATCCATTACCTAGTCCACATCATAATGTATCGCCCACACTCAACATTATGATAACCTAACTTAGTCATAATCAATCTCATAACGTCAACATGATTCGGAACATTAACTAACATCAATCACAGTCAATTTCATGGCAATGGTACTATAACATCAATGGGTTAGGTTGGGGAAGGGATTAGAACGCAATTGGAATCGTCTAGAACGGTTTAAAACACTTTTTAAAAGAGGTTACCCGAGGGCCACGCACGGTCCGTGCCCAGGGGCGCACGACCCGTGCGTGTCTGAATGACTTAAACAATTTCGAAACCGAACCTAATGCACGATCTGTGCTCCTTAGACGCACGATCCGTGCGAGGTCTAAGAATCAACCCAGTCCCCCTGCGAACAGCCAACACGGTTCGTGCTTCCATAAGGCACGATCCGTGCGTGTTCATCAGTAGCCCAGATTTGCTGTTTTCTTGCACGATACCATTCCGTTCCGATTCCAATATACCTTCCGATCGAAACTCCAACATAACACGCACGGCATCACAATCAAACTCAGTCGAACCAATCATCACGTAGCAATCAACAATCATAACATGCAATTTATAATTTACCGATCAAACGATATCATGACTCGATAACTCAAACGCGAGGTTTTTCGTAAACATTTCGATAACGGTTTTTATAAAACGCGAGACCAAGTCCAGAACTCATAATACATAAACCATAATTCCCTAGTGAGTATAGAACTCACCTAGTGTGATGAAATCACACAACAACAAATCCCGCGAGACGAGCGATCCAGCGACTTCGCGAACGGTCCTGAATTTGTTCCAATAATCGAACCCGAACTTCTCAATGGCCTAGGACTCGAACTCAGTCACATAAAGCTTCTCTTAATTGCTCTACTTCGAGGTGTTGGCGCTGAAACCGATTCTGCAGCTCTCTAAACACACATGCAAGATAGAATCTCCATTCTCATCAAGTAAGGCTCAAATACTCAAAAATGGTGGAAAGGGATTGGATGATGTGTAGGTGATGTTCTTTATATCAGAAGCTAGAGGCTGGAAAGCTAATTTGAATGGATGTGTTAGAAGGAACATGCACCAAGAATCCTGGGTTCTCTCCTCCTCTCTTCCTCCCTCTCTACGCGACTCTCTCCTCCCTCTCTCTTGTTCTGTTTCTGGTTCTGCTTCAAATGGACTGAAGTGTGGTGTGTAACACCCCTTTTCTACCCGGAAAATTTTCGACAAAAATCAGAGTTTTCAATACACCCACAAGGGATGCTACACTTACACCGTTAAACATCACACGAAAATAAATAATTTTCACCATTTAAAAACAGTGCAACACCTAGCACGTCATAATATCAACCAGCAGCGGAATAAAATCATAGTTCAATTAAATAGTTATACATCACCAAAAAAACTTCAAAATTAAAATAACAGAAACATCAATAATGTCTAGTGTTCGTTCCCCCGAGTGCTACGTATCAGAGCGACGACACCTGACTCTACTAGCGAAGGTAGACTTGCCTTCACTCACTATCACCTGCACGTTACCAACATAGGGGTAACATTCAAACAGAAGGGGCGAGATATCTAACATTATAATAGCATATATGATAGGCAATATGCTAGAGTACAACACTATATCAACCGCATCACAACAACATCAACTAATAAATCACCAATAATCATCACTAACATCATGAATAATTATATGAGATGCAACCCACACCAACGGGCATATGCATGTGGTACCAATCATCCACAATAAAGTAGCCATTATGGGCACATCACCTATATGAGCATCACCATCATCACCTATAGCTCCAACGGCCGAAGCCAACATCACCAAAATAATGCATATGCAACAAATGCGACACCATGGACAATGCACCAGACAATCAACACACAACAGACATTTAATTAATATAACATCACCAATATCACCAAGTGGTCATAGACCCATCACCTGTCACCTTAGCCCATAAAAATAGGTACATTACCTTTTTATGTCATCACCTGTTATATCATCACCAATAATCAACAATGACACCAACACCTATAACGATAATCATACACCGACACCCGAGACACCAATTTACACCACAGCAACATGACAAGAACTGGCGCCCAGCAGCAGGGCGCCAACAGCAGAAACAGCCACCACAGAAACTGGCGCCCAGCAACAGGGCGCCAACAACAGCACAGAAACTGGCGCCCAGCAACAGGGCGCCACAGCAGGCAACAACATTTCAGAAACTGGCGCCCAGCAACAGGGCGCCAAGACAGGCAGCAACACAGCAGAAACTGGCGCCCAGCAACAGGGCGCCAGAGGCAACACCAGCAACACAGGATCTGGCGCCCAGCAACAGGGCGCCTAGGACAACAGAGGCAACAGCAGAACTGGCGCCCAGCAACAAGGCGCCTAACACCATGGCAACAGAATTGGACTTGGCGCCCAGCAATAGGGCGCCTAGCAACAACACAGGAAATGGCGCCCAGGAGCAGGGCGCCTAGCAGCACATTAGCAGGAACAGACTTGGCGCCCAGCAGCAGGGTGTTGACTCTCAATCATATGATGTAAGTTATGCATTTTTAGGACCAATTGTGCAGGTTTTTCATTGTATCACAGTCATTATTTGGGGATTTAGTCTAGTTTTAGATAATTGTAGTAGGAAGTTCATTTGTAAGTAATTCCTTCACTTTTGGAGCTAAATTGGACTTGATGACCTCTAATTGGTTGTGGCATCATTCAGCGAACCAGACACTTGCCCGGAAATGCAGCAAAATGGAGGGATTTTTGCAAAGCCATATGTTTCTGTCATATTTCGCGACGCGACTGGCACGTATCGCGTCGCGATGGTGCGCGAAAATTAGGGTTTTTAAAGCAGTTTCAGCGTTTTTCACAGGGACTTCGTCTGGGGATCTGAGCCACAATTTGGAGCAGCTGGAGGGTGCGATTTTGGGGCCTTCTCACCACTTGGGAACAAGGGATTGAAGGTTCTAATGTCTTCCTTTACGATTGTTTTCTATTTGATGTTGGTCTCTACTCTTAGGATGATTTGTAACTAAATTGCTTAGATTAGGGAGAGATGAATCTCCCAACCCTATCATGTGAACCATTGTTCTAATCAATTCAGTTGTTATTCGATTTACTTTGTCTAAATACCTATGCTCTTAATGCTTTTCAATTACATATGATAATTGTGATGATCCAGGCTAGTGATTGCATAGGAATATGAATTAGTAGCTGGAAATTGGGTAGTTAGATCATCTGCTAGTAATCAGCATAGGGATATGTGATGGCTTAGGTGAATTCGTGTAAAATTCTCGATCTTAATGCATTACCCTTTGGTATGTCTCGCCTAGGGAATTAGGGTCACTCTTAGGGTAATAGGGGTCTTGAGGCAAGGAATTGCCCTTGACCTTAATTAGTGAATTGAATCTAGAAATTGAATAATTAACTTAAATTGGCTAAGGTTCATGTGATAGGCGAGGAGAGAGGATTCGATCCCTAGTCGTTTTTCTCGTATTTTTAAATCACGTTTTGTGTACCATTACTGTTACTCGAATTACCAAACCTTTACAATCTAAGAATTTGCAACTTTGCTATTGTTTTCAACGCGCAATCCCTGCGCAATCCACTGGGCAGACGCACTCTCAATGATTTTGGGAGAAGAATTCAAGGCACACATACTCACACCTTCCATCCAGTGTGGGCGGCCACCTTTAATATCAAGTCGTCCGTTCTCTCAGCATTAAGGTCAAAGCCGTTTTCTGGGTTAGATACTGAAGACCCCAATCAACACTTATCCCACTTCCATGAAATCTGTGGGACCACATATCCTGAGGGAGTAGGTGAAAACTCCAAGCAGTTGCGCTTGTTCCCTTTCACTTTAACAGGCAGAGCAAAGGATTGGTTGAATACTCTCCCACCAGGAACTATTAATGCCTGGAGTGAACTTGAAGGTAAGTTCCTAACAAGGTTCTTCCCAATTTCTAAGTTTATTGAAAAAAGAACATAAATTTCCAACTTCGCACAAGAGGATGCAGAGTCCATGTACGATTCCTGGGAGAGATTCAAGCTGTCATTAAGAAAGTGTCCTGGGCATGGTATTGACGATTTTGTGCAGCTACAAACCTTCTATCATGGATTGAAACCTCAAACCAGGATGATGCTAGACACCTCAGCAGGAGGGTCTTTGGGTAACAAAACCTGGGAAGAAGCGACACAATTGATAGACGATATGACATCAAATGAATATAGAATGCCTAATGAGTGTATAGTTGTACAGGAAAGGAGGATTTTGGAACTGGATTCTAATAGCGCTGTGTTAGCTCAACAAAAGCTAATGTCTCTTCAAATCGAATCTCTCACTAAACAAGTGGCAGCTGCCTTGGAGAGTAGGTCTCGAAACCCAACAATTGCCCAAGTAAAACAACTCCATGACCAGGGGACTCAATTGAACGATGTACTATCCCAATGTATGCAAACGACTCAGACCACATTGAAATCCCAAGAACAAGTCATACAAGGCATGGAGAGGAACCATGAGCAATTTTCAAAGTTCATGGAGATCTTCTCCAGTCTCCAAATTAGCATCCCTTTCGCAGAGGCCTTGGAGCAAATGCCTATTTATGCAAAGTTTATGAAGGAATTGTTGAGTAAGAAGAGGAGGTTCAAAGAAGATGAAACGGTGGCTCTGACCGAAGAATGCAGTGCCATTATTCAAAGGAAACTTCCTCCCAAATTGAAAGATCCTGGAAGTTTCACCATACCTTGCACCATTGGGAACTTGACTATAGGCAAGGCCCTTTTTGATTTGGGAGCAAGCATCAACCTGATGCCCTTGTCTATGTTCAAGAAGCTAGGTGGAGGTGAGGTGAAACCCACTAGGATGAGTCTGCAGCTTGCCGATAAATCAATCAGACATCCTTATGGGATCTTGGAAGATGTTCTGGTAAGAGTTGACAAATCTTTATTTCCTGTTGATTTCGTGATTCTTGAAATGGAAGAAGATGCAGATGTCCCACTTCTCCTTGGTAGACCATTCTTGGCCACTGGGCGGGCCCTCGTAGATGTTCAACAAGGACAGCTAAGGCTAAGATTCCAAGATGAGGAGGTGATTTTTAATGTTTTTGAAGCTATGCGCCACCCGAATGACCAAGAGAAATGTTTTAAGGTGGATGTGATTGAACATTCAGTGTAAGAAACTTTTAGACATAATTTACCCTCTCCTCCTCTAGAGAAGGTAATTGTGAACTCGATTGAGGGCTTGGACGAAAATTTGGGAATTGAAATAGAGGACTGCATTCGCCAGTTTGAAGCTTCTCAGGTAGAAAAGGTTTTCAAGAGAAAAGAAGAGCTGAATAGGGGGGCATACAAATGAACTCCCGAAATGAAACAACTCCCATCTCATTTAAAGTATGTATTCCTTGGGAGCAATGATCAATACCCAGCCATCATCAGTAGTTCTTTAACTAAGCTGGAAGAGGAAAAACTGATGAGAGTGTTGAGATTAAATAGAACTGCACTTGGTTGGACTATCTCCGACCTTAAGGGGATTAGTCCAGCTTTTTTGCATGCACAAGATCAAGCTCGAGGAAGAGTTCAAGCCGGTGATTCAACCTCAGCGACGGTTAAATCCCACTATGAAGGATGTGGTGACGAAGGAAGTGGTAAAACTCTTAGATGCCGGGATGATCTACCCAATCTCAGACAGCTCTTGGGTGAGCCCGGTCCATGTGGTGCCCAAGAAGGGTGGTATGACCGTTATTAAAAATGAGAGGAATGAGCTGATCCCTACTCGCAGGAGAATGTGTATTGATTACAGGAGACTGAACCAAGCCACTCGGAAGGACCACTTCCCTCTGCCATTCATGGACCAAATGCTTGAAAGATTAGCCGGTCAGGCCTTTTATTGCTTCCTGGATGGATACTCTGGATACAACCCAATAGCAGTGGAACCGGAAGATCAAGAGAAAACTGCCTTTACATGTCCATTTGGTGTTTTCGCCTATCGGAGGATGCCCTTTGGTCTGTGTAACGCTCCTGCAACTTTTCAAAGGTGCATGCTTTCTATATTCTCTGATATGATGGAAAATGCTATTTAGGTATTTATGGATGACTTTTTTGTTTTTGGTCCCTGCTATGATTCTTGCTTGGCTAACCTCAATGCAGTATTGAAGAGATGCATTGAAACCAATTTAGTCTTGAATTGGGAAAAAAGTCATTTTATGGTTCAAGAAGGAATTGTTCTTGGCCATAAAATCTCGTCAAAGGGCATTGAGGTTGATCAAGCCAAGATAGAAATCATAGAAAGGTTACCTCCTCCTATGAATGTAAAAGGGGTGAGAAGTTTTTTAGGACACGCCGGATTTTATCGACGTTTCATAAAAGACTTCTCCAAGATTACAAAACCTCTATGCAATTTACTTGTTAAGGAGAATGAATTTGTCTTTGATACTGAATGCCTGCATGCTTTCAATGTATTAAAGGAAAAACTGATTTCTGCCCCAGTCATTGTAGCCCCTAATTGGGACATTCCCTTTGAATTAATGTGCGATGCTAGCGATTATGCAGTGGGAGCAGTGTTGGGGCAGAGATCGGAGAAGTTTTTTCATGCCATATATTATGCTAGCAAGGTCTTAAATGAAAATCAGGTAAATTATGCAACCACCGAAAAAGAACTGCTAGCTATAGTATTTGCATTGGAAAAGTTTCGTTCCTATTTGGTTGGGTCGAAAATAATTGTGTTTACTGACCATGCTGCGATAAAATATTTGCTAACCAAGGGCGAGTGTAACATCCTCAAAATAATTAGTAGAATTATTTGGGTGTTAACCCAATTAAACTAATTTAGTACTTGACGGGTAAATTTATCGAGTACTAAAATTATTTATTGGTTGTCATCGGATCGTTAACCGGATAATACGGGTCAATGAAGTTTTGGAATCGAAATAAGAGATTTAGAGCAATATGGTAATTTTACCACGTTACCACTTATATATTAATATATATATATATATATATATATATATATATATGTGTGTGTGTGTGTGTGTGTGTGTGTGTGTGTGTGTGTGTGTGTGTGTGTTATAAAAAGAAAGAATTAAAAGAAAGAAAAGAAAGAAGAAGGCAGCGAGAGACAGAGAGAAAAGAGAGGAAAAAGAAAAGAAGAGAAAAGAAAGGGTAAGGAGGAAGAAGAGGAAAAAGGGAAGATTTCGGTTCATCAAAACGACTTCCTTCCAACACGAAAAACGTTCAGCGTTACTTCCTCTTCGATTTGGTACCAACATCATCATCATCAACTCACTCTCTCTCACTTTGCCATTTTCGAAAATTTGAAGGGGATGCAGGTTTGTGATGGTTCAAGCTCAAGGGTGGCTTGGGATGGTGTTTGGCGTGGACCCGAGGATGATTGATCGATGATTGAAGTTCGATTGGGAGATTGGAAGCGAGTTGGGTGAGTTTGGGTTGAAAAATCCAATTTGGGGGTTTTTGTGAATAGTAGCTTTTGGAGGTTAGGGATGATGAATAGTGTTCATGGAGGATTTCGAGGAATTCGGTATTTCGGTCAAAAAGAGGTTTCGCGAACGAGTGGAAAGCTTTGGAAGGGGATTGGGTGTCGCCGGAGCGGGGAGCGTTCGTGTGGTTACTCGGTGATTTCGGCTCGCTCGTGGCTCACGCTTCAAGGGTGAGTTTTACTCACGTTTAGGTTTATTTCGTTTTTAAAATGAAAATTATGTTGATTGGTTACGATAAATTTGAGTCAAAAACCGTTATTTTTAAATATATCGAATTTTGATGAAAATCGAATGTGTTGAGTCTTTGATAAGATTGGTTGATCGAGTGAGGTTATTGGATATGTTTGTACTATTTTCGTGTTAGGAATGGACTGGAACAGGTACCGGAAGTGATCGGAATTGATCGGAACGACGAAAAACGCAAAGCGGAATGAAAATAGAATGGTGTCAAATGCGCACGATCCGTGCGCCCTAGGCGCACGAACCGTGCGTCTGGTTCTGTTTCTATTTCGCAAATTTTTATAAAAGGGCGCACGACCCGTGCGTATGGGAGCACGGTCCGTGCGCAGTGTTCTGTCCAAATTTTCCGAACTTGCCCGAAACGATCCCGATCGATTCTAATCCTCTTTTAATCCTTTCCTAACCCTTCGATAATGATATTAGGCTTATAATGCCACGATTTTGGGTATGTTTCAAAAGGGTTTTATAAAATACTTTTGAAGTTGAAATTCTTTCGAAAAGCCGAACAATAGTACACGTGTGCGGATATGTTTTATTGATAATAAAACGAATTATAAGTTCTATGTGGGATTGTAACACTGACGCTGAATGATTATTATTCATTCGTCTAAACCGGTTAATAATTCATGATATATAAATTATATCGATTATTGGAGTCGTAAATTGTGTTGAAAAGTGACGAATTAGTATGCGAGAGTGAATGTGGATTTAACTTGTAATGTTCAAATATTTGTCTGAGGTAAATGAACCTTGAGTTCATATGATTGTAGATATATATATATATATATATATATATATATATATATATATATATATATATATATATATATATTATATCGAGTTTGGGTGACGACCCATGTTGACATACTAGGCGGGGTAGTCATGAACCCTTACCCTAGGCTCCGTGCCGTTAGGAAGCACTATTGGTTATGGGGTTCGCCGCAGCTTAGCGTTCGCGCAGTCGGTGTCGTACAGTGCGGTTCATCGCAGCTTAGCGTTCGCGCAGTCGGCATTATATTAAAAAGTTTGTCGTGCGATACACCGCAGCTTAGCGTTCGCGCAGTCGGTGTCGTACTTTGTTGTAATAAGTTGTCGCAGCTTAGCGTTCGCGCAGTCGGAATTTTGTTTAAAGTTAAAGAACGTGGTACACCGCAGCTTAGCGTTCGCGCAGTCGGTGTCGTGTTCGAATGGTTGTATAATTGAACCGAGAGTGTTAGTAGGGGTTTCGGTAGAACTCACTGAGATTGTATCTCACTGTTTATGTGTTTTTGTTTTACAGAGAAACAGGGAAAGTGGAGATCCAAGAGACGCGAGTAGGTCGTACTTGGATGGTTGCTGAAGACTTAGCTTTATGCTTAAGTGTATTATCTTTCCTTGTTATCTGTGTATCAAGACATTTTGTAACACGGGTCAAGGGAGTTTTGGAATCGAAATAAGAGATTTAGAGCAATATGGTAATTTTACCACGTTACCACTTATATATTAATAAATATATATATATATATATATATATATATATATATATATATATATATATATATATATCTGTGTGTGTGTGTGTGTGTGTGTGTGTGTGTGTTATAAAAAGAAAGAATTAAAAGAAAGAAAAGAAAGAAGAAGGCAGCGAGAGACAGAGAGAAAAGAGAGGAAAAAGAAAAGAAGAGAAAAGAAAGGGTAAGGAGGAAGAAGAGGAAAAAGGGAAGATTTCGGTTCATCAAAACGACTTCCTTCCAACACGAAAAACGTTCAGCGTTACTTCCTCTTCGATTTGGTACCAACATCATCATCATCAACTCACTCTCTCTCACTTTGCCATTTTCGAAAATTTGAAGGGGATGCAGGTTTGTGATGGTTCAAGCTCAAGGGTGGCTTGGGATGGTGTTTGGCGTGGACCCGAGGATGATTGATCGATGACTGAAGTTCGATTGGGAGACTGGAAGCGAGTTGGGTGAGTTTGGGTTGAAAAATCCAATTTCGGGGTTTTTGTGAATAGTAGCTTTTGGAGGTTAGGGATGATGAATAGTGTTCATGGAGGATTTCGAGGAATTCGGTATTTCGGTCAAAAAGAGGTTTCGCGATCGAGTGGAAAGCTTTGGAAGGGGATTGGGTGTCGCCGGAGCGGGGAGCGTTCGTGTGGTTACTCGGTGATTTCGGCTCGCTCGTGGCTCACGCTTCAAGGGTGAGTTTTACTCACGTTTAGGTTTATTTCGTTTTTAAAATGAAAATTATGTTGATTGGTTACGATAAATTTGAGTCAAAAACCGTTATTTTTAAATATATCGAATTTTGATGAAAATCGAATGTGTTGAGTCTTTGATAAGATTGGTTGATCGAGTGAGGTTATTGGATATGTTTGTACTATTTTCGTGTTAGGAATGGACTGGAACAGGTACCGGAAGTGATCGGAATTGATCGGAACGACGAAAAACGCAAAGCGGATTGAAAATAGAATGGTGTCAAATGCGCACGATCCGTGCGCCCTAGGCGCACGAACCGTGCGTCTGGTTCTGTTTCTATTTCGCAAATTTTTATAAAAGGGCGCACGACCCGTGCGTATGGGAGCACGGTCCGTGCGCAGTGTTCTGTCCAAATTTTCCGAACTTGCCCGAAACGATCCCGATCGATTCTAATCCTCTTTTAATCCTTTCCTAACCCTTCGATAATGATATTAGGCTTATAATGCCACGATTTTGGGTATGTTTCAAAAGGGTTTTATAAAATACTTTTGAAGTTGAAATTCTTTCGAAAAGCCGAACAATAGTACACGTGTGCGGATATGTTTTATTGATAATAAAACGAATTATAAGTTCTATGTGGGATTGTAACACTGACGCTGAATGATTATTATTCATTCGTCTAAACCGGTTAATAATTCATGATATATAAATTATATCGATTATTGGAGTCGTAAATTGTGTTGAAAAGTGACGAATTAGTATGCGAGAGTGAATGTGGATTTAACTTGTAATGTTCAAATATTTGTCTGAGGTAAATGAACCTTGAGTTCATATGATTGTAGATATATATATATATATATATATATATATATATATATATATATATATATATATTATATCGAGTTTGGGTGACGACCCATGTTGACATACTAGGCGGGGTAGTCATGAACCCTTACCCTAGGCTCCGTGCCGTTAGGAAGCACTATTGGTTATGGGGTTCGCCGCAGCTTAGCGTTCGCGCAGTCGGTGTCGTACAGTGCGGTTCATCGCAGCTTAGCGTTCGCGCAGTCGGCATTATATTAAAAAGTTTGTCGTGCGATACACCGCAGCTTAGCGTTCGCGCAGTCGGTGTCGTACTTTGTTGTAATAAGTTGTCGCAGCTTAGCGTTCGCGCAGTCGGAATTTTGTTTAAAGTTAAAGAACGTGGTACACCGCAGCTTAGCGTTCGCGCAGTCGGTGTCGTGTTCGAATGGTTGTATAATTGAACCGAGAGTGTTAGTAGGGGTTTCGGTAGAACTCACTGAGATTGTATCTCACTGTTTATGTGTTTTTGTTTTACAGAGAAACAGGGAAAGTGGAGATCCAAGAGACGCGAGTAGGTCGTACTTGGATGGTTGCTGAAGACTTAGCTTTATGCTTAAGTGTATTATCTTTCCTTGTTATCTGTGTATCAAGACATTTTGTAACACGGGTCAAGGGAGTTTTGGAATCGAAATAAGAGATTTAGAGCAATATGGTAATTTTACCACGTTACCACTTATATATTAATAAATATATATATATATATATATATATATATATATATATATATATATATATCTGTGTGTGTGTGTGTGTGTGTGTGTGTTATAAAAAGAAAGAATTAAAAGAAAGAAAAGAAAGAAGAAGGCAGCGAGAGACAGAGAGAAAAGAGAGGAAAAAGAAAAGAAGAGAAAAGAAAGGGTAAGGAGGAAGAAGAGGAAAAAGGGAAGATTTCGGTTCATCAAAACGACTTCCTTCCAACACGAAAAACGTTCAGCGTTACTTCCTCTTCGATTTGGTACCAACATCATCATCATCAACTCACTCTCTCTCACTTTGCCATTTTCGAAAATTTGAAGGGGATGCAGGTTTGTGATGGTTCAAGCTCAAGGGTGGCTTGGGATGGTGTTTGGCGTGGACCCGAGGATGATTGATCGATGACTGAAGTTCGATTGGGAGACTGGAAGCGAGTTGGGTGAGTTTGGGTTGAAAAATCCAATTTCGGGGTTTTTGTGAATAGTAGCTTTTGGAGGTTAGGGATGATGAATAGTGTTCATGGAGGATTTCGAGGAATTCGGTATTTCGGTCAAAAAGAGGTTTCGCGATCGAGTGGAAAGCTTTGGAAGGGGATTGGGTGTCGCCGGAGCGGGGAGCGTTCGTGTGGTTACTCGGTGATTTCGGCTCGCTCGTGGCTCACGCTTCAAGGGTGAGTTTTACTCACGTTTAGGTTTATTTCGTTTTTAAAATGAAAATTATGTTGATTGGTTACGATAAATTTGAGTCAAAAACCGTTATTTTTAAATATATCGAATTTTGATGAAAATCGAATGTGTTGAGTCTTTGATAAGATTGGTTGATCGAGTGAGGTTATTGGATATGTTTGTACTATTTTCGTGTTAGGAATGGACTGGAACAGGTACCGGAAGTGATCGGAATTGATCGGAACGACGAAAAACGCAAAGCGGATTGAAAATAGAATGGTGTCAAATGCGCACGATCCGTGCGCCCTAGGCGCACGAACCGTGCGTCTGGTTCTGTTTCTATTTCGCAAATTTTTATAAAAGGGCGCACGACCCGTGCGTATGGGAGCACGGTCCGTGCGCAGTGTTCTGTCCAAATTTTCCGAACTTGCCCGAAACGATCCCGATCGATTCTAATCCTCTTTTAATCCTTTCCTAACCCTTCGATAATGATATTAGGCTTATAATGCCACGATTTTGGGTATGTTTCAAAAGGGTTTTATAAAATACTTTTGAAGTTGAAATTCTTTCGAAAAGCCGAACAATAGTACACGTGTGCGGATATGTTTTATTGATAATAAAACGAATTATAAGTTCTATGTGGGATTGTAACACTGACGCTGAATGATTATTATTCATTCGTCTAAACCGGTTAATAATTCATGATATATAAATTATATCGATTATTGGAGTCGTAAATTGTGTTGAAAAGTGACGAATTAGTATGCGAGAGTGAATGTGGATTTAACTTGTAATGTTCAAATATTTGTCTGAGGTAAATGAACCTTGAGTTCATATGATTGTAGATATATATATATATATATATATATATATATATATATATATATATATTATATCGAGTTTGGGTGACGACCCATGTTGACATACTAGGCGGGGTAGTCATGAACCCTTACCCTAGGCTCCGTGCCGTTAGGAAGCACTATTGGTTATGGGGTTCGCCGCAGCTTAGCGTTCGCGCAGTCGGTGTCGTACAGTGCGGTTCATCGCAGCTTAGCGTTCGCGCAGTCGGCATTATATTAAAAAGTTTGTCGTGCGATACACCGCAGCTTAGCGTTCGCACAGTCGGTGTCGTACTTTGTTGTAATAAGTTGTCGCAGCTTAGCGTTCGCGCAGTCGGAATTTTGTTTAAAGTTAAATGTAACACCCAGGTATATTTAACTTGTAAAATACCAAAGCGTGACAAAATATAAACATCAGAGATAATAATTTCCTGTTTAGACACTGAATACCAACATAAAATTTCGCTGAAATACGACATGACCATCTTATACATAAATAAGATCATACGGTACACAGACCATAACTGTCAGCAATTGGTAATCAGAGTCATACAAGAAAGCGGAAAAGGATAAACAAAACACTAATGCCATAGTGTTGCAATACATGGACAACCGAAGGAAAATAAACTTAAACATAAACTAAGTCATCCTCCATCACCCGGGGCCACCTACTCGTGCCTCTGAGGTTTCTTCTGTCCCTGTTTATCTGTAAAACAACAACATTTAAACAATGAGATACAATCTCAGTGAGTTCTACCGAGACCCCTACTAACGCTCTCGGTCCAATTATGAAATGGTTTTTACTGTATACGGCATCGACTGCGCGAACGCTCCAAACCCGATGGACCGCATTATTTAATCTTTGACAGGTCATCGACTGCGCGAACGCTACATACCCGATGAACCTGTTACAACCAAGTACGATACCGACTGCGCGAACGCTACATACCCGGTATACGCACAACAAACAATTCAACACACCACCGACTGCGCGAACGCTACATACCCGGTGAACCACCTTAACAATAGTACTTTCCCTATTGTAAGAGGCCTAGGGTAAGGGTGCATGACTACCCCGCCTAGTATGTCTACATGGGTCGTCACCCAAACTCGATATAATATATATATCTACAGTACTATGAACTCACGGTCCATCCAATCAGACAATCAATGAAACACTTTAATTCCAAGTTTTATAAAATCCAAGTTCACACTCGCACTCTATTTGACCACTTTTCAACAAAATTTTCAGTATCAAAAGCAGTTCATTTTTCCTTAAAAATAGAATATTCAGTTAGGCCTCTGAATAAGCTTTCCAACGCATCTTAGAACACCTCAATCGGGTTCCCGGATCAAAAGATATCGCGAAACGAAAAACAGTGTTTAATTGCTGAAATTCTGCCAAGCTGCGCTGAAGTCGCGCCTGGAGCGCGAGTTAAGCGCGAACTGGCAGAAAGTTCTGCCAAACTGCGCTGAAGCTGCGCCTGGAGCGCAGGTGAGGCGCGAAATGGCAGCAGGGGGGTCTGTTAAGGTAAATTTTGGCGGTTTCGCGCAAAAACCGCGATTCCGCTCAATTCCGATTGTTGTTCCGATCAAAAACAGATTTGACAACCAGTAAAATAAGTCCAATTCAAACCACACAATCAATCAATCCAATCCACAACTTAATCAAAACGAATTGTATTAAAACGCGATATATTTTCAAATAACGGTTTTCGTTCCAAAATCTCTCGAAACCAATTAACGTAAAAACTAACGAGACACAAAAACATCCTAAGCGTGAGTAAAACTCACCCTTGAAGCGAGAGTCGTTGCCGAGCCGAAATCACCGACTTGTCGAAATCGCCGAATCGAATCCAAACAACACCGAACCGCTCCTTTCTTCGTTTCGAATTCCCAAACGCGTTCCACCGCTCTTGGCTTCGTTCCTAATCACGTTTCCATCATCAATTTCATCTCACAACTCAAGATTTCAACAATTTAATTCCAAAAACCCCTAGAAATTCGTAGGTCATGAGGAGGGGGAAAAATTGAAGAGAATCTTACCAAGTTATAGGGTTTTGTAGAGGAGAGGGAGATGGTGATTGTGCTGAAATTTGAGGTGATGGGGTTTCCTCTTCTTCTTCCTTTCTCTTCTTCTTTCCTCTTCTTCTTTCTCCTTTCTTTCTCTTCTTTTCTTCCTCTGCTTTCTCTTCTGCGCTTTCTTTCTTCTTTTTCTTTCTTTTATTCTTTTTCATTTGACACACACACACATATACTTATTTAATTAATAAATAAGTGGTAGCGTGGTCCAATTACCGTATTGATCTTAATTCCTTATTTCGATTCCAAAACTTCCTTGGTCCGTATTATTCGGTCAACGATCCTGTGACAGCCAATAATTAATTTTAGCACTCAATAATTTTACCAATTAAGTACCAAATTAATTCAATTGGGTTAACATCCAATTAATTCGATTAATTATTTTGAGGATGTTACATTCTCCCCAACTTGAAAGAAATTTGTCCTCAAAATTAAACACAACATACCTCAAGAGAACAAATACGGATACCGAGTCCGCATATCGTCCTCCAACTCCCAAGTGGCTTCCTCGGCGGAGAAACCATCCCAAACCACCTTGACAATGGGAATTGACTTTGTCCGTAGCGTCCTCTCGCCACGTTCCATGATGTAATTCGGACTAGGTTGGAAAGACAAGTCCGGTCGGAGGTCAATCGTTTCAAAATCTAACGGTTGACTTGGATCGGGAATGTACTTCCGCAATTGAGACACATGGAATACATTATGCAAATTTGACAATGGAGGAGGCAAGGCGATGCGGTATGCAAGAGGCCCAACTCGCTCGATAATTTGGAAGGGTCCAATATACCGAGGGCTGAGTTTCTTCACCCGTATTGCTCTACCTGTGCCAATTGTTGGTGATAATCTCAAAAACACATGATCACCTGACTCAAACTCTAACGGCCTTCTCCTTTTGTCGGCATAACTCTTTTGCCTACTTTGAGCGGCTTTCATTCTTTCCCTGATCTGGCGGATCTTTTCAGTAGTGTCTTGAATCACCTCAGGTCCTAACAATCGGTTCTCACCGACTTCCCACCAACACAATGGAGTCCTGCATTTCCTACCATACAAGGCTTCAAAAGGTGCCATTCCGATACTGGAATGATAACTGTTGTTATATGAGAATTCCACCAATGGAAGATGATCCTCCCATTTCTTTCCGTTATCAAGTACCGAAGCCCTAAGCATATCCTCTAATGTCTGGATAGTTCTCTCGGTCTGACCATCGGTCTGCGGGTGATAAGCGGTACTAAGAAGTACTTTGGTCCCCAATGCTTCATTCAGAGCTTTCCAAAATCGAGAAGTGAACTTCGGATCTCGATCCGACACTATACTAGTAGGAACCCCATGTAACCTTACTATGTTCTTCAAGTACACCTCAGCTAACTTGGATACTTTACTGTTAGAACGAACTGGAATAAAATGAGCTGATTTGGTTAACCGATCTACAACTACCCAAATGGAGTCGTTACCGGCCTGAGACTTTGGCAACGCCATTACAAAATCCATGGAAATGTCTTCCCATTTCCACACTGGCACATCTAATGGTCGTAACAGACCACCAGGCTTCTGATGTTCTATCTTAACTCTTTGGCAAGTTAAGCATTTTGATACAAACTCAGCAATCTCTAACTTCATTCCTTGCCACCAATACATCTGCTTTAAATCTCTATACATCTTGGTGGATCCAGGGTGTACAGAAAATAAACTTCGGTGTGCTTCTTCTAGCACCTGATTTTTAATATCTTCATTATCGGGCACACAGATTCTATCGTTGAAACAAATCACTCCATCCCTATCTTCAGTAAAATCTGGCAACAATTTCTGCGATTGCAGCTTCACATCATTTTCCTGCGCTAAGCGAATAGAATCCCTTAATGAGCTAGAGATCCTCATGTGGCTCAGCACTAACCGGTTCTTCCTTGATCTTGCACTCAAATTCAAGTCCCTAAAGGACTCCAACAATTCCGTTTCATGCATCATAAACTCTGCTATGTGGATGGATTTCCTACTTAGTGCATCAGCTACAACATTAGCTTTTCCCGGATGATACTTCAACTCGAAGTCATAATCCTTCAGAAATTCCACCCACCTTCTCTGCCTGTTATTCAACTCCTTCTGGTCAAATAAATATTTCAAACTCTTATGATCACTAAAGATTTCGAAACGAGACCCATACAGGTAATGTCTCCAAATCTTCAGTGCGTACACAATGGCTGCCAACTCTAGATCATGAGTCGGATAGTTTTCTTCATGAGTCTTCAACTGTCTGGAGGCATAAGCTACAACTTGTTGGTTCTGCATTAGAACACATCCTAAACCCTTCCCAGAAGCATCGCTGAAAATTTGAAAATCCAAAGACGAATCTGGAAGAATTAGGATTGGAGCAGAAGTCAACCTAACCTTCAATTCTTGAAAACATTCCTCACAATCGGCATCCCATATAAACGGTTGGGCCTTACGAGTCAACCGGGTAAGTGGGAGAACCAGTTGTGAGAAACCTTGAATAAACCTCCTATAGTAACCAGCTAGACCCAAGAAACTTCTTATTTCTGTAACAGATGTTGGTCTTTCCCAGTTCAATACAGCTTCCACCTTACTGGGATCCACGGCAACTCCCGATTGGGAAATCACGTGTCCCAAAAACTTTACTTCTGGCATCCAGAAGTCACACTTCGATGGCTTGGCATACAATTTCTTTTCTCGGAGTACGTTCAGAACAATGCGGAGATGTTGAACATGGTCCTCAATGGTCTTAGAGTACACCAAGATATCATCAATAAAAACTACCACAAACTGATCAAGGTACGTGTGAAACACTCGGTTCATGTAATCCATGAATACCGCTGGAGCATTAGTCAAACCGAAGGGCATCACCACGAACTCGTAATGTCCATACCTAGTACGGAAAGCTGTCTTCGGAATATCTAAGGCCCGTACCTTTATTTGATGATAGCCCGACCTTAGATCAATTTTTGAAAATACCACGGCACCCCGAAGTTGGTCGAGTAAATCGTCTATCCTTGGCAATGGATATTTGTTTTTAATAGTCACCTTGTTGAGTTGACGGTAGTCAATACACAACCTCATGCTTCCGTCCTTCTTCTTAACTAGCAATACCGGAGCACCCCATGGAGAAGCACTCGGTCGGATAAATCTCTTCGATATTAACTCTTCAAGTTGAGACTTCAATTCCTTCAATTCTAAAGGAGACATCCTATAAGGGGCAATAGATATCGATCCTGTACCAGGAATCAATTCTATTGAGAATTCTACCTCTCTGTCAGGAGGTAAGGATGAAACTTCCTCTGGAAAGACATCTAGAAATTCATTTACCACTTGCACAGACGACAAGTCTAAACCCGTTTCAGTAGATGCAGACAACATAATAAGAATAGCTTCCGCACCTTGGAATAACGACTGGCTTGCTTCGGTGTAAGAGATCGTTGCTTCAAAATCTGTCTGTGTCAAGCCTACGGATTCGGAGGCGAAGCTAATGGTTCGATCAGCACAGTTGATAATCACATGATTTTCAGCCATCCAATTCATACCCAGAACAATGTCCATACTTCTCATAGGCAAGCAAATAAATTTCACAACAAATTGTCTGTCCCCTATGACAAGTAGGCAATTTTCACACAACGATTGGGTCTGGACACGACCCTTGGCAGCAGTTAAAATAGTTATCGGTTCGGATAGCTCAGACAATGCTAAACCCAACCGATCGACACATGCTTGTGATATAAAACAATGAGTTGCACCGGAATCATATAAAATATTGACTGAGTTATTAAAAAGAGATCCCGTACCCCTCAGAAGATTATCAGTAGGCGTGATGGTTCGAGCATCCAATGTATTGATTCGCCCCTGCTTAGGAGTATTTGGTGCTCCTTGAAAGCTTTTCTTTGCTGGGCATTGATTTGCATAATGACCCTCCTCATTACAGACATAGCATCGATTGGATCTTGGCTGACAATCCCCAATGTGATACCTTCCACACTTCGTACAATTTCTGCTCTTTGATGAATCGAAGGATTGCACCTGCTTCCCTTTATAATTACTTCCCTTGAATGGCCTGGATGGAGTAGAAGATTCAGCAACCTTTTTCTTGCCCTTCCAATAGTCTTTCTTTTCAGCATACATTTTCCTCAGATCCTCCTCAGCAACATATGCTTGTTGCACTAAGGCAGGATAATTAACCAAGGTGTAAGAACTGAGTCCTTGGCTCACATCAGCTCGGAGACCTTCTTTGAACATTTGCATCTTCCACATATCATTTGGGGCATACCTCCCCAATTCATAGAACTGAGACAGTCTTTCAAATTTAGCAGCATACTCCCCAACCGACATATCACCTTGCTTAAGATTTACAAACTCTGCTTGTTTACTCAGCTTCTTCACCGAAGGGAAATATTGCTTCAGAAATAATTCCTTGAAGTTGTCCCAAGTTAGGGGAGTTTCTTGGAGTTCCATCATATGCCTTGCATTACACCACCAGGTGTGGGCATCTTCATCGAGCACATTTGCCGCAAATATTACCTTCTCTTCTTCCCCGCATTGCAAGGTTTGAAAAATTTTCTCCATCGAATCAATCCAATAGTAGGCGGTCATTGGATCTGATCCTCCCTTGAAAGTCGGGGGCTTCATCTTTTGAAATTGAAAATATGCCCGGTTAGGATCTTCCTGATGGGGTTGAACATTGGGCTGCTGCAGAGCCATTTGGTCATGCTGCATTTGCAACATATCCTGCATCATCTTTTGCTGATTCTCGATGATATTCTGCATCCATTCAAAGTTTGGATCAACAGGAGGAGGAACGCCTCTACCTCTTCTGGCCATGATTCTGCGAAATATGCACAAAGTATTAAGTTGATCAAGCTCAATGTCTAATAGCATACTAAGAAAATCACGACTGGAGAAAGTAAAGACCCTAACAGCTAAGTCCGACTAGGTCGAACCGCTCTGATACCAAATGTAACACCCAGGTATATTTAACTTGTAAAATACCAAAGCGTGACAAAATATAAACATCAGAGATAATAATTTCCTGTTTAGACACTGAATACCAACATAAAATTTCGCTGAAATACGACATGACCATCTTATACATAAATAAGATCATACGGTACACAGACCATAACTGTCAGCAATTGGTAATCAGAGTCATACAAGAAAGCGGAAAAGGATAAACAAAACACTAATGCCATAGTGTTGCAATACATGGACAACCGAAGGAAAATAAACTTAAACATAAACTAAGTCATCCTCCATCACCCGGGGCCACCTACTCGTGCCTCTGAGGTTTCTTCTGTCCCTGTTTATCTGTAAAACAACAACATTTAAACAATGAGATACAATCTCAGTGAGTTCTACCGAGACCCCTACTAACGCTCTCGGTCCAATTATGAAATGGTTTTTACTGTATACGGCATCGACTGCGCGAACGCTCCAAACCCGATGGACCGCATTATTTAATCTTTGACAGGTCATCGACTGCGCGAACGCTACATACCCGATGAACCTGTTACAACCAAGTACGATACCGACTGCGCGAACGCTACATACCCGGTATACGCACAACAAACAATTCAACACACCACCGACTGCGCGAACGCTACATACCCGGTGAACCACCTTAACAATAGTACTTTCCCTATTGTAAGAGGCCTAGGGTAAGGGTGCATGACTACCCCGCCTAGTATGTCTACATGGGTCGTCACCCAAACTCGATATAATATATATATCTACAGTACTATGAACTCACGGTCCATCCAATCAGACAATCAATGAAACACTTTAATTCCAAGTTTTATAAAATCCAAGTTCACACTCGCACTCTATTTGACCACTTTTCAACAAAATTTTCAGTATCAAAAGCAGTTCATTTTGCCTTAAAAATAGAATATTCAGTTAGGCCTCTGAATAAGCTTTCCAACGCATCTTAGAACACCTCAATCGGGTTCCCGGATCAAAAGATATCGCGAAACGAAAAACAGTGTTTAATTGCTGAAATTCTGCCAAGCTGCGCTGAAGTCGCGCCTGGAGCGCGAGTTAAGCGCGAACTGGCAGAAAGTTCTGCCAAACTGCGCTGAAGCTGCGCCTGGAGCGCAGGTGAGGCGTGAAATGGCAGCAGGGGGGTCTGTTAAGGCAAATTTTGGCGGTTTCGCGCAAAAACCGCGATTCCGCTCAATTCCGATTGTTGTTCCGATCAAAAACAGATTTGACAACCAGTAAAATAAGTCCAATTCAAACCACACAATCAATCAATCCAATCCACAACTTAATCAAAACGAATTGTATTAAAACGCGATATATTTTCAAATAACGGTTTTCGTTCCAAAATCTCTCGAAACCAATTAACGTAAAAACTAACGAGACACAAAAACATCCTAAGCGTGAGTAAAACTCACCCTTGAAGCGAGAGTCGTTGCCGAGCCGAAATCACCGACTTGTCGAAATCGCCGAATCGAATCCAAACAACACCGAACCGCTCCTTTCTTCGTTTCGAATTCCCAAACGCGTTCCACCGCTCTTGGCTTCGTTCCTAATCACGTTTCCATCATCAATTTCATCTCACAACTCAAGATTTCAACAATTTAATTCCAAAAACCCCTAGAAATTCGTAGGTCATGAGGAGGGGGAAAAATTGAAGAGAATCTTACCAAGTTATAGGGTTTTGTAGAGGAGAGGGAGATGGTGATTGTGCTGAAATTTGAGGTGATGGGGTTTCCTCTTCTTCTTCCTTTCTCTTCTTCTTTCCTCTTCTTCTTTCTCCTTTCTTTCTCTTCTTTTCTTCCTCTGCTTTCTCTTCTGCGCTTTCTTTCTTCTTTTTCTTTCTTTTATTCTTTTTCATTTGACACACACACACATATACTTATTTAATTAATAAATAAGTGGTAGCGTGGTCCAATTACCGTATTGATCTTAATTCCTTATTTCGATTCCAAAACTTCCTTGGTCCGTATTATTCGGTCAACGATCCTGTGACAGCCAATAATTAATTTTAGCACTCAATAATTTTACCAATTAAGTACCAAATTAATTCAATTGGGTTAACATCCAATTAATTCGATTAATTATTTTGAGGATGTTGCATTAAAGAACGTGGTACACCGCAGCTTAGCGTTCGCGCAGTCGGTGTCGTGTTCGAATGGTTGTATAATTGAACCGAGAGTGTTAGTAGGGGTTTCGGTAGAACTCACTGAGATTGTATCTCACTGTTTATGTGTTTTTGTTTTACAGAGAAACAGGGAAAGTGGAGATCCAAGAGACGCGAGTAGGTCGTACTTGGATGGTTGCTGAAGACTTAGCTTTATGCTTAAGTGTATTATCTTTCCTTGTTATCTGTGTATCAAGACATTTTGTAATACGGGTCAAGGGAGTTTTGGAATCGAAATAAGAGATTTAGAGCAATATGGTAATTTTACCACGTTACCACTTATATATATATATATATATATATATATATATCTGTGTGTGTGTGTGTGTGTGTGTGTTATAAAAAGAAAGAATTAAAAGAAAGAAAAGAAAGAAGAAGGCAGCGAGAGACAGAGAGAAAAGAGAGGAAAAAGAAAAGAAGAGAAAAGAAAGGGTAAGGAGGAAGAAGAGGAAAAAGGGAAGATTTCGGTTCATCAAAACGACTTCCTTCCAACACGAAAAACGTTCAGCGTTACTTCCTCTTCGATTTGGTACCAACATCATCATCATCAACTCACTCTCTCTCACTTTGCCATTTTCGAAAATTTGAAGGGGATGCAGGTTTGTGATGGTTCAAGCTCAAGGGTGGCTTGGGATGGTGTTTGGCGTGGACCCGAGGATCATTGATCGATGACTGAAGTTCGATTGGGAGACTGGAAGCGAGTTGGGTGAGTTTGGGTTGAAAAATCCAATTTGGGGGTTTTTTTGAATAGTAGCTTTTGGAGGTTAGGGATGATGAATAGTGTTCATGGAGGATTTCGAGGAATTCGGTATTTCGGTCAAAAAGAGGTTTCGCGATCGAGTGGAAAGCTTTGGAAGGGGATTGGGTGTCGCCGGAGCGGGGAGCGTTCGTGTGGTTACTCGGTGATTTCGGCTCGCTCGTGGCTCACGCTTCAAGGGTGAGTTTTACTCACGTTTAGGTTTATTTCGTTTTTAAAATGAAAATTATGTTGATTGGTTACGATAAATTTGAGTCAAAAACCGTTATTTTTAAATATATCGAATTTTGATCAAAATCGAATGTGTTGAGTCTTTGATAAGATTGGTTGATCGAGTGAGGTTATTGGATATGTTTGTACTATTTTCGTGTTAGGAATCGACTGGAACAGGTACCGGAAGTGATCGGAATTGATCGGAACGACGAAAAACGCAAAGCGGAATGAAAATAGAATGGTGTCAAATGCGCACGATCCGTGCGCCTTAGGCGCACGAACCGTGCGTCTGGTTCTGTTTCTATTTCGCAAATTTTTATAAAAGGGCGCACGACCCGTGCGTATGGGAGCACGGTCCGTGCGCAGTGTTCTGTCCAAATTTTCCGAACTTGCCCGAAACGATCCCGATCGATTCTAATCCTCTTTTAATCCTTTCCTAACCCTTCGATAATGATATTAGGCTTATAATGCCACGATTTTGGGTATGTTTCAAAAGGGTTTTATAAAATACTTTTGAAGTTGAAATTCTTTCGAAAAGCCGAACAATAGTACACGTGTGCGGATATGTTTTATTGATAATAAAACGAATTATAAGTTCTATGTGGGATTGTAACACTGACGCTGAATGATTATTATTCATTCGTCTAAACCGGTTAATAATTCACGATATATAAATTATATCGATTATTGGAGTCGTAAATTGTGTTGAAAAGTGACGAATTAGTATGCGAGAGTGAATGTGGATTTAACTTGTAATGTTCAAATATTTGTCTGAGGTAAATGAACCTTGAGTTTATATGATTGTAGATATATATATATATATATTATATCGAGTTTGGGTGACGAGTCATGTTGACATACTAGGCGGGGTAGTCATGAACCCTTACCCTAGGCTCCGTGCCGTTAGGAAGCACTATTGGTTATGGGGTTCGCCGCAGCTTAGCGTTCGCGCAGTCGGTGTCGTACAGTGCGGTTCATCGCAGCTTAGCGTTCGCGCAGTCGGCATTATTTTAAAAAGTTTGTCGTGCGATACACCGCAGCTTAGCGTTCGCGCAGTCGGTGTCGTACTTTGTTGTAATAAGTTGTCACAGCTTAGCGTTCGCGCAGTCGGAATTTTGTTTAAAGTTAAAGAACGTGGTACACCGCAGCTTAGCGTTCGCGTAGTCGGTGTCGTGTTCGAATGGTTGTATAATTGAACCGAGAGTGTTAGTAGGGGTTTCGGTAGAACTCACTGAGATTGTATCTCACTGTTTATGTGTTGTTGTTTTACAGAGAAACAGGGAAAGTGGAGATCCAAGAGACGCGAGTAGGTCGTACTTGGATGGTTGCTGAAGACTTAGCTTTATGCTTAAGTGTATTATCTTTCCTTGTTATCTGTGTATCAAGACATTTTGTCTTTAGCATTATGTGTTTATCTCCGCTTTCTTGTAAGATATTGAACACTGTGTTTCACTGATGGTTTATGGTCTTACTTATGTTTAAGACTGTTCTGTTGTTATTCAGTGAAAATTTTATAGTGGTGTTCAGTATTTAAACAGGATATATATCTCTGATAGTTTAGGGATGGTGCACTTGGGTATTTTTACTCGATAAAAATATCGGGGTGTTACAGCAAGTCTAAGCCTCGACTCCTTAGATGGATTTCGCTTTTGCAGGAATTCGACTTGGAGATAAAGGATAAGAAGGGGAGCGAGAATGTGGTCGCAGATCATCTATCCCGGCTGGATAATAAGGAAGTGACCGCCCGGGAAAAAGATATTCTTGAAGAGTTCCCCGATGAAAAGCTGTTTGCAATTGAAGAGAGACCGTGGTTTGCCGACATAGCAAATTACAAGGCAGGTGGAACGGTCCCTCAAGACTTTACTTGGCAACAAAAGAAGAAGTTCCTCCGTGATGCCCAACACTACCTGTGGGATGATCCCTTTCTCTTTAAGGTTGGGGCGGATGGAATTCTTAGAAGATGTGTTTACGGTAGCGAAAGTCAAAAGATTCTATGGCATTGTCATGACTCCCCATGTGGAGGACACTACAATGGGGAACGCATAGCTGCAAAAGTGCTTCAATCTGGATTTTATTGGCCGTCCATCTTCAAAGATTCGCACAATCATGTTAAAAATTGTGACAAGTGCCAGAGGACAGGTAATATTTCACGTAGGGGGGAGATGCCGTTGAACCCTATACTTGAAGTGGAAGTGTTTGATTGCTGGGGCATTGACTTCATGGGACCCATTCCACCATCGCATTCTTGTCAATATATTTTGGTGGCAGTGGATTATTTTTCTAAATGGGTGGAAGCCATTGCCACTTCTAAAAATGATTCCCAAACTGTGGTCAAATTTGTTAAGAAAAACATCTTCTCAAGATTTGGTGTTCCGAAAGTCTTAATCAGTGATGGGGGTAGTCACTTTTGTAACACTCAGCTCAGCAATGTGTTATCCAAGTATAATGTAAAGCATAAAGTGTCGACACTGTATCACCCTCAATGTAATGGCCAAGTGGAGGTATCAAACAGAGAAATCAAGAAGATATTAGAAAAGACAGTGGGGAACGCAAGGAAAGATTGGGCAGTGAAGGTAGACGATACTCTGTGGGCATACAGGACAGCTTATAAGACACCCTTAGGTATGTCCCATTACCAATTGGTTTATGGCAAACCTTGTCATTTGCCGGTTGAACTTGAACACAGAGCATATTGGGCGTTGAAATTCTTGAATTTTGATCCTGGATCAAGTGGGGAAAAGAGAACCCTTCAGCTTCAAGGATTAGAGGAGATGCGCTTACATGCATATGAGAACAACAAGATCTACAAGGAAAAAATGAAGGTGTACCACGACAAACACATTGCACGAAAAGAATTTCACCCTGGACAACAAGTCTTGTTGTTCAACTCAAGACTCAAGTTATTTCCAGGAAAATTGAAATCCAAGTGGTCGGGACCCTTTGTTGTCAAGGAAGTAACATCGTACGGAGCAATAGAAGTGGAAGAGCCAAAGTCCAAGAGATCTTTTAAGGTCAACGGACAAAGACTCAAGCCATATATGAGTGACGGGTTGGAAGAGCCTCAAATGGTTCTCATGCTGAGAGACCCATAAGATTTAAAAAAAAAGCGTCAAGCTAGTGACGTTAAAGAAGCGCTTGGTGGGAGGCAACCCACTGGTGAGCTCCACTTTTCATTCCCTTGAGCAAGAGGCTCATTTATTTTACAGTTTTATTCAGACAATTTTACTTGCACTTTTAGTTGTACTTCTCCCTTTTTGACTTTATTTGGCATTTTGGTCTGTACTCTATAATTTTGACTTACTCAGTGATATTGAGGCACCACTGCCCTATATTTTGTTTTTGTTTTGTTAAAGCAGCGTCAATGGTGATGATGTGTGGCATTTGGGGTCGCATGTTTTCATTTTTCCTTTTGACACTCGCACGTCAAGTTTTATCATCAAGTAATAGCAGGGGTCATGACAAACGTTGCGGAAGTTCTTTATCATCTGTGAGCAGCATCTCTCAAGTTCTATCTCTACGATCCCAACTGTGAGGTTTGAGCCTAAACACGTTCTTATATATATTGTGTATTCCTTGCCTGCATTAGTCTGCAGAACTTGACATTGTGCTTACTTGTTTTGCATTTGATTTTCATACACAAGGAGGCATTTCTTTTGGCACCCCTGAGCCTTTCAAACCGCACCTAACTAATGTTTACCCCCTGCTAGCCCCTCTGAGCCTATTGTTAAAAATTGTATGCTGTTTCTCTGAAAACCATAGCCTAGTTAATTCTTAACTTGGAGTTAGGTAACAAAAGCTGTGAGAGTGGGGAAATCTTTAAGTTTGGGGTTGCTCGTGGAATAGCAACATTATAAGTTTGGGGTGGTATATAAGAGAAGGAACAAGAAAAAAAAAATAAATAAATAAAATCCTTCACTTGTTTTGTTGAATGCTTTGGGAAAATGGGTGACAAGTAAATTGAGTGAAAATAACAAAAAGAGAGGTAGGCCTAACTCCAAGTGCAACCTACTTATCCAAATTTATCCACCCTTACCTAAGCCCCGCTATAACCCTTAAAGTCCTCAAAATGTATGTATGCATTTCATTTGTATAGACTGATATAGAACTCTGTCAAGCCTATGAAACGATGATGCAGGTACTGTGAATTGAGTGAATACCCGAAACACCTCAAGAGTGAAACACTGGTGAGATGTGTGCAATAGAGAAACTTGAGAATGCTGCCTGCTTATGATTCAGTATTTCCAATTCAGTTGTCCTGCCACTGTATTAGGTTGATGATGATAATTGATGTGCTGATATGTTTAAGGTTGATGTATTACATGTAACAGCTGAATAGAAAAATCAGCCACAGTCTGAATTGATTGTTTGCTTGAGGACAAGCAAAAGTTTAAGTTTGGGGTTGTGTTGACTCTCAATCATATGATGTAAGTTATGCATTTTTAAGACCAATTGTGCAGGTTTTTCATTGTATCACAGTCATTATCTGGGGATTTAGTCTAGTTTTAGATAATTGTAGTAGGAAGTTCATTTGTAAGTAATTCCTTCACTTTTGGAGCTAAATTGGACTTGAAGACCTCTAATTGGTTGTGGCATCATTCGGCGAACCAGACACTTGCCCGGAAATGCAGCAAAATGGAGGGATGGTGTTTAAGAAATTAAAATTTTGCCAAGACAGGAATTTTTGCAAAGCCAGATGTTTCTGTCATATTTCGCGACGCGACTGGCACCTATCGCGTCGCGATGGTGCGCGAAAATTAGGGTTTTTGAAGCAGTTTCAGCATTTTTCACAGGGACTTCGTCTGGGGATCTGTGCCACAATTTGGAGCAGCTGGAGGGTGCGATTTTGGGGCCTTCTCACCACTTGGGAACAAGGGATTGAAGGTTCTAATGTCTTCCTTTACGATTGTTTTCTATTTGATGTTGGTCTCTACTCTTAGGATGATTTGTAACTAAATTGCTTAGATTAGGGAGAGATGAATCTCCCAACCCTATCATGTGAACCATTGTTCTAATCAATTCAGTTGTTATTCGATTTACTTTGTCTAAATACCTATGCTCTTAATGCTTTTCAATTACATATGATAATTGTGATGATCCAGGCTAGTGATTGCATAGGAATATGAATTAGTAGCTGGAAATTGGGTAGTTAAATCATCTGCTAGTAATCAGCATAGGGATATGTGATGGCTTAGGTGAATTCGTGTAAAATTCTCGATCTTAATGCATTACCCTTTGGTATGTATCGCCTAAGGAATTAGGGTCACTCTTAGGGTAATAGGGGTCTTGAGGCAAGGAATTGCCCTTGACCTTAATTAGTGAATTGAATCTAAAAATTGAATAATTAACTTGAATTGGCTAAGGTTCATGTGATAGGCGAGGAGAGAGGATTCGATCCCTAGTCGTTTTTCTCGTATTCTTAAATCACGTTTTGTGTACCGTTACTGTTACTCGAATTACCAAACCTTTACAATCTAAGAATTTGCAACTTTGCTATTGCTTTCAACGCGCAATCCCTGTGGAATCGACCGGTTACTGACCGTATTTTATTACTTGCGACGACAATTGGTACACTTGCCAAAAGTCTTAATATAGGGCGCCTGACCCAACAGGCAACACAACAGACTTGGCGCCCAGGAGCAGGGCGCCTGAGACCAGAACAGCAACATCATACTTGGCGCCCAGCAACAGGGCGCCTGAGACAACAACCACAACATCAGGCTTGGCGCCCAGCAACAGGGCGCCTGGCAACACAGACAACACAGCAACCTTGGCGCTCAGCAACAGGGCGCCTGGCAACACAACAGCACAAAATGCAACATCACAGGAATTGGCGCCCAGGAGCAACACAGAGTGCAACACAGCGCCCATGGCGCCCCTGCACCAAGACAGAATCACCAGGCATGGCGCCCATGGCGCCCAGGAGGGAGACAGCAACACAGAAAGTTTTGGCACCACACAGCAACATCCAGAAGCAACACAGGACACCACTAGGCGCCTAGGGCGCCCTTCACGGCAACACAGACACGCACCATTCACCACTGGGCGCCTAGGGCGCCATCCCCTGCAATTCAAATACACACTGGGCGCCTAGGGCGCCAGCTCCAGCAACCTAGACAACATCATTGGGCGCCTTGGGCGCCACATCCAGCAACAACAAAACAGGGACACCATGACTGGGCGCCTAGGGCGCCAAAATCAGCAACAATGGGCAACACTGGCTTGGCGCCCAGCAGCAGGGCGCCTCCAGCAGGGAGCAACCACGACGCAACCACGGCGCCCAGGGGCAGGGCGCCGTTTCCAGCAACCCACCACAACACCAAATCGCACGAAATAACATCCAAACACCAAAAATTCACCATAATCAATCATCAAGCGCCAATTTCAAATATCATGAATACATACTAACACCAATAATTCAACGCCAATAAGATCAAGGGAACAACATAGGTCCTACCCCCTACATAACCCCATCATAAACCCTATTATAAGGATAGAACCCACCCTTACCTTAGATTTGCCGAAGACAAGACTCTCTTGACCGTAGACACCAAAGAACCACAGCAACAAAGCTCCTCTCCTTCTCCTCTCCTTGCTAGCACCACGCCCTCTTCTCTCTTCGCACTCCTCTCTCTCTTTTTCTCAAACAAAAGCGCAAGTGAGGCAAAACCCTAGCCTTGGCGCTTCACCTATGCACCTAGCTAGTGGGCTTTTGGATCACGGGCTTTTCTCCACGGCTTAGCCCAATTCCTAATCAACACGTGTAACGCCCAAATATTTAATTAAAATTACTTAATTAAATATTTAGGTATTCAATTATTTATTTATTTATTTTAGTTGGTGTAATTGTATTAGCATTTGATTAGGAGGTGTATAATTTTATTTTAGGTGATGGTGTTAGTAATCGGGTTTAAGCTGGAGGAAAGCCCGCGATCCATATCCATGAGTTAGGCGCTTAGGCATATGGGGGTTGGGGTTTGGCTTGTCATTAGCGCAAACCCTAAGAGAAAAGAAAGAAAAAGTTGCGAATAGAGAGAGGAGAAGAGAAGGAGAATTCGGCGCACAAGGGAGAAGAAGAGGAGGGGTCACAAGTTCAAGGAGAAGAAGAAGCCGTGTGGCTGAGGTTTTGTTGGTGACTCGATCAAGAAAATTGGTGCTCTCCTACTATAAGGTAAGGGTGGGGTTCTTCCTTATAATGGGGTTTCATGATGGGGTTTATGTGGGGATAGGTCCTATAATACCCTTTGATTAATTTTGATGTTTGAATTGGTGTTAGTTGAATTATAACTAGGTTGGATTGAAATTTGACATTTGTTGGTGATAGTTGTGACTCTAGAATTTGGTGCTCATTGTTGTTATTACTAAACGCATGCTAGGTGTTCGATTAAATTGTTGTTTGGTGTTGTGAGTGATAAATTATGATGATTGACATTGGTGATTGAGGATTGGTGATTTGAATTGGTGAATTAACGAAATTATTGAACCCTAGGGCGAAATGGGAGCCATTGTCCTAGATGCTGTTTTTGGCGCCCTGCTGCTGGGCGCCGTGTGCTAGGAGGTTGTTGCTGCTGTGTTCTGAGTCATGGGCGCCATGGGCGCCAGAGTTGCTGTTGTTGTGTTCCCTGCGTGTGTTGCAGTTTTTGGCGCCCTGCTACTGGGCGTCGTGTCTGGGCGTGTTCCCTGTGCCATGTGGCGTTTTCGTTTGTGCTGTAGGCTGTCTAGGCGCCAAGGGCGCCAATTCCTGTGTTTTGGTGCGGTTCTGTGTGTTTCCAGGTGGACTGGGCGCCAAGGGCGCCATCTCCTGCAGTGTTGCTAGGCGCCCTGCTCCTGGGCGCCAGATTCAGTGTGTTGCCTGTTGTTGGGCGCCCTGTTCCTGGGCACCATATTTTCTGTGTGGTTGTTTCCTGTTAGGGGCCTTGTGCCTGGCGCTGTGTCTGGAGTGTGTTCCATGTTGTGTTGCGTTGCGGTGTCATTGTCCTGAGTTGCCTGGGCGCCAAGGGCGCCAGTTTCGGTGTGTTGACCAGATTTTGCGTGTTGCTTGCTAGGCGCCCAGTGCCTCGGCGCCATTTTCAGGATGTTCCTTAATTTTTCCCCGGTTTTGTTTTTGACATATCTTTTGACTCGGGAGTCTGATTTAGACGTTTCAAAATGTTTTGGAAAGCTTATTCAGAGGCCTAGCTGAATATTCCAATTTGAGGCAAAGTGGTCTATTTTTCTGGAAAAATTGTTAACCGTTGGTGTAGTCGTTAAATGTTGATGGTTTTAAAAAGAAAGTTGTCATGTCTCAAATACTTTGGAAAAATTGTCGTTGTCCCAATATTTTGGAAAATTGTCGTTGTCCCAATATTTTGGAAACTTGTTGTCATCTTGGTGTCTTGGTTCTGTTTGAGCTAGGTGTGAAGGCTCAAACCTTGGTGTTGTTGGAACTAGGTGTGAAGGTTCCAAGTTTTGGTGTTCCGTTGTGTCGGGTAGTCTGGTGTTTCGGTGTCGTTGGGCTAGGTGTGAAAGCTCAACTTTGGTGATATTTGGTGATTGATTTTGGTGTGTCACATTGTGACTATTTTGGATGATTGTCTGTGTGCATTCATGGTGTCGCATACATCATGTGCATTTATTTTGGTGAAGGCCTTTGGTCTTGGAGCTGGGTGTGAAAGCTCAATTTTTCTAAAACTAGTGAGCCGGGTGTGAAAGCTCAATTTTTGGTGAATTGGTGAGCCGGGTGTGAAAGCTCTCAATTTTGGTGACGCCTCTATTTACAGGCAAAAATTTTGGTGATTTGGTACCACATGCATATGCCCGTTGGTGTGGGTTGCATTCATGCATTGTCAAGACATTTGGTGACTGGTTGTAATGTTCATAATTTGACGTATGTTTATAATTTGATGTGTGTAGTGGTGTGGTAGATATAGTTGTCATATTCTAACATAATTCCTATCATTTTACGCTATTATATTGAAGATATCTCACCCCTTCTGTTTGAATGTTACCCCTATGCGGTAACGTGCAGGTGATTGCGAGTGAAGGCTTAGGTACCTTCGCTATTCTGAGTCGGTGTCGTCGGTGTTCTTGCTTTGATGTGTAACACTCAAGGGGGGATAGACGCTAAACTTTGGTTGTTGCATTTTATTTGTTTGGAGTCCATTCAGGACGTCATGATTTTATTGTTTTGAATCTTATTTCTATTTCCGCTGCGTGGTGATGTATTTTTGACAAAGTTATTTATATCGTATGAGACGTTTTATTTAACGATGAATGTATGACATCTCTTTTCGAAGTATGAAACAAATTTTTGTAAACTCTGATTTTATTAAATAATTATCGAGTAGAAAATGGGTGTTACATTAGTGGTATCAGAGAAAAAGTTCGGTCTGTCCGGCCAAGTTGTCCAGTCGTAGTGTCAATTGACAATGGTGTGTTGTCAATTATATCTAACTGTTGGTTGTTTTGTAGCAAGTGAGTTGAAATGGCTGGGAGGAACGATACTGCAATTGCTGCTGCTCTAGCTGCTATGGCACAAGCTGTGCAGAATCAACAGAATGCTGGTGAGAATGCTGGGGCTCGGAGTTTGGCTACCTTTCATAGAGAGAATCCGCCTACCTTCAAGGGCAAGTATGATCTCGATGGTGCCTTAGCTTGGTTGAAAGAAATGGAGAGGATTTTTCGAGTGATGGATTGTACTCAAGCACAGAAGGTCCGCTATGGTACGCATATGCTAGCCGAGGAAGCTGATGATTGGTGGTTAGAGACGAGGCAGATGTTGGAGATTGCTAATGAAGAGATTACCTGGGAAGTGTTCAGCAGAGAGTTTAACCGTAAGTATTATCCGAAAGATGTCCGAGGGAAGAAAGAGATTGAGTTTCTGAAGCTGAAACAAGGGAGTATGTCCGCATCAGAGTATGCCGCTAAGTTCGTGGAGCTAGCAAAGTTCTATCTGCATTACACTGGAGCTAATGCTGATTTTTCTAAGTGTATCAAGTTTGAGAATGGTTTGAGGCCCGAGATCAAGAAAGCAATCGGATATCAGAAGATTCGTGTCTTTGCTGACTTGATTGATAGTTGCAGAATTTTTGAGGAGGATAGTAATGCTCACTACAAGATTGTGAATGATAAGAGGAGCAAGTTTCAAGGCCGTAGCAAGCCGTATGAGGTCCCTGCGGGCAAGGGTAAGCAGAGAGCTGATGCTGGCAAGAGGACTAGTGGGGGAGATGCCCCTGCTAGCATTGTGTGTTTTAAGTGTGGCAAGCCTGGCCACAAGAGTGTCATGTGCAGAAGCGATGTAAAGAAGTGTTTCAAGTGCGGTAAGGACGGTCATGTGGTGGCCGAATGTGAGCGCAAGGCAGTGGTCAGCTACAACTGTGGTGAAGAGGGGCACATTAGTACTCAGTGTTCGAAGCCGAAGAAAGAGAGGTCCAGTGGAAAAGTGTTCGCTTTGGCAGGTGAAGAGCCTACTAAAGATGATGGACTCATTAGAGGTACGTGCTTCATTAATGGTACTCCTTTAAAGTCTAGGCTAAAGTATAGTTTTGGTCCCCCTATTTTCAAAAATTCAGACATTTGGTCCCCCTATTTTAAAACTCAGACATTTGGTCCCCCAATTTTAAAAAATCAAATACATTTAGTCCAAAGAGGGACCAAATGTCTTTGATTTTTTAAAATTAGGGGACCAAATGACTTTGATTTTTTAAAATTGAGGGACCAAATGTCTTTGATTATTAGCTATAAAAAACTGAAAAATTACTCTTGGGACTAAATGTCTTTGATTTTTTAAAATTGGGGGACCAAATATCTGAGTTTTAAAATACAGGGACCAAATATCCGAATTTTTGAAAATAGGAGAACCAAAACTATAATTTAGCCTAAAGTCTATTGTTGATACTGGTGCTACTCATTGCTTTATTGCTGCTGATTGTTGTAAGAGGTTGAATCTTGTATTGTCTGCTATGAATGGAGAGATGGTTGTCGAAACTCCAGCTAAGGGGTCGATAACTACCTCTCTAGTGTGTTCTCAGTGTCCCTTGTCGATCTTCGACAGAGACTTTGTTGTGGACTTTGTTTGTTTGCCGCTGAATGGATTAGATGTAATTTTGGGCATGAACTGGTTGGAGCATAACCATGTTCGCATCGATTGTCGTCGCAAGTGTGTGAGCTTTGGAGAGGAAGAGTCTGGTTTGTTATCTGCTAGTCAGTTGTGGAAGTTAGCAAAGGAGGGAGTTCAGTTATTCTCGCTGATGGCATCACTGTCTGTTGAGAATCAAGCTATCATTGAAGAGTTGCAGGTGGTGCGCGAATTTCCTGAAGTCTTTCCTGATGAGATTCCTAGTGTACCGCCTGAGAGGGAAGTGGAGTTTTCTATTGATCTTGTACCCGGTAGGGAGCTCCTGTGTTGCTGGTGAAGAAGAAGGATGGGAGCATGAGGTTGTGTGTTGATTATAGGCAGTTGAATAAGGTGACCACTAAGACCAAGTATCCACTGCTGAGGATAGACGATTTGATGGATCAGTTGGTGGGTGCTCGAGTGTTCAGCAAGATTGATTTGAGATCAGGTTATCATCAGATCAAGGTGAAGGATGGAGATGTTCAGAAGACTGCTTTCAGGATGCGATATGGGCATTATGAATATTCGGTGATGCCGTTCGGTGTCACTAACGCGCCGGGTGTATTTATGGAATACATGAATTGTATATTCTATAGTTACTTGGATCGGTTCGTGGTTGTGTTCATTGACGACATCCTGATTTATTCGAAGTCGGAGGAAGAGCATGCGGAGCATTTGAGATTAGTATTGGAGCTCCTGAAAGAGAAGAGGTTGTATGCAAAGTTATCTAAGTGTTAATTCTGGTTGTCAGAAGTAAGTTTTCTGGGTCATATCATTTCTGGTAGGGGTATTTGTAACACCCCAAAATAATAGATTAAATTATTTAATTAACTAAATGAAATTGGGTGGTAGAAATAATAATATAATTATTTTAAGTGCTTTAAATAAAATGAGGAGTGGTATTGTAATTGGAGGTGGTGTTTTAATTAAATTGGGCTTAAGCTGCGGGGAAAGCCCGCAACCCAAGCCCACTAGTCTAGGCGCATATTTAAAGTGAAAAATTAGGTTTTAGCTCATTTTTGTGAAAAGAAAAGAAAAGAATAGAGAGAGAGGAGGGGAGAAGGAAGTCGCGACAGCAAGGAGAGAAGGGGAGGAAGATTTCGTGGAAGCTCATCAAAAGAGGAGGTTTGGGTGGTCATTCTTGGTGATTCCTTGGAGCTTTGCTTGGTGGTTTCGATTTCTAAGGTTAGGGGGTCCTCTTTCCATTCATAATAGTGTATGTTGATGGGTATTGTATGGGGTTAGGTTCTAGGGTGATTGTTTGGGTATTTTTATGTGGTGTTGTGTTGTCTTCATGATTGATAACCATAGGAGGTGAAACTATGTTGACTAGTGTTGAAATGAACATGTTGTGAACTATGCATGCGAGGTGTTCGATGCTTTGTTTGATGATTTAATTGATGTTTGGTTTGCTGATTTTTGGTGATGAACATGATGATTTATGTTTATATTAGTGATTTGATGTTGGTGAATTAATTTGGTGTTAATTGTGCAATTATGGTGTTAAAACTTACTGTTGGGAAATTCTGGATACAGGTTCGTTCTTTTTGATGATACTTCTGTTCAGGTGATCCAAAAATTGTGTGGTTTACCATTTTAGAAACTAGACTTATTTATCTTTAATTTGGCACTGGTTTGATTGAAATTGGAGTCGTGTGGCTCGAGATATAGGTGTCACAATTTAGGGAAATATCCTGGAGTAATTCTGTGTCTAGGTTCGGTATTTCGGTTATAACGTTTTCATCTGAATTCCGTTTTGAATGGTTCCTGTCTCTTCGAAAACTAGATTCAATTTCCTTCGTTTGGGCACAACCCCCATGTCTTTTGGTTGAGTTTTGATCATTCTAGGGGTGCCACAAGTTAGGTCATGGTGGCTGCCCCGTTTTCTGAACCCTGATACTTGTTTGTTAAAACTGTACTAATTGGCTCATTGTTTCGAGAAAAGAAAACCATAGTCAGAAACTAGACATTCTCAGGTTTCAGTAGAGGGGTCGTTTGTTGGAATCCGATGTCGTTTACTATTTTAACTAATTCGCCGAATTCTGGCTGTCGTGTTCGCGTAGCCCAGGGTGTCGCCGTTGTTCCCAAATTTGTTTTCTAATTATCTTTTGACTCGGGTGTCCAAATTCGACGGTTCAAAATGCGTTTCGAAGCTTATTCGGGTGCCTACCTGGACTTCTAATTTTAGGCAAAAATACATTATTTTTTTCAGAGGGTTCTGGGCAGATGTTGTCCGAGGTGTCTAAGATGTAGTTTTGCTTACTTTTGCCTATTCCGTGTCGATGTCCTAAAAGGGTTTAATTGAATTGGTGTTGGTGTAAATGGTGGGTCTGTTTGGTGAGTCTATTTGGTGAGTTTATTTGGTGAGTCAATATGGTGAGATTATTAACTATTCGGTGTTGGTGAGTTGATTAATAGCATTGGTGAGTCTATTAATTATTTGGTGATGGTGAGCAGAGGCTTCGGCCTAGTTATAAAATTGGTGCGCAGAGGCTTCGGCCTGATTATAAAAATTGGTGATTATGCTTATTTCTCATTGTGGTGAATATGGTGTGTTTTGGTGCATTGTTCATGGCGTCACATAAACCATGTGCATATTTGGTGAGCAGAGGCTTCGGCCTAATTATATGGCCATTGCTTTCCCCACACCCCCTCCTACTCCTCGCACACCCCCCAACTTATTTTTCCCCAAAATGACCTCGCGTGGGACGCTCGTGTAACACGGGTTAAGTGACTGTTCGAACGAGGTTATGCGAACCAGTTCGAACGACATTGTGCGTGTTAAGGAATTGGTACTGTTCGCATGACATCGTTCGAACCTGTTCGAATAATGTCATCCGTGTTAAGTAATATTGTTAACTGATGGTGTGAGGTTGTGTTTTGGCTGTCTCGAATGGCTTTATTCGAACGTGTTCGAATGGGTGCGTTCGAACAGGCGTTCGAATGGCCACATGCGAACCACTGTTATGCAGAAACAGAAACTAAATAAATCAGCACACAGTTTTGGTGATTTCAAAATATAAACCTAACTTTAACATTATGTACCAAAATTATACAACATTGTGTACCAAAATTATAAACCTAACTTAACATTGACTACCATCACTATCTTTACTTAAATCTACACAAGGAAGGGGATGGGGGGGTTGTGATTGTATGAGCAAATTCTTCCACTTTTGTATCCGGCCAACAAAAAGCGAGTCCCAACCCTTTGCTATGGGTGCCCTATTAGTATTCCATATCAAATCCGGCAAGGGCATTGGACTTCCAGGCTTCATAAAGACCTTCAAAAAGACAGCAAAAAACAGAATGTTATGTAATGTTTTGGAATTACTACATTGAATCTAAATAGAAGACAGTTTACCTGTACAAAGTGTTTGTGTTCTGGTACCAAAAGGATGTTGAACTGTCGGGCAGTTCTGAATGGTGCAACACTGAATGGAAAAATTGTGTAACAACAATTAGGTGACCAACAAGTCACGACGACTTTGTACTTGTTACTGATTAGATACCCCATATCTGGTGTAGTCATCCAATTATCTTCAACATTATGTCCATGATGTGCCCTCAACAATGCCCTCATCAAAAATGTGACCTTACCAATACCACCATACAGTCTAGTGTAGAAGTCATTGTATTGGTTAAGCTCCTCCATCAGATCAGTTCTGACTGACTGCCAAGCCTCCTCACCCCTACCAAGAAATGCAGCAATACACCGGAAGCCACAATTTCCATCACCTACCACATTAACAATTTTTTGAACATAGGAACGCATGTATTCTGGCATCCGTATTATGTAAGTATTAAAAACATCAATGTGTGCAGCATCCATAGGTGTGGGTTTTGGATGAGGAGCTGGTGTCAAAGTAAGTGTTGGTGTCAAAATAAGAGCTGTTGAAACAGTAGTAGCAGCAGCTTCTGTAACAATAGGTGTGGGTGTTGGTTTCTTATGTAGTGGAGGAGTAGGGATTGTAGTAGCACTGTCAGCTTGAGTTCTCTTTTTGCTTTCTGATGGATTAGGTGCTGGACATGTTGACAAAGTACGAGTGGTGTAACACCCCTTTCTACCCGTCAATTTGTTTATAAAAATCAGAGTTTGAAAAGAAATCTCGTTCACAGGAAATGTTACACGTACTCAAAACAAACGTCGCTTATCCAACTTTAACAAAAAAAAACGTTTAACTCAAATTAATACGTCCACGTAGCACATCACAATATCAAAAACTCAAACCTCATGGTTAACGTCGCTTATAAAACTTCTCATAACACAAACAACTACGCAGCGGAAATTTGTAAAACATAACCAAATAGTCCACATGGACAAAATAAACAAAAATTCATTAATAAAGGCCGAGTTCATTATCCCCCTGAGTGCTACGTATCAGAGCATGACGACTCGACTCGAAAAGTGAAGCTAATACCTTCACTGGGAATCACCTGCACGTTACCAACACGAGGGCAACATTCAAACAGGAAAGGGTGAGCATCATTTCAGTCTATATAATAGAAAACATGATAAGCACTAATCACAGGCTACGCAATAGAATAATCAGCATCCAATACACAAAACATCCACAACACAGTCATCATTCACATCGTGTACAAACTCATCTCATGTCGTGTAGATTTATGAAATGCAACCCACTCGCGGGTATATGCATGAAGGTACCTTTTCACAAAACGTCGCTTAGCCACTCAGGCCTTATCATCACTTAGCCACTCAGGCCTCAAAACATCACTGGGTTTTATGCATATGGGCATGAGACTCTATGACATGCACCACTCACTTCACCAAAATCACACAACTACTCAGATCCTAGTCAACGATGTGACCCATCACTTACCTGTTTGCTCGCACGGAGCACAGCACCTGCCAAACTCATAATCATCACACAACATCACTAGGCCACTTAGACCTTAACCTCACTTAGCCACTCAGGCCCCAATTGACACTTACACATAAACATCATCTAACTCAAACATTAGCCACTGAGGGCAAAAACGTCATTTGACTAGCCACCAAGGGCATCCTCGTCATTTACACATCATTATCATTAACTTTGGCCACTAGGGGCAAAAAAGTCATTTTGACACTACCGTGTTTAAAACTGTTGTTTATACACCAAAAAGGGATTTTAAAAGAGTTCCACGTCATTTTTCAATGTCACTGGGACGATCACCGGGGACAGCCACTTGGGCGCCCACAAACAGTCAGAAATTAATAATTTTCTATTTTAAAAATTGAACACACAAATGGACAGCGGAAAAAGCTTCACGACACTTTTTGAATCGTTCGAAACGGACGTCGGAGTCAAAAGTTATAATAAAAAGAAGTTTGGGAAAAATTAGACGTCGTTCTGAAAATTGGCGCCTTAGGCGCCCAGGCAACACAGGCACCCGGCGCCCAGGCGCGCACAACACACAGCAACACAGCGCCACAGGCGCCCAGCGCCCAGGCGCGCACCAAGCAACACAGACACGGGCGCCATGCGCCCAGGGAGCAACAACGCGCGCACAGCGCAACAAAACAAGACACGGCGCCTAGCGCCCAGGCGCAAAACGCAACACGCACGCCCCAGGCGCCCAGCGCCCTGCTCAAGCACCCAGCGCCCAGAAAACAGCAACATAGCCAGAATTTGTTTAACACTTTCTTTAACACTAAAATTTGGTTTTTCTTGACAACTTGAAGTTATAAAAACTCAAAAATTTTCCAGCAACACAAAACTCACTTTTCTCATTCAAAATTAACACTAAAACTCAATTTCATCAAAACTCAATTAAAAACCAAACAACATCGCTAGCCTCATCATGGCGCCCTAGGCGCCCAACACCATCAACCCCTCATGCGACCACATCCTTCAACAACCAACGCATAGATTAACATTTTACTTCTCATCACATACGCAAAACATCACCAATAACGAAATTCGTGGATCGACCCAAGCAATAGATAAATTCGCATAGACCCACATATATATATATATACGAAAATTAACATCAAGAACGTCAAGAACGTAATGAACATCAAACACGCCAAGAACATCAAGAATCATACGGTTCTAATACAAATCCTAGATCTAGAACCCATCATATAAACTATTAGATAGAGTGATAGAGCTCCCCTAACCTCGAAATTGAAGAACGGAGGCTCCGGAGATAGTCACGTACAGGACCACAGCAACAAGATCACGTTCTTGCTCTTCCTTTGTTGCGATTTCTCTCCTCTTCCTCTTCTCTCCTTACGGCGCCTCCTTGCTTTTCTCTCTAACTCACGCTCTTCTTTCTTTTGGTTTTTCGCAAACACTAGCAAAAACCCTACCCCCTATGCGCTACTCCCCTTCGCATATGATAAGAATGGTGGGCTTGGGCTTCTCACTTAGGCCCAAGTCCATTAGGGTTGGCACCTCCATTTCCTAATGCTTCCTACGCAAATTAGCACAAATTCTAATTAATTGAGTTACATCAAATAATTTAATTTAAATCCCCAATTATTTAATTAAATAAATTAATTAAATAATTTTAGGGTGTTACAACTCTCCCCCACTTAGAATATTTCGTCCTCGAAATTTACCTGATCAAACAACTCTGGGTAGGACTCTCGCATCTTGCTCTCTAGTTCCCAAGTCATACTCTCGCCGGCAGCTCCTAGCCAGACCACTTTCACTAATGCAATCTCCTTGCCTCTAAGCGCCTTCACTTCACGATCCTCAATCCTTACGGGCATCGTCTCCACGGTGAGATTATCCCGCACCTCTACATCGTCCACTTGGATCACATGAGATGGATCCGAAACATACTTACGAAGTTGCGACACGTGAAACACGTCGTGCAAGTTCGAAAGATTTGGCGGTAAAGCCACTCTATAAGCCACATTTCCAATTCTCTCGGATATCTGATAAGGACCAACAAATCGAGGAGTGAGCTTCTTCGATTTCAACGCCCGACCAACACCGGTAATAGGAGAAACCCTCAAGAACACATGTTCACCCTCCTGAAACTCTAAACCCTTCCTCCGCTTGTCATGATAACTCTTCTGACGACTCTGCGAAGCCTTCATCTTCTCACGGATCATCTTGATCTTCTCCGTAGTCTCCCGGACAATCTCTGGTCCCAAAACTACACTCTCTCCCGAATCATACCAACATAATGGCGTTCTACACTTTCGACCATACAATGCTTCAAACGGTGCCATCCCGATACTGGAATGGTGACTGTTGTTATAGGTAAACTCAATCAACGCAAGATATGAATCCCATGAACCCCGCTGTTCCAACACACAAGCCCTCAACAAATCCTCTAACGACTGAATTGTTCTCTCTGACTGACCATCGGTCTGGGGATGATACGCCGAACTCATTTTTAACTTAGAACCCAATTCTTTCTGCAAACTCTTCCAAAACTCGGAAGTGAACCTCGGATCCCTATCTGACACAATACTCTTCGGAACACCGTGCAGCCTCACAATCTCCTTGACATATACCTCTGCCAACCTCGACACCGGATAAGTGATATTAATAGGAATAAAGTGAGCAGACTTCGTTAACCTATCAATGATCACCCAAATAGCGTCATGACCCTTAGCTGTATTCGGTAACCCCGTCACAAAATCCATTGCTATGCTATCCCATTTCCACTCTGGAATTTCCAACGGTTGCATTAGCCCTGCAGGCTTCTGATGCTCTACCTTAGATTTCTGACAGGTCAAACAGGCATACACAAACTGCGCCACATCTCTCTTCATACCATACCACCAAAACATCTTTTTCAGATCTTGATACATCTTCGTTGCTCCAGGATGGATACTCAACTTGCTACGATGACCTTCCTCTAAAATTGCCTTTCTCATCTCTTCATCGTCCGGAACACAGATCCTACCCCGGAACCTCAACACACCACTGGAATCCCATTTGAATTCTTCATCTTCAGATTGACCAACCCCATTAATTAAATCCACTAACTTAACATCTGACTTCTGAGCCTCTCTGATGCTGCCCAGGAATTCATTGTCGATCTTTAGCATTCCCAGCTTGACACTGCGAGGTGTCATCTTACAAACCAAACTCAAATCTCTGAATTCTTCAATTAACTCTAATTCCTTCACCATCATAGCCGACATATGCAAGGACTTTCTGCTTAAAGCATCAGCCACGACGTTAGCCTTGCCGGGATGATAATTCAAACCGAAGTCATAATCCTTCAAAAGTTCCAACCACCGACGCTGTCTCATATTCAACTCTTTTTGATCGAACAGATATTTTAGACTCTTATGATCACTGAACACTTCGAACCTTGAACCATAAAGGTAGTGCCTCCAAATCTTGAGCACAAAAACCACAGCAGCCAACTCTAAATCGTGCGTAGGGTAATTTTTCTCATGAATCCGCAATTGCCTCGACGCATACGCAACGACCTTCCCATTCTGCATCAACACACCGCCGAGACCCATCTTCGATGCGTCACAATACACAACGAACGGTTCCTCTGGATTAGGCAACGTCAAAACAGGCGACGTCGTCAATCTCTTTTTCAGTTCCATAAAACTTTCCTCGCATCGAGCATCCCAAACAAAAACTTTACCCTTGCAAGTCAACTGAGTCAATGGGAGGGCCAACTTGGAAAAACCCTCGATGAACCTCCTGTAGTACCCAGCCAAACCCAAAAAGCTTCTAATCTCTGTTACGGACTTCGGAGACTCCCACTCCAACACTGCTTCTACTTTTGCCGGATCAACCGCAATACCATTACCAGAAATCACGTGCCCAAGGAAACTCACCTCCTTCAGCCAGAACTCACACTTCGATAACTTGGCGTACAACTTTTTCTCTTTTAAAATTTCCAACACTGACTTCAGATGCTCAGCATGCTCTTCATCTGACTTAGAATAAACTAGAATATCATCTATGAAGATTACCACAAACCGATCTAGGTAGTCATGGAAAATACGGTTCATATATTCCATAAATACACCAGGAGCATTGGTCACACCGAACGGCATCACTGAATACTCATAATGCCCATACCTCGTTCTGAACGCCGTTTTCTGAACATCCTCATCCTTTACTTTAATCTGATGATATCCGGACCTCAAATCAATTTTGCTGAAAACACGAGCACCTACTAATTGATCCATCAGATCGTCGATCCTCGGAAGCGGATACTTATTCTTGATAGTTACCTTATTCAACTGACGATAGTCCACACATAACCTCATGCTCCCATCTTTCTTCTTCACTAACAATACCGGAGCTCCCCACGGTGATACACTCGATCTTACAAACTTTTTCTCAAGCAATTCTTCAAGTTGCGTCTTCAACTCAGACAATTCCGACGCCGACATTCTGTACGGTGCCATAGACACAGGCCTCGTACCAGGTACAAGATCAATCGAAAACTCAACTTCTCTTTCCGGTGGCACACCCGGGATTTCATCAGGAAAAACCTCAGGAAATTCACGTACTACCTTCAGTTCTTCAATAACAGCCTGACTCTCAGCAGACAACGAAGCCATCAACGCAAATAACTGAACTCCTTCTTTCTTCAATTTCCTCAACTGACCAGCAGACACCAAAACCGAACTTTCTTCACCGAAACTAACTGACTTGCTACGACAGTTGATATGAACGTGATTATCCTCTAACCAGTCCATGCCTAAGATTACATCCAGACCTCTCAACGGCAAACAGACAAAATTCACAATAAAGTCCCTGCCGAAGATCGACACTGGACACTGAGAACACACCTGGGACGTAATCACCGACCCCTTCGCAGGAGTATCGACAACCATATCCCCACACATAGCAGATAAAACAAGACCCAATCTTTTACAGCAATCAACAGAAATAAAACAATGGGTAGCACCAGTATCAATAAGAGATTTCAGAGAAGTACCATTAATAAAACACGTACCTCTAATCAGACCATCATCATCCTCAGGCTCCTCTCCTGCCAATGCAAATACCTTCCCAGTAGACCTTTCCTTTTTCGGCTTTGTACACTTCGTACTGATATGCCCAGACTCACCACAGTTGAAACACACCACATCCTTGACCTTACAATCGGCTGCCATATGACCCTTTTTACCGCAACGGTAGCAATTCCTATCATCCGACCTGCACGTAGTACTCTTGTGGCCAGGCTTGCCACACTTATAACAGACAATGCTAGCAGGGGCATCTCCCCCACTAGGACCCTTACCTCCAGCAGCCTTCTGATAACTCTTACCCGCAGGAACCTCATACGGCTTGCTTCGACTCTGAAACTTGCCCTTTCTCTCAGAAGTAGCTTTGTAGCGAGCAGTACTGTCTTCCTCGAAAATTCTGCAACTGTCAACCAGATCTGCGAACACACGAATCTTCTGATAACCAATGGCCTGTTTAATATCAGGCCTCAACCCATTCTCAAATTTGATGCATTTAGAAAATTCAGCTGTAGCCTCACTGTAATGTGGATAAAATTTGGCTAGCTCCACAAATTTTGCCGCATAGGCAGTCACAGACATACCACCCTGCTTCAGCTCCAAAAACTCTATCTCTTTCTTCCCGCGGACGTCTTCAGGAAAATACTTTCTCAGAAATTCCCTGCTGAAAACCTCCCAAGTAATCTCTTCCTGCACAGCCTCTAACCTCTGCCTAGTAGCCAACCACCAGTCGTCGGCCTCCTCGGCTAACATGTGGGTACCAAAGCGGACCTTCTGCTCAACAGTACAGTCCATCACCCTGAAAATCCTCTCGATCTCCTTCAGCCAAGCCATAGCACCATCTGGATCATATTTGCCCTTAAAGGTGGGCGGATTCTCCCTCTGGAAGGTAGTCAGACTCCTAAAACCAGCATTATCACCAACATTTTGCTGACCCTGCACAGCCTGAGCCATAGCTTGCAATGCAGCAGCAAGAGCAGCGTCGTTTCTTCCAGCCATTACGAACTATCACTGCAGCACAAACTAAAGATTTAGAACTAATCTAATGTCATAAGACACTATGACAGGACAACATTGGCCGGACAGACCGAACTGCTCTGATACCACTAATGTAACACCCCTTTCTACCCGTCAATTTGTTTATAAAAATCAGAGTTTGAAAAGAAATCTCGTTCACAGGAAATGTTACACGTACTCAAAACAAACGTCGCTTATCCAACTTTAACAAAAAAAAACGTTTAACTCAAATTAATACGTCCACGTAGCACATCACAATATCAAAAACTCAAACCTCATGGTTAACGTCGCTTATAAAACTTCTCATAACACAAACAACTACGCAGCGGAAATTTGTAAAACATAACCAAATAGTCCACATGGACAAAATAAACAAAAATTCATTAATAAAGGCCGAGTTCATTATCCCCCTGAGTGCTACGTATCAGAGCATGACGACTCGACTCGAAAAGTGAAGCTAATACCTTCACTGGGAATCACCTGCACGTTACCAACACGAGGGCAACATTCAAACAGGAAAGGGTGAGCATCATTTCAGTCTATATAATAGAAAACATGATAAGCACTAATCACAGGCTACGCAATAGAATAATCAGCATCCAATACACAAAACATCCACAACACAGTCATCATTCACATCGTGTACAAACTCATCTCATGTCGTGTAGATTTATGAAATGCAACCCACTCGCGGGTATATGCATGAAGGTACCTTTTCACAAAACGTCGCTTAGCCACTCAGGCCTTATCATCACTTAGCCACTCAGGCCTCAAAACATCACTGGGTTTTATGCATATGGGCATGAGACTCTATGACATGCACCACTCACTTCACCAAAATCACACAACTACTCAGATCCTAGTCAACGATGTGACCCATCACTTACCTGTTTGCTCGCACGGAGCACAGCACCTGCCAAACTCATAATCATCACACAACATCACTAGGCCACTTAGACCTTAACCTCACTTAGCCACTCAGGCCCCAATTGACACTTACACATAAACATCATCTAACTCAAACATTAGCCACTGAGGGCAAAAACGTCATTTGACTAGCCACCAAGGGCATCCTCGTCATTTACACATCATTATCATTAACTTTGGCCACTAGGGGCAAAAAAGTCATTTTGACACTACCGTGTTTAAAACTGTTGTTTATACACCAAAAAGGGATTTTAAAAGAGTTCCACGTCATTTTTCAATGTCACTGGGACGATCACCGGGGACAGCCACTTGGGCGCCCACAAACAGTCAGAAATTAATAATTTTCTATTTTAAAAATTGAACACACAAATGGACAGCGGAAAAAGCTTCACGACACTTTTTGAATCGTTCGAAACGGACGTCGGAGTCAAAAGTTATAATAAAAAGAAGTTTGGGAAAAATTAGACGTCGTTCTGAAAATTGGCGCCTTAGGCGCCCAGGCAACACAGGCACCCGGCGCCCAGGCGCGCACAACACACAGCAACACAGCGCCACAGGCGCCCAGCGCCCAGGCGCGCACCAAGCAACACAGACACGGGCGCCATGCGCCCAGGGAGCAACAACGCGCGCACAGCGCAACAAAACAAGACACGGCGCCTAGCGCCCAGGCGCAAAACGCAACACGCACGCCCCAGGCGCCCAGCGCCCTGCTCAAGCACCCAGCGCCCAGAAAACAGCAACATAGCCAGAATTTGTTTAACACTTTCTTTAACACTAAAATTTGGTTTTTCTTGACAACTTGAAGTTATAAAAACTCAAAAATTTTCCAGCAACACAAAACTCACTTTTCTCATTCAAAATTAACACTAAAACTCAATTTCATCAAAACTCAATTAAAAACCAAACAACATCGCTAGCCTCATCATGGCGCCCTAGGCGCCCAACACCATCAACCCCTCATGCGACCACATCCTTCAACAACCAACGCATAGATTAACATTTTACTTCTCATCACATACGCAAAACATCACCAATAACGAAATTCGTGGATCGACCCAAGCAATAGATAAATTCGCATAGACCCACATATATATATATATATATATACGAAAATTAACATCAAGAACGTCAAGAACGTAATGAACATCAAACACGCCAAGAACATCAAGAATCATACGGTTCTAATACAAATCCTAGATCTAGAACCCATCATATAAACTATTAGATAGAGTGATAGAGCTCCCCTAACCTCGAAATTGAAGAACGGAGGCTCCGGAGATAGTCACGTACAGGACCACAGCAACAAGATCACGTTCTTGCTCTTCCTTTGTTGCGATTTCTCTCCTCTTCCTCTTCTCTCCTTACGGCGCCTCCTTGCTTTTCTCTCTAACTCACGCTCTTCTTTCTTTTGGTTTTTCGCAAACACTAGCAAAAACCCTACCCCCTATGCGCTACTCCCCTTCGCATATGATAAGAATGGTGGGCTTGGGCTTCTCACTTAGGCCCAAGTCCATTAGGGTTGGCACCTCCATTTCCTAATGCTTCCTACGCAAATTAGCACAAATTCTAATTAATTGAGTTACATCAAATAATTTAATTTAAATCCCCAATTATTTAATTAAATAAATTAATTAAATAATTTTAGGGTGTTACAAGTGGAACCCGAACTGTGTGGGTTTGTAGGCGTTCCACTCCTACTTTGGGGAGGAGTAGGGCGTTTACGAGACTGAGCAAAACATCCACTAGATGAACCATCGGGGGAGTCAAATTTGTCATCTACATGCTCCCAAAAAGACTTGTCTCGCTTTGTTGAGTAATCAACTTTCCCTTTCTTATCTTTTTTTGGTGCTCCCTTTGTAATGATCGTATCCGGAGGTGGACACATGGAAGTCGTGTCTGGGAATGCCAATTCACGTGCTTTTGCTTTAATCATAACTCTGCCAGCGTGATCAGAGGCCTCAAACCTTCTTTTGATAGCTTCAAGTTCAATGTCTACACTCAACTCATCATCCATTACCTCTGTCTGTATTTTGAAATTCAACCTCTGCCAATGTTGGTGAATCATGCTCAAGGGAATTGGAGTGCAGTCCATCATAACCCTACAAAAAAGCGACATTGATTTAGTGACAACCCATCAAAACAAGTCTTTTTTGTAGACACAATATAATTATGAGTTTGTACATCATACCTTGAAAGCTCACATGCACATGGTAGTCCGTGTGTGGTCCGGAGCGTGTGTCGACATAATGATGGGTTAAGTGAAACGGATCCAGTGTGTTGCATCTCATCCAAAATATGGTCTATAGCATTAGATGAAACTAAACCCTTAATTTCATCAAAAATCTTCTTCTTCAAGTGGTGTACTTTCACTCTACTCAAACTATGCTCGAAGTGCATTTTAAGGTCAGAATGTTGTATCCTAAGCATGGTCTGCATTCCATCCCAGCACTTACACAAATCTCCCCTACTGTCTCGTAATATTTGCTTCAAGTGAGAGTGTGCAGACTCAACTCTGTTGGTGGTAGTGTTGCCAAGGTGCATATGGTTATTTATCCATGCATCAATGAATTTTTCCTTGAAGGGGTCTAGCCAGGTGGTCCTGACATACTCTATGAAACTGGGATAAGGTCCTGCCAAGTCGTTAAACAGACCCAACTCATAATCATACTCTTCTGTGGTCTTCGCATGCACAACAGATTGAAATGCACCCATAATGTCATTAACAACAGATTGGTCTTTCACAATGAGCCTTGCTTTGGCCCTCACATTTTTCTTAATGTGAAATTGGCACAACAAGTTTGCAGATGTTGGAAATATTCCTGCCAGAGAATTCATCATACCCGTGTCTCTGTCCGTAAGTATGACTTGTGGTACTTCATCCTGTCTCCTAAATAAACCCCTCAATTTCTCAAGAACCCATGCAAAGTTATCCATCCTCTCCCAATTGACATAAGCAAATGCAGCAGAGTAAGTCTTCTCTGTTGATGTTACACCAACGATCTCAACCAACGGATACCTGTACCGGTTGGTTTTATAGGTGGAATCAATCAACAAAACAACCGGGAAGGTGTTTAGAAGCTCAATGGAATCTGGATGTGCCCAAAAGATGTCCTTCACAACGGTAGTTCCCTCTGCAAGTCGAGTCCAGTAAACATAATTATCGCGTTGCAAATAAAACATCAGTTGTTGGAGCTCAGTCCTACCCTCACGCATAGCCGACCTTTGCCTTTGACGACAGTTGTAAATTTGTTTCACAACCGTATAGTTATCATCAGGCTTCATCAATTTCAGCTCATTCAGTATCAATTTTGGCCGAGTATGGTTCCTAGTCATTCTAGCCACTAGATCCTTCTCTTCTGAAGATAACCTACCAATGTACGGACGTCCTTCATGATAAGTAGCCATACCATGGTTATGAGTTCCATTCATAACCCTCAAAATCCATCCTCCAAGCTTCTTAATAAATTTCCCTTTCAGTCTGAACTGACAACAACATTTTCTAGTGTTCGTGCCTTCCTCAACATTTGTCTTGTAAGATCCAGCTTTATCACAAATCAACATGCAGTATTGTTTACCTGATCGTCGTCCGGTGTCAGATCTTCCTATAACAATCACCATCCCAAGAGATTTTCCAACCGCACGCACCCACGTCAGCAGCTCCTCACGACTAGGGAATAACTGAAATTCAATTACTAAGTGTCAGTTAAATAAATTGAATAGTTCGCTAAAATTAAAACAACTAATTCATTATTACCGTATCCGTTTTGAACGAATTAGTAAAATCTTGGGATTCTACGATGTCAGTTGTCATTTCATCTGCTACTGTTCGAACGGCCTTATGCGAACGCTGTTCGAACGCCCTTATGGGAACACGTTCGAATGATGGTGTTCGAACCTAGCAAAGTCACACCCCATTAAACACTTGTTCGAACAAGATCATTCGAACATGTTCGAACGACCCTGTTCGAACGGAGCGCGAATACAGAAAAAAAAAATGGCGTGAAAAACTGAAAACAGAATCAAAATGAAAAAAGTTTGGTAGGGTTATTACCTTGAGCTAGTTGCCAATGTTGGGTAGTTGAATAGGAGTGAATGATGAAGGTGAGGATGGGTGGGTTTGGAGTGGAGAGGGGGGGGAGGTTTGGGATTTTAGAGGGGTGTGTTGTGTTGAAGGAGAAGAAGAGGGAGAGGGGTAAAGGGGGAAAATCAATTTTAAGTGGGGTTAGTTTAGTAAATGTGTAGGGTGAAGGGGTGTGTTTTGAGTAGGAGGGGGTGTGGGGAAAGCAAATCCCAATTATATTTGGTGAGCAGAGGCTTCGGCCTAATGGATCCACATGCATGGCCCGTGGTGTTTGGGTTTGCATTCCATGCATTAATCATACATTTGGTGTTGCTGCTTGATGACTGTGAAATTGATGATGTTGCTGCCCTTGTTGTGAATTGGTGTTCCCTAATTGCCTTTCCTAATATAGTGCTTATCTCATATGTTATTATTTATGTAAAGAGACTCACCCTACTGCTTTTATGTTGCTTCTCATGTCGGCAACATGCAGGTGATAGCGAGTGAAGGTTATCCTCATACCTTCTTCTAGTAGGATGTGTCATGCTCTGATACGTAGCACCGGGGGGGGCGTCTTATGTTTACTTGTTGTTATTCCGCTGTGATGGTGAATATATTCTATTGGTGTAAACTAAACAGAAGATTTCCCCTTTGACTGTGTGCTATGTATCGTGTTGTTATTTTGCTGAAGTATATCAATTCAAGTTGTTGGTTTAAATGGAGTTAAGTGTAGCACTCTCTTGTGATTGTTTTAAAAAGAAAAAGAAACTCTGATTTTATTAAATAGTAGATTATTAGAAGGGGGTGTTACATTAGTGGTATCAGAGCAATGGTTGGTCCGTCCGGCCAAGTCATAGAGTCGTTGTGTCGGTTAACGACCAACTGTTGTCCTTTAGTCTTAGCATTTGGTAGTGTTGTATTGATGTTCCTGCAGGTACAGGTAAACGGGGGCTGCTAATGGTAAGTGAACTAGTGGGGGAGATACCCCTACCGATATTGTGTGCTGTTGTTATTAAAACGCGGTTGCCATTTTATTGCTACTGTTTAATTATTGAAACTACTATGCTGTTGCTGTAGACTATTGTTACTGTTTGTATAAATTACTTTGTTTGTTGCCGTTAACTATTGATACTGTTGTGCTGGAAAGTAATTACTGTGGTGTTTTATCGTTGACAATTAAGTGCTGTAGTTGTTTTGATTTAAAACTTTAATTGCTGTTGCTGTTGAAATTTAAAATCCTTGTTGATGTTTTACAGTGTAACTGCTGTTACTGTTTAATTGCTGTTTTTGAAAAAGACCAATGTTGCTGTTGCTGAAAATATTGTGTTGTTTCTAAGGATTAATGTTGCTGTTTCATTGCTGATGTTTTTTAAAAATCGTTTTATTTTGAGCAACACTAATGCCTTGTGCTCGGTGATTTTGTGATCTGAAAGGCAAAATGACTTCTGAAATTGTTTTTGAAAAGTCAAATGGGCGATTTTACGGTTGGAAACGGATATTGGTGATAAAATCTTTTTTTTTTTATGAATAAACGTAGATGTTGTTGTTGCAGAGAATGAAAGAAATAAATTTATTTTTGACTTAGGATTTTAAATGAAGTGTAGGTGTTGAAATTCTTGTTGGGCTGGAAGATAATTTTCTAGTTGGTCTTGTTTGGAAAAAGAGTAACGATTTTCTGTTGTGTAAGTTTTGAAACGTTTGACTAATAATTCGATTAATAATAATGAAGGTTGCACATATGTTCATTATGAACATTGTTTGTACGTGTTTGCTTTTATTGAACTGCTGAGTTTTGGTGTTAATCGAGTATCTAAATGTCGTGTGCGATATGCTGTATGAAACTAAGTGTGTTTTATTCTTGTAAATTGAATTTGGGATTAATTAGAAACATTTTATAAAACTGAATTTGTGTGGTTTATTTGGGGAAATTTTATAAAGCTGTATTTTTGGGTTATTTAGTGAAACTAGTGAGGTACTGACTGAAAGTTATGATTGATGTAGTTGTTTTGGCTCGAATTGCGTGTAAGTGTAATTTTAGTCGAAAGACCGTAAAACCGACGATTAATGAATTGTGTGGAAATTGATGTTTGAATATATATATGATTATTAGGAAGTTTAAATTATGCCTGATGGTTGAATTTGTGGCTGCGTGGATGTTTAATTTCTTGCTAGGCACACTGTGTAGGCACTTTTTGAGTAGGTCTGACTTTCGGCTAAACTGGGACTGTTTTACTGGTTGATAAATTTTGTAGCGCACAATTTTAGAAACTATACTGAACGCTTGTCATTTTGGCTTTGGTTTGGTCGCATTTGGAGTAGTATAGCTCCAGTTATAGGCTGCACAAGTTAGGGTAAAATTCTGGGGACGGTCTGGACGTAGGGCCAGAGTTTTGATTGTGGTGTTTTCAAATGAAGTCCTTTTCGAATGAATCCAATTTCTTTGAAAACTAGACAAAATGCTTTACTGCTTAGGCTGAAGTTTCGTGTTATTTGGGTTGGTTTTGGGCATTGTAGAGGAGTCACAACTTTGGACACAGTCGCTGCCCCATTTTCTGGACCTACTGCCTTGTTTGCGAAAATTGTGCTATGTGACTCATCATTTTGAAATTATAAAAATATAGCCAGATACTAGACTTCATAAGTGTTCCGTAGGGGGGTTGTTTGCAAAATTCCGATGTCGTTTGATAGGGTAAATAAATTGTTGAAATTTATGTGTGGGTGCTGGAACTTTCGGCGTTGCTTAGTTTGTACTGTCACTGTAACGGAAAGACTATTTTTGCAATATCTTTTGAACCAGGAGTCCGATTTGAGCAAACAAAAATGTTTCGGAAAGCTTATTCAGAGGCCTAACTGAATATTCTAATTTCACGGCAAAATTGACTGGTTCTGGTATTGTTGATTTTTAGGCATGTCGGTTGATTTAAGTTGTTGTGGCGTTGTCGGTGCCGTAGTGCCCGTAATTGTTGTTGTGTTGTCGGTGGATTAGTGCCCTAGTTGCTGTTGTTGTTGGTTATGGGATTGTTGGTCCCGGAGTTGTCTCCGCATTGTTGCTTTGCTGTGCTTTGTGGTTGCCTTGTTGATGATAATGATTTTTCTTTGATGTTGTTGGTTGTTGTGTTGTGGGTAACGCCGAATGGCCCACAGTGTTTTGTAGTGGGTACCGCCGATATGGCCCACGTTGTTTTTGCTGAGGGTACCGCTGAATGGCCCGAAACGTTTTGATGAATTTTGTGTTGTAGGCCTATGGCCGATGTTGTGATTTAGTTGTTGATGTCGCCTGAGTGGCAAAGTTGTTTGTTGATGTTGTTGTCGTGTTGTTAAATTATGTGGCTTGATGTACAACTGTATGCACTCTGTGAACTTCATTGTGATGCTGTGATGATTGATGAACTTTGTTATCCTTAAGGGTAGATGAGTGAGGTAGAATGCAAGCTAGTTTATCAGAGTAGCGCAGCGGAATCTTAGCATGTCGTATTGGGGAGGAACTTTGATAGGGCTTGGGGGTGATCACGTGGTACCAACGTGATTACGCTCAAATCCCTATCGGAGGTCCTTAGGGAGAGGGTGTGTCTGGTTGTTATTTCTCAAAGTTACCTGGCTGAATGAGTAGGAGGGACGGCCGCCCAATCACTTACCGCCGGTAATCCGAGAAATGGTGATCAGCACGGTGGATAGCATTAGTTGTCTAGATGGCTTAATCGTTGGTGGGAGAGTGTTAGCCTTGGCGGATGAAAATTTCGAGGACGAAATTCCTTTAAGTGGGGGAGAGTTGTAATACCCCAAAATAATAGATTAAATTATTTAATTAACTAAATGAAATTGGGTGGTAGAAATAATAATATAATTATTTTAAGTGCTTTAAATAAAATGAGGAGTGGTATTGTAATTGGAGGTGGTGTTTTAATTAAATTGGGCTTAAGCTGCGGGGAAAGCCCGCAACCCAAGCCCACTAGTCTAGGCGCATATTTAAAGTGAAAAATTAGGTTTTAGCTCATTTTTGTGAAAAGAAAAGAAAAGAATAGAGAGAGAGGAGGGGAGAAGGAAGTCGCGACAGCAAGGAGAGAAGGGGAGGAAGATTTCGTGGAAGCTCATCAAAAGAGGAGGTTTGGGTGGTCATTCTTGGTGATTCCTTGGAGCTTTGCTTGGTGGTTTCGATTTCTAAGGTTAGGGGGTCCTCTTTCCATTCATAATAGTGTATGTTGATGGGTATTGTATGGGGTTAGGTTCTAGGGTGATTGTTTGGGTATTTTTATGTGGTGTTGTGTTGTCTTCATGATTGATAACCATAGGAGGTGAAACTATGTTGACTAGTGTTGAAATGAACATGTTGTGAACTATGCATGCGGGGTGTTCGATGCTTTGTTTGATGATTTAATTGATGTTTGGTTTGCTGATTTTTGGTGATGAACATGATGATTTATGTTTATATTAGTGATTTGATGTTGGTGAATTAATTTGGTGTTAATTGTGCAATTATGGTGTTAAAACTTACTGTTGGGAAATTCTGGATACAGGTTCGTTCTTTTTGAATGGTTCGGTATTTCGGTTATAACGTTTTCATCTGAATTCCGTTTTGAATGGTTCCTGTCTCTTCGAAAACTAGATTCAATTTCCTTCGTTTGGGCACAAACCCCATGTCTTTTGGTTGAGTTTTGATCATTCTAGGGGTGCCACAAGTTAGGTCATGGTGGCTGTCCCGTTTTCTGAACCCTGATACTTGTTTGTTGAAACTGTACTAATTGGCTCATTGTTTCGAGAAAAGAAAACCATAGTCAGAAACTAGACATTCTCAGGTTTCTGTAGAGGGGTCGTTTGTTGGAATCCGATGTCGTTTACTATTTTAACTAATTCGCCGAATTCTGGCTGTCGTGTTCGCGTAGCCCAGGGTGTCGCCGTTGTTCCCAAATTTGTTTTCTAATTATCTTTTGACTCGGGTGTCCAAATTCGACGGTTCAAAATGAGTTTCGAAGCTTATTCGGGTGCCTACCTGGATATTCTAATTTTAGGCAAAAATACATTATTTTTTCAGAGGGTTCTGGGCAGATGTTGTCCGAGGTGTCTAAGATGTAGTTTTGCTTACTTTTGCCTATTCCGTGTCGATGTCCTAAAAGGGTTTAATTGAATTGGTGTTGGTGTAAATGGTGGGTCTGTTTGGTGAGTCTATTTGTTGAGTTTATTTGGTGAGTCAATATGGTGAGATTATTAACTATTCGGTGTTGGTGAGTTGATTAATAGCATTGGTGAGTCTATTAATTATTTGGTGATGGTGAGCAGAGGCTTCGGCCTAGTTATAAAATTGGTGCGCAGAGGCTTCGGCCTGATTATAAAAATTGGTGATTATGCTTATTTCTCATTGTGGTGAATATGGTGTGTTTTGGTGCATTGTTCATGGCGTCACATAAACCAGGTGCATATTTGGTGAGCAGAGGCTTCGGCCTAATTATATTTGGTGAGCAGAGGCTTCGGCCTAATGGATCCACATGCATGGCCCGTGGTGTTTGGGTTTGCATTCCATGCATTAATCATACATTTGGTGTTGCTGCTTGATGACTGTGAAATTGATGATGTTGCTGCCCTTGTTGTGAGTTGGTGTTCCCTAATTGCCTTTCCTAATATAGTGCTTATCTCATATGTTATTATTTATGTAAAGAGACTCACCCTACTGCTTTTATGTTGCTTCTCATGTCGGCAACGTGCAGGTGATAGCGAGTGAAGGTTATCCTCATACCTTCTTCTAGTAGGATGTGTCATGCTCTGATACGTAGCACCGGGGGGGCGTCTTATGTTTACTTGTTGTTATTCCGCTGTGATGGTGAATATATTCTATTGGTGTAAACTAAACAGAAGATTTCCCCTTTGACTGTGTGCTATGTATCGTGTTGTTATTTTGCTGAAGTATATCAATTCAAGTTGTTGGTTTAAATGGAGTTAAGTGTAGCACTCTCTTGTGATTGTTTTAAAAAGAAAAAGAAACTCTGATTTTATTAAATAGTAGATTATTAGAAGGGGGTGTTACAGTATTGTTATGGATCCGTCTAAGGTTGATGCCGTGATGCAATGGGAGAGTCCGAAGTCGGCTACGGAGATTAGACGCTTCTTAGGGTTGGCTGGTTACTACAGAAGGTGGTTAGAATTGTTGAAAGACTATGATTTCGGTTTGAACTATCATCCAGGCAAAGCTAATGTCGTGGCTGATGCTTTAAGTCGAAAGTCCTTGCATATGTCGGCAATGATGGCTAAGGAGTTAGAGTTGATCGAGGAATTCAGGGATTTGAGTTTGGTTTGTGAAGTGCCGCTTCTGAGTGTTAAGTTGGGTATGTTGAAGATTAATAATGAGTTCCTTGACAGTATCAGAGAAGCCCAGAAGCTGGATATCAAGTTGGTGGATTTGATGGTCGAGGATGATCAGCCTGAGGGTAGTGACTTTAAGTTGGATGCGCATGGTGTTTTGAGATTCCGTGATAGGATTTGTATTCCCGAAGGCGCAGAACTGAAGAAAGCAATTTTAGAAGAGGGTCATCGAAGTAAGTTGAGTATTCATCCGGGAGCTACGAAGATGTATCAAGATCTGAAGAAGCTGTTTTGGTGGCCTGGTATGAAGCGAGATATGACGCAGTTCGTTTATGCATGTTTGACTTGCCAGAAGTCAAAGGTTGAGCATCAGAAGCCTGCTGGACTGATGCAACCGTTAGAAATTCCGGAGTGGAAATGGGATAGCATTTCGATGGATTTTGTGACGGGATTGCCTAATACTGCGAAAGGGTATGATGCAATTTGGGTGATTGTTGACAGGTTGACAAAATCGTCTCATTTTGTTCCTATCAGCATCACGTATTCGGTGTCGAAGTTGGCAGAGATTTATATCCGGGAGATTGTGAAGCTTCATGGGGTTCCTAAGAGTATTGTTTCGGATAGGGATCCAAGGTTCACTTCAGATTTTTGGAAGAGTTTGCAAGAGAAGTTGGGGTCTAAGCTGAGGTTGAGTTCGGCACATCATCCTCAGACAGATGGTCAATCAGAGAGGACGATTCAGTCATTAGAAGATTTGTTGAGGGCTTGTGTTTTGGAACAAGGAGGTTCGTGGGATTCCTACCTTCCACTGATAGAGTTCACGTATTACAATAGTTACCATTCTAGTATCGGGATGGCACGACGTGTTTCACGTGTCGCAACTTCGGAAGTACATTTCGGATCCATCTCATATGATCCACATGGATGACGTGGAGGTGCGGGATAATCTCACGGTGGAGACTATGCCTGTACGGATTGAAGATCATGAGGTGAAGGTGTTAAGAGGCAAGGAAATTGCATTGGTGAAGGTGGTCTGGTTAGGAGCTGCCGGTGAGAGCATGACTTGGGAGTTGGAGAGTAAGATGCGGGAATCCTATCCAGAGCTGTTTGATTCAGGAGACTTTTCGAGGACGAAAACATTCTAAGTGGGGGAGAGTTGTAACGCCCAAATATTTAATTAAAATTACTTAATTAAATATTTAGGTATTCAATTATTTATTTATTTTAGTTGGTGTAATTGTATTAGCATTTGATTAGGAGGTGTATAATTGGATTTTAGGTGATGGTGTTAATAATCGGGCTTAAGCTGGAGGAAAGCCCGCGATCCATATCCATGAGTTAAGCGCTTAGGCATATGGGGGTTGGGGTTTGGCTTGTCATTAGCGCAAACCCTAAGAGAAAAGAAAGAAAAAGTTGCGAATAGAGAGAGGAGAAGAGAAGGAGAATTCGGCGCACAAGGGAGAAGAAGAGGAGGGTTCGCAAGTTCAAGGATAAGAAGAAGCCGTGTTGGTGAGGTTTTGTTGGTAACTCGATCAAGAGAATTGGTGCTCTCCTACTATAAGGTAAGGGTGGGGTTCTTCCTTATAATGGGGTTTCATGATGGGGTTTATGTGGGGATAGGTCCTATAATACCCTTTGATTAATTTTGATGTTTGAATTGGTGTTAGTTGAATTATAACTAGGTTGGATTGAAATTTGACATTTGTTGGTGATAGTTGTGACTCTAGAATTTGGTGCTCAATGTTGTTATTACTAAACGCATGCTAGGTGTTCGATTAAATTGGTGTTTGGTGTTGTGAGTGATAAATTATGATGATTGACATTGGTGATTGAGGATTGGTGATTTGAATTGGTGAATTAACGAAATTATTGAACCCTAGGGCGCCATGGGCGCCATTGTCTTAGATGCTGTTTTTGGCGCCCTGCTGCTGGGCGCCGTGTGCCAGGATGTTGTTGCTGTTGTGTTCTGAGTCCTGGGCGCCAGAGTTGCTGTTGTTGTGTTCCCTGTGTGTGTTGCAATTTTTGGCGCCCTGCTGCTGGGCGCCGTGTCTGGGCGTGTTCCCTGTGCCATGTTGCGTTTTCGTTTGTGCTGTAGGCTGTCTAGGCGCCAAGGGCGCCAATTCCTGTGTCTTGGTGCGGTTCTGTGTGTTTCCAGGTGGACTGGGCGCCATCTCCTGCAGTGTTGCTAGGCGCCCTGCTCCTGGACGCCAGATTCAGTGTGTTGCCTGTTGTTGGGCGCCCTGCTCCTGGGCGCCATATTTTCTGTGTGGCTGTTTCCTGTTAGGCGCCCTGTGCCTGGCGCCGTGTCTGGAGTGTGTTCCATGTTGTGTTGCGTTGCGGTGTCATTGTCCTGAGTTGCCTGGGCGCCAAGGGCGCCAGTTTCGGTGTGTTGGCCAGATTTTGCGTGTTGTTTGCTAGGCGCCCAGTGCCTGGGCGCCATTTTCAGGATGTTCCTCAATTTTTCCCTGGTTTTGTTTTTGACATATCTTTTGACTCGGGAGTCCGATTTAGACGTTTCAAAATGTTTTGGAAAGCTTATTCATAGGACTAGCTGAATATTCTAATTTGAGGCAAAGTGGTCCATTTTTCTGGAAAAATTGTTAACCGTTGGTGTAGTCGTTAAATGTTGATGGTTTTAAAAAGAAAGTTGTCATGTCTCAAATACTTTGGAAAAATTGTCGTTGTCCCAATATTTTGGAAAACTGTCGTTGTCCCAATATTTTGGAAACTTGGTGTCATCTTGGTGTCTTGGTGCTGTTTGAGCTAGGTGTGAAGGCTCAAACCATGGTGTTGTTGGAACTAGGTGTGAAGGTTCCAAGTTTTGGTGTTCCGTTGTGTCGGGTAGTCTGGTGTTTCGGTGTCGTTGGGCTAGGTGTGAAAGCTCAACTTTGGTGATATTTGGTGATTTATTTTGGTGTGTCACATTGTGACTATTTTGGATGATTGTCTGTGTGCATTCATGGTGTCGCATACAACATGTGCATTTATTTTGGTGAAGGCCTTTGGTCTTGGAACTGGGTGTGAAAGCTCAATTTTTCTAAAACTAGTGAGCCGGGTGTGAAAGCTCAATTTTTGGTGAATTGGTGAGCCGGGTGTGAAAGCTCTCAATTTTGGTGACGCCTCTATTTACAGGCAAAATTTTTGGTGATTTGGTACCACATGCATATGCCCGTTGGTGTGGGTTGCATTCATGCATTGTCATGACATTTGGTGACTGGTTGTAATGTTCATAATTTGTCGTATGTTTATAATTTGATGTGTGTAGTGGTGTGGTAGATATAGTTGTCATATTCTAACATAATTCCTATCATTTTACGCTATTATATTGAAGATATCTCACCCCTTCTGTTTGAATGTTACCCCTATGCGGTAACGTGCAGGTGATTGCGAGTGAAGGCTTAGGTACCTTCGCTATTCTGAGTCGGTGTCGTCGGTGTTCTTGCTTTGATGTGTAACACTCAAGGGGGGATAGACGGTAAACTTTGGTTGTTGCATTTTATTTGTTTGGAGTCCATTCAGGACGTCATGATTTTATTGTTTTGAATCTTATTTCTATTTCCGCTGCGTGGTGATGTATTTTTCACAAAGTTATTTATATCGTATGAGACGTTTTATTTAACGATGAATGTGTGACATCTCTTTTCGAAGTATGAAACAAATTTTTGTAAACTCTGATTTTATTAAATAATTACCGGGTAGAAAAGGGGTGTTACAACACGCCCTAAGTTACTTATAACACCATTTTAATATTTTAATACGACTACACCAATAACATACTTAAATATTTAATTGAAATAAATAATTAAATATTTGGGCGTTACAACTCTCCCCCACTTAAAAATATTTTCGCCCTCAAAAATTTACCTGATTCAAACAGCTCGGGATAGGATTCCCGCATCTTGCTCTCCAGTTCCCACGTCATGCTCTCTCCGGCAGCTCCAAGCCAGACTACTTTCACCACTGCGATCTCCTTGCCTCTTAGAACCTTCACCTCTCAACCCTCGATTCGTACAGGCTTCGTCTCCACCGTGAGATTATCCCGTACTTGCACATCATCCATGCTAACCACATGAGATGGATCTGAAATATACTTCCGAAGTTGCGACACATGAAACACATCATGAAAATTCGAAAGATTTGGCGGTAAGGCCACCTATAAGCAACATTCCCCACTCTTTCCGAAATCTGATACGGACCAATAAAACGGGGAGTGAGCTTCTTCGACTTCAAAGCGCGTCCAACACCGGTCACTGGAGTGACCCTAAAAAACACATGCTTACCCGCCTGGAACTCTAAATCTTTCCTCCGCTTGTCATGATAACTCTTCTGTCGGCTCTGCGACGCCTTCATCTTCTCACGAATCAACTTCACCTTTTCAGTTGTTTCTCGCACAATTTCTGGTCCAAGCACCACACTCTTTCCAGCCTCATACCAACACAGCGGGGTTCTACACTTCCGACCATATAATGCTTCAAAAGGTCCCATCCCGATACTAGAATGGTAGCTATTGTTATACGTGAACTCTATCAGTGGAAGGTAGGAATCCCACGAACCTCCTTGTTCCAAAACACAAGCCCTCAACAAATCTTCTAATGACTGAATTGTCCTCTCTGACTGACCATCTGTCTGAGGATGATATGCCGAACTCAACCTCAACTTAGACCCCAACTTCTCTTGCAAACTCTTCCAGAAATCTGAAGTGAACCTCGGATCTCTATCCGAAACAATACTCTTAGGAACTCCATGAAGCTTCACAATCTCCCGGATATAAATCTCTGGCAACTTCGACACCGGATACGTGATGCTGATAGGAACAAAATGAGACGATTTCGTTAACCTGTCAACAATCACCCAAATTGCATCATACCCTTTCGCAGTATTAGGCAATCCCGTCACAAAATCCATCGAGATGCTATCCCATTTCCACTCTGGAGTTTCTAACGGTTGCATCAACCCAGCAGGCTTCTGATGCTCGACCTTTGACTTCTGGCAAGTCAAACATGCATAGACGAACTGCGCCACATCCCGCTTCATACCAGGCCACCAAAACAACTTCTTCAGGTCTTGACACATTTTTGTAGCTCCCGGATGAACACTTAACTTACTTCTGTGACTCTCTTCAAGAATGGCTCTCTTCATGTCTGCATCATCAGGGATGCAAATCCTACCACGGAACCTCAACACACCTTGGGGATCCAATCTGAAATCCTCATTCTGCGATTGATCATCCTCAACCATCAAGTCTACCAGCTTAACATCTGACTTTTGGGCTTCTCTGATGCTGTTCAGAAACTCATTACCGATCTTCAACATCCCTAGCTTAACACTCTGAGGCGTCACTTCACAAACCAGACTCATATCTCTAAATTCCTCAATCAGCTCTAAATCCTTAACCATCATCGCCGACATATGCAAAGTCTTCCGGCTCAAAGCATCCGCCACGACATTAGCTTTGCCTGGGTGATAGTTCAAACCGAAATCATAGTCCTTCAACAACTCCAACCAGCGTCGCTGCCTCATATTCAACTCCTTCTGGTCAAACAAATACTTCAAGCTCTTATGATCACTAAACACCTCAAATCTGGAACCATAGAGATAGTGTCTCCAAACCTTCAGCACGAAGACCACTGCAGCCAATTCCAAGTCATGAGTGGGATAATTCTTCTCATGAACCCTTAATTGCCTCGAAGCATACGCGATAACCTTCCCATCTTGCATAAGCACACCACCTAAACCCATTTTTGACGCATCACAATACACCACAAACGGCCCTTCCGGATTGGGCAACGTCAAGACAGGAGAAATTCGCGCACCACCTAAGTGAAATTCGCGATAACCTATCCTCAGTGAAATTCGCGCACCACCTGCAACTCTTCAATGATAGCTTGATTCTCAACAGACAATGATGCCATCAGTGAGAACAACTGAACTCCTTCCTTCATCAACTTCCGCAACTAACTAGCGGATAACAGACCAGACTCCTCCTCTTCAAAACTCACCGACTTGCTACGACAATTAATATGAACATGGTTATGCTCTAACAAGTTCATTCCCAAGATTACATCCAATCCGCTCAACGGCAAGCAAACAAAATCCACAACAAAGTCTCTGTCGAAGATCGACAAGGGACACTGAGAACACACTAGAGAGGTAGTCACCGACCCCTTAGCTGGAGTGTCGAAAACCATCTCTCCATTCAAAGCAGACAATGCAAGATTCAACCTCTTACAACAATCAGCAGCAATAAAACAATGCGTAGCACCAGTATCAACAATAGATTTTAAAGGAGTACCATTAATGAAGCACGTACCTCTAATGAGTCCATCATCTTCAGTAGGCTCTTCACCTGCTAAAGCGAACACTTTTCCACTGGACCTTTCCTGCTTCGGCTTCGGACACTGAGTACTAATGTGCCCTCCTTCACCACAGTTGTAGCAGACCACTTCCTTACGTTCACACTCAGCCACCACATGACCCTCTTTGCCACAACGATAACAGTTCTTCACTCCAGCCTTGCACACGTTACTCTTGTGACCAGCTTTGCCACATTTGTAACATACGATGCTACCAGGAGCATCTCCCCCACTAGTCCTCTTGCCAGAAGCAGCTTTCTGTTTACCCTTACCAGCAGGAACCTCATACGGCTTACTACGACTTTGAAATTTGCTCCTCTTCTCATTCATCATCTTGTAGTGAGCATTGTTGTCTTCCTCATAAATTCTTCAGCTGTCGATCAAATCAGCAAAAACACGGATTTTCTGATAACCAATCGCCTTCTTAATCTCGGGACGCAGCCCATTCTCAACCTTAATGCACTTGGAAAATTCAGCTGTAGCCTCACTATAGTGCGGGTAAAACTTTGCTAATTCCACAAACTTAGCAGCATACTCGGTCACAGACATATTCCCCTGTTTCAGCTCTAGGAACTCAATCTCCTTCTTACCTCGGACATCCTCTGGATAGTACTTTCTCATAAACTCTCTGCGGAACACAGCCAAAGTGATCTCTTCATTTGCAGTCTCCAACCTCTGCCTAGCCTCTAACCACCAGTCGTCGGCCTCCTCTGCCAGCATATGCGTACCATAACGGACCTTCTGCGCCGGAGTGCAGTCCATCACACGAAAGATCCTCTCCATCTCTTTCAACCAAGCTAAAGCCCCATCGGGATCATACTTGCCCTTGAAGGTAGGCGGATTTTCTCTCTGAAAGGTAGCCAAACTCCGAGACCCAGCATTCTCACCAGCATTATGTTGACCCTCCACAGCCTGAGCCATAGCAGCCAATGCAGCAGCAATAGCAGCATCATTCCTTCCAGCCATCTCAACTAATCACTACAATCATAGACAATAGTTAGAACTAATTGACAATACTTAGTGTCAATGACATAATGACTCGACAACTTGGCCGGACAGACCGAAACTGCTCTGATACCACTAATGTAACACCCCTTTTCTACCCGAAAAATTTTCTACAAAAATCAGAGTTTTCAATACACCCACAAGGGATGCTACACTTACACCGTTAAACATCACACGAAAATAAATAATTTTCACCATTCAAAAACAGTGCAACACCTAGCACGTCATAATATCAACCAGCAGCAGAATAAAATCATAGTTCAATTAAATAGTTATACATCACCATAAAACTTCAAAATTAAAATAACAGAAACATCAATAAAGTCTAGTGTTCGTTCCCCTCGTTACCAACATAGGGGTAACATTCAAACAGAAGGGGTGAGATATCTAACATTATAATAGCATATATGATAGGCAATATGCTAGAGTACAACACTATATCAACCGCATCACAACAACATCAACTAATAAATCACCAATAATCATCACTAACATCATGAATAATTATATGAGATGCAACCCACACCAACGGGCATATGCATGTGGTACCAATCATCCACAATAAAGTAGCCATTATGGGCACATCACCTATATGAGCATCACCATCATCACCTATAGCTCCAACGGCCGAAGCCAACATCACCAAAATAATGCATATGCAACATATGCGACACCATGGAAAATGCACCAGACAATCAACACACAACAGACATTTAATTAATATAACATCACCAATATCACCAAGTGGTCATAGACCCATCACCTGTCACCTTAGCCCATAAAAATAGGCACAATACCTTTTTATGTCATCACCTGTTATATCATCACCAATAATCACCAATAATCAACAATGACACCAACACCTATAACGATAATCATACACCGACACCCGAGACACCAATTTACACCACGGCAACATGACAAGAACTGGCGCCCAGCAGCAGGGCGCCAACAGCAGAAACAGCCACCACAGAAACTGGCGCCCAGCAACAGGGCGCCAACAACAGCACAGAAACTGGCGCCCAGCAACAGGGCGCCACAGCAGGTAACAACATTTCAGAAACTGGCGCCCAGCAACAGGGCGCCAAGACAGGCAGCAACACAGCAGAAACTGGCGCCCAGCAACAGGGCGCCAGAGGCAACACCAGCAACACAGGATCTGGCGCCCAGCAACAGGGTGCCTAGGACAACAGAGGCAACAGCAGAACTGGCGCCCAGCAACAAGGCGCCTAACACCATGGCAACAGAATTGGACTTGGCGCCCAGCAACAGGGCGCCTAGCAACAACACAGGAAATGGCGCCCAGGAGCAGGGCGCCTAGCAGCACATCAGCAGGAACAGACTTGGCGCCCAGCAGTAGGGCGCCTGACCCAACAGGCAACACAGCAGACTTGGCGCCCAGGAGCAGGGCGCCTGAGACCAGAACAGCAACATCATACTTGGGGCCCAGCAACAGGGCGCCTGAGACAACAACCACAACATCAGGCTTGGCGCCCAGCAACATGGCGCCTGAGACAGCAGAGGCAACACCAGACTTGGCGCCCAGCAACAGGGCGCCTCGCAACACAGCAACCTTGGCGCTCAGCAACAGGGCGCCTGGCAACACAGCAGCACAAAACGCAACATCACAGGAATTGGCGCCCAGGAGGGCGCCCAGGAGCAACACAGAGCGCAACACAGCGCCCCTGCACCAAGACAGAGTTGCCAGGCACGGCGCCCAGGAGGGAGACAACAACACAGAAAGTTCTAGCACCACACAGCACCATCCAAAAGCAACACAAGACACCACTGGGCACCTAGGGCGCCCTTCACAGCAACACAGACACGCACCATTCACCACTAGGCGCCTAGGGCGCCATCCCCTGCAATTCAAATACACACTGGGCGCCTAGGGCGCCAGCTCCAGCAACCTAGACAACATCATTGGGTGCCTAGGGCGCCACATCCAGCAACAACAAAACAGGGACACCATGACTGGGCGCCTAGGGCGCCAAAATCAGCAACAATGGGCAACACTGGCTTGGCGCCCCGCAGCAGGGAGCCTCCGGCAACCCACCACAACACCAAATCGCACGAAATAACATCCAAACACCAAAAATTCACCATAATCAATCATCAAGCACCAATTTCAAATATCATGAATACATACTAACACCAATAATTCAACGCCAATAAGATCAAGGGAACAACATAGGTCCTACCCCCTACATAACCCCATCATAAACCCTATTCTAAGGATAGAACCCACCCTTACCTTAGATTTGTCGAAGACAAGACTCTCTTGACCGTAGACACCAAAGAACCATAGCAACAGGGCTCCTCTCCTTCTCTTCTCCTTGCTAGCGCCGCGCCTTCTTCTCTCTTCGCACTCCTCTCTCTGTTTTTCTCAAACAAAAGCGCAAGTGAGGCAAAACCCTAGCCTAGGCACTTCACCTATGCGCCTAGCTAGTGGGCTTTTGGATCACAGGCTTTTCTCCACAACTTAGCCCAATTCCTAATCAACACGCCCTAAGTTAATTAAAACACCATTTTAATATTTTGATACGACTACACCAATAACATACCTAAATATTTAATTGAAATAAATAATTAAATATTTGGGCGTTACATGGTGACTTGGGGGTTTTAGCTGGCTTACTTAAGAAGGTGGGGAATTTACAAATCTGCCCCTCATTTAACATGTGTAAGGACTACAATACCCTTCAGCAACTTGACTTAAAATAACTAATCTAACTTACCAAACAAGCACATATTCATGACAAGAGAAAAAAATGTTATTTCATTTCCTAACACAATGTCGCCATTAATCACAAACAAGAAAATTATTTATTTAAATCACACACAATTTTTTATAATAAGTCACTCAAGCAATTTATTTTCAAATCATTTTATTTTCAACCATTTAACTAAATCACCAAATATTATTTCATGCCAAATAATTTAAATAGCAAAAATTGGGGATGTTACACCAGACCCAACCAATTAGCTAACATATACCAGAGTTGCAGAAATGGCATCCAACAAAGCAATGAGTTGCCGAATTTATTTTATCACGACACATGACCCAATAGAGGCAGATGTATGTAGAATAACTCCCATCTTTAGCATGTTTGTTTGAATCAAAGCACGATCTAAGAGCAATTTCCTAGAGAAGACAACTATTTTGGAAGGAGCAAAACTCTTCCAAAGGTTATTAAGGAACGAAAGTTTGTGATTCGAAACTTGCATCATCGAAAAAGGGCACACAGAGAGAAAGGAGTAGGTAGAGCCCACTAAAAATGTACCACTAGGATCCCTAGTCAAGACCCAACTATCTGGCTCGAAGAACATGAATGAAGAAGCAAGCAAGAGAGTAAGCTTGGCCTTTAGCTCCCTTCCCAGGAATAGAAACATATATTAAGCAATGGTGTTTAGTTTGTTGGATGTCACGGAGTAATCATATCGGTCTAAACATTTTAAATTCTTTGAAAGAATCCACATTGGGTTTTAAAAAATATTTGCATGGAATTGGTAGAGTTCTTAAAGAATCAATGTTGGGCATTAAGAAACAACCAGGGTGTTATTGGTAGTGTTTTAAACATTTTATATTCTTTAAAGAATCCACATTGTGCCTTTACAAACAACCAGCATGGTATTTTAAGAGTTTTAAAGTTTATTTACATCAGAACTACCGCAATGATCGTCTTCTTAAAATCAGCGTCGAATTTGAGGCATGTAGCGCACTAAAACGAGATATAACAATTTGTTTACAAAACTATCATATTCAATATTACACATGAGTTTTTTAAGGATTCATTTAGGAAAATTTAGTTTACCGTAAAGATGTACATATACAACAAAATCAAGTTTTACATAACTAGTTTAACAAATTAAAAAATTCTTAAATCTAAGATTCTGATTGTGTGATTCAGTTACTAATGTCACTCTACATTGGACTGATGACTAGTTTTCCAAAGTTATCTGTTATTTGAAAACGTCACCTCAAACATAGTGAGTTATAAAATTCTGTAACATAAAATATAAAACAAACAGTTAATGATGTTTCCAGCCATATATGCAAGACCTGAAAAATCATCCCAGAAGCTACATAATAGGTGACTCTTTTTGTATTCCAAAAAGGTTTTGAAGAAAACATTTTTCGTACAATCATTGGGTCGCCGATTTGGATCATGTGTGCCCTAACATGCCCCGGGTCGACCTAATATGGCATAAGCGTCACTCCAAACATGCAAACCACCTTTGTATTTGTCGATGCTATAAGTCATTTATCAACACCTTGGAATTATCATACAATTTATCATAGAATTTCTTAAGTAATATAGTTTAAGAACATCCCTAGTCTTCTACAACTTATACATACATGCATAGCAGGAAGACACATAGATTACTTACTCTATAGTGCATAATTTTTCAGTAGCAATACATATACATACATGCATAGCAGGAAGACACATAGATTACTTACTCTATAATGCAGAATTTTTCAGTAGCAATACACAATATATGGCACTTATTCCTCCTTTAACATTACTCAGGTCTATGTTTCCATCTTTATTTGTACAACATTCTATTGAGTCTTTTAAGTGTGACATTTGTCAATTTGCTAAGCACCACTGAAGTACTTTTCCCTCTAGTGGTACCAAAAGTGCTGAACCATTTGATCTTATTCATTCTGATGTTTGGGGGCCTGCCCCTGTTTCTAATATTTCTGGTGCAAGATGGTTTGTGTCTTTTGTCGGTGATTTTACTCAAGCAATTTTGTTGTTCTTGATGAAAGATAAATCTGAGGTACCCCAATTGTTTATTCCTTTTTATAATATGATAAAGACTCAATTTGGAAGAGGTATTAAAAAAGTCCGTTCTGATAATGGAAAAGAATATGTGAATCACAATCTTTCTGATTTGTTCATTATACAGGGTATCATACATGAACTTACCTGTGTTGACACCCCTCAACAAAATGGGGTTGGTGAAATAAAAAATCGCCATCTTCTTGAAATTGCACGAGCTCTTCTCTTCCAAATGTCTGTTCCAAAATCATACTGGGTAGATGCAGTATTAACTGCTGCCTATTTGATTAATCGGATGCCATCTCGTGGTCTAGGTAATGTTAGTCCAATTCAACTTTTGGTCTCACAGTTTCCTTCTATTCCTATCTTGCAGAGCCTTGAGTCTCGGGTATTTGGTTGTGTGGTTTTGTCCACGTTCAGCCACAACACCGAAGTAAGTTGGATTCTCTTGCAGTTTATTGTGTCTTTATAGGTTATACTCCTAACAAGAAGGGTTACAAGTGTTGTCATCCACCAAGTCGTAAGTTCTTTGTTTCGTTGGATGTCACATATCATGAGCATGTCTCCTTTTTCACTCGTCCACAGCTTCAGAGGGAGAGTGATTCTAATTCCAATTTGGAATCTGAGTCCGAGCTCGAGTTTCTCTTCCTTGGATCATGGCAACACAAGTCACCAGTTACAGACTGTGTGTCCTGCTCCTTCTCCTCCTTCCACTTCTCCTAGTTTTGTTCCTAATGTTCCTCCAGTATCTCCCGTGTCTTCTGTTTTGCAGGAAATAATACCTAGTGAGCCTATACTTACTTATCAGAGAAGAGGAAAACCCGATATGGTCCAGCAACAACTCCAGCCGCCTGAACCGGAGGTAAGTACTGAAAGTGACTCATCAACTTTAGATTCTCATATTTCTGATACTGATGACCCTGATACAGATGTTGATATTGTTGACCCTGATGTAGATGACTTACCTATTGCTTGGAGAAAAGGGAAAAGGTCTTGTGCTAAGTACCCTTTTCTCAATTTGTTTCTTCTAAGAATCTTTCCTTGCAGCATCAAAGTTTTATTGCAGCTATTGACTCTGTAAGAATCCCTACATCAGTTCAAGAGGCACTTAAAGATAAAAACTGCGTCCAGGCTATGAATGAAGAGATGAAAGCACTTGAGAAGAATGAAACTTGGAAAATTGTCGAGAAACCAAGAGACAAGAAGCCTGTTGGTTGTAGATGGATCTACACAGTCAAGCACAAATCAGATGGTACCCTTGATCGGTACAAGGCAAGACTAGTGGCAAAAGGATACACTCAAACTTATGGAATTGATTATGAGGAGACATTTGCTCCTGTGGGAAAAATCAATACTGTTCGTATTTTACTCTCTCTTGCTGCGCACTTTGGTTGGGATTTACACCAGTTTGATGTTAAGAATGCTTTCTTGCATGACAATTTAGAAGATGAGGTGTACATGGAGATTCCACCAGAATTTGGTCCCACTAATGGAACGAATGTGGTTTGCAAACTGAGAAAAGCTTTATATGGACTAAAACAGTCTCCTCGGGCCTGGTTTGGGAGGTTTTCAAAGACAATGTTGCACCTTGGTTATAAGCAAAGCCAGGGAGATCATACACTTTTCTTCAAACATTCACAGGGTGGTAAACTGACAATACTTCTTGTTTATGTTGATGATATTATTGTTGCAGGGGATGATTTGACAGAAAGGCAACAGCTTAAGGAAAAATTAGCTACAGAATTTGTAATGAAGGACCTTGGGAAACCTAAGTATTTCCTAGGGATTGAGGTAGCCTACTCCAATGAAGGCATTTTTATTTCTCAAAGAAAATATGTTCTTGACCTTCTGAAAGAAACAGGAAAGCTTGGATGTAAACCTGCAAGTGTCCCTATTGACCAAAATCACAAACTGAGCACCAAAGAGGAAAGTGCTAAGGTTGACAAAATGCAATATCAAAGACTAGTGGGGAAGTTGATCTACTTAGCCCACACTAGACCTGACTTGGCATATGTAGTTAGTGTTGTAAGTTAGTTCATGCATGACCCAAGAGTAAGACAACTTCAAGCAGTAGACCGTGTTCTGCAATATCTCAAAGCCACTTGGTGTGTGAAAAAGATGGTGCAAGTATACACAGTCACAAACAAGTAATATAGTGATGAGAAAGGTCGAACCCAAAGGGATTGGTTAAACTTTTGTATGTTTAGAAAGCATATAAATTAGTGCAGCTACACTACTCACAATTTTGGGTGTTTAATGTTTATGAAAACAGAATGTAAATGTGCAGAAAAATATGGAGGAAATCAGTTGAGAACGATAGTTGAAGTACTCTTGCATAAGTTTGCCTAGCAGTGCAGATGCACTAATTCCTTCTACGTAACTAACTTGATGAAGAAGTGAAAGAAGGAGTTGTCAATTCCTTCCTTACCTTCTTGCCAACTAACTGCTAACTTAAAAATATAAAAAGAAATAAAATACAAGAAAGTAAGCTATCTTATTGTATCTGAAATGGATTGTGAATTAGATTGTTTTCAAGTGAGAAGTGGAAGCCTTTGTATAGCCTTGGAGCTTTCCTTCAAGTGAGGGTTTCCTTGGAGATCAAGTTAACCTAGAGGGGTTAACCATGGTTACTTTTCAGAACATGTTTGCTGGGAATTGAATCCAACACTCCACCTTAAAGAGGGGTCCAATCGTGGAGGGTCATATGTCCTTTTGCAAGTGGGAATGTGCCTCCATGTGACTTGTTACTAAGCATGATATCATAGAGGTGTTTATTCATTGGTATGAATTGGGGTGCTTCCAATGTGGGCTTATCCGTCTTGGTGCAGAAAGGTGCAGATGCACTGTGGAAATGCTTCTAGTGCAGATGCACTGTGTTTTTCCTGGTGCTGAAGCACCAACTACCGATGCACTGAACAAACATATCAAACATACCAATATACATACAAAACGCTTAAATCATTGCATAACCCTCTTTGATATATAGAATGTTGTTATCTTACTCATACTACTATATTTAACACGTATTACACTTGATTTAAAGTAATTAGTTATGTTTAGATGCATAAATAACTCTATATAAAATAGAGTTATCACACCCCCAAACTTAAACCATTGCTTGTCCTCAAGTAATGACAAAAAGAAAACACAAATAAGATTTTCATATTTTAAGAAGAACAGATCAGCTCATATCTTTTCAGAGAATGATTTTTTTCTTTTGCAAAGAACCTCATTTTTAGAACATTTTGTCTTGGTGCATTTGAATTCCCAAACACCCAAAAGTTATTAAAACTAATTTATGTGAGTGTGTGCCCCACTCAGAATCAGTCAGTTCCAAAACTAAGTAAAAAGTTTCTCTTAGCCTTTGGAAAATTTTAGATCACGTTTAGTCAAAGCAAAAAGTGTTTCAAAATATAGACTAGACTAACAACATCTTCAAGACTTGGGGGGCTTTAAGCACAACTAAGGACTTTAGTTGAGTATTTCAAAACTGTTGAGTCAATGTACTATCTTTATTTTTTGTGGTTCTTTTCTTGGTGCAGATGCACCTAGGTGCAGGTGCACTGGGTATTTTTGTGAAGTGCAGATGCACTGAACATTTTGTAACAGTGCAAGTGCATTGAGTGCAACTGCACTTGATACTACATTTCAAGATTTGTAGCATATATTACCCTCCTCACTGACCTTCTTATGCATACTTTTTTTTTTCTTTGGTTTGATTTTATTTTCTTCTTTTTCTTTCTTTTCTTTTGCATTTTTATGCTTTTCTTTTCTTTCAAACCAAATGCACTATTAGAACAGGTTCAGTTAATGACTTAGGCAAATATAGCTAGTTATAACATTTTGAACTCTTTTGTAGTGATTTTGGGAACCTATTTATGTTGACTATTCTAAGTTTCTCATACTCAGCCTTAGTATTCATGGAAACTCCCTCAAACTTAATTCTTTATGCTTTTCTATATTTTTAGTAAAAATTTAGCTTTGACCTTGGCTTTCTCAAAATCCCTCTTGCATCAAATAGCTCTTTAAATAGCAATGTTCTTTTCAAAACTCAGTTTTGATGTGTCAAAGTAATAATAAAATTGGTCATTTGACGAAAACAATGCTTCTTTTCTTTTTCTTCCTTTCATCATTAAAAATCAGTTCAAAGAATTCCTTTGGCTAAGTCTGTGAAAAAGAATCAAGCTGATCATGCTTCAAAAACTATCAAATCCTATTTTGGACATAAACAATTTTGATGCACCTCAAACTAAAGTTCATGCAACTAATGTTTTTGTAAAACAGTTTTCTGAATTTTCAAAAGAATCTTTGTTGATTGCATCATTTTTAAAATTTTGAAATTAACTACTCACATATAGGCAAACAACAGAAACCAGACATACATAGTTATTAAAACACACAAGCACATGCATATAGTTTTTAAAGTGCTTCTCCCCCCAACTTAAAGTTGAGTAGTGTCCTCACTGCTCCAAGTTGAGTCCAAAAAGTAATTGTGTTCAAAATGGGGAGAGGGGTTAGTACATGTGGGATAGCAAAACATATAAGTAATAAAATAAAGTATTTAAGCATAATAGATTGAAACAAACAACATTTAAAGTTTTACTCTTTCTTTGGGCCAGCTCTCAGTCTTGTGCTTGACCTTACAGCTGCATGTTTTATTTTCTGTTTCTTGACTTTTGGTTTGAGTGCAGCTGTAGGTGGTGCAGATGCACCAGGGTCTTCTGTTGGTGATTTTGCAGGTGTAGATGAACCAGGTGCATCCGCACTGACTTGTGCAGCAGCAGTTGTATCCTCTGTTTGTTGTTCTAGTGGTTGCTCTCCAACTGCAACCTCAGCTTCTTTGGGTTGTTCTTTCTCCTTTGGTGGGTACTCCTTAGTTGCTTTCTCCTTTTCCGAATCTTCTCCTTGTTTCTTGCGTTCTTCTGCACCTTCCAGTCCTTGAATCTCCTTCACACTGGTTTCAACAGCTTTCTTGAAAAAGTTCTGGGTGTTGCCCAGTTCTTCTCTTTTCTTCTGTTCCAACTCTTCCAGTACTAGTTTGACAGTGTCCTCTTTGTTCTTTGGTATTATTGTCAGAACTGGAGTATCTTGAGGAGCATCTGCACTAGGTGTAGAAGCATCTGTTGCTGGTTGATCTGAATCTTCTTCTCCTTCTTCAGAACTTGTTTTTCCTTCTTCTTCAAGGGTATCTTCCTGAATTACCTGCAAAGACTGTTTCTGAAAAACAATGTTAGGGGTTTGATGGATTTGCTTAGTGATTTGTGGTGGACTTTTCTCTTGCGAAGGGATGGGTGATGGTTGTTTGGTTGGTTCTTTTTCAGGCTGATTTTCTTGGGTGGTAGTGGTGATGACTGTGGAGTGGGTGATGGTGATTTAGGGTGGTGGTGTAAGTGTTTTTCCTGTGGATGGTGATGTTGATTTTTATGCTTGTGGATGAGTTTGTCGGGTAATTTGGGTGAGTACTGGTTCTGTTTGGGATCTAGCCTCATATTTCTTTCTTACTATCTCCTCCATGCTCAAATTCTGATCTTCTTCATCCCCATTCATTCCATTACTATCAGTGGTAGTATCATCATCATCCTCATCTTCATTCCTCTCCATTTGCTTCACCATTTTGGTTAATGTTTCATCATCTTCAGTTTCAGATAACTCTTCACTCAATAACTCCTCCTCTTCTTCCTCATTCTTTTTCTTCTTCCCTTTTTGTTTCCTTTTTGTCTCCCTCTTCCTTTTTTGGACCTTTTTCTTCTTGATCTCTTTTTCACTTTCCTCCTTCTCTTCCTCCTCCCAAGTAGCCTCTTCGACAGAGAAGCCATTCTGAAAAACCCATGCTGGAAACACTAGGGTTTCTAATTGAGTTGGTACCTGTGACATCTCCATCAACCTAAGTTGAAGCCATTCATGCTGCTCTTGCTGGAATTTCCAAACTGCCTGGTGCTTCTGCACTAAGTGCTCCTGCACTAAGTGCTCCTGCACCAGGTTAGTTGGTTCAGCCTTTATTTTTGTTCTTTCTTTCATTTCAGCAGATAATGGGCCTAGAGGGTACTTCCTCTGTTGATGCTCATCAGTAGTAATTTCTACCCCTTTTTTCATGCATAGCTCAGTGATCAAGCATGGAAAAAATAGAAATCCTTCTGTTTTAGTTGCACAAGCTAAAATTTCCTTGTTAATGATTCTTCCTATGTCCACATTGTCCTTGGTTAAGATTGCATCCAAGAGGATCAATCTATCCTTAGAGAGTGTGTATGTGTGTGATGTAGGGAAGATTGAGCAATCAATAAACAGGTACCAATTGCCTAACTCAAGAATAATGAATCTATTCTTAAGCTTGAATTCAGTGTTGGTAACCTTATCCCATTTTGAGTTTTTTACAGTAATTCTAGACCTTACTCTTTCCATTTCTTTTCTTCCATAATTTTCTACTTTTTCCTCCAAATCAGAACCAGAGTAGACTAGGTTGTAATGGTTATTAATCCTATCAGCATCAAAATAAACCTTTCTTCCTCTAATTACAGAATGGTCCTGAATTTTACCTTTCTTGTTGTCCTGAATTCCAAAATAGAATTCTCTCACCACTGGTTCCAAGTAGAAGGCTCTGTGTTGCACAAATAGGTCCCAATGAAGACTTGAAATTGTTGACATGAAGCTTGGATGTGCTTTCATCAAACTGTAGCCTCTTTCAGGAAGAAATTTCATTTCCCAGAAATGCGAATGATCAGCATCACTGGGTACTGGAATAGATGCAGTTGCACCAATTTTCTTCTTTTGGATCTTCTTCGATGTTGATCCTGTACTTGTGGTGTTCTTTCCTGAGGTTTTTATGGCACTTTGTTTGCGAACCATTTTGAACGAGTTTGTAGGGAAATTTGGAAAAAATTGTGAGAGGTTGAAGATGGGTGTTACAGAAATTTGGGAAATTGTGGGAGAGAGAAAGTAATTGGTGAAGTTTACGGTTTTGTGAGAGAGATGGTAACTGTGGGTGAAAAAACGGTAGCCATGGGGAGTTGGGTCAGTTTAAAGAGGTGAATGAGTTAGTGGTTGGTTGATTTGATGGGTGGAGTAGTCGTTAGGGGTATGTGGGTTTGCATGCACTAAGACACGTGGGAGTCTAGGTGGGACAACTCAACATCTCAGTCACTAATCATGTTTTAAACGTTGTTGTGCTGTCATTTTTTGAAAGTTTTTCACCCAAGTGAAATTTTTGAATTTCTGGTGCAGGAGCACTTGAGGAATGAGAAGTGCAGATGCACTAAAACCTGTGTTCCTACAAAACATTTGAAAACATCAAACTGAAAAAATAGCAAAATTAATATTTTAATAATATGGGGTTGCCTCCCATAAGCGCCTGTTTTAAGAGTCTTTCAGCCTGACTATCTCCTTATATTAGAGATTTTGAAGATGGGTGGTGAATTTATCCTTCACCACATGCTCACCATAGTACATTTTTACTCTTTGGCCATTTACCTTGAAAGTGGTATTTGTGGCAGCATCATAAAGATCAACTGCACCATGGGGGAAAATTTTGACTAATTGAAATGGTCCTGACTACCTAGATTTAAGCTTTCCAAGGAACAATTTCAACCTAAAATCATATAACAAGACCATTCCTCCTTCTCTAAGTTCTCTCTTTTGGATTTTTTTGTCATGCCATGCTTTGGTTTTTGCTTTGTAAATTTCTGCATTCTCATAAGAGAATTGCCTAAATTCTTCTAATTCATTTAATTCCAAAAACCTTTGTGCTCCTGCCTTGTTGAGATCAAAATTTAACTTTTTGATAGCCCAATATGACTTGTTCTCTAACTCAACAGGAAGATAGCATGCTTTGCCATAAACTATCCTATAGGGGGACATACCTAATGGAGTTTTAAATGCAGTTCTGTATGCCCATAATGCTTCATCTAAGTGTAAGGACCAGTATTTTCTTATTGGCCCAACCATTTTCTCAAGCATTCTTTTTATCTCCCTATTAGACAATTCAGCTTGTCCACTTGTTTGTGGGTGATAGGCTGTAGCAATTTTATGTTTAATCCCATATTTTGCAAGAAGGTTTTAAATGAGTTTATTGCAAAAATGTGAGCCTTCATCATTGATGATTGTTCTTGGGGTGCCAAATCTTGTAAAAATGTTTCTTTGAAGAAATTTGCTAACTGATTTGGCATCATTATTAGGTAATGCTACTGCCTCTACCCATTTGGAAACATAATCAACAGCTACCAAGATATATTGATTGCCAAAAGAAGGTGGAAAAGGACCCATGAAATCCATCCCCCATACATCAAAAATTTCAATTTCTAAAATATTGGTTCTAGGCATTTCATGCCTTTCAGAAATATTACCAGCTCTTTGACATTTATCACAGATTTTGACCATTAAATAAGCATATTTAAACAAAGTAGGCCAATAATAACCTGACTGTAGTACCTTGGCTGCTGTTCTATGGCTTCCAAAGTGGCCTTCATATGGTGCAGCTTGACAGTGTAGAAGCACTGGTTGCTGTTCTTCTTCTGGGATGCATTTTCTCATTAGCTGATCTGGACACATCTTGTAGAGAAAGGGATCATCCCAATAGTATTGTTTGACTATTTGGAAAAACCTCCTTCATTGCTGATAGCTCATGTCCACTGGTACAACTTTGCTTACAAGGAAATTTACTATGTCAGGATACCATGGTGCAGTTGCACTAGGTGCATCTGCACTTAGTGCAGAAGCACTAGGTGCAGTCAAAGTAATTGTCAACAGTTTTTCATCTGGGAAGTTTTCCTTGATCTCTCCTTCTTGTGTACCCGTACTTTCACCTTCAAGTCTAGATAAATGGTCAGCAACTTGGTTCTCCACCCCCTTTTTATCTCTAATTTCAAGATCAAATTTTTGAAGGAGGAGAACTCATCTTGTTAACCTTGGTTTTGCATCGTTCTTTGATATTAAATACTTGATGGTAGAATGATCAGTATAAACAATAACTTTGGTGCCAACCAAGTAATATCTAAATTTGTCAAATGCAAAAACCACTGCTAATAATTCTTTTTGTTAAAATATAATTCATTTGAGCTTCAATTAATGTCTTACTAGCATAAAAAATAGAATGAAAGATTTTATCATACCTTTGCCCTAGGACAGCTCCCACAACAAAATCACTAGCATCACACATCAATTCAAAGGGCGTGCTCCAATCTGGTGTAACAATCACCGGTGCAGTTACCAGTGCTTTCTTGAGCTTTTGGAATGCTTCCATACACGATTCACCAAAATTAAATTGTGTATCTTGTTGCAAAAGATTACACAATGGCTTGGATATTTTAGAGAAATCTTTGATAAATCTTCTGTAGAAGCCTGCATGACCTAAGAAGCTTCTAATTCCTTTGATAGTTGTTGGAGGTGGTAACTTCTCAATGACCTCTATCTTAGCCTTATCCACTTCAAGACCTTTCTTTGACACTTTATGCCAAGCAGAATGCCTTCTTGTACCATAAAATGACACTTCTCCCAATTGAGCACCAGATTTGTTTCCGCACATCTTTGGAGAATTTTTTCTAGATTTGACAAACACAGTGGAAATGTTTCCCAAAAAACTGAAAAATCATCCAAGAAAACTTCCATTGATTGCTCAATGAAGTCAAAAAATATGGACATCATGCATCTTTGGAATGTTGCAGGTGCATTACAAAGTCCAAAAGGCATCCTTCTAAATGCAAAGGTGCCATAAGGACAAGTGAATGTTGTTTTTTTGTTGATCCTTAGGTTCAATTGCAATTTGATTGTATCCTGAATAACCATCTAAGAAACAATAAAACTCCTTACTTGCTAACCTATCTAACATTTGGTCAATGAAGGGTAAAGGAAAATGGTCTTTCTTTGTGACTTTATTGAATTTTCTATAATCCATACATATCCTCCAACCTGTAACAGTTCTTGTTGGTATCAACTGTAACACCCCAATCTTCGTATTACTACATTTTTGTTAATGTGCCAATATAATAGTAACTTTAGTGATATGTTGGGCGTCTTTCGTCATTGTAATTATACATTTAAGTAACGTTTATCATACATTTTATGTGTATTTGAATCAATGAAATATGTTGAAATGACAATAAACTGTATTTTTACGGTATATTGATAGTATAATGTTGTTATATTGAACTATTTGATTTATAGAATCTTTGTATTTGAAATATTATTATTTTGATTGACTATTTTATTTTTTAAATTAATTAGTATTTTAGATGTTATTTATTTTGAAGATTATTTTGGGCTATTGAGGTGTTAAAATAATAGTTGTAGTGAAATTGGGATTTAAAAATGAATTAAAATGGATTTTGGGTCTTTTTCAAATACAACCACATTTTTTAATTATTTAGCACTCTGTTTTCTGCTTCCTGCACCCCCTGTCCCTAAACCCAAACCATTTCGCAGCCAGATCCACAAACCAGCGCGCGGCCCACACGAATTAACCAAACCCGACCCGGCCCGCGTTCCTTCTTCTTCCTCAATGCTGCAGTTGCAGAAAACCTAGCGCAGCAACACTCCTCCCTCGCGTTCTCACACCTCAAGCCACGACCAGCCACGAAAACCCACCCTCCAACTCGAAAGTAGCCACTGAATCCGAATATGGACTCAGTTTCATCGATCATAGCGCCGTTTCGGGAAGAGCATCCCACACCACCACCGCGACGGAAACCATGGACCACCGTGAACCGGTAAGGCGTCGCTTCATTCAGAATCATTGATGGCCGGACCTCTTATTCGTTGAGTTGCAGCTAACAGCCTCTTTGGTTCGCTATCCCTCTTCCTCCTTTCGTTCGGAATTCAAGTTCTCACCACCATGGCCATCGAGAATGAACAATTCTGACCACCCTCACACTATCACGCTATGGCCAAAGGACCCAATAACAATTACAATTTTCTTAGTACAGCTTTGGTCGCTACTGTCTCAGAGTGGGGATGTGATTTCGTTTCTCCATTTTGAATCACCATGGCACAACTCTGGACATTGCTACGTACCTTGCCATAATCTGCGTACTTGGTGAAAATTAGAAATCCTCCAGCTTGCAATCGCTCTGTACATTTTGGTAGGTTCGCCCTTTCAAAACACTAGTTAATTTGTTAAACAAGCAATTAATTATATTTAATATTTTTAGTGTATGACCTTTGGATGCTCATTGTTGCTGTTCTGTACCGTACCTCTAGACCGGTATCCGATCTTAGACACCAAGTCTGATCCGAGGTAGTTGGTAGGGGTTGGTCTTGATCAACCGAGCTCCGCTTCCGATCCGGGGCAGGTGGTACCTGCGGGGACACTCCGACGCTCAAGTCAGCCAGAGAGCTAATTAGAGGTGAAGAGTAGGAAAGAGTGTGTACCTTTAATGAAGCATTCAATGCTTATTTATAGAGTTTGATGGTGTTTGGCCTGATGGATCAGGACCGTCCGATCTGGCGTTGCGATCTCAACCATCGGTTGATGGATCTGCATTTGGTGTTGGGCCTCATTATTGTGGATTGGGCCAATCCATAACAGTTGCCCCCCAAGTCGGGTCGTCTTGGGGCGAGCTAGACTTGATGCCTTATATGGACTTTGCGAGAGTTTTTGAAATTGAGGTCGGACCTTCGTGGCGACCTTCTTCAAGGCCGGGCTTATAGCTACAAATAGGGCTGCCCCCAGCCTCGGAGTGCCCGAGATACGGGTCTTGTCAAAGATCTTCGAGGCCGGGCTTATATCAGCAAGGGTGTCTGCCACCAGCCTCGGAGCGCCCGAGATACGGGTCTTGCCACAAATCTTCGAGGCCGGCCATTTAAAACGTGACCACCTGAGGGACTCGAGGTGTCAATTTAAAGTCGCCTTCAGGGCAGTTTACCGGGACTCGGCCCAGATCGAACTCGCCCTTCAGGGTAATGGCAACCTCGGCCATTCAAAACGTGACCACCTGAGGGACTCGAGGTGTCAATTTAAAGTCGCCTTCAGGACAGTTTACCGGGACTCGGCCCAGATCGAACTCGCCCTTCAGGGTAATGGCAACCTCGGCCATTCAAAACGTGACCACCTGAGGGACTCGAGGTGTCAATTTAAAGTCGGAGGATCTCTGTGAGCAAAAGCGCCGACATTCCTGCCTCGGGAATTTTTCCCGGCTTCTGGAAAGTCGCTTCGAGGAAGAGGAAGCTAGAGACGAGCAGGGCCGAGGGGAACCCTCGGATCCGTAGGAATCGTCAGGAGTTCTGATCCTAGGTGGAGTTCCGGTCTTAGCGTGAAACTTTAAGGCGATCGCTCAACCGGTCCCAAATCCTTCCATCCAACCTCGGAACTTACTTTTACTTAAGCAATCAGCGTGAGGAAAATCGTAGCCGATTCATATATATTAGATGGTTGAACATTTACAAAGTCGGATTATATCATGCCCGTAGGCTCATTCCGAGACCTAGGTAAAAGGTGACCTTCCTAAGTTAATCCCTTCTTCATGATCGATATACTTCTGAGATCGCTGGAGGAACTCGGCAAGCGACTCGACTTGGTTGACCCCGACGTCTATCTGAAATAGACTTCCTTCACGAAGGCCAGCCTCCATGAAGTAAAGACGGAAGGAGTCGTCGAGGTTCCGGACTTGAGCAGCTTCTCTATTGAATCTCTCTATGTAGTCCCGGAGGGTCTCATTTTCTCCTTGACGAATTGCCTGCAATACCTTCCGAGATTTAGGCTTCATCTTCGAGTGGGCGAAGTGTGCAGAAAAGAGCTTGGCCAACTGATCCCAAGAGGAGATTGTATTTGGCTTAAGAGCCCTGAACCAGTCTAGAGCCGCCTTCTCTAGAGTGAGGGGAAAGGTTCGGCACTTTATCTCCTCTGGAACGTTACAGTATTGCATAACCGTGTCAAAGTAGTCGAGGTGGCGATCCGGATCGCCAGTCCCATCATGCATTTTCAAACTCTCAGGCGGCTTCTCGAGGTGCTTTGGTACCGGGAAGTAGTCGATCTTAGCTGTGAAAGGTCCTTTACACTTTGCCGACCTCTCAAGGGGTGGAGATCGTCGGTAGCCATACTTGCCGGGGAACCCCCGCGAGCTAGGGCGTCGACGTTCCTGCCTCGGAGACCTTTTCCGACTTCTGGAACGTCGCCTCGGAGAGGAGGAAAACAGAAACGAGTTAGACCGAGGGGAACCCTCAGGACCATAGGGATCACCGGTGGTCCGACTTGGGGGAGTCATTGATCCTCGCCCTCCTCTACACCGAGGTGGAGTGCGGTGATGGTATCTCCTCCAAGTCGGAGATCGGTGGCGGACGCGGCCATGAGTCGTTCCTCTTGAAGAGTTGCGCAGAGAGGAACTCCGATCCGGGACGTTACGAGCCCGGATCTCAGCAATCTGAGCTTCTAACTGGGCGTAGCGTTGTCTTTCCTGCTGGTCGGCCTCGGCTTGCCGATTTAGGAGCAGAACGAGCTGTTGAACAACATCGATCGGTACCTGGACGGTCGGAGGGGGAGGTGGAAGCCGGTTCCGAGATGGGCTCCCATGTACATTTTGGTAGGTTCGCCCTTTCAAAACACTAGTTAATTTGTTAAACAAGCAATTAATTATATTTAATATTTTTAGTGTATGACCTTTGGATGCTCATTGTTGCTGTTCTGTACCGTACCTCTAGACCGGTATCCGATCTTAGACACCAAGTCTGATCCGAGGTAGTTGGTAGGGGTTGGTCTTGATCAACCGAGCTCCGCTTCCGATCCGGGGCAGGTGGTACCTGCGGGGACACTCCGACGCTCAAGTCAGCCAGAGAGCTAATTAGAGGTGAAGAGTAGGAAAGAGTGTGTACCTTTAATGAAGCATTCAATGCTTATTTATAGAGTTTGATGGTGTTTGGCCTGATGGATCAGGACTGTCCGATCTGGCGTTGCGATCTCAACCATCGGTTGATGGATCTGCATTTGGTGTTGGGCCTCATTATTGTGGATTGGGCCAATCCATAACAGTTGCTATTACATAAATGTACGCGTTCGAGTCAAATACAATCTTGTCGGAATTAAATCATGCTCGAGAATTCGTAATTCCTCTTCATCGATTCGCTATCAGAATAGCCTTCGATATCAGGTACGGGGGGAATGGGTTTCTATTCTATATGGGGAATAGGGGATAGGACTAAGATAGTTTTGATAATCGCTATCCATATCTTGGTTGTTTCTATTATTTCTTATTTATTTATTCAATTTGGATTACTGTAATTATTCAGAATGACTGTAATAATTTAAATGGTCTGTGAATAATTTGGTGGACTGTAATTATTATGGATGACTGTAAATTATTTAAATGTCTGTAAATTGTTTGATTTGGATGAATGTAACCAAATGATCAAGATATCTATAACTAAATGATTTGGATGACTGTAATTTTATTAGTTGGATGGCTGTATTCAATAAGTCGAGTTTATTGACTGATTCTGATATGAGTAGATTGGTAAATCACTTGGTTATAAAAGTGGTAGGATGAGTTAGTGTCTAATGTGCTAATAGACTAGAATAACGGGTAATTCTAAATAAGAAGAAGTTTCTGTTGTTTGAGACTTAGACAAAAGTCTTAGCATAGATTGATGTAGCCAGGACTAACTTGGAATCGTTAAGGTTATTAAATGACTGGATGTTCGTGCTTGTGGTGATTGCTGGTTGACTTTATGGGTATTGTTATCGGAAACTTGTCGCACAAGGGGTAAGTTATCTTTCGTCGATGATTAGCAAGCTGGTTCGTGTTGAAGAATCTTGTCGCAGCATAGGCAAGAATTCGTTGCAGTATGGGTGAGTTGTATCTTCGTGATCCAGATTTGTTGAAGGAACCTTGACGCAGCATGGGCAAGGACTCGTCGCAGCATGGGCGAGCCCTACCTTAAAAGTTGATGATTGTAAGACGAACCTTGTCGCAGTATGGGCGAGTCGTACCTCAATAGTTGAAATTGTATAGGAGGAACCTTGTCGCAGTATGGGCAAGGACTCGTCGCAGTATGGGCGAGCCGTACCTCAATAGTTGGTGATGATGATAGGTATTGTTGTTGTTGTTGTTGTCATCGTCGTTCCCGTTATCGTCGTTGTTGTCATTGTCGTTGTGCGATATCGCGTCTGATTAGGTTCATGTGTATCCATCTTGTTGTTGTTGTCGTTGTTGTTGTTGTTGTTGTTAGTAGGGCATTATCGGGCAAGGTATTCCGTTCGGGCAAGGTATCCCGGTTCTCATAGTCCTCTCTTGGGTGTTCTTCAGGGCATTATCGGGCAAGGTATCCCGTTCGGGCTATTCCGGTCCTATTTTTTTTTTGTACGGAATTATCGGGCAAGGTATCCCGGTCCTGTTGTTGTTCGTCTTAGGGCGTTATCGGGCAAGGTATCCCGATCCTATTGTTGTTGTTCGCCGTAGGGCATTATCAGGCAAGGTATCCCGTTCGGGAAAGGTATCTGGGTCCTATTGTTATTGTTGTCGTTATTGTTGTTGTTGTTGATGATTAATCGAGCATACAGGTTATGTTTGTCGTATATACTGTAGTGATTTTAACGGTGTGATGTGACCCCTCACTTTTTACGTACGAGCCCTTTGTGGCTTCACTTGTGACATCTTGTTGTATGAACATGTTGTGTTGGTCACTCTTTGAGAGTGACTGTTTGATATTGATTTGATGGATTGTGGTTGCCTTTGTTGTTTTAGTTTCGGTCTTATATTCCTTATATGGTTTGGACGCTCTTTCTCACCCGTGCACCACCTTTTTAGATTGAATTCCAGGTGTTGTTGGAGTAGACTTCTACGATCGTGTAGCGGTGGAAATGTGATCACTGCGGATCACCCAGCAACTTGCAGAATGATACTTCACGTTAATGATACTTTGTGTTTTATTTAATTGGTTAAAGGCTTATTGCTCTGATCATGTGACATCGGGATTTGGGGTTGTATTTTCAATACTATATTTCAAGTCATTTTATTATTGTATTAACAGAAATGTTTTATCGCCTTATTCTTTAATATTATTATGATCGTTTATATATGATTTAAAGAGTTGGACGACATCTTTTACTTGCGAAAACCATGTCAAAAAAATAAATTGTTAGTTTTATTTGAAAAACAAATTTACTCGTTTTCATACGTTTTCACTTATAAATACTTTCAGGGTAAAGGGTGTCACATTAACTCATTTTTTACATTGGCTATAACTGTTACACCCCCTTCTTTGGAACACATTGTACAGGGCTAACCCATGCACTATCTGATATAGGGTATATGATTCCAGCATCTAGCCATTTAATGATTTCTTTCTTTACAACCTCTTTCATTATTGGATTTAGCCTTCTCTGTCCTTCTATGTAATTTTTAGAATTATCTTCTAAAATTATCCTATGCATGCATATTGAAGGGCTAATTCCTTTTATGTCTGCCATTTGCCAGCCTATTGCTTTTTATGCTTTCTTAAGGTACAAATGAGATCATGCTCTTGCTCTATTGATAAGTCAGAGGCAATGATCACTGGAAGTGTATCATCTTCCCCTAAGAAAGCATATTTCAAATGTTTGGGCAGCTCTTTCAATTCTATTTTTGGAGGTTGTTCAATTGAGGGTAAATTCTTTTTAAGGTTAGGGTCTTCTAAATTAAGAGATTCAAAAGTTCTAGACCATACCTTTTGTGTTGGTTCTTCTCTTGGCAGAATGTCCTTTTCCAGAATTTCTTCTTCAGGCAGTGCATCTGCATCAGATACAAGTGCACTGGCAAGGTGATCATACTGCTTATGGAACTGCTTCTGCACTAAATGGTCAAGAGAATTGATAGTCGAACACTCTTCAATCTCCTCTGCAGGATACTTTAGGGCATTCATCACATTGAATTTCACCTCTTGATCATTTACTCTCATGGTTAGTTCCCCTTTTTGCACATCAACCAGTGCTTTCCCAGTTGCTAAGAATGGTCTTCCAAGAATAACTGGCACTTCTTCATCCGCAACAAAATCAAGAATAACAAAATCTGTAGGGAATATAAATTTGTCAACCTTTACCAAAATATCTTCAATAATTCCCTCTGGGTAAGCTATTGATCTGTCTGCCAGTGATAGTGTTACAGTGGTAGGCTTAGCAATTCCAATCCCTAGCTTTGTAAGGATAGATTTAGGCATCAAGTTTATGCTTGCACCTAAATCACACAATGCACGACCAGTATAGAATTTGCCTATGGAAAATGGAATTGTAAAACTAGCAAGGTCTTTCAATTTTCTTGGAGTTTTGTTTTGCAAAATCAAACTACATTCTTTGGACATAACAACTGTTTCAAAATCCCCTAATCTTTTTCTTTTTGAAAGCACATCTTTCATAAATTTAGCATAATTAGGAATTTGCTGAAGTGCTTCAATTAAAGGAACATTGATATGCAATTGTTTTAAAACATCTAAAAACTTACTGAATTGCTTCTCCTCATGTGCCTTTTTTAACCTTTGAGGAAAAGGAGGAGGAGAGTATTCAGGGACTAACCTTGGAGTTGGAACTTCATGAGATGCAGATGCATCATGTGCTTCTGCATCTTGAGTATTTTTTTCATTTTTATTTTTTTCTCCCTTACCTGTACCTTCAATCTCTTGTGGTTCTGAAAGATCTTTTCCATTCCTTAAAGAAATGGCCTTCATTTGTTCCTTACCTGGCCTGTGGGATGTGGTGGCTTCTGTATTTGATGGTAGTGTACCTGTTGGTCTTTGATAGAGCTATAGCCAATTGTCCCACTTGATTCTCCAAATTCTTTATAGATGCATCTTGTGCTTGCCTAGCTGTTCTCGGTTCACTAATGAAGGATTTTAGCAAGGCTTCTTAGGAGTTATCATTGGCAGGTGTTTGTTGTCTTTGGTAATTCTGAGATTGGAATCCTAGTGGTGTGGCTGGTGCAGATGCACTTGGTGCAGGTGCACCAGTATTGTTATTGTTCCACCTAAAGTTTGGGTGGTTCTTCCAACCAGCATTATAGGTGTTTGAGTAAGGTTGTTATTCCTATTATATCCTACAAAATTGACAGAAACAGGGTTGCTAGGACACTCTTCGTACAAATGGCCTCCTCCACAATACACACAACTTGTATCACCTGTGGGGGCTTGTTATATGGCTGCTGCAGTGTTTTCTATTGGTGCAGCTGCACTAGGTGCATCTGCACTGGTTGAAGTGAAGTTTTTAAACATGTTTGTCAGTGAGGCTAACTGAGTAGATATGGCTGATACATCACTAATTTCATGTACCCCTGATGGTCTCTTATGGGCACTCACCCTCTTAGTAGGCCAACTAGAGCTGTTTGTTGCAATTCTATCAATCAATTCACATGCTCCATTATAAGACAAGTTTAATAACACACCCCCCATATGATGCATCAAGCATTATTCTGGTTTGGGGTTCTAAACCATTATAAAAATTTTCTATTTGAATAATGACAGGCAGACCATGATGTGGACATTTTCTCAAAAGCTCTTTCCATCTTTCCCATGCTTCAAACAATGATTCAAATTCTTTTTTACTAAAAGATGTAATATCATTTCTCATTCTGGCATTTTTGATGGGTGGAAAATATTTTGCTAAAAACTTTTCAGTCATTTCATTCCATGTGGAAATAGCTTAAGTCTAAATGCATCTTCACTGACACCGGGAAGGATAAAGTTACTACATACTTCTAAAAACTGTTTTAAATGCTCATGGGGATCCTCATGAAGAGATCCACCAAATTGACCAATTGTTTGTTGCATTTGGAACACCATGGGTTTAAATTAAAAATGCACAACATCAATATGAGGTCTTGCTATACTTGTTTGCATATTTTGATGATTAAACATAGCATAATCCCTCATGGGTCTATTTCTATCATTAATCATACCTATTGGGCCCATGTTGATGAATTGATTTGTGTGATCATGTTCAGGTTCATGATGTGAGCCTGGACCACCTCTGATTGATCCTCCACTTGAATCTGGTCTAGATCTCTCTTCTTCACTTTGTTGAGACATTGTGATTCTGCAGCTTTGTAATCTTTGCTTTCGGAGTCTCAGCAACTTTCTAAACCTTCTCTCTATCTCAAGATCTAATTCAAATTCTGGTGTTCTGACCCTGCGCATATGCTAGTGCATCTGCACCTAATGCTTCTGCACAGAAAACAAAATACCAGAGTACTAAAACACTAATTTATAAATCTAAACAACAAAAATTAATGGCAATCCCCGGCAACGGTGCCAAAAACTTGGTGTGTGAAAAATATGTGCAAGTATACACAGTCACAAACAAGTAATATAGTGATGAGAAAGGTCGAACCCACAGGGATTGATTAAACTTTTGTATGTTTAGAAAGCATATAAATTAGTGCAGCTACACTACTCATAATTTTGGGTGTTAAATGTTTATGAAAACAGAATGTAAATGTGCAAGAAAATATGGAGGAAATCAGTTGAGAATGATAGTTGAGAATGATAGTTGAGATGTCTTCACTAAATAAATCACTTTCAAGAGTATTGTGTTTTCTGTGGTGCAGATGCACTTGAGTGCAGTTGCACCAGTATGTGCCTTTCAGCTACTTTCTTCAGAGTTTCGTTACAAGCTCTTAAAACCTTGTCTTTGAGTAAAGAGAGAAGTTGTCAATTCCTTTCTTGCCTTCTTACAATTCTTGTCTAAGTTGCTAAATAAGTACACTCCTGCCTTTTAAGTACCCACTGCATTTCCCGAAGGACTATGTTATCCTATGTCTAGGACTTAACATGGTTTTAACAAAGTTTTCTTTATTAAACAAGTTAACAAAGCCTTCATTAAAACACTCACCCTTATTAGTTCTTGATTTCTAGTTATAAACCATGTCTGTGAATTTAACTCTACTCATTTTAAGTGATCAACTTTAAAATAAGATGGATGTAGTATAACACAAGAACCAAAAATGCATACACCACTTTGAAAACACAATAACTTACTCAAAAGCTCATTATAAAGTTAGAACATCTCAACCAAAGAGGTTTAGCTTATAATATGCATTGCAAGGCAAAAATAGATGAAATAAAACATGTTGATATAATGGAAAGTACAAGAGATATCAATAGGATAGTGAAAGAAGGAGTTGTCAATTCCTTCCTTACCTTCTTGCCAACTAACTACTAACTTAAAACTATAAAACGAAATAAAATACAAGAAAGTAAACTATCTTATTGTATATGAAATGGATTGCAAATTAGATTGTTTGCAAGTGAGAAGTGGATGCCTTTATATAGCCTTGGAGCTTTCCTTCAAGTGAGAGTTTCCTTGGAGATCAAGTTAACCTAGAGGGGTTAACCATGGTTACTTTTCAGAACATGTTTGTTGGGAATTGAATCCAACACTCCACCTTAAAGAGAGGTCCAATCGTGGAGGGCCATGTGTCCTTTATGAATGACTCTTCATAATGGTCATCTATTGTAGGCGCCTCCTTTCGCAAGTGGGCATGTGCCTCCATGTGACTTGTGACTAAGCATGATATCATAGAGGTGTTTATGCATTGGTATGAATTGAGGTGTTTCCAATGTGGGGTTATCCGTATTGGTGCAGAAAGGTGCAAATGCACTGTGGAAATGCTTCTAGTGCAGATGCACTGTGTTTTTCCTGGTGCAGAAGCATCAACTGCAGATGCACTGAACAAACATATCAAACATACCAATATACATACAAAACGCTTAAATCATTGCATAACCCACTTTGAAACTTAGAATGTTGTTATCTTACTCATACTACTATATTTAACACATATTACATTTGATTTAAAGCAATTAGTTATGTTTAGATGCATAAATAACTCTATATAAAATATAGTTATCACCACTCCAGGGAGAGGACTCCTTTTCAAGAGAGGTGGAAAGTTAACTATAGAGGCATACACTGATGCAGATTATGCAGGTTCAGTGAGTGATAGAAGATCCACCTCAGGCTATTGCACATTTTTATGTGGAAACCTTGTTACATGGAGAAGTAAAACAAAACGTGGTGGCTCGATCAAGCGCCGAGGCAGAATTTCGAGCTTTGGCTCAATGAATCTGTGAATTACTGTGGATGAAGATCATACTGAATGATTTGCAAATACAATGTGAAGGGCCTATGAAGTTGTTTTGTGACAATAAGTCAGCAATCAGTATTGCCCATAATCCTGTTCAGCATGACAGGACCAAACACATAGAGATAGACCGCCACTTCATCAAAGAGAAACTAGATAGCGGTTTAATAGCTACATCCTACATTTCTTCCGGACATCAACTGGCAGATGTGTTAACAAAGGGTCTGCCAACGGAACATTTCAACCAACTTACTTACAAGCTGGGAATGATATATATCCATTCACCAGCTTGAGGGGGAGTGTTGTAAATAGTAATTAGGGCATCATTGTAATTGTAATCATATGGCCCATTTATAAGGCCCGCTAGGGTTAGTCTTAAAATAGCCTATCTATATATATCATTTAGCACTTGTATTCAAAAACACAATTGAAATATTATTCACTTATATTTTTCTACATGTTGGAATTTCTTATTACTCAACATAGAAAATAAATCAAATCTCAAAGCATGGACACCTAAGAGAGGTTTTTAAAGGGTTTATTTACTTTAGAAATTTAGGAGAGAAGCTGGAATTGCCAATATTGCTTTGGTTCCTATCTAGCTCCTAAATAAGAACCCTAACTTCTACCAACCAATCATCCTTCCATAGCAATCATTATTCCATTTTCCTTCTTCTCTTGGGCATTAAAAAACAACCTGCATGGTATTGGTAGTGTTCTATACATTTTAAATTCTTAAAGAATCCACATTGTGCCTTTACAAACAACCAGTGTGGTATTTTAAGCGTGTTAAAGTTTATTTACATCGAAACTACTGCAGCAATCGTCTTCTTAAAATTGGCGTCGACTTTCAGGCGTGTAGCGCACTAAAACGAGATATAACAATTTGTTTACAAAACTATAATATTCAATATAACACATGAGTTTTTTAAGGATTCATTTAGAAAAATTTAGTTTACTTTCAAGATGTTCATATACAACAAAATCAAGCTTTATATAATTAGTTTAACAAACTAAAAAATTTTTAAATCTAAGATTCTGATTGTGATCCGGTTACTGATGTCACTCTACATTGGAATGATGATGAGTAATCCGGACATATTCTTCAATTTTCCAATGTTATCTGTTAATTGAAAATGTCACCTTAAACGTAGTGAGTTATAACACTTAGTAACATAAAATATAAAATAAACAGTTAATGTTGTTTCCAGTCATATATGTGTGTGCAAGATATGCAAAATCCTTTCCGAAGCTACATAATAGGAGACATTTTTGTATTCCGAAAAAGTTTTGAAGAAAAAATTTTGCGTACAATCACAGGGTCGCCGATTTTTGTCAGGTGTGCCCTCACATGCTCTGGGTCAAACATGCAAATCACTTTGGTATTTGTTGAAGCTAAGTCGTTTATCAACACCTTTGAATTATCATACAATTTATCATAGAATTTCTTAAGTAATATAGTTTAAGAACATCCCTAGTCTTTTACAACTCATACATACATGTATAGCATGAAGGCACATAGATTACTTACTCTACAGTGCAAAATATTTCAGTAGCAATACACAATATATGGCTCTTAATTCCAACAAACTAAACATGATTTTAGGAAATTCTAAAATAAATCCTAGAAAAAAATAAAGGCAAATTCTTAAGTACCCTTGTCAATTAGTTGGGTACTGCACCTCCAAGACAAAATGTGATGTTTTTTTTTTGACCAAGTGGAAACCTGGTGATTTTTTTTTTGACCAACTGGAAAATGCACCCACAACACATGTTGGGTGCAGCACCCAAATTTAGGTTACGGGTACATTATTTCTCACAAAAAATAAACCATTTCTTCAATAACCGCATCCACATATCTCAAAACTGAAATTCTCAAATAAAAATTAAACCTAAGAGGGTTTTAAGGGTCACTTCTATTATATTTATGAAGGCAAGGTTGTTGAAATCGTGTTTTAACTCGTCAACTCGGACGATTCCACGAGTTTACATAAGCTTTTCTTGTTATCTCGATGTCTGACTTCTTTTCCATTGAAATCGGACTCTGTTGCGATTCCAAGGCGGTGAACTCACGTTCTAACTCGTTGAACTCGTATATATCTAGCACTCTGTTTGAATGCCCAAAGAAATAGAAAAGAGGCTACAAATAAGAAAGACAAATAGAAGAGAAGTTCTGGACTGTTTGGATGAATATATTTAGCGAAGTAAGAAATACTAAAAGTTCTTTTCTATTCTTTGAATGAGTAGAAAAATGTATTTGAAGATAGAAAAAACACAATAGGGAGGGGGGGTGAGTAGATTTTTCTAAGTAAATTTTTTTTCATAAATCTTGTTATCTAAAACGTTTGCAATCAAATAATAACGTAAATGAAGAAAAGAAAGTAAATGACACAAGAGATTTATACTGGTTCACCACCACCTGACAGCTACCTCCAGTCCATTCAAAACCTTTTGAAGAATTTCCACTAAAAACCTTTTTAGCAATACAACCCCAAGACTCTAATCCACCAACCTAGCTAAACTTCGAGCTTCTTAGACAAGTGACCTCAAGCCTCTAAGGAATCAAAGTCAACATCAAGCAAGACTCTGACCAAAACTCGCATTTCTCAGGATTAGCAAATAGACCTTTAGCTTTAAGGGAGGCATCCTTGTAGCGACCGAAAAATCCGGGTGAGGATCTCTCGAAGGTTCAAAAATGAAGCCGCCACCAAAGTTTAGTTTAAGGGCAAATATTGGAAAATCCCTTTTGGAATGGATAAGGGTCCTTGAGACCAGATTAGGGTTCGGGAGTCTGTTATGCGTGGGGAAGGTATTAGCACCCCACGACATCCTTCCTAAGGAAGGTTACCTGCTAATTAGTTGTAGAAGTGAAAGTTAATTTTGAAAACATTTATTTTTACCCTTTTATTGTGAATTAAAAAGAAGAAAATGATATTTTATTTGAGAAAATGATTATTTAGGAGAAGACTGAAAAAGGTTTTTTATTAGTGCAATTGACAGAGGTCGGCCGCCCTCTGCTCCTACGTATCTCTTGGTAGAGAATCAAATCACACGTAGTTCTTAGTAGAAAACTTTGTTTGTTGGTGTATTATATTTAGGGATTTTAGGACTCCTGAGTGATCAGTTCATTTGTCCTAAAATGATGACTAATCTGACTGTATAGTTGGCTTAGTCCCCTAATTTGTTAAAATGGAGTTTTTTGAAGTTTGGAAGATAGTTTGATGTATGGTGGTTTGATTTTATTTGAATAGGGGTTTTAGGACTCTTAATCCGTACGGTCCATTCGTCCTAGAACGCTGACTAACCCGGCCGTACGGCCGACTTAATCCCCTATTTTGAAAATTTGATTTGTGGGAAGAAACGTGTTTGTGTTTATTTTAATTTAGAAATTTGTTTGTTTTAAATAGGGATTTTAGGCCATGATCCGTAACGGTTCATTAGTGACCTAAAAAGCAGACTAACCCGACTGTACAGTCGACTTAGTCCCCTATTTTGTTCTTGAAAATATTTCTTTATTTATGAGAGGAAAAGGAATATTTTGTTTTTGTTTTGAATATGAACGAAAAGTTAACAAAAAAGAAAAAAATGAAAAGTGCAACTAGTGAAAAATATTTATCATGAATATTTAAAAATAAACTAATTAAAAGAAAAATAAAAATAAAAAAGGGAGGGGGAGAGAGAGAGAGCGAGAGCTTCGCTAGGAGAGGGAGAGAATGTGTTCAGTGTTCTTGTTGAATCACTGCGGTGTGCTTTTCACTGTGGACAGGGCCTCCTTTTATAGGTGAAGGGTTAGGTGAAGAGACTTGCTGGACAAGTTAACTTGTTGGGCAAGTCGACTTGTTGGGCAAGCAGCTTGTTGGGCTGAAGGTTAATGCTACTGACACCCCCTTTTTGTTATTTTCGTTCTTTTCTATTTTTTTTGGATTATTCTTATTTTTGTATTTTTGGGCTTTTTGTATTATTTGGACACTTTATTGTAATATATATATATTTTTTATTTTCTGATTTTATTTCATTATTATTTTTATGGCTTTTTTATCAAAAGGACTAAATTAAGTCCAAAATACCGAACATAGGCCCATTTACTAAGAATTGGCCCAATTAGACAAACCGGTCTAAATTAAAACAAGACAGCGCTCGAAATGTCGTTCTCGTAATGATATGGACTTGTGACACGGGGGCTAAAACAATTGCGATAAATGATCGGACAAAATTTGGGTATAACAGCTGCCCCTCTTTATTTATATTTTACTAGAAAAGGTGAATGGCTTTCAGATTTTCGTAGTAGAAATAAAAATAAAGATAGAATAGACGCTAATTTTGTCCGCTTAGGGGGAAGATGAGTTAGGGAAAACAGGGACGATTAACACTTGGCGTGTTAACCGAGAACAATAAAGAAATGATCACTGGGGATCTGGAGGAGCACTGGGGCTCTAAAAGAGCATTTGGGCTCTAAGGGAGCACTGGGGCTCCATGGGGTTGCCTAAACCCTGAATGACCACTTGGAGTCTGAAAGTGCACTAGGGCTTTGAAGGACTGCCGGGGTCCGGGGGTGGCCTTTTTCGAGCGGCCGTTAATAAGATCAGGTCTAGAACTGATCACGAATGACGTCCACTATGTCTTAGGCTTACACAGCTAGTCTGAAGGGCCTGGGGCCGGATGATCCGTCGGTGCTCGATGCCGACGTGCGATCTGGATTGGACCTCTAGGGGTCTGAAGGTGCACTGGGGCTTTGAGGAACCGCTGGGGGTCCGATACTCTGAATTGTGATGTGAGACCAGTGCTTGTAGCACTGACTTTGAGGAAACAAAGTATTGAGATTGACACATGGCGTACTTGCCTAGAACATACCTAATGAATGCATTTACCTGAGAAGGGAAAAGTTATCTATATTTTGCATGCCTAAAAATGCGATGAATGATGCATGCGTGCAATATGGGTATGTGAAATGGTAGGTGTCCGATGGGATGAATGAAACGTGGCAGATGATGTGAGTTGAAGTTGGTGGAACATAGAGGTTGACAAATAACATATGTGATTGCAGATAAGATATGAATGTGATTGTACTGATTAATGATGAATGTGATGGAATGGGCGATTTTCCCTCTTTTTGCTTTTTTGCTTTTCCTTTTTTTTCTTGGTATATGATGAGTGTATGAAATGCAAAGTGTGAATGTGACGCAAATGTAATGCTATGACGCGAATGCCGTGCATGGTATGATGATATGATTAGTGATGTAAAGAAGGTTTTGGCAATGATGAATGAAAGGAAGCACACGAATGCATGGTACAATGATATGATTAGTGATGTTGAAAGTTTTTGGCAATGATGAGACCGACACTTGGCACGTCTATCGAAGCAAACTGTTATGTGTGCATGCGTGTAATGTGATGAATGTGCAATGTGACAGTAGATAAACTACCAAAGCCCGTGAATTGTGGATGCTAGAGCTGATCGGAAACAAAAATTGATCAGCCATATATGTGAATGCAGATAACATGTGAATGCAAATGTATTGCTTAGATGCAGGTGCTATGGTAGATGCATGATTGCATGATGGAATGATTTATGCTATGATTTATTGATGATGCAGATTTTTTTTTGTAATGATGAGAAATGAGACTTTTGATGCGAGAGGCAGAGAAGTAATCATTTCTTGGAAAATGTTTGAACTCAGACGTAGCAACCTCAAGGTTGTCATTCACATGCACTGATGCACAAAAGTCTTTGATTGCATTTGCAAGCTCGTTCACATTGTTCTTCCATTTGATTATGATGTCCCATGACGATTGAATTTTAGGTCCACAAAGTTAACTGAGTGAGTTTCCAACTTCATATTAGTAATTTGTGTTCTCTCTCTTTGAAGCATTGTTTTAGTGAACATGTAGAGTAGTGCCAATACAGATGAATGAGCCAGTTGACTCGGGGTATGGACAGATATGACACGTGAGGGGATGAATGGTAGGTTTTTGCCAAAGTCATAAAAGGTATGTTCTCCCCAACTCTAGAAATGTGGGACTGCCCTAATTCATAGTTGATGACGGTGAATGCATAACTTGCCCCTGTCTAGTGGTGACAACAACTAGGGGTGTAGAGGAAATTATGAATTGGTAATGCTGTGACTTTGGAATGCAAAATATTTTGTCTCAACCCACGGCGTTTGGTGTTGCCCCAACTATGACAAGGACAAGGTTTCCCTGACTAGAGTTTGCGAAAAGCTGCATTTAGGATGGTGGGTTGAGAAATTGCCCCGGTATGGTTTTATGAGTGTGGATAAGGCAAGGGGATGAGATGAGTGCAGAGCGAATTTCCCCAAGTTTGAACGGAGTGAGGGGTTAATGGTGACAGGCTTGCCCCACTTTGGAATGATATTTCTAGTTCGAGTGAGGTAGGGGAAAGGTGACAGAGTTAGGGTAATGGGTTTGTGAGTTGGTCGTATGGCTATATGGATTGGATGTGGTATATGAATGGGATGGACGCTGGAAAATTTCCCCAACTTCGAGAAGCATGAAAGGTGAAGGGACTGCCCCACTTTGGGATCTAGGTGATGGTCCTAGTATAAACTTTTGGTTCTTCTAAGATGACTCTCATAGAATATGATAGTCCTGATTTTTGGATATGATGAAAATTTCACTTGGTGATCACTAAACCTTGTCTTGATATCAGTGCAACTTGAATAATCTTGGAGCGCAAGCCTTTTTTTCTTTTTATTTTTTTTCTTTTTTTTAGCTTTATTTTTTTGTCATATTTTTTTTGAGCAAACATACTGTAAATAAATAAACTCAATTGTCCTAAAATTAAAACTTTAAGAAAACGAAAGCAATCAGTTATCGATCGGAATGGACTTGTTTAGGGTTGTAGCGTGGCCAACGGTTAGGGGTTTATGTAAGAAAGGGTTGGTAATGTGGCCAATGATTAGGGATTCGTGAAAGAAAAGGTTTGTAATGGGGCCAATGGTTAGGGTTCATGAAAGAAAATGTTTGTAATGGGGCCAAAGAAGTGTTTGGGGATCGATGAGACAAATGATCTTTTTATTCAGTGGTGCACTTCATGATATGATGTATCAGCTCAAAGATTTATGCCGTATTTTTATTCAAAACTTTTGTCTCTTTTTTTTATTTTTGAAATATGATTCTCATTCTTTGACGGTCTATTTCTCTTAAGTTTAATAAACTGAAGAAATTAGTGCACCATCTTTGAATGGGGAACAGATCATTGTCTAGGGTGATTGAAAGATTTTTTTTTTGATTTTTTGGCTCAAAGTGGATTGCAAAGGGTATTTTTTTTATGCTTTTTGTGAGAAGATGACCAAACTTCATTTCAAATCATGATTGCTTGTTTTCTCAAAGACTAACTCAAGGACAAAAAATTATTTATTTTTATATATCTGCTCTTTTTCTTTATGTCTTTTTATATGCCCTAATTTTTGCTTAGGCTGCTCTCGCGAGTTTTCAACCTAACAGGCTTTTTTTGATTATTTTTTTTGTAAAGGACTTGCACCAAGGTAATACAATGATGAAAAGATATCTAGTGATCACAAATTTGCCCCAGTTTGGAGGATTCAAGTGTTAGTTTATGAAATTTCATCATTGGGGACAAAACCAAAGAGTCAACTAAGAACTTGTGTGGAGAATATGCACTTTATAGAGTGGTCGGGGTGAGACTGGACATGAACAAGGGATGATGATAGGATGGAAATGTGTGGACACTAACTGACTCAAATAAGAGCAAATGCACATCGCATACAAGTTCACTATACGAATACTTCACTGAGAGTTAACATAGTTAGAGACATGATAGAAGAATTTTTGATAACACATTAGTTAACAAAATGGACTATTTTGATCGTTTATCATGGGATGGATGAGATGCATTGTTTTGCCGACAAAAATTGTGGACGAGCTGCAACATTGAATTTTTTTGAAAATTGAGTGTCTTGAAACACCTTGAGTTTGCAGCTAAGTTCGACCTCGTTTGAAATTTAGTAGGTTAAACTTTTTTAAGGAAGAACAATCAATTAAAATGTATTTGCAAGAACGTCTCATCTCTCATTAAATTTTTCCAAAAAGTATGCTCATGTTTTTTTTTTTTTAAATTATGAAATAAAATGTAATGGGTGAATAACACATGATGATGGATATGAATGATGAAAATGCAAATGCATGAGATATGTTTCTAAAAAATAACTTGCAAAAATAAAATATGATTTTTTGAATTTTTTCTTTATAGAAGACCGGAAAAATGTATCAGTGTTTGTTTGAATGCAGGGGTATGAGGCTCCTTTGTGTCCTACGAGGGTTCCTTTAGAGAATAGGTCTAGGGCTTGTCTGTTGAGTGAACCTTTCAAATGGTAGCTCTAAAGAGTCCTACATAAGGTTCCTAGAGCCAACGACCCCAGTTAAGAACACTGATCAACAACAATAGGCAAGCTATTAGGAGTGCCAGCATTCTCAAGAGGGACCAAACTCTAGGTGAGACTTTCGTGACCACCCAACAGGACGCACATCCAGTAGGCCATCACTACGCAGTCTCGTTCTAACTTAGGTTATTCTCCAGTCCGGGTATAGGACTATTCTCACGTGTGTGCAAAAGTGTGATAGGGGAGTGTGTGAAGGAGCAAAATATCAAGAATACCCCCCAAGCTGCAAAACAAATAAACATATATACAAAAAGTGGTCTTCTATCCTAGGGTTTTCATATCACAAAAGAATAATATGCAATAAAAATAAAAGACAAAAGGGGAAGGGTAAAAATAAAAATTAAATTAACAAACAAATTTTACAACTAACCAGATTAGGCTTGACTCTCTTAATGAGTCCCCAGTGGAGTCGCCAGCTGTAGCGACCGAAAAATCCGGGTGAGGATCTCTCGAAGGTTCAAAAATGAAGCCGCCACCAAAGTTTAGTTTAAGGGCAAATATTGGAAAATCCCTTTTGGAATGGATAAGGGTCCTTGAGACCAGATTAGGGTTCGGGAGTCTGTTATGCGTGGGGAAGGTATTAGCACCCCACGACATCCTTCCTAAGGAAGGTTACCTGCTAATTAGTTGTAGAAGTGAAAGTTAATTTTGAAAACATTTATTTTTACCCTTTTATTGTGAATTAGAAAGAAGAAAATGATATTTTATTTGAGAAAATGATTATTTAGGAGAAGACTGAAAAAGGTTTTTTATTAGTGCAATTGACAGAGGTCGGCCGCCCTCTGCTCCTACGTATCTCTTGGTAGAGAATCAAATCACACGTAGTTCTTAGTAGAAAACTTTGTTTGTTGGTGTATTATATTTAGGGATTTTAGGACTCCTGAGTGATCAGTTCATTTGTCCTAAAATGATGACTAATCTGACTGTACAGTTGGCTTAGTCCCCTAATTTGTTAAAATGGAGTTTTTTGAAGTTTGGAAGATAGTTTGATGTATGGTGGTTTGATTTTATTTGAATAGGGGTTTTAGGACTCTTAATCCGTACGGTCCATTCGTCCTAGAACGCTGACTAACCCGGCCGTACGGCCGACTTAATCCCCTATTTTGAAAATTTGATTTGTGGGAAGAAACGTGTTTGTGTTTATTTTAATTTAGAAATTTGTTTGTTTTAAATAGGGATTTTAGGCCATGATCCGTAACGGTTCATTAGTGACCTAAAAAGCAGACTAACCCGACTGTACAGTCGACTTAGTCCCCTATTTTGTTCTTGAAAATATTTCTTTATTTATGAGAGGAAAAGGAATATTTTTGTTTTTGTTTTGAATATGAACGAAAAGTTAACAAAAAAGAAAAAAATGAAAAGTGCAACTAGTGAAAAATATTTATCATGAATATTTAAAAATAAACTAATTAAAAGAAAAATAAAAATAAAAAAGGGAGGGGGAGAGAGAGAGAGCGAGAGCTTCGCTAGGAGAGGGAGAGAATGTGTTCAGTGTTCTTGTTGAATCACTGCGGTGTGCTTTTCACTGTGGACAGGGCCTCCTTTTATAGGTGAAGGGTTAGGTGAAGAGACTTGCTGGACAAGTCGACTTGTTGGGCAAGTCGACTTGTTGGGCAAGCAGCTTGTTGGGCTGAAGGTTAATGCTACTGACACCCCCTTTTTGTTATTTTCGTTCTTTTCTATTTTTTTTGGATTATTCTTTGAATGAGTAGAAAAATGTATTTGAAGATAGAAAAAACACAATAGGGAGGGGGGGTGAGTAGATTTTTCTAAGTAAATTTTTTTTCATAAATCTTGTTATCTAAAACGTTTGCAATCAAATAATAACGTAAGTGAAGAAAAGAAAGTAAATGACACAAGAGATTTATACTGGTTCACCACCACCTGACAGCTACCTCCAGTCCATTCAAAACCTTTTGAAGAATTTCCACTAAAAACCTTTTTAGCAATACAACCCCAAGACTCTAATCCACCAACCTAGCTAAACTTCGAGCTTCTTAGACAAGTGACCTCAAGCCTCTAAGGAATCAAAGTCAACATCAAGCAAGACTCTGACCAAAACTCGCATTTCTCAGGATTAGCAAATAGACCTTTAGCTTTAAGGGAGGCATCCTAAAAGGAGCTATAGAGATTGGTCCGCTTCCCGGAACCAAATGTATGGAAAATTCCATTTCCCTCTCGTGTGGTAGAGAAGACATCTCATCAAAGAACACATTGAGGTGCTCAATCATACAGGGATACTTGACAAATCTAACACAGAAAGTAACAAAATAAATCTCCCGTCGCCTTCTAATAAGCATTAAGAAAATTTGATTGGATACTACTCCGTCCATACCTAGAATCACATCTAAACCTTAACCTTTTAAAGGCAAACATATGAAGTTTAATAAAAAGATCCTACCCTACGTGTATTTATATAATATTAAATAGTAGCAATATTCATCTTGCACACTTAAAAATACATATCTTAAGATAAATTGTTCTCCTTTACCTTGTTTCTTATCATCAAGATTTTTGAGGGGCATGGCTTATCACTTATCTAAGTTCTTGCACATTAATCTCTCCTATAATTTCTCCTAACTCGATAATGTCATCTCTAGGACAACTAATAAGGTCTACTAAAACATTGTCGTCCATCTCAAGAATTTTTTTTCCTCGTCTCATATATCATGATAATCTTTCCATTTTCTTAAAATTTCAAATATATATATATATATATATATATATATATATATATATATATATATATATATAACCCAGTTTTCCAAAAACCCCTCACAAACATAAAATATAAAATAAAAGTTAATGATGTTTCCAGCCATATATGCAAGACATGAAAAATCATCTCGAAAGCTACATAATAGGTAACTCTTTTTGTATTCCAAAAAGGTTTTGAAGAAAACATTTTGCGTACAATCACAGGGTCGCCGATTTTGGTCAGGTGTGCCCTCACATGCTCTGGGTCGACCTAATATGGCATAAGCGTCACTCCGAACATGCAAATCACCTTTGTATTTGTTGAAGCTAAGTCGTTTATCAACACCTTTGAATTATCATAGAATTTCTTAAGTAATATAGTTTAAGAACATCCCTAATCTTCTACAACTCATACATACATGCATAGCATGAATGCACATAGATTACTTACTCTACGGTGCAGAATTTTTCAGTAGCAATACACAATATATGGCCCTTAATTCCAACTAACTAAACATGATTTTCGGAAATTCTAAAATAAATCCTAGAAAAAATAATGCTTAATTACAGTTTTGGTCCCCCTAGTTTCACCAACTCACGATTTTGGTCCCCCAAGTTTTAATTTGACGAATTTGATCCCCCTATTTTCCCAATTTGTAAAATCAAAGTCCCCCTCTTAATTTGGTCAAAATTAAAACTGTATTTTGACTTATTATCCTACGTGGCAGTCCACGTAGGCGTACATTGTTGCTCTTCCTCACCCCTCCCCCCTGTTCCACTATTCCTCTTCCTCACCCCTCCCCCCTCCGTGAACCCCTCCCCCCTGTTCTCTGGTCCACTGTTCCTCTTCCTCACCCCCTCCGTGAACCCCTCCCCCTCCCCCCGCAGAGAGAGAAAACGAAAGAGAAAGAGAACGAGGGGGTTGCGATGGTGATGGCGCCGGCGTTTGAGAGAGGAGGGAGAGCGACGGTGAGCGAGAGAGAGTTTGCGACAATGAGAAGAGGGAGGATCGGTGATTTAGGGGTGAGATGCGAAGAGGCGAGAGGGAAAACGAGGGGGGAGATGCGAAGAGAGGGGGAAAACGAGGGGGGAGATGCGAAGAGAGAGAGGGAAAACGAGGGGGGGAGATGCGAAGAGAGAGAGAACGGCGAGGGGGGATGCGAAGAGAGAGAGAGAGAGAGAGAGAACGGCATGAGGGAAAACGAGGGGGGAGATGCGAAGAGAGAGAGAGGTCACGGTTTGTAGAGGGAGAGGGGTCGTGGCTGTGGGGGGTCACGGTGACTGACGGAGGGAAAAAGAGGGAGGTGGTTGTGGGGTGGCCGCTGGTGGCTGATGGAGGGAAAGGAAGAGGAAATAGTGACCAGAGTGGGTAGGTGGTGGGGGGAGGAGTGAGGGAGGAAGAAAGAGGAGCCAGAGAGGGGGGGTTGAAGAGGAAGATGAACAGTGCGCCTACGTGGACTGCCACGTAGGATAATAAGTCAAAATACAGTTTTAATTTTGACCAAATTAAGAGGGGGACTTTGATTTTACAAATTGGGAAAATAGGGGGATCAAATTCGTCAAATTAAAACTTGGGAGACCAAAATCGTGAGTTGGTAAAACTAGGGAGACCAAAACTGTAATTAAAATAAATGCAAATTCTTAAGTACAATTGTCAAGGCAAATTCTTAAGTACAATTGTCAATTTGTTGGGTACTGCACCTGCAAGACAAAATGTGATCGTTTGTTTTTTACCAAGTGGAAACCTGATGTTTTTTTTTTACGAACTAAAAAAGTCACTCTCAACACATGTCGGGTGCATCAACCAAATTTATGGTATGAGTGTATTAGTTGTCACCTAAAATAAACCTTTTCTTCAATAACTGCATTCACATATCTCAAAACTGAAATTGTCAAACAAAAATTAAACCTAAGAGAGGGTTTTAAGGGTCACTTCTATTATACTTATGAAGGCAAGGTTGTTGAAATCGCGTTGAAATCGCGAACTCGGACGAGAGTTTACATCAGCTTTTCTTGTTAACTCGGTGTCTGACTCGTTTTCATTGAAATCGGACTCTGTTGCGATTCCAAGACGGTGAACTCACGTTCTACCTCGTTGAACTCGTATAGAATCGTACGAGTTTGGAACTTTTGATTTTTTACAAACGTAAAATAGATGCAGAGTAGAAGGAGAAGAAATAAAGAAAACTGAAAATCATGAAACAGAGTTGCAATAGTTGTCGCGCACAGAAATCCATTCGCATCAGCAATGCGAACTGACCCCCTTCCTCTCCGACGACACGAAGTGCAATACTCCTTGCTCCGGCGAACAGTGTCCAGACTGATTCCCTTACAGAAACTTCGGCGCTACTTGGGAAATAGAGCATGTTGCGTCCGTGTATTTTCTCTTTGGTAGGTTTTTATTATCTAACAATGGTAAAGTTTTGTTCTGTGTAATGTATAAAGAAGTTCTTATCACTAAAAAAAATGTATAAAGAAGCTCAGATCCCCATAACCTCTACATAGGCACGTGATTCTGACCAAAGCTATTGATTGTTGAAAAAATTGCAGCTTTGCACAATTTTTGTCCTCCTATTTTTAGATTACGATTTTAGTGGCTTAAAACTTTTTTCGCAAACGTAGTCTCCCTATTTTCACCAACTCAAAATTTTAGTCTCCCAAAATTTTTTTTGACGAATTTTGTATAACTAATGAAGAAAATTTATTCACAAATATATTGTTCTTCATTAAGAGTTTTTTGACAAAACGTTAGCAACTTTTATAAACACAAAACTCTTCTTTTTTTAGACAAAAACACAACTATTTTTAGAAACAATAATCAAACATTCCTAGAGGCAACACTGATGTTTATATAATTTGCTTTTGAAAGAATGATGTTGAGTTTGCTGGGTTTGGGTTCGCGAATGGAGAGAAAGTATCGAATGAAGAAGATGGAATTTTTATTTATTAAATATAATAATTAAATAACATTTTGTAATTATAATAATAATAATAATAATAATTTTTATATTTAAATTCCAAAAATGCAAGCTAGTGTGTCAGCCACGTAAGATAAGTGACTGAACTCAGCGCCAATTTTGACTAAATTAGAAGGGAACTTTGATTTTACAAATTGAGAAAATAGGGGGAATAAATTCCTGAAAAAAATTCTTGTGGGACTAAAATTGTGAGTTACTAAAAATAGGGTGACTAAATTCGTGAAAAAAATTCTTGGGAGACTAAAATCTTGAGTTGTTAAAAAGAGGGAGACCAAAACTTTAATTAAACCTAAAATATACATGTAAACTAGAAGAAAAAGGAAAATGGTTCTTATTTTTTAGTATTCTGTAAATATAATATAACAATTATAATCTGTTATATATCTAATATTATTTTAATATTATTTTTAATAATAGGTAAACTCGTACGAGTTTACAAGTCGAGTTTACGTGTTGAGTTCACCTAAGTAAAATGAGTTTACAATTTTTACTTAAAACGAGTTTACAAGTCGAGTTTACGTGTTTAGTTCACCTAAGTAAATATAATAATTAAATAACAAATTTTGTAATGAAAACATCAATTCTAAACTCTTAATAACAAACCAATGCTTACAATAATAATAGCAATATAGTTAAACGTAAGATTGGAGATGTTACATGTAGTGTCCATGACAAGAAAAATCTACGTATTTTGAATTCAGAAAAGAAATTATATATGACTGCAGCAGGCATATTGATCCCAATTTATCCTTGGTTTATCTTCAGTTTTCACTCTTTATGACTTGGAGTATTTGTTTTTATAAACTTCATAAAATTAGATGTAACTGACCAAAGAAAACGAATTCAAGAATTATATTTATTATAAGTGGGTAGTAAGCCTAATCTTGATCGGGTACCGGCTAGAGAACCGGAGCTGTCAATTTGGCCCTAAGCCCAGCCCCATTGGCCCCCAATCAAGCCCCATAAAATTGAAGCCCCCTATTAATGGGGCTTTTTTTAGGCCCAGCGCACACTTTATAATTTTTTAGTGGGTTAGGCCCAGGGCTTTGTGGGTTGGCCCCCAAATTTTTTTTTAATTCTTCTCCCACTATTTACACCTCCACTTTCATTCTTTCACCCCCCTTCCTCTTCTCCCTCCCTCTCACCACCACCTTCTTCTCCCTCTCACCACCGCCACCACCACCACCATCTCCCACTCACCACCACCACCACCACCTCTTTTCCCACTATTTATACCTCCACTTTCATTCTTTCACCCCCCTTCCTCTTCTCCCTCACTCCCACCACCATCACCATCTTCCACTCACCACCACCACCACCTACTTCTCCCACCCACCACCACCACCAGTCCACCACAACCTCATTTTCTTCTCACATCACCCACTATCACCACCCGCATCACCCACTATCACCACCCGCATCACCCACTATCACCACCAACCTCATTTTTTTTCTCATTCTTTTCCCACCCCCACTTCCATTCTTTCACCGCCCCTCTCATAAGCAAGAATGTGAATGGTAAGTGTAAGCAGTCAGTGAAAATGGATAGAGTCAAGTCAGTGATGGAGATGTGGATGCGTATAGTTAACTCTACTAACGAGGAGGAGTTTTTTTTATAGAAAGAAAAACTTAATTAAACAAAATCTGTTATTAAACAATATAAAATAAAACTAGAAATAGATTTAAATGTTTTTTTTGTTTACATTGAAGTTTAAAAAAGGAGAGGAAGAGGCAAAGTGTGTTGGCAGTTACAGTTACTGTGCTTCCCCTTCCACGTTATAGAGCATCCAAGTCTCTTCTCCCCTTTAGAGCTCAAGACAATGTCCTCCTTAACTTGCTCATAATTTTTCTTATCCATTTTTAGCTCTTGACCACAACACGTCTCTGCTCCCTCTCATGTCTCTACATTCAAACATAAACAGAGTAAATGGGCAGAAGGCACGTGCCATAGCAGAATAGCAGAGAGCTCAATATCATAGGTTAGGAAATTAAAAGGGACATTTCAAATGCTTATGCCAATTTTATTTGTATTTAAATTATTTTTTTTATAATTTAAATATTTTTTTATTTTTCTTTTTTTAGAAATTAAACAATAAGTTCTATTCAAATCCAATGACAATTGTAATTGGGCTCATTTGTTCTTCTTCTTTCTATTAAGCCCAATCTTCTATTCAAGTCCAATGACAATTGTAATTGGGCTCATTTGTTTTGCTTTCTATTAAGCCCAAAGCTTGTTGATGACCAAATTGAGGGCCTTGGGCTGGCCCTGGCCCACTGGGGCTTGGGGCCTCTGTGGACTTCTGAAATGTGGGCTTTTGGGCCCATGGGCCTCTTGGCCCATGGGCCATGTGGGGTTGGGGCTGGACTGGCCCACATGGGTCAAATTGACGGCTCTATAGAGAACCGTTAGTTTTTATTTATTTATTTAGGACCATTGCTGGCTACCCACAGAGTGTCCCAACGCTTTCAACGAAGGACTAATCTCCGCTCGCTACTTGCGGCAAGGATTTCGCTGACCAACACACCTTTTTAACGTGGGCGGAAATCGAACCCGGGAGCAAACCGGATCGACCCCCACTACGTAGCTCAGGGTAGCCCGACCACTGGGCTAGACGTTAGTTAGTTATAGTCCAATTGGTTAATATATTAACTAACAAGATTTTAATCCAGTTAGTTAGTTATAGTCCAGTGAGCTCAGGGTGGCCCGACCGCTCGACCGCTCGTTAGTTAGTTAGTTAGTTATAGTGCAATTGGTTAATATATTAACTAACAAAATAATAAAAAAAACGTTAGACATTATTTACGAGCTCCCTCCCTCACATATTCATATATATATATATATATATATATATATATATATATATATATATATATATATATATATATATATATATATATATATATATATATATATATGAGTGTGTGTGTGTGTGTGTTGGAACATTGGTGGTGAATTGAAAAAGCCTCACATTGCTTGGAATAGGCAATTGAAGAGTGCTTATAAGTGAGGAATTCACTCATTTGGATTGGGGTCCAAAGGGTACCTAGTTTTGTAAACGGGAAAGCACACACATTAACTGACCACGACACGCGCGCCGCCATCTGTCCGACGGGCCGGGCTTGGGCTTGGCTTGTGAGGTGTAAAATAATTAATTAATTTTTTTTGGTGCGTTGCTTGTCCAAATTCGTTGAACCGTCTGGATACGATGAACTAACCGTTGCATATATGTTCTTATCTGTTAGTAAACAAATTCGTTGAACAGAGCCGTTTGCATATTTGTTCTTATCCGCGTCTGTTCCTATCCGTTTTAGCTTTGAGCGCAAGCACTCCGGTCTTATCCTCTAAGACTTATGCACCAAGTCAGTTTTGAAGCCTATAAATAGGCCCCTCCCTCACTTCATTCGACACACTGCTTGACGTTAAATCATACCTCAAGCTCGCTCTCCTCTCTCGAAAATTTTCTTCTCTTCTACTCTTTGGCCTACGAGCCATATTCTTGAGTGGCCAACGTGCCATATTTCAGAGTGGTTATTAACTATATTGAGGTGTATTTCTTGAGCGATTATTCACTATGCAGTGATAATCGTTACTGGGCTGTTTTATCTTGGGGGCGTCGTGGTTGATAGTCTGCTTGCACCTTCGAGCAGTGCCGCAAAACATCTTAAAGAGAGCGACCTTGTCCACGACTCATCCCGGTAATTTTATCGGTACAATTTTCGAAAAATCAAAAACAACAATTTTAAGACGTTTCTTTTTCAACCATGACTACCGAAGAGATTACTGGACCCAATGTTTCTGACTTCAATAAACTGTTTCGGTTTGAGGGATCTCACTTCAAACATTGGAAACAAAAGATGGAATTTTTCCTAACTATGAAAAAAGTTGCTAATGTCTTGATTGATGAGATTTCGGTGGTAGATGAAACAGCAGAACAAGAAGCACGGGCTAAAACAGCCATAGAGATAACACTATGGAACGAGCATGACTATCTCTGTATGAATTTTATTCTTAATGGACTAAGTGATGATTTTTATGATTATTACAGCACCTGTAAGTCCGCCAAAGAGGTTTGGAATGCTCTGAAAAAGAAATATGACACTGAGGAGGTCGGTACTAAAAAATATGCTGTGAGCCGCTACCTCAACTACAAAATGACAGATGACAAATTTGTAGAGACTCAGTCACATGTGATACAGAAAATAGCTCATGAAATTATCTCTGAAGGCATGGCCTTAGATGAATAATTTCAAGTAGCTGTTATTATTGACAAAAACTTCCTCCTGCTTGGAAGGATTTCAAGAATTCTCTCAGGCACAAGACCAAAGAGTTTTCTTTGCAAAGTTTGACTACTCGACTCCGAATTGAGGAGGAATCTTGGAAGCAAGATCAGAAAGATGAAGTCTTGTTTGTTTCAAACAAGAGAACAGGAGCGGTTCTAAAACCAACTGGCAAACCTTTCAAGAATCAAAACCGTAGTCAGATTCAAAGGATCCGCAACAACAAGAATGGGAACACTCCAAAGTCCCCAAATGCTAAGCCTCAACCACCACCACAACCTAAGAATGATGCTGACCATCCATGCACTTGTTACAATTGTGGGAGACCAGGTCATATGGTACGCAAGTGTAGGAATAGGCCTAATTCTGCTCTGCAGGCTAACCTGACTGAAGAGCAGAACTTTACTGCTATGATTTCCGAAAGCAACATGGTTGGTGGATCTGATGACTGGTGGAATGATACTGGCTCCTCTCTTCACGTATGAAATAACTGTGCTATGTTTAAAACATACAAGGCAGTTGATGACAATAAAGTGTTGTTGGGCGATGCTCACACCACTATTGTTGCAGGTATTGGAGATGTTGAGCTGAAGTTCACTTCTGGAAAGGCTCTAATCTTGAAGGACGTGATGCACACTCTAGAATAAGGAAGAATCTAGTTTCTGGCTTCCTTCTGAATAAGGCAGGGTTTACTCAGACTATTGAAGGGGATTTGTATACCTTGATTAAAAATGGTGTTTTTGTCTGAAAAGGGTACGCCACTAATGACATGTTCAAATTTTTTGTAAAGGAAATTGAAAATCAATTTGGGAAAAGGATAAAGCATTTTCGAAGTGATAGAGGAACTGAGTATGATTCCCAGTTATTTAATGGTTTTTATAAGTTGAATGGAATCATACATGAAACCACTGCACCATATTCACCTGAAATGAATGGTAAAGCAGAAAGGAAAAATAAAACTCTTACCGAATTGAATGTTGCTATTATGCTTAATTTTGGCGCTGCAACTCACTGGTGGGGGGAAATTTTACTAACTATATGTTATGTACTGAACAGAGTTCCTAAGTCTAAGAATAAAATTTCTCCTTATGAAATGATAAAGAAAATACAACCAAATGTGTCTTATTTTCGAACTTGGGGTTGTCCGGCCTATGTCAGGATCCTAGACCCAAAAAGGGTCAAACTTGCCAGTAGAGCCTATGAATGTGTATTCATTGGTTATGCAGTAAATAGCAAAGCATACAGGTTTTATGACCTGAATGCAAAAGTGATCATTGAGTCAAACGATGTTGACTTTTATGAAAATAAAATTTCCCTTTAAATCAACAAATAGTGGGGGCACCGGAGCTGGTAAGGTTTCTGCGCCTAGGAGCGTTGAAAACAACGTAGAAAGGGAAATAGAGTCTCGAAGAGGTAAGAGAGCATGTGTTGCTAAAGACTATGGACCTGACTATACGGTCTATACATTAGAGGAGGATCCTACTAGCCTTCAAGAAGCTCTGTCTGCATTGGATGCTGATTTGTGGCAAGAAGCCATAAATGATGAGATGGATTCTCTAGAGTCTAACAAGACATGGCACTTAGTGGACTTGCCTCCTGGTTGCAAACCCATTGGTTGTAAATGGATTCTGAAAAAGAAACTAAAACCTTATGGCACTGTGGATCAATACAAGGCTCGCCTTGTAGCCAAAGGTTTTAGACAAAGAGAGAACATAAATTTCTCTGATACATATTCGCCTGTTACTAGAATTACATCCATAAGGGTACTAATTTCACAGGTCTCTATTTATAATTTAAAAGTACACCAAATGGATGTAAAAACCGATTTTTTAAATGGAGAATTAGAAGAAGAAATCTATATGGAGCAACCTGAAGGTTTTGTAGTCAATGGGCAAGAACATAAGGCCTGTAAGTTGGACAAGTCTCTGTAGGGTCTCAAACAAGCTCCCAAACAATGGCATGAGAAGTTTGATAATTTGATTATATCGAATGAGTTTAAAGTGAATGAAAGTGACAAATGCATTTATTACAAAAATGAGAATGACATTTGCAGGATCATATGTCTCTATGTAGACGACCTACTCATATTTGGATCAAACATTCATGTTGTAAATAAAGTGAAATCATTGTTGTGCAACAACTTTGATATGAAATACCTCGGAGAAGCTAGTGTAATCCTCGGTATTAAGATCACTAGGTCCGAGAAAGGAATTTCTTTGGATCAATCTCATTATATTGAGAAGATCTTAAAGAAATACAATTATTTTGATTGTAAACCTGCATGTTCGCCATATGATCCAAGTGTCAAGCTCTTTAAGAACACTGGTGGCAGTGTAAGACAAATGGAATATGCGAGCATCATTGGCAGTCTTGGGTATGCCACTGATTGTACTAGACCCGACATTGCCTATGTTGTGGGACTGTTGTGCAGGTTTACCAGCCGACCTAGTATCGAGCATTGGCACGCTATTGAAAGAGTCATGAGATACCTTAAAAGGACCATGAATCTAGGATTACACTATCAGAGATTTCCAGCTGTACTTGAAGGGTAGAGTGATGCTGATTGGAACACTCTGTCAGATGATTCCAAAGCAACTAGTGGCTATATATTTAGTATAGCCGGTGGTGCTGTCTCCTGGAAATCTAAGAACTAGACCATTTTGGCTCAGTCCACCATGGAGTCTGAAATGATCGCACTGGCGACAGCCAGTGAGGAAGCTAGCTGGTTAAGATGCCTACTAGCAGAGATTCCCTTATGGGAAAAACCGATGCCAGCTGTGTTGATCCACTGCGATAGTACCGCGGCTATTGCCAAAATAGAGAATCATTATTACAACGGTAAGAGCGACAAATACGTCGTAAGCACAACACAGTTAGAGAGTTACTATCAAAAGGAGCTGTGAGAGTGGATCATGTACGCACTGATCAGAACTTAGCTGATCCTTTGAAGAAAGGATTAGCCAGAGAGAAAGTCCAAAATACATCTCAAAGGATGGGACTACTGCCTTTAGAACCATGAGTCACTCACGATGGTAACCCGACCTAAAAGACTGGAGATCCCAAGAATTAGGTTCAATGGGTAATAACAAGTTGTGAAGTGATAGGAGATTGTTATACCCCAATTTTGCCCGATCTTTTTATCGTTATTGTTTTAGCCACGTGTCACAAGCCCATGGCATTTCGAGCGCTGTTTTGTTTAAAGTTGGACCGAATTGTCCAATTGGGCATATGTCCAACCTTTTGGGCCTGATTTTGTTAGCTTATCTAATTGGGCTTACGCTTTTGTTTTGAATCAGTTTTTAATAAGAAGGCTTAGGTCTAATGTTTTGGGTCGTTTGGGCCTAAATCTAACTTTTGGGCCAGTTTTAATAAATGGGCCTGTGGCCGGTATTTTGGACCTAATTTAGCCTTTTTCATCAAAAGGCCATAAGGAGAATAACAATAAAAAATCAGATTTAAAAAACATTACAACATTCCAAAATATAATCAAATCAGAATTAAAATTTAATTTACAATAATCCAAAAAATACAAAAAAATACAAAATCCGAAAATACATAAAAATAGAAAAAGAAGTAAAAAGAGGCGTCTCAGTAAAAAGAAAAAAACGGCAGCTGAACCCTAACCCTTTTCTTGCTTACTAAGCACCCATCTTCTCCAACCCAAGCCCAAAACCTGCAAAAAAGGAAACAAAGATGGAGAAGGATCAGAAAAAACCTAATTTTTGCTTATATAAACAAGCTGGATTCAGAGAGAAAAGGGACCCAAAAATTCACACAGAGAAAAATAGACGAAATCCAAAGCCGAAATTAGGGTTTTCACACTAAAACCTTAATCACAAAGCAATAAAAATCCAGAAACAGAAGTAGCAGGAGCAGAATCAGCCAGGATAACAGTAGCAGGGCTTAACAGCAACAAGCAATAATAGGGAGAGGATCTTCCAGAAGCTGGAATCTAGGTTGGTGTTCCTTTTATTTTTTCTTATGTACGAATTTCAAAAACATGTAGAGGTAGGTGTTTAATCTGTATTGCTCTAATCATATAATGTTTGTTTTTGATAACCTCCCAGTGATGTATATGTATACATTCATCCCCTGTACAGATTAGGGTTTAAAAACGAAATAAGTTCATTGTGAAATATAGGATTCAAAACCATTGTTCAAAATAAAACGAAATTAGAAAATTAGGGCTTAGTTAGTAAAAATCAGAATCGCTTTTTTTCGCTTAAAAAAGGTGGAAATGGATTAGAAGATTAGGTTTTGTTAATCTGTTTCAGGAAAGAAGGTAGGCGAAAGTTTTTTTTGCTAAAATTAGGATTTAGATTTTTGTTTTTGTTTAAGGAATCATAAACCAAAAATAGGAAAAGAGACATAAAAAACAAGTCAGCACCGTACCAATTTTGACCACCCTAGACGGTGGTCGTCTCCCCTAAAGCTCCCTGTCGCTGTTGTTCGCCACCATTGGCTCCAAAGAGAACGCCATCAGCCGTCAGCCTTCGTCCTCCCAAACCACGTCGTCACCGTTAGTGAACACCGCCGTAAGGCTCGCCGTCGTTTTCTCGTCGTTGGCCGAGAACCACCCAAAGAAACAGAAAAAAACAAACATCAAAAATAAGAAAGAATAGAGTAGGAGGAGAGAAGAGAAAAACTAAAAAAACAGCAAACAAAAATAGAAAAGAAAAGGGTAGAAGTTGCCTCCGGCCACCGTGTACGGTGGTTGGCTCTCAAGACCGGCGGCAGGGCCTCCTCCCCATTTACGCCATCACCGTAGCCTTAAAACGAAAAACCATCGCGAGCCACCGTGAATGCTCGTTGTTGTCATTCCTCATCGCCGTTGCGACCATCACCGGCCTTCCCCTCGCATCGTCGCGAGCTCCTCTTCTCCGGCGATCTCACCGCCGTCGACCTCCCTCATTCTCCCACCTTCGCGAAACTCTTCTTTCCCTCTCTCACAGCGTAAATCCCTCCCTCTTTCGATTTCGTCTTTCCCCTCTTTCTCTCTCACCCCTAAAATTTCGCCTCTCTCTCTCACTTGATTCACGGAAATTTCACATTTCCCTCTCCCCAAAAGAGTGGTGCGGCGCTGAGAGAAGAAGGGAATTAGGGTTGAGGGGGACTTGGGCCGTGGACAGCGCCGCAAGAGAATAGAAGGGAAATTAGGTTTAGGTTTGCTTCGAAAATGCCTTATATAGCGTAGAAACCTAGGGTTATTTTCGTCATTTCCTTTTTAACTCAGAATACTACTTACACCTCTCGTTTTCCTGTATACGCCCCCCTGAAAAGCCCATGGATTCGCAGGCCAGTCTACAAACTGGGCTGCTGCTTTTCACACCCAGTTTTAATAATACAACTCCCATTCTGCAAACTGCACCCCAGTTTACTATTGCACCCCCTCTTTTCGTTTTTTTTATTAATTTCTTTTACAAAAAACCTATAAAAATAAATAGATAAATATTTCATTTTCAAAAAATATAAATAGCGGACTAAGTCGACTGTACAGTCGGGTTAGTCTGCTTTTTAGGGCCACTGATGAACCGTTACGGATCATGTCCTAAAATCCCTATTTAAAACAAACAATTTCTAAATTAAAAAAAATACAAACACATTTCTTTCCACAAATCAAATTTTTAAAATAGGGGATTAAGTCGGCTGTACAGTCGGGTTAGTCACCATTTTAGGACGAATGAACCGTACGGCTCAAGAGTCCTAAAACCCTATTCAAATAAAAATCAGACCACCACACATCAAACTATCTTCCAAACTTCAAAAAACTCCATTTTCACAAAGTAGGGGATTAAGCCAACTGTACAGTCGGGTTAGTCATCATTTTAGGACAAATGAACTGATCACTCAGGAGTCCTAAAATCCCTAAATAAAATACACCAACAAACAAAGTTTTCTACCAAGAACTACGTGTGATTTGATTCTCTACTAGGAGATACGTAGGAGCAGAGGGCGGCCGACCTCTGTCAATTGCACTAATAAAAAAACATTTTTAGTCTTTTCCAAAACAATCATTTTCTTCAATTCAAAAAATATCAAGTCTTTTCTTTCTCTTAGTTTCCTTTCATTCACAATAAAAGGGTAAAATAAACATTTTCAAAATTAATATTCTTTCCTACAACTAGTTAGCAGGTAACCTTCATTAGAAATGATGTCGTGGGGTGCTAATACCTTCCCCATGCATAACCGACTCCCGAACCCTAATCTGGTCTCAAGGACCCTTATCCATTCCAAAAGGGATTTTCCAATGTTTGCCTTTATAATTAAACTTTGGTGGCGGCTTCATTTTTGGAACCTTCGAGGAATCCTCACCCGGATTTTTCGGTCGCTATAGAGATGAACATGCTATTAAAAGTAAAGAAGCATGATTCCTGAAGCGATGTAAGGTTGAGATAATAGAAACTCTTAATGAGATCTATACTCTATGTGGAGTGGAGTACCTAGCTACAGGAGTACTCTTGATAGACTCACCTTTGTGAATGTGGAAGTGGGGCCGCTTCCTATGGAATTTTGGGCAGAAATTCCTAGAGCGTTCACTAAACTGGGATAGACGTGCAGGGCCATAAACGCACGGGCATTTGAGAATACACCTATGGAAAAGGTTGTGTGTGGTTCTGATGATTAGAGATAGAGTTCAAGACTACGAGTAACTCTTGTTGAATCTAAATCTTAACCGCGATGCAAGGTTCAATTCGTATGACACCTCTGCTTATACACAATCTTATGGAGGCGTTTGACGCTACTTCTGAAACTTCTTTTTAAATTCAAGTGGGGGATTGTTGGAACATTGGTGGTGAATTGAAAAAGTCCCACATTGCTTAGAATAGGCACTTGAAGAGTGCTTATAAGTGGGGAATTCACTCCTTTGGATTGGGGCCCGAAGGGTGCCCAGTTTTGTAAACGGTAAAGCACGCACATTAACTGACCACCACACACGCGCGCGCCGCCGCCGTCCGTCCGACCGCCCGGGTCGGGCTTGGACTTGGCTTATGAGGTGTAAAATTAGTAAACAAATTCGTTGAACAGACCAAGTCAGTTTTGAAGCCTATAAATAGGCCCCTCCCTCACTTCATTCGACACACCGCTTGACGTTAAATCATACCTCAAGCTCTCTCTCCTCTCTCGAAAATTTTCTTCTCTTCTACTCTTTGGCCTACGAACCATATTCTTGAGTGGCCTACGTGCCATATTTCAGAGTGGTTATTAACCATATTGAGGTGTATTTCTTGAGCGATTATTCACTGTGCAGTGATAATCGTTACTGGGCTGTTTTATCCTGGAGGTGTCTAGGTTGATAGTCTGCTTGCACCATCGAGCAGTGTCGTGAAACGTCTTAAAGAGAGCGACCTAGTCCGCGACTCATCCCGGTAATTTCTTCGGTACAATTTTCGAAAAATCAAAAACAACAATATATATATATATATATATTATTAAGCACGTTAACTTACAAACTCAATCAAGTGAGTCTCTGATATCCATAGTGTGAAAACACCACTATGGATCCCTGAAAGAACCGCCTATCTAGCCTCCTCCGTCGCAGCAACAACCAACAGACGAGCTTCCTTCGCCGGAGCAACAACCACCAGACGTACGAGTCTCTTCAACAACCACCAGATGAGCTTCCTTCACCGGAGCAACAACCACCAGACGAGTCTACACTGCAACAGACACCAGAAGCATCTACATATATAGATTTAAAATTACATATTCCGCAACAGAATCTTGGACGACGCAGCAACAAGAACCAACGCCGCAACAACAACCAATCGAAGCTCGGACGCAGTGGCAAACGTCCGGTTGTCCTCCATGGTGGCCACAACAACAAATCGACTCTCCGATGCAGCAACAACAGACGTCGCCGCATTCTTTACCACAGAATATTTCTTGCATCGCAAGATCCACCGGATTGGCTAATATTTTTATATTGGTGCCATTTCTTCTATTGCATTGCACTATCTGTGCGTTCTTGATCTTTGCTCTCTCTTTTATCTCATGAGTGTTTAGTTCATTAACTTAATTACTCATGCAAGTATGCTTTTCTTTGTTTCAGGTTTTGTTTGTTATTTTTTCACAACGAAAGAATAAATAACCACTGGCGTCGATTTACACATGCAAGAGTATTATTTTGGATGATTTTATAACTGACGTCGATGCTACGTGGAATCTTTCCTACCATATTATTTTTGATTATTTGATTTTATAAAGTAGTCACATGATTCATTGTTGTAGGCGTACTTGTAGATTGAGATTTTGTTACATTGTAATAACAAGAGTACTAGACTGTTCCAATGTCATATTATTGTTCATAAATATAAGACGTTGCTTAATGTTGAAATACTGATTCTGTTAGTAGTAAATTTTAAACTTTTTGTTTGATTGACTAAATGGATGAAAGAATAATTTCTTCGTAGCGTTAAAGCCAACAAAAGTAACAGAAGAGAGATAGAGAAAGTTCTCTCTAAGAATCATTTACTGAATTAGGAAATCTCTCCATGACTCTCCAAGAATTTCAGCCTCAGCACAAGTAGATTCTGTTCTAATTATTTATTTAGAAAGCTAAGCACCTTGTACTTAATTATTTTAGTTGAGAGGTTCGGGTGAACTAGCTAGAAAGTAATTAATTACTGTGTGGTGCCTCTAAAATTGTATAGTACATTTCTATTTAAAAAAAAAAAACAAAAATGTGTCTCTCTGTCTCCTAATGCATCAGTGGCAGTTACCTCAAAATGATCCCCTCCAAAATAGGTTTATTAAGGAGGAGACTCCATGCAAAGGTTACAACTTTAGGCAGGAACTGCTTTTCAATTGCTTATCCAGCTCATACGCCTCTAGTGGTAACCTCATTACGGTCAGAGGTCTATTGAGGCCTCTCTGAATGCTAATGGGCACAACTAAAACATGTCCGTCTAAATCCAAATGTATCAAACCAAAGTCACGACCCAACCAATTAACTAAAGAGCCGAAGGAGTAGATGGAGAACAATTATGGAGGCATACCAAAGTCACCACCACACAAATTAGCTAACATATACCAAAATCGCACAAGTCACATCTATCAAAGAGATGAGTTGCCAACTTTAGATTATCTCGACACATGAATCGGTAGAGGCATGTATCTATAATAACTCCCCTCTTTAGCATGTTTGTTTGAGACAAAGCACGATCCAAAAGCAATTGCCAAGAGAGTGCGATGAGTTTGGAAGGAGCGAAACTCTTCCAAAGCTTGTTAACGACTAGAAGTTTGTGGTCTGAAAACCACATTGTCGCAAAGCTTATTCAGGATTTTCCACAAAATTCCATAGCTCAAACTATTTTGATTCAAAGAATGTTTATTGAACTTATTTTTAATAGCCAAACTTGATTCCAATAAACAAGGGGCGGTTTACATGCACGCCTTCATCTTCCATAAGTGTTTCTTCATATTCCATAAGTGTTTCTATATAAATCAGACTTTTTCCTCGCATGTTTTAAGTTTCAACTTAAAGGTCGAGCTCTAATGTTAACCAAAGAATGCAATTTAAAACACTAAAAGGGATGTTGACTAGGGTTTTATAAAAACTTTTCTGAAAACAGCAAAAGGATTATGTTTTTCAAACTTCAGTTTCTAAAATTTCTTCAAACCTTTGATAAAAACAAACAAGGATCAAAGAGGATCGCAAAAGAAAACTATTGTTATTTACTATCACCTGATAGCTACATCCAATCCCTTTTACACTAGAAGGATTTTTCTACTATAATCAAATGATTTCAAATGCCTTTAGAGTATTAGATTTGCCAACTTTGGTTATAGGCTCAACTTATCAAAACAACTTAGTGGAGTCTAGCCTTTAAAAAGATTTTGCGTTGCAGTTTGTCTTCTTTGAATTCAGCAATGATGTTCTCTGGTTTGTCTTGCATATTTATAGCCAGAGCAATAAATAGTCTTTATAGGGAACTAGGAACCTTAAATATATATATATATATATATATATATATATATATATATATATATATATATGAAATTATTTTAAACTTAAGGATGTAAGTATAAGGGTGGGTTATTTCTTCATCTGAAGAGTACTCAAATATCCCCTATTAAAACTTCTAAGGTGAACCGTCCCCGATGATTCAACAAAGGAGTTGATATTGGGAGCAGTAGCCTTGAAGGGGGAAGCTTATATTTACACTAAGAGTTTTAAATTGTTCACATGAAACAATTATGCTAGAGATATCTTATTTGTGTATTTTTTGGTGTTTCACTCAGTCATCTTTGATTTAGGAGAAATCCTTATTTCCCTTCGGGTCGAAATTTAAACAGAAATGTTTGCAAAGGTGACAGAAACATTGATACACAAAATGTTTTTAGTGTGTGTTCTTAACATCACCGTTTTTGCCCAGAAGAAGCGTTTGAACAAGGTGATTTCCCGAAGAACGTTTTTTGCTAAAAACCTCTGTGGCATCTTTGATTTAGGAGAAATCCTTATTTCCCTTCGGGTTGAAATTTAAACAGAAATGTTTGCAAAGATGACAAATAAGATATTTAGAGTATAGTATTTTCATAAGTTCAATTGTATTTTCATAAAGTTCAATTATTTCACCCAGAAAGGGTCTGGTCCTGTATCTCGTTTATCCACAACAATTTTATCATTATGGAAATCGATGATTATGATCATCAAGATAGCTCTATCAAGAATGAAGAGCTAATGGAATATCCCAAAAATCTGGATCAATTAAACAAGTGGACTATTCCCTCAGTCCCTTGCAAGAAAATATATAAAATGGGTATGTTTGATCTTTTATCTCGATATGCGATTAAGACCATAGAACAAACCATACAAATTTCTGATAATACTCAGACTATTAGATTATTGAGTAAAAAAGATTTACTCCCTTTTAAAGATTACAAATTTGTCCATATTGGACTTATACAAATTGCTTTCAAACCTTTAACTTTATCAGGGTTAAATGCTAGTATAATGGCATATGTTAGAGATGGAAGAAGTAGAGACTTTAAATCCTCTCTAGCTGCCTTAATAGAAACCAGTCTATGCCATGGTCCTGTCTATTTTGATGTGGCGCCAAATTTATGCTTATCTTTATCTGATAAAAATATTTTAGATGCTTTGCAGCTTACTATACATACCAGTGGTTATAATTTTAACCCAGGTAGTGAGCTTATAGCAATATGTTATAGAGTTTATTTCAAAGTTTTGAGTACACTTAACCCAAAAGTTAAGCAAGCCTCCTTTCCAGGAACTACTACTCTGGTTCAAACAAATTTGTTGACCTCTAATATAGTTACTAATAAACTGATTAGATGGGAAGAAATAAATTTCCCAGAAACATGGTCTTTACCCCAAGCCATAGAACCTAGACCTATCATGAATAGGAATATAGATCAAATCATTGAAACCAATGAAGGGGATATAGAAATAAAATTTAATCCCCAAAGAACTATTAAAATACCTAGAAGTATTTCAGCAAGACATTCTGCCAGTGAGTTTTATACAACTCCTAGTGAAATACTTAGAACCCCTGTATCTCAACAAATAGACGAGATAGAAACTGTAGAAAACATTAGAATTAGTGAGAATAGAATTCCCCATGGAATTTATCAGAAGAATAATTCTCAAAGTAGGGAATCACCTACACAGTCAGAAATGAGTTTTAATTTACCATGAGCTCTAAAATAGATTTCTCCCCAGGGAGTAAAATGAGAGAGCTCATCAGTGGAGAATTTCAACTATCCAAGTATGCCGAATTTAGGCAATGGTATTTTAAGAAATTTTCTTCTTACGAACTAAATAAGTTTAAAAATGATTATTATGAAGAAATGACCATAATCCAGGATTATGTTCCTTTTGTCAAATGGTTTGCAAATTATTTTGTTAAGAAGGTTCAGAAAGAAGTTTTGATCCTCAAACCACATGATTGGGAAACAATAAAAGGAGAAAAAATGAGTTCTTTTTTCCCTCCAACAAATAGAGACCTAAATATAGGAAAAACCTTAGAAGGAAAAGAGATAGAAGCAAGATCTTTTACTTTTCTCAAAGGTATAGAAAGTAACCATGTTACTATCAAGGAATTAAGTTCTTTAGTTAGAACCCAGAATTATACCAATGTTTTTCTAAATTGTCTAGGAGAACAAATTGTTTCTCTTGAAAAAGATTTATTATCCTTAAAAGAGATGTTTGAAAATCAAATTTCTCAACAGAAATTAATTTTAGAAAAAATGAACAAAGGTGAGGCATCAGTGGTTGCAGAGATTCCCTTGGTTCAACCCCCTTTACCTATATCAGGTTTTAAAATGGAGGATAATACAAATGAATTTGTTCATATTCTTGAGCAAAAGCTTAAGAATCTTAACTTAAGTGTTTTATCTGAAAAGGATATTTTTGGTACTCCTGAAAATACTTCAGATGATGAAGATATTAATGAATCAACAAAAATGTTTGCTAATCAAGGTATCAATAAAGAGGATAGTATAAATCCTATTTATACTACTAGGGCTGTAGAAAAATATTACTATAAAAGGCCTTCTCCTCAAGATCTTCTTTTTGAAGAAAATGATAATTATCAGAATTCTTATTCTGGTAAATCCATTTATGAATGGAACATTGATGGTTTAAATGATAAACAAATCATAGATATGGTACATAGAATGATTATGTATTCTACTGTTTGTAAACAGCATGGTAATAGCGATAGTTCTATTGCCCAATTTATAGCCACAGGATTTGTCGGCCAATTAAGAGGATGGTGGGATAATTATGTCACCATGTCTCAAAAACAAGAGATTCTAAGTCACAAAAAAGTAGTTGTGAAAGCAGAATCAAGTAGTGGTAATACTATTACTACTAATGAAGAAGATGCAGTTTATACACTGTGTTTATCTATCTTACAAAATTTTGTAGGAGCAACTGTTCCCATAGCAGAAAAATTACAAACTCTTCTACAAAATTTAAGGTGTCATTCTATGACCCATTTTAGATGGTATAAGGATACTTTCTTGTCTAGAGTTTTTCAATTATCCAATCCTGACTCTATTCATTGGAAGTCTAAATTTGTAGACGGTTTACCCCATCTTTTTGCTGAAAAGGTAAGACAATCTTTAAGGGTTAATTGTGATGGCATAAATATTGACTATGCTAATTTAACCTATGGTCAAATCATTAGCACATGTGTTAATGAAGGATTATCCTTATGTAATGACATAAAATTAAAAAATCAATTAAAGAAACAAAAACTTTTTAAAAAACATCAATTAGGTGAATTCTGTGAGCAATTTGCTTTTGACATAGATAAACCACCTGGTTTAAATAAACAGAAGAAAAGTTTTAATAATAAAACTTATAAAAAGGGTATATATAATTCTCCTAATAAGAGAAAGCCCAAAAATTCTTATAAAAACAGGCCCAAGCAGGATGAACCTTTCCAAAATAAAGGAAAGAGGAAAGCCCAGAAAATGAATATTACTTGTCACAAATGTGGCAAGACTGGACATTATGCCAACCAATGCTGGACTAAAAAAGCCTTGAACGCCTTGGAGGATGGACAATTAAGGACTCAATTAGAAAAAGTTTTATTGATCAGTTCTGAATCAGAACCAGAACAAGACTCTTCTAGTAATGACATAGAATGTATCAATAATGATACTTCTTCGGACTCTGATATTGACAACAATAGCTGTCAATGCAACAATATGAATTATTGGAAATCCATTGTTGAAATGAATGGATTAAATGTTCTTAATAAAGAACAAGAAGAAGCTCTAAAAATTTTGGAGTCTATTACAGACAATAGTCTGAGAAAAAAGATGATGGAATTCCTAATCAAGGAAAATTCCAAAAAAGAAACGCCTCTAATCATAGATGCACCTTACCAGATAAGTGAGGTTTTGTCTAGATTTAGACAATCAAACATTAAAGAAACTCCTGTTTCTACTAATGATTTGAAAAGAGAAATAAATCTCTTAAAATCTGAAATTGCTCAGATTAAAAAAGATAATGTCGATTTATCCCTTAGAATTTCTTCTTTAGAAATTCCTGAAAAAATGAAGGAAATTCCTTCTAATATTTCTTCTATAATTCCTACTAACATCAATGATACTGGTGAGAGTTATTTATCTATATTAGACAGAGTAACTTCACAAAAATGGTTTGTGAAAATAACTTTGGTTATTAATAAAAAATTTATTTTAGAAAATGAAATAGCCCTAGTTGATAGTGGTGCTGATCTTAATTGTATCCAGGAAAATATTATTCCTGCAAAATATTTTGAAAAGACCACTCAAGCTCTCACTCAAGCTGGTGGAAGTAGATTGAAAGTTAATTATAAACTTTCTAATACTTATATTTGCAACCAAAATATTTGTTTACCAACTCAATTTATTCTAGTTAAAAATTTAACTCACAGGATTATTTTAGGTACTCCTTTTTTGCAAAGTTTGATGCCTATTAATATTGATCAAAACGGTATCACTACTACTATTAAAAATAAAGCAATAACTTTTAATTTTGTTACTGATCCTCATACTAGGATTCTTAATGAAATGAAAAGTATTCTTTCTAAAAAAGAAAAAACAAATATGTTTTATTAAAGAAAATAATTCTTTTACTAAATTTTTAACCCGTGAATTTTTGCAGGGAAATGACATCCCCCAATAGGGGTAGAGGCCGTGGCCGTGGTGGCCGTGGTGGTGGAAGAAATAGGAGCAACAATATGCTGCCCTATCAAGAATCAAACATTCCTCTAATAGGGGATTGGACTACTGTTCATAGAAACAGGAACCTGTTACAATTAACAGGGTCACAAAAGAAAGAAGATATGCCTTCTTCAAGTAAGACAAATTCTTACAAAGATACAGTGATTAATGATAATCCTGTTACTAAAGTCACAGAATATTGTGAAAATCCAATCACTGAAGACATAATGTATGTCGAAGAAGATGACATGGAATTGACTCCTAATGATGGATGGTCGATTAAAACAAGATACCTCGAATCTAGAGGATATCCTGGACTTAATGGTAAGTCTAGACCACATTTAGAAGTTTTACTTCGAGTTACTGAATCAGTAACAATAACTCATTATTATCAGAATAATAATGCTGATAATTTTATTAGTTACAGTAAATGTCATATCAATAAGACATTGACACTCAGAGAATGGGGTTTAAATCCAAATGGAGATAAAGCAATTAAAATTGCTGAAGGAAAAAATGTTTACTTCAATTATTGGGATTATATCCAAGCATTTACATTGGCATTTTATTACCAAAATCCAAAGAATAAGCACTCATGGTTTTTCAGTGCTAACCCAGAAATTCTGGCCAAACCAATACCACAATGGTTTTTTGATTGGTGGAGGAAAATTGGTCCTTCAATAGAAGTTTTACCAGAAAATTTATTAGATTTATATAATTGATGGTGTGATCATAATCCTTTATTTTTGAAAAATGCTTCAAAAATGATCACAGGACAAGGTCCTTGTTTTTTCTTTATTAAATTTCAAATTCCTTGGATTTGGAGATGGTCAATTACCATCACAAGGAACAATTACAATGATCCAATCCTTAGAAGACATTTCTTCTCAAAATGGTGGAATAATATTGACGACGAAGACCTCCATAAAATGGAAATAAAAATTAAAGAAGCTATTGATGAAGACCAGAAGATTCCAAGAGATAAATTTGGTCAAGGTCTTGATATGGCCCATTTAAAGAATTACTACCAAAAGATTCATCCCAATGAATCTGAGGAAAAAATTATGACCAGAACTCTGGACCATATAAAAAATCAATTCTTCAAAACTTTTGAAGTTAATGAAGAAATTGCTTCTATGAAAACCAGTTCTTCTATGAAGACAAGTTCATCGCATGGATCTATGAATTCAAACATTTTTGAATCTTTAGCTGGAGAATCTCAGCCAGAACCTTCCCCAGAAGATTATCGGAACTCTCTGATTGAAGCTATGATTCAACAGAAAAATAAGGGAAAAGACAAAAATTAATTAATCAATTAATTAAACTGATTAATTATTGTCAGCAAGAATCACGTGCCAACAATAGGTGTAATGAGTCATCAAAAGGTGTCGGCAATCATTCTTTCCATAATTGGAGAAAGTGGAAAGAAATTCTTCCACTAAGCAATAGTGCTTCTACTATGTATTTTTGTTTTTAGCTATGCTGTCATTTTTAGTGCGTCGATGGGGCCCCAAGTGTACCCGGCATTAATTATGATGTTTTGTAATTTTCTACTTTTACTGTTTTCTTTTTCTTTTACCGGTTACCGGTTGTTATAGTTAGCTTTTACTGGCTTAAATAGTAAGCCTTAAGTTTTCTATATAAGGCAGTTCTGCCTCAGTTGTAAATCACGCAACAAAACAACTACTACTGAAATAAAACTTTCCTTTGTTTCTCTCTCTCTTCCACGCCCTACTATTCCCTTTCCATTTCTCTTACTCCTTCCGTGAAGTCTTCCGTTTCCATTACTCTGAACAATTTCTAAGGTACTATTCTTTTATTAATTAATTTTGGTAAGGCTACTCAAATGAGTAGCTAGATTATTGTTGTGGTAGACTATATATATATATATATATATATATATATATATATATATATATATATATATATATATATATATATATAAATTTAACAAAGAAAGAAATACTAAAAGTTCTCTTCTATTATTTGAATGAGTAGAAAAATGTATTTGGAGATAGAAAAACACAATGGGAAGGGGGGGTGAATAGATTTTTCTAAGTAAAACTTTTGTCATAAAATTTGTTATCTTAAACTTTTGCAACCAAAGAATGACGTAAGTAAAGAAATGCAAGTAAATGACACAAGAAATTTATACTGACATCTACCTCCAGCGCCTTCAAAACCTTTTGAAGGATTTTCACTAAAAACCTTTTTAGCATTACAACTCCAACACTAATCCGGCAACCTGGCTAAACTTCTAGCTTCTTAGGATAACGTGACCTCAAGCCTCTAAGGAATAAAAGTCATTGTAAGGCAAGAATCTGACCAAAACCCGCACTTCTCAGATTAGTGCAATACCCAAAGTAATCATTCAATTACTTTGAGTATTACCGTATTATTGCTTTGTTTAAACTCACATATTTTATTGTAGAACTGATTTAATTATTGTTGTCCATTAGTAAATGCCCAAAATAACAAACCAATTGCCTTGGAGGCTTGACAATTATATGTTTTGTGCGCTTGATTGGTTTAGCGTTAGTTAAGTATTTTGGAGCATTTGAGTTAATAATAGACATAGTTATGCATGGAAAGGGAGGTGCAAATGACAATCAGTTTTGCTTATTTAGAGCCCCATATCCTTGAGCCCAATTCATTTCTAATTGAAAGCTCAGCTGAAAACACACAAAATAGAGAATTTCCCTCTTCTTTTTAACTCATTCTCACATTTTAGTGAGAAGAGGAAGATACATAGAGAGAGAGAGAGAGAGTGAGGCGAGACTAGAGAGAAAGAGAAGATACATAGATACATTGAAAGCTCTAACTTCTTAACACTCAACCTTGACATTTCCTCTTCTTCATCACCCTTACATTACCACTTGCTTAGAATTTCAGAGATCATCTCACACTCTCAAGAACGCTTGAAATCACTAGTGCAAAAAGGGGATTTAAAGTCAGGCGAAAAGGGGATTTAAAGTCAGACGCCCGCTTGACTTTTATTAAGTCGACTTTGTATGTCAGGAGTTTTAAAGTCAAGCGATAGCCTGACTTCGTAAGTCTGATTTAAAGTCAAACATTTATTTCGCCTGACTTCGTAGGTCAGTTTTAAAGTCAAGCATTTATTTCGCCTGACTTCGTAAGTCTGTTTTAAAGTCAAGCATTTATTATTGCCTGACTTCGTAACTATGATTTAAAGTCAAGCATTTTATTCTTGCCTGACTTCGTAAGTATGATTTAAAATCAAGCATTTATTCTTGCCTGACTCCGTAAGTATGATTTAAAGTCAAGCATTTTATTCTTGCCTGACTTCGTAAGTATGATTTAAAGTCAAGCATTATTGCGCCTGACCTTAAAAGTTTTTTTTTTTTTTCAAATTTTGGTTTAATCTATACACCCTGGTTATACGAAATTCATCACATGCTACTATAATTCATCACATTCTCTATACACCCTGGTTATACCAAGCATTAAGCATTATTGGTCATTCATCACATTCTACTATAATTCAAAGCTAAAATTTATCACATTGTACAAAATACATTCAAACAGAACAGTCACACGATTCATCACACCTTAGTTATACAAAATACATTCAAACTGAACAAAATACAGAACAACACAGTCACATGATTCATCAGTTTAAGTACAAAATACATTCTACAGAACAACAGTCACTTAAATCACATTCTACTTACATTCTACATCATAAACATCACTTAAGTTGTTTTCTTCGTTCTTCCTTTGAAGTGAGAGAGAGAGAGAGAGAGAGAGAGAGAGAGAGAGAGAGAGAGAGGTAAGTTATTGACCTTCTCCTTTTGAAGTGCATGAAGCTGTCTGTGCAATTCTTCAAGTCTTCTCAATGATAAATCAGTTTCATCTACAATGAATGGGATATATTCACTTGAACCATAAATCTCATTTGAGATACTTTGAATCTGCTCTTGAACTTCTATAAACTGGTTTCTATGCTCATTCTTTCTTTTTTGCATTTCCTCCAACTCTGGGTGAAGTCTTGCAAACTCTTCCTTCAAGCTACTAGCCTTTTGATTATACTGGAAAAATGAGAAGAGACATAACGACTAATCACGATTCATAACATCAAAATTCGACAGTAACAACTAAGAAAACCATAAGTTTTGATTGTCATAATAATACATGTTATTCCTATCTACTTAACATTCTCATTTGGTACATTGTAATTGCTGAAAAAAGTTTAGATACAAATCTGTATATAAACTTTTGTCAACGCTGAGAAACTAACTCTACATTGACCATTAATGCATATCATGTAATCATTCCAATGTTTTTTAAAGCAAAAAATGAAGTGCAGAAGCAATAATCATTCCAACTTGTTTTCAGTTGTCACACAGATGTGACATTAAACACAGGTTCATTGCAGACAAAAAAAACACGGTTTCATTTAGCTTGAGCTGTGTTTTAGCAGTACAAACTACAAATACATTCCCTAAAAAAAGCAGTCAGAAAACTAACAATTTATTGACCAAAAAAAATGGTAAATTAGAATATCCAACCTGTCTAATATGTACTGTCTCTCCCATTGCTGAACAGATAGCTGCAAGTTCTGCCTCAGAATCAGCAATTTCCTGCCTTATCTGAGCTCTAGACCGATTAGCTTTATCTACCTCTTTCAATATACTTCTTGACACTCTTGTTCAAGCTCAAACAACATCCTATCTTTTTCAGTCTCAGACTCCCCAACTTCATCCCATATTATCTAATTTTAAAACATAAGGCAAGACAAACATTGAGAACTTCTTCACAGTTTACTTTATTGAAAAAATAGTTGCAGAACATTCTGCTAAGACATTAGAAGCATTCCCCAATCTTTAATAGCACATGAAAGTTGTAAAAATTAACAAGCACAATAAGCAAAAAAACAACAATGATAGAGTGCCAAATCATGAAATGACTATAAAGTAAAAACCACAATGATACAGGAGAAGAATAAAAGGATGGGATATATTATGCAAGAGCGAAATGCTTGAAACACAAATGATTTCATCCAAACACTTGTACACGCACAGAAAGCTGCTAACTGCTAATTCTGGAACAGCAGAGATGACAGTTTTCATGCCAATATAAATCCTACAAACCTCTACTATTTTCTTGTTTAACTGGTACATTAAGAGAAGCAGATTAAGGTTGAAAATGAAAGATTGTCAGTTTTTCCTAGAAGCTATTCAGTGAAGGGCGTGCATCATGAATTTTAGAGTTGGAGAGTTGATCTGCTGGAAAAGATTGTCAAAATTAATACTTGGTAGTCTTTACTGAAGAATTTGGAATTTGAAGTACAAGAGTGACAGTGGTAAAACAGGTGACAAGAAAACATAACTACCAATACCATATTGTGTCACCAATAAATTGACACAATATGAATAAAAAAAACTACTACCTAATTTCTCTTGAAATCAACAAATGATCAATCAATGCAGATGCCTTACAGATGCAGATGCCTTACAGATGATCAATCAATAAAAAAAAAAAACTACAAAGTGGATATTCTGTTACAGTCTTACAGATGCAGATGCCTTCCATGACCACTGGCAGACTTGTTCTCCTAAAAACCATAACCACCAAATTAGGTTTCTAGATGGAACTAGTTGACTCCATACTTCCTGACATAGAGCAATTAGTTAACTAGGCAAGGACCTAAAGTTAAAAGCAAATGTAGCAAAGGAAATGGATGTAAAAACCGATTTTTTAAATGGAGAATTAGAAGAAGAAATCTATATGGAGCAACCTGAAGGTTTTGTAGTCAATGGGCAAGAACATAAGGTCTGTAAGTTGGACAAGTCTCTGTATGGTCTCAAACAAGTTCCCAAACAATGGCATGAGAAGTTTGATAATTTGATTATATCGAATGAGTTTAAAGTGAATGAAAGTGACAAATGCATTTATTACAAAACTGAGAATGACATTTGCAGTATCATATGTCTCTATGTAGACGACCTACTCATATTTGGATCAAACATTCATGTTGTAAATAAAGTGAAATCATTGTTGTGCAACAACTTTGATATGAAATACCTCGGAGAAGCTAGTGTAATCCTCGGTATTAAGATCACTAGGTCCGAGAAAGGAATTTCTTTGGATCAATCTCATTATATTGAGAAGATCTTAAAGAAATACAATTATTTTGATTGTAAACCTGCATGTTCACCATATGATCCAAGTGTCAAGCTCTTTAAGAACACTGGTGGCAGTGTAAGACAAATGGAATATGCGAGCATCATTGGCAGTCTTAGGTATGCCACTGATTGTACTAGACCCGACATTGCTTATGTTGTGGGACTGTTGTGCAGGTTTACCAGCCGACCTAGTATCGAGCATTGGCACGCTATTGAAAGAGTCATGAGATACCTTAAAAGGACCATGAATCTAGGATTACACTATCAGAGATTTCCAGCTGTACTTGAAGGGTAGAGTGATGCTGATTGGAACACTCTGTCAGATGATTCCAAAGCAACTAGTGGCTATATATTTAGTATAGCCGGTGGTGCTGTCTCCTGGAAATCTAAGAAACAGACCATTTTGGCTCAGTCCACCATGGAGTCTGAAATGATCGCACTGGCGACAGCCAGTGAGGAAGCTAGCTGGTTAAGATGCCTACTAGCAGAGATTCCCTTATGGGAAAAACCGATGCCAGCTGTGTTGATCCACTGCGATAGTACCGCGGCTATTGCAAAAATAGAGAATCATTATTACAACGGTAAGAGCGACAAATACGTCGTAAGCACAACACAGTTAGAGAGTTACTATCAAAAGGGGCTGTGAGAGTGGATCATGTACGCACTGATCAGAACTTAGCTGATCCTTTGAAGAAAGGATTAGCCAGAGAGAAAGTCCAAAATACATCTCAAAGGATGGGACTACGTACTGCCTTTTGAACCATGAGTCACTCACGATGGTAACCCGACCTAAAAGACTGGAGATCCCAAGAATTAGGTTCAATGGGTAATAACAAGTTGTGAAGTGATAGGAGATTGTTATACCCCAATTTTGCCCGATCTTTTTATCGTTATTGTTTTAGCCACGTGTCACAAGCCCATGGCATTTCGAGCGCTGTTTTGTTTAAAGTTGGACCGAATTGTCCGATTGGGCATATGTCCAACCTTTTGGGCCTGATTTTGTTAGCTTATCTAATTGGGCTTACGCTTTTGTTTTGAATCAGTTTTTAATAAGAAGGCTTAGGTCTAATGTTTTGGGTCGTTTGGGCCTACATCTAACTTTTGGGCCAGTTTTAATAAATGGGCCTGTGGCCGGTATTTTGGACCTAATTTAGCCTTTTTGATCAAAAAGCCATAAGGAGAATAACAATAAAAAAAATCAGATTTAAAAAATATTACAACATTCCAAAATATAATCAAATCAGAATTAAAATTTAATTTTCAATAATCCAAAAAATACAAAAAAATACAAAATCCGAAAATACATAAAAATAGAAAAAGAAGTAAAAAGAGGCGTCTCAGTCAAAAGAAAAAAACGGCAGCTGAACCCTAACCCTTTTCTTGCTCACTAAGCACCCATCTTCTCCAACCCAAGCCCAAAACCTGCAAAAAAGGAAACAAAGATGGAGAAGGATCGGGAAAAAACCTAATTTTTGCTTATATAAACAAGCTGGATTCAGAGAGAAAAGGGACCCAAAAATTCACACAGAAAATTAGACGATATCCAGAGCCGAAATTAGGGTTTTCACACTGAAACCTTAATCACAAAGCAATAAAAATCCAGAAACAGAAGTAGCAGGAGCAGAATCAGCCAGGATAACAGTAGCAGGGGTTAACAGCAACAAGCAATAATAGGGAGAAGATCTTCCAAAAGCTGGAATCTAGGTTGGTGTTCCTTTTATTTTTTCTTATGTACGAATTTCAAAAACATGTAGAGGTAGGTGTTTAATCTGTATTGCTCTAATCATATAATGTTTGTTTTTGATAACCTCCCAGTGATGTATATGTATACATTCGTCCCCTGTACAGATTAGGGTTTAAAAACGAAATAAGTTCATTGTGAAATATAGGATTCAAAACCATTGTTCAAAATAAAACGAAATTAGAAAATTAGGGCTTAGTTAGTAAAAATCAGAATCGCTTTTTTTCGCTTAAAAAAAGGTGGAAATGGATTAGAAGATTAGGTTTTGTTAATCTGTTTCAGGAAAGAAGTTAGGCGAAAGTTTTTTTTGCTAAAATTAGGATTTAGATTTTTGTTTTTGTTTAAGGAATCAGAAACCAAAAATAGGAAAAGAGACATAAAAAACAAGTCAGCACCATACCAATTCTGACCACCATAGACGGTGGTCGTCTCCCCTAAAGCTCCCTGTCGCTGTTGTTCGCCACACCACCACCATTGGCTCCAAAGAGAACGCCATCAGCTGTCAGCCTTCGTCCTCCCCAACCACGTCGTCACCGTCAGTGAACACCGCCGTAAGGCTCGCCGTCGTTTTCTCGTCGTTGGCCGAGAACCACCCAAAGAAACAGAAAAAAACAAACATCAAAAATAAGAAAGAATAGAGTAGGAGGAGAGAAGAGAAAAACTAAAAAAACAGCAAACAAAAATAGAAAAGAAAAGGGTAGAAGTTACCTCCGGCCACCGTGTACGGTGGTTGGCTCTCAAGACCGGCGGCAGGGCCTCCTCCCCATTTACGCCATCACCGTAGCCTTATAACGAAAAACCATCGCGAGCCACCGTGAATGCTCGTTGCTGTCATTCCTCATCGCCGTTGCGACCATCACCGGCCTTCCCCTCGCACCGTCGCGAGCTCCTCTTCTCCGGCGATCTCACCGCCGTCGACCTCCCTCATTCTCCCACCTTCGCGAAACTCTTCTTTCCCTCTCTCACGGCGTAAATCGCTCCCTCTTTCGCTTTCGTCTTTCCCCTCTTTCTCTCTCACCCCTAAAATTTCGCCTCTCTCTCTCTCTCACTTGATTCACGGAAATTTCACATTTCCCTCTCCCCAAAAGAGTGGTGCGGCGCTGAGAGAATAAGGGAATTAGGGTTGAGGGGGACTTGGGCCGTGGACAGCGCCGCAAGAGAAGGGAAGGGAAATTTGGTTTAGGTTTGTTTCGAAAATGCCTTATATAGCGTAGAAACCTAGGGTTATTTTCGTCCTTTCCTTTTTAACTCAGAATACTACTTACACCTCTCGTTTCCCTGTATACGCCCTCCTGAAAAGCCCATGAATTCGCAGGCCAGTCTACAAACTAGGCTGCTGCTTTTCACACCCAGTTTTAATAATACAACTCCCATTCTGCAAACTGCACCCCAGTTTACTATTGCACCCTCTCTTTTCGTTTTTTTTATTAATTTCTTTTACAAAAAACCTATGAAAATAAATAGATAAATATTTCATTTTCAAAAAATATAAATAGCGGACTAAGTCGACTGTACAGTCGGGTTAGTCTGCTTTTTAGGGCCACTGATTAACCGTTACGGATCATGTCCTAAAATCCCTATTTAAAACAAACAATTTCTAAATTAAAAAAAATACAAACACATTTCTTTCCACAAATCAAATTTTTAAAATAGGGGATTAAGTCGGCCGTACAGCCGGGTTAGTCACCATTTTAGGACGAATGAACCGTACGGCTCAAGAGTCCTAAAACCCTATTCAAATAAAAATCAGACCACCACACATCAAACTATCTTCCAAACTTCAAAAAACTCCATTTTCACAAAGTAGGGGATTAAGCCGACTGTACAGTCGGGTTAGTCATCATTTTAGGACAAATGAACTGATCACTCAGGAGTCCTAAAATCCCTAAATAAAATACACCAACAAACAAAGTTTTCTACCAAGAACTACGTGTGATTTGATTCTCTACTAGGAGATACGTAAGAGCAGAGGGCGGCCGACCTCTGTCAATTGCACTAATAAAAAAACATTTTTAGTCTTTTCCAAAACAATCATTTTCTTCAATTCAAAAAATATCAAGTCTTTTCTTTCTCTTAGTTTCCTTTCATTCACAATAAAAGGGTAAAATAAACATTTTCAAAATTAATATTCTTTCCTACAACTAGTTAGCAGGTAACCTTCATTAGAAATGATGTCGTGGGGTGCTAATACCTTCCCCATGCATAACCGACTCCCGAACCCTAATCTGGTCTCAATGACCCTTATCCATTCCAAAAGGGATTTTCCAATGTTTGCCCTTATAATTAAACTTTGGTGGCGGCTTCTTTTTTGGAACCTTCGAGGAATCCTCACCCGGATTTTTCGGTCGCTATAGAGATGAACATGCTATTAAAAGTAAAGAAGCATGATTCCTGAAGCGATGTAAGGTTGAGATAATAGAAACTCTTAATGAGATCTATACTCTATGTGGAGTGGAGTACCTAGCTACAGGAGTACTCTTGATAGACTCGCCTTTGTGAATGTGGAAGTGGGGCCGCTTCCTATGGAATTTTGGGCAGAAATTCCTAGACCGTTCACTAAACTGGGATAGACGTGCAGGGCCATAAACGCACGGGCATTTGAGAATACACCTATGGAAAAGGTTGTGTGTGGTTCTGATGATTAGAGATAGAGTTCAAGACTACGAGTAACTCTTGTTTAATCTAAATCTTAACCGCGATGCAAGGTTCAAGTCGTATGACACCTCTGCTTATACACAATCTTATGGAGGCGTTTGACGCTACTTCTGAAACTTCTTTTTAAATTCAAGTGGGGGATTGTTGGAACATTGGTGGTGAATTGAAAAAGTCCCACATTGCTTAGAATAGGCACTTGAAGAGTGCTTATAAGTGGGGAATTCACTCCTTTGGATTGGGGCCCGAAGGGTACCCAGTTTTGTAAACGGTAAAGCACGCACATTAACTGACCACCACACACGCACGCGCCGCCGCCGTCCGTCCGACCGCCCGGGTCGGGCTTGGACTTGGCTTATGAGGTGTAAAATTAGTAAACAAATTCGTTGAACAGACCAAGTCAGTTTTGAAGCCTATAAATAGGCCCCTCCCTCACTTCATTCGACACACCGCTTGACGTTAAATCATACCTCAAGCTCTCTCTCCTCTCTCGAAAATTTTCTTCTCTTCTACTCTTTGGCCTACGAACCATATTCTTGAGTGGCCTACGTGCCATATTTCAGAGTGGTTATTAACCATATTGAGGTGTATTTCTTGAGCGATGATTCACTGTGCAGTGATAATCGTTACTGGGTTGTTTTACCTTATACTTAATTATTTTAGTTGAGAGGTTCGGGTGAACTAGCTAGAAAGTAATTAATTACTGTGTGGTGCCTCTAAAATTGTATAGTACATTTCTATTTAAAAAAAAAAAACAAAAATGTGTCTCTCTGTCTCCTAATGCATCAGTGGCAGTTACCTCAAAATGATCCCCTCCAAAATAGGTTTATTAAGGAGGAGACTCCATGCAAAGGTTACAACTTTAGGCAGGAACTGCTTTTCAATTGCTTATCCAGCTCATACGCCTCTAGTGGTAACCTCATTACGGTCAGAGGTCTATTGAGTAGCATGAATCGGTAGAGGCATGTATCTATAATAACTCCCCTCTTTAGCATGTTTGTTTGAGACAAAGCACGATCCAAAAGCAATTGCCAAGAGAGTGCGATGAGTTTGGAAGGAGCGAAACTCTTCCAAAGCTTATTAACGACTAGAAGTTTGTGGTCTGAAAACCACATTGTCGCAAAGCTTATTCAGGATTTTCCACAAAATTCCATAGCTCAAACTATTTTGATTCAAAGAATGTTTATTGAACTTATTTTTAATAGCCAAACTTGATTCCAATAAACAAGGGGCGGTTTACATGCACGCCTTCATCTTCCATAAGTGTTTCTTCATATTCCATAAGTGTTTCTATATAAATCAGACTTTTTCCTCGCATGTTTTAAGTTTCAACTTAAAGGTCGAGCTCTAATGTTAACCAAAGAATGCAATTTAAAACACTAAAAGGGATGTTGACTAGGGTTTTATAAAAACTTTTCTGAAAACAGCAAAAGGATTATGTTTTTCGAACTTCAGTTTCTAAAATTTCTTCAAACCTTTGATAAAAACAAACAAGGATCAAAGAGGATCGCACAAGAAAACTATTGTTATTTACTATCACCTGATAGCTACATCCAATCCCTTTTACACTAGAAGGATTTTTCTACTATAATCAAATGATTTCAAATGCCTTTAGAGTATTAGATTTGCCAACTTTGGTTATAGGCTCAACTTATCAAAACAACTTAGTGGAGTCTAGCCTTTAAAAAGATTTTGCGTTGCAGTTTGTCTTCTTTGAATTCAGCAATGATGTTCTCTGGTTTGTCTTGCATATTTATAGCCAGAGCAATAAATAGTCTTTATAGGGAACTAGGAACCTTAAATGTGTTAGGAGAGCTTGCAGCATAAAGCATTCCTTTTTCGCACTTATCTTTCTTCAAAGTACATCAACGTTCTTCTATAAACTTAAAACTGCTTAAGTTATCCATATACATCACATAGGCGGTCCTAATAGAAGTCTAAGGTCACCACCTTAAATAAACATGACAACGTAAGAGTCATAAATTCTTAAAATTTAAAACAACTAAAAGTTGGACTCTAAACTCAGTGATCAATCTCATGCATTATTCTTTTTCTACTTATCTAAAAGTAAACATAAAGGGTGAGTATCTAACATTCTGTTTGAATGCCCAAAGAAATAGAAAAGAGGCCACAAATAAGAAAGAGAAGAGAAATAGAAGAGAAGTTCTAGACTTTTTGGATGAATATATATATTTAACAAAGAAAGAATACTAAAAGTTCTCTTCTATTATTTGAATGAGTAGAAAAATGTATTTGGAGATAGAAAAACACAATGGGAAGGGGGGGTGAATAGATTTTTCTAAGTAAAACTTTTGTCATAAAATTTGTTATCTTAAACTTTTGCAACCAAAGAATGACGTAAGTAAAGAAATGCAAGTAAATGACACAAGAAATTTATACTGACATCTACCTCCAGCGCCTTCAAAACCTTTTGAAGGATTTCCACTAAAAACCTTTTTAGCATTACAACTCCAACACTCTAATCCGGCAACCTGGCTAAACTTCTAGCTTCTTAGGATAACGTGACCTCAAGCCTCTAAGGAATAAAAGTCATTGTAAGGCAAGAATCTGACCAAAACCCGCACTTCTCATATTAGTGCAATACCCAAAGTAATCATTCAATTACTTTGAGTATTACCGTATTATTGCTTTGTTTAAACTCACGTATTTTATTGCAGAACTGATTTAATTATTGTTGTCCATTAGTAAATGCCCAAAATAACAAACCAATTGCCTTGGAGGCTTGACAATTATATGTTTTGTGCGCTTGATTGGTTTAGCGTTAGTTAAATTTTGGAGCATTTGAGTTAATAATAGACATAGTTATGCATGGAAAGGGAGGTGCAAATGACAATCAGTTTTGCTTATTTAGAGCCCCATATCCTTGAGCCCAATTCATTTCTAATTGAAAGCTCAGCTGAAAACACACAAAATAGAGAATTTCCCTCTTCTTTTTAACTCATTCTCACATTTTAGTGAGAAGAGGAAGATACATAGAGAGAGAGAGAGAGAGTGAGGCGAGGCTAGAGAGAAAGAGAAGATACATAGATACATTGAAAGCTCTAACTTCTTAACACTCAACCTTGACATTTCCTCTTCTTCATCACCCTTACATTACCACTTGCTTAGAATTTCAGAGATCATCTCACACTCTCAAGAACACTTGAAATCACTAGTGCAAAAAAAGGGATTTAAAGTCAGGCGAAAAGAGGATTTAAAGTCAGGCGCCCGCTTGACTTTTATTAAGTCGACTTTGTATGTCAGGAGTTTTAAAGTCAAGCGATAGCCTGACTTCGTAAGTCTGATTTAAAGTCAAGCATTTATTTCGCCTGACTTCGTAAGTCAGTTTTAAAGTCAAGCATTTATTTCGCCTGACTTCGTAAGTCTGTTTTAAAGTCAAGCATTTATTATTGCCTGACTTCGTAAGTATGATTTAAAGTCAAGCATTTTATTCTTGCCTGACTTCATAAGTATGATTTAAAGTCAAGCATTTATTCTTGCCTGACTTCGTAAGTATGATTTAAAGTCAAGCATTTTATTCTTGCCTGACTTTGTAAGTATGATTTAAAGTCAAGCATTATTGCGCCTAACCTTAAAAGTTTTTTTTTTCAAATTTTGGTTTAATCTATACACCCTGGTTATACGAAATTCATCACATTCTCTATACACCCTGGTTATACCAAGCATTAAGCATTATTGGTCATTCATCACATTCTACTATAATTCAAAGCTAAAATTCATCACATTGTACAAAATACATTCAAACAGAACTGTCACATGATTCATCACACCCTAGTTATACAAAATACATTCAAACTGAACAAAATACAGAACAACACAGTCACATGATTCATCAGTTTAAGTACAAAATACATTCTACAGAACAACACAGTCACTTAAATCACATTCTACTTACATTCTACATCATAAACATCACTTAAGTTGTTTTCTTCGTTCTTCCTTTGAAGTGAGAGAGAGAGAGAGAGGTAAGTTATTGACCTTCTCCTTTTGAAGTGCATGAAGCTGTCTGTGCAATTCTTCAAGTCTTCTCAATGATAAATCAGTTTCATCTACAATGAATGGGATATATTCACTTGAACCATAAATCTCATTTGAGATACTTTGAATCTGCTCTTGAACTTCTATAAACTGGTTTCTACGCTCATTCTTTCTTTTTTGCATTTCCTCCAACTCTGGGTGAAGTCTTGCAAACTCTTCCTTCAAGCTACTAGCCTTTTGATTATACTGGAAAAATGAGAAGAGACAATAATCGACTAATCACGATTCATGACATCAAAGTTCGACAGTAACAACTAAGAAAACCATAAGTTTGGATTGTCATAATAATACATGTTATTCCTATCTACTTAACATCCTCATTTGGTACATTGTAATTGCTGAAAAAAGTTTAGATACAAATCTGTATATAAACTTTTGTCAACGCTGAGAAACTAACTCTACATTGACCATTAATGCATATCATGTAATCATTCCAATGTTTTTTAAAGCAAAAAATGAAGTGCAGAAGCAATAATCATTCCAACTTGTTTTCAGTTGTCACACAGATGTGACATTAAACACAGGTTCATTGCAGACAAAAAAAACACGGTTTCATTTAGCTTGAGCTGTGTTTTAGCAGTACAAACTACAAATACATGCCCTAATAAAAGCAGTCAGAAAACTAACAATTTATTGACCAAAAAAACGGTAAATCAGAATATCCAACCTGTCTAATATGTACTGGTCTCTCTCCCATTGCTGAACAGATAGCTGCAAGTTCTGCCTCAGAATCAGCAATTTCCTGCCTTATCTGAGCTCTAGACCGATTAGCTTTATCTACCTTTTTCTGTATACTTCTTGACACTCTTGTTCAAGCTCAAACAACATCCTATCTTTTTCAGTCTCAGACTCCCCAACTTCATCCCATATTATCTAATTTGAAAACATAAGGCAAGACAAACATTGAGAACTTCTTCACAGTTTACTTTATTGAAAAAATAGTTGCAGAACATTCTGCTAATACATTAGAAGCATTCCCCAATCTTTAATAGCACATGAAAGTTGTAAAAATTAACAAGCACAATCAGCAAAAAAAACAACAATGATAGAGTGCCAAATCATGAAATGACTATAAAGTAAAAACAACAATGATACAGGAGAAGAATAAAAGGATGGGATATATTATGCAAGAGCGAAATGCTTGAAACACAAATGATTTCATCCAAACACTTGTACACGCACAGAAAGCTGCTAACTGCTAATTCTGGAACAGCAGAGATGACAGTTTTCATGCCAATATAAATCCTACAAACCTCTACTATTTTCTTGTTTAACTGGTACATTAAGAGAAGCAGATTAAGGTTGAAAATGAAAGATTGCCAGTTTTTCCTAGAAGCTATTCAGTGAAGGGCGTGCATCATGAATTTTAGAGTTGGAGAGTTGATCTGCTGGAAAAGATTGTCAAAATTAATACTTGGTAGTCTTTACTGAAGAATTTGGAATTTTAAGTACAAGAGTGACAGTGGTAAAACAAGTGACAAGAAAACATAACTACCAATACCATATTGTGTCACCAATAAATTGACACAACATGAAGAAAAAAAACTACTACCTAATTTCTCTTGAAATCAATAAATGATCAATCAATGCAGATGCCTTACAGATGCAGATGCCTTACAGATGATTAATCAATCAAAAAAAAACTACAAAGTGGATATTCTGTTACAGTCTTACAGATGCAGATGCCTTCCATGACCACTGGCAGACTTGTTCTCCTAAAAACCATAACCACCAAATTAGGTTTCTAGATGGAACTAGTTGACTCCATACTTCCTGACATAGAGCAATTAGTTAACTAGGCAAGGACCTAAAGTTAAAAGCAAATGTAGCAAAGGAATTAAGGAAACATTCAGACATCTCAGTTTAGAGTAAGAAAACAATCAGTAAATAAGGTAGAAAATGACAGCATTTAAACTTAATGCATTAAACTTAAACTTAATGCAGACAAATATGGTACATACAGTCCTCATTAAAAATTATGCAGACAAATATGTAATAATAATAATACAACATATAGTGTCAGTTGAAATATCTCCTTAAAGTGCAAGGAATTTACCTTTAAATACATGTCAATTGCGCGATAAAGGAAATCATGAGTTGCTCTTGGGAAGCTTGACACCAATTCTGCAAGATTTACAAATTTTGGAAGAGGTAAATTGCGATCACGTGCAATCTCAGCAAGATAGCCGTCTATCAATTTTGACACCTTACTCTTAGAATGATCTGACACCATTCCGGGGCTTCTGGCCTCAGCCAAGTCATCTTCCAACAGAGAATCAGTCTGAGAATGCTGCTCGCGTGCTACAAACTCTTCGACTAGCCTTTGCACAGTGTCGACATCAAAAATCGCCTATTCATTTGGGGAACGAATGAGAAGATCGGCCACCTTAGCCTCCTCAAGACACTGACCTATTCTCCTTATCAGTTCTGATCTCACCAACTCTTCACATTCCAACTGAATAGCTGTCCTTAATAACTTCAGCAAGAAACTAAAAGAGACACTGCTCATATCAGCAGGCAATAGTCGCACTATGGTTTCCAACAATAATCTATTGTTTACGATATCTCCGCCTTGGATCACACCCCTGTTGAAACCATGCATCCTTCTTGAGAGATAAGCATTTAGAGCTTCTGCAATTACAGCACCAGAAGCATTACCTTTGGTTATAATTGTTGTCACGACCCGTTCATAGAGATCAAGTTGGAGCTCACAAAGGTCCTCCACCCACCAATCCTTTGGAACAAATTGTTTCCTCATATTATTCAACAGAGGATCATTACCATTTTCAGATGGTAGCTTTTTCCTGTTATAGGTGTATGACCATTCTACCTTGGATGTATCAATTGATGCCTTGGTAGCTATGGAGTCAAGGCCATGGCTTACAATCTTAAGTTCCTCAGACCATGGAAGAAGAGACTTGGTAGTTTCAAGTACAATGATTGAGTCTTTCCAACTCTTGAAAATGCTGTAGTTGAGGAAGACTTCAATCTTGTAGATAAGATTTCCTTTCTCAACAGTTTCGTACATCTCCAGATATTCTACTGCACAGCGAGCGGCAACAACATTGGATGCATTTAGAGTTACTGTCATACCATAACAAAATTTGGCAATTAATGGTTATGTCAGTTGCCAATTTAGTTGCCACATACCTGACAAATACATGCTGATACATGTTAGATTTAAAGAAAGAAGCATATCAAGAAGAAACAAAGAAAGAAGAAAACTAAATCACAAGAAACATTTACTGAGCATACTAAAGATGCAAAAAGAGACATATAATTTAAGAGTGAGCTGGTAAATATGGCAACTAAAAAGATGATAGAAAATGAACTGGTAACATAAGCAGGACCTGTATGTTAATTACTGCATAGAAGAATGGGACAGAAGATTCCATGGTAGTTTGTTTTAAAGTACAAAATGAATATACTGCAAGGGTGGAAGTTTTTTTTCTGTTTTCTAGATAAGTTTCCAGTTGAGGAGTGTCCAAGCTTTTTAAGCATTAGTTAAACCATATTTCTAGGCGCTGTTAAACCAAACCAAAGAAACAAATACTGGGAAATGAACTAGGCAGGAAAGCACCAGCAATAAGAAGCACAAGATACATATTCCTAAGCAAAAGCTAAAAGAACAGGAAAATGAACTTGCATACATATAACAAGTGTAAGGGAGAGAGAGGAGAGACTAATCTCATACCTGATATTATCAGCATCCTTATGAAAAGAATCCGGCTTAGATCCAAGTTTCATAAACTTCATCTTAGCCACAGACAAATAACACCTTTCTATATGCTCTACTCTGTTTGATACAGATCTTAGGTTTGCAAAATCTACCTCACCGCCATCAACAATGAAAGGCAAATCACCGACTCAACTCAGTTCAGATTTGAAAAAGATCAGGAGGTGAGGATAGAAGGAGTATTAAAACCGAATATTTTCCACAAATCGAGGCCATTTAGAATGCCAATATAGCTTTTCATTAACATTTATATATCTATTTTTTCCTTTTGAACACTTGAAATGTGAAGAGAGTGAAAGTGCAGCAGGTCAGTTAAGAAGATAATATATTGGCAACAGAAAGAAACAGAGTGTATATATATAAAATTTTTGAGACACAGAATGAGAGACAACCCCACTTGCTCAACATTGACACCACCGCCCAAACCTTGTTAAATTTATCATGTTTCTATATCTTAGATATTCTATTCCTTTCTTCTTTGAAGCTAGCCACCTTCTGCAACACAAGACTGTATTATCTACTATTAGTTAAAAAAACACACAAACAGTAGCATAATGGAGCAGAGTATAACTAATTATAATATGAAAAAAAAAGATGAAGGGACATGAAAGAAACTGAAGAGAAGCACGTACGTAGCAAACTGAGGTCATCGTCCTTATCATCGTTGTCGCCTTTAGCAGCATCTTCATCATCCTCATCTTCGTCATCGTTGTCTTCGTCGTCACCATCGTCGTCGTCATCGTCATCTTAATCATCCTCTCCATCGTCTACTACTTCGTCGGCGACCTCGTTTTCCTCAACTTGTTCTTTTGATTCCGCAACGGTGAGAGATGAGATGTGAGATCTGAGATCTGAGATCTGACGAAGGAGAAGGAGAAGCTTAGGGTTCTGAGAGAAGATTAACGATTCTGAGAGTGAGAAGGAGTGAGAAGGGTTCTGAGAGTGAGAGTGAGAAGCTTTGGAGGTGGTTGCGGTGTTGGGTGGTTGTTGTGATGGGAGTGGAGAAACCGTGGAGGTGAGAGAGAGTAGGGTAGGCCGAGAGAGACGGTGATGATGTTCGCGTGAGAAGGAGAAGGAGAAGCTTAGGGTTCTGAGAGAAGATTAACGATTCTGAGAGTGAGAAGGAATGAGAAGGGTTCTGAGAGTGAGAGCGGAAAGCTTAGGGTTCGCGTGAGAAGGAGAAGGAGAAGGAGAAGGAGAAGCTTAGGGTTCTGAGAGAATTAACGATTCTGAGAGTGAGAAGGAGTGAGAAGTGAAATTCTTTTTTTTTATTTTAGTACTTTAGAAGTCAAGCGAATACACGTCTAACTTCTAAAGTACTAAAATAGAAAAAAAAAGAATTTCACCCTTAATTACAAGTTTGCCACCGCGTCTACTTATGTAGTCAGGCGAATACACGCCTGACTTCTAAAGTCTAATTTTTTTCCTATTATTTCATTTTAGAAGTCAGGCGTGTATCCATTTGACTTTAAAACTCGCATGTTTTGCCTCTTCATTACAAGTTTGCCACTGTGTCTACTTATGCAGTCAGGCATCTGAGCGCCTGACTTTAAATGTCTAATTCTAATCCCATTTTTGCACTAGTGAATCCTTCTTTTGTTCTTCCTCAAACTTCAATTCGAGTTGCATGTAAGAGTTTGGGTGAGATGGAAGTTGTAATTGCTTGCATGTGGAGTTATCAACTGTAGATTAATGCTAGGGAGCTACATTTGGGACTCAAACCTTTAGATCAGATTTTTTTTGGGGGGGGGTGCCAATTTCGAAAATTGGAGCTATTGGGAACACTTTTGGCTTGGTAGAAAAGTCCCTTGTTGGATAGTGAAGCTAAGTGCCAAGTGAGTTCTTTGTCCCATAGTTTAGTTTTTGGAAGTTAAGTGCATGTAAAATGATGATTGAACTGAATGGATGTTGAATGTTTACATTCTAGCTGTTAGTATGTCTAAAGAATTCAGAAATGTCATTGTTGAAGAACATGCAAGCAAGTTACTCTAAGAGATTATATGGAATCCCTATAATAAATGTAAATGGAGTGTATTGTTGATTGGAATGCTTGTTTTGATTGTCTAGGTGTTGTTGCTAAAGAGATGAATATATTCTGAACTACCTGCAATGTGTGTGCTTTGTGTTGGTTTAGAGTTGCTGAAATGTAGATTGAAAACCACATGTGCTAAAATGTGTTCCATTGTCTTTCTAATGTGCAATTTATGACCTTGATGTGAGTTAATTAGTATGTTCTACAAGAAATTAACAGCAGTATTAAGTACTGAGAGAGATTGGATTGCATAAGAATCCATATTTTCACTCAACAACATAAAATGTGGACAACTGGAAAATGACATTGACCGTGTCTTGAAGAGCATGGACCGTGTCATCATCTGGTCCTGTTCTGCTGCTTAAAAATTTCACAGCATGGACCCTGGCTTTTAAACATGTATCATGTCTACCTCTGGCCAAACCTGAAATTTTGATATTTTCTCATATGAAACTAGTGCAACCCAACTTGATCCTAATCCTTAATCTATTGATAAGTGCTAGATACTATTGAGTCACATTATTGGGATATGGTTGATGAAGTTACGTGAAAGATTCAATGTCAACTTTTATCAATGTAATGAATTATATCTGATGATTCAATCGAGTGAGAAAACCAAGAATCTAAGGTATACATAAGATACCAGGGGGATGACGATCCCAAGTTTAAAGTAGCATACTTGGAGAGGGAAGTCATGAGCTTGAGTCCAAGGCCCAAGATTGTTACTCGACGAAAGTTGGGTTGGGTTCTCCGCTGAAGCTGATGTTGTTTAGATTTCTTTTGGATTATGCTAGAGCTATGGAACATAATTAAAAGATATACGGAGCGTACTGTGGTAAGGAGTCGCGAAAGGACTCGCTGAGATTGTAAATCTCACTGTTTATGTTGTTATGTTTTCAGATGGACAGGGTAAGTCAAAGCAAGGCGAGCAGTTTTTTTTAAGTAGCAAGGCGAGCAGTAATAAGCAGCTGTTATAGTTACTTAAGATCGAAAGATCCTTATGGATCAAGTGTACTTACTTGCTTAGTTTACCCTAGCTAAATGTTTATGTGTTTGTATTTCACTTGTGAGACCTTAATCTTTGATCTCTAGAATCAAAGTTAATGTACTATGTAAAACCGTCTTTTGGATTTGAACTATGGTTGTCATAACGACTCATGTAATCTGTTTTCAGTTATGACTTGGAGTTATCCGTCAGGTGTTTATACCTTTTGGAAGTTATAGAGATGGTTTATTCCCGTCTAGATAAGTAAATTCAAATCCACAAGCGGTCATATCTCTGATTTTATTTAAATGGTTAACATTCTAGACTTTATGACGTCTAAAATGTAGGATGTTACAATTAGAAATTAGACCGTTAGCTTAAAGGGAGACATCCTATTAGGAGCTATGGAGGTTGGTCCGTTGCCAGAAACCAAATGTATGGAAAATTCAATTTCCCTCTCGTGTGGTAGAGAAGTCACCTCATCGAAGAACACATCGAGGTGTTCATTCACAACAGGGATTCTTGACAAATCCAGGCTAGCTTCTGTGGTCGAAGAAAGCAACAAAATAAGTCCCTCATCCCCTTCTAATAACCATTACGAAAATTTGATTGGATACTACTCAATCCATACCCAGAATCACATCGAAACCCAACGTGTATTTATATAATATCAAATAGTATCAATATTCATCTTGCACACTTAAAAACACATATCTTAAGATAAATTGTTCTCCTTTACCTTGTTTCTTATCATCGAGATTTTTGAGGGGCATGGTTTTTCACTTTTCTTAGTTCTTGCACCTTGTCGTTTTTCTTCTAGGTCTACTAAAACCTTCTTGTTCATCTCAAGAAATATTTTTTTCTCGTCTCATATATCATGATAATCTTTCAATTTTCTTAAATACTGGCTTCCATAGCCTCCATAAGGTACACTCTCTCATTCCTAGCTAAATCACTCACCTATTCTCAATACTAACTTGAGCGTCGGAGTGACTTCGCAGGTACCCCCGGGCTCACACTAACCTCCTGCCACGTAGCAAGAGACCTACCAACTGCAGCCAACCCAATACTGCAAGGTACAGAACATTGGCAATCACAGTGGGAAATATCTATCTTTCACATCATCACTACTCCTTGAACTGTTCTCTTGCTACTCCATGGCTCCTAGAGGCAGACCCCGGATTCAAAGCGTTGCCATACCCGCACCCCGACCAGAGGGTACTCCTGAGGGCAACGTCGCCAGCCTGCCTGAAGAGGATACCACCCAGCCTGCACAACCCTCGAATGTAAGCCAACTTTTGGATCTCCTGGCCAGCCGCACTCAAGCTATGCTGCAGCAGGAAGCTCGCCTAAGGCAGATTGAAAGGCGTGTGGCTTCCCTGCCCGAGTAGCCTCCTCCGACAACGATGGCTTCAAGGCGCCATCGGTCTCCCCTTCGAAGGAACCATGACCATCGTTCCCCCCCCAAGGCGAAGCCACGTGCACCGATCTCCCCCCCCCCCCCCCCCCCCCCGGCGACACAGGCATGAAGGATCGGGCTCGCCTTCAAGGACCCCTCCATCCCCTCCAGAGGATACCTACCAGATTCACGACTCCCACTCCAGGATTTCCTCACGTGCAACCCCCGATTATCGTGAGAGGCCAAGGAACCGGGTCAATACCCACCGGAGGCACAACCGGGGATCACCATCGAGGAGATCCCCCGACCAGCACAGGTATCAATATTTGGACTATGAAGACACCTCCCCTCGAAAATCAAGAAGGTTTTCCGATGAAGGACCCTTCACTCGAAGGGTGGATGAATGCCGAATCCCGAGGGCCTTGGAAAAGCTTCCAGCTCTCAAGATGTATGATGGAACCGGAGATCCAAACCGCCATCTGGCACACTTCTCCCTGATGCGCTATAGAGGCGCCAGGGAGCCTGTTCACTGCAAAATCTTCCCCCTCACTCTCAAAAATTCCGCATTAGAGTGGTTTCAAGAGCTGAGGCCAAATTCCATCTCCTCATGGAGTCAGCTGGCGAGAATGTTCACAGCTCGTTTCACTGCCTCCTGGTTGAAACCCAAATCTGAAGAAGTGATGAGGGCCGTCAGGCAGCGTGATAATGAGACACTAAGAGAATACATTGAGCGTTTCAATAATGAGGCTTCATGTGTGCAAAATTTGGAAGATAAGCAAAGGTTATTTTGGATGAAAGACGGTCTAAGAAAGGGAAGTCTTTTCCAGATTGACGTAGGGATCAACAAACCCGGGAACTTGGTCGAATTCCTTCAAAGATCACAAAAATACATGGATTATGAAGAAGACGATATGGCTTACCGTGAGGCAGCCAAGGTTGGTAACGATAAGGGGACACCCGGGAAACCCGACAACAAAAAGAAGCAGGAGGCGGGCATCGTGAGGTGTGCCCCCGCAGGTTCGCAGAGCATACCCCCCTCAACTCATCTTGGGCCAAGATCCTAGCTGAATGTACTAATGTCGAGTTCAAGAGTATCAAGAGACCTGAGCCATTGGTACTAAGGGAAGGCCAGAACCCCTCAAAGAAATGGTGCCGCTATCATCGAAGCGGAGGCCACGATACCAATGGCTGCCAAGCTCTTAAAGATGACATCGAGGAAATGATTCAGAGAGGGAAACTGTTGCAGTACGTGAAAAAGGAGGGGGAACCAAACAGCTCGCTCAAAAGACCCCAGATCCCCCACAAGAAGATCCAGGTCCCCTAGGAAGGGGAAGGCCCCGGTTGGTTAAGGGGCCAAAGCAGAAAAAGATGACGGCAGCGAATCTACTGAGAAGGAAGACACCCGGAAATCCAAAGGGAGGCCAGTGGCCATGGTGATTCACGGAAGCAACCCCCTCGACGATTGGGGATCAAACAAGTCAATGAAAAGGAAATGGAAGGAAATCCTGAGCGTTGCATCAACCTCAGCCCCTAGGAAAGGACCAACCAGGCCGCCCTTATCCTTCGACGATAAGGATTTGCTTGATGGAAGACCAAATAAACACGTTCCCATTGCTCATCACTGCTATCATGGCCAACATCGAAGTAAGAAGAATCCTGGTCGACCAGGGAAGCTCAGTGGACATCATTTTTGAAGACTTGCTGCGAGTTTTAAACATCTCCCCCGACGATCTGACTCCCTACCGGGGGGACTTGACCGGGTTCAACGGATCGAAAATAAAACCGCTGGGCCACTTGAAGCTGATGGTCCCTTATGGAGACCCCGGCAGTGAGCCACCTTTATTCAGAACTGTCAAAACGGCCTTCCTGGTACTCCCATGTAAGTCTGTCTACCAATGCATTATCGGGAGGCCCACTCTAGGCAGGCTAGAGGCGGTGACCTCAACAGTTCACCTGAAGATGAAGTTCTACAATTTAGAGAATAAGGTTGTGACCCTCCAGGCAGACCTGGGCGCAGCGCGCAGGTGTTACTACATGAGCATTAAGGATTAAAAAGAAACTACTGAAGTAAGAGACTCAGGCAGGGGATTCGGGAAAGAAGCTGAAGTGAATTTGGCAGACTTAGATGCTAGATATGATCCAGACAGTGAAGAAGAGGAAGAAGATTCCACCCTCACTAAGGAGCTCAAGAAGCAAATGAAGAGGCCTGAGCCAGATGGCGCATTCACCTCCATCCAATTAGGAGAAAACCCTACCAGGACCATCAAGATAGGCGTCGACCTCCCTGAAGAGGTCAAGGAAAAGCTCACCATCTGCCTGAGGGAGAATGCGGACCTGTTCGCCTGGTCTGCAGTTGACATGCCAGGGATTCCACCCGAGGTATCCTGCCACCATCTTGCTGTTAACCCCAACACTAAGTGGGTTGCCCAAAAGAGAAGAGTCCAGAAGGGAGAGAAAGTTGAAGCTGCTGCTAGGGCTGTAAAAGACCTCATAGAGGCAAATTTTGTAAAAGAAATTAAATATACCACGTGGTTGTCAAATGTAGTCCTGGTTAAAAAAAAATAATGGAAAATGGAGGATGTGTGTTGATTATACTGATCTCAACAAGGCATGTCCCAAAGACGCCTTCCCCATCCCCAGCGTAGATAAATTAGTCGATAGTGCCTCAGGTTTTCGTTTATTATCTTTCTTGGACGCATACTCGGGATATAACCAAATCCCAATGTTTCCGCCCAACCAAGAGAAAACGGCATTCATGACAGAGCAAGGGAATTATTGCTATCGCGTAATGCCCTTTGGGCTCAAAAACGCCGGGGCAACTTACCAAAGAATGATAAACAAGGTCTTTAAAAATCAAATCGGTCGGGTAGTCGAGGTATATCTGGATGACATTATAGTCAAAAGTAAAAATGACCCAGACCATCTCAAAGATTTGACAGAAGAATTTTTTGAACTCCGAAAGAACAGTATGAGGTTAAACCCGGAGAAGTGCACTTTTGGAGTTCGAGCAGAGAAATTCCTCGGCTTCTATCTCACTGAGAGAGGTATCGAGGCCAACCCTGACAAATGCAGGGCTGTGACCGAGATGGCTTCACCAACTACAAAGAAAGAAATTCAAAAGCTCACTGGGATGGTAGTAGCGCTGTCCCGGTTCATTTCAAAAGCAGCCCACAAGTCCCTACCTTTGTTCAAACTTCTAAAGAAAGAAACGAAATTTGATTGGACCGCCGAGCAAGAGCAGGCGCTGACTCTGTTAAAAAAGACCCTCTCTGAACCACCCATCATAACACGTCCCGGGGAAGGAGAAACATTGTATTTATACCTCGTTGTGGCCGACGAAGCGTTAAGTGCAGTACTCGTCAGAGAAACCAACACTGGCCAAAGGTCGGTGTACTTTGTCAGTAAGGCACTGCAGGGACCCGAGTTAAGGTACCAAAAGGTTGAAAAAGGTCGCGTTGGTGGTCGTAATCGCAGCCAGGCGCCTCAGACCATATTTTGTGGCACATCAAGTGGTGGTTCGAACCAATCAGCCAATCAGACAAATCCTCCACCGTCCCGACCTGGCTGGGAGAATGATCAAATGGGCGGTCGAGCTCTCAGAGTTTGGGATCAAGTACGAGACAAGACCAGCCATGAAGGCTCGGCTTTTGGCAGACTTCGTAGCTGAAATGACAACGACACCGCATGAAGACAGAGCGGAAACAGCATGGACCCTCCACGTGGATGGGTCCTCAAACAGCAAAGGAAGTGGAGCCGGTTTGATACTTGAAAACTCAGAAGGATTAATGATTGAGGTATCCCTAATTTTTTCGTTCTCCACATCCAACAATCAAGCAGAGTATCAGGCTTGCATAGCCGGCCTACAGTTGGCCAAAGACTTCGGCGCCAGACAACTTGAGTTCCGCACAGACTCGCTGTTGGTCGTCTCACAGATCAACGCAGTATTTGGAGCCTACGACCCGGTGCTTCAGAAACATCTTGCCAAGGTACGTGAACTCCTTGGATGTTTCAAAAAGGTGGAGGTAAAGCATGTACCCAGGGGAGACAACACCTGGGCTGATATACTCTCCAAACTAGCCAGCACCAGGGAACCTTCGGAGCGTCATTCAAGAAACTCTATCTAATCCAAGCGTCCTCTTAAGCAATGGATCGCCTACCTCCATCCTCACCGTCGAAGCAGGCCAAAATTGGATAACCCCAATCCGTCAGTACATTCTCGAGGGGCAAGAGCCCACTGACGCAAAAGAAGCGGCTTCCATAAGGAGGCGCGCATCATCGTACTCGGTCATCTAAGGACGTATTTTCCGTAGAGGCTTCTGTATTCCTCTATTAAAATGTGTAGAAGGACCAGAAGCAGATTATGTGCTCGCAGAAATCCACGAGGGAATCTGTGGGCAACACCTGGGAGGGCGAGCCCTGGCAGCAAAAGCACTCAGCAAGTTATTACTGGCCTACCATGAATGAAGATTCACAGAATAATGTAAAGAAATGTGATAAGTGCTAGAGGTACGCCGATGTGCATGTCGCCCCCTCATCTGAACTGACATACCTAAGCTCTCCCTGGCCTTTTGCTTGGTGGGGAATCGACCTTCTAGGTCCCTTTCCGCCTGGTCCGGGGCAGGTAAAATACTTAATCGTCGTTGTCGATTACTTTACCAAATGGATCGAAGCTGAGCCCTTGGCCACCATCACGGCAAAAAATTGCATGAAATTCTATAAGAAAAATATCATGGCTAGATTCGGCATACCAGAAGTGGTCATCACCGACAACGACACACAGTTTGCAGACAAAGGATTCAGACAACTGATGGCCGACCTGGGCATCAAACACTGCTTCACGTCGGTAGAACACCTCCAGACCAACGGACAAGCTGAGGTAGCCAACAGAGTAATTTTAAGATGGTTAAAGAGGAGACTTGACGAAGCAAAAGGTTGCTGGCCGGAAGAACTACTCTATGTCTTATGGGCATACAGAACCACTCCACACTCGTCAACAGGTGAGTCACCCTTCCGAATGGCATATGGAACAGAAGCAGTCATACCCGTCGAAATCAGAGAACTAAACTGGAGGACCAAGCACCCAAACCCTCCGGAGACCAATGACCAAAGACTCCGAGAGGAGCTGGACCTCGTTGAGGAAGTCAGGAACCAAGCAGCATTAAATGATATGGTGATCAAACAAAGGATGGCTACAAGATTTAATGCAAAGGTGGTCCCCAGAACCTTAGAGGTGGGCGACCTAGTCCTACGAAGGGCAGACATAGGGTCAAAGAATGCATTCCAAGGGAAGTTAGCCCCAAACTGGGAAGGTCCATACAGAATAGTTGCAGAAACTGGGAACGGAGCTTTCAAACTGGAAATCCTGAGCAAGGAACCAATACCTAGAACTTGGAAGGCTGATAAGCTAAGGAAGTTTGTTCTATGAACAAGACATAAGTCTTAAACCAATGTAATAGCATGGACGGTTAATGCGCGCAAATGAATGAAATTTTATTCTTATGATTCAAAATATCGTTTTTGCAATACTTACTATTACTTGCAGGATAGAAAGCCAGGTCCTGACACCAGCAGCGGGGGACCAGGCAACTATGTAAAAGCCTGACGGTAGAAAGGGGCGGCATGAGATCGACGCTACGATCGTTTGCGCTTCCCTACAAAACGAGGCGCGACTCGACCAACTCGCTTCGCGAAGCGACTTTAAACGTGTCGCAACCTCTGATGGGCAAGTTAGAATCAGACCGAGTTCTGATAAACTGCCTCCAGAGTGAACTCTGCCACGAGGCGATAAAGGATTATACCTGGAGATGCGCAAGGCGATGACTCGCACCCGAGACCATCCAACACGTGCCAGTTATAAGGATAAGAAACAAGCTAGACAAAGAATAAACATCGATGTTTCAAAATGTAACGTAAAAAATCATCCCGAATACAGTAAGGCTCCATAGAGAAAAATACATAATGAAATTCAACAAGTCAAAGAAAATTTACACAGTCAAAAGCAACTGAACTGAAAGAAATAATCAGGGGGCAATGACATCGAAGTCAACCCCGTTGGGGTGGTATTTGACAAGCCTCCCATCTAAGACCTCATGATCAAATTGAAAGATGCTCGACTCTAGAACGGCGTCTGGATACAGACACTGAACATGGCTAATCGCCTTGTCATAGGCGGCATAAGAGAAGTCCACAGCCTTCCCGGCCAACATCTGCACCTTCTCCTCAACTTCATCTTTCATCTTCTTCGTACTGTCTAGTTCAGATAGAACATTCCCGAGCTGAACTTGGAGCTCCTCCACTCTCCTCTTGTACTCATTCCTCTCAGGATAGGCCTCCTCTCGGTCTTTCTGATAGTGGCTAGCAGCCTCTTTGGCCCGGCGAGCAGATTCCAACGCTCCATGTAGGGCCACCTGAAGCCGGTTTTTGTCCAAGATAAGACGATCCCTCTCTTTGCTCACCCCTACATAAAGGAAGAAACAACATGACAAAGTTAAAGATTCCAACCTACGGACATGTCAAATGCTTAGAGAAATAACTACCTGAATGATATCCACACCCCCTCTCAGCTCCCCACTTCGCATGCAAGCTCTCCCCAGCCTTGACCATGCGCATGGCAAGTTCGAAAGGGTGCTCCCAGAGGTGGTCACGCTCATCAGCAGTAAAGCTAATTTCGTCTTCTTCATCATCAGGCACAAGCGGGGGACGCATAATAGGAGGAGGGAAATCAGCAGGAAGAGGACCCCGGACACAACTTTTCTTGTGTTTGGACTTACTTTGGACCCTCGGGGTGGTAGAGTCAACCGGAACCACTGGCGCCCCGGAGAGATCTCTCCCAGCCCGACTTGGCGCTCCTAGGATTAGGCGAGGTCCCATGGAGGGATGGACAGGAGCAGATGCTGCAGGAACTAGACTGCTTTCACTAAGTTCAGCACCTAAAGGTTTCCTCCTCCCAGCCCAAGAAGCCACTTCATTAAAGGAAAGTGGAGCGGCCATCTTATCTGCAAGGCAACAATGAACGAGTCAGCAACATAAATAAAGTATAAGACAAAGGAGAAAACAAAGGCACACCAAACCAAACAAACGACCTAAGAGCTCAACAGCTTCAGGAATAGTTGAAACCTTTGACAGCTCACCACACAAAACCTTTTGTGGCGTAGTGGTCAAACGACTGAAAATTCTCTTAAGCATACTTAACGTCCTCAGCTCGGATGCAGATAATTCAGACGGGAGGACACGATAAGACCGAGAAGTACGATCGGCATCAGCCTTACACCATCCAAAATGAAACTTATCCCGAATCAAACACCCTTGCTCATTAGAGAAACCCATACTATCCACGGCCTTCTGGCTGGCCGGGACAAGGTGAAAATACTTGTACCTCCAATCATGCTGACTTTCCGAATGCACTTGGAAGAAAGCACAACTTTCTCGACATTTTAAGCATACAAACTCGTAACGAGTGGTGCCACCCGAAGAATCCCGACGACGTTGCACCTCGAAAATAGTCAGAAAGACCCTCAAGTTGCACTTCCTTTGCAATACTTTCATCACCAATTCAAAACATTTCACAAAGCGCCATGAATTTGGGTGGAGTTGGGTCGGGGCTATCTGAAGATGGTTCAAAACTTCTAGTTGAAATGGCGTCAAGAAAGGGGAAACCCTTATTTTGTGAAGAACACTAACAAACATCATGAATTTCCTACCATCAGGAATCCTACAGACTCTATCATTGGGATCAACCACCTCAACCCGCCAATCATCTCCCAGTGCCTCCTGTATATAGCGGGGGGGCTCTTTGCCCAGAAGATAGAAACTCCTGGTAGAGCGAACAGTGCGAGCAACCCAATCATAATTAATACCATCAATCTCAACCACTTCATGCCCGAATGGAATTTCATCATCATCAGAAGAGGTGACAATAGAGCCAGGTATGCCCGCTTCCTCAAAAGGCACGGTATCACCACCTACTGCAGACGGCCCTCCCCCTACTGGATAGCCGACCTGCCTTATAGTAGAGCCAGGGCAGACCCCATTCGTCCGGGATGTCTCCTACGTCCTCGCCATTTCTCAACCTGCACGACAGGGGGCAGAACAAGCAATTAATAGACAGACAAAGAACTTGTAAACAACCCCCTCTCCTGAGGACGGGGACTTCAACGAAACAAGACGTGCTCAAAAACAAGAAAGCTAGAAATGTAAACTAAAGGTTGGCCAAAATTACCTTAGTAAATTAGAAGCAGCAAAGCTCGTGGAAATATCAAACAGAAAATGATGAGAACAGAAGAAGCAACTCCCCTCGGCAACAAGCAAGCCTAAAATTTCATCAAGAAGAAAAGACAAACTAAGAGACAGGATAAGCAACAACAAAATAAGTACAAGCAGAATGCCAAGGACATGCCCAACCCAGCACCCAGGAGGGCGCCTAGGGGGCGCCAAATACATGTCCACACGAACAGGCACCCAGCGCCCAGGAGGGCGCCAAAACGCGTCTCGCAAGGAGGGAGCCACAGCGCGCAAGACAGGGCCTAAGGCGCCCAGGAGGGCATCAAACCTCCTCTCGCAAGTCGGCACCAAGGGGCGCGCAAACCGGTGCCCAGGGGGGCGCAAAAACGTGTTTCGTGGCCTGGCAGCGCAGCGCGCAAGACAGCGCCAAAGGCGCCCAGGAGGGCGCCAAACCTCCTCTCGCAAGGCGGCACCCAGGGGCGCGCAAAACGTGATTCGCAGGCAGCCAAGCGTAGCGCATAGGGAGGCACCCAAGGCGCCCAGGAGGGCGCCAAATCCTGTTTCGCTGGCAGCAAAGCACAGCGCGCCAGGCAGCACCCAAGGCGTTCAGGAGGACGCCAACTCCCCCTTGCAAACCGGCACCCAAGGGTGCCCTAGGCGGCATCCAGGCATTCAGGGGGCGCCAAAACGTGATTCGCAGGCAGCCAAGTGTAGCGCGCAAGCAGGCGCCCAGGAGGGCGCCAAATCTTGCTTCGCAAGGGAACATCCAGCGCCTAGCAACCAAGCACTCAGGCGCCCATGAGGGCGCCATCAACAAAAGAAAATGCTTACCATGGAGGAGAGACGTTGAAGCAAGTAGATCCTACCTCCTTTCTCCTCTGCAACTGGGAACTCTAAAGAAATCTTATCCGCACTCCTTCGCAAAACTTGCAAGTTTGGACCACAGGATGAAGACTCACATATTTATAGTAGGTAAATGGGTGAGGGCACAAAATTTTATTATCTTTACTCTAGAGAATAAAAAACCTGAAAACACGATCGTCACAAGGACAGTATCACACGTCGCCTCACAAATCTGGCGAATCGACAAAAATCATTCTAGCCAAGACCATCCTCCGGAGTAATCTCGGCTTTGGCTTGGGGGGCAACTGTTCTGGACTAGACCAAGAGGTCCATTCAACAATACCAGGATGTGCACTTAGCAATTGGACATGGATTGGCCCAATCATTTCGGTCCATATCAACAACATACAAGCCCAATTAAGGCCATCACACTTGAATGGCTAAGATCGATCCTACTGATCCGACGGGCATGATTTCCTATAAATACCGGCTTCCATAGCCTCCATAAGGTACACTCTCTCATTCCTAGCTAAATCACTCACCTATTCTCAATACTGACTTGAGCGTCGGAGTGGCTTCGCAGGTACCCCCCCCCCCCCCCCCCCGGGCTCACACTAACCTCCTGCCAGGTAGCAAGAGACCTACTGATCGTACCTGATCAATACGATGAGTTGCTGCTGTCTGGTGATGTTGCTCGGTCTTTGGGATGAAGGACTGAGTTCTGGGCCGCACGCGGGTGGTACCTGCAAAGGCACTCAAACGCTCAAGTCAGAGGTGCTTCAACGGGCAGGGTCACAAGGTGAGTAAAACGTACCTGAAGCCACATGCAAGTGTGGTATATATACTGTTGACTGCGCAGGCGCTCTAGCCGTTGCGCTTATCTTGGAGGCGGCCGCATCTTGCGGAGCAAGCCACGTATTGGGCCGCACCGGGCTTGTTGAGTGAAATTGGGCCTCGAGCCCACTCCGGAACAGTTGCCCCCCAAGCCTAGGTCGCCTGGGGGCGGGCTAAGGCTTGATTCCTTGCCCCCCAGCGTGGTCACAACGACCGTTCTGGAACGATAACTGGTCGAACGTTAGCTGGTCGATCGCTAATTGGTCGACTGCGTGGTCGCTGCCACGCGGCCTGGTCACACGGGGCCAGGTGCTGAGGTGACAGTTACTTTAATGAGATGACTTTTGGTCTGTTCGAGGTGACGTTTACGCGAAGAGTCGCGCCTCTTCGCTTCCGGCCCATGATGATGGTTGGCCCATTATATATAGGGTTCAAAGGAGTTTCTCATTCGCACGTTTCTCTGATTTCCACCGCTCTCGTTGATCGCTCTTTGCAGAGGTGCTGGGTCGATCGCTGTTAACAAAGCTCGCTCGCAATCAGCTCGCTCCAATTCCAGGTAACTACGACCGCCCTTTCTTTGTTTCCGTTTTTATGTTCCACCTGGTGGAGGGGGTGTCAGGTCTGGGGACGACCATGTCGCCCCTTCTCCACGCGCGAGCAAGACCTTGACCGATATTCCCCTTCACAAGTTAATTCTGGCGCGGACCAAACAGACCCACCGCATCTCTGGAAGTCCGGCCGTTTCTCTTGCACATAGTATGACTCGACCAGCGGAGCAAAGTTCTGTGCAAGCCCGGTCGTCCTCTTCTGACGATGAGTCTTCCTCTGGGTCTTCGACCCTGAACTGGACTTCCTCTGGGGAATCCGGAACTCGGGTTGCCACTGAGGCTGTAGTCGATAATGCCGCAGAAAGCAACGCACGGGTTGCCTCAGACGAAGGTATTGGCCAGGCCGCGGCCGACGATACTGCGACGGCCGACAGAGGCCAACAAGGCGACCAGCGAGAAGATCCTGAGGTCACGGCTGCAAAGGACATGTCTTGGGTTTCTCTTAACCTGAGAGGTCAACGTAGCAAAATTCAACAGGGGGGCCAGGACATAGCGTATCTTGCGACCGGGCTAAACGAAGGATGGAGAATAGAAGGCATGGGCAAAGGGGAAGACGTCGCGGCCTGGACAGATGTGCTAAAATTCACGATGTACCGCATCGTTTTCGAACGCATGGGCATAATTCCGCCGTTTACCAGGTTCCAACGCCAGGTTTTACGTTATCTTCAGGTCGCCCCCTCTCAACTGAACCCGAACGCTTGGGCGTTCTTGCAGGCGTACGAAGATGTTCTTGTAGTTCTAAAACGGCCGGTCTCCGTAAGACTGTTTTTCACATTGTTTGAAATGAGCTACATTTATGAGAAAGGCTCCAAGGGCGCCCGTAAGGAAGCAGTTTCATTTAAAAACTGCTCGACATACAATTTTTTCAAGCCTTACATGGAATCACTGACGACCGGGTGGAAGAGAGAATTCTTTTGGGTCGTTCCAAACTCGGCCGAGGCCCTTCGAGGGATCGCCCAGATGTCAAAGGATGATCGGGAAGGAACTCCCCTGTTTCCCACGGTGTGGAGTTTTAACCATTTCTCGAAAAAACCGGGCCAGTACGCTTTTAAGGAAACAGAACTTGACGACCTGGACAGGGGAACGATCCATAGGCTAAGAAAGATCGCGTCCCTAGTCCCTGAGGGTCGCATCAAGGTCAAGAACATTGTGGATGCTCGTGGCAAGAAAAAAGTCAAGGCCGCTCTTGGTTGGTGGCCCCTCGCCTAGTTTGTTTTCTGTCATTTCGTTTTACTTAACTGTTTCTAACCATCTACTTTTGTCTTTGCAGCTGACATGGCGAACATGAACGACTTCGACCTCTTGGAGCAATGGGCGGCCGAGGATGGTGAGGCTTCGCCCGTCCGCGGAATTCCTGAAACTCAAACTGGGGGTACGCCCCAAGCTGCCGGAACTGGGTCTCAGCCCGATCGTCAGACTCCTCGAGCGGGCACCCCAAATCAAGCCCTTGACTTGGGCAGCCCACTTCAAAATCAAGAAAGGTCCAAGAGAGATCGGTCGGTAGATCGTGGGGGTCAGAACAAGAAGCACAAAAGTGGGAAAGGTCATGGACACTACCGGTCGCCTAAAATCGACCTGCTTGGATTGGGCGATCAGGACTGCGCTCGTTTCAAAGAAGAACCGTTCGAGGTGATGGCCGATGCGATGAAGGCCGCTGGAATCCTTTTCAAAAAATACCAAGATGAGGAAGCAGATCACATGGAAGGTAGGCGCCTCGCCAATAAATATTCCTTGCTTGAAGACGATCTAGTTGATAAAAATTTTAAACTGAACTCTGCCTTGTCGTTGCTCGCAAAAATGAGGGGTGAGCGAGATGATTTGCTCAAGAAGATGAAGGAACTTGAACCGAGTATCAAGGCGATGGCGGACAATGAGAAGAAGCTCGACGATGCAGAACGCCAACTTGTGGCCGCTGTTGCTGCTCAAACTGCGGCCGAGTCTGCCCTGGACAAGGCGGTCATCGACAAGGAAACAGCTGAAAAAGAGGTCGAACGCCTCACTTCAAAGAATAAAGAACTGTCGAACCAGGTCGCTGGACTGAAAAATGACCTGGATGCCGTGGAGGAGGAAAAGAACAAGTTTCGAGGTCGCTACAAAGACGTTCTTGACCGGGCGAAGGGAGCTGTGGAGGGTCAATTTGAGAATGCGGTCAGTCAGATTAAGCTCCTCTACCCTGATCTGGGGGTCGATCGCGAGATCGTGCAATGCACACATCGTGTGATCGAGCGGCAAATCGTGTGTCCAAAGAAGATGCTGAAGGGGAAGGTCCTTCAAAAAGAGGCGGTCATCTATCAGGCCCCTAGCAACTCTTAACTTGTAATCTTTTGAATTTTGTAATCTTGGCCCGCCTGCGAGCGGTGTTTTAATGGGCGCCCTGGATTCGACCAAGGCGTCCTCGTTTGTACTTAATGACAATTTTTCCATGAATTTTGGCCTGTTTAATTGCTCTGTAATTGGATTTGATTCTTTGCTACGGTCGGTCGCGCCCGACAAAATTTGTTATGGGTATTATTGTTCGTCCTTCGCATAGGCCGCTCGGCGGCTTTCGTTTGGGCCATTCGATGGCACTCTTTTAGGCCGCTCGGAGGCTCTCGTTTGGGCCATTCGATGGCACTCTTTTAGGCCGCTCGGCGGCTCTCGTTTGGGCCATTCGATGGCACTCTTTTAGGCCGCTCGGCGGCTCTCGTTTGGGCCATTCGATGGCACTCTACTGGTCGCTCGGCTGCTACTCGCATGGTGAGCGACCGTGCATACAATTTGCAGGAAATAAAGTACACGAGTCAAATTTTAAGGTCGGTCCTCGGTAAAAAACCCCTGTGGGGAAAAAGAGCGACCGTCTGTTCTTTATCGATCAATTAGTGTTTACAACTTAAACATAATACTTTCTCAACTTGTCAGCATTCCATGTTCTGGGGATGGTCGCCCCTTCCATGGTTTCCAGCTCGTAAGCTCCCTTTCCAGTCTTGCTGATAACATGGTACGGTCCTTCCTAATTAGAGGCGAGCTTTCCCTGGCATGCGTTCTTATTCCCCACGTCGGCCCTCCTAAGGACGAGTTGTCCGATGGAGAACTCCCTCTTCTGGACGCGGGTGTTATACCTGGCAGCGACCTTCTGCTTGATGAGTTGTTCTCTAAGTGACGCCTTGGTTCGCAACTCATCAACCAGGTCGAGCTCTTCTCTTGTTGCTCGCTCATTTGCGGCCGGGGTTGGTGGGTTGGTCGTCCTCCAACTTAGCTCTCCCATCTCAATCGGGATGACAGCGTCAGTTCCGTAGACAAGTCTAAATGGTGACTCCCCGGTCGATGAGTGGGGGGTCGTTCTATAGGCCCAAAGGACCGACTGTAGTTCTTCTGCCCAATTGCCCTTGGCTTCATCCAACCTTCTTTTCAGTCCGCGTAGTACTACCCTATTGGCCGCTTCCGCCTGGCCATTGGTTTGTGGGTGCTCGACCGAGGTGAAACGCTGTTTCACACCTAGGCCGGCCAGCATTTCTCTGAACTTTCTGTCTGCGAACTGGATTCCATTATCAGTCACGAGCTGTTGGGGCACTCCAAAGCGGGCGAGCACGTTTCTCCCAAAAAAACGTAGACACCTTCGCTGAGGTAATGGTTGCAAGCGGCTCTGCTTCTATCCACTTAGTGAAATAGTCGATCACAACGATCAGGAATTTCAACTGACCTGGTGCAGGTGGAAAAGGGCCGAGCAGGTCCATGCCCCCACCAAGCGAACGGCCATGGCGGGGTTAGGCTGTGTAGTTCTGATGAGGGCGCTATATGTACGTCGGCATGAATTTGGCATTTTTTGCACTTCTGAACAAGTATCTTAGCATCCTCATCCATGGTCGGCCAATAGTATCCGGCCCTGAGCGCCTTCTTAACAATCGACCGACCACCCTGATGGCTACCACAATCGCCTTCATGTATATCCCTCAGTACATGGTCGGCTTCGACTGACGTAAGGCATCTCAGCAATAGGGATGAAAAGCCCCTTCTATACTGTCTTCCTTCGATCACTGAGTACTTGGTCGCCCTCAACCTTAGGAGCTTTGCTGCCTTCTGGTCGCCAGGTTCTACTCCATTGAGAATATATTGCAAGATAGGAGTGATCCAGTCTTTTTCCAAGTCGACCGCTAGAATGGCTAACGGTTGGGCAGGCTTGGTCGATACGCTCGGCCGCGTTAACGTTTCTTGGATTAGACTTCTGTGGTTCCCAGGGGTCTTTGTACTGGCTAACTTCGATAGGATGTCAGCCCGAACGTTCTCTGTTCTGGGGACGTGCTTAACTTCTTCTCGGTCGAATTGCTTCAGCAGATCCCTTACCTTGGCCAAATAATTCTTCAAGACGTCGTCCTTTGCGTCGTATAGGTCTTGAATTTGGGAGACTACCAGTAGAGAGTCAGAGTGGAGTTCGACACGGTCGACGTTGAATTCTTTGGCTAGCTGCAGCTCGGCAATGCACGCTTCATACTCGGCCTGGTTGTTTGAAGTGTGAAACGCAAAAGTCAATGACACTTCAACCGTAAGTCCTTCCGAGTTCTAAAGTATCAGGCCGGCCCCACTTCCTTTGCTGTTGGAGGATCCGTCTACGTGCAAAGTCCAGGTCGTGATGGCCTGATCGTCTGGTATTGGAGTCATCTCAGCGATGAAGTCGGCCAACACTTGGGCCTTAGCGGCCGATCTAGCCTCGAACTTGATCCCAAACTCACTGAGTTCCACAGCCCACTTGATCATACGCCCTACTAGGTCAGGTCGGTGAAGGATTTGCCTAATAGGCTGGTCGGTCCTCACCACGACCTGATGGGCCACGAAATAAGGGCGCAATCTACGAGCGGCCACAAGTAACGCTAAGGCTAGCTTCTCGATCTTCTAGTATCTGATCTCTGGGCCTTGAAATACCTTACTGATGAAATAAACTGGGTTTTGCTTTAGGTCGATTTCTCTTACGAGAACAACGCTCATAGCTTCGTCTGTTATGGCCAAGTATAAGTAAAGCGTCTCCCCTGGTTGCGGCTTGGTCATGATGGGCGGGTTGGTGAGTGCCGCCTTCAGCTCGTCCAATGCTCGCTGGCATTGGTCAGTCCATTCAAACTCGACCTCCTTCTTCAAGAGCTTGAACAGTGGAAGCGATTTTCACGTTGATTTGGGTATAAATCGTGACAGGGCAGCGACCATGCCATTCAATTGCTGAATTTCTTTTTTCGTAGTGGGCGGCCTCATGTCGGCGACCGCCCTACACTTGTCAGGGTTTGCTTCGATCCCTCGTTCTGTTAAGTGGAAACCCAGGAACTTGCCCGCCCTTACTCCGAAGGTGCACTTCTCTGGATTCAACCTCAAGGAATTCTTCCTTGCTTCCTCAAAAATTTCCCTTAGGTCGTCAATGTGGTCTTGGTCGGTCTTGCTTTTGATGATCATATCATCCAGGTAGACCTCTGATATCCGACCGATCTGCCGCCTGAAGACCTTGTTCATCATTCTTTGATAGGTCGCGCCGGCGTTCTTCAGACCAAAGGGCATTACCTTGTACTGAAAATTTCCACGATTGGTCATGAACGCGGTCTTATGCCGATCGGGTGGGTACATAGTGATTTGGTTGTAACCCGAATAAGCGTCTAAGAAAGACAGGAGTTTGTAGCCCGTAGCCCCGTCGACCAGTTTGTCAATGTTTGGCAGGGGAAAGGCGTCCTTTGGGCATGCCTTATTCAGGTCGGTATAGTCGACGCACATGCGCCACTTACCATTTTTCTTCTTCACTAACACGACGTTGGAAAGCCAAGTCGTATACTTAATCTCTTCAATGAAATTGGCCTTGATGAGGTCGTCAACTACCTGTACGGCCGCCAATGCTTTCTCTTCGCTCTGAGTGCGTCTCTTTTGTGCGACCGGTCTGGCTGTCTCATCAACGAACAGTTGGTGGCAAGCAATTTCTATTGGGATCCCGGGCATGTCTGATGCCCGCCATGCGAAAAGGTCTGCGTAATCCCTGAGGCAGGTGATTAGATCTTGCTTGTCTTGTTCAGGTAGGTCGCTCCCCAACTTAACTGTCTTAGTTGGGTCGTCCGATAACTGAACATCGATCAATTCCCCGTGGGGCTCGGGCCTCTTCAGTTTATTCTTTAGCTCGCGGGCTAAATTGTCGTCGTCGTCCTCAGGGTCGTTATCTGGGTCGTATCGAGCTTCCAGGTCGGCCACATTGACCTGATGCCCCTCTCCGAGATTCTGCGGTTTAGCATTCACCACCTCCATATCACAAATCTCTTGATAGAGGAAATGGCTCCTCATGGCCGCTTCCATGTCGGCCGTTACTGTCACAACTTGGTCGCTTTTACTGTAGAACTTCATCTTTAAATGCACAGTTGAGGCTACGGCCTCCAATTTTCCGAGTGTTGGCCGGCCGATGATGCAGTGGTAACATGATTTGATTGGTAGAACTAAGAACGTCGTCCTGACCGTTCTGTACAACGTACTGCCGTTCGTATCGTCTCCAAAAGTAACGAGCAATTCTATCGTCCCCAGTGGGTAGGTGGTCGGCCCATTGAACCCGGTCAATGGGGTTGGTACTGCTTGCGGAATAATTTCGCTCCTGTCCACGTTTAACTTGTCAATCAGTTCCTCAAACATGATGTTGGTCGAGCTCCCTTGGTCGACCAGTATTCTTCTGACCTCAGTGTTGGCCATTACGGCCGATACTACCAAAGGGACGTAATTATTGATTTTGCCATCGAGCAAGTCTTCGTCCCCAAAAGAAATGGGCGGCCTATTCGAGGCCGGCCGTGGGGTTGAAGTTGAACCGACCATCATAAGTTCGTTCCACTTCCTCTTCATTGCCTTGTTGGACTCTCTGATATCCAACGGGTTACCTCCATGGATGACCATGGCTACATTGCGACCCTTCGACTGTCTGGGGTCGCGATCTTCCTCAGAATTATCACGCGGTCGCTCGACCGTCGAGTTAATGATCGCTTTGCCTCTGTCATTGGCGGTTTGGCCAACGGCTCTTTCTTCAGGGCGATCGTTACCTTCATCTCTGACATATTGCCTCAACTTGCCTTTCTGAATGAGATCTTCTATGTCATCTTTTAGGGCCATACAGTCATTGGTATCATGCCCTTACTCTTGTGGTATCTACAGTATTTCTTGGTAGGCCGACCTCCTTTCTTCAACACTAGAGGGTCAGGTCGCCTAACGCCAGTGAACTCGTTATTTTGGCACTCCGTGAAGATCTGCGCGATCGGAGTGTTCAACTTTGTACGATGCTCGTACTTCTTAGGCCGGTACTCGGGCTTATTGTCACGATAGTTTTCTTGCCCCTTGGCCGGCCTGCTATTCTCTTCTTTGGGACGCGCGCGGGCGCCCTTGTCGGAAGCCAATTGTTCTTCATAGCCCATATGGTCGTTGGCCCTTCTAAGGAACAGGCCGAGGTCGTAGTAGCGGTTCAATGAGAATTCTTTAGCAAATCTGTGGTTCTTTCTTATACCACGTTTGAGATACTTCAGTTTGTCCGTGTCTGATAGGTTGCGGACTGTGTCAGCCTCTGACATGAACCGATCGATAAACTCCCGCAATGGTTTGTTCTCTCCTTGGACGACCGAGTCCAAGTGCTCTTCATAACGATATTGACAACGGTTGGCTGTATAATTGGCCAAGAACATTGCCACAAGACCTTCCCAAGAAGAGACAGTGTTGGGACGTAGGGATTCCCACCATTCTAACGCCCGGCCTTCGAGCGACTGAGGAAAAAGTCTGCACTTCATCGTCCGTCCTAGCTCCCTGTAGCTACAGTAGTTGTTGAAGTACATGAGGTGTTTATCGGGATCCCCGCGGCCGTTAAACTTGTTCAGGTTCGGGGGCTTCCTCAGATCTCTTGGAATGCGATAACGTCTGATTTCGCTGGTGAAGGGCCCTCGTCCGGTCGGGATGTAATTCTGCCCGTATGGCTGCATTGAGGCATAGGTTTGGTCGATGGGCAGACCGTAAAGGCCGACCGGCAGACCAAGGAATCCTTCGGCAATTGATGGGGGTCCATGATGTCCATGGTGTTGTGGAGCACGCGACGACGACCGTCCTCGAGGCCGCTCTGAATAGTTTTTTCTTGGTCGGCTGATGGCATGGGAGACATCTCTAATCTCCCCATTACGATAGTCATTAAACTCCTCATACGAGTCCCACGACCTGCCTCTTGATCGGCGGGATCCTGAGGACTCGTTGGACGAGTCTCTTGTTGGGGCGACCTGCCTGATTCTGGTCGGTAGCTCGAGTCAGCATAGTCGTAGTCTTCCACAGGGGAACGACGGTGGCATCTTCCTCGATGAGGGGGCGACCTGTGGACGATCGCCCTTCTTGAAGGATTGCGTTGGGATACACTTCGACGAGGAGGAACTTCTCTTGGTGGCGGTGAACGATGTGGCCGAGATGGTTGACCTTGACGACCGTTATCCGCACGCGGGCGGATCGAGATCGACCCTCTCTCATAGCGATCGATCAGCTCATCTCGATCAGCAATCACTTGATTCTTTTGCTCCAGAATTTGCATGAGTGCTTGGGTCACGTGCTCTGGCAATGCTTCGATTCCAGCTTCGGCCAGCTCACCCAGTAGTTGCTGGATCGGTTGAAAGACTGGCTCGCGGCCACCCTGCACTGAGGGTTCTTGGCGAGGCTCGCGTTGTGATTCATGAACTGATACAGGCACGCCCTCTGGGGTCCGTTGAGGTCGGTCCTGTCCAGAGGGGTTGAGCCTGGAAGAAGTGCGTTTCTGACGCGGCATCATTTTTTGATGTGGAATAGCACTCGGGCCTCCCACTGTGGTCGCCAATTGATCGTACCTGATCAATACGATGAGTTGCTGCTGTCTGGTGATGTTGCTCGGTCGTTGGGATGAAGGACCGAGTTCTAGGCCGCACACGGGTGGTACCTGCAAAGGCACTCCAACGCTCAAGTCAGAGGTGCTTCAACGGGCAGGGTCACAAGGTGAGTAAAACGTACCTGAAGCCACATGCTAGTGTGGTATATATACTGTTGACTGCGCAGGCGCTCTAGCCGTTGCGCTTATCTTGGAGGCGGCCGCATCTTGCGGAGCAAGCCACGTATTGGGCCGCACTGGGCTTGTTGAGTGAAATTGGGCCTCGAGCCCACTCCGGAACCTACCAACTGCAGTCAACCCAATACTGCAAGGTACATAGACTTTTAAAAAAGGTTTAAAAGGTTTTTTCGATGTTCTATAGTCAAGCTTTTTTAGGTGAATAGACTTTTAAAAAAATCTTCGGCCTGATCTATTTAAATAAAAGTCTTGTCTGGCCTAGCTTGACGTACGTTAGGTCTAGTGGCGGATCTTGAAAAAAAAAAGCTAGGGAGGGCCGCTAAAATAAAGTATTATAACATATAAATTAAAAATGCAAATCATATTAAGCACAAAGTTGATAGTCAAAAAATTAAACTGTGTACATTAAAGTAATGTTCGACGTGTTCCAAGTGACTTGAAATCTTCAATAATAGACTTAGAACTAATGTTTTTACTAATTTCCCTTTCAATGTAAACTGTCATGCTATAAGCTAGAAACCCACCTTCCATCTTATTTCTCAACCTAGTCTTGATAATTTTCATTGCTGAAAAAGTCCTCTCAATTGTGGCTGTAGAAACCGGAAGAGTCATGATAAGGCGGAGTAGTCTATCAAGCAAGAAGTAATTTTCCTTCTCATTAGTTTCAACCAAACACGAGCATAATTCTTGAATAGTTGACAAATTCTTCAAACTTGATTCTTGGCGGGCTTGAACGATAAATTGCCGAAGTTGAAAAGGCAAACTATTCTTCTCTTGCTCATTGAAATCCATGGGATAATACTTTTCAACCAAAGTACAAATAGTATCAATATTAAAAGCTTTATAATTATCCTTAGGAGCCAAAGCACAACTTAGAGTTAACAAATTCATGGCTTGTTCACTAAACCTGCTATTCAACTCTTGCAATTGCTTGTCAATGGTAGTAAAAAATATTTCAACTCTAAAGTAATGCTCTATTGTCTTCAAGTAATTGTAAGCACTATCAGCATCCCCGAGTGTAGCATAACTTGTTCCTTCCTTTGAAATTTTTTTTAAAACATGACAAGTTGCTTCATACATTTTTATCAAGCTACAAATAGAACTGAAATGTGATCCCGAACAAGTATCCACAGCTCGTTTCAAAGTACGGATTTGATTTTGACCTTTACCACTTACAATTTCATCAATCTCCAATAAATATTCAATTTCTTCTAGTTGGGTAGCTTGTAACTCATCATGGCGCTTAGAAGAAGAACAAACAACATTTACAACAAAAGTCAACTTCTCAAAGAATTTGTGGACCGGCTTGACTTCTCTTGATGCAGTAACCAAGGCAAGTTGCAATCGATGAGCAAAACAATGGACGTAGTATGCATAAGGACAATCATTCATAAACAATGCTTGTAAACCATTCCATTCTCCTCTCATATTGCTCGCACTATCATACCCTTGACCACGAAGGTTAGAAACATCAAGGTTATGTCGAGAAAGTATATCACACACCGCTTCCTTAAGAGTTAAAGCTGCAGTGTCTCTAACATGTGCCACATCAAAAAATGGCTTTTGTATTAAACCAGCTTTATCAACAAATCTTAACACAAGAGACATTTGTTCCTTTTTAGACTCATCACGAGCTTCATCTACAATGATACAAAACATGGAATCACCAATTTCCTCACGAATATGCTTTTTCACCCTACTAGTAATAATACTCAAGAGCTCTTTTTGAATTTTATGTGAAGTATATTTTGAATTATATGGAGCATTATCCAACACAACTTTTGCAACTTCATCATTATAAGATGTCAAGAGTTTTATCAAACGAAGGAAATTACCTTGGTTTTTTTACCCACTAGTTTCATCATGACCCCTAAAAGCACAAGCTTGAAGTGTTAACCAATGGACACTATCAATTGAAGTCTTGAAACGTAGCCGATTCTTCATAACTTGACTCGAGTCTTGTTTTTGAAATACATGCCTAATATGTCCCTCTTGATTCAGCAAGTCATTTCAAGCTTTCATTGCATTGTTGTGTTGTGAGCAAGGATCCTTCCCTATGTGCTTAAGAAAAGCACAATGCTTTCCATCTCTCACTCTCTTCCAAGCTCTAAAACCTGCGGTAATGAAGGCATCTAATCCAGAACGTCCACTTGCTCCTTTCTTAAAAAGATAACATGGTAAGCAATATGCAACATCCTTTGAAGGTGAATATTCTAGCCATGTAGGAAAGAGACTAAACCAAGTTTCTTGAAACCGTCTTTGATGTTTTGCATTACCAGACAAAGGGTATTCTTCTAGACGGGTTTGATACGGACCACAATTCAAATAATCTCTTCATATTTCATCGACTTGATTGGGTGAATATGTCCATATTGGAGAACGCTTTCCAGGATCACGTTCTAAAAAGTTCAAAAAATCATTTGGATTATTCAAATTTTCAATTCTTGGAACTTCAGCGGGTTGAGGCGTAGAAGTTATCATTTCTTCAACTATCGCAACTTCAGCAGGTTGATGCATAGAAGTTATCACTTCTTCAATTCATGGAATTTTAACTGGTTCGGATGTAGAAGCTATCCCTTATTCATCTCTTTCATCCTCACAAGCTTTCCTCTTAAAAAAATAATCAATTGTCCTTGTACTCTTCATCTTTACAAATCTAAAACTCTTAGCAAAAGTTTTTATTAATGTCAAAACACAATAGCAAAAGGAACAAGATTGGGTCATATAATAGATAAATGAACAGAGATGCTGCATCAAAAATAATAGATAAAATACTAAATAGATAAAATACTAAAATACTAAACAGGTGGGTCATCAAAACAGTAAAATACTAAAGTTAAACATTATGATATAATAGATAAAAGAAACAAGTTACAAGATTGAATCAAAAACGGTAAACAATGAACAGAGCAAATAGCAAAAATGATAAAATAGCAGCAAGCCAATAATCAAAAACCAAAACAGTAAGCCAATAAGAAAAAATGGACAGAGCAAGCCGGCGATGAAATGAACAAAGCTGAAAAATGGATTACACAGTGAAACTTACACACAGACTGCAGAACAAAGGAGAACTGGCGGCGATGGTGCGAGACTGGCTTTGGAGAGGAACGACAGTGTCACCGTCAATGAACGGCGTAGCAGCGACGACCAGCGGCGATTCAACAGACAACAGCGGCGAGAGTGAGGGTACGATGGTGTGTTGTCGTCGTCGTTTGCCGTCCGTTTGTGTGCGTGAGCGAGAAAGAAAGAGGAGCGAAGCAGAAAAGAAACGTATCAAATACGTTTGGTTTGGTTTGGAAATTTCAGAAACATTAAGGGTATATTTGTAATTTCCAGTATATATAAAAAAAATTCCAAGGCGGGCCATGGCCCTGCCCAGCCCTTGAAAAAAACCGCCCATGGTTAGGTCGTAGGCCCCTCTCGGCCAACCAAGCCTATTCCAACCCATATGCTCAACTAGAAACCACTTCAAGTTATGAAGAGTTTGTTAATGAAACATGAGAGGGATTAAGTGTAACATTATAAAGCTCATTACTAAAATTGATTTGGAGTAAACCTTACCAAAAAACCGTGTAAACTAAGTTTCAACGAAACCCCAATAAAGTATAACAGTTTTGTCCTTACTTTTGATGTGTCTTTGCATTTTAGAAAGGGAACCAAAAAACCGTGTACAAGAATTTACGTAATTTATATATTTTCGGACCATTGCTCCCTACTCATAGAATGTCTTTAAAAAAAAACTAATCACCGCTCATACGTAGGAGCAAATTTCGCACTGGCCAATACCGAATTTGTCTACGGTGGGAATTCAACCCGGAAGCAAAGGGTAAATACCCGTGTCCCGGTGTAGCTTATACCACTGAGCCAACTGTGTTGGTTATTTTACTAATTTATTTACTTGACCACCTGTCTCTAATATTTTTTGTATATATCAGTGAAAATAGAAAACAAACAACGAATAGAGTAATATTCTTACAATTAAAAAAACAGTGTTTGAAAACAATAAAAAAGGTTCTATTCTAATTCTGCAGATAAGTTGCATCTACCCAACAAGTTTAACTCTTTGAATTTTGTCAATTTAGTGAATACTTGAAATCAGGTTCACGTTACATCTCTCTCTTGATCTTGAACCTATAACTACAGAAAATTACAAAAGAAAGAGTAGTAATGATATTAAAAACATGTTGAAAATTGATATAAATATATTTGGTGACATAACATTGATCTTTGATAAGCAACTGCAACAAGATTTCTACATCACAGAAAAGCAGAACTGATATAGTAAATGTAAGTGTTACATGCCTAAAAAAAGGACTTGACTATTCCGTGTAACTTGACTATATTTCTATTTTAATCAAGTTAATGACATCAAATAAAAATTGGCTTTGCAAGATACAAAGCAAGAATGAACAATTAACATTTGGACTTTTCATTATCTTTATGTATCCTATTGTCTGGCTCCACAAATTTGCCCCAGAAGGGATGATTTCGCCAAATCATAGTCATTTCTTCAAGAGGGATACCCTTTGTTTCTGGAAAAAACTTGTAGATGAATGTGGTCATGACAACCACAAAGCAACCAAAGAAGATGAACAAACCAAACTTGAAGTGACAAAGCATTACTGTGAAATATTGAGCTATGAAGAAAGTGCTTGTCATGTTGACAGCAACTGTTAGACTTTGAGCAGCAGGCCTAATCTCAAGAGGAAAGATTTCGCTAGGTACCAACCAACCGAGAGGACCCCACGACCATGCGTAACCCGAAACGTATACACAGATGACACCTACGATCGTAACTGCATACCACGTAGGCAGATGACCTGGAATTCCACTTGTGCCAAATGTGACAGCAATAGCTATTGTCATGACAATCTGTAATCAAAATAGACCAAAAAAGTACTAATTAGAAACTATGAAGTACCAACACAGATACGGACATCAGACTTGGACACGCAGACATCGATTTTATTTTGAAAAATAAAAGTTACTAAAGTGTCTGTGTTGGTGACGGTGCCCGGCCGTATTCAACCAGAAGTGTCACTGCTATAAAGATTAGAAACCAGCTAAAACAATGAAGTTACCTGGCAAATCAACATTTGAGCGCCACCCTCAAGGAAAAGTGTTCGCCTACCGAATTTATCGACAACAAGAATTGAAATTATGGTTGAAACTGGTTTAAAACTGCCAATGATCACAGCAGACATGAGTGAAGCTGTGGCCCCAAAACCAATTGTTCTGAACAAAATAGGAGCATAGAATGTGATGACATTCAATCCAGTGAATTGTTGGAAGAACGGAATCAATATGGCGAAAATAAGCTGTGGCCTATACTTTCTCTGAAACAATTGACTCCAAGGGTCTTTTACTTTTTCTGAGGCTTCACTAGCAGCAACAATATCTTTGAACTCGGCATCAATGTCATCGGTACCACGGATTTTCACAAGCTCCTTTCTCGCTGCGTCGTGACAACCACGTGCAACAAGAGAGTTTGGTGAATCAGGAAGGCAAAGTGAGCCTATAACAAAAATTAAAGCAGGTACAGCCCCAAGACCTAAGCTTAAACGCCATCCTTGACCATTGAAGAGCTTGGCAAAGTAGTAGTTGCAGAGATTGGCTGAAAATATTCCAATAGTGATTGACAATTGGAAGCACATGTTTAGAGCTCCCCTGTATTTATAAGGAGCCATTTCTGAGACATAGATCGGAACTGACTGAAAATCGAAAGAATAACAATCGGTTAGCACAAGACCGAAATTTTCATAAACAGGTCGTAACCGTGATCTCGACAACAACATTATGGTTTTCTATCATTTTGCAACCTCAATTAAGGTCGCATAAACTACATTTGACTGTGATTCTCTGCAATATCAAGGATTGCAACTGCAACCGCGATTTAAAATATTGTACAAGATCGAATTGAGATGTAAAGAAAATGAAAAGTACCTGATTGGCACATCCAATGCCAAAACCAAGCAACAACCTTCCAGCAATAAGCATTGCAATGTTTAAAGCTAAGCCATTGAGTAATGCACCAGACACAAAGAAAACTCCACCCACAATCATAGTTGCACGCCTTCCGAGATATCTGGTTATGTGGGATGCTCCAAGACCAGCAACAAGAGCACTTAGATATAGAGAAGATGTAAACAATGTCAATATCTGACTATTAAATTTGCAATATTGGTTTGAAGAAGGCGTCGTGTTATGTGACTTTTCATAAACAGATGGAAAAAATTCCTTCAGGAACGGATCCATAGATGTCACCCCACCTAAAAAAAACCATATCAGGAATTTCAACAACCACAACATATGCATAATAATAAACCAAAAAAGTTACATTCTTTTACAACATGAATATTAAGAATAAAAGTCAATCCTCTTTTCATAGTAATAATTAACATCAAAATTAAGGAAAATACTCTCATCATACACAGAATTCAATGAAAACCCAGATATCATTCAAAACCCCATTTTTCAGATACAAACAAAGGCCAAAAGGGGTAATTTAAAAGGGTCTTATTATATCATAAAAGCAAAAATTTTTAAGAAATATTAATTAAAAAAAATGATGAGAATTGAATTGAATTACCTGAAACACCATGATCATAACCAAAAATCATTCCACCACTTGCTGCCATAATACAAGCGATAACCACCCTAAAGGTGAGTTTGCCTGGATATTGGGTAGGAACCTCCATTGGTATCGATTGTTGCTTAGCCATTTTTTTTTAAATCTCTGTAAGATTTAAAAAAATGAAATGGCTTAACATTAACATTGCGAGGAGGAGAATTTAAACCCTGAATTCAATGACTATTTTTAGTATTTTTTGTACCTGTCTTTCTTATCCATCCACTCAACAAGTGTTGCAAATAATAGATTGGTTTTTATATTTATTATTGGTTGGATTACAACTTTTAATTCAACAATTCAGTTAGTTGTTTTATACTACTTATACTCTATACTATATATAAATATTTTATCTATTAATCGTTTTTTATCAGATAAATTGATAATTTTATATTGAATTTTACTATTTTAGAATTTGAGATAGTAACAGATAATTTTTTAGAAGGTAAACAGTTATGTTTAGCAAAACAGAAATAGTAACAATTCACTGCATTTTTGACCGAAGCTTTATTGAATGGAAAACAATACGTTTCGTTCTTTTTCCCAAATTGGCAATAATATAACTTATTTTTATTCATTTACGGACTTTTTTTAATTTTATGATTTTGTTGGACCAAATTATTCCAACTAGTTACGGACTTTAAAAATCCTACTACTGTTGGACCAACACTTATTGGTAAAAAGTTTCAAGCCTGAAATTACGTAAAGATTTTTTTTTTGACAAATACGTAAAGACGTGTTAAGTGGGTACTAACAATGTGATCGTTTTGTTGAATCGAATAGGAGACATTTTTGTCTTATTGTATATTATTTCGTATCATTATTCATTACACTATTAATGAAATCAGCTTATCTAAAAAAAAAAATTTATTAATGAAATCAGTGTCCGTGAATTGTCACAAAAAAAATCAGTGTCCGTGAAGTAATGAATCACATAACATACCTATCATTAATCAAATGAAAAATTCATATTTAAAATGGCAGGGATTTTTAAAAAATTAACCATCACTATTGTTTGTATAGATACCAAAATTTGAAAAACTATAGCTATTCATTTGCCAATTTTTTCATCACTTTCGTAACATTATAATTTATAACACTTCATAAAAAGTTCTTCAAAATTAACATTTTCTTACTTGTTTAATTGAGAAATATATTTAAGTAGTTTTTAAAAAAATATATATAATTCTAATAATAATAATAATATTCTTTTCAAGAAATAATAATGATGATGATAATAATGTTTTAAATTGTAGCTGAAACCATACGTAGACGGTGCGGTTGGTCGTTGCTGAGGCAATAATCTATAGGGTAAAATATGTTTTTGGTCCCTACAAAATTGAGACTTTCTAAGTTTAGTCCCTACATTTTGGAAATAGGCATTTTTGTCCCTAACTTATTTTTTCGTTTCCATTATTAGTCTCTGACGTTAAATGATGATGACCAGACTAACAGAAAACTGAGTTGGCTTTTACACATGTATTTTTTTTATGGCTTAAATATATGTTAAGCCCCTGCAAATATGGCCAAAATCCATTTAAGCCCCTGCAATTTTTTTTTTAAATAACCCTTATAAATACACACCGTTTGTAGTTAAGCCCCTACTGTTAGTTTTTGTTAACAGAGTTAACTCTAATCTGACGTGGATGACACCTGTGCTTATTACGTGGCAGTAGAGCTTATATCATCATCTCACACACGCTCATCTTCTTCCTCTTCTTCTTCATCTCTGTAACACGCCTATTCTTCCCTCTTCGTCGCTCATCTTCTCTGTTCCTCTTCTTCTTCTTCATCTCTGTTCCTCGTTCGATCTCTCCAATGGCAAGAAGTAATGTCTCTTCGAATGCTGCATCAAGGCAAGGCTTACTCCCTGTATGTGGATGTGGGGTAGCTATGCGTTTATGGATAGCCAACACTTCTGAAAATCCTGGGAAGAAGATCTTGGAGGTGTATTAACTGGGGGGTATGTTAGATGTTTGATTTTAATTATTATATTCTCTTTGCTATTTTGGTTTAGAGTTTGTAACAATAATTTTTCTGTTTCTTCTATTTTGGTTTATGTGCAGAAGGGAGTAAGCTGCAACTTGTTTATCTGGGACGATGAACTAGATGTTGAGACAATGAACATGGTTTCAGTTTCAGAAAGAAATGAAGCTCAAACTGTGTCAGTTCATAAACCTTTTGAAGCTGAAGCTGCAAAACTAACAATTTGTCAATGCAAATGTGGTGAAATTTTCAAGGATTGGGAGTCAAAGAAAATTGCAAGGCTGAAGCTCAAGTTGTTAGATGAGAGGAAGAAGAAGAGTTGGATGCAAAGAATACTAGTTTTACTCATTATGTTTATAGCATTTCAGAAATTTGATTTGGTTAAAAACTAGTGTTTAGGGTATATCAGTATATCAGTATTGGATGTAAGAATTGGGTCTGTTTGTAGCATATCAGTATATCAGTATTGTAAGGGTTTAGTGCGACTGATCTATGTAAACTCTACTTGAATTATTGATGAAGTTTTTTAAGTTAACTCAATTCTGTTTCATGTTTTGATTCATATACAGAGACAGAGCAAGAATTGGTCTGTTTGTAGCATATCAGTATATCAGTATTTCATGTTTTGATTCATAAACGAGACAGAGCAAGAATTGAACATATAATAACAAACTTTGATTCATTAAAAACAAGTTCAACATGTTCCAAAACAAGTACAGACCAAGGGTATTTTACCAAGTACAGACCATACATTCAGTTTTAAATACATCACTTCCTAAGTACATAAACTTGAGTTAATTAGCAAAATACATCACTTCCTAAATACATAAACTCCTAATTAGAAAAATACATAAAGTTGTTTCCTTCATTCTTCACTCCACATTCTCTTGTGTTAATTCCCCATGGTTGTTGCTTCCTTCATCATCTTCAACTACCAGTGGTTTGTTTGGGTCAGAACCAGGACCAGTATAAGGTAAAACACTCGTCTTTATCCTTGTACTAAATCTAGTCTTCTTGAGACCTAGGGTCTTTTTCCTTGGTGCATCAGAATTTGTCATAGCAGCAGCATCAACTGATACAACAGCATTTGGTTGATCTTGTGCTTCAGAATTTTTCCGTTTTCATGAAATTGGAAGTTTCTCAGTTCTTATAGGGATAGTTACAGCAGGATTTGCAGAATTAGTGACAGTAGCTTCAATTACAGTTCCAGTAGCAGTTGCACACACATTTGATTCCTCTTGTGCATTTGAACCCTCTTGTGCATTTGATTCCTCTTGTGCATTTGATCCTTTTCTTAGTTTTCTCTACATGGAAAAATGCAAATTTTTAATACATGACAGAGTTTTCATCATCATTAAGCATGTCAAAAAACGTGTATGTCTAATTAATTACCTTCCTTTTTTGTGCATCTGGATTGATCTCTGTACTTTTGCATCCTCTGCTATTGTGACCAAATTTGTCACACTTTGTGCATCTATATTTAGTTCCAATTTTCTTTAGCTTGTCACCATGAGATGGTTTTGGCTCATCAGGTTGCCTCCTCCTCAGTTTAAGAGGCCTACCAGGGCCTTTCTTCTACAGTGGTGGCAACAAATCCTCTACTTCAACAAGGCCACATATCTTGGCCATTTATAGCACTTATACCCTGACCATATGCAAGTTCATAGCTATATATAGTATAACATACATCAACATAATCCTCAGGCCTTTGTTCTCTATATGAAATGGCAGCACATGCATGTCTACATGGTATACCAACTAACTACCAAAAATTACAAGTGCATGTAAATTTCCCCAAGTCAACAATAAATGCCCTAGCACCAAATGCGTGTACAACCTGAAACTGCAAACCCTCAGACCATGTAGCCAACCAATTTCCACTACCCTCAACTTCCTTATCCAACCTCTTCCTAGGCTTAGGCATCACTTTATGTGGCCATCTCTGTAATTTTTTCCTCTGCTTGGGAATCCTATCCATCAAATAATCCCTAATCCACTCAACCATGGTGAGAATAGGCTTATCTCTAGTAGTTAATATTGTACTATTGAAAACCTCTGCCATGTTATTCATAACTATATCACACTTACGATAAACAGAAAAGGCATGTTTACACCAGAATTTCGTAGGAACACCCATGAGCCACTCCCAACACTTAACATCAATTTTCTTCAGCTCATTCATCTTTTCCTCCCATGCTTGGTAGTAAGTGGCCTTTGATGCCCCCATCATAAGGTCCCTGATGATAGTTCCCCCACCAAACTTCTTCTTGCAGTAAAGATTCCCTAGTAAATGACAACACTACGTACACAACACATTCAATATTCGTTGCCTACCCACCCACGTGGTGTTTCGTACCCAAAACATTTATGTATTCAACTCAGAAAGTACAAAAAATAAGCGAGCCCATGTGCAAACCTCTGTACTGCAGAAGAATTCTCACCTTTTTCGTCTTCACGAGCTTTTATACTCTTCGTCACGAGCTTCTACGTCATTGCTTCCTTCCTTCTTCTTTGTCAATGCTCCATTCGTCTTCGTCAATGCTTCGTTCGTCTTCCTTAGTGCTTCCTTCTTCTGGATTCTGGTTTCTCAGAAAACCTAGATAGAGCTTCTACAGTACATGATTAGATGAAATGTGAGAGTTGAGAGTGAGATTTCAGAGTTGAGAGTGAGATTTCAGAGTTGAGAGTACCGAGCCATTAGAGAGTGAACAGAGAAAGAAGAAGACTCAGGTTGACATGTGTAATCTGCTGCCACGTAATAAGCACAGGTGTCATCCACGTCAGATTAGAGTTAACTCTGTTAACAAAAACTAACAGTAGGGGCTTAACTACAAACGGTGTGTATTTATAAGGGTTATTTTTTTAAAAAAATTGCAGGGACTTAAATGGATTTTGACCATATTTGCAGGGGCTTAAAATATATTTAAGCCTTTTTTTATCTGCGTCGCATATTAAGTGCTTACATGTGACTCACTTAAGTGGGAATATGTGATGCGTACAAACCCATCCCGTTTAACCCAACTCTACCGGTTGTAACCCCAAATCCCTAAATCATCACCATCTTCACGAAGGAACTGCCTGGACCCTAACCTCTGCTTCTTCTTCAACATCCCTCAACCCAGTTAGCTACTTTGCTTCAGAAAATTTTATTTCCCATGGCCCATCACAGAAACATTGGAGAAAAAACTACTTGGGTTGTTTGTGAAGTTCTTTGATAATAACTGAAGATAGATGAAAGATTTTTTGATTATCTGGATAGGAGAAGAAAACCCAGTTCTTTGATTTTACCCTAGTGATGGATTTGAGGAAAATGAAATTGATGATTGATGATTTTCGTCCCTAGCAAATATTAATGTTGTTAACAAAAATTCCACAGTTAATAATCGGTAGACATTATTAATTATTGTACATGTTGTATTTGCAACATTAATACTGTACGATGATTTTTGTTACCAGCATATTTGAGGAAAGGTGAAGGTTTGATGATTGATGATTTTCGTCGCAGGGAGAAGAACGTTTGCCACTCATATTACCCTTTTCATTATTTCCTTTTATGGCCATGGAGAAGAAGAAGGATAGGATTCTTGATATGCTACAGGTCTGCTTTAGTGGAGCTCTGATCACCATGGAATTAGGAAATTAGATGAAATTAGAGAAGGAAACGATTTGGGGATTTAGGGTTTGAGTTTGAGGAAGATGATTCAGGGAAGATGATTCAGGAAATATTAAAGATAAAATTTAATAAAAATAGAACAGCCACTTGAAACGCCGCATAGTGTCACATCAATTAAAAGTGCCAAATAGGAGATGCTATATCAGAAAAACGTTTGCCACTCAATAGCAATTAACGTCAGAGACTATTATCGCAAACGGAAAAATAAGTAAGGGACCAAAACAACTATTTTTTTTGTAGGGACTAAACTTAAAATATACTAATTTTGTAATGACTAAAAACATATTTAACCCTAATCTATAGAAGAAGCACCAAATTCAAAGAATGAAGAGGTGTTAGTTGGAATCTTCCTAAAGCGGTCGCAAATCTCAATACAATATCCTCTATGTGATTGTGAAGTGAAAATGGCACCAAGTGGTGGAGGTGTAGTGGAGAGATCAACATTGTCGTTCACTGCAGTTAGAATTAGAATTCCTGAAAGCAATTTATAAACTATTTTTTTGTTACCAGATGGGAAAGAGACAATTATAAATGATAGTGGGTGTGGGGCTACTCTTCAAGGAGAAAGAATAATTGGTATAAATGAACTATGATTAGTTAATAGTAAAATAAATGAAATGACAAATGGATGCATCAGCTAGTACCGTGCTAAAGGGTCATTACTCACGGACTCCACGGTAGTTGAATGAGATGGTTTGGCTTTCTTTTGTCTTAACCAAGGTTTTAGGTTTGAGTCGGGTCTTAAAAATACAACAGTGTTAAAATTCTTGATAAAGAGCTTTATCACTCCACTCATTGTGATCTTATCCAACTAGAGATTAGATAAAATAATTGATTCACACAACAACAAAAAAGTCATTACTCACGGAAAGCTGAAGTGAGTGAGTTAGTGGGTTGGTGTATTCTTTCACCCACATTTGACTATGTGCTACATATATATTCACGTGACATCACTGACATGTATTCATACTTGCATAAAAAAATAATGATAGATTATCTTTTTGACAAAAAATAATGATAAATTATTAATTATGCAAAAAAGTGTATTTGGTATTTTTTTGACGTGGGTCTTTGGTATTCGTATGAGGTGGAATATTATAAATAGTTCATATGAATGTATTTTTCACACGACTTTTTTTCGATAAGTATATTTTCATTAAACTAAACTAGTTTGAGCATCATTGTATAACCGCTCTATCCACCTTCTATGATACGCTATCATTTGATACAAAAACTAGTAGATAAAACACCAAGAGTTCTCATAGTCTCCAGAAGGAGGAGAGGAAACACCAAAATTACATGAAATAGATACACTCCAAAAAATAAGCAAAGAAAAGCAATAAAAGTAAAGCTAAAGGTGCCTAACTAAAAGAATCACTACAAGAAAAACGGGAATTAGCGTCGGTCGAAAATGGGGTTTAGCGTCGGTTTCAACCGACGCTAAGTTGACTTCCGTCGGTTGCAAAACCGCCACTAAATATGGCGCCACTAGACCGAACAACGTCGGTTTCTTCGACCGCCGGAAGTCAATTTCGCGTCAGTAGCAATCGACGCTAAACGTGAAAGATGACTGACATAATTTCTACTTTAGCGTCAGTTACAACCGACGGTAAATGTGAAATTTGCCTGACGTTATTTCTACGTTAGCGTCAGTTGCAACCGACGCTAAACGTGAAAAATGACTGACATAATTTCTACTTTAGCGTCAGTTACAACCGACGGTAAATGTGAAATTTGCCTGACATTATTTCTACTTTAGCGTCAGTTGCAACCGACGCTAAACGTGAAAGAGGACTGACATAATTTCTACTTTAGCGTCAGTTACAACCGATGGTAAACATGAAAGTTGACCGACGTTATTTCTTCTTTAGCGTCAGTGACAACCGACGGTAAATGTGAAAGTCGATTGACGTTGTTTCAATTTTTGCATCTGTTCCAACCGAGAGTAAATCTGAAAGTTGACAGTCATTTTTCTTTTATTTTAGTGGCGATTTGAACCGCCAAGAAGCATTGTTTTTTAGTAATTATTTTAGCGGTGGGTTTCAACCGCCGCCATGCTATTTTGGTTTTGACAGCTGCTATTTTTTAATAAAAACACCTGTTTTCAAGACAATAACTCAAAGTAGTCCTAACAATAACTCAAAGTAACTCTTAAATAATAACATCATAACATTGTCATTGGTACCATATGAGTATAAGTAGAAGTTTTACAATATCAAAGTAGTCCTAACAAAATAATAACAATAGCTCTATAAAGTAGCTCTTGCTATAACAAGATAAAAATTTATCAAATAGCTTTCTAGAGTAGCTCTTGTTAACAAGATAACAATTGCACAAGTAGCTCCCACATATTACATATCAAAATAAGTATGTATTACATTGCAAAATAAGCATTAAGCATAAAAGTCACTTAAGGCCGGCTATTGTTGTTAGTTGATTATGAGGAGGGACCACCAGCACTTTGTTGTTGCTACAACAATAGAAACAAAAGAATAATTTGTCATGTAAAATAATTTATTAAAGAATAATTTATAAAAGAATTAAAAGAAATCATGTAAAAGTGAGAGCATATTACAATAAAATTAAGAAGTGGAACAGGTACGGGCTCTGATGACTTTGTGAGAAGTCCAGCAAGTACTGATGCCATCATCTTCATGGTTTCATCTTTTATCTTTGATTCACTCCTCAACTCAACAATTTCATTTTTAAGTTGTTGCACTTCACCTGTATTAAGGAAATATAGAAATATCAATACCACATGCATTTTTCCAGCACATTAAAAGTCAAAGTACAGAAAGCTTTCCATCTATACCAGAAGCTGAAAATAAAGGTGTTCTTCATGAGGTTGTGGCTGAAAACTTACGTAAAAGTTTGCATGGCTTGAAAAGGAGAGAATGATTTTATTGAACTTTGAACAACCAAAGAATGAAAAGAACAAAAGGAGAAACCTCTACTATAAGGGTTTCCCCTTCTACAACTGAGCCAGTGCTCTAAATTTTTTTCTCTTCATACTAAATTATGTGTTTGTTACAACTTCGAGAAGGGCCAGCAGATTATACTAAATTATGTTACAACTTTAACCAAATTGAATCAGTAACACAATGCAACATAAAGAACCTGCAGAATCTTTAAAGTCAAAGAAGATGCATCATCTATCTCTTGTTTATGTTTCTTTTGTCACATTGCAAAAAAAAATTATGTATGTATATTTACCATTATACTATTGTTTGCCATCATCACCTCATATTTCAATATTTCCTGCTGCCATAGTGTCAGTTGGAGGATCTATTGAAATCCAAAGTAGTACAATGGTAATTGAAAGCAATCCTGCCAACGTTGAGGTATGCAACTCTTTGTAAGAATTTAAGGCGTCTGCTTGCAAACAATGCATTGTTTTTTGAGAAGAAAATCTCTACGGAACCCGTTGCCCATCTTAGCACTTGGTGTAGGCGATCAGTTAGATTTATAGGTGCTGTGCCACGAAAAGCATCTCTTTTTGTTATGCAATAAATAGATCTCCATCCGCGATTGTGCATCCTATAACCTGTTACCACATCTTCTGTCACTGACCCATAAATCCAACCTATCCTATCTCCCCATTCTGTCTTCTCCTCAAACCTGTATTGGTACGTTCATGTATAATCCATCACCAATAACAGTATTTGATGAAAATAATTGCTAAACAATTGTACAGTCAACAACAATCTAGATGGTTAACAAAGTTCAAATACATGGTAGTTAATTAGGTTTGATAGAGGGATAATAGATATATTAGGTAATATTGGAACTCATTAACCATTAACACTGAGATAGAAAGAGAGAAGAAGGTAAAGTACGTACCAGCATGAGATGACGGCGATTGCCTCAGCAACAGTTGGAGCATCCAAAGGTGGACGTGGCATGAGCAATGCTCCAGGTGGCCTACCATTCTTGACAGATTTGTGATCAGCAAGTGGTCTTGCTTGGAACTCAGCTACAGGTATGGAATCTGTAAACATGGTTGAGTTTCCAAACTTTTGTGGGAAACCCATATCTGAATCAGCTGTAAGGGGTTCTGTGTCATCATCGACATTCGATCTCATCTGCAATGCATTACGGTTCACCTTGGTTTTTACTCTTCCAAACACGCCTGTGTGCTCAATGAATCTTGGTGGTTCAAATCCATAGAGTGCATATCTCCTAAACATGCAACCGGTCCCCACATACATTGGACCTTGAAGACCATCCAATGCTCTCATATTTCCTAAACAATTATAGATTGTTAAATACAAGTTGATACTAAAAAAAGAATTTGAAATCCTTACCAACTCGGAAGAAAATACAAAATAACAGAATCTTGCATCAAAGAACTAAAGCAACTGATGAATCTTGCATCAAAGAACTAAAGCAACTGATGAACTCAACTGAATCGCTCGGATTAGTTCCTTCCTTTGGAACAAACAAATCCATAAGATAACAGAAGCTCCCCATTTGATTTATTTCCATATGAAATAAACACCTGGCATAATTTGATACAAGACGTCAATTGCAACATTTGGGTTTAAATCAAATGACTATGAGGAAAGCTAAATGGTGAAGAGTATCACCACCAAACCACCAAACACAGCTCCAATCAATTAATATTTTTACTTTGAGACAATATTGCTAACTTTAGAGACATAGTATGTACTTTGGCGAGACACGACGAATTTGCATTTTATATACCTAGGCACTTGCTTGTTTTCTACTATGTTAAGCAATTGAATTACCAGTAAAGAAGAGAGTAAAAGGTTGACTAGGTAAGGCGGATATATAATTTCTCTATCTTGAAGATTCCATGAAACTAGCTTCACTTATGAGGTAAGTTGCAAGTAATGGCCAATCTGGAACTGAATTCCTTTTCAATACTTCACCAGCTTCTGGGCAACTCCACTCCTGATAACCAGAATACACAAAAACACACATGAATAGAAAACATGATCCCCAAATGTAAGACATGACTGGATCTGCTAAACTAACAAAGAAGTGCATGCAACCCTTGCAAACGATTGCTTTGATTTATATGAATATAAAAACTCAATAAGATTATTTCAAGACAAAAGACAGAAGTACTCACTTGTAAAAACCAAAACATAGAAACTCCATAATATAGAGAGCTCCAGTTATGGCCAACATTGATTTTGGTGCTTCCTATGGTCACTATTGTAGCATTCAGAATCACAAAAACGCCCTTTGAAACAATGACAAACAACTACAATTCAATAGATCAATTATACTGCAATCCAATATTTTGGTGTATCAAAGTAGCAACTTGTAAAAAAATGCAATCCAATAAATCAGTTAACAATCGCTTTCAAATTTAAATTCATAAAATAAAATTCTTTTAAGTTAAGCTATCAATTCTTTAATTAAGCTACTTTGACATCAGAAATAACAATTATCAACAATGAAACGATGGCCAGAAGGAACATACCTGCATACTGCATAGACAATTATCAAACATTGACAAATGATGATTAACGAGTAACAGGGACAATGATACCTGCAGCGGCAGTTATCAAACAAAGGCAATTATCAATCATTGAGAGACTCGATTTAAATAACCATGCAAAAATTATAGACATTGAGTTTTACATACATACGCATATAGGAAAAAATATATTCAGGGGAGGGAGAGAACCTGAGAGAGGGCTTTCCTTAAAGAAGATTCCTCCGCTATTAGTCACCCACAGAAAGCAAAATAAGAACAAATTACATACTGAAAGAGGAGAAAGATTTGGAAATTGAGAGGAAGAAGTTACCGAGAGAGATTATGCACCGATCGAAGATGGGAAGCGCAAATTTTCCAGCGACAACTGGACGCATAAAAGCACAAATTGAAGAAAGGGTTTGGGAAAGAAAGGGGGGCTCGTGTTTTGGAATCACAAATCGAAGTAGGGAATTGGAAATAGGGTTTGAAATGAAAAGCGGAGCTCAAATTTTTGGAAGAAGAGGGATTTCAGAAATTGCGGGAAGCGAAAACGTGAGAGGAAAGGTTATGTAGCGATAATGATTTGTGCATTCCGTCGGTTCACAATCGCCACTAAGTAGCGAACCAGAAAATGAAACTCATTGAATTAAGTACCATGTGCTTGTCTTGGCATCAAAGAATTTCCCACAAGCAATGTCCTTTTGATGCTCATCTTGTTATTTTTTAAGACTATCTTATTCTTAGATACTATCTCAGACACACTAACCAACCACAGAAAACCTTTGTTTGGCACATATAGTTAGAGAATTTTTTTTTCACATAGCTGGAAAGGAGCTCAACAGAGAAAATCTAGATACAACTGCAAAGAGCAAAATTGAACAGACCACTTTAATAAACATTCCCATCCATCTCCTCACATTCTCAATAACAATAAAATCTTTCCCTTCATCATTTATAGGTAGGTAAGTATGTATCAAGCCTTCTTCACTTCATCTTCTATTTATCTCTCTCTAAAAATTAAAATTAAAGTTAAAAAAACACCAAAAGCTTGTTTCCTTTCCTTCTGTATTTCCTTTTTGTTGTTACTGTTTTAATTTCATTTACAGTAACTCGCAAAAGCAAAAAAAAAACATGAACCATTAAACTTTTCAGAGAGAGAGAGATTGATGACTTACCGACTACGAGAGAGCGACCAACAAAATCTGGCGGAGAGCGACGAACGACGGCGGAGAGTGACGAACGACGGAGGAGAGCGAAGGCGGTTTCTTAATCACTTTGTGCTTCACGAAATAAATCTCTGGATTGCTCAAATCAGAAATTTCAGAATATGACAAACACAAATGAACAGAAACAAAACAAATCACAAACCTGATGATGCGTGATTCTGGGAAGAACGACGGAAAAATTATTAGCGTTTCTAAGAAGAGAAAGAGGAAATCGGATAGGGTTTTTGAAAAGAGGGATGCAACGAGATAGCGTTTCTGAGATGGAGGCATATCGTTTTAGAGAGAGACTCAGCGTTTCAAAGAGGCTTAGCGTTTTTGAGAAGAGCAAAGTGTGAGAATCGAAATCGGTTCAGCCTTCTCAGAAGATCTTGCGAGAAGTTGGAGAATCAAAATCAAAATCGTTTCTAAGATTTTATTTTACGGTTTGGTTTGAAGATCTAGATTTTGGGTGCTGGAGGATGACATTTGCGGGAAAATGAAATAGGGTGAATTTTAGGATTTGCAAGGAAACCAATAACTATGCGCGCCCATGCACCGCGTCGGTTGCTTGTGGCTTGCCTTCGGTTAACAACGGACGGGAAATGCCGGACTTAGAAACAATCTCCATCAATTTAACGTCAGTTGAGGGCACGCGACGCCAATCAAGTGACGTGAAACTCCTTTTTTCTTGTAGTGAATAGATTTGAAAAAGGAAGGAAAGATGCTGCTACACTCCTTGAATAGCATAACAGCAAGTCAACCACCCTCCAAAAAGCAATTAACAAAGCCACCTTGATATGATCTAGCAGCTTGATTCCAAAGATGAAGTAGCAAACTACAGAAACAAATTAGCAGACATTGGTCGTAAAGCCGGTTCCAAGCTAGTGAAGGCAGCAACTAACAGCAAAACTCATACTTTCATCAAGATGCTATAAAGACAGCAACATTGCCACTTTTAAAGACATATTTTTTATTTTTTTCAAAAGGAAACCATAAATTTGAGTAATTACTTTGATGTTGGGTAGCTATTTTACAAAATTGTTCAAAGTTTCAACTCCCTCTCTTGGAATTTTAATTTTACAAAGTAGCCCCTGACATTTGAGTCTTGAAGTTTACTAAACTCGTCAACCTAGTGATAGTTCTTCTACCCAACGACTATGTTTCTGAAATGAAGTAAAGTACTGACAAACTAAAAAGAATAGAAATGTGTTTAGTCATGGGGGAAGCCTGTGGGATTATCCACATTTGGCCAATAGAAGCCACACAAGTGAGTTGAATACCACATATTAACCAAAATCCTTAAAACATTTTTATTGACTTTATGTGTCGTCTAACTTATATATATATTGCCCAACATTCACTTTTCCATCCAATGTGAGACTTGTGTCTCACAATTGGATACCAACAATATCAACTTTCAGTAATAGAGTACTGAAAGGACTAGTACATCAATGGATCTCTAGGACCATGAATTCAGAAAAGAAACAAATACATATTGAGAGAGAGAGAAATTCACAAGAGTCATAATGCATGCCTTTTACCGTACACTACTATCTCCCTATATAGCCTAGAGTTGGAATATAATGAGTCTCACATTGCTCAAACGCGCCCGCGCTGGCGCCTTTGGAGTGGTCCCCCCTTCCTCAGGCTCACAGTACTAGAAAATCGGCAATTACCCATGGCCAAAAGCCTTCGGTAAAGCCAAAAATCTGTCGGTAATGATGTGTTTCCTAAGGATTTTCGACAAACGAAAAACTGTCGGTAATGACCGGGTCAGTAATGGTTACCGACTGCTTTTTCCGTCGATAACTTCTTGCCACTGATTTCAGACGGTTTTTTTTCATGAGTGTTTTTCCAACACTTTATTCACAATGAAGGCAAGTTGTTAGGTATATGTTTTTTTCCTTTCATAAATATGTACATAAAATAAATATAACTTACTAATTAATCATACCAGAAAGTGTTGGAATATGTTTCATAGATATGTCCAGAAAGTATATAACACTCCAAGATGTACATAAATATGAGCAAGATGTACAAGAAAGTGTTCACACTGTGCAAGTTGTTAGGTATATGCTTTTGCCTTCATTGTCTACACCGACAATCATAGTTCAAAATAACTATCATACTCCACCATAGTGAGTATACTTTATTTGAAGCTAAACCACTCCAAGAATTTTATCCATGCCGAAAGCCATCGACATAACTTCTTCAAGATGCTCAATTTCAATCAACTCCAATAATCTCTACCTTGATTGTAACTGATACCCGACACATCTTCAGCTTTCATTGTTTACACCGACAATCATAGTTCAAAAGAACTAAACTTCACTTGAAGCTAAACCACTTCAAAAATTTCTCCATGTCGAAAACCATCGACATAATCTCATAACACCTTGTGCAACCCCGATTGTATCAACACATCCTTGACTTATATTTTCCATAAGCCAAAATTGATTCTTCCACCAAATTTCTCTATGTCAAACTTCACAACACTTGAAATTTCAGTTGTATACATACTGTAAACTGTGCACCGAGTAGGTTCCCAGGAAAGAGATGTGGGTCACTATGGACAAGCTTAAATACCAAGTTTTTTCTAGCCAGAACCTTACTCAAACATCACTTTCACAGTATCAAACTTCTTTTCTGATGTGAAAGATCAGACAAAGCTGCAACCACAGAGCATACTAGGAAATTAATAACCCACTGAACCAAAAGCTTTGATACTAGTTGTCGGGGAAAACAACATAGAGAAATAAAATGAGCACAATCGGAACACAAGAATTTAACGTGGAAAACTTCAAAAACTCGAGAAAACCACGAACCATTGTCTAATCAGAGAATAACACTATGTAAAAATTGTTACAACACATAGACTTCTCTCAAACACCCCATTGTGAATAAGGAAAATAAGAAAGCTGTAAGTAGTAGTTGTGTAGATTTATTTATATGCTTATGCTTTGGCCCAGGCCCGTTAGGTCTTCTTAGAGAAGGCTAATTAAACTCCCTTGTATTTGTATTCAGGATCATCGAAACATTATCAAAAAACGGAACTACAGCTACTCTGTAGTCGCAGACGTAGGCAATCTTTGGCCGAACTGCGTAAACAATATCGTGTGTTATGTTTGACATGGTATCAGTAGGGTTGCGATCATCCCTGTGATTTCGGTTTCTTCGTTCAAGAACGACGTCCTTCGTGGTTCGGTTTCTGGTTCGTTTCTGGTTCTGGTTCGGTTCACTGGTTTCTGGTTCTTGGTGGTTCGGTTTCCTCCTGGTTCAGATCCTCTTTGTGGATCTTCGTTCGTGGTTCAGATCTGTTCGTGGATCTCCGTTCGTGGTTCGAATCCTTCGTTCATCGTGGTTTCTGGTTCTGCCTGGTTCGTGGATCTCCGTTCGTGGATCGGTTTCGAAATCGCGCGCCGTCCTCCATTGTGCGCCGTTGTTCGCCGTCCTCCGTTTTGCGACCCTGTTGCTGCGATCGCTGTCTTCGTGGTTTTGGCATCGCTGGCCTACGATCTTCGTCTTGGTTCCTTTTCTGTTTGCGAGTTCTTCGGGTTCATGGTGCGTCGTCTCCCTGGTTGTGGCTTCTAGCTTCTCTTGTTCGCATCGTAGTTTTCCAGATCGCACCGTTTCCTGCTCGCGTTTCCAGATCGCATCGTAGTTTTCCCATTCGGTTTGAGCTTCTCCAGATCGCATCGTGTGCTGTGTTTCTGCTTGCAAGCTACAGTATTAAAATTATATTATATCATATTATTGCAAGCTACGGTAATTAATTCTTAATGGCTTCGGAAGGAAGAGATAATTTTTGTGGTCGTTTTACTGGCAAGAATTATGCTGCTTGGGAATTTCAATTCAAGATGTATGTCAAAGGAAAAGGATTATGGAGTCACCTTGATGGGGTTTCTAAGGCGGCAGAAGATAAACCCGCCTTAGACGCGTGGAAAGTACAAGATGCTCAGATTATTTCTTGGATCCTCAGTACTTTTGATCCTCAGATGATCAATAATTTGCGAGCATTTTCAACTGCTCAAGAGATGTGGAATTATTTGCAGCGTATTTACAACCAGGACAATACTGCCAAGCGTTTTCAATTGGAGTTAGAGATCGCCAATTACAAACAAGGTAATTTGTCAATTCAAGAATATTATTCTGGTATTTTAAATTTATGGATAGAACACTCTGCTATTATATATGCTGTTGTTCCCAAACCATCGTTGTCGGCCGTTCGTGATGTGTATGATACTAGTAAACGGGATCAATTTCTCATGAAACTTCGTCCGGAATTTGAGGCTGTTCGAGGTGCCTTGCTAAATAGGAACCCTGTTCCTTCCTTGGATATCTGTGTTGGTGAACTGCTCAGGGAAGAACAACGTCTGAATACTCAAGGAACCATTCTTCATGATCCCGTCCATTCTGAACCTGTGACAGTCGCGTATGCTGCGCAAAATAGAGGCGTGGGCCGTGATATGCGACAAACTCAGTGCTTCTCTTGTAAACAATTTGGACATGTTGCTCGTAGTTGTCATAAGAAATTTTGCAATTACTGCAAGCAGCAGGGTCATATCATCTCTGCATGTCTTACGCATCCTCCACGACCGACTAGGCATCCGGCACAGGCATTCCATGCTCATCAATTTCAATCAACTCCAACAGAAAGTACACTGCAAAAAGGATGTCTTAGGAAGTATAGAAGTGTTTGGAGCATTCTGGAGAAATCTTAATGAGTTGAGGTTTACTACAATTTGAAGTTGATGATGATGTTATTCTTCTTTACCAATTACAATGTTGGTTTAGTATTAACAAAATATAAATATGGCTCAAGTTTTTTGTTATTAGCCTCCGCATATTCCAACTTATTAAGCTTTTTGTAATGGAGAGTTCAATTCTGCATTTTCTATAAGTCATGGAAGTATTTTCTAATGGTCATACTACTCCAGAACACTATCTCTTTTGGGTTTCATTTCTTTTGGAAGTATAGATATATATTTCATTTGTGGTATGATTAATTAGTAAGTTATATTTATTTTATGTACATCTTGTTCAGTTATTTTCTAACCAAAAGCATTACCTAACAACTTCCAGTTTGCGTGATTATTACATTTGGGGTAACTTAATTTGCAGCATAAATTTTATAATCCACAACTGATTTATAGATATTCAAGCTCATAACATGAATTCTGGAAATATTTAATTTGCACTTTGTATACAGCTAATCACCCAATCATTTTTAACCGTACCTATATAACCTTGCTCAGTTTTAGGATTGAATCAAGTGTCAACAATAGCATATTCATCAAAAACATTATTCCAACGTAAACCTAGGAAATCTGTCATCACTACAGACCTCGAATTAGACATAGAGAAGCTCAAAGTACACAAACATAAGCACAAAGAAGCTCAAACAGAATTCAAAAGAGAGGCTCAAATTAATCCTAAAATAAATAATAGATGATGCAACACTGGTCGGAGACATACGCGGTGGCGGTGGTCCTAAGCCCTGAAAAAAATGATTATAGGGATTGAGGTGTGAAAAACGCGATTTCAGTTAAGAAGAGAAGGAGAGTGAGAGTGGGATTACCGACGATGGCGGCGGTGACCGGAATGAGGGATGCAGACATGTTGGGTGGAGAAGACGGTGGTAGAGATTTTAGGGATTTTAGCGATTTAGGGATTCAATGGTAGCTCTGGTGGTGGTATTGCAAGCAACTACCAAACAAGGCTGGGAGGCACGGTGGTGGGTGGAAAAACACGGTGGTGGGTGGAGAAAGACGGTGGTGGGTTTTTTAGGGAAAGAAGATGAAGAAAACAGAAATGAGAGTGAGAGAGGGAGAAGCTCGAAATAACAATCTATTTTTAGATACCGGCGAATATTTCGGTCGATAATTAGTTAATTACCGATGAAAATAAATAATCCCTCGGAAATGAACGTGGGAATTAATGGTCTCTACATAACCGTCAGATATCGGGGCCCGGCCATGGACTGTGCAACCTGTGCTACACATCCCGGTATTTCTAACTAGTAGAAATACCTAAGTGTACCATCCCAAACTTCATCAGATATATTATTTTCTATTTAGATACTGAACACCACTATAAATTTTTCGCTGAATAATCAACAAGACAGTCTTAATCATAAATAAGACCATAACGGTTCCCTGACCATCAACCATCAGCAAACTTTAGTGTTCAATATCATACAAAAAAGCGCGGAAATAAAAACATAACTCATCCATCCGGTAGCGACATAAAGTTGTGATACAAAGATAACAAGGGAAAAACATAAGCTTAAACATAAAAGCTAAGTCTTCAGTATCCAACCGAGTAATCATTTACTCGTGCCTTTTCGATTTCCACATTCCATGTTTCTCTATAAAACATCAACATATAAACAATGGAATACAATCTCAGTGAGTTCTACCGAGACCCGTAACTACGCTCTCGATTCATTTATGAATTCTTATACATTCGTAGTTTACTTTATAAACTACATTCTTTTAATTTAGCACGACACCGACCCCAGCTTTGGTAATCCCGGTGACTCGTACTAGCCAACATAGTATGATACCAATCCCAGCTTTGGTAATCCCGGTAACCATACTATTGATATCTTTAGAATGACACTGACCCCAGCTTTGGTAATCCCGGTGACCATTCTTTCTAACTTTAACACGGTACCGACCCCAGCTTTGGTAATCCCGGTAAATCGTATCATAACTTTATTACAGCACCGATCCCAGCTTTGGTAATCCCGGTGAACTGTTTTATAACTGTAACATAACACCGACCCCAGCTTTGGTAATCCCGGTGAACCCCCTTACCAATAGTACTTTCCCTAATGGTATACGGGTCTAGGGTAAGGGATCATGACTTCCCCGCCTAGTTTGTTAACCTCATGGGTCGTCACCCAAACTCGATATAATATATATATATATATATATATATATATATATATATATATATATATATATATATATATATATATATATATATATATATATCCACCCGCATTTGGGCTAACTCCTATATTCGATATAATTTATATATCGTGAATCATAGACCGGTTTAGATGATTAAATAATAATCATCCCGCGTCAGTTATACAACACCACATAGGACTTATAGTCCGTTTTGCTTTCGATAAAACATGACCTCACACGTGTTTTATTATTCGGTTTTTCGAGACAATTTATAAATTCAAAAACAGTGCATTATACAATTTAAATTACATATTTGATTAGGCCTTTCAATAAGCTTTCAAACGCACCTCAGAACACCTCAATCGGGTTCCCGGATCAAAAGTTATTGCGAAAACAAAATTAGTGACTTTTGCTGAAAAACTGCAAAGCGTCGCGACGCGGAAAGTGACACAAGTTTTCCGTTTCAAAAATCATCAAGGGTCGCGACACGATGGGGGATGGCCGCGACGCGACGGGCACTGGAAATGCAGAAAAACAGTTTGTGTCGTTTCACTTTCTAAACGGCGCCGAGACAATCCACGATTTTTGTAACTTAAAAACAATCCAAACATCAAACAATCAAACAATTCAATCAAAAACTCAACATATACGAATTTCGTCAAAACGCGATATATTTCAAAATAACGTTGTCGACTCAAAATCTTTCGAAACCAAATCACATAAAATTAATTTCAAAACGGAATAAATCTAAACGTGAGTAAAACTCACCTATTGTGATGAACATCACGGAACACCGAGGCTTTCCTCAAAGTCGCATTTCCGACATAACCACACGAACGTTCCCCGAATCAACTCCACGTTCCGACGACACCCAAATCTGTTTCCAAAGCTTTCGGCCACTCGAACATCCGACCTGCGAGAAATATCAACTTTGACCTAGGCACCATCAACTTGATTCCTAAGGTTCCAAGCTCCTCAAAGACTCCAAAGCTCCCCAATCATCCATGAAGTACCGAAAAACACTATTCATCATCTCCTAGCTCCATTTGCTCCTATTCACATAAAACCCCAAATTTTGATTCTCAAACCCTAACCTTGAAACTCTAATTCTTCCACTCCAAGCTAGCACCCAACCACTTATTTGAACTTCCCAACACTCCAAAACACTCGAAGGAAGAAGACAACACAAGATTTCCTCATCTTCTCCTCCAAATTCGAAAATGGTAGATTCATGGAGAGTGGATTATATGTTGTGATGTTTGTATCAAATTGAAGAGGATGAAGTGGTGATCATTTCTTGTGTAGGAAGGAGGAAGTTTTGATGAACCTAGATACCTCATTTTTCCTCTTATTCCATCAAACCCATTCTTTTTCTCTTCTTTCTCCATTTCCTCTCTTTTCTTCTTTTCTCCTCCCTGTTTCCTTTCTTTCCTTCGCTTCCTCTCTTTCATTTCTCTTTCAATTCTTTTATTATATATATATATATATATATATATATATATATATATATATATATAATATAACTTAAGTGATATTATGGGTCATTGACCATAATAACTCTCACTTAATTCTAATTTCTCAACAAACCTCACTAAAATCCCTTATTTGATTTTAGCACCCAAAAACCAACTTCTTCAATTTATAAATATACACCAATCAATAATTAATTTAGTACCCAATTAATAAAATTATTAATTAAGCACCAAAATAATCAATTGATTGAGTTAAACATCAAAATAATTGACTTAACTATTTTGGGGATGTTACACATAGGGCCCCAGCCCAATAATAATACACTACAACAAAACTGCAGAAAAAGGGCGCACCCTTTAGAGGCGCTTTTTAAAAAAGCGCCCCTGATGCCCAAATACGGAGGGCGTTTAGGGGCGCTTTTTAAAAAGCGCCCCTAAAGGCCCTCCGTATTTTGAGCATCAGGGGCACTTTTTAAAAAGCGCCCCTAAAGGCCCAACGTGTTCTGGGCATCACGGGCGCTTTTTTAAAGGCCCAGCGTGTTCTGGGCATCAGGGGCGCTTTTTAAAAAAGCGCCCGTGATGCCCAGAACACGCTGGGCCTTTAGGGGCGCTTTTTAAAAAGTGCCCCTGATGCTCAGGCTTTAGAGGCGCTTTCTAAAAGCGCTCCTGATGCCCAGTTTCTCTCTTTTACCTACCTCCCTCTCATTTGCGAAAAGTCACACAGTACCGCCTCCCTCACACACACAGTACCGCCCCCCTCTCATTTGCGAACGAAGAAGCTTCCCTCCCTCCTCCGGCGCCTTCCCTCCTCCCTCCTCCGTGAACGAAGTAGCTTCTCCCTCCTTCCTTCCTTCGTGAGCGACAGCGCCTTCCCTCCTCCCTCCTCCGTGAACGAAGCAGCTCCTCCCTCCTATCTTCCTTCGTGAGCGACGGCGCTGCTTCTCCCTCCTCCGTGAACGGCGTTGCTTCTCCCTCCTCCTTGAACGGCGCTGCTTCGTCCTCCCTCCTCCGTGAACGACGCCTTCACTCCGAGACTTGTGAGTTTTCCTCACTTTAATCTTTAGATTTTCGAATTTTTTTTATTCATTTTGGATACAGGTTCGTGTTGATTTTATGAGGTTACATGTACTGGTTTTCTGTGCAAAGGCGTATTTGATGAGTGCGAAAAACCCTTTTCGTGAAAATTTGATGTTTGTGTTGATTGTTTGGGAATTCATGTTATAATTGTTAATGATTGATGCATTTGTTGATTTAATTGTTTGTGACTGGAAATACGAGTGGTATGATGAGGCATTGGACTGGATTTAGTGTTAGGGACGAATTAATTGGAACCGAAAAGGGCGGGGAATAAAAATAGAATTGGAAATAGAGCTTGGGAAAATAGGGAGAGGAATTGAAAAACTTTTAAAAGAGGAAGTTTGTGTGTTTTTTTTGGATATGAATTGAAAAAATTTTAAAAATTATACTTTGTCTGTTTTTCACCTATAACATATTTAAGTTCTCTTATCATGTGAGATGACTTCACACAGTGATGATAGTGCACAGTGGTCATGAGAGTCATGATAGCGCACAAAAAAAGTTCACTCGTCGTGGAATGACAGTTAAGAAGAATATCATCAATCGGGGGAACAAATGGCTTCCTAAACGTACAGTAAGATACTTACTAATTAACTAACTTTGTTACATACTTTTAACTGTTTGTTATCTAATTTACACAATTAATAATGCAGGTCATATGGAATTCTAAAAACCAACCGATTGGTGACAATGGTAGAGAGTTGCAAAGCTTCATTGGTGCTAGAGCAAGGCAGGATATACCAATTACAATCAAGAGTTGGAATAATAAAAAAGATGGCTCTTTCGAGAAATCTAAAGAGGAGCTATGGCATTTGATACATGTATGGGTCTTATTTTGACTATACAGTTATTTTATAATTAAATATGTAAGCATATTTATAATAATTTTGTTGAATGTAAGCAGAAATACTTTGATGTGGATGACTCTCGAAAAGACTATTGTCTTATGAAAGCTGGAAAGGCGCACAGAAGATTCAGATCAACTCTAACAAAGTGGGTGAAAGATAAAGAAGGGAACATCAGAAACCGTCCTCCACCACAGTCCGAATGACATCCTTGGTTAGCTGGTTTTTGGTTCCTCACATTGTATGTCGATCATGTCATGTTTGTTGTCTATGTTGGCATTTAGAATTTGGTTAATGATTTATGTAATTTTTGTATGTATATTAGATGGGTATATATAAGTTTGTTAGTTGGAATTTAATTTGCAATTGGTTAGTTGATTTGAAATTTGGTTGTTGAGTTGATATTGGTTGTTGTTGGTTCGTTTCTGTTTCTGATTTATGCAGGTGATGATATTGATTTATGCAGGTGATGATATTGGTTGATGCAAAATATTGGATATACCAGAAACAAAAAAAAATTAAAAAAAAAACATAGAATCAGGGGCGCTTGCAGTAGAAAGCGCCCCTGTTGGTCTTAACGCACTTGACAATCAGGGGCGCTTGCAGTTAGAAGCGCCCCTGTTGGCCTGACCAATAGGGGCGCTTTTTACTGCAAGCGCCCCTGATTGTCAAACGCGCTAAGGCCAATATGGGCGTTTTTTACTGCAAGCGACCCTGATTGTCAAACGCGCTAAGACCAATAGGGGCGCTTTTTACTGCGAGCGCCCCTGTTGCCTAATAATTAGAAGCGTTTGTTGGGCGCTCCTGTAGAAGGTTCGCCAACAAGAGCGCCAGATTTAGGGGCGCCCGAAAGCGCCCCTAATGGATTAAAAAAAGCCCCCCTAAGGATTTTTTTGTTGTAGTGATATTTTAAGGCCCAAAAAAAATACATACAAGTTATATAAATGTTATTCGGATAATGTTTAAAAAATCAACATGGTGCAGTGGCATCATCAATGCAACACCTAACTCGAGTTTGATCCCCAATAATGTGCATGTTTCTCTTTTATAATATAATATATTTAAGAAAAATGCTATATGGTCAAAAAAAAATATATTGCTGTTGGAATTTATTTAATTCAACTAAAAAATATATTGTTTTTAGCAAATGTTTTTATGAATAAATATTTGAAAAATTCAAAAAAATAATTCCAGACTTTTAAAACCAAAACTAATTAAATTTATATTTATTTTTTTTAAGAGTATTGTGAGTTTTTAGAAATTTAGTTTTGTTTGTAGCTATATATCATTTTTTATTTATATTTACTTTTTTTATATTTAATTTTTTGGTAAATTTGTCGATAATTTTGGCTCCCACAATAAACTAGGTAAAGCTCTGTCACTAAGGTGCCCAATTTGATAAAAGTAGTGACCTATTTTTTAAAATTTGAACAAGGTCTCTCAGTTGTATGGGACAACCTTGTTAGATATATTTAATTTTCGACTGAAACACCAGTCGGTATTGTCTTTTGTTTCTTTGAGGCTTGTGGCCAAGTCGTTCTAAGAAGCTGGGAGTTTAGCCAAGGTTGGGCGGATAGATTCTCGAGGTTATAATTGCTAAAAAAGGTTTAGTGGAAATTCTTCAAAAGGTTTTGAAGGGACTGGACTAGCTACAAGGTGGTATTGAACGAGGATAAATCTGTGTGCCATATCCTATAATTACTTATGAAGATTGGTCTCATGTCCGAAATCAACTCTAAAGGAATCTTTACTTCACTTTCTGAAGGTGAACTTAAGACTCCAACATAAGATCCTTCGTTAATTCGTCTAAAACACTGCTTACAGCTACACCCAAACCTTCTTTCATGTGTTAAGAATGTTCTTAATTCCATTAAGAATGTATTATGACTGAAAGAACTTGATTGACTAGAAGGATTTTGTATCTAAAGTTAGTATTAAACACTGATCGGCTGAGTTGACAAGGATTTACCTAACTAATGATGAATGACTATCGTGATAACTAATATTCAATTTCTTGATGACACTATCAATTATATCTTTTTCCACAAATCACCAACACCTGTCTTACCCATATTTGTACGATCGTCAATAATCATCTACTTCTGATATGTCATATTGACAGAACGAAGTTTGTATCTTCAGAACTCTAGAAACATGAAATTTGGGGGTGTAGGAACTTATTTGCTACAATTCTTTGTACAATATAAGGAATATCGAGTCGATCATACTCAACCCTCCAAAACACAACACCCAAAAGGTCTAGCAAACAATTTACTAAGTCGCAAGCTAACTAATCTCAATATCCTAATATTTATGTTTAAGCTATCCACAGTTCGATTAAGGTCCAACTGCTCTAAATTCATAAATGCAACACCTAACTGTCTTTTCTAGAATAACTGCTATGATTGACATATACGATAACATATAGATAACTTCATATACAAACAGAGACAATATAGTCCATACATAATGTAAATTACCATAGGCGTAAAAACTTTTTGCATTTCATAAAACCTCCCTGAGTACCAACCTGGTAACTTGGGTGCAGCCCGAATCAAACACATTACATTAACTAAGAAAATTACATAATGTGGAAGGTGACTATAGTCTCCAAGGTGATAACTTATCCACGTGCATATGAAATAATGAGCAAACATGATATTTAAGTCCCAATATTAAGCACTTATGAAGAAAATATTAAGCACTTATGAATAACCCATAATATCCATATATCATAAATCTATCATCACAATGCAAAAATTTTATAGGTGTGATAAATATAACTACCTCAAGGCCATCAATAGCCAACAGAGTATTGCACATGAGGTCCTATCTGAAGACCTGATAAATCCATATCACATGCTTGTTTTGAATGTTAAAAACTGTGTTTTGCATGAAGATATTAATGAAAATCAGTAAAGTTTGAACAGATTTTGTGAATTTTTAAATCTAGTTTTCGTGCAGTGATTATGTCGGTTTTTCTTGTATTTTTGTGCACAAGAACTAGATCAAGTGGAAGAACAAGTTGTGCAGGCTAGGGGTGAAGTTTGGCGCGAATTAAGGCAGACTGCACTGCACTAAAATTCTGGCAGCACCATATTGTATTGTTACTTAAAGGAACAAAATTACACATTGATATTGTATTATATATATTCTCTCAAGTCTCATAGAAACTAATTAAGTTTCAAGGATACCCATCTAAATGGATATACCAAAATGAATAATAAATGAAGAAAATATTCAATGTCTGTATATCATGAGACTTACACTACATAAAAACGCCTTATTAGCGACAGAAAATTAGCGAGGGAACCAAAATCCTGTTGGAACAATTCTTGACTTCTGTAGATTGCTTCACTTGCAATTGCTTTTTATCACATTCATTTGAGAGAGAGGAAGAATGAGAAGGTTGAGAGAGGGAGTTCACAGAGCAGAGGGAAAAATTGTTAATGAGAATTTTTTTTGAAAGACTTAGTGTTAACCAAGGTGGTTAACTCACTTATTTATTAGGCATTTTAATAGCCACATGTCACACTATGATTGGTCTACATTTTACATAGGTAAAACAACAAAAATGTAAAACTACAACTTGACTATTAACTGGACAGTAACTTGTAAACTGATTTACACACAATACACCTCCTAAATCAATTTAGTAGCACTTTTCAAGCCAATTTTCTTCCTCAAATCTTCGAATCTACTGACCTTCAGTGGCTTAGTCAGTAAGTCTGCAATATTTTCTTCAGTATTGCAGTATTCCAGTTTAAGCTTCTATTTTGCAACTTGGTCCCGAAGAAAATGGAATTTGGTCTCTATGTGTTTTCTCCTACCATGAGCAATTGGATGCTTGGCCAAATCTATGGCAGATTTGTTATCCACAAGCAGTTCCACAGCATCATCATCCTTCAGTTTCAGTTCACTCAGCAGCATGTTGAGCCATTGTGCTTGGCATGCTGACATAGCAGCAGCTATGTACTCAGATTCACAGGATGATAAAGCCACTACACTTTCCTTCTTTGAACTCCATGAGATTGGACTATCACCATATGTTGTGCTCTTCCTATCCCCTTTACCTCCACACCAGTCTGCATCTGAATATCCAAACACCTCCTTGTCATTTCTTCCATTTCCACTAGGGTAGAATACACCCATATCAGCAGTCCCCTTTATATATCTCAGTATAAGTTTTGCAGCTACCAAATGTGAGGTCTTTGGATGTTCCATAAACATGCTTATGAGCCCAACACCATATGATATGTCAGGCCTTGTATGACACAAGTACCTCAATGATCCCACCAATTGCTTGTACAGTGTCGCATCCACTGTTTTCCCTTCACCACCAGTTACTAGCTTCACTGCAGTGTCTGTAGGAGTGGCAGCGGGATTACAATCATTCATATTAAATCTTCTTAAAACATCAGCAGCATACTTCCTTTGATGTAACAAGGTTCCACCTTCTGTAGCAGTAAACTCAATACCCAGGAAGTAAGTGAGAACACCCATGTCTGAGATTTCAAATTCACGCATCATACACTTCTTAAATTTCTCCATGTCTTTCTCACTGGTTCCTGTGAGCAGCATGTCGTCCACATATAAACAAACAACTAGCCAATCTTCTATATTAGATCCCTTCACATAGATGCCATGTTCATTCACACACTTCACAAAATTTAATTGCATTAGGAATGAATCTATCCTCTTATTCCAAGCTCGTGGAGCTTGCTTTAAGCCACAAAGAGCTTTTCTCAACTTGTATACCTTTTCTTCCTTACCATTCAGCACAAAACCTGGTGGTTGGTTGACATATACCTCTTCCTCTAAGTAGCCATTGAGGAAGGCTGCCTTTACATCAAGTTGATACATTGGCCAGTTTTTGAAACTAGCTACTGTCACAATCAATCTTATTGTTTCTATTCTTGCCACAGGTGCAAATACATCATTGTAGTCATGTCCTGGTCTTTGTAGGAACCCCCTAGCCACCAACCTTGCTTTGTACTTCCCAATTTCACCATTGGGTTTGATCTTGATCTTGAAGACCCACTTTACATCTATAATTTTCTTCTGTTTAGGCAAATCAACTAGCACCCAAGTATCATTTCTTTCAATTGATTTAAGTTCTTCTATCATTGCTTGCTTCCAATTTGGTTCCTTGAGGGCCTGCTCTACTGTTACAGGTTCAGATTCTGCCATTAAGGCCTCCTGCAGTAACTCACCAGTACTGTCAACAGCATTATCAGGAAACATTAAGTATTCATTTAATCTAGGTGGAGGCTGCCTGTTCCTCCTAGGTCTCTCTACTTCACCACCAGCATTTGTTTCCACTGATTCTGTCTCTTCTTCATCAGGTTCCAGTATTACAGTGGCAGGAACATTACTCTGCATAGAGTTGTTCCAGGTCCAGCCCTTTGATTCTTCAAACACCACATCTTTGCTAATCACCACCTTTTGTCTTTTAGGATCATACAATCTGTATGCACCAGTTGATTGATATCCCAATAGTACCATTGCTTGAGCCTTATCATCCAATTTCTTTCTTAATTGGTCAGGCACATTCCTATAACACATTGAGCCAAATACTCTCAAGTGTTTAACACATGGTCTTTCACCAGCCCATGCTTCATCAGGAGTAATTTTCTCTAGCTTCTTAGTTGGACTTCTGTTCAGTATATAGACTGCTGTGGTTGCTGCTTCACCCCAAAAATGATTAGGCATTTGTCTACTCTTTAACATACTCCTAACCATGTTTAAAACTGTCCTGTTTTTCCTCTCTGCAGTGCCATTGTGATGTGGAGTGTAAGGTGTAACAGCCCAGGTCCACCGCAGCGGCCACCCCGGTCCCACTGTTACCTCACGGTCTTTTCTACCCCCCTTGTAGAATTTTTGCCTTCCGTGGGAATCGAACCTTGCACCTGAGGCATAAGTGCAAGTTAAACCCCCTTCCCACTACCAATTGAGCGCGCGCTCAATTGGTAGTGGGAAGGGGGTTTAACTTGCACTTATGCCTCAGGTGCAAGGTTCGATTCCCACGGAAGGCAAAAATTCTACAAGGGGGGTAGAAAAGACCGTGAGGTAACAGTGGGACCGGGGTGGCCGCTGCGGTGGACCTGGGCTGTTACATAAAAAGGCGCCAAGGGCGCTGTGTGTGTGGCTGGGCAAGTGTGGCGCGCGCCTGGGCGCTGGGCGCCTGCTTGCGTGCGTGTGTGTGTGGCGCGCGCCTGGGCGCTGGGCGCCTGTTGTGTGCGCGGATGTGCGTGTGTTGCGCGCTGGGCGCCAGTGCGCGTGTTGCCTGGGCGCTGGGCGCCTAAGGCGCCAGTTTTCAGCAGTGTTGCCTAATTTTTCCTAAATTTGTTTTTAACGTAACTTTTGACTCGGGTGTCCGTTTTAGGTGATTCAAAGTGCGTTACGACGCTCATTTAATTGTCTATCTGTTTGTCCAGGCCAAAACCAAAACTTAATATTTTTCCCCGGTCGTTTTCTGAAAGTCCCAAGTGACTGTGTACTAGTTGTTGTTCGGATTGGAAATCGCTACTGTTCCTTTTAAATAAAATGTTGGTGTTCTTCGTGAGATTAACTTATGTAACACCCCTTTCTACCCGTCACTTTGTTTATAAAAATCAGAGTTTAAAAATTTCGTCATAGGGAATGTTACACATACTTCAATAAAACGTCGCTTATCAATTTTAGAAAAAACAGTTCAACTCAGTAATCATGCGTTCACGTAGCACATCACAAATAAAGAATCTCAAGCCTCAATTTGACGTCGCTTATAAAACTCAACATAACAAAACCAACTACGCAGCGGAAAATAATAAAACATAACAGAAGAGTCCACATGGACATAACAACCAAAATAATCATTAATAAAAATTGTCGAGTTCGTTCCCCCCTGAGTGCTACGTATCAGAGCATGACGACTCGACTCAAGAAGTGAAGCTAAGGCATTCACTGGGAATCACCTGCACGTTACCAACACGGGGGTAACATTCAAACAGGAAAGGGTGAGCATCATTTCAATCCATATAATAGAAAATATGATAAGTACTAATCGTAGGCTACGCACTAGAACAATCAACATCCAACACATTAAATATCCACATCACAGTCATCATTCACATCACTTACAATAACTCATCTCATGTCATGTAGGCTTATGAAATGCAACCCACTCGCGGGCATATGCATGAGGTACATTTTCATAAAACGTCGCTTAGCCACTCAGGCCTCATCGTCACTTAGCCACTCAGGCCTCAAAACGTCACTGGGTTTATGCATATGGGCATGAGACACTATGACATGCACCACTCACATCGCACAAACACAACAATTACTCAAACCATAGTCAACTAATGACCCGTCACTTACCGGTTTGCTCGCAAAGAGCACAGCACCTGTCAAATCCACAATCAGCACACAACGTCACTAGGCCATTTAGACCTTAACATCACTTAGCCCTTCGGGCCTCGAACGTCACTGGGTTTTCATCGTCACTTACACATAGATATCAATCAACTCAAATAATAGCCACTGAGGCAAAAACGTCATTTGACTAGCCACCAAGGGCATCCTCGTCATTTACACATCATTATCATCAACTTTGGCCACTAGGGGCAAAACAGTCATTTGACTAGCCACCAAGGGCATCCTCGTCAAAATCATCATTTTTTTGACACTACCACGTTAAAACTGTTGTTTATACGCCAAAAAGGGATTTTTAAAGAGCTCCATATCATTTTTCAATGTCACTGGGACGATCACCGGGGACGGCCACTTGGGCGCCCACAAACAATCAGAAAATGATAAATTTTCATTTTAAAAATTGGACCCATAGATAGACAACGTAAAAAGCTTCACGGCACTTTTCGAATCGTTCAAAACGGACGTCTGAGTTAAAAGTTATGCTAAAAATAAGTTTGGGAAAAATCGAGCAACATTCTGAAAATAGGCGCCCTAGGCGCCCAGGCAACCAGGCAACACGCGCACTGGCGCCCAGCGCCCAGGCGCGCACACACGCACACCCGCACACGCCACAGGCGCCCAGCGCCCAGGCGCGCACACACGCACACAACGCAACGCATACGGGCGCTCAGCGCCCAGCGCCTTGGCGCAGCACACACACACGCGCATGGGCGCTCAGCGCCCAGCGCTGGCACCCAGCGCCTAGCCACACAGGAAAATCTGGCAACACACAGCAACACACACAAGCCACAGGCGCCTAGCACAGGCACTTGGCGCCCAGAAAACAGCAGCAACAAGTCCAGAATTTTTTTCCAACAATCTTTCAACACTAAAAATCGATTCTCAATAATTTTAAAGTGTAAAAACTCAAATTTTTCCAGCAACCAAAAACGCACTTATCTCATTCAAAATCACCAAAACTCAATTTACCAAAACTCAATTAAACAAAACAACATCACCAACACCATCATGGCGCCCTAGGCGCCCAAACACCTACAACCCCTATGCGACCTCATCTCCAACAAGCCAAACGCATAGATCAACATTCTAATTCTCATCACATACGCATAACACCACCAATAAGGCAAATTCATAGATCAAAACCAAGCAATAAATCAAACTCGCATAAACTCATGATAAACATATATGAAAGTTAACATCAAGAACATCAAGAAACGCAAAAGAACATCAAGAACATCATGGATCTAGTAGAAACCTTAGATCTAGGGCCTATCATAGATTTATTAGATGGAAGGATAGAGCTCCCCTAACCTTTTCAAGAAGAAGAATTCGATGCCCTAAGAGAAGTCACCTACAGAGCCACAGCAACAACGGAGATCCCTTACTCTTGATCTTCGAATCCTCTTCTCCTTCTCCTCTTGGCCGCCTCCTTGCTTTCTCTCTTTCTCACGCTCTTCTTTCTTTCTTGCTCTCTCTCTTGCAATTCGCAACAATTACCCAAAAACCCTAACCCCCAATCACTAGTCCACTTCACATACTAGTGGATCATGGGCTTGGGCCTTCCACTCAAGCCCAAGTCATGCAAGTGGCGCCTCCACACCCTCCTAATACCACCATCATTAATAAAATTCTAATTAATTACATTATATCAAATAAATTAATTTAAATCCCCAAATACTTAATTAAATAAATTAATTAAATATTATAGGGTGTTACAACTCTCTCCCACTTAGAATATTTCGTCCTCGAAATTTACCTGATCAAACAACTCTGGGTAGGATTCTCGCATCTTGCTCTCTAGCTCCCAAGTCATACTCTCGTCGGCAGCCCCCAACCAGACCACTTTCACTAATGCAATCTCCTTGCCTCTAAGCGCTTTCACTTCACGGTCCTCAATCCGTACGGGCATCGTCTCCACAGTGAGATTATCCCGCACCTCCACATCATCCATATGGATCACATGAGATGGATCCGAAACATACTTCCGAAGTTGCGACACGTGAAACACGTCGTGCAAGTTCGAAAGATTTGGCGGTAAAGCCACTCTATAAGCCACATTTCCGATTCTTTCAAAAATCTGATAAGGACCAACAAATCGAGGAGTGAGCTTCTTCGATTTCAACGCTCGACCAACACCGGTAATAGGAGAAACCCTCAGGAACACATGCTCACCCTCCTGAAACTCTAAATCCTTCCTCCGCTTGTCATGATAACTCTTCTGACGACTCTGCGAAGCCTTCATCTTTTCACGGATCATCTTGATCTTCTCTGTAGTCTCCCGGACAATTTCCGGTCCCAACACTACACTCTTTCCCGACTCATACCAACATAATGGCGTTCTACACTTTCGACCGTATAATGCTTCAAACGGTGCCATCCCGATACTGGAATGGTGACTGTTGTTATAGGTAAACTCAATCAACGCAAGGTAGGAATCCCATGAACCCCGCTGTTCCAATACACACGCCCTCAACAAATCCTCTAACGACTGAATTGTCCTTTCCGACTGACCATCCGTCTGAGGATGATACGCCGAACTCATTTTCAACTTTGAACCCAATTCTTTTTGCAAACTCTTCCAAAACTCAGAAGTGAACCTCGGATCCCTATCTGACACAATACTCTTCGGAACACCGTGCAGCTTCACAATTTCTTTGACATAGACCTCTGCCAACCTCGACACCGGATAAGTGATATTAATAGGAATAAAGTGGGCAGATTTCGTCAACCTATCAACGACCACCCAGATAGTGTCATAACCCTTAGCTGTATTCGGCAATCCCATCACAAAATCCATCGCAATGCTATCCCATTTCCACTCTGGAACTTCCAACGGTTGCATTAACCCTGCAGGCTTCTGGTGCTCAACGTTAGATTTCTGACAGGTCAAACAGGCATACACAAACTGTGCCACATCTCTCTTCATACCATACCACCAAAACATCTTTTTCAGGTCTTGATACATTTTCGTCGCTCCAGGATGGATACTCAACTTGCTACGGTGACCCTCCTCTAAAATTGCCTTTCTCATCTCTTCATCGTCCGGAACACAGATCCTACCCCGGAACCTCAACACACCACTGGAATCTAATTTGAAATCTTCACCTTCAGACTGACCGACCCCATTAATTAAATCCACTAACTTGACATCTGTCTTCTGGGCTTCCCTGATGCTGCCCAGGAAATCATTATCGATCTTTAACATTCCCTGTTTGACACTGCGAGGTGTCATTTTACAAACCAAACTCAAATCCCTGAATTCCTCGATCAGCTCTAATTCTTTCACCATCATTGCCGACATATGCAAAGACTTTCTGCTTAAAGCATCAGCCACGACATTAGCTTTGCCGGGATGATAATTCAAACCAAAGTCATAATCCTTCAAGAGCTCCAACCACCGACGCTGTCTCATATTCAACTCTTTCTGATCGAACAGATACTTTAAACTCTTATGATCACTGAACACTTCGAACCTCGAACCATAAAGGTAGTGCCTCCAAATCTTAAGCACAAATACCACAGCAGCCAACTCCAAATCATGCGTAGGGTAATTTTTCTCATGAATCCGCAATTGCCTCGATGCATACGCAACAACCTTTCCATCTTGCATCAGCACACCACCCAGACCCATCTTCGAAGCGTCACAATATACAACAAACGGTTCCTCCGGATTAGGCAACGTCAAAACAGGCGACGTTGTCAATCTCTTTTTCAGTTCCACAAAACTTTCCTCACAGCGAGCATCCCAAACAAAAACTTTACCCTTACAAGTCAACTGAGTCAACGGAAGGGCCAACTTGGAAAAACCCTCGATGAACCTCCTGTAATACCCAGCCAAACCCAAAAAGCTTCTAATCTCTATTACGGACTTCGGAGACTCCCACTCTAACACTGCTTCTACTTTTGCCGGATCAACCGCAATACCATTACCAGAAATCACGTGCCCAAGGAAACTCACCTCTTTCAGCCAGAACTCACACTTCGATAACTTAGCGTACAACTTTTTCTCTTTTAAAACTTCCAACACTGACTTCAGGTGCTCAGCAGGCTCTCCCTCTGACTTAGAATAAACTAGAATGTCATCTATGAAGATCACCACAAACCGATATAGGTAATTATGGAAAATACGGTTCATATATTCCATAAATACACCAGGAGCATTGGTCACACCGAACGGCATCACTGAATATTCATAATGCCCATACCTTGTCCTGAACGCTGTCTTCTGAACATCTTCATCCTTTACTTTAATCTGATGATATCCGGACCTCAAATCAATTTTGCTGAAAACACGGGCACCCACTAACTGGTCCATCAGATCGTTGATCCTCGGAAGCGGATACTTATTCTTGATAGTTACCTTATTCAACTGACGATAGTCCACACATAACCTCATGCTCCCATCTTTCTTCTTCACTAACAATACCGGAGCTCCCCACGGTGACACACTCGGTCTCACAAACTTTTTCTCAAGCAATTCTTCAAGTTGCGTCTTTAACTCAGACAATTCCGACGCCGACATCCTGTACGGTGCCATAGACACATGCCTCGTGCCAGGTACAAGATCAATTGAAAACTCAACTTCTCTTTCCGGTGGCACACCCGGAATTTCATCAGGAAAAACTTCAGGAAACTCGCGTACTACTTTCAGTTCTTCAATAACAGCCTGACTCTCAGCAGACAACGAAGCCATCAACGCAAATAACTGAACTCCTTCTTTCTTCAACTTCTTCAACTGACCAGCAGATACCAAAACAGAACTTTCTTCACCGAAACTAACCGACTTGCTACGACAGTTGATATGAACGTGATTATTCTCTAACCAGTCCATGCCTAAGATTACATCCAGACCTCTCAACGGCAAACAGACAAAATTCACAATAAAGTCCCTGCCGAAGATCGACACGGGACACTGAGAACACACCTGGGACGTAATCACCGACCCCTTCGCAGGAGTATCGACAACCATATCCCCACACATAGCAGATAAAACAAGACCCAATCTCTTACAACAATCAACAGATATAAAACAATGGGTAGCACCAGTATCAATAAGAGATTTCAGAGAAGTACCATTAATAAAACACGTACCTCTAATCAGACCATCATCATCATCAGGCTCCTCTCCTGCCAATGCAAATACCTTCCCGGTAGACCTTTCCTTCTTCGGCTTTGTACACTTTGTACTGATATGACCAGACTCACCACAGTTGAAACACACCACATCCTTGACCTTACACTCGGCTGCCATATGACCCTTTTTACCACAACGGTAGCAATTCCTTTCCTCAGACCTGCATGTAGTACTCTTGTGGCCAGGCTTGCCACACTTATAACAGACAATGCTAGCAGGGGCATCTCCCCCACTAGAATTTTTACCTCCAGCAGCCCTCTGATAACTCTTACCCGCAGGAACCTCATACGGCTTGCTTCGACTCTGAAACTTACCCTTTTTCTCAGAAGTAGCCTTGTAGTGAGCAGTACTGTCCTCCTCGAAGATTCTGCAACTGTCAACCAGATCTGCGAACACACGAATCTTCTGATAACCAATGGCCTTTTTAATATCAGGCCTCAACCCATTCTCAAATTTGATGCATTTAGAAAATTCAGTTGTAGCCTCACTGTAGTGTGGATAAAATTTTGCTAATTCCACAAATTTTGCCGCATAGGCAGTCACAGACATACCACCCTGCTTCAGCTCCAAGAACTCTATCTCTTTCTTCCCTCTGACGTCTTCAGGAAAATATTTCCTCAGAAATTCCCTGCTGAATACCTCCCAAGTAATCTCTTCCTGCACAGCCTCCAACCTCTGCCTAGTAGCCAACCACCAGTCGTCGGCCTCCTCGGCTAACATGTGGGTACCAAAACGGACCTTCTGCTCAACAGTGCAGTCCATCACCCGGAAAATCCTCTCGATCTCCTTCAACCAAGCCATAGCACCATCTGGATCATATTTGCCCTTAAAGGTGGGCGGATTCTCTCTCTGGAAGGTAGTCAGACTCCGAAAACCAGCATTATCTCCAGCATTCTGCTGTCCCTGCACAGCCTGAGCCATAGCCTGCAATGCAGCAGCAAGAGCAGCGTCGTTCCTCCCAGCCATTATGAACTATCACTGCAGCACAAACCAAAGATTCAGAACTAATCTATTGTCATAAGACACTATGACAGGACAACATTGGCCGGACAGACCGAACTGCTCTGATACCACTTATGTAACACCCCTTTCTACCCGTCACTTTGTTTATAAAAATCAGAGTTTAAAAATTTCGTCATAGGGAATGTTACACATACTTCAATAAAACGTCGCTTATCAATTTTAGAAAAAACAGTTCAACTCAGTAATCATGCGTTCACGTAGCACATCACAAATAAAGAATCTCAAGCCTCAATTTGACGTCGCTTATAAAACTCAACATAACAAAACCAACTACGCAGCGGAAAATAATAAAACATAACAGAAGAGTCCACATGGACATAACAACCAAAATAATCATTAATAAAAATTGTCGAGTTCGTTCCCCCCCTGAGTGCTACGTATCAGAGCATGACGACTCGACTCAAGAAGTGAAGCTAAGGCATTCACTGGGAATCACCTGCACGTTACCAACACGGGGGTAACATTCAAACAGGAAAGGGTGAGCATCATTTCAATCCATATAATAGAAAATATGATAAGTACTAATCGTAGGCTACGCACTAGAACAATCAACATCCAACACATTAAATATCCACATCACAGTCATCATTCACATCACTTACAATAACTCATCTCATGTCATGTAGGCTTATGAAATGCAACCCACTCGCGGGCATATGCATGAGGTACCTTTTCATAAAACGTCGCTTAGCCACTCAGGCCTCATCGTCACTTAGCCACTCAGGCCTCAAAACGTCACTGGGTTTATGCATATGGGCATGAGACACTATGACATGCACCACTCACATCGCACAAACACAACAATTACTCAAACCATAGTCAACTAATGACCCGTCACTTACCGGTTTGCTCGCAAAGAGCACAGCACCTGTCAAATCCACAATCAGCACACAACGTCACTAGGCCATTTAGACCTTAACATCACTTAGCCCTTCGGGCCTCGAACGTCACTGGGTTTTCATCGTCACTTACACATAGATATCAATCAACTCAAATAATAGCCACTGAGGCAAAAACGTCATTTGACTAGCCACCAAGGGCATCCTCGTCATTTACACATCATTATCATCAACTTTGGCCACTAGGGGCAAAACAGTCATTTGACTAGCCACCAAGGGCATCCTCGTCAAAATCATCATTTTTTTGACACTACCACGTTAAAACTGTTGTTTATATGCCAAAAAGGGATTTTTAAAGAGCTCCATATCATTTTTCAATGTCACTGGGACGATCACCGGGGACGGCCACTTGGGCGCCCACAAACAATCAGAAAATGACAAATTTTCATTTTAAAAATTGGACCCATAGATAGACAACGTAAAAAGCTTCACGGCACTTTTCAAATCGTTCAAAACAGACGTCTGAGTCAAAAGTTATGCTAAAAATAAGTTTGAGAAAAATCGAGCAACATTCTGAAAATAGGCGCCCTAGGCGCCCAGGCAACCAGGCAACACGCGCACTGGCGCCCAGCGCCCAGGCGCGCACACACGCACACCCGCACACGCCACAGGCGCCCAGCGCCCAGGCGCGCACACACGCACACAACGCAACGCATACGGGCGCTCAGCGCCCAGCGCCTTGGCGCAGCACACACACACGCGCATGGGCGCTCAGCGCCCAGCGCTGGCACCCAGCGCCCAGCGCCTAGCCACACAGGAAAATCTGGCAACACACAGCAACACACACAAGCCACAGGCGCCTAGCACAGGCACTTGGCGCCCAGAAAACAGCAGCAACAAGTCCAGAATTTTTTTCCAACAATCTTTCAACACTAAAAATCGATTCTCAATAATTTTAAAGTGTAAAAACTCAAATTTTTCCAGCAACCAAAAACGCACTTATCTCATTCAAAATCACCAAAACTCAATTTACCAAAACTCAATTAAACAAAACAACATCACCAACACCATCATGGCGCCCTAGGCGCCCAAACACCTACAACCCCTATGCGACCTCATCTCCAACAAGCCAAACGCATAGATCAACATTCTAATTCTCATCACATACGCATAACACCACCAATAAGGCAAATTCATAGATCAAAACCAAGCAATAAATCAAACTCGCATAAACTCATGATAAACATATATGAAAGTTAACATCAAGAACATCAAGAAACGCAAAAGAACATCAAGAACATCATGGATCTAGTAGAAACCTTAGATCTAGGGCCTATCATAGATTTATTAGATGGAAGGATAGAGCTCCCCTAACCTTTTCAAGAAGAAGAATTCGATGCCCTAAGAGAAGTCACCTACAGAGCCACAGCAACAACGGAGATCCCTTCCTCTTGATCTTTGAATCCTCTTCTCCTTCTCCTCTTGGCCGCCTCCTTGCTTTCTCTCTTTCTCACGCTCTTCTTTCTTTCTTGCTCTCTCTCTTGCAATTCGCAACAATTAGCCAAAAACCCTAACCCCCAATCACTAGTCCACTTCGCATACTAGTGGATCATGGGCTTGGGCCTTCCACTCAAGCCCAAGTCATGCAAGTGGCGCCTCCACACCCTCCTAATACCACCATCATTAATAAAATTCTAATTAATTACATTATATCAAATAAATTAATTTAAATCCCCAAATACTTAATTAAATAAATTAATTAAATATTTTAGGGTGTTACATAAGGTGTAGTAACTTCATGCTTAATTCCCTCTTGCTTACAAAACTCTTCAAATTCTATGGAGGTATACTCCCCACCTCCATCAGTTCTCAGTCTACTAATACAACAACTACTTTCCTTTTCTATCATTACTTTGAATTTGTTAAACACATCAAATACTTCACTCTTCTTACTTAACAGATATATCCACATTTTTCTAGTGAATTCATCAATGAATGAAACAAAATAGCTATTACCTCCCAAAGTCTTTACTTCAAATGGCCCATATACATCTGAGTGAATTGCCTCAAGCCTCCTTGATGCTTTAATCTTCATTTCAGTGTTGTAGGAGCTTCTAGCTTGCTTGGATTCACAACATTGCTTGCATACTTTATCAGGTAGTTTCAATGCAAGCAGGCCATGCACCATACCTTAAGTAGTCAAATTCCTCAAGTCTCTAAAGTTCAAATGCCAATATCTTTCATGCCATCTCCACACTTCATCACTGGTGACAGCTTTCAAACATTCATCATTGACTACACTCATGCCAACTTTGAATGTTCTCCTCTTGTTCAATGTTGGTTTCAACAGTAGCCTTCCTTTAGGATCATATAGCTTCAATTCCAAATTTTCCATTTGAACTGAACATCCCTTCTCTAGAAGTTGTCCTAGGCTTATCAAATTGCTGCTCATTGATGGAACAAATAACACATTTGTGAGGAGGTATGTCTTGCCATCATTCCTCTTGATTCTCACTGTGCCACAACCTTCTGCATTTATCACTCTATCATCACCAAACCTTATAGACTTCTTCACTGAATCATTTAGATCAATGAACCAATTTCTATTTCCAGTCATGTGGCTTGAACACCTTGTGTCCAAGTACCATAAATCTTCACTATTTCCACTTGACTCTACCATCAACACCAGTTCATCATCACCTACTAGTTTGGCCATTTGTTGTTGCACATGTGTTCCATTCTCAGTGTTAATTTCACCAATTTCTGCCATCAAGACCACTTCATCATCAGAGTCAGAATCACCTCTAGCCAATTGTGCCTCTTCTCGAGTGTTCTTTGATTTACACTCATCTGCATAATGACCAAATTTCTCACAACTATAGCACTGCACCTCCTTCTTGCTATATTTCTTGTTCTCACCTTTATTCTTCTTCCATGCTTCTTTTCTCTTTTGGAAATCATTTTTCTGATCATTATGCTTATTTGACCCTTCATCACCTTTGTTCCATTTTCCTTTCCCTTTCTTGTTCTTACCCCAATTCCCTTTCTGTTGCACCCCGAAAAATCCCGGTTTGGATTTCTCAATGTACAACGTGGAAAATTTTTGAAGCCGCCACCAATATTTTAATTTTAAGACCAAAACATTGAAAAAAAGTCTTTTGAACAAGGCGGATGGTCTTTTGAAAACTAGATATATAGGTCCGGGGGTCGATTACGTGCGAGGAAGGTGTTAGCACCGCGCACGTCCTTTCTACCGAAAGGGAACCTCTAATTAAATGTGTGGTTTTAACGTTTGATTTGAAAAATATCTAGATTTGCCTATTTATTTGAAGAATGAATGGAAAAACTTAATAAAATTTTATTTTTGGCGAGAAAGGGGAAAAAAAAAGGGTTTTTAGAAAAAGTGCTTGACGGGACATGGCCCGCTCCTGCGTATCTCCTGGTGCGATGGAGAATTCAAAGCTACGTAGTTCTTGGCGTTTTGGTTTTGAAAATGTTTGAAAAGGGGAAGAGCTTTCATAATGATCAAGCAAGCAAAGGCTTTGAGTGATCATTACTAATGACTCTGGATAGTGTTCATGACAATCAAACAAGCAAAGGCTTTGAGTGATAGTCACTAATAACAATGGGTTTGAAAATGACTTTTTGGTTTGTTTTGTGAAAATGATTGGTTTAGGGTTGCGAAAAGGATTTTTATTTGTTGCGCTTGACGAGAACGTGACTCGCTCCTACGTATCCCAAATGGGAATCAAAGCGACGTAGTTCTAAGTTCTTTTGGTTTTGAAAAAGGATTGAGCTTTCGCGAAGACCGAACAACAACGGTTAGAATGGTTTTGCTACTAACTCCTTTTGAAAACAACATCATCATTAACAACCTAATCGGCAACGGCGCGATTGGTGTTTAATGACGATTGATTTATTTTGTTTTGAAAGTAAAAGTTTCCTTTTGTTTTGAAATGATTTTAGGAAATGGGTTTTAGAAAAGGAGTAGAACATTTCAAGCCAATTCTAAATCCATAACCAAATGCAAATGAATGAATAATACTCAAGCAAACATGAACATATTATTCATTAACCAAGATTAAACATGCCCATACAATCAAAGGATTCAATTATTAAAGATGCAAAACAAAGTTCTCAAAGTAATTGTGTGTGTGCAAGAAGGATTGTATTTACCCTAATGGCTCTATGCTACAACATGCATGTAGACTTACGTCTCCATTAGGAGGTCATACAAGTGGAGAGGAGGGCACACAATCAAGTCAAGACATTTACATGGCATCAAGAACAAGTGAATACAATTGGTTGTAAACATAGAGTATTCTAAGTTAAATGATTGAATATGTAAGCAAGGATGCATGATTAGGTAAGCATGTAAGTGCATGAGTGTACAAGGAATGGATGCATAGAACTTTATTTATGAATGGATGGCATACAAGGATGCATAAGAGGATGCAAGAGATATAAGCATATGAGGATGCATGAGAGTGTCACATAAACTAAGTATGAATGAAGATGCATGAATGTGAAAATGTTTTGGGTATTTTTGCAAGTTGATAAGTTGTAAAACTTTAAATAAGAAGTTAGTGAAAAGTAAAGTAAAAATGCATGAGGTAAATGGTAATTATTTAATGAGATGGTAAAGTAAAAATGCATGAAGTGAATGGTAATTATTTAATGAGATGGTAAAGTAAAAATGCATGAAGTGAATGGTAAATATTTAATGAGATGGTAAAGTAAAAATGCATGAGGTAAATGGGAAGTGGTAAAATCTTTTTATGTTTTAGTAAAAAGTTAATGAATGGTAAAGTAAAAATGCATGAGGTAAATGGGAAGTGGTAAAATCTTTTTATGTTTTAGTAAAAAGTTAATGAATGGTAAAGTAAAAATGCATGAGGTAAATGGGAAGTGGTAAAATCTTTTTATGTTTTAGTAAAAAGTTAATGAATGGTAAAGTAAAAAGTAAGTGAGTGGTTAAAAATAAAAAAAACACATTGATACAATTGCATTCATTTACACAAGATCAAACAACTATTTCAAGCACAAAAATAGGCACAATTATTTCATGTCAAGATTCACAATCAACATGTAGAACAAAGTACATGACTAAACCCTAAATTATCATGCCATGTTACAAGATAATTATCAAGCAAAACATGCATCTATTCTTCACATAAATTAAAGGAAAGGAAAAGGCAACAAAAACCCTAAATCTATAAGCTCAAAACCGAAGCCTCATACACCAAAAAATCAAGCCCAAAATTCAACTTACAATTCATGACATGAACAAGAAAATGCAAGGGAAATTAATCAAGCACAAGAACAACTCCTTCAAGGCCAAGGACCCATCTCAAACACCCAAAGCTCCCTAAGTCTTTGTCAAAATGTTTGAAATGGATCCTCAAAGCAACAACAACAAGCACTCAAGAAGGAGTTGGGAGTAGAAGAGAGATTATGCAAGAAGAACTAAATATGGGATGCAAAGTTTCAAGGCTTACCTCAAAATCACAAAGAAATGAAGAAGGAGATGATATGAACACAAAGATTGCTAGCTCTTAGCAATTTGATGATGCAACCTTGAAGAGAATGGAAGGAGTGATGATGATCTAACAAGAAATGAAGGATTTGATGGTTGATTTTTGAAGAAAAATGGATGAGGGAGAAGGGGGTAGTTTCGCAAGAAGAGAGGAGAAGGGGGAAGCTTTGGTGTGCTAGGGTTTTGTGTAGGAGAATCAGAAGCCAAAAAAAAGATCCATAGGTGTGGGAATGAGGGGGGTATTTATAGGATGAAACTAGGTCTAAGGGTAATTTAGTCTTTGTGCTTTTAATGTGCTCTAGGATTGGGTCTCAATTTTGAATCAAGGGTTGAGATTAATCCTCACATGGATTAAGGGTATTGAAGAAGCACAAAATGAAGAGTATGGGAGAGAGGGGGGCGAAAATGAAGAAGGAAAAAAAAGGAAAAAGAAAAATGAATTTTCTTATTTTGGAAGAGATATTTTATGTGAGGTAGGGTTAAGGGCCTTTTAGGGAAGAATTGTTACCAAAGAGGGAACTTTGGGTTTTCTTATGAAGGGGTTAGTGTAAGTGAGTGGAGTATTTTACCAAAGAGGGTATAATGGAAGAGTGTGGAAGAAATTGGAGAGAGAGAGAGAGATTCGAAATTGAGGGGATAAGGAGGAAAAAAAACTTGTTTTTTTGGTCTTTTTGTCTTATTTGAAGACACTTCCTTATTTTGAGTTTGAATTTTGGTCATGGGAAATAATGCGAATGCAACTATTGAAAATGTGTTACATGTTTTTGGGCACCATAAAATATTCCCTCTAGTCCCCCATGACAATAAAAATTGTCACTTAAGAATTGAAGAATATTTAATGGTCCTTTTTATTTTTCTATGCACTAAAAACAGAAAAATACATTTTAATTATTTTTGACTAGGGTTTTCTTTCTAAAAAAATTGTACAAAAATTATCCTTGATAGAATAAAAATGTACTCTTTGTGGATGCGCATTTTTGGCGAGAAAATCATATTTTTGCGAAAAATGACCAAAATGCCCCTTTTGACCCTAAAACCCTAATTTGCTTAAAAAGTGCATTCCAACCCTAAAAATGACTTTAAAGACCTTGGAATGACTTCTAAGACCCAAAATGTAATGCATGATGCTATTCATTCTTCAATTTATTTATTTTTGTGGAAAATTAGGGTTTTGACCTAAGCCGGACAAAATTGGGGTATGACAGCTGCCCCTCTTTATCTGAATTTTAACGAGGATTATGAATTGGCCGAAACATATTCCGAGGAAAAATGAAGATAAAGAATTCAGAAATTATACCGATTTTGTCTACTTAGGGAAACCCGAATTTTCCTCTTTTCCTTTTGCTATTTTTTGAATAGATGGGCTTGAGAACAAACGGGGAACGGTTAACACTTGGCGCATTAACTGAGAGAGAAAATGACGGACCACTCGGGATCTGAAGGAGCACTAAGGCTCTGAAGGACCACTCAAGGTCTGAAGGAGCACTAAGGCTCTGAAGGACCACTCAGGGTCTGAAGGAGCACTAAGGCTCTAAAGGACCACTCAGGGTCTGAAGGAGCACTAAGGCTCTGAAGGACCACTCAGGGTCTGAAAGGCTGCCTAGGCCTTAATTGAAGGACCATCGTGGTCTGAAGGAGCGCTGCTAGCTATGGTACTAGCAAAACGGTCTGAGGGGGCCTTTGCATTCGAGCGGCCATGATGGGTCAAGATCAGATCCGGAACTGATATGTTGACCATGAAGGACGTCCACTGTGTCTTAGGCTGACACAACTAGTTTGAAGGACCACTCGGGGTCTGAAGGACTTACCCGCAGCTCGAATACGAGGTGAAGTCTGCTTTTGAAGGGACACTTGGGTCCTGAAGGGATTCACGAGATTGTGCCAGCAGCACCTGTTCACTTGCTTTCTCATTTGATTTATCACCAATTCTTGCACGAATTCTTGTTTCATTCGCTTCAAGAATTCCTTGCAATTCAGCCACCTTCAATATATCCAAATCCTTGGATTGTTCAATTGAAGTCACCACGTAATCAAATTGTGGAATTAGGGTTCTTAACACTTTATCAATTTTCCTCCTATCTGTCACAGTTTTTCCATTGGTCCGCATTTGGTTCGTAATCAATGTCAATCTATTGAAATACTCCGCAATTGTCTCTTTCTCATTCTTTTGAAGCAGTTCATATTCCTTACGCAGCGTATTCAATCTTACTTGCTTCAACGATGCATCGTGTAATATCCCCAATTTTCGCTATTTAAATAATTTGACATGAATTATTATTTTGTGAATTCTTGTCTTGATTAGAAATAAAATGATTTGATAGCGGATTGCACGATTTAATTACTATATGAATGGTGTGCTTAATTGATATTAATTATGTCAAGTAGGGTAATTAGAATGGTGAGGAGTCATGAGGAATGAAAAGTTTAAGTGAAGGGTATTTTAGTCCTTTTTTTCATGCCCCTTATATACCCCCTCAGCTGGACCAAATGAAGAGGAAACACACTTCATCTTCCATTTCAGAAAATTCAGAACCATAGGGGAGAGAAAGAGAGAGGGTGCGAATGGGAGAGGAAGGGAAGAGGTGAGAGTTCCTTCAAACCACCATGCATGCTCAATATTTTTACATATTCTGAATCAGCTCCTCATCTCCTTTCTAATGATACAAAAATCACAACCATCCTCCTCTTCCTTTTGAAATCACCATTGAAGCACAACCAAGCTCCACATGGAAGAAATTCTGGGTAAAACCCGTTTTACCTACCTTCAGTGTTTCGTTCGTATCTCCATGTACTGACCTCCGATCATCGTGCTTCTTGTCCCTTTGGAAACTAGACACAAAGCTCTTCATTTTGGGCACAAGAACCGCATGATTTCATTGAGAAATGAGAGAGATATCATGCTCACAACTTTCGGATTAAGAATCAGCCACTGTTCCGAAGCAGTCCTCTTGTTTTGTTGATATCTCCCAATCTACTGGTTGCATGTTAGTGAATCTTTCTCCATCAGAAAGTAGACAAAATTCCCTTCACCGTAGACCCTCGTTTTGCTAAGTTTGGTTGAGATTTGAGTGAGTTACGCTCGTTGCAAATTGGGGTTTGTTGCTGGAAATAGCTGGAGCGGATTCGTGATTCCGTTAGTTCGTGTTCGAGAAGTTTCGGCGTCGGGAGTATCGTCGTCACGAAAAGGTGAGTTCTAATACTCACTAGGATTGTTTTCAGCCTTTTCACTTTAATTGAGTCGCGAATTTGTGAAATTCAGGTGCGAAACCGTTTTGCGAAAATGTCGTTCGAATCATAAGATTGATGAATTGTTGGACTGAAACTTATAAATTGGCATATCATGATTATTGATTGATGTGTGTTGATTGATGACTTGTTTGACTGTGTTTTATGAGCTGGTAAAGTAGAAGTATCGATCGGAAAATATATCGGAATCGGTTTGGGATGATATCGTTAAGAAAATGCAAGTATCTGGGTTACTGAGACACACGCACGGATCGTGCGTTATGGGAGCACGGATCGTGCTATGTGTTCGCAGGTAGCCTGGAAATGGTTTTGGACATCGCACGGATCGTGCGTATGGGCGCACGGGTCATGCGCTCTGTTCGGTATAAAATGAATTAAATTTTTCAGTCACGCACGGATCGTGCGCCTCTGGAGCACGGACCGTGCGTGGTTTTCGGGTTGGCTATTTTGAAAAGTGTTATAAATCATCCCAAACGGTTCCAAATGCATTCCAATCCTTTCTTCCACCTTCCCCAATGATACTATAACTGAATTGCCCTGAATTGAGTGGTAATTGACTGTGATTGAATCCAAGTTATGTTAGTGACATGTGATTGGCTATGTTCGGATTATGTTCAGGTGCAGTGAATGCTCATGTGATTGACCATTGATTTCATGTTATGACCTTGTGATTGATATATGTGTTGGACTGACTCTTTGAGTAAGGTTATTAAGTTAAGTTAGCAAACATTAGTAATCCATGTGAGATCACCAAATTATAAGGTTAAGTTAATAACTAGATCACCTAATGTTCAGAATAAGATTAGGTCATGATAATGCTCAGTGATTGAGTATTCTTTCAAGTTAGGCTCAGTGATTGGGCAGTTTTCATTGTTCATTGTTATTGTATATTGTATATGTATCATTGTTCAGGCTCAGTGATTTAGCACAGTTCATTGTCAGGGTGACGACCCTTTTTCAGATTAGTGTGCTGGGGGAGAGGGAGTCATGACCCTTATGAACCTAGGCCCCATCAGGGACTCACTAGTGATTAGTGGGGACGGGTTCACCGGAAGCTTATTATGCCAAGTGACCGGTGACACGCTAAGAATCATGGTTAGGCTCAGTGATTGAGCATAGTTCATTGTTAGGCTCAGTGATTGAGCATAGTTCATTGTTAGGCTCAGTGATTGAGCATAGTTCAGCCACATAGTCAACATTGAGGACTATGAGTTTTAGATAATGAATCAAGCATAATTGAACCGAGAGGATTAGTAAGGGGTCGCGATAGAACTACTGAGACAAGTTGTCTCACCCAATCCATTGTTGTTGTTTTTCAGTTAAGCAGGGAAAGTTGAAGACCGTGAGGCATGGCTATGAAGATGCTTGAGGAGCAGCCGCTATCTTATTTCTTTATGTCTTATATTTCAGTTTCCCTTGTATCTCTGTATTTTGTATTCAGTATCTTAAGACTACTCGATTGTACGACTTATGTATTTCAAGTTGTAAATCGCTTCCGCAGACTTTCGGTTTTGAGTATTGAACACTAGTTGAGGGTGTAAGGACCGACTTTATTTATGATCAGTTCAGTTATTTTAAGCACGTTCGATGAGTGATTCATCGAAGTTTAGTATGTGTTCAATATGTTAAAAGGAAAGTCACTCTGATGTATGCCAGTAGTGCGCTTCGGTAATTTCTACAAGATAGAAATTAACGGGGTGTTACAATTGGTATCAGAGCAGTTCGACCTAGTCGGGCTTAGAATCTTGAGTCTCTTAAGTCCTCTAAGTGTGATTCCTCCTAGTATGCTATTAGACGTTTAGCCTGATCAACTAAACACTTTGTGCATATTTTGCAGAATCATGGCTGGTGGAAGTAGGAGAAGCGTCCCTGTTGATCCAAATACCGAATGGATGCAGAATGTCATCGAGACGCAACAAAAGATGATGAATGACATGATGCAAATGCAGCAGCAGCAGATGGCTCAAATGGCCCAAATGCATCATGAGATGATGAATCAGCAACAACCGAATGTTCAACAACCTCCTCTGGAAGATCCGAATAGGGCTTACTTTCGTTTTCAGAAAATGAATCCCCAAAGTTTCAAGGGAGAACCTGAGGTAATGGTATCACATTTCTGGTTGGATTCGATGGAGAAGATTTTTAGGACCCTTCAATGCAGTGAAGAAGAGAAGGTTCTCTTTGCCGCCCATATGCTCGAGGAAGATGCTCAAACCTGGTGGACCAATGCTCATGAACTAATGGTGAACCAGGGAACTCCGGTTACCTGGGCCAACTTCAAAGAAATGTTTTCTGGTCACTTCTTCCCTCCGGTGATGAAGTTAAGCAAGCAAGCCGAGTTTGTTAACTTGAGGCAAGGAGAGATGTCAGTGGGTGAATTCACCGCCAAGTTCGAAAGGCTGTCGCAGTTTTATCAATTGGCAAAGCATGCTCCTAATGATGAGTGGAAGATGCAGATGTACAAAGCAGGTCTTCGTGCGGATGTGGCCCAAGGTCTTAGCTCTTATGCTATGACCAGTTATGCTGGATTGGTGCAACAAGCTTATGTTGCAGAGGCAGATCTCAACAAGATGTATGAGGAAAGGAAAGCGTATCGGAAGGAGAAGAGGAAAACCTTGGAATTGTCATCCCCAAGTGATGAACCGAGGAGTACCTACAACAAAGGGAAGCAACCTACAGCATCCGAACTACTAAGGTCCGGTAAGTGTCCGAAATGTGGAAGGCCTCACACTGGAGAATGTCGCCAGGGATCGACGATGTGTTACTACTGCAAGGAAGAAGGGCATTATGCTAACGAATGCCCGGTGAAGAAGAGGAATCGAGAAGGGAATTCTAACTCCGCAAGCGGAAAGGTATTTGTGTTGGACGCTCAGGAAGGCGAAGCCGATGCCGGATCATCAAAAGGTATATTGTGTGTTAATTGTTTGGATTGGTCCAATTTTGAGGACAAAATTTTTAAAAGTTGGGGTGATTGTAATATCCCCAATTTTCGCTATTTAAATAATTTGACATGAATTATTATTTTGTGAATTCTTGTCTTGATTAGAAATAAAATGATTTGATAGCGGATTGCACGATTTAATTACTATATGAATGGTGTGCTTAATTGATATTAATTATGTCAAGTAGGGTAATTAGAATGGTGAGGAGTCATGAGGAATGAAAAGTTTAAGTGAAGGGTATTTTAGTCCTTTTTTTCATGCCCCTTATATACCCCCTCAGCTGGACCAAATGAAGAGGAAACACACTTCATCTTCCATTTCAGAAAATTCAGAACCATAGGGGAGAGAAAGAGAGAGGGTGCGAATGGGAGAGGAAGGGAAGAGGTGAGAGTTCCTTCAAACCACCATGCATGCTCAATATTTTTACATATTCTGAATCAGCTCCTCATCTCCTTTCTAATGATACAAAAATCACAACCATCCTCCTCTTCCTTTTGAAATCACCATTGAAGCACAACCAAGCTCCACATGGAAGAAATTCTGGGTAAAACCCGTTTTACCTACCTTCAGTGTTTCGTTCGTATCTCCATGTACTGACCTCCGATCATCGTGCTTCTTGTCCCTTTGGAAACTAGACACAAAGCTCTTCATTTTGGGCACAAGAACCGCATGATTTCATTGAGAAATGAGAGAGATATCATGCTCACAACTTTCGGATTAAGAATCAGCCACTGTTCCGAAGCAGTCCTCTTGTTTTGTTGATATCTCCCAATCTACTGGTTGCATGTTAGTGAATCTTTCTCCATCAGAAAGTAGACAAAATTCCCTTCACCGTAGACCCTCGTTTTGCTAAGTTTGGTTGAGATTTGAGTGAGTTACGCTCGTTGCAAATTGGGGTTTGTTGCTGGAAATAGCTGGAGCGGATTCGTGATTCCGTTAGTTCGTGTTCGAGAAGTTTCGGTGTCGGGAGTATCGTCGTCACGAAAAGGTGAGTTCTAATACTCACTAGGATTGTTTTCAGCCTTTTCACTTTAATTGAGTCGCGAATTTGTGAAATTCAGGTGCGAAACCGTTTTGCGAAAATGTCGTTCGAATCATAAGATTGATGAATTGTTGGACTGAAACTTATAAATTGGCATATCATGATTATTGATTGATGTGTGTTGATTGATGACTTGTTTGACTGTGTTTTATGAGCTGGTAAAGTAGAAGTATCGATCGGAAAATATATCGGAATCGGTTTGGGATGATATCGTTAAGAAAATGCAAGTATCTGGGTTACTGAGACACACGCACGGATCGTGCGTTATGGGAGCACGGATCGTGCTGTGTGTTCGCAGGTAGCCTGGAAATGGTTTTGGACATCGCACGGATCGTGCGTATGGGCGCACGGGTCGTGCGCTCTGTTCGGTATAAAATGAATTAAATTTTTCAGTCACGCACGGATCGTGCGCCTCTGGAGCACGGACCGTGCGTGGTTTTCGGGTTGGCTATTTTGAAAAGTGTTATAAATCATTCCAAACGGTTCCAAATGCATTCCAATCCTTTCTTCCACCTTCCCCAATGATACTATAACTGAATTGCCCTGAATTGAGTGGTAATTGACTGTGATTGAATCCAAGTTATGTTAGTGACATGTGATTGGCTATGTTCGGATTATGTTCAGGTGCAGTGAATGCTCATGTGATTAACCATTGATTTCATGTTATGACCTTGTGATTGATATATGTGTTGGACTGACTCTTTGAGTAAGGTTATTAAGTTAAGTTAGCAAACATTAGTAATCCATGTGAGATCACCAAATTATAAGGTTAAGTTAATAACTAGATCACCTAATGTTCAGAATAAGATTAGGTCATGATAATGCTCAGTGATTGAGTATTCTTTCAAGTTAGGCTCAGTGATTGGGCAGTTTTCATTGTTCATTGTTATTGTATATTGTATATGTATCATTGTTCAGGCTCAGTGATTGAGCACAGTTCATTGTCAGGGTGACGACCCTTTTTCAGATTAGTGTGCTGGGGGAGAGGGAGTCATGACCCTTATGAACCTAGGCCCCATCAGGGACTCACTAGTGATTAGTGGGGACGAGTTCACCGGAAGCTTATTATGCCAAGTGACCGGTGACACGCTAAGAATCATGGTTAGGCTCAGTGATTGAGCATAGTTCATTGTTAGGCTCAGTGATTGAGCATAGTTCATTGTTAGGCACAGTGATTGAGCATAGTTCAGCCACATAGTCAACATTGAGGACTATGAGTTTTAGATAATGAATCAAGCATAATTGAACCGAGAGGATTAGTAAGGGGTCGCGATAGAACTCACTGAGACAAGTTGTCTCACCCAATCCATTGTTGTTGTTTTTCAGTTAAGCAGGGAAAGTTGAAGACCGTGAGGCATGGCTATGAAGATGCTTGAGGAGCAGCCGCTATCTTATTTCTTTATGTCTTATATTTCAGTTTCCCTTGTATCTCTGTATTTTGTATTCAGTATCTTAAGACTACTCGATTGTACGACTTATGTATTTCAAGTTGTAAATCGCTTCCGCAGACTTTCGGTTTTGAGTATTGAACACTAGTTGAGGGTGTAAGGACCGACTTTATTTATGATCAGTTCAGTTATTTTAAGCACGTTCGATGAGTGATTCATCGAAGTTTAGTATGTGTTCAATATGTTAAAAGGAAAGTCACTCTGATGTATGCCAGTAGTGCGCTTCGGTAATTTCTACAAGATAGAAATTAACGGGGTGTTACACATCGCCGGAATAGACTGTGGCTAATGCGTCCCATGCTTCCTTCGCCGTTTCATACTCAAATCTTCTCAAATGCTTCGCCATCAACACCTTGATGGATCAAGAACAACACTTTACCGTCTTTCCTTTGCCATTCACGAAGCACATCTGCAGCAGCTTCTGCGGGTATTCCGGTTTGCACAACATCAAGCACTTCTTGATACCGGAACACCACTTTCATCTGCACAATCCACTTATCGTAATTCTTGGAATCAAGAACCGGAATTTTCGCCGGAAGTTGATTGGCGTTCTGGTTCACCATTATCACGCCTCAAGATCACGAACACGATCGCGAACAAAGCTCTGAAATATCAGTTTGTTGGAACAATTCTTGACTTCTGCAGATTGCTTCACTTGCAATTGCAGTTTATCACATTCATTTGAGACAGAGAAAGAATGAGTAGGTTGAGAGAGGGAGTTCACAGAGAAGAGGGAAAAACTGTTAATCAGAATTTTTTGTGAAAGACTTAGTGTTAACCAAGGTGGTTAACTCACTTATTTATTAGGCATTTTAATAGCCACATGTCACACTATGATTGGTCTACATTTTACATATGCAACAAAAATGTAAAACTACAACTTGACTATTAACTGGACAGTAACTTCTAAACAGATTTACACACAATAAATCCGTCGCTAAGATTGACATATACGATAACATATAGATAACTTCATATACAAACAGAGACAATATATTCCATACATAATGTAAATTACCATAGGCGTAAATTTTTTTTGCATTTCATAAAACCTCCCTAAGTACCAACCCAGTAACTTGGGTGCAGCCCGACTCATAAACAAATTACATTAACTAAGAAAATTACATAATGTGGAAGGTGATGACTATAGTCTCCAAGGTGATAACTTATCCACGTGCATATGAAATAATGAGCAAACATGATATTTAAGTCCCAATATTAAGCACTTCTGAAGAAAATATTAAGCACTTATGAATAACCCATAATATCCATATATCATAAACCTATCATCATAATGCAAAAAATTTATAGGTGTGATAAATATAACTACCTCAAGGCCATCAATAGCCAACACAGTATTGCACATGAGGTCCTATCTGAAGACCTGATAAATCCATATCACATGCTTATTTTGAATGTTAAAAATTGTGTTTTGCATGAAGATATTAATGAAAATCCCTAAAGTTTGAGCAGATTTTTTGAATTTGTAAATCTAGTTTTCGTCCCGTGGTTAAGCCGGTTTTTCTTGTATTTTTGTGCACAAGAACTAGATCAAGTGGAAGAACAAGTTGTGCCGGCTAGAGGTGAAGTTTGGAGCGAATAAAGGCAGGCTGCACTGCACTAAAATTCTGGCAGCACCATATTGTATTGTTACTTAAAGGAACAAAATTATACATTGATATTGTATTATATATATTCTCTCAAGTCTAATAGAAACTAATTAAGTTTCAAGGATACTCATCTAAATGGATATACCAAAATGAATAATAAATGAAGAAAATATTCAATGTCTGTATATCATGAGATTTACACTACATAAAAACGCCTTATTAGCGACGGAAAATTAGCGAGGGAACCAAAATCCGTCGCTAATGTTTAAGTAGCGAGGGATTTTAGCGAGGGAACCAAAATCCGTCGCTAATAATGACGAAGGCGCGCTTTTTTTAACAAAAAATTTAAATTTCGTCGTTAAATTTAAAATCCTTCGCAAGAAATCCGTCGCTAATGCTGACGTGACCGTTGCGCAGACCTTTGAATGCGTAAAATTCTGAATCCGTCGCTAATAAGAATTTCCGTTGCAAAAAATCTGTCGCTAATTCCTTGGAACTTGCACCATTTTAAAGTCCGTCGCTAATTTGAATTTTTGTCGCTAATTCTAATTTTTTTTATTAAACCGAATCCTCCTCACTTCTTCTCTCTTCTCTTCTTGTTTTCTTTTCTCACAATTCACTCTCTTTCTCCCTTACTCTCCTCTCTCTCTCTCTACCCAAACCCACCCTACACCACCACACCACCACCACCACCACCACATCATAGCTCCTCTCATCCTCACACTTCTCTCTCTCTCTCTCTCTCTCTCTACACACAAACCCTCTTCCCATATTTCACCACCACCACCACTACCACCACAAAATTAACTTCCACCCTCACTCCTCTCTCTAATCATACCCATCTCTCTCTCTCTCTAACCGTCTCTCTCTCTCTATACACAAACTCCTTCCCATATTCACCACCACGACCACCACTACCACTACTACCACCACAAAATTAACTTCCACCCTCACTCCTCTCTCTAACCATACCCCTCTCTCTCTCTCTCTCGCTCTCTCTCTCTCTCTCTCTCTCTCTCTCTCTCTCTCTCTTTCTCTTTCTGTAACCGTCTCTCTCTCAAACCGTCTCTCTCTCTCTCTACACAAACTCCTTCCCATATTCCACCACCACCACCACCACCACCACCACCACCACCACCACCACCATATTTCACAATACTTTTATAGCAATATTATAATTTAATAATATTATAACAATAATTTTATAATATACCGAATGTTAATAATATTATAATAATTATTATAATAATAATTTTAAAATATACTTTAATGACGAAAGCGCGCTTTTTTTAAGAAAAAAAACACGGATTACGAGGTGATTAGCGGCGGAATTTCCCTCGCTAAATTCCCTCGCTAAGTTCCGTCGCTAACCATTAGCGAGGCCATTTTAGCGAGGGATTTGTTCCGTCGCTAGTTCCCTCTCTAAGGCACATTAGCGATGGATTTTTGGTCATTAGCGACGGAAAAATCCGTCGTCTATACTTCTTTTTTTTGTAGTGTTACCTTAAACCAGAAGTTTATGGATCATAGTAAGTTTGTTGTTGGCAAGATCGGTTAGGCCATCCCGGGTCTATTAAGATGCGGAAAAAAATAGTTAAATTTTTTATGTAAACATGTAATGAAGATCCCGCCGATTCTTCAATCCATTAATCTTTGTTATTACTAATTCCCAAAGGAAGTTGACAATTTGAGGGAACAAGTCTCCTGCATCTCTAAAATATATATAAGGTGATATTTGTAAATCAATAATCACATGGACCATTTGGATATTTTATTATTTTAATTGATGCATCAACTAAATTTCTACATATATATATATATATATATATATATATATATATATATATATATATATATATATATAATTGTCATCAACTCACAACCAGAAGTTTGTGAGATTGTTTGCTCAACTAATTCGAGTAAGAGCTCATTATGTGAATTATCTTGAAAGCAACTGATAATTATTTTATGACTATTAGAATTTATATTGAACATCATTATGATAATTATCTTGAAGAACCATTCATTAGACATCTAAAGTTAATTATATGACCAATACTTATGAGATTGAACTTCCAATTTCTACTTGGGAACATGCAATCTAGCAAGCTGTCACATTGATACGCATCAAGCTAATAAGTTAACATATATATGTAAGTTCTCCCCTTTACAACTGATTTTTGGTCAATGACCTAATATTCTCCATCTAAGATATTTTTGATGTGTTGTGCATACTATAATGAATCCATCACAACGTAATAAGATGGATTCCTAAAGAATGTTGGGAATATATGAACATATGAATCTCCATCCATCATAAAGTATGTTGAGCCATTAACCAGAGATGTATTTATAGCTTAATCAGCTAATTATCATTTTGATGACTTAGTTTTCCCAACATTAGGGGGAGAGATAAGTAGCTGGAAAATAGTATTATTTGAAATAAATTATTATTATCTTATCTTGATCCTCTTATAAACCAATGTGAACCAGAAGTTCAAAGAATAATTCATTTGCAAAATTTTGTAAATTATTCACCAACTGCAATACGCAAATAAAAATTGATGTCCCTTTTGGACACTCAAACATTGCAAATGAATCATAGCCACACATGAAGCGTGTGGTTTAGTCGGTTCCAAAGAATAAAAATCTTGAATAAGTAAATGAGCTTAAAAGCAAGATGGCCCAAAAGAGGATATGGAAACTCCAAACGAGTTATTTGACATAATTATTTTTCAAGTTCCAGAAGAACTGACCAGGTACCTGAAATTTGTGGAAAAGAGATCTCAATAAGTTATGTCAAGAATGAAATGTGATGGAACCGAAACAAAGTCAACGTTGACAATTTTGTGTGTATAATGTCGCGCTAAATATGATATGTGATGAAGAGGATCATGAACCAAAGTCTATTAAGAATTTAGACAAAGCAATGATTGGCTAAAATAGAAAAATGCAATTGAAGCAGAATTAAACTTGCTCTGCAATGCAAAACGTTTTTTCAACCTATAGTCCATCCAGCCGAAGATGTGAATCTAGTTAGACTCGATGTTCAAAAGTGTCCACACAAACCTAACATTTGATTTAGAAGATAAATTCACCTGTAGTGAATGCAAGTAATTTTGAAAGGCTCAAATACAACGATGGATGTGCAACAACCTTTTGTATGACATATTTGATAGTCATGATTATATGAAGATCCCAGAAGGATCTAATTTTTAGAGATCGGTTGTTTGAACTCTTGAGATGATTACTCCAATTGAAATAGTCCCTCCATGGGATAATATAATCTGCACACATATGGTATAATCATCTCAATGCATATTTTAAATTGTTCAAAGAAAGAGTTTCCGATGAAGGACCTCACATTATATTGGTGGATTTGGGGGTTGAACCTATGATTAATCTCTTAATAGAAAATCCTAGAAGGATTAAAGATATAGAAAAATATCTTAAAATAAATATTTTTGGGAAACAAAGTTTTGTCTCGACCTGCAGTTTGATCAACCAGCTAATTGAATCATGATAAATTATATCTATTGAGTACATGATGTTTGTGTCAAGAAGATATCAAATATCCCGGTCTCGAAGACTTTAAATTAGTGCGCATATATTTTTAAATGTCATATAGATTGATGTGATAATATTTGATACTTATTAGTGAGATAGAATTTATCACCAACCAAAATGCATTAGAAAAAAGTGAGATATATATCTATTTATATTTTCATGATAGAGTTAAAGCAATTATTTTATGAATATATGTTCGTGAAATTAACCATGCAGATACGAGATATTTTTCTGATACAGATTAAGTCAGTTTTGAAATACATGATTATTTACATTTGGCGACATTGAGGCATCATCATGATCTGCATCTCGATCTATAGTTCTCACTTCTGCATATCATGTTCAAATACCAACAATTCAAGGAAGAGGTCTTGAAGACAATTGTGACCGCAAAGCTTTATTGAAAGGAGGATATATCACGAAGCATATTGATTCAAATGTGTTAGGGGAGAAAATTTAAATGTTGGTATTCATATTCTTAACGGATGATTCAAACAGGGAGAGAGAACTGTACTTTTTTTTGCTTTTCCATGGTTTTGTCCTATTGGGTTTTCCAGGAAATGTTTTTAACGAGGCAGTTCCTACATACAGGATATTGTACGCTTTTTCCTTCACTAAGAATTTTTCCCACTGGGTTTTTTCTTAGTAAGGTTTTAATGAGGCATATCCTTGATGGACATCCAAGGGGGAGTGTTATGAATATTTTGTGGATGTCCATATTCCTAAGCTTTGATGCTCTATAACTCCCTTGAGTAATAGCCATTACACATTGTTATTGGTCTTTATTTGAGATGCTAATGACACATTATGTTAGACCATTCATATGCTTGTAAGTCAAAAAACTTGTTCCTGTAAATGGGACTTATGTAACATTGTAAAAGGTACCTTCAAGAGTAGAATCCAAATGCTCTCGTTTTCTCTCATTCTCTTGTTCCATTTCTTTTTCATCTATAGCCTACTATAATGGTTATATATTATTCTTGTTTTGGTCAATTTCATAACAAATATATCAATTACTAAATGAGAAATGCTACTAACACTCATTCTATCACTCTCTTTTAAACACTCTTGTCATACCCTAATTTTGTCCATCTAATTTATCAAAAAATCCAAAAAAGTTTTTTATTCTCGTCGTGCCACGTGTCATTTCAATCGCGTGCGCTTGTCTTTAACGCTCGTCGTGCGGCGTTTTTTTGTGATACTCGTTTTTTTATATTGCTTTATTATCATAAAATATAAAAAATATAAGTAAAATGTAATACAAAATCAGGTAAAGGCTGAATAGCCAAAGTCCTTTTTATTACATGATCAACCTTTTACACATATAGAAAAAAATAGTACAAAAATTGGAATAAAATTCAAAAAAGAAGAGGGAAAGGGCGCAGCTTGCTTGCTGCCCTAGCTGAGGGTGTCCTTTGGATCTTTCCCTGATGCTGTCCTTTGCGCCCCAGTGCTATCCTTCCTCCATTGCCAGCTATTGTCCTTTCCTTATTCAATATTCTGTCCTTCCCAGCAACCTAATCACCCCAATGCCAGCTACTGTCCTTTTGCTGATTCAATTGATGTCTTTTTTGACTCCTCAGCACCTCACCAATTGGCCTATAAATACCAAACAATAATGAACAGTAGGGGGGGAGAGGACCAGATATCAAAACAAATTTTGAGAAATCAGAAAAAAAAGGAGCTTGGAGCTCCGACCACCTTGTGGTGCTCGCCACCATCCCACCACCGCAACAACCCATCCACCTTCGCAAACCACCACCAAACAGCCACCATAACCACGACGAAAACCACCACAACCACCATCCCACGACCCCACTGTCTTTCCCCCTTCATTGACACCTTCGTCACCAGCAACCATACGAAAGCCACCGCTGTCGTCTCCCTCACCGTTGCCGAAACCCATACCATTCTTTCTCCGTCTTCTCGCTCATTGTCACCACCATCACATCGTCGCCATTGCCGGCCTTGAAACGGCCGATCAACGGCGTTTTTCATTTTCTGGCCGTAACTCTCTTTCTCTCTCCACCGTGGTGCTCTCTCCCTCTCCCTCTCATTTTCTCCCTCTCTCCACCTCATCACCACTGTAAAACACAAATCCGGTCGTCGTACTCACCCTGTACGTCGTCGCCGTCACCCAGCTCTGTCGTGACGAGCCCGTCCTCTCGTTTCTTCTCTCTCTCTCTATCCTATTTTCTCTCTACATGAAGCCTTCTCTCTCTCTCTCATGGTAATTGTAGAAAGGGCGCTGGGTAGAGAAAAAGGGTATTTTAGGGTTTCAGAACTAAATGTTTCCTTATATAGTCTCGTTTTCTATTTTAATTTTAATTTTCTAATTTTTAATTTTAGATTACCAATACAACCCCCACGTTTACTTCATACACCCCCCGCCAAGCTTTTTTTGTTGCGTAGGCCAGTTCACAAAAAATAAATTGAGCTACTGCTTATCACAACCTCATGTCTATTTTTTTACAAAAAGCTGTTGTTCGCACCCCCAGTTTGCTAGTAACACAGCCTTTTTCCTTAAAATTTGTCTTTATGTTTACACCCCCCAAATTTCGTTGTTATAACCCCTGTTTGTTTTAAATACCAAATTCTTATTCATCTCTTTTTTTATGATACAACCTCTTTTTTCCCCAAACCAATATTTCCCCAAACCATTAAACTCACATAAAAATAGGTTGTTACTAACGGTCACTCTGAGTTTAACCTGTTTGATCGTTAATAACAACTATGGTTTTCAAACGGGCTATTAGTGGTGACCACTCTGAGTTTACTTGTTTGGTCATTACGAACACCTATCCAAATTTCAAAATACTTAACAATAAAAAACATCAACACCCAAATATTTGCTACCAAGAACTACGTGTGATTTGATTCTCTACCAGAAGATACGGAGGAGCAGAGGGCGGCCGACCTCTGTCAATTGCATTAATAAAAACCTGGTTTTTAGTCCTTTTTGTAAAATTGCTTGTTTCTAATCTTTCAAGAAAATAACCAAAAATAAATAAACGTCCATCAAGTCTCTTTTTATTTTAATTTGTAAATAAGTGTAAATCAAATATATTAGATTAATAATATTTACGCATTTAGTTAAAAGGTAACCTTCCTTAGGAATGATGTCGTAGGGTGCTAATACATTCCCTATGCATAAACGACTCCCGAGTCTAAACCTCGTCCGCAAAACCCCGTTATCCACTCAATGGGGATTTTCCAATGTTTGCCCTTAAACTAAACTTTGGCGGCGGCTTCATTTCTAAAACTTCGAAGAATCCCTCCTCCAGATTTTCCGGTCGCTACTGCTGGCGACTTCACTGGGGCCATCATATACCCTAATTTTGTCTGTCTAATTTATCAAAAAATCCAAAAAAGTTTTTTATTGTCGTCGTGCCGCGTGTCATTTCAATCGCGTGCGCTTGTCTTTAACGCTCGTCGTGCGACGTTTTTTTTTGTGATACTCATTTTTTTGATATTGCTTTATTATCGTAAAATATTAAAAATATAAATAAAATATAATACAAAATCAGGTAAAGGTTGAATAACCAAAGTCCTTTTCATTACACGATCAACCTTTTACACACAGACAAAAATAGTACAAAAGTTGGAATAAAATTCAAAAAAGAAAAGGGAAAGGGCGCAACTTGCTTGCTGCCCTAGCTGAGGGTGTCCTTTGGATCTTTCCCTTGATGCTGTCCTTTGCACCCCAGTGCTGTCCTTCCTCCATTGCCAGCTGCTGTCCTTTCCTTAGTCAAATTTCTGTCCTTCCCAGCACCCTAATCACCCCATTGCTAGCTACTGTCCTTTTGCTGATTCAATGGCTGTACTTTTTGACTCCTCAGCACCTCACCAATTGACCTATAAATACCAAACAATAATGAACAGTAGGGGGGAGGACCAGAAATCAAAACAAATTTTGAGAAATCAGAAAAAAAAAGGAGCTTGGAGCTCCGACCACCTTGTGGTGGTCGCCACCGTCCCACCACCGCAACAACCCAACCACCTTCGCAAACCACCACCAAACAGCCACCATAACCACCACGAAAACCACCACAACCACCATCCCACGACCCCACTGTCTCTCCCCCTTCGTTGACACCTTCGTCACCAGCAACCATACGAAAGCCACTGTTGTCGTCTCCCTCACCCTTGCCGGAACCCATACCATTCTTTCTTCGTCTTCTCGCTCATTGTCACCACCATCACATCGTCGCCATTGCCGGCCTTGAAACGGCCGATAAACGGCGTTTTTCATTTTCTGGCCGTAACTCTCTTTCTCTCTCCACCGTGGTGCTCTCTCTCTCTCCCTCTCATTTTCTCCCTCTCTCCACCTCGTCACCACTGTAAAACACAAATCCGGTCATCGTACTCCCCCTGTACGTCGTCGCCGTCACCCAGCTCTGTCGTGACCTCCGACGAGCCCGTCCCCCGTTTCTCCTCCCTCCGTGCGATAGCACTTCTCCGGCCATGGCGCCGTCACATCTTCTTCCCTTCCCTCTCGTTTCTTCTCTCTATCCTATTTTCTCTCTCCATGAAGCCTTCTCTCTCTCTCTCATGGTAATGGTAGAAAGGGGGATGGGTAGAGAAAAATGGTATTTTAGGGTTTCAGAACTAAATGTTTCCTTGTATAGTCTCGTTTTCTATTTTAATTTTGATTTTCTAATTTTTAATTTTAGATTACCAATACAACCCCCACGTTTACTTCATACACCCCCCGCCAAGCCTTTTCTGTTGTGTAGGCCAGTTCACAAAAATTAAATTGGGCTGCTGCTTATCACAACCTCATGTCTTTTTTTTTACAAAAAGCTGTTGTTCGCACCCCCAGTTTGTTAGTAACACAACCTTTTTCCTTAAATTTCGTCTTTATGTTCACACCCCCCAGATTTCGTTGTTATAACCCCTGTTTGTTTTAAATACCAAATTCTTATTCATCTCTTTTTTTATGATACAACCTCTTTTTTCCCCAAACCAATATTTCCCCAAACCATCAAACTCACATAAAAATAGGTTGTTACTAACGGTCACTCTGAGTTTAACCTGTTTGATCGTTAATAACAACTATGGTTTTCAAACGGGCTATTAGTGGTGACCACTCTGAGTTTACTTGTTTGGTCATTACGAACACCTATCCAAATTTCAAAATACTTAACAATAACAAACATCAACACCCAAATATTTTCTACCAAGAACTACGTGTGATTTGATTCTCTACCAGAAGATACGTAGGAGCAGAGGGTGGCCGACCTCTGTCAATTGCATTAATAAAAACCTGTTTCTTAGTCCTTTTTGTAAAATTGCTTGTTTCTAATCTTTCAAGAAAATAACCAAAAATAAATAAATGCCCATCAAGTCTCTTTTTATTTTAATTTGTAAATAAGGGTAAATCAAATATATTAGATTAATAATATTTACGCATTTAGTTAAAAGGTAATGTAACACCCCGTATTTCTAAAACAAAGAAATACCTAAATATACAATTTGGTTTACATCAGAGTATAAAAATTCCTGCTTAGATATACATCGTTGCAAGAAAACAGCGGAAACTAAAACATAACATAGCTCAAATTCGAGTCATGATATCAAATACAGTGACAACGGCAGAAAAATAAAAACAGCTAGGAATGAGTCAATCTTCTGTCTTCTCCTAGAGCGTGACAACTGACTATCCCGTTTGTTTCTCTGTTTCCTGTTCTCTGTAAAAACAACAACAATGATAGAATGAGACAACTTGTCTCAGTGAGTTCTACAGTGCCCCCCTCACTATCACTCGGTTTAATTTATAAAACCTTTGCAACATAGTTATATTCATAAACTATTTGCGTCAATATATACCTAGCCCATTACTGACTGTGCAAATCCCACAATCCCGGTAAATGAAGTGCTATTATATATTTTTAAGCCTTGTCAATTAATTTATAATTACAAGCTTTTCAAACGAAACATCGACTGTGCAAAGCCCACAATCCCGATGAGTCGAGAACATAACTTAGCATAAATCGGCTGTGCAAAGCCCACAATCCCGATAACCCACGTTAGACCATACCATAACGTTTTCCGGGCCTAGGGTGAGGTCTCATGACTTCCCTTCCTAGTATGCCAATTCGTCGGGTCGTCACCCAACTCGATATAATCTATATATCGTACCCGCATTGGGACGTCTTACAAGTTTTAGATATCTATATTTATTATCGATCTATAACCCGTTTTGATGAATTCAAAGTTAGACATCCGGCGTTACAATCATAGCGTCGAGAAGGATCCACGATCCGGTTTGTTATGCCAAAAACATTATCTCACACGCGGTCTAAGTTTTGGTTTTGAAAACAGTTTTGACCTTCAAAAACAGTGAACTTTCCAAAACAAATTATATAATTATAGATAGGTCTTTGAATAAGCTTTCCAACGCACCTGAGAACACCTAAATCGGGTTCCCGGACCAAAAGTTATTGCAAAAACAAGTTCAGGGACTTTTTAGTGAAAACTGCAAACCGTCGCGAACAGATACCGTCGCGACGCGAAAAGTGACAGAAACTTTTGCGTCACAAAATCCACTAGGGTCGCGACGCGATGACCACGGGCCGCGCCGCGATGGAAGCCAGAATTGGTTGAAAACAGCATTTCGAAACCCGTTTTGTACCGATTCGCTTTCTATTCGACCCCGAGACATTTCCTAACCATCGAGACTTAAAAATAGATAATATAATCAACATTTCAGTCCATATTCCAGCGAAAGCATTAAAATCAACAAATCAATAAAAACATATATATTCATCGAAAATCTGTAAAAAACGCTATTTTCCCTAAAACGGTTTTTGACTCGATAAAATGTTTCGAAAGCAGAATAGTTTCACAAACAGAATTCCAGAGTATTCAAGTCAATAAAAATGAATCCCTAATCGTGAGTAAAACTCACCGGTTTGACGAGTCCCCGAGAAGTCGCGTCCTCGCTCGAACAACCGAACCGTTAACCACTCGAACAATCCCCGTAATCACGAACACGCTCCGAATGCCTCCGTAACTAAACTCAATGGCTCCACTTGCACAAACAAGAACTCAATCATTCACTCTTGCTACTGAACTCCTCTCCGGGTAGATAGAACTGATGGCTCTCGAGACTTTGGCGAATCGAACCCAATTTCGACGAACAATGTCCAGCTCTTCTTTCTGTTTTCCAGAATCAAGGCACACTTTTGCAACAGCCATAACTAGGCCAATTCGCAACGAAAACTATCCAAACCGGTGCTCATTGTGAAGCTAATCTTGTATACTTTCTGATGGTCAAGGATTCACACGCATGCATCCAGTGGTTTGGGAGATATCCCCATGACAATGTGACTGGTCCAGGATAGTGCTTGATTCTGAATCCGAAATTGTGAGCATGATATATCTCTCATTTCTCCATGAAATCATACAGTTCCTGTGCCCAAAATGAAGAGCTTTTTGTCTCGTTTCCAGAGGGACAAGAATCACGATCATCGGAGTAGTGTACAGTGAGATATGATGAAAACAATGAAGGTGGGTAAAACGGGTTTTACCCAGAATTTCTGATTAGCTTGATCATCATCTTCAATCACTTGCCATTACGAATTTGAGCTTCCACCCTCTGTACCAGAAGCTCCATAACTTTCAAAACACCTTCCAAATCTGAACCAAACCCTATAGTTCTTGTTTGGACCCCAAAAACGAAACAAGAACTGAATTGGAGTCTTCAAAGCCTCAAAGGTGCGAAAATGGTGAAAAAGCACTCAAAACCCTCTCTTTTCTTCAAGTGATTCGAAAATGGAAGCAATGGGATGAGTGGTTAGATGATGATGATTCTGGTATAGATAAGAAGAAGAGGGAATTCTGATTCTAATGGTCATAAAAATGAAGACATGCATTAACAAACCCTCGTTCTATCTCTCCTTCTTCCTCATGCCCTCTCTCTCTTCTCTCTAGTTTTCCTTCTTTGTTTTCTTTTTGTTTTTGCTTGCTGAACTGAAAAATGAGGAGTTAAGTTGGGTTCAGCTGAGGTCATTTGGGTTGAGGGTATAAGTGGCTGTGAAAGGACCAAAATGCCCTTGGCCCATTAAGTCATGGTTTTTGATGTTAAAGCCCTTTTCAATCCTATGGTTTTATTCCTTTGACCAAGTTTTCTCGACTATTCCATTTCGAGTCTCGAATATATTTTCTTACTCGAAATATGACTTACTATTAATTTCCGTAGATCAAATCCTTAAAAATTAGGGATGTTACAGGTAACCTTCCCTAGGAATGATGTCGTAGGGTGCTAATACCTTCCCTATGCATAAACGACTCCCGAGTCTAAACCTGGTCCACAAAACCCCCTTATCCACTCAATGGGGATTTTCCAATGTTTTCCCTTAAACTAAACTTTGGCGGCGGCTTCATTTCAAAAACTTCGAAGAATCCCTCCTCCAGATTTTTCGGTCGCTACAGCTGGCGACTTCACTGGGGGCATCATATACCCTAATTTTGTCCCTCTAATTTATCAAAAGATCCAAAAAAGTTTTTTATTTTCGTCGTGCCGCGTGTCATTTCAATCCCGTGCGCTTGTCTTTAACGCTCGTCGTGCGACATTTTTTTGTGATACTTGTTTTTTGATATTGCTTTATTATCATAAAATATTAAAAATATAAATAAAATATAATACAAAATCAGGTAAAGGTTGAATAACCAAAGTCTTTTTTATTACATGATCAACCTTTTACACATATAGACAAAAATAGTACAAAAACTGGAATAAAATTCAAAAAAGAAGAGGGAAAGGGCGCAACTTACTTGCTGCCCTAGCTGAGGGTGTCCTTTGGATCTTTCCCTTGATGCTGTCCTTTGCACCCCAGTGCTGTCCTTCCTCCATTGCCAGCTGCTGTCCTTTCCTAATTCAAATTTCTGTCCTTCCCAGCACCCTAATCACCCCATAGCTAGCTGCTGTCCTTTTGCTGATTCAATGGCTGTCCTTTTTGACTCCTCAGCACCTCACCAATTGGCCTATAAATACCAAACAATAATGAACAGTAGGGGGGAGAGGACCAGAAATCAAAACAAAATTTGAGAAATCAGAAAAAAAACCACCGTAAAAACCCTACCACCTTCGCAAACCACCACCAAACAGCCACCATAACCACCACGAAAACCACCACAACCACCATCCCACGACCCCACTGTCCATCCCCCTTCGTTGACACCTTCGTCAACAGCAACCATACGAAAGCCACTGCTGTCGTCTCCCTCACCGTTGCCGGAACCCATACCATTCTTTCTCCGTCTTCTCGCTCATTGTCACCACCATCACATCGTTGCCATTGCCGGCCTTGAAACGGCCGATCAACGTCGTTTTTCATTTCTGGCCGTAACTCTCTTTCTCTCTCCACCGTGGTGCTCTCTTTCTCTCTCCCTCTCATTTTCTCCCTCTCTCCACCTCGTCACCACTGTAAAACACAAATCCGGTTGTCGTACTCCCCCTGTACGTCGTCGCCGTCACCCAGCTCTGTCGTGACCTCCAACGAGCCCGTCCTCTGTTTCTCCTCCCTCCGTGCGAGAGCACTTCTCTGGCCATGGCGCCGTCACATCTTCTTCCCTTCCCTCTCGTTTCTTCTCTCTCTCTCTCTATCCTATTTTCTCTCTCTATGAAGCCTTCTCTCTCTCTCTCTCTCATGGTAATGGTAGAAAGGGCGCTGGGTAGAGAAAAAGGGTATTTTAGGGTTTCAGAACTAAATGTTTCCTTATATAGTCTCGTTATCTATTTTAATTTTGATTTTCTAATTTTTAATTTTAGATTACCAATACAACCTCCACGTTTACTTCATACACCCCCCGCCAAGCCTTTTTTGTTGCGCAGGCCATTTCACAAAAAATAAATTGGGCTGCTGCTTATCACAACCTCATGTCTTTTTTTTACAGAAAGCTGTTGTTCGCACCCCCAGTTTGCTAGTAACACAGCCTTTTTCCTTAAAATTTGTCTTTATGTTTACACCCCCCAGATTTCGTTGTTATAACCCCTGTTTGGGAAAAAGGGTATTTTAGGGTTTCAAAACTAAATGTTTCCTTATATAGTCTCGTTTTCTATTTTAATTTTATTTTTCTAATTTTTAATTTTAGATTACCAATACAACCCCCACGTTTACTTCATACACCCCCCCCCCCCCCGCCAAGCCTTTTTTGTTGCGCAGGCCAGTTCACAAAAAAAAAATTGGGCTGCTGCTTATCACAACCTCATGTCTTTTTTTCACAAAAAGATGTTGTTCGCACCCCCTGTTTGCTAGTAACACAACCATTTTCCTTAAAATTCCTCTTTATGTTTACACCCCCCAGATTTCGTTGTTATAACCCCTGTTTGTTTTAAATACCAAATTCTTATTCATCTCTTTTTTTATGATACAACCTCTTTTTTCCCCAAACCAATTTTTCCCCAAACCATCAAACTCACATAAAAATAGGTTGTTACTAACGGTCACTCTGAGTTTAACCTGTTTGATCGTTAATAACAACTATGGTTTTCAAACGGGCTATTAGTGGTGACCACTCCGAGTTTACTTGTTTGGTCATTACGAACACCTATCCAAATTTCAAAATACTTAACAATAAAAAACATCAACACCCAAATATTTTCTACCAAGAACTTCGTGTGATTTGATTCTCTACCAGAAGATACGTAGGAGCAGAGGGCGACCGACCTCTGTCAATTGCATTAATAAAAACCCGTTTCTTTGTCCTTTTTGTAAAATTGCTTGTTTCTAATCTTTCAAGAAAATAACCAAAAATAAATAAATGCCCATCAAGTCTCTTTTTATTTTAATTTGTAAATAAGGGTAAATCAAATATATTAGATTAATAATATTTACGCATTTAGTTAAAAGGTAACCTTCCTTAGGAATGATGTCGTAGGGTGTTAATACATTCCCTATGCGAATACATTCCCTATACATTCCCCCACGGAGTGTGTTCCTTTGCACCTCAGTGCTCTCCTTCCTACATTGCCAGCTGCTGTCATTCCCTTATTCAAATTTCTGTCCTTCCCAGCACCCTAATCACCCCATTGCTAGCTATTGTCCTTTTGCTGATTCAATGGCTGTCCTTTTTGACTCCTCAGCACCTCACCAATTGGCCTATAAATACCAAACAATAATGAAAAGTAGGGGGGAGAGGACCAGAAATCAAAACAAATTTTGACAAGTCAGAAAAAAAAGGAGCTTGGAGCTCCGACCACCATGTGGTGGTCGCCACCATCCAACCACCGCAATAACCCAACCAACTTCGCAAACCACCACCAAACAGCCACCATAACCACCACGAAAACCACCACAACCACCATCCCATGACCCCACTGTCTCTCCCCCTTCGTTGACACCTTCATCACCAGCAACCATACGAATTCCACCGCCGTCGCCTCCCTCACCGTTGCCGAAACCCATACCATTCTTTCTCTGTCTTCTCGCTCATTGTCACCACCATCACATCGTTGCCATCGCCGGCCATGGAACGGACGATCGACGACGTTCTTCATTTTCTGGCCGTAACTCTCTTTCTCTCTCCACCGTGGTGCTCTGTCTCTCTCTCTCTCTCTCTCCCCCTCCACCTCGTCACCACTGTAAAACACAAATCCGGTCGTCGTACTCCCCCGTACGTTGTCGCCGTCACACAGCTCTGTGGTGACCTCCGACGAGCCCGTCCTTCGTTTCTCCTCCCTCCGTGCGATAGCACTTCTCCGGCCATGGCGCCATGACATCTTCTTCCCTTCCCTCTCGTTTCTTCGCTCTCTCTCCATGAAGCCTTCTCTATCTCTCTCATGGTAATGGTAAAAACGACGCTGGGTAGAGAAGAAGGGGATTTTAGGGTTTCAGAACTAAATGTTTCCTTATATATCGTTTTCCCCAAACCATCAAACTCACATAAAAATAATTTGTTACTAACGGTCAGTCTGAGTTTAAACTGTTTGATCGTTAATAACAACTATGGTTTTCAAACGGGCTATTAGTGGTCACCACTCTGAGTTTACTTGTTTGGTCATTACGAACACCTATCCAAATTTCAAAATACTTAACAATAAAAAATATCAACACACAAATATTTTCGACCAAGAACTACGTTTGAATTGATTCTCTACCAGGAGATACGTAGGAGCAGAGGGCGGCCGACCTCTGTCAATTGCATTAAAAAAACCTTTTTTAGGTCTTTTTGTAAAATTGCTTGTTTCTAATCTTTCAAGAAAATAACCAAAAATAAATAAATGTCCATCAAGTCTCTTTTTATTTTAATTTGTAAATAAGGTTAAATCAAATATATTAGATTAATAAGTTTTACGCATTTAGTTAGAAGGTAACTTTTCTTAGAAAGGATGTCGTAGGGTGCTAATACCTTCCCTATGCATAAACGATTCCAGAGTCTAAACCTGGTCCGCAAAACCCCCTTATCCACTCAATAGGGATTTTCCAATGTTTGCCCTTAAACTAAACTTTGGTGGCGACTTCATTTCAAAAACTTCGAAGAATCCCTCCTTCGGATTTTTCGGTCGCTACAACTCTCTTTTTTATTGGGCCACATCACCCCATTTTTAAGTTGTTTACTTGTTTACCGGCTCTCCCAAATCCCAATCAACTAAACTAAACACTTTTTATTTTGGCTAAATTATAGTTTTGGTCCCCCTATTTTTAAAAATTAGGATATTTGGTCCCCCTATTTTAAAATTTGGACATTTGGTCCCCTAATTTTAAAAAACTCCAAACATTTAGTCCAAAGTGGGATTTTTCATTTTTTTTACTGAGTTAGAATCCAGTCAAACAAAAAATGCTAATGTGGCATTCATTAAATGACGTGGCAGCTGATATAGCTTGTGCCACGTCATTTAATAGTCCACATATACATGCCACGTCAGATTAGTATAATTTAAATACAGTAAATAATTTAAATAAATGAAATATTAATAACAAAATAAATAATTTGAAGTTAAACCCTTCTAACCCAGAAAAATTTCTCAAACTTTCTAAGACTTCTTCGTTGATTCAAGAATCAAAGTGTGTGACACAATCAAGTCCAACCCTTCTTCTTCTTCTTCGTTGATTCAAGAAAAATTAAAAAACCCATACATCCAGAATCTGATACAATCAAGTCCAACCCCTTCCTAACCCAAATTCAAGAATCCAATCCAAATTTCCAGAATCCTAATCCCCTTCCTCCCTCCAAACCCAAACTCTTCACCGCCAACCACTAAAACTCCAACCAAAACCTCAACGCCTGATCCTCTCTCTATGGGATCGGTTCGAGAGTATATGTCCAGATCTGCGGAAATGGTGTCCAGATCTGGTTCGTCCGAGAGTGTTTGTGAAAGGGTTTCCTAGAACTGTTTGTGATGGTTGTGGGTATTGGAGGTGTTCTTTGATGGCGGAGAGGAGACGGTAGTTAGCTTGATCGTTAGTGGCGAGTGCTTTCTTGATGACAAGCTCGTACTGATAGCAGTTCAGTTTCTTGACGTCAACTAAGTTATCGCCACCGCTTGCCTGTGGAGGTTCGCGACGGGAAGAGGAAGTTCGGAGAACAACGTAGTTGAAGAGAAGATCTGAAGAGTGAAGAGATATGAACAATTCGGGGAAAGAAGAGAGGTGGAGAAGGTGAAGAGAGATGGGTCATCAGTGAAAAAGATGTAGATGATGATCTTTGATTTGGGGTTTGATGAATTGGGGATTTCTTCTGGGTTCTCGTTCTCTAAATGATCTATTTTAATTTTGATTTTACTGTTTTAATAATTTATTAATAATATTATTTATTTTAATTATTTAAATATTGTAATATGATGTGGCATGCATATATGGACCATTAAATGACGTGGCACAAGCTGCATCAGCTGCCACGTCATTTAATGAGGGCCACGCCAGCATTTCTTTTTTGGCAGGATGACAATTCAGCAAAAAAAATTCAAAAATCCCTCTTGGGACTAAATGTCCGAATTTTTTAAAATAGGGAGACTAAATGTCTGAGTTTTAAAATAAGGGGACCAAATGTCTAAATTTTTAAAAATAAGGGAACCAAAACTATAATTTAGCCTTTTATTTTTTTTTATCATTAACGTTTCAGTTATCCTCGTTCTCGCTGTGCCAATTGCGACACCACTTCCACTCCCCCTTTTGCATCGTTCCCTTTCATGGATCCATCGTAATTCTATGCATGTTCTTAATTAGTTTCCTTCTACTCTTTTATCTATTATGTAATTTTTTACTTTCAGTTACATTTCACAGTTGAGTCTCCCTTTCTGTTTCTTAATTTTTTTATTGTTGATTTTTTAACACTGCCATTTTTCCTAATTCTCCACTCTCCAAATACTTTCCAACAGAGAGACACCAAATTGGAATCATCAAGCCATGATCAGTGGCGGACCTACCTTGTATCTAAGGGGTTCAGTTGGACCCCCTGAAAAAAAGTTAGTAATAATATCCCTATATAAAATTATTTTGAACCCATTGAAATATTAAATTTGTACTAATATATTTAAGGCTAAATTATAGTTTCGGTCCCCTTATTTTAAAAAATTCAGACATTTGGTCCCCCTATTTTAAAACTCAGACATTTGGTCCCCCAATTTTAAAAAATCAAAGACATTTAGTCCAAATAGGGACCAAATGTCTTTGATTTTTTAAAATTGGGGGACCAAATGTCTTTGATTTTTTAAAATTGAGGGACCAAATGTCTTTGATTATTAGCCATAAAAAACTGAAAATTCCTCTTGGGACTAAATGTCTTTGATTTTTTTAAAATTGGGGGACTAAATGTCTGAGTTTTAAAATAGGGAAACTAAATATCTGAATTTTTAAAAATAAGGGGACCAAAACTATAATTTAGCCTATATTTAAATTTGCACCCAAATTATCCTCACTTCACTTCCTCCTTTCTCTCCCTTTCTTTCCCCCCTCTTCATCTATCCTCCTAGATCTGAAATTTTTCTTTCTCCCTCCTCTGTTTCTTCCAATTTTTCTTCTTCCCCAATCCTACTCAACAGTGTGTTGTGGTGAGTGTTTGTTCGTTGAGGTACTTGAGAGAGAGAGAGAGAGATGTGTTGTGACTCTTGTGAGAGAGAGAGAGTGTGTGTGTGATTAAATCCCGGTGAGTCGATAACCCATAAGCGAGTTAAAAAAAACAATGGCGTGGTCTAATTACTAGGCGAGTGAAAAAGGGAGAGTGCGTAATCGACTATGATAGCATTTCTCTTACTAAATTTACAAAATTAATCTATCAGTCCTTCTAAATTTTTTGGGGTGTTACATATTTTCCCTTGTACGTTTTTTCTCTCGTTGCAACACGTTTTATTGCGCAGAAAATATTCTGCCGCATTTCCTTCCAAATAAAAGTTTTTTAAAACTATGTGTTGTAAATAGTACATAAATGTTATTGTAATTGTAGTTATAGGTCCGACCCATTTATCAGGCCCGCGAGGGTTAGTCTCAGAATAGTCTATTAATACCCTTTAGCATTTGTATTCTATACACAATTGAAATTATACATATTCATATTTATTTTTCCACATGGTATAACGAGCTCCCGATCTTTGGAGTCTCGCTTCCGCATAAACCCCAGCCACCCTCGTTATGGTCTCCTTTTTTTTGCCTTCAAAGAACTTAGCCACATTTATTGTGGCCCTTTGCTGTCGTCATTGCAACAGTTTCTGACTTGAGAGAACAGTCCTTTTTTTCCCCTCAGCTCAGTACTAAGAGAACTGTTTCTAACTTAAGAGAACATTTTCCTTTGAAACCACCACTGTCTGTGTGACTATTATTCCACAAAACCACCTTTATAACCCTTTTTTTTGGCATTCACGACTGGTCTCTCCAAAAATCCTCTCTACACGACCGAACACCATACACCGCCTCCACCATCAGCTTTAGAATCAAATTCTTAGTAAGTCCACCAATTTTCACCGCCGTCAGCCATTGAACGTGCGACCACACGTCGCTACTCTCTGGCAAGTGGCCTCCACGAGCCGCCATCCTCTGTTTTTTCCGGTGCCGTTTTTTGCCTATTTGTAGATCGGATCTTTCTCTCTCTGTTTTGGGGATCCGTTTTCAGTTTTGAGCACTTTGGGTTTTTGGTAACCTTGGAGACACTTGTTTATGTTATTGCTCTATATTGGGTTACGATTTCTGCTATTTCTGCTCTCCTTTTTGGCTCTCACAGCATCTATTCCGGTCATTGGACGAATAATTTTTGTGTGGGTTATTCGAAGATCACCTTTGGTCACGGTTACTGGCTCTTTCGGAAACTTTTGACACAGTTATTGTGTTTGGTTTTTAATTGTTGCCTGTTTTTTCTTTGATTGTTACCACAGATGGCTGACAGAATTGCTATTTTTTATTCTTTATCATCCACTGAGGATGAGGTGAATCGTTTTAAGGCTATATTTGACTCTCTCAGTAAGCTAGCCTTCTGGAAGCTGTTCTCTACCAACGACCTTGAGTGTATGCTCCCGAGCCTTTAGTGTTTGCAGTAAAATCTCTAAGAATGCTTGGATTTTGGAGTTTGGTGCCACCAACCACATGACATTCAGTTCCAATATTTTCCGACTATACTTCTTCTAAGAGGAATTGTTATGTTACAGTTGATAATGGTTCTTATGCCCATATTGATGACTCTGGGAGTGTTAATTTGCAACCTTCACTTCAATTACAAGATGTGCTACATGTTCCCACACTCTCTCACAATCTAATATGTAACACCCCAGAAATTCTAACATGTAGAATCACCGAAATGCAAGTCATGGCATACATCAGAGTAATTTCCTGTTATCGAAATATTGAACATAACTAAAACTTTTGATAGTAAATACCAAATGGTTCAATGAACCCCATAAACTTACATGAAAGTAATTAAGTCTCGCGACTCAAAACTTATACAACCCTGATGTTCAATATTCAAAACGGAAATAGCGAAAACGATTTTACAACTAATACAAAGATAGTTATACAACCGAAACTAGAAAAGCGACAAAAGGGAAAAAGCCTAAACATAGGACTAAATGTCCAAATAACTCCAAGAGTCAAATCAGCTAGCCATGGATGTTCGCCTTAGCTTTCCCCTGCTTCTCTGTAAAAACCACAATATAAGAAGGGTGAGATAAATATTATCTCAGTGAGTCCTATCGAGACCCCTTACTAACTCTAGCGGTTCATTATGCTTTACTTTATACTCATGGCCCTCATAAGCGACACATGAAGTATATCTTATAACGTGTAGCCCTGATAAGCAACTACTCGTTACATTAATTATTTCTTGGTGTAGCCCTCATAAGCGACATACACATCATATTTTCATGAACTTAGCACAACACCTCGAAGTCCGCCTTAGCTAAGGTTGGGACGTCTCGGTGAACCCATACCACTAATCCAAGTGAGCAACATGAGAGCCTAGGTTCTGGGGCTCATGACTTCCCCTCCCCTAGTATGCTAATAAATTGGAGGATTGTCATCCTCGATATACTCAAAGTATACCATCTACCTTCCCCCGAGGGAAAGTAACTTGAATTGTTTTTACATGGATTGACAGTGTATAATTCTATATAGAATTACAATCAAAGGACTTTACTTGACCTGATAGAACTCTAGGTTCGTTGTATAACATGATTCGTTCACACTCGCGTTCACTATCGTTCGGTTTTCCAAACATTCTTGATTTTCAGAACAGGGAATTTTATACTTTTAAAGAAAAATCTGAATAGGTCTTTTAATAAGCTTTAAAACGCAACTGAAAACACCTCAATCGGATTCCCGGATCAAAAGTTATCGCGAAAACAAAATCAGTAAAGTTTGCTGAAAATTTACACTGCGTCGCGACGCGAACAGGTTCCGTCGCGACGCGAAAGGTAACAGGTAGATTTTTTGTTGCAAAACAATGTATGGTCCCGAGGCGATGGCCACGGGTCGCGACGCGACCGTTGGGAGAAGTATTAAAAATGGCTTTTCAAAAATTCTGTTTTGTTCCGTTTCGCTTTCAATCCGGTGCCGAGACATTTTAGGACTTCCGTGACTTAAAAACAGACATTTCAACCAGCAATCCAATCCAATTGTTCAGGCAAATCAACCACACATAAACATCATCATGAATCATCAAACAATCAATCAATCCTAATCACATAAGTTATCGTTAAAGCATAATTTCGTGAAAACGGCTTTAAGTCGATTATTTTTAAAACGAAACGCGAGACATAATCATTCAGAGACATAAAACTCAGTAACACAACACATCCCTAAGAGAGTATAGAACTCACCAATTGCGATGATAATCGCACAACCAACGGATCAACGGGTCGACACGGTCAAAGTAGCCTCACGAACAGTTCCTGTACTCGAACTCTTCACCATTACGAATCTCTCGCTTCCACGAACATCGAATCGATCCCGAATGGATCCCCAAACATGACCAGCTACAGAATCTTCCCCCAAATGCATTCTAAGTCAATGGTGAAATCCTCTTTTTACTCCGATCAAACTCCAATCCCTAGAACACGGCACCGACTTTTAATTCGGTTTAACAGCATCTGGACGCTGTTTCGTAATAGGCATAATTCCTTCAATTATTTACCAAAACTATCCAAACCCGTGCCTAACATTAAGGAAATGTTGTCTAGTTTCTAACGGTACAGACTTCAAACCGATTCCGCAATTATACAGGGAGTTGTGACCAAAACGATGTGAGTGGTTAGATTCTGCCACAGATCCAAAACTGTAACTTGTTGATACGATTTCTCCTTCCATACTCCATGAAATCAGTTCCTTCTCCTTCCTTCCTTCTCCTTTCTCACGCCCTCTCCCCCCTTTCTCTCTATTCTATCTCTTTTATTTCTTAATTCTGGTTCAGCAACTAGGAGTGAGGGAGTGAGTGTGTTTCTATTTTGGTTTGGTGAGGGTGTGGGTCAGACTTGGGACCATTAAGTGGGCTGAAGCAAAATAACTAGGGATTTGACCAATATGCCCTTATATTCTAATTTTCACTTAACTCTCCTTAAACTCTTCTTAATTCAATTCTAATTCCATAACTAATCAATAATTTATACAATAATCTCATATTGTATAAAGTTGTGTTTTGTGAAAGATGGTTTAGCTGAAACTCATTAATGGGTGAAAAGACGGAAATGCCCCTATCCTAGTATTTTCGCTTAAAATCCCAATTAGCTCACCAATCAATCAACAATTCAAGTACTAATATATTTTAGCACACAAGTACAATATAATTCACTTAATCAATTATGCTAATTAATCACCTCTACCTCTTGCTAATTTAAATAATATCTGTTTATAATATCAATTATGTTACATAATATTTGTTTATAAACTCAATCGTGATCATAATTGTAAAGTAATATTTATCACTTCTTATTGTGTTTTTCAGGATCTTCCCACGGGGAAGACAATTGGAGTTGCTAAGGAAAGGGTAGGGCTATACTACTTATCTGATGAAACAAATTGTTCGAAGGTGCTGACTTCCTGCTTGAAGACTGAGCCTTCTGAGTCTTCTTCTCATTCTTCCGCACAAATTTGGCTTCAGCACAAGCATCCTTGTCATCCTCTGTAACACCCCAAATTTAATTAGTTATCTAATTGAATTATTTAATTTAATTAATTGGGAATTATACAGTGGTAGATAATAAAATAAATATATATGAGGTAATTGGACCTATTTATAAGGTGAGGGCTAGTATTAATTAATTTAGAGTTTTATTTTATTTCGGAGGTGTTTGAGTAATTGAGGAGGTGTAAATAAGGGCCCATGAATCATTAGTAAGCCCATGACCCATTAGTTAGGCCATAGGGTCGAATTCAACTTAGGGGTTGGAGTTTTAGCCTTCATTTGTCATCCAACACAAAAAAAAAAGAGAGAAAAGAAAGCGAATAGAGGGAGAAGAAGAAAGGAGGCCGAAGCCAAAAACCAAGAGAGAGGGAAGAAAATCGTGAAGGGCTCAAGTGGAAGAGGAGGAAAACGTGAGCACTCAAGAAGGAAGAAGCTTGCCTTGTGATTTTCTTGGAGCCTTGCCTAGCAATTTCGACTTCTAAGAGGTTAGGGGGTCCTCTTTTTATCTTTAATAGCTTATGTGATGAGTAATGCCTAGGGTTAGGTCCTAGGGTGATTTTCTATGAATGATTGGTATATTGTGATGTTGTGCTATGCTGAATTTTTAATTGTGCAAAGAGATGTTTGATTTGTGTTGAAATTGTACACAATTGGAATGATGCATGCCCATTGTTTGATGCTATGATTGAATGAATCTTTTTTTGTGGAAAAAGGTGATGGTTACTGTTCATATGATAAATTGGCGTTGGTGATTTAATTTGGTGAATTTTGGTTGAGAGGAACTCAAAAATTGATGGAGCCTTAGGCGCCCTAGGTGTGTGTGTGTTGCTGGAAATTCTGCCACTGTTGTGTCTGTTGCTGTATCTGGGCACTGGGTGCCTTCCTGGGCGCCTGTGCCACTGTGTTGCCAGTTTTGGCACTAGGCGCCTTGTGCCATGGGCGCCAAGGGTCCCCATTTTCTGTTGCTTATTTTGCGAAAATTGATACTGGGTTTTCATGTCCAAGTTAAATGGCTCGTGCAAAACAATTTTTGGAGTCATAGGAGTTGTGGTTTGTTCTGGCCTTAGGCGCCTAGTCCATGGGCGCCAAAGAGGCGTGTCACATTTTGCCAAAATTTTTGTTGGGTTCCCTTATTCTGAGCATTTGGCTCGTGCAAAATTAATTTCGAAGCTAAAAGAGTTTTATTGCGTGTTTTGGCAAGGCGCCTTGTGCATGGGCGCCGTGTTCCCTGCGCCAGTTTTCCTGCGCCTGTGTCTGGGCGCTAGGCGCCCTACGCCAGTTTTGCTAGGCGCTCTGCGCCAGTTTTCCCTGCGCCAGTGCCTGGGCGCTAGGCGCCCTGCGCCAGTTTTTGCTGGGCGCCAAAATCAGGATGTTGCCTAAATTTTTCCAAACTTGTTTTTAATGTAACTTTTGACTCGGTTATCCAAATTTAACGGTTCAAAGTGTGTTTCGAAGCTAATTTCGGTGTCTATCCAAATATTCTGGTTTTATGTAAAAATGGGTTATGTTACTGGTGGTTCTGGACTGAAGTTGTTCAAGGTGTCTAATTTCAATTTTTATTCACTTTCCCTATGTCGCGTCAAATCCTAAATTGGCCTAATTGAAATTGGTGTTGGTGTGAGTGGTGGGTTGAGTTGGTGAGTGTATTATGGTGTGATTGGTGAGCAGAGGCTTCGGCCTAATTTTAATTGGTGAGCAGAGGCTTCGGCCTAATTTTAATTGGTGAGCTGATTAATACAATGGTGAGAATATAAATAAAATGGTGAGTTGAATTAAATGGTGAATTGATTGAATTGTGGTGTGTTGTGATGAATTTCCATAGCATCTCATGAAACATGTGCATTATTGGTGAGCAGAGGCTTCGGCCTAGTTTTATTTGGTGAGCAGAGGCTTCGGCCTAGTTTTATTTGGTGAGCAGAGGCTTCAGCCTAGTTTTATTTGGTGAGCAGAGGCTACGGCCTATTTGTATTTGGTGACGGATCCGACATGCATGTGCCCGTGGAGTTTGGGTTGCATTTCATTGCATAACCATACCTTTTGAATTGTTGATTGGTGACTGTAATTGTGATGTGGTTATTGCCTCTAGTGTGAATCGGTTTGTCTGGTTCCCTTTTTCCTATGCAGTGCTTAATTCCATATGTTATTAATTATGAAAAGAGACTCACCCTACTGCTTTTATGTTGCTTCTTATGTCGGCAACGTGCAGGTGATATCGAGTGAAGGTTATCCTTATGCCTTCGTCTGGTAGGAAGTGTCATGCTCTGATACGTAGCACCAGGGGGGGTGTCCTATTGTTTATGCGTTATTTTCCTTATACTGTTAGATTGTTATTGGTGATGTATTGGTTTTATTTTTGAACTTATTATTATTTAGCTGCTGGTAGTAACTGAATTTAGATGATGTGAACTAAACGTTTTTTTTTATGGTGCTATGTATCTTGTGGTTTTAACCGAACTATGAAAAGTGAAGTGGTTGGTTTAATGGAGTAAGTGTAGCACCCGCTTAGATTGTTTTCAAAAAAAAAAAGAAACTCTGATTTTATTAAATAGTAAGGTTACTAGAAAAGGGGTGTTACATTAGTGGTATCAGAGCAATGGTTGGTCCGTCCGGCCAAGTCGTCGAGTCGTTGTGTCGGTGTACGACCAACTGTTGTCTTTTAAGTGCTGACCTGTGTTTGTGTTGCAGGTAAACCAAGAGTTGCTAATGGTAAGTGAACTAGTGGGGGAGATACCCCTACTGGTACTGTAGGTTGTATTGCATTTCTGTGTGTGAACTTGTGTCCCTGTTGTTGGTTGCTATTCTTTAACCTTCTTGTGGAATGAATTCTGACTTCGTTTGTGTGGTCTTCAATAACTTACCTTGTTGGTTGGTATTTACATGTGTTTCGACTAGTTTAAAATTGTTTCGACACTAGGTCTTATATGAACTCTTTGGTGGTGTGTCTTGACGTGGAGTCTAAATGCATTGTAGGGAATTGTTTTGATAAATTATGTCAGACTAGTACATGCCTAAAAATGTTGAGGTTTGGGGTTCCCTGATTTATAAATGTTTTCCATTATGAGGCTGTTTGTATTTATTCTAAGGGGCTATGACATCTTTCACTTAGCAGAAAAGAATTGTTAATTTTAATTGAAAACAGTTATGACATCTTTCGCGTTAGTTGTTTATTTTTGGGTGTTGTCCCTGATTGTTTTGACAGGCAGTGTTGTAAGTTTAGGGTCTTCATGAATTGTTTTGCAATTTCCATGCTACTTGGAGTTTGACATTGTACGCTTGGATTTTATGAAAATTTTGGTCGTTACTTCTTGAGTCGTGTTATGTGGTTTTGAGATCTGAAAAATAAAATGATTTCTGATATTGTTTTTGAAATGTCTAATGGACGATTTTACGGTTGGATACAAAAATTAGTTATGAAATCTATTTTTAATGAATGAATGTGGGTGTTGATCAAAGGAAATAAATTATTTTGACTTAGGGTTTTAAATGAGGAAGTATGGAGGTGAAGTTTTGGTTGGATTGGAGAATGATTTTTCTAGTTGGTTTTATTTGGAAAAGAGTAATGATTTGCTGTTGTGTCGATTTTAAAAAAAAAAAAAACTTGTGTGCTCTATGTATTGTTTGACTTTCGGCTAAACTGGGACTGTTTTACTGGTTGATAAATCATATAACTTACAATTTTAGAAACTAGACTGAATGCTTGTCGTTTTGGCTTTGGTTTGGTCGCATTTGGAGTAGTATAGCTCCAGTTATGGGCTTCGCAAGTTAGGATAAAATTCTGGGGACCGTCTGGACATAGAGTCAGTGTTTTGATTGTGATGTTTTCAAATGAAGTCCTTTTCGAATGAAAACTAGACAAAATGCTTTACTGTTTAGGCTGAAGTTTCGTGTTATTTGGGTTTGTTTTGTGCATTGTAGAAGAGTCACAACTTTGGACACAGTCGCTGCCCCATTTTCTGGACCAGCTGCCTTGTTTGTGAAAACTGTGCTATTCGACTCGTCATTTTGAAATTCTAAAAATATAGCCAGAAACTAGACTCCGTAAGTTTTCCGTAGAGGGGTTGTTTGCTAAATTCCGATGTCGTTTGATAGGGTAAATAAATTGTTGAAGTTTATGTGTGAGTGCTGGAATTTCCTGCGTCGCTTGGTTTATGCTGTCATTCTAACGGAAAAATGTTTTTGCAATATCTTTTGACCTAAGAGTCCGATTTGAGTAAACTAAAATGTTTCGGAAAGCTTATTCAGAGGCCTAACTGAATATTCTAATTTCAAGGCAAAATTGACTGGTTCTGGTATTGTTGATTTTTAGGCGTGTCGGTTGATTTAAGTTGAAGTGGCGTTGTCGGTGCCGTAGTGCCCGTAATTGTTGTTGTGTTGTCGGTGGCCTAGTGCCCTAGTTGCTGTTGTTGTTGGTTATGGGATTGTTGGTCCCGGAGTTATCTCCGCATTGTTGCTTTGCTGTGCTTTGTGGTTGCCTTGTTGATGATAATGATTTTCCTTGATGTTGTTGGTTGTTGTGTTGTGGGTAACGCCGAATGGCCCACAGTGTTTTGTAGTGGGTACCGCCGATATGGCCCACGTTGTTTTGCTGAGGGTACCGCTGAATGGCCCGAAGCGTTTTGATGAATTTTGTGTTGTAGGCCTATGGCCGATGTGGTGATCCAGTGGTTGGTGTCGCCTGAGTGGCAAAGTTGTTTGTTGATGTTGTTGTCGTGTTGTTAAATCATGCGGCTTGTTGTACAACTGTGATGCACTCTGTGAATTTCGTTGTGAGGCTGTGATGATTGATGTATTTCGTTATCCTTAAGGGTAGATGAGTGAGGTAGAACCCAAGTCAGCGTATCAGAGTAGCGCAGCGGAGTAGAGAGTGAGCCTGATTATTACTGCTTGAAGTTACCTGGCCGAATAAGTAGGAGGGACGGCCGCCCAAGCACTTACCGCCGGTAACCAAAGCAATAGTAATCAGCATGATAGATAGCACTAGTTGTCTAGGTGGCCTTAGAGGGAGAGTGTTGGCGTTGACAGGTGAATTTCGAGGACGAAATTCTCTTAAGTGGGGGAGAGTTGTAACACCCCAAATTTAATTAGCTATCTAATTGAATTATTTATTTTAATTAATTGGGAATTATGCGGTGGTAGAAAATAAAATAAATATATGCGAGGTAATTGGACCTATTTATAAGGTGAGGACTAGTATTAATTTACCTTATTTTATTTTAATTAGGAGTTGTTGTCACGAATTAGGTGGTGTGCATGGGGACCCATGATCCACAAGTGAGCCCATGACCCATTAACTAGTCATAGGAGTCGACTCACTTAGGGGTCTTGGGGGTTAATTTCATTTCACTTATTCCACCCAAAAGAAAGAAAAGAAACGTATAGGGAGAGAGTGAGAAGAGGAAAGTCGCGACATTGCAAGAGGAAAAGGAGAGAAATTTCGTGGAGCACTCAAGGAGGAGGGAGAGCTTGTTGGTGTCTTGCAATTCCTTGGAGCTTGTCTAGTAATTTCGACTTCTAAAAGGTTAGGGGGCTCTTCTTTTTGTTTTTAATAGTGTATGTGATGAGTATTGTGTAGGGTTAGGTTTTAGAGTGATTATATTGAATGAATTGTGTATTATAATGTTGTTGTTATGCTGAAATTGAATTGTGCAAGAATGTGCTTAATTGGTGTTGAAATGGCTATGTTGCGCAATATGCATGCTAGGGGTTTGATATTATGATCGAATGAATTTTTGGTGGTAAATGTGTTGGTTAGTGTTTGTATTGATAGATGGTATTGGTGATTTAATTTGGTGAATTTTGGTTGAGAGGAACTCAAAAATTTATGGAGCCTTAGGCGCCCTAGGTGTGTGTGTGTTGCTGGAAATTCAGCCACTGTGTTGCCACTGTGTTGCTGTTTCTGTTGCCACTGTGTTGCTGTTTCTGTTGCCACTGTGTTGCTGTTTCTGTGTCACTGTGCTGCCAGTTTTGGCGCTAGGCGCCTTGTGCCATGGGCGCCAAGGGTCCCCATTTTCTGTTGCTTATTTTGCGAAAATTGATACTGGGTTTTCATGTCCAAGTTAAATGGCTCGTGCAAAACAATTTTTGGAGTCATAGGAGTTGTGGTTTGTCCTGGCCTTAGGCGCCTAGTGCATGGGCGCCAAAAATTCGTGTCACTTTTTGCCAAAATTTTTGTTGGGTTCCCTTATTCTGAGCATTTGGCTCGTGCAAAATTAATTTCGAAGCTAAAAGAGTTTTATTGCGTGTTTTGGCAAGGCGCCTTGTGCATGGGCGCCGTGTTCCCTGCGCCAGTTTTCCTGCGCCTGTGTCTGGGCGCTAGGCGCCCTGCGCCAGTTTTGCTAGGCGCTCTGCGCCAGTTTTCCCTGCGCCAGTGCCTGGGCGCTAGGCGCCCTGCGCCAGTTTTTGCTGGGCGCCAAAATCAGGATGTTGCCTAAATTTTTCCAAACTTGTTTTTAATGTAACTTTTGACTCGGTTATCCAAATTTAACGGTTCAAAGTGTGTTTCGAAGCTAATTTCGGTGTCTATCCAAATATTCTGGTTTTATGTAAAAATGGGTTATGTTACTGGTGGTTCTGGACTGAAGTTGTTCAATGTGTCTAATTTCAATTTTTATTCACTTTCCCTATGTCGCGTCAAATCCTAAATTGGCCTAATTGAAATTGGTGTTGGTGTGAGTGGTGGGTTGAGTTGGTGAGTGTATTATGGTGTGATTGGTGAGCAGAGGCTTTGGCCTAATTTTAATTGGTGAGCAGAGGCTTCGGCCTAATTTTAATTGGTGAGCTGATTAATACAATGGTGAGAATATAAATAAAATGGTGAGTTGAATTAAATGGTGAATTGATTGAATTGTGGTGTGTTGTGATGCATTTCCATAGCATCTCATGAAACATGTGCATTATTGGTGAGCAGAGGCTTCGGCCTAGTTTTATTTGGTGAGCAGAGGCTTCGGCCTAGTTTTATTTGGTGAGCAGAGGCTTCGGCCTAGTTTTATTTGGTGAGCAGAGGCTACGGCCTATTTGTATTTGGTGACGGATCCGACATGCATGTGCCCGTGGAGTTTGGGTTGCATTTCATTGCATAACCATACCTTTTGAATTGTTGATTGGTGATTGTAATTATGATGTGGTTATTGCCTCTAGTGTGAATCGGTTTGTCTGGTTCCCTTTTTCCTATGCAGTGCTTAATTCCATATGTTATTAATTATGAAAAGAGACTCACCCTACTGCTTTTATGTTGCTTCTTATGTCGGCAACGTGCAGGTGATATCGAGTGAAGGTTATCCTTATGCCTTCGTCTGGTAGGAAGTGTCATGCTCTGATACGTAGCACCAGGGGGGGTGTCCTATTGTTTATGCGTTATTTTCCTTATACTGTTAGATTGTTATTGGTGATGTATTGGTTTTATTTTTGAACTTATTATTATTTAGCTGCTGGTAGTAACTGAATTTAGATGATGTGAACTAAACGTTTTTTTTTATGGTACTATGTATCTTGTGGTTTTAACCGAACTATGAAAAGTGAAGTGGTTGGTTTAATGGAGTAAGTGTAGCACTCGCTTAGATTGTTTTCAAAAAAAAAAGAAACTCTGATTTTATTAAATAGTAAGGTTACTAGAAAAGGGGTGTTACATCCTCCATTCTCTTTAGTTAATTCTATTTTTCCTTCTTTCTTTTTACATCATTTATTTGAGTCTTTTAAATGTGTTGTTTGTTAGCTAGCTAAACATCATCGTGTATCTTTTACTCCTAGTTCCAATAAAAGTGCTAAACCTTTTGGTCTTATACATTCTGATGTTTGGGGACCTGCACCTATTTCTAATGTTTCGGGTGCTAAATGGTTTGTGTCATTTATTGATGATTGTACTTGAGCAACTTGGATTTTTTTTTTATGAAGGATAAATCAGAAGTATCAGAATTATTTATCATATTTTATCACATCGTGCAAACACAATTTGGCAAAGGCATTAAAAGAATTCGCTCTCACAATGGCAAGGAATATGCCAATCAGAGTCTTTCAAATTTTACCAATCAACATGGAAATCTTTATGAGTTTATGTGTTGACACCCCACAACAAAATGGTGTTGCAGAAAGAAAGATTTGTCATTTACTTGAAGTTGCTCGAGCCATTCTCTTCCGAATGGCAGTTCCTAACTCATACACGGGAGAAACAGTACTGACTGCTGCCTACTTGATTAATCAGGTCCCATCTCGCATGTTAGGTAATGCTAGTCCTGTTCAGTTTATGAATTCACGGTTTACTTCTGTTGCTGGTTTGCAAAGTCTCGAGTCTCAATTATTTGGTTGTGTTGCTTTTGTCCATGTTCATAAAAACACCGAAGTATGTTGGACCACAGTGCAGTCAAATGCATCTTTGTGGGCTATCCCCCAACAAGAGAGGATATAAATGCTATCATCCTCCTAGTCGTAAGATCTTTGTCTCTAAAGATGTCACGTTTCATGAGAATGTGTCCTACTTCACTCGTCCTCAGCTTCAGGGGAGAGCATTCATGATGTAGCATCTGATTCCGAGTTTCTGGTCCTACCCAAGTCGCCTGTGAGTCCTGTCTTAAGTCCTACTAATGGTACTGCTTTCACAAGTCCTACAATTGAGTCTCTCGAGTCATTTGTGAAACTTGTGTCCAGTTCTACTACTGATAATGCTTCCACAAATACAGAATCTGAGTCACCTACTTCTATTTTGGTCCCTCCCCTGTCGTCTGTTTTGCAAGAACCATCATCATCCAGACACAACCCTAATCGCCTGAAACGAAGGTAAGTACTGAAAGGGAAAAGGTCTTGTGCCAAATACCCTATTTCTCAATTTGTCTCCACTAAAAATCTTTCTTTGCAGCATCAGAGTTTTATTTCTGCAGTTGACTCTGTGGTTATCCCATCATCCGTTAAAGAGGCATTGAATGATAGAAATTGAGTCCAAGCCATGGATGAGGAAATGAAAGCTCTTGAAATAAATGGAACTTGGGAGATTGTTGATAGACGGGAAGGTAAGAAACTCGTTGGTTGCAGGCGAATCTATAGAGTCAAGCATAAATCAGATGACACTCTTGATCGGTACAAGGCAAGACTAGTGGTTAAAGGATACACCAAGACGTATGTCATTGATTATGAGGAGACGTTCACTCATGTTGCAAAAATGAATATTGTTCAGATCTGACTATCATTTGCTTCCCACTCAGGTTGGGAATTAAACCAATTTGATGTCAAAAATGCATTATTGCATGGAGACTTAGAAGAAGAAGTGTATATGGAGATTCCCCCGGGATTTGGCCCTTCAAGTGGAACAAACAAAGTGTGCCAATTGAGGAAAGCCTTGTATGGGCTAAAGCCTCTCCTCGAGCATGGTTTGGAAGATTTACAAAGGCAATGGTATGCTTACGTTACAAGCAAAGCCAAGGAGATCACACTCTTTTCTTTCAACATTCACAAGATGGAAAACTAACTATACTTCTTGTTTATGTTGACGATATTATTATTACAGGTGATGATTTGACTGAGAGACAACTACTCAAGGAGAAATTATCAGTAAAATTTGAAATGAAGGACCTTGGACATCTCAAGCATTTCTTTGGAATTTAGGTGGCCTACTCCAAACAAGGCATTTTCATATCTCAGAGGAAGTATGTACTTGACCTTTGATAGGAAACTGGAAAACTATGATGCAAACCTGCAAGTGTTCCCATAGAGCAAAACCACAAGACGAGTCTCGAAGAAGAAAGTGCCAAAGTTGACAAAGTCCAATATCTGAGGCTGGTGGGAAAGTTGATTTGTGAATATATGCCTTGATAGGAATAATCAGGTTTTGATGATTGACAAAAGAAGGGCAAAAAGGTCAAGACTGCAAAAAGCGGAAAAATGCAATCAAGCTACAGTCAAGAGTTATTTTACTGTTGTGTGTGTTTAGGATATTATTGTAAGTGAAAATAAAGCTCTCAAAGTATAAAATAAATCACACACTCACAAAAGGATTTATAAAAATAATTTTGCATGAAAACATCACAAAAGGTTTTATAAAAATAATTTTGCATGAAAATATTTTTCAATAAACCTCATGCATGCAAGATAAAATAGGACAAGCACATGTGTTATGAAAATAATTTTTTAGAAAGTATAAAATCGATTTTAGCATGCATATAATATATTCTTGATGAATAAGGAAGTTATCCATGTTTTTAGGAAGGCACTCAATCGATTAAATCATATCCTTCCTTCAAGCAAATAATCGATTACACCCTCTATGAAAACATCTTCATAATCGATTATTCCCTTTCCCTTTTGAAGCACCTAATCGATTATACCAAGTGCATAAATCGATTATCCATCTTTTAAACTAAACACTATAATCGATTATTTCACCTAATTTGGAAAGTGCCTAATTGATTTACTCAGGCTCCTAATCGATTATCTATCTGAAATCATTTGAGCTCCTAATCGATTATCCACCCTAAGTGATTTAAGCAACTAATCGATTATTTCATTTCCTAAAATAGATCACTTTGGTTTTCCTATAAATAGGGCGCTCATTTTCTCATTTCAAAATACAACCCAATTTCACACAACTCATACGCATTTCTCTCATTCTTTTCATCACTCTCATACTACTCTTTCACTTGCTAATATTTTATTTGTTGCGAGCTTTATAACTCACATAGTTTGATATTGTATTATTCGAGCTTCAACTTGTTTTATCCACACATTTGAGTGTGTTATCAAATCTTTTATATTTCTTATTTTTGGGTGTGATCCCAAGATAATCAAGAGAGGTGATATCTCTTGGTTGGGTGAGATCCCAAGGTATTCAAGAGAGGTGATATCTCTTGGTGTTTTCTAGAGAGGTGATATCTCTAGGTTTTAAAGGTTTTACATAGGGAGGTGATATCTCGGTATTGTAAGTTCTCTTGTTGTAAAGGTTTCTAGCTGAACCTGTTTTAAAAGCTAGTGATTAGTTGAAATCCCTTGGAGCATTCCTCGGGGACTGGACGTAGGCCTGTGGTTTGGCCGAACCAGTATAAATCTCTTTGTGTCATCTTCTTCCCTTCATCTCCTTTATTTTACTTGCAAGTTATTTTATTGCTTTATCACAGGTATTTAAATTCAAGCATCTTATTTGATCAAAATCTTTTAAAAACTTTATTTTTAATCGCAATTTTTAATTTCACAATTCACCCCCCTCTTGTGTTTGAAGTCACTTGGTCAACATGATTTACCTGGCACACACTTGGCTTATGCAGTCAATGTAGTGACCTAATTTATGCATGACTCGAGGATGAGACAGATACAAGTTGTTGATCGTGTTTTGCAATACCTCAAGGCCACTATAGGATGAGGACTATTGTTCAAAAGAGGTGGAAGCCTAACTGTAGAAGCGTACACTGAAGCTGACTATGCAGTCTCAGTAAGTGATAGAGAAGATCCACTTTGGGATATTGCACCCTTTTGTGTGGGAACCTTGTTACATGGAGAAGTAAGAAACAAAACGTGGTGGGTTGATCAAGCACTAAGGAGAAATTTCGAGCTTTGGCTCAAGGAATCTATGAATTACTTTGATGAAAATCATTGAATGATTTGAAAATACAATGTGAAGGGCCTATGAAGCTGCTTTGTGACAATAAGTCGGCAATCAAAATTGGCCATAATCCGGTTCACCATGACAAGACCAAACACATAGAGATAGACCGCGACTTCATCAAGGAGAAACTAGACAACGGTTTAATAGCTACATCCTACATTCCTCCCAGGCATCAGCTGGCAGATGTGCAAACAAAGAGCTTGCCAACAGAATGTTTCAACTAACTTACTTGCAAGTTGGGAATTATATATATTCATTCACCAGCTTAAGGGGGGAGTGTTGTAAATAGTACATAATTGTTATAGTAATTGTAATTATAGGTTCGGCCCATTATTAGGTGTAACATCCCTAATTTTTAATCGTCATTAAATATTAGAAATGTCATTTAAATGATAATCAGAGATCGCACAAATTTTGGGACTGAGTGAATTAACTTCGACTCCCAAATGACTCAATAAAATAAACCATGCATATCCTTACAGATACAGTAAACTGAAATTATTTTCAGTATATCACTAGAGTCATTAAGTCCAATACAACAGAATACATACATACATACATACATACATACATACATACATACACACACACATACATACATACATACATACATACATACATACATACATACATACATACATACATACATACATACATACATACATACATACATACATACATACATACACACATACATACATATATAATTCGATATATAGGGTCTTTTGAACATATTTGAGTTTACTCTGAAAATACATAAGTTTCCTTAGAAATACTTGAGTTCCCTCAAAATAAATACACAATGAGTGAAATTAAAACAAAATACAATGATATAAACTATCCATAATATCATCACTTGTTTAAACTATCCATAATATCCATGAATTTCTGTGAATCTGAAAAACAACCAACAATGATAGGATGAGATTTCATTGAAATCTCAGTGAATTCCTCTTCGGAACCTCACCAATATATCCTATGGTGTCTTTTAATTTGTTTAACCTTAGACGCACCCCCAAATGAAGTTAGACAATCTCAATAGGGGACCTGTCGTGACCGTGATCTCGACGCAGACAGCTCAAAAATTGATAATTTTTGGAGTCGCCACCCAATTTATTTATAAAGGAAAAATTGAGAAAAACCTATCTAACAGTTATTTGGTCTGCGTAAACCGAGTTGGATTCAGGAGTCGATTATGCATAGGCAATGGCGAAAACTTAATTCCACTACACCCCTAATACATCTGTCCTACCCTAAATCTGGTTGTGAAAGTATTAATAAGTTACTTGATTATTTGTCTTACCCCAAAAATAAAATAGAATAATATTTAGTAGAAAACTAATTATTTACAAAGAAATAAGATAGAGAATAATTTAGGAAAATTTAATTTTGACTTCACGGGGAAGCCCCGCTCCTACGTATCCTCTGGTGCAATGAGGAACTCAAAAGTCACGTAGTTCTTCGTTAAAATTTTTGTTGTTTGGTTGATTTTATTTTTGAAGGGGTTTAAGATCAAAGTCGTACAGCTAAAGTCTCTTAAACCAGGATTGACAATATGTACATCTCAGTCAAACCCATTTTTATATTTTTTATGAAAATAGGTGTTAAAAGGAAAAAAATTGATTATTTATTAGGAAAAATTAATTTGGCTTGACGGGGAGCAGGGGCGATTTTAGGGCCCAGCTAGCCCGGGCACCCGCTCGGGCTCAACTTCTACTTTGTTTGTAAAGCCCCCAACCCAATAGCTGATTTTTAGTCATAACCAGGGGCAAAAATAGTAAAACAGTGGGTGTGAAATAAAAAAAGAATGGTCCAGCCCAATGTAAAAAAAAGTAAAACCCAAAAACTAAATGAAACCCAAAAGCCCAATATATATAAAAAAACTAAATAAAATAAACAAAGCAATTAAGCAAACACAACACATTCCTCTCTTTTCTCACGACAAACAGAACCCCACCCCCCCCCCCCCCCCAATTTCCTCTCTTCTCTCACGACACTCTCCCTCTCCTTTTCTTCTTCTTTTCACTTCAAGTCTAAATTACGCAACAAGATCAACGATGAGTGGTTCAATGACTTGATGATATGTTACACCGAGCGGGAGATATTCAAGTCACTTCAAGATGTTGATATTATGCGAACATTCACCCGAAAGAAGTCTCGGAAAGGGCATTTACCTCCTAATTTTATTTAGCACTCTATTGATAGGTTAGATTTCATCTCTCCTATTTAGCACACTTTATGATTATGTATATATTATGTCATATGTAAATTGGCGGGAAATTTTCTTGCCCAGGCTCTAGAAAAATCCTGGCTTCGCCACTGTCGGGGAGGCTCCGCTCCTACGTATCTCCATGTGCGGAGAATCACAGGCTACGTAGTTCTTCTAGAAAATATTTGTTTGTTTTGTTGATTTTAATTTTTTTGAAGGGGTTTGAGATCACCAAGTTGTACAACTCAGGCATCTTTAACCGAGAGCGACAAGATGTCACATCTCAGCCAATCCCATATTTTTTGGTAATTTTATGAGAAAAAGGAAAAGAGAGAAAAATATTTTTTATGTGAACTAACATTTATTTTAATTTTTAGGAATAATAATAATAGTAAGTAAAAAGGAAAAAAAGGAAATGAATAGAACTAGCAAAAGGATGGGGTGCAGAACGAAATACAGGGGGGGGGGTGCTGCGCTAATAATAGGGAAAGTGTAAATAGCAGTAGCCCCATTAGCGATATTGGGCTTTCATGTTGCTGGTCTCGCAGGCTTATTTGGGAGATGTATAACTAGGAACTAAAGGTACAAACAATAGTCTGATGTCTCGCACTCTTCATTTGAAGTGATAGAGAGAGCCTTGAAAGAGAGAGAAAGAGAGAGGGGAAGGAAAAAAAGAGGTTTCAGGTGAGAGAAGAAAAGGGAGAGGGGACGCCGCGACTCTTCACGCCGGAGGGGGACTGACGGCTCTTCACGCCACGGCAGACTATCGGCAGCGCCACGGTGGACGACCACTGTCTGTGGTGGTCGGAGTTCGGAGGTAAATCTTTTATCTAAAAAAATTCGATTTTTTTCCTCTCTTCTTCATCACTACCCTCTTTTACTTCTAATTTTTTTGATTTGATCTCCTAATTTTGTTTAAGAACCCTAAATCAATTTTAAGCACAACGAAATCCGTTTTGATGATTTCAAACCTCTTCCCTACTATTTTTGATTAACTTGCCTCTTATTTATTTAAAAAAAAACTAATTTTGGACCAAAACTGCTAATACTCTCTGTTTATAGGTGAACCTCACCATCTATTTTTTACGACCTAATCATCATTAGCAATGAAACGTAAATGCATATAATATCTAGCCCTTTTTAATATCCTACTATTTTAGATCTACATTATCAGAGAGTTCAGATTCATTAATCCGAATGACAACAACAATCCTACCCAAATCAGTTTATTTTCAACTAAACTTGATGAAATTTATGAGCATTTCGTAATAATATTAAAATGAAATGGAGACCAACCTGGCTTCCAAGCAATTCTAAAAAAAAAGTTCCTTTTGACCTCTGCTTTCAGAATTCGGTCCCTTCTTCTTCTTGCTACCCAGATCGAAACTTTCTCAACCCCGTTTCTGAATTTTTATGATGTCCGAACTTTTTTTGTCTTGATTGTATACTGTTTTCAGTAAGTATTTTCTGTCTGAACTGTTGTCCCCCTTTTGAGTGATTTTCGAGCTCCCTATTATAGGTAAAAAATTGAATCAAGAAATTATGACTCAAATATTTTTCTTCCATTTTCAGGTTATGGCCATGTCAGGACCAGCTAAGAGAAGCTTCCTCAGCACGCTAGGGTAGAGTGCGGCTGTTGAGACTAGGGTTGAGCCAAAACCCTCAGCAGCGTTGGCTGGCTGACTCTGGGCTTCTATATTTTTTCTGATTTTATTCTGTTTTATTAATTTTTGGGCCCTTTTGAGTTGAGGCCTATTTTTGTATTTTTGTAATTTGGACCAAGTCATGTAAATGCATGTAAATGGACAGTCCTTTTTTGTAATAATAATTTTTTTCTTGCACCTCCCTTTTTATTATTATTTTCGTTTTTAATATATTTTTGTTCAACCACCAAATAACGCAAAACTGGTAAATGAGTGCAAAATGCCCTATCCGTGGAATTAAAAACTTAGATATGCGAGAAAAACATATTTTTGTGATTTTTTTGAAAAAAATAAAAATTTACCAGTTAAGATTGAGTGTTCACAGTTGCCCCTCTGTGCTTACTTTCTTACGAGATAATACATAAAACTATGTTTTGTTGTATTATTAAAGTAAGGAATAAGTACAGATATGAACCTCAATTTTAATCGGTGAAATATGCGCAAATGTTTATTGACTGTTAGGTAGCAAGAAATACCAACAGTGCCAGAGCTCAATCAATAGCACGAAGCTTAAAAACCATGTCAGAGCGAGACCGATAGCAAGAAAGTAAAAACAGTTCCAGAGTTGAATCGATAGAACGGAAATTAAAGACAATGCCAAGGCGAGACCGATAGCACAAAAATTAAAGACAATGTCAGGGCAAGATCGATAGCACAAAATTAAAGACAATTCCAGGGCGAGACGGATAGCACGAAAATTAAAAACAATGCCAGGGGGAGACCGATAGCACAAAATTAAAGACAATACCAGGGCGAGACCGATAGCACAAAAATTAAAGACAATGTCAGGGCGAGACCGATAGCAAGAAAATTAAAGACAATGCCAGGGCGAGACCGATAGCACGAAAATTAAAGACAATGCCAGGGCGAGACCGATAGCATGAAAATTAAAGACAATGCCAGGGCGAGACTGATAGTTGAAAATTAAAGACAATACCAGGGCGAGACCGATAGCACAAAAATTAAAGACAATGCCAGGGCGAAACCGATAGCACGAAAATTAAAGACAATGCCAGGGCGAGACCGATAGCACAAAATTAAAGACATTGCCAGGGCGAGACCGGTAGCATGAAAATTAAAGACAATGCCAGGGCGAGACCGATAGCATGAAAATTAAAGACAATGCCAGGGCGAGACCGATAGCAGGAAAATTAAAGAGAATGCCAGGGCGAGACCGATAGCATGAAAATTAAAGACAATGCCGGGACGAGACTCATAGCACGAAAATTAAAGACAATGCCAGGGCGAGACCGATAGCATGAAAAAATTAAAGACAATGCTAGGGCGAGACCGATAGCCTGAAAATTAAAGATAGTGCCAGGGCGAGACTGATAGCAGGAAAATTAAAGACAATGCCAAGGCGAGACCGATAGCACAAAATTAAAGACAATGTCAGGGCGAGACCGATAGCATGAAAATTAAAGACAATGTCAGGGCGAGACCGATAGCATGAAAATTAAAGACAATACCAGGGCGAGACCGATAGCAGGAAAATTAAAGACAATGCCAGGGCGAGACCGATAGTGTAACACCCAGATATTTCTTACATAGAAATACCAAGATATACAACATAGCATATATCAGAGTTAACATCCTGCCTCAGATGTTGAACACAAGCTAAAAACTTCGAAGAATAATCATCAAACACACTTGCATAACTTACATAATTTAATTAAATACTTGAGTTACGTGCCTCACAAACTCCTCATGTCCTAGTGTTCAATATCAAGAACGAAAGTTGCGGAAGCGATTTACAACTTGGAACAATTATAAGTCGTACAATCGAAGATACAAAGTTGACAAGAGAAAATAACATAAACAATTAAAACTAAAGCTCCAATATCTCCTTTCGGTCGCATCGTAGCCATGCCTCATCGCATTAGCCTGTTTCTCTGTAAAACCCACAAAACATGAAGGGTGAGATAAACATTATCTCAGTGAGTCCTATCGAGACCCCTTACTAACTCTCTCGGTTCATTTAGGAAACCTTTTTATTCGTAGTTCAATATATATATAACTACATGCATAAAACTTATCCTAACATAATACCTCACCTATATAATATTACCCGCATTGGGCCGACACATATACCATTCCCGCATTGGGCCGTCACGTATACTATTCCCGCATTGGGCCATCACATATACTACGTATACTATACCCGCATTGGTCTGTCACATATACTATTCCCGCATTGGGCCGTCACGTATACTTGTCATGAACATAACCTCAACCTCATTATTATAACCTCTACCTCATTTAGACATTAATTCATTAAACAGCTTTCATGACCTCACTCGTGATTACTAACGTTCATTAACATGACTTAGGGAACATCACAATCCAGTCCAAACATCATTATTTCAATCACAATCAATATTACCCGCATTGGGCCGTCACCTATACTATGTATACTATGCCCTCATTGGGCCGTCACGTACACTATGTATACTATACCCGCATTGGGCTGTCACGCATACTTGACATAACATAACCTCAACTTTTTAATCATTAACATTCAACAACATGACTTGAAATCGTTCACCTCATATCATTCATCAATACATAGGGTTGGGGGAAGGATTAACATAGGTTTGGAATCGATTAGGAAGGCTTTGGACCCATTTTAAAATCTGGGACAGAAAGATCAGCACGGGTCGTGCCAAAATCAGCACGGGTCCTGCTGACTTATCAGCATTTCAAAAATCAGGGACAGAAAGATCAGCACGGGTCATGCTGACTTATCAACATTTCCCAAAATCTTGTTTTCGTGTGAAATTCCCATTCCGATCGATTCTGAAACTTATTCTGATCGATACCCAACACAATCAAACATTATTCCAGTCTAGAACAACAATCGTAATCAATGAATCTAAACAATCACATTATCAAGCAATCGACCGTATAAATCCTCGTTCGAAACATGATTTTCATAAAACGGTTTTGACTCAAAAAAAACACACGACTGAACATAAAACAGGACATGCAACGATATTTTGACACAAAGTCCCTAAGCGAGTATAGAACTCACCATAGTGTGATGAAAATCACAACAACAACCAATACGAGATCCAAGCTATGCTCAATCGATCCAAACTCTCCAAAACGCTCTCCAATTCGAACTCGAACCACCCGAACTACTCCAAATCTGAATGCCAGCAGCTAGAACCCTCTCCTTGCTACTCCAATCTACAATGCAACTCCTAGATGACTCCATCCAGCTCCCAATCACAAGTCTTTAACCTTACAACCGAAATTGCCAAAAACCGATTTCTAGCTCTCCTAGTGTCTCAAACTGAAACCCAGCAACCCTATTAGACTCTAGCTCAGCCTCCCAATTGAAGTTTCAGCTCCAATCATCCCTTTCAAAGGTTCCTCAAGCATGAAGTGGAACTTTAACCCTTGAATCTTCTTTAACCTTCTGCAAGCAATGTCAAGAACATCTTTGAAGATAAAATGAAAAACTGTTTCTGCACACATGTTACAACAGCAATTCCAAGTGTTACCCCAAGCTTCAAGGTTCACTTCTTGCTAACTATATTCCCCAATGTAGCTCCCAAACTTCTGATACATCCCTCAGTTTACAAATGCAAACTTTAATTTAACATCTATAGCTCCTAGAACCCAATGTCATACCCTAATTTTGTCCGCCCACGTCAAAACCTTTTTTTCAAACAAAAATGGAAACAATAAGGGTAATTCATAATTTGTGTAGGTTAATGGACTTTCGCATTTATGTGTATTTGTCCCCTATCTCGCATTTTTATTTGAATTACGCGCACGCGCCAGTCGTAACTGCGTGAGCTTCCCTTTTGCCCTTGCCATTCGGCATGCATTTTAATCTTCAAAAAGGCCATTTATTGATCGTTATTAATTTTTGGCACCCAAAAAAAAACATTTTTATTAATTTTTGAGAATTTTAGGGAATAAAATAGTGCATGTTTCAATATCTGTGGACATTCAAATGAGAGCAAGTTAATTATTTTTGAACTAAACCAAGTCAAGGATGAAAAATACAATTTATTCTATCAAGGATAATTTTCGTATAATTTTTTGGAAGAAAATCCTAGTTCAAAATAATTAAAAGGCATTTTCCCATTTTTATTGCACAAGAAAGCTGAAAAATGACCATTAAATATTCCCCGATTATTAAATGACAACTTTTATTGTCATGAATAATTAGAGGGATATTTTTATGGTGCCCAAAAATATGTGACACATTTTCAATAGGTGCACAATCATTTGCATGCCCAAAAATTCAAAATTCAAATAGAAAGTACAAAGTGTCCTCAATAAGACAAAAGACCAAAAAGGAGAAGCAATTTTCCCTCCCCATTTTTGTTGTCATAGCCGAATTCCCTCTCTCTCTCTCTCCACAATTTCTTCCACACTCTTCTATTGTACAATTATTCCTTAAGAATATTCTTGTACTTCCTTAATCCTACCCATTTCATACACATCCCTAATTCCTACACACTCTCATGTAGATTCATACCCTTTTTTGTAAATGACACCATCCTCTCACACTCACTCCTTCATAAGAAATTGCAAACTTACTTGAAATAGAACATCCCATTCCTATTCTACCCTTAACCCTAATTTCACCCAAGACCATATATGAGCCTACTCTCCCAAAATACAAAAAAAGTTCATTTTTTGCACAAAAACCTCTACTTCCTCCTCTCCTTGGCCGAATACCTCCTCCCCTCCCTCACCTCATCTTTTTCAATTTCCTCACTCAATCATCCATTAAAACACCTTTCCTACACTAAATCTTCCATCCTTTTTGCATTCTTCTCAAAGATTCACCTTCAAATTCAAGGATCAAGTTCAAAGTTGAAGATTGAAGAGTAGATTAAAGGGGTTTTGCATTCATTCATCTCATTTCCTTCCTTATTCTAGCTTGGAGTTGAGGTATACTTTAAAACCTAGCATCATCTTCCAATTTTAGCATCAAAGATGTAAATCATCACTTCATGTTGGCATCCCATTGCATTTTAATGTCATAATGTTAGCATAGTTGTTGTTGTTGTGTGAGAGATGTATTTCAAGTATCTTGACAAACACTTTGGGAGGCTTGGGTGCTTGGAATGCTTCTCTCCTTTAGAATAAATTGTGTGTTGTTGTTATTTCACTCATTTCTTGTTGTTTTCATGAATAAAGTGATGATTTGAAGCTTATTTCATTTCGCATATTAGAGGAAAATTAGGGTTTGTGTGATTGTTATGCATTTCTTTGCTTGATCATGTGAATCCTTGCCAAAAGTTTAATCTATGTTGTTCTCTTGCATTATCTTGTGTTTCCATGAATAAAATGAGATTTAGGGTTTATGTTAGTTTCGCATGTTTCAAAGAAATTAGGGTTTATGAGATTTTTGATGAGTTGGTTGTCTAATCTTGCAATTACTTGGAATTGAACCTTGATTATGATGTTTGTTTGCTTAAAACTTGTTGTTCTCATGAATTTGCTTGCAAATCATGCCCTATGTAGATGATTGGCAAGAGGACTCTCACTTGTTCTTGGATGCACACTTAAGTGTTGAGGATTGCCTAAGAGGATTCAATTTCTTTTGTGATTCCTAGTGAACAAGAATGCAAATTTAGGTTTCCTTTCCTTACCAATTGCTTTGATTACCAAAAACAACTTATAAATCATTTTGAAATGCTCTTGGTCTTGCAAATAAGTAATTGTTTTGAAACAATTTTTGGTTTTGTGTTGACGATTTGGTAAGAGGATTTGACACCTATGCACTTGTGCATATCCCAAGTGTCAAAGATTACCTAAAGGGATTCAACACCCTAATTGCCTAAACTTGTCAATTTAGTCTTAAGACTTGCCTATGATCTTGCATGAGGCAAATGCCACTTTAATTTATTCCTTCCATGTGGTTGATTGAAGAAATGTATTAGACATTGATGACATCAAAAGGATACCACATGGGTGCTTATGTCTAATGTTGATGTGAAATCCTTAGGGTTTTGCATGTGATTCATTAGAAGTTTGATATCACTTGTGCTTTGAAATGCCTTTGCCTATTCACATTTTGTGTCATAAATGCCTAGTTAGGTTCATCCCATTGCCTAGAATCTTCAATAAAATGTGCAACTTAGGTTCATTTTCTTGGCTATTCATGCATTTTTGCCAAAATGTTCAACAAGGGTTCATTCCTTGCCTATCTATGTATCGTGTCATAATGTGTGTAGTCTAGGTCCACTTTCAATCAAAAGCTTTTTCAAGCATCAAAATCATTCCCTAAACAAGAATCAATCCAATTGCGAAAACTCTTCAAAATCAAACTTTGTTAGTAGTCTTGCGAAGCCTTTGCTTGCATGATTATTAACAATGAGGTACTAGCGGCGATCACTTGGAGCCTTTGCTCAATTGATCATCATGAATGCCTAATTTTCATACAGATTTTCACTAAATCAAAAACTTTGTTAGTAGTCTTGCGAAGCCTTTGCTTGCATGATTATTAACAATGGAGTGCTAATGGTGGTCACTTGGAGCCTTTGCTCAATTGATCATCATGAAAGCTCAATTTTCACAATTAAACAAGGTAAAAAACAAAAAAACTTTTTCTAGACAACCCAGAACTACGTAGCTTTGAATTCTCCATCGTATCGGGAGATACGTAGGAGCGGAAACTCTCCGTCAAGCACAATAAACCCAAAACATTTTTCCTTTCAAAAACCAAACACTTTTCCAAAATAAAACATTTTTCAAAAACAAGAACTACGTTGCTTTGAATTCTCCATCGCACCGGGAGATACGTAGGAGCGGATACTCTCTGCCAAGCGCGAAAACTAAAGATTTTTCATTAAGTCATTCATCAACAAAAGAGGTAAAAACAAAGCATTTTTCCGAATCAACTTTGCAAATCACATATTTAATTAAGGTAACCCTTCTTTGAAGGGACGTTATGGGGTGCTAATACCTTCCCCATACGTAATTAGACCCCCGAACCCAAATCTAATGGTTCCAAAGACCATTGCTTTCCAAAAAACGTTTTTTCGATGTTTTACCTTTAAAAAATATTGGTGGCGACTCTAAAATCCCGTTGTGCGAAGAAAAATCCCTCCAAGGATTTTTTGGGGTGCGACAGCTAGCGACTCCACTGGGGATTCTTTTTCTTAAGTGGGTCAAGCCGATTAATTGAATGTGTGATTTACTTTCCTGATTTAACATGCTTTGTTGTACCTCCCTTCTTCCTACTTTTGTTCTATTTTCCATGCCATTTGTTTGCTAGATTTTAGAACATTCCTTCTTCTTCTCCTTTCTCTCATGTCTACTTGATTGCATCTTGGCAATTCCATTGCATTCTCAAATTATCATGTTGCATTCATGTGTATTTATCCCTTCTTCTTCTATGTTCGCTTCTTGCTTAAAGTGGTAGATAGTCTCTCCTCTTATCCTCTTTGCTTATATGCTTCTTTCTTTCATGCATTCCCCCAATCTTATCATGTTCCCTCTTCTTTGCTCCCTTTCTTTGAGGTAAGTTCATGCATATTCCCCAATTCTATTATGTCCCCTCTTCTCGGCTCCTTTTCTTTGAGGTAAGCAATGCGTGTAATTATTGTTGACTTCTTAGGATGGTTTGTATATTGAAATGATGTATGCATGTTGAACCCTAGGGTAGACGACCTTTTTGTCTGGACTGTTCATGGTTTTTCTTGCAGGTGGGGAAGGGTAGTTATTTCTAGGTGTTGTGCCCTCAACACACACTTCACACCCTATACTTGTGAGCATTGAGTGGGGCCTAAAACCCAAGGTCTGAACAAAAACCTAGGAGAGTGGGAACGATTAGTGAATGCCATTCGTAGACCTTTGTCTGTATGGCTCTCATGAAAGTTTCGCCCAAGAGTGCGCTTTGTCATGATGCCTCACACTCGGTAGCTTTCTACGATTGTGGGTGTCATCATGAGAGAGACTTTAGCTCTTGGTTGCCAATGTGAGGAAGTGATTAGAACCTACATGGAAGGATTACCCTTTTCGTCGACTCTAGACCCTAGGATTCCCACCCTTTGTAGGACACGAGGGCACGCCTTTGTTTGTTGCATTAGCTTAGGCATTCCTTTTTCTCAAACTCTATTTCAAAATTGTAGAAAGTAATTTTCTTTTCCCCTCATAAACACCTATATGAGGTGGCATGTAGCGTGTATCTTTGAAAATGTTCAAAGTACCACCAATAACCTCATTTTCTTACCCTTTTTCCATGTAAATAACACATCATTTTGCACCATTGCATTTGCACCTGACAAAATTTTAAAAAAAAAACTTTCATCATTTGCATTCTTCATGCATTAAAGTTTGTTTGCCGGAAATCGCAACATAACACCGAACCTTGTTACAGGGGTGTAAGAAGCAATATGGAATCAAAAGGCAAAACCACATTCAATTCGAGGTTCCCCATTGTAAAGAAGATTGATGTAACTAGTTTGAAGTAGTATACTTCCCTACTAGGCCCTATTGAGCTCCGGTCCTTGGACAAGACTTATGGGAACATCCGCAAGTTATTACAGTTAGAAGTACAAGAGAGTGCCATCGCCGCCCTATGTTGGTTCTATGATTCAGAGGTTAGGTGCTTTCTTTTCAAGAACTTCCAAATGGCGCCTACCCTAGAGGAGTATGAGAAGATTCTGTGTTTTGATCGCTCAGAGGTTAGACCTTGCCAGTATCAGGGGCAGCATTATTCAGATGAGAAGTTTGCTTCCCTGTTACAAATCAGTGTAGGAGAGGTGCGGTCCCACAAAGTTGAGCGTAACAAGATATTTGGGTTTCCTTAGGAGTAATTTGAGAGTTTGATGACTAGTTATGTAGTATCAGATGATTGGGTTTCTTTCAAGCAAGTACTAGCCTTGACCATCTTCAGCATTGTTCTTTTCCCTCAGATTGAGAAACATATAGATGAAACCGCTATTGGTGTGTTCCTAGCTTTCAAGAGTGCAAAAAGTCCCATCAATCCGGTTCCCGCTATTCTCGCAGAGACCTATCGTGCCTTCACCCGCCATCATGAGTTCCGAAAGGATAAGATGTGTTGTTCCTTCCCTATGCTATATGCTTGGTTGATCAGTCATGTGTGCATTAACAAAAGTGATGTTGGGGATTTGCTTTCCTATGCCTTGGGTTGTAATCTGAAGACTATGAGCCCTCAGGAGTGGAAGGATACTTTTAAGAACCTCGATGCTCTTCAAATTAGATGGTTCTCGCACAAGTGTTGGGAAGATAAACCCTCAGTGATATTCCAATGTGGCAGTTTCCAGAACGTTCCTCTCATGGGAACACAGGGATGCATCAATTATAACCCATCTTTGACCTTGAGACAACTCGGGTACCCTATGCGGGACTCACCCTCCGAAGCTATGCTGTCTCGTTTTTACCACCATGCGGGAATCCCTAAAGACGAGGACTTACTTCAGCGAGTCTTGCAAGCTTGGGAAACCGTGGTGCGGAAGGACAAAGGCGAGTTATCTAAAAGGACCACTGCTATCTCCTTCACTCAATGGCTTGAAAAGAGGATTAAGGAAACTCGATCATCCAACCAAAAGGTGCCATCACTTGAAGAGAAAATACCGGAACCTCACGTTCCCCTCATTGAAGAACTAGAAGAGGCTAAGTTGGCCTTATCAAAAGCGGAAGAAGAGAAAAGGGCATTGCAAAACAGATTGGGAAAGGTGATTGTAACACCCCGATAAATTCTAACCTGTAGAATCACCGAAATGCACTAAATGGCATACATCAGAGTAACTTCCTGTTATTGAAATATTGAACACAACTAAAACTTTCGATAATACATATCAAATGGTTCTCTGAACCTCATAAACTTCCTGAAAATGCTTAAGTTTCAAAACTTAAGACTTGTACATAATCCTGGTGTTCAATACTCAAAACATAAAGTAGCGGAAACGATTTTACAACTTAAACAGTGAAAGTTATACAATCTGTGACATAACTAAATAAAAATACAAAGGGCTAAGCGGAAATCCAATTTCTAATAGTTAAATGAGTCGCACCGGCTAACTGTGCTTTGTCGCATTTGCTTTCCCCTGCTTCTCTGTAAAAACCACAAATATGAAGGGTGAGATAAACATTATCTCAGTGAGTCCTATCGAGACCCCTTACTAACTCTAGCGGTTCATTATACTTTACTTTGAACTCGTGGCCGTAAAAAAAAGCAACCACGTGGAAATACATTAAGTTCCTGTGACCTTTATGCTCATGGCCCTCATAAGCGACACATGAAGCATACAATATTTTGTTCCATGATTTTAGCATAACACCTCAGCCTACCTATTTTATAGGAACTTCTTTGGCTTTGGTGAACCCATCCCGCTATTTCTAGTGGGCGAAACCTCTTGAGTCTAGGTTTTGGGGCTCATGACTTCCCCTCCCCTAGTATGCTAATCCTCTAAGGGTCGTCACCCTTATCCTCTTGTATTATTATACATTATATATACATGTACCCGCAATGGGCCGTCAGTGATTTCAGTCATGTACCGTTTATCCTTCCACGAGGGAAGGCATTTTGCCGTGAATTAACATTTCTTACCTTCACCGTTATGAATTAAGGGTGTACACTCGCGTTCACTAATGTACGTTTTTCTTTAACATTTATGCTTGTGAGATTTACCTCAAACTTCATTCGTTTCATGACATAAGTAGGTTTCCATCCTTGGGAAACATTGGGGAATCAATCGGAAAGGAATCGGAATCGTTCGGAACGGATTTAAAAGGATTTTGAGTTAGGGTGGCATAAGGATCCGCACGATCCGTGCCCCATAGGCGCACGACCCGTGCGTATCACTTAAATTTCAGTTTTTGAAAAACTTACAGGACGCACGGTCTGTGCCACAAGGGCGCACGACCCGTGCGTGTCTTAAATTTTGAAAATGCGGGGTAACAGAAGGATCCGCACGATCCGCCCTTGTGAGGCGCGATCCGTGCGTCCTTGCCAGTAGCCAATTTTCCGGTTTCGTGACATTTTTTCAAGTCCGTTTCGATTTCGATTTCGTTCCGATCGATATCCTAACTTGACAATTATTGTTCCAGACCAGTGAAAGCGATAAACAATCAATCCATTCATTTTATCATCAAATCAAGTAATCAGTTATAACATAGCAACTTTTCGATAAAACGGTTTTTTTGTCAAGTTTTCACAAAGCGGTTTTAGGTCATATCGTTCCAGAATTTGAAATGACTGAACCTCAAAAACATCCCTAAGCGAGTATAGAACTCACCTAACGTGATGAGAATCACGCAAAACACCGAGACTTTGACGGAGGCTACGAACCAAGAACACACGAACTCTCCCGAAATCGTTCCAAATGCTCCTAAAGCCGAAATCAGATTCTCAAGCCATTCAAACTCAAACCCAGCAACTGGGAATGCTCCCACAATTACCCCAATGAATACCAAACAATAACTTGACTTGGTGATGATCTCTAGTACTGATTATGGAGCTTGAACAAGAACATGCAAGGTTGAAGACTCCATTTTTGGATACTTGGAGCTCGAGGGTTCGAAAAAGGTGGTTTGGAGAGAGGTTGGATGTTTGTTCAGAAAGTTAGATCAATGGGAAGAAGAAGAAAAATGGCGGAGGATGGTGGTTTTAGATTATGCATGCATGAACACTTGAGGTAGGATCCCCCCTTCTTCTCCACTCTCTCTCTCGAATTCTCTCCTCCTTCTCTCTACTTCTTTTTCTAGTTTCAGCTTCTAAATGAGAGAGTGTTTGGGGTGTGGGTGTGGTTGGCTGGGTCTTGGGTGACCAGCTGACCCACTCACTAGAAATGACAATAATACCCCTCATTTAATCATGTAAAAGGACTATTATACCCTTCAGCAACTTGATTATTTCTTATACTATGATATGGCCTAATCTAATGGACTTAGCCAAATTCTTTTCAACTTAACATAATATTTTAATTATGCATGAGTACAATCTTTTATTTAATTCAACCTCACATAAAATTAGCAAATATGCTAATTAAATCAATTAGTGATAACCTCTTGTGCTAAATATTTCATTTAGCTAATAGTTCACCTTAACCTCTTTGCTAATTTAAACAATTAAATTAGCTAATTAGGGGATGTTACAATCACCCCAACTTTTAAAATTTTGTCCTTAAAATTGACAAAACGTACCTCAATCGAAAAGATGGGGATATTTCACCCGCATGTTCTCCTCTACTTCCCATGTCGCTTCGTCGGGTGACGCACCGTCCCCAAGCACCTTGACAGTAGGGATTGATCTCGTCCGGAGCGTTTTCTCGCCACGTTCGATGATCCTGACTAGAGTAGGCTGATAAGATAAATCCGGTCTGATGTCGATCGCTTCATAACTTAAGGGTTGATTCGGATCATGAATATACTTCCTCAACTGCGATACATGAAACACATCATGTAATCTGGAGAATTCTGGAGGTAATGCAATGCGATACGCTACAGGCCGAACTCGCTCGATAATCTGGAAGGGTCCGACATACCGAGGACTGAGCTTCTTCGCTCGCAATGCAATACCAGTCCCGATGGTTGGAGAAAGTCTCAGAAAGACATGGTCTCCTTCTTCGAATTCTAACGGCCTTCTTCTCTTATCGACATAACTCTTTTGTCGACTCTGCGCGGCTTTCATCCTTTCTCTTATCTAACGGATCTTCTCCGTAGTCTCACGGACCAAATCCGGTCCCAACAATCTCTGCTCACCTATATCCCACCAACACAATGGTGTTCTACACTTCCTTCCATACAATGCTTCATATGGAGCCATTCTGATACTAGAATGGTAACTGTTGTTGTATGAAAATTCCACCAATGGAAGATGATCCTCCCATCTGCCTCCACTATCGAGTACACAAGCCCTCAACATATCCTCCAATGTCTGAATTGTTCTCTCAATCTGCCCGTCTGTCTGTGGATGGTAGCGGTGCTAACACACACCGTTGTTCCCAACGCCATATTCAATGCTCTCCAAAATCCAGATGTGAACTTGGGATCTCGATCACAGATGATACTTGTAGGGATTCCATGCAACTTCACAATATTCTTGAGATACTCATCTGCTAACCTAGCAACCTTGTGATTCGAACGCACCGGAATAAAATGGGCGGACTTGGTCAGGCGATCCACAACTACCCAAATAGAATCATTTCCGGCTTGGGACCGTGGCAATCCCATGACAAAATCCATAGATACGCTTTCCCATTTCCATTCAGGTACATTCAACGGCTGTAACTGGCCACCTGGCTTCTGGTGCTCTATCTTAACCCTTTGACAAGTCAAGCATCGAGACACAAACTCTGCAATATCTACTTTCATACCCGGCCACCAGTACAATTGCCTTAAATCTCGATACATCTTGGTAGACCCAGGATGTATTGAGAACTGACTCTTATGAGCCTCTTCTAAAACTTGCCTCTTCACATTCTCATCATTCGGCACACAGATTCTACCATCAAAATGAATTACGCCATCACCGTCTTCGGTGTAACTCGGCAACCTCTTATGCGCTTGCAGCTCTACATCACCCTCTTGGGCTGAGCGAATCAGATTTCTCAAGGAACTTGAAATCTGAATATGGCTCAACACTAGCCTGCTCCTTCTTGCCTTCACTCTCAAATTAAGGTCTCTAAACGATTCCAACAAAGACATCTCGTGCATCATCAACTCTGCAGTATGGATAAACTTTTTGCTCAAAGCATCGGCCACAACATTAGCCTTACCAGGATGGTACCTCAATTCAAAATCATAATCTTTCAAGAACTCTACCCATCTCCTCTGTCTGTTGTTCAACTCCTTTTGGTCAAACAAATACTTAAGGCTCTTGTGGTCACTAAAGACTTTGAAATGAGACCCATACAGGTAATGTCTCCTAATCTTTAGGGCAAACACAATCGCCGCCAACTCTAAATCATGAGTTGGGTAATTCTCTTCATGCGGCTTCAACTGTCTGGAGGCATAAGCAACTACTTGTTGATTCTGCATTAGGACACATCCCAAACCCTTACCAGAGGCGTCGCAATAGATTTGGAATCCTACGGACGGATCTGGAAGAATTAGGACAGGTGCAGAAGTCAAACGATTCTTCAATTCCGCAAAAAAATTATTACAGTCTGAGTCTCAAACAAACGGCTGACCTTTGCGAATTAACCTAGTGAGTGGAAGAACCAGCTGGGAAAATCCTTGGATGAACCTTCGATAATACCCAGCTAATCCCAAGAAACTTCTTACCTCAGTAACCGTAGATGGTTGTTCCCACTCTACCACAGCTTCAATCTTACTGGGATCCACTGCAACACCTGCCTGAGATATCACATGACACAGAATTTTAACTTCGGGCATCCAAAAATCACATTTGGATGGCTTAGCGTACAACTTCTTCTCCCGGAGTACGTTCAGAACAATTCGGAGATGTTGCACATGCTCCTCAGTCGTCTTAGAGAACACCAAGATATCATCAATGAACACCACAACAAACTGATCCAAATAGGGGTTAAAAATCCGATTCATATAATCCATGAATACGGCTGGAGCATTGGTCAAACCGAAGGGCATCACTACAAATTCATAGTGTCCATACCTCGTACGGAAAGCGGTCTTCGGGACGTCCAAAGCTCGAACCCTGATTTGGTGATAGCCGGACCTCAAATGAATCTTTGAAAATACAGAAGCTCCTCTCAATTGGTCTAACAAATCATCAATTCTCGGTAGAGGGTACTTGTTCTTGACAGTCACCTTATTCAACTGACGATAATCGATACACAATCTCATACTTCCGTCCTTCTTCTTGACAAGTAATACTGGAGCACCCCATGGTGAGGCACTCGGCCGGATAAACCGTTTGGAAATTAGCTCTTCCAATTGGACTTTCAATTCCCTCAACTCTAACGGCGACATTCTATACGGGGATATAGAAATGGGTCCCGTGCCCGGAACCAACTCTATAGAAAATTCTATCTCGCGATCAGGAGGTAATGAAGGAACTTCATCAGGAAACACATCAAGAAATTCATTAACAACTTGCACAGAAGATAAATCCAGACCTGTCTCAGTGGATGCAGACAGCATCATGACATAGGCTTCTACGCCTTGGAACAGATAGTTACTGGCCGAAGTGAAAGAAATAACAGCTTCAGAATTGGGCGGTTGTAGCTCCACTGACTCGGAGGTGAAACCGATAGTTCGATGAAAACAATCTATAGTCACATGGTTGGCCGTCATCCAACTCATTCCTAGGACGACGTCCATACCCTTCATTGGTAAACAAATGAAGTCTACCACAAAATTCCTGTCTCCAATGGATAGAAGACAGTTTTCACATATCGCTTGGGTCTGAACACTACCGTCAGCAGCAGTCTTAATGGAGATTGGTTGAGGCAAAGGAGTTAAAGCCAATCCCAACCGTTCATAACAAACTTGAGATATAAAACAATGGGTCGCACCCGAATCATATAAAATACAACAGAGTTATTAAAAAGAGATCCCATACCCCTTAGTAGATTATCTGACGGTGTGACCTTCTGGGCGTCCAAGGTGTAAACCCTCCCATGAGTTGTAGTAGCAGCAGGGTTATCTCCTTGACTCTTCTCCTTCACTGGGTAGTCCCGTGCATAATGACCCTCTTTCTTGCAGTAATAACACTAGTTGGATCCCATCTGGCATTTACCCTGATGATACTTTCCACAGTTGGAACATGTACTGAACCTTGAGGAGTTCGACGACTGAACCTGCTTCCCCTTGTTGGAGTTGTGCCTGGGACCCGTCTGATTGTTGGATGATCCAACATTCTTCTTATTCTGATGGAATACTTTCCTGCTTGCATATAACCTCTTCAAATCACTCTAAGCTATGTGTGCTTGCTGAACCATGGCGGCATAGTTAGTATAAGCAAAAGAAATCAGACTCTGAGCTATGTCTTCCCTTAGCCCATACTTGAACCTTTCGGTTTTCCACTTGTCATTGGGAGCATACCCGGCCAAACCGAAGAATTGATATAACTCTTCAAACTTAGCCGCGTACTGACCCACGGTTGAACTTCCTTGAGTGAGACTCAAAAACTCATTCTCCTTGTCAAACCTCATAGCTGTCGGAAAGAACTGCTCCAAAAATACTTGCCTGAAATGTTCCCAAGTCTGGGGAGTACCCATAGTTGCCATCATGGCTTTGGCGTTAGTCCACCAGTTGTTAGCTTCTCCTTTCAGCATATGTTTCGCCAATCTCAGCTTGTCCTCATTAGTGACTTGCATAGCTATGAAAATCTTCTCTATGTCATCCAGCCAATGCTGGGCTTCCATGACATCCGGTCCTCCTCTGAACTCAGACGGCTTCATTTTTAGAAATTCAGAGAAAACCCTCCTTGGGTCAACTTGAGGCTCAGGAACTTGCTGAGGCTGAGTGTAACACCCCATTTTTACCCGGCAATTTAAATCATAAATATCAGAGTTTAACAATTATTTTTCGATTCATCCAAATGGGATGCTACATTCACTTCATTTAAACATCGACAATATAATAACAAGTTCTCTTATAAATCAGTATAATACGTAACACATGGCAAGTGGGATGGAATCCTCAAAAATATATTAATTCAGTTCTCATAACAGAAACTTCAACATCATGCAGCGGAATAGAATAAAATCTCATAAAACAAATCATAGTCTCAATTTACAATAACATAATATCCTCAGTAAAAATTATTCAACAGCCAAATAAACAAAACGAATAAAATCTAACGCCCATCCCCTGAGTGTTACGTATCAGAGCATAAGACCGACTCAGGAATGAAGGGAGACAAGCCTTCACTCACGGTTACCTGTAGTAATGAACAACAAAGGGGTGAGTCTAAACTGTATAATAAAGTTTATAATGAGCAGTATCCTAGAGCTCAGAACTATACCAATCACAGCTATACATACATATACATATACATATACATCTATATATTTATATATAACAATTTTCACAATTTATATCTTTATATTTATAAATATACGCATGACAGCTTCAACAATTTATGTATATATATATATATATATATATATATATATATATATATATATATATATATATATATATTTTTATACATATAACAACTTCAACAATTTATATATATATATATTTGCCACACAATCATATTACACACCAACCCAAAATAATAATTACCAATGATGAGCATGAATGTATGAAGTGCAAGGATGCATGTGGTACCATCATCGTCACTTATTATTGCCAATTGGGCATATCGTCGAGACCGCAGCCTTAAATCGTCGAGACCGCAGCCTTATATCGTTGAGACCGCAGCCTTATGTATGCATGTGACTTCATAAACAACCAACAATTATAATTTCCACATCATCAACATCATCTATAACATCATCGTCACTTTGGCATTAAGCCCATCATCAATAACATCGTCACTTATTTTGGCCAAATAGACCCACCGTCACTTAACAACATCAATAATGTTTGGTCAATAGACCCATCATCATTAGCATCAACATGGCAACACAATATTGGTGTCCAGAAACTATTAGAAAAGTAATCATTTTTCACCTTACAGTAGCATACACAGATATAGGGCTGAACAAGCTTCGAAACGCACTTTAAAGCATTTTAAACGGACACCCGAGTCAAAAGATACGTCAAAAACAAATTAGGAACAAAACTGAGACACATGCTGAAAATGGCGCCCAGGCACTGGGCGCCTAGCAGGGAACAGCAGCACACAAAACTGGCGCAGGAAAACTGGCGCAGGAAAGCTGGCGCAGGAACACTGGCGCAACTTAGAGGGAAACAGCAACACAGCAACACAAAAACTGGCGCAACTTAGACAGAAACAGCAACACAGCAACACAAAAACTGGCGCAACTTAGACACAACAGCAACACAGAAAACTGGCACAGGAGCAACAGCGCCTAGACACAGCAACACAGAAACTGGCGCAGGAGCAACAACGCCTAGACACAGCAACACAGAAACTGGTGCAGGAGCAACAGCGCCTAGACACAGCAACACAGAAACTGGCGCAGGAGCAACAGCGCCTAGACACAGCAACACAAACTGGCGCAGGAGCAACATTGGCGCCAGCGCCAGACAGAATTTCTTACGCAACTTGCGACCAAGTTTTCTTTCTCATTTCTTAATGAAATTCGGTGAAACGAGTGCCTACCTTGAAGAGAATTCAGTCTATTTTCTAACTAAACGAGAATCATTCAAAACGGAGTTTAATTGAGAACACAAAACTTGCAAAAACCGAACCTACTCACAGATTATTTCCAGAAATTTGACCTAACTTTGGAGACTCATAACTTGAGCTACACAAATCCCAATTTAACCAAACCAGTGCCAAAATGACGAAAATTAAGTCTATTTTCTAACAAAATATGTCCCATAATTTTTGGACAAACGAAAGGTTCCCAGTTTTAAAAATACAGAACCTATGTCCAGAATGCTCCCAGATTATTACCCTAACTTGTGGAGCCTATAACTAGAGCTACACAACTCCAAATCGAACGAAACCGGCGCCAAAACGACCGGCGTGAAGTCTATTTTCAAGAAAAATTAAACAAGAAATTTTTGGACTGACCGAACAGTCCCAGTTTCAAGAAAACCGCAACAGTGTATATATTATAGCAACCACATCATCATATACACATTATATCGAGCACTTAGCTTGCATTTTCGATCCTCACATACACTTAGCCATTCGCATTCTACCTAACAACCATCTATTGAACAACAAATCTTCATCAACATATTCATACACGTCACACAACATTACAATCATACGGAGAACGATATAATTCCTAAACCCCTACATACAACCCATTATAAACCCTATTATAAAGCAAGACCCACCCTTACCTTAGATTTTCCGAAGATGATGAGACCTCTACGAAAGCACCGAAGTAACCACAGCAACAGCTCCTTGCTCCTCTTCTCTCTTGGCCGATCGCACCTCTTCTCTCTTCTCACTCTCTTCGCAAACTTTCTTTCTCTCTTCTCTCTTCTCTCTATTCGCAATTTCTTTTCTTTTCTCCCACAAATGCGAAATGCTCCCCAACCCTAACTAACCCCTCATGCGCCTATGCCTTGGGTTTGGATCACGGGCTTTCTCCAGCTTAAGCCCGATCACTAACGCCATCACCTAAAATTTATTTACACACCTCTTAATCAAGTGCTAATATATTTATATCAACTAACATATTTTAAATAATTAATTAAATAAATAATTGGAAACCTAAATATTTAATTAAACAATTTAATTAAATATTTTGGGCGTTACAACTCTCCCCCACTTAAAAGAATTTCGTCCTCGAAATTTAACCACCGACGCGGGCACTCTTCCACTAGCCAACTAACGTCACCTTGACAACTAGTGCTATCTAGCATGCTGATCATTATTTCCTTGATTACCAGCGGTAAGTGATTGGGCGGCCGTCCCTCCTACTTATTCAGCCAGATAACTTCGAGAAATAACAATCAGACTCACTCTCTAACGGTTCTGCAAGGGTCCCCGATAGAGTTTTGGGCGTAATCATGTCGGTACCACATGATCACCTCCAAGCTCTATTCAAGCTCCTTCCTATTAGCATACCATGATTCTGCTGCGCTACTCTGATAAACCGGCTTGTAGATCTAAGCATCACTTGCGTTCTACCTCACTCATCTATCTCTACGGTGCCTCATAGTTTCACTACCACGTCACGACAAGGTTCACAGAGTGCATGACAGTTGCAAAACAAGCCACATAATCAACAACACGACAACAACGGCAACAACATCAACAAACAACAACGATAACATCAACAACTAACTTTGCCACTCAGGCGACAACAACGACTAAATTTGCCACTCAGGCGACATTAACAACGACAAAACCACAACATCGGCCATAGGCCTATAGCACAAAATCCATCAAAACATTTCGGGCCATTCAGCGGTACCCCCAACAAAACAGCGTGGGCCATATCGGCGCTACCCACGACACAACAATGTGGGCCATATCGGCGGTACCCACAACAAAACAACGTGGGCCATATCGGCGCTACCCACGACACAACAATGTGGGCCATATCGGCGGTACCCACAACAAAACAACGTGGGCCATATCGGCGCTACCCACGACACAACAATGTTGGCCATATCGGCGCTACCCATGACACAACAATGTGGGCCATATCGGCGGTACCCACAACAAAACAATTAACAACATCAACGACTGTTGGAGACAAGCTCCGGGCCAACGCCCAAATAAACAACACAACATCAATAACAAAACAACAACAAGTCAACATCATCAACAAACAGCAACGACAAATCAACATCATTGATAAAACAACATCGGGCTAACAGTTCAACAACTTAACAAGTTTAACAGTAGTAAAAACAATTCATTTAGTACAACGGTACGAACATTCTCAATACACATTATTAGTATTAGACTCGAAACCACAATTTACAACTTCACCATTGCTCATACAATGGTTCTCACATAACACATAACACATAAACACAAATCGGGGTCACCGGGTACCCCAACGAGGGGTAACTCTCCGTAGTCAAGACGATGAAGCATCTTAACACAAGTAGCAAGATTAGTCCACAAGGCACTTAGCATACAACATAAATACGCAATCAAGAACATGTTACAGGAAAAATTCATATTATGCTTTATACTATGCTTTCGTTAATTCATAGAGTCAAGGTAATAACATTAAATTAACCACATAATAAATTCATGCGAGCTTCCAACTATTAAAACTAATTCAGCAAAAACTCACAAAACACGCAAAAATATCGTTCACAAAATCTAATGTCTTAGAAGAAAAAAAAATTAGCATGTAGGCATCATGATCAACTTTCTTATTCTAACGAAGCAACTAGCATCTACTTTTAATTAATTACCAACCTGTAATTCACTAAGCGATGTGGAAAAAGAACTAGGACCTATAATGCTGCCAAGACAAATTATTTGCACACTATCAATTATAATCAAATTAAAACACCTGTGAGGATATTCCTAAGGTTTTAAGTTTAGGAGTACATAAATTTGACTCTCAGTAAAACTACTACAACCTCTAGATTCGAACTGAAAGATAAGAAATAAATAATGCACTGCACCGATTATATTTAATTAAATAAATGACCTACGTTGTGAACATCCAAAAATAGTTTAATATTAGATTACGAGTAGACTCAATAAACATTCTAACTCACAAAATCACGTAATGCAATTAACCACTACAAAGTCAAACTATAGAAGTGCAGCTTTTGTGGGCACAAAGTTTCAAAGGCAAGAAGGCACAATACAGAGTTCACACAAGGAAGGCACAATAAACAACACAAACAGTCCGGTTAGGACCGAACAATCCAAAAGTTTACCTGATTCGAACAACCTGCAATGTAAACAACGGTTAGTACTAAAAGACAACAGTTGGTCGTTAGCCGACACAACGACTCGACGACTTGGCCGGACGGACCAACCATTGCTCTGATACCACTAATGCCTCAGGTCCAACGCATTGCTCTGATACCACTAATGCCTCCGGTTAGGCGCCTTTTTATTGTAACAGCCTAGGTCCAACGCATTGGCCACCCCAGCACTATTACATCACGGTCTTCTCTACCCCTCTTGTAGAATTTTTGCCTTCCGTGGAAATCGAACCTTGCACCTGAGGCATAAGTGCAAGTTAAACACACCTCCCACTACCAATTGAGCGCGCGACCCGTGCGTATCACTTAAAAATCTGTGCCCCATAGGCGCACGACCCGTGCGTATCACTTAAATTTCAGTTTTTGAAAAACTTACAGGACGCACGGTCCTTGCCACAAGGGCGCACGACCCGTGCGTGTCTTAAATTTTGAAAATGCGGGGTAACAGAAGGATCCGCACGATCCGTGCCCTTGTGAGGCACGATCCGTGCGTCCTTGCCAGTAGCCAATTTTCCGGTTTTGTGACATTTTTCCAAGTCCGTTTCGATTCCGATTTCGTTCCGATCGATATCCTAACTTGACAATTATTGTTCCAGACCAGTGAAAGCGATAAACAATCAATCCATTCATTCAATCATCAAATCATGTAATCGGTTATAACATAGTAACTTTTCGATAAAACGGTTTTTTTGTCAAGTTTTCACAAAGCGGTTTTAGGCCATATCGTTCCAGAATTTGAAATGACTCAACATCAAAAATATCCCTAAGTGAGTATAGAACTCACCTAACGTGATGAGAATCACGCAAAACACCGAGACTTTGACGGAGGCTACGAACCAAGAACACACGAACTCTCTCGAAATCGTTCCAAATGCTCCTAAAGCCGAAATCGGATTCTCAAGCCATTCAAACTCAAACCCAGGAACTGGGAATGCTCCCACAATTACCCCAATGAATACAAAACAGCAACTTGACTTGGTGATGAGCTCTAGTACTGAATGTGGAGCTTGAACAAGAACATGCAAGGTTGAAGACTCCATTTTTGGATACTTGGAGCTTGAGGGTTCGAAAATGGTGGTTTGGAGAGAGGTTGGATGTTTGTTCAGAAAGTTAGATCAATGCGAAGAAGAAGAAAAATGGTGGAGGATGGTGGTTTTAGATTATGCATGCATGAACACTTGAGGTAGGATCCCCCCTTCTTCTCCACTCTCTCTCTCTCGAATTCTCTCCTCCTTCTCTCTACTTCTTTTTCTGGTTTCAGCTTCTAAATGAGAGAGTGTTTTGGGGTGTGGGTGTGGTTGGCTGGGTTTTGGGTGACCAGCTGACCCACTCACTAGAAATGACAATAATACCCCTCATTTAATCATGTAAAAGGACTATTATACCCTTCAGCAACTTGATTATTTCTTATACTATGATATGGCCTAATCTAATGGACTTAGCCAAATTCTTTTCAACTTAACATAATATTTTAATTATGCATGAGTACAATATTTTATTTAATCTAATAGACTTAGCCAAATTCTTTTCAACTTGTGCTAAATATTTCATTTAGCTAATAGTTCACCTTAACCTCTTTGCTAATTTAAACAAATAAATTAGCTAATTAGGGGATGTTACAGTGATGCAAGACAAGCGGAAGCTAGAAAATGAAAATGCTCTCCAAGCCGCAACTATTGAAGCAACCAATAGGAAACTTGAAATAGAAGAAGAGAGCAAGAGGGAAATTCAGAAACATTTGAAAGGTGTTAAAGAGGAAGTAAAGAGGTGCGCTTCAAAGATGAATGAGCCTGTGGCAGAAGCAAGTGAATGGAAGAAACTATATGCCAAGTCATGGAGGAATGAGAAAATGGTTAGAGATGCGCTAGCTAAGTCAAAAAAGGAATTCCAAGTGATGAAGTTTGAATTGGAAAACCAAGTGAAAAGCATCAGGCAAGATAGAGAGTCTATCATAGGGATCTTGAAAGAGTATCAACAAGCTTTAGGGTTTGAACAAGGAAGGTCGGAAGAATTGAAGAGGAATCTCTGATGTCTAAGGGAATCTTATGGGCAAGTGCAAACAGAAAGCCAGTATTGGGAGAAACGTTTCATGGCATTAATTGGCAGAATAGAAGACCAAGAGATCGTCAAGGAGCTAAAGGATGAGATTCAGCTTTGGAGGAGCAAATTTTCAAAGCTAGCAGGACTAGCTAACCAAACTGTGAGGGATGTTCCCAAGAAGCTAAGAAGAGCTGAAGCAGAGATGAACACTTTCAACACTCCGGCCAAGGTGTGTGAGTTTGTCGAGTACTGCAAGATTCTGACAGAAGAACTCATGGAGAAGGCCAAGGGGGCAGCCGAAAGCAAGAAGAGAAAAAGGAAGGAGAAATTGAAAGCTATATGCCTTTGAAGTTCACTTTAGAGCATTGTAATAATCCTTAGGAAATTGTAAATTTTCTCTAAAAAGTTGTAATTTTCTTTGGGATATTGTACTTTTCTGTTGAAAGTGTTGTTTTCAGAATATTGTACTTTGCTTTTCTTTCGAGTTTGAAGTTGTAGTACTCCTTCCTTTTGAATAAAGTGTGTTTGTTTTGTCTATTGCTTCCAACCTCGTTGCAACCAAAAATTAAAAAAAAGAGAAGTGTTAGAGCTTTAAACTTACACGCCTATGACAAGACGAGTTGCACCGCGATTCCCGGCACCAAAACAAACATAAAATCATACATATTGCATTGCATTTGCATTCATTTATGTGATTCTCGCGCTCATGAATTGTGTTCCATCAATAGAAAAAGGCAAGCTGGTTCGCCAACATCGATTCCTGACTCGTCTGCAAGCAAGGGTCATGGCAACTAACCAGAATGATCCGGACTGTCCTGTTATTGAAGACTTAGGAAGTGGTGAATCGGACCATGGTAACCCAACTGCTGAGGTTCCCAATCCAGAGCAATTGGCTCAGGAGAATCGGGAATTGAGAACGAAAATTGGGGCAATGGAAACACAGATGACTGAAATGATGGGAATACTACAAGCTTTGAGGAACGGAACTGCCGCTGAAAATCCCACTGTCACTACCGAAGTTGCTGTCGCTCTCCCTCCTCCGAGTCTTGAGACTGTCACCTTTGCTCATACTTCAGGGACCAACAACCAGAGCCAACCAGCCATGCATAGGATGCCTTGGGGACTCCCACCCGGATACACACCTCCAGGAGCCGAGGCTAATGCAGGAAGTAATCCCCCTAGGGTTGCAGAGCAAGTCCAACCCATCTCAGCCGCAAACAGTGGAGGAACGGGAACGCCTCAGGTCCAAATTCAGATTCCTATTCCGCTGGGAACTCCGTTTGGCTTTCATTCACCAGCAACGGTCCATCCCCAAGTTCAGGGACCAATTCCTGGGAATACCACTCACTCACGTGACCCACACGTGAACCCAGCCGTAGTGTCGATGAGTAATCCTGACTTTGACAAGTACCGAGGCGTGACTTGCCCTAAAAGCCATATGACCATGTACTGTAGAAAAATGGCTACACATTCTCATGATGACAAGTTGTTGATCCATTATTTCCAAGAGAGCCTTGCTGGGGCATCTCTCAACTGGTACATGCAGCTAGAACCGTCCCATATCCATTGTTGGAAAGACTTGGCTGATGCCTTCCTCAGACAGTACCAATACAATACGGATATGGCGCCTGACAGAACACAGTTACAGAGCATGGCAAAAGAGATAATGAGTCATTTAAGGAGTATGCCCAGTGGTGGAGGGCTTTGGCTGCACAGGTGACACCCCCTTTGTTGGAGAAAGAACTGGTCTTCATGTTCATGGAAACCCTGCCACCGTTATACTATGATCGGTTGATCGGCAGCATATCTTCCAACTTCTCAGACATGGTAATCATCGGTGAAAGACTAGAAAATGGACTGAGAAGCGGCAAGATTGCCCATGGTTCCGCAGGTACAACCACCCACAAGAAGCCATTCTCCGGATTTTCGAAGAAGAAAGAAGGAGAGACCAACACCATCACCATAAGCCCACCTTATCAACCACAAAATATCCCTGTCCCCACTCAAACCAACCAACCCGTCCACCACAAAAACTACCAAGACAAAAAACAGACCACCTTTGATCCCATCCCCATGTCCTATACTGACCTTTCAGCTATCTTGCCACAAACAAGCTCATCAATACCAGACCCATGAAACCAGTCCAGCCACTCTACTTCCGAGGCTACAATCCCAATGTTACCTGTGCATTTCATGAAGGGGCAGTTGGACACGCTGTTGAGGACTGCTAGGCCTTTAAAATTGTAGTGCAAGATCTGATTGATACCAAAGGGATAACCTTCAAACAAGAAAGCCCAAGCATCACAACTAATCCGCTGCCTGGTCATGCGAAACCTGCAACCAATGCCATCCATGATATGGAGGGCCAGTCCTTAATCAGAACTGTGGAGTGTATCCAGACACCCTTAGAGGTTATTCATGCAGAGCTGTGCAAGTTCGGGGTCATCAAGAGAGGTTGTACTCAGAAAGAAGTCTGTGTTGATGTTAATTGTGCTGGGGCATGTGAGGCCTTCAAGACAGTTTTGCAGGACCTATTGGATCGTCATATAATCCAAATGGGTGTGCAAGAGAAAGAGGAGGATGTGCTGACTTTCCAATCAGATAAGAATAGAAATGTTGAGAAACCTATTGAGGTCCCGTATAGCCGAAAGCCGATCGTGGAGAGACCTAAGACCATTGTGATTCCTGTCCCAGCTCCTTATCAAAAGAACAGTGCTGTTCCATGGAGCTATGGGGTGTCAGTTCCAATTCAGAAGCCTCAAGTTGTTCCCGATGTCACAAACATTGCGGGAAGCAGTGGAGTCACTAGAAGTGGACGTGCTTATGTCCCCGAAGTCCTGAAAGAAGGTCCCTCAAAGGAAGATGAGGAAAAGATTCGCAAAGGTAAGGGTATAACACAAGAGCCCAAGGAAAGTAGGAAGGTGTCAGAGCAAGAAGCCACAGAATTTTTGAAGATCATGCGGCAGAGTGATTACAAAGTGGTGGACCAGCTGCACCACACTCCTGCAAAGATCTCTATCATGTCCCTACTGCTCAATTCTGAGTCCCACCGTGCAGCTCTAATGAAAGTATTAAATGAAGCCCATGTAGCCCAGAACATCACTGTTGACCAGCTCGATGGTATCGTAGGGAATATTGTTGCATCCAATTATATTACCTTTACTGATGATGAGCTCACCCCTGAGGGGAAGGGGCATAATCAGGCACTTCATATTTCAGTTAGATGTGATGAATATACACTCTCTCGGGTCCTCATTGACAATGGATCCTCTTTGAATGTCATGCCCAAATCTACTATGAGCAGACTAGATGTAGACTGTTCGTATATGAAGCCTAGCTCAACACTAGTTAGGGCATTTGACGGATCCAAGCAGGAGGTTATGGGAGAAATGGAGTTCCAGATGCAGATAGGGCCAGAAATATTTTTGGTGAATTTTCAGATCATGGACATTGCATCATCCTACAGCTGTCTCCTGCGGGAGACCCTGGATTCATGTTACCGGCGCTGTTCCTTCATCCCTCAACCAAAGGCTTAAGTTTGTAGTCGACGACAAGCTGAGAGTCGTTTTTGGAGAAGAAGAGTTCATAATTAGCAAGCCCCATCCTTCTCAATACATTGAGGCTGCAGAGGAGTCACTTGAATCCGCCTTTCAGTCGCTGGAAATTGCAAATGCTGCTTTCGTGAGGGAAGAAGCCCCATTGCCTGCACCAAAGATATCTAACGCTGCTATCATGGTAGCCAATGTCATGTTGAAAAATGGTTACCAGATTGGAAAATGGTTGGGAAAGTCCGAGCAGGGAATTCTGGCGCCGGTTCAGCTGCGAGAGTACAAGGATAGGCGTGGGTTAGGATATTGGCCCACTCAAGCTGATAAGAAGAGAATGGCTAAGGAAAAGCGAGAAAGGAGGCTAGCTAAGCTTCAGGGGCGAGAACCAAGCTTGAAGAAGGTTCCTATCTTTGATCTCTCCCAGAGCTTCAGGAGCGCGGGTATGCTGGACCCCAATCAGGTGGCCGTCATTGAGGAAGAATCAGTTATGGAAGACAAAGGTGTGGACTTGGTGCGTCGCAGTGCTGCAGATGAAGAGCTTGATAATTGGAAGATCATTGATTTCCCTGTTATTTTCATTCCAAAGTAATGATTTTGTAATGCAAATTCTTTGGCTCTGCCCAAGGCCTTAGAATATTTCATAAGGGCATGCATGATTTTTCCTTCGAATATCATCTATCAATAAAATGTTGTTTCGGACTCTCAAATGAATAAAATTGCTTTTCATTATCATGTGTCTTCATCTTGTGTTTCTATTTTGCTTGTTCATTTCATTCTATTCCCGCAAATGAAAATCTAAAATGAATATCTTTGAAAATAATGATGCCAACAGTTCATATGTTAATTTTGATCATCCCGTTAATCAAGCTGAGGAGGATGTTGAGGATGACTGGGAAACTCCTCCAGAATTGATGAGAATGGTTGAACAAGAGGAAAAGGTTATTCAGGCGCATGGGGAATCTGTTGAGATAATTAACCTAGGCACAGAGGACAGTAAGAAGGAAGTAAAGGTGGGTACTTCAATAAAGGAAAGTGAGCGCAAGAAGCTAATCGAACTCCTGCATGACTATGTTGATGTCTTCGCATGGACTTATCAGGATATGCCAGGGTTAGATACAGACATAGTGGTGCATAAGTTGCCGGTCAAGCCAGAATGTCCTCCGGTAAAGCAAAAACTGAGAAGAATGAAGCCAGAAATGTCCTTAAAGATCAGAGATAAGGTGAAAAAGCAGTTTGACGCCGGGTTCCTAGCGGTAGCCAAGTATCCGCAATGGGTTGCTAACATCGTGCCGGTTCCAAAAAAGGACGGGAAAGTTAGAATGTGCGTTGATTACAGAGATCTGAATCGTGCTAGTCCCAAAGATGATTTTCCCCTGCCCCATATTGATGTCTTAATGGATAGTACGGCGCAGCATTCACTGTTCTCCTTCATGGATGGGTATTCAGGGTATAACCAGATCAAGATGGCTCCTGAGGATATGGAGAAGACAACTTTCACAACTCTTTGGGGAACATTCTGTTACAGAGTCATGCCATTCGGGTTGAAGAACGCCGGTGCTACCTATCAAAGGGCTATGGTCACATTATTTCACGACATGATGCACAAAGAAATAGAGGTCTACGTGGACGATATGATCGCAAAGTCTAAAACTGATGAGGAACACATTGTCAATTTGCAAAAGCTCTTTGAGCGGTTGAGAAAATTCAAGCTCAGATTAAATCCTGCCAAGTGTACCTTTGGCGTGTGATCGGGAAAGTTGTTGGGATTCATCGTCAGCCAAAAGGGGATAGAAATCGATCCAGACAAGGTGCGTGCGATTCTTGAGATGCTAGTTCCTAAAACAGAAAAAGAGATTCGGGGTTTCCTTGGAAGACTGAACTACATCTCTAGGTTCATATTCCAATTGACTGCCACTTGTGAACCAATCTTCAAACTATTGTGCAAGAATCAATAGACCAAATGGAAGGATGATTGTCAAGAAGCATTTGAAAAGATCAAGAAATATCTTCAGAATCCACCTATCTTGATGCCTCCTGTACCCGGCAGACCTCTGATCCTGTACCTAACCGTGCTAGACAGCTCAATGGGTTGTGTGTTAGGGCAACATGATGAATCTGGGAAGAAAGAGCATGCCATTTACTGTTTGAGCAAGAAATTCACTAACTGTGAAACAAGGTACTCGTTGCTAGAAAAGACTTGTTGTGCTTTACCTTGGGCTGCTCATCGTTTGAGGCAGTACATGCTAAGTCACACTACTTGGTTGGTATCTAAAATGGATCCTATCAAGTACATCTTCGAGAAGCCCGCACTTACAGGGAGACTTGCCCGTTGGTAAATGCAGTTATCAGAATATGATCTCCTATATGTCACTCAGAAAGCAATTAAAGGTAGTGCGCTGGCCGAGTACCTGGCACACCAGCCCGTTGAAGATTATCAGCCTATGCAGTATGACTTTCCAGATGAAGATATCATGGCCTTGTTTGAAGAAGGGAAATCCCCAGAAGATGAAAGATGGAGAGTGGTGTTTGATGGTGCCTCCAACATATATGGCCACGGAGCCGGGGCAGTGCTGATTTCCCCTGATAATCGCTTCATTCCGTTCACTGCCAGACTAAGCTTCTACGTCACCAATAATATTGCAGAATATGAGGCATGTATTCTTGGTATCCAGGCAGCCATTGATTGGAAAGTTAAGAGACTTGATGTGTATGGAGATTCAGCTCTAGTCATTCACCAAGTGAATGGTGATTGGGAGACCAGGGACTCCAAGTTGATCCCTTACCGATATTACATTCTAGAGTTGGTTGAGCCTTTTGAGGAAATCACATTTCAGTATCTTCCTCGCAATGAGAACCAGTTGGCTGATGCGCTAGCCACTTTGTCTTCAATGTTCAATATCAACTACGACAAAAGCTTGACTCACATCAAGATTCAGTATCGAGATTTGCCAGCACATCGATACTGCGCGGCAATTGAGGAAGAGTCTGATAACAAGCCCTGGTATCATGACATCAAGCAGTACATCTTGAACAGAGAGTACCCTCCTGGAGCGTCAGAGAATGACAAGAGAACCCTCAGAAGATTGTCAAGGAATTTCTTTTTGAACGGTGAAGTTCTATACAAGAGGAATTATGATATGGTCCTGAGGTGTGTGGAAGAAGAAGAGGCAACAAAAATCATGAAAGAAGTCCATGAAGGCTCATTTGGGGTTCATTCCAGTGAGCACACTATGGCAAGAAAAATCTTAAGAGCTGGCTATTATTGGTTGCGAATGGAATCAGATTGCTATAGTTTCGTGAGAAGATGTCACAAGTGCCAAATCTACGCTGATCACATTCATGTGCCACCTGCTTCCCTAAATGTCCTGAATGCATCCTGGCCATTCTCAATGTGGGGCATGGACGTCATAGGTCCTATCGAGCCTAAGGCATCAAATGGGCATCGCTTCATCCTGGTCGCTATTGATTACTTCACCAAGTGGGTTGAAGCTACTTCATACTCCAGCATTACTAGCTCTGTGGTTGCTAAGATCGTAAAGAGAGATCTGGTTTGTCGCTATTGGCTTCCAGACAAGATTATCACAGATAATGGCAGCAACCTGAACAGTAAGATGATGAAAGAGTTATGCGAGGACTTCAAAATCCAACATCATAATTCTTCTCCATACCGTCCCAAGATGAATGGGGCAGTCGAAGCAGCCAATAAGAATATCAAGAGGATCGTGCAAAAGATGGTAGTAACCTAGAAAGATTGGCATGAGATGCTTCCTTTCGCTTTGCATGGGTATCGTACCTCAGTGCGTACTTCAACCGGGGCAACCCCTTTCTCTTTGGTGTATGGGTCGGAAGCAGTCCTCCCTATTGAAGTTGAGATACCCTCCCTACGGGTGCTGATGGAAACCAAGTTGGAAGAAGCAGAATGGGTCCAGGCTCGTCTGGATCACCTGAATCTCATTGAGGAGAAAAGAATTGCTGCCCTATGTCATGGCCAGTTGTATCAACAGAGGATGAAGACAGCTTTCGACAAGAAGGTTCGTCCCCGAGAATTCAGCGAAGGAGACCTTGTGCTCAAGAAGATCCTGCCTATTCAGAGTGACCCCCGTGGGAAATGGACTCCTAGCTATGATGGACCATATGTGGTAAAGAAAGCCTTTTCTGGAGGAGCATTGATACTCACCAACATGGATGGTGAAGAACTCAAAAACCCAGTCAATTCAGATTCAGTCAAGAAATATTACGCCTGAGAAAAAATAAAAGAAAAAAAGAGAAAGATGAGCCAAGCAAGAATTAGCTCGCTAGGTTGAAAACGCGAAAGGGCGGCCTAGGCAAAAAGAGCGACCCGGTGGACTAAAAACTCGCAAAGAGAGGTCCAAGCAAAAATTAGGGTCAGAAAGGTTGGACTTAAAAAAGTAAAAGAGGCAAGCAGCGCCTCCAAAAGCTTGGATAAATGGGGGATCAAGGATATAAGTATGGGTGATTGGCATCAACACTCCAAAGACAAAGAGCGCTCATAAGATCTGTTGCGTCCATTTTTCTTGGTTTTTTTAGTTTCAAAAAAATTCTCAATGTACTCTGTTCAGTCGGCGCGACCTTTTGCGCGTTCGGTTTCCATATGAATAAGAAGTCCAAATTTTCCACTCCGTCTGCTTATTGTTTTATCATTGCTTCCTTTTCATTTGTGCTTTAAAATGATGTTTTATGGTAGATGATAAATGAATTATGAAAATGTGCATAAATCAGAGCATTAAAATCATTGCGAAACTTTTGAAAATCATGAGAAAAGAAATGATTTCTCAATCAGGTAAATTCACAAGAATCAAACAAAAGCACCGATCGCGTCAAAACAATTCTCAAAAGGCTGAAGCATGACCCTCGCACCATTATGGACGACCATCGTGCCTCATAACACAAGTCCTACGATTTGGTCGAAACAGCAAAAAAAAAGAGCAAAAGAGCAATAAAACAAATAAAATTCATGCATTGCATTCATCTAATATAGACAAAAAAAAAATTCATGCAAGCAAAAAGAAACTCCTGCATCACATCACATTCATCCCATCAAAAAGCAATCATGGCATTTGCATTGCATGCATTTGTTCATCTCACTTGCAGGTACAAGGACGGATAAGTACTTCGATGTTAATCCTCGCACTCAGTTCCCAGAAAATGCCCTCTTAGTTCGGAGTTCAAATTCTTTTCAGTTCGGCGCTCAAGCGTGCATTGCAGTTTGGAGTTCAAATCGCTATTATCAGAGTTCAGTGCTCCCTTCTGTTCATGGTCTCACATCGTGTACGAGTAACGCGATGGACCGCAGCCCCATGTGAGGTTCAACGGAATAGTTGTATCAGCCTAAGATACAGTGGACGCCGTGCATTGATCAGTATATCAGTTCCGGAGCTGATAACGATCCCCCCGGTCGCTCGAATGACCAGAGATTCTCAGGATGCGTGCTCCTAAGATCACCCCTCTTTTATGATCACTTCTCATCCTTCAAACAAAACACTTTCAAGTTTGACCCTCTATTTTTTCACAAATATATAGTCATTAGCTCTCTAAATCGTATCATTGATTCCAAGTTGACTATTTTTGAAGCATTACTTAATGACCATGCATGGATTTGTGGGTATTGACAAGCTAGACTTTTCTGTGTTTCCTGGTCTCCCTGTTTTGGATTTTAGGTTTTGGATTTTGAAGGTTTGGAAGTGGAAGGTATTTTTTTAAGTGAAATCATTAGGGATGACAAAGGCGACACAAGATGGTAGGGAAAAGGTATATGGTAACCTCCGACTATTGGGCATTTCTTTTTTTTGAGGTAGCTTACTTGCTGGAAATTGGCTGGGAATTGGTAAAACGTTTTATCATAGAGGGAAGACTACCTAGTGTAGCAAGCATAGTTTGACTCATCAAGGGTCATGCAAATATTTTTGCCCCAGTATTGGTAAAAGGTATTGCCCCGAGAGAATAATACAATGGTGTACTAAAGAAAGTTTGACTCATGATGGGTCTTGCAAAAAAAAATTCGGATTGGTAAAAGGTGTTATTCACAAGTGGTGTGGCAAACAAATTAAGTTTGACCAATGTAGGTTCTTTTAAAATTTCTGCTTCGGCCTAGTGAAAGTCATTCCCCCGAGAAAATATTACACTAGTGTAGTAAGAAACATTTGACTCATAAAAGGGTCTTGCAAAATTTTGCCCCGGTGTGGGCTTTCTTGAGACTCTCAAGCTTACATTCCACAAAATTGCCCCAATGCGCACTCATGTTCGGCATAAATAGGAGAAATCCAGTGAACTACACAAATTAACATTGTAAGTCTTATTCCCCATTTGTACCCTAATTTTTGCCTAGACTGCCTTTGCAGTTTTCAGTCTAGCGGGCTGTGTCTTTATTTTTTTATTTTTATTTTTTATTTTTATTTTGGGTAGCCATGAGTATCGGGGAAATGGTACACCATCTAAAATTGCTTGTGAAGAGTTTCAGAACTGGACCAATCTAAATAACTTGATTCATCTGCCAACAAGGGGTGTTCAGTACACTTGGTCTAATGGCCGTAAAGGCAGGGCTTTCACGGAGAAAAGGCTTGATCGTGCTATTTGCAATAACGCTTGCCATGCTTTTTATACAGATATCTCCTGCTATACTCTTACTAAATCTAAATCTGATCATTTCCCTTTACTGCTTGATCTTCAGATTACAGATGGTGCTCATCCATCCTCTTTTAAATTCCTTCGCACCTGGGCGAATCACCCTGACTGCCTGAATGTGATTAAGGAGGCTTGGCAATCTCAAGTTGTTGGCTGCCCGATGGTGGTCCTCAATCAAAAGCTTAAAAATTTAAAGGTAAAGCTCAAGGTTTGGAATAAAGAGGTCTTTGGGGACGTTAACCTCCGGGTGCAAGTGGCGAATGCATCTCTTGACCAAGTTCAAGCGCAGATTGATAATGTTTGCTACTCGGAGTTGTTGGATGAGCAAGAAAAAGCCCTTCAGCTTGAGCTGCAGCAAGCTTTAGCGTCCCAAGAGGATTTTTGGCTCGAAAAATCTAGACTTAATTGGCACTTGCATGGTGATCGAAACACAAAATTTTTCCATCAGATGGTCAGGATTAGACATATTACCAAGCAAATAACTTCCCTACAGCATGGTGATGCTCTTCTTACATCCTCTAATGATATTGAATCTCATGTTGTTAATTATTTTGAGAATATCTTTGCCTCTAATAATCAATGTCTTGATAATGGTATGGTAGAGGAGATTATTCCTAATCTTGTTACAGGTGAGGAGAATACTATGCTCACCAACGTTCCTAACAGGGATGAGATCAAGCAGGCCATCTTTGCTATGAATCCTAACGGTTCCCCTGGCCCGGATGGTTTTGGCGCTTTCTTTTTTCAGCATTACTGGGAGATCATCGCTGAGGAGCTGGTGACCGCTGTTCAGCAATTCTTCAAGCATGGCTGGATGCTTCCGAATTTCAACTCTAATTTGGTGGTCCTTATTCCTAAAGTCAATGGTGCTGACAGTATTGAGAAGTTCCGGCCTATAGCTCTTGCGAACTTTAAGTTTAAGATTATCACGAAGGTGCTTGCTGATCGGCTCTCCAGAATTGCTCCCTGTATCATTTCCTCTCAACAAAGGGGCTTTATTCAAGGTAGAAACATTTCGGATTGCATCTGCTTAACTTCTGAAGCAATTAATATGCTGAATAACAGGTCCTTTGGTGGGAATATGGCTCTAAAGGTTGATGTCAAGAAAGCTTTTGACACTTTGGATTGGAATTTCCTTTTGCGAGTCCTCAAGGCTTTTGGTTTTAATAATAAATTCTGCGAGTGGGTTAATGCTCTTTTGCACTCTGCTAAGCTTTCGATCGCAATCAATGGCAAGCCTTCTGGGTACTTTAGTTGCAAGAGGGGTGTGCGTCAAGGGGACCCCCTCTCCCCCCTTCTTTTCTGCTTGGCTGAGGAGGTTTTGAGCAGAGGCATCTCCAAGCTGGCGCAAGATGGGGACCTCCAGCTGATCAATGGTCCTAGAGGTACTCAGGTTCCTTCTCATACCCTTTATGCTGATGACATCATGATTTTTTGTAGAGCTTCGCAAAGAAACCTTTATAATCTCCTCAACTTCTTTACTAAGTATGGTGAAGCGTCTGGTCAGATTGTTAATTCTAGCAAATCTACAGTTCATTTGGGCGCCATTCCCATGTCTCGGCAGCGCCGCATTGCCGATCTCCTGGGCTTCTCTATTGGGCAGTTGCCGTTCACCTACTTGGGTATTCCAATTTTCAAAGGTAAGCCTAAAGCTGTGTATTTAATGCCCATCGCGGACAAGATTAAAGCCAAGCTATCAGCCTGGAAAGCTTCCCTCCTCTCTATTGCTGGAAGAGCGCAGCTGGTCAAGTCGGTTGTTCAAAGTATGTTAATTTACAGCTTTCTGATTTACAAATGGCCTTCCTCTCTGTTGAATACTGTGGATTCTTGGATTAGAAACTTCATTTGGTCTGGTGACGTCAATCAACGTAAAGTGGTTACTGTGGCGTGGCATAAGGTTTGTAGACCAACCGCGGAGGGGGGTCTTGGGATTAGGTCCCTCAAAGACACTAATAAGGCAGTCTGTCTTAAGCTTAGCTGGGAGCTCAGCATATCCCAGAACAGCTGGGCCGTTCTGTTACGATCTAGGGTCTTCAGAAATAATACTGCAATCTCTTATCATATCAGTTCCTCTTTGTGGGGCCCTTTGCGTGATCATCTCTTCATCATTCAAGAAAATTGCATTTGGCAAATTGGTAAAGGGGACTGTATCAACTTTTGGATTGATCCTTGGATGTCGGCTCCTCTGGTAAATATTCTTAATGTCCCTGAGCATCGTCACCTCCATCTTCAGGCCCGGGTTTGTGACTTCATTCAGGATGGTCATTGGTGTATTCCTGCCTCTCTTTCCAATACCTTCCCTCAGCTGGTGTCGCTCCTTCATGAAAAAATCCTGCCTTCATTTGACTCTCAAGATCAGCTAATCTGGAAAAACTCCACTGATGGCATGCTTACTTTTAAAACTGCTTATCTTTATTTCAGGCCTGTTGGGCAACCTAATAGGTGGTTTAAGAATATTTGGCAGAGTGTTATCCCTCCATCCAAGTCTCTTCTTATGTGGCGTATCCTCCATCACCGTATGCCGACTGATGAGCAGCTCAGAATCCGTGGTTGTGGTACTGTTTCCATGTGTAGTCTCTGTGAAGCGGATTATGAGTCCTACGTGCACCTTTTCTGTGAGTGTTCTTTTGCTAAGAAGCTTTGGGATTGGCTTAGTAGTAAGCTAGCTATTAATATTGATGTCTCCTCGCCGGAGACGATTTTTGATGTCTGTCTGCGCCCCTGGTCGGAACAGGTGCAGGATGTTGTTTCCGCTGCGGTTATTAACGTCTTTTGGGCTATTTGGTTCTCTCGGAATCAGATTCGTTTTGACAACAAGAAGATCTTGCCCGCCTACCTGAAAAACTTGATCATGGCAAATGTGAACATTTCGGGTAATCTCAGCAAGGGCTCCACGTCTAATTCCATGCAGGACTTCGTGATTCTTAAGGGTTTTTTGGTTGATTGCAAACCTCGTAAGGCTCCTACTACTATAGAGGTTATCTGGAAATCTCCTCCTTGCTTTTGGGTTAAGTGTAATACTGATGGCGCTGCGAGGGGCTCTCCTGGTTTAGCCGCCTGTGGGGGTATCTTTCGAGACAGTAATGCTGAGTCTCTTGGTTGTTTTATGCTTCCTCTAGGTACAAATTACGCTCTTCATGCTGAGCTTATCGGTATAATGGTCGCCATTGAAGTGGCTTTTCGCAAAGGTTGGCACCGATTATGGATTGAGAGTGACTCTCAGCTTGCCGTCATGGCTTTCTCGTCTCACTCAGTTGTGCCCTGGAATATCCGGAATCGTTGGCTTAATTGCATGGAACTGATCAAATCAATGACTGTCATTTGCACTCATGTTTTTCGAGAAGGGAATCATTGCGCTGATAAGCTTGCCTCTCATGGGATCAACCTGTCTGGTTTCCAATGGCGGAATTCTATTCCTGACTTTATTAAATATGATTTTATCCGTAATAGGATTGGCCTTCCTTATTTTCGTTTCAGACTGTAATGATTTGTTTGCATGGGTTTTGGTCTATGTCCCCCCATGCTTCTTGTATTTTTGTTTTTGTTTTTCTTTAATGAAATAGGGGGGAGTACTCTTTCCTTCTAGATGTTTTTATCCCTAAGGAGGGTTTTGCATCAGAAGGTTTTAACGAGGCTCCTTTCCTTTTGTTTAAAAAAAAAAGTTTGTTTTCAAACCCTAATTTTTGCCTAGACTGCCTTTACAGGTTTTTAGTCTAACGGGCCTCATTCCCTCTTTTTTCCATTTTTTCTTAGAGCAAAGAAAAGTTTAAAAGAAGCAAATGATTTATTTCAAAATTTATATTATGAAAACAATCATTAATCAATCAGAGTGGACTTTTAGAGGCTTGTTACATGACTATGGATTATGGGTTATGGAAGATAAATGCTTAGAAGGCTTAAAGAAATATTTTTACAGGTATGGGTTATGGGTTATGGAAGAAAAATGCTTAGAAAATGTTTTTACAGGTATGAGTTATGGAAGAAAAATGCTTAGAAGGCTCAAAGAAATGTTTTTACGGGTATGGGTTATGGGTTATGGAAGAAAAATGCTTAGAAAGCTCAAAGAAATGTTTTACGGGTTAAATGAATCAAGGATATTTAGTGCATTCAGCTTTCTCTTGTGTTTCGATGACAACACCCGTTTTTGTAAAATTTGTTCATTTGATTTTTTTTTCTTCCTTCATTTCGCTTTTTCCTCCTTTTTGCTTCTCTTTTTTTTTTTCATTTTTTTTTCTCCTTTGATTTTGTTTTAACTCATTTCAGCCTTCGCCTCTATTTCATATATGGCTGATTCTCTCTTTATTATTTTTTTTCACCATTCGCCATCATTTGTTTTTTTTCAACATCTTTTTTTTTCTTCCTCCATTGCCCCTGATTTGTTTCTCATCAATTTTTTACCTTCGAAAATTATATGATAATCTAAATGCACTAAATTCCACTGTAGTGTGGATCCTTGTCCAGGGTTAAATGAAAGGAAATTATAGGCTCAAAGGGGACATCAAGGGATACAATATTTTGTTTTTTTTTTGGGATAGAGAAAAAAATGGCCACTCTTCATTTTGAATCATAGTTCGTCATTTTCAAAATTTTAATTTCGAAAAACCATTTACCCTTTTACAAATTCCTTGCTCTCTCTTTCTTTCTTTTGTTTTTTTTACCTTCTATTTTATTTTATTTTTTGTTTACTTTTTTTTGGAAAATGGACCTTCAAAATCTGATAATCGTTCACTAGTTCATCCTGGAATGACGCAATCAAAAGGTCTTCAGGAAATATTGCTTGAGGCAAGAACTCAGAAAGGATGTTTTAAGGGAACATGGTGAGAAAGGATGGAAATGGGTTTTTAAACCCATGCAAATTCATTTGCATAAAACTTCAACTAAGTCAACTTGGTTTCGAACTACATGATTAAAGAAGTGCTAATGACAACCATCTTTTTCCTTTTCATTTTGAGCAAAACATAAATACCGACCTTATGTCTCCCTTTTTTTCAATATGCCCAAGTATTGTGCCCCGTGATATCTTTCCTCTCACATTATTTCTCTACACCTCTAATGATTAATCTTCCCAATAACTCTCAAGCGAATGACCCAATTCCACGAGTCTAAGCTTGATTGGAACACAAGCACAAAAATTTCAAACTCCTTTTTTGTTTATTTTTTAAAAGAAAAATTTATGAGAAGGGGTCAAAGAGACCAATATGTTATGAAATGCATGGTATGTATGCAAACATTCATCCTAAAATGCAACATGTGTTGTTTTGTAATGGCCTTTTTTTAATCCTTTTCATGCAAGAAATGAATACCAATTTTTTTTAGCCCCATTTGAAGGGAAATGCTACAAGGATTGACAAATGATAATATGCTTTGTTTTATTTACTGATGAAAGTATGCATAACATGCAAAGATGCAAAGAGAAAATGAAATATGAAGAAATTTTAAGATGAATGATTTTTGACAAATGAGTGTGATGGATGACAATGAAATGGAATGAAAATATGCACTACATGCAGAAAAAACCAAATTTTCCTAAGGATTTATACAAAGAGAAATGCAAATGATTAAATTCTATTTTTTTACATGAAATGCACTCTTTTTTTTTACAATGCAACATGTTTTCTTCTTATGCTTTTTATGCATGAAATGCAATATGATTTTTATTTTTATAGGAAAAAATGAGTGATTTTCTGAACCCAGAAGTTTGTTTATGGGAAAAATATATTTTGTTTTTTTTTATGAAAAAATAAGGCAAGAGGTTGAGTAGCTCCCTTTGTGACCTAAATTGGTTGACCCATGCAATTGGGGGCTTTGGACCCTATGGATCTATGGTTTTTCTATTGTGAACACTCACTGGGTTAGCAGCTATAACCTAGGGAAATTTCAGGTCTCTAGAGTCAAGTACTCTTCTAGAAGTGTAAACACACCAAGATGTACATCCCAGATGTGGATACCCGCAGAGAAGAATCGTACTCTAGATGAGGATTTCATGGTAGCCACCAGTATGTACATCCGAAATGACTACCACTACAACCTCGTTCTAACTTATGTGTTTTTTTAGGCTCCGGTATAAGCCCAACTCTCACTGTGTGCTCATTGTGTATGTGTAGTGTGTGAAGGAAGCATACAAACCTCAAACCCTAAAAATAACAAAACCCAAATTGTACTTGCTAAATAACCCGAAAATACAACCAGGCGGCAATATTTAAAGTATTCTACCCTAGGGTTTATATACAACAATTAGGTATAAATAACTCATAAATATTTTGCACAAACAAATTAAACAGGCTTGACTCTCACTTTCCCCAGCGGAGTCGCCATCTGTCGTGACCGTGATCTCGACGCAGACGGCTCGAAAATTGATGATTTTAGGAGTCGCCACCCAATTTATTTATGTGAATATATGCCTTGACAAGAATAATCTGGTTTTGATGATTGACAAAAGAAGGCCAAAAAGGTCAAGACTGCAAAAAGTGGAAAAATGTAATCAGGCTCAAGTCAAGAGTTGTTTTTGTTGTTGTGTGTGTATTAGGACATTTTGTAAGTGAAAATAAAGCTCTCTAATATAAAATAAATCACACACTCACAATATGTTTCATAAAAATGATTTTGCATGAAAATATTTTTCAACAAACCTCATGCATGCATGATTAAATAGGACAAGCACATAATATATGAAAATGATTTTTGGAAAAGAACATAATCGATTTTAGCATGACACTCAAGCATATAATCGATTTTAGCATGCCACATTCAAGCATACAATTGATTTTAGCATGCCACATTCAAGCAATAATCGATTTCAACACTTCCTTCAGTCAAGCAAAGAATCGATTTCCTTCTCTATGAAAACAACCACATAATCGATTCTTTCTTTTTCCCTTTGAGGCACATAATCGATTCTTAGGATTTAACAGAGCACATAATCGATTCATTCATATTTTAACAGAGCACATAATCGATTGATCCATGTTTTAAGGAAAGCATCTAATCGATTGTCATCTCCAAGTTATTTAAGCACACAATTGATTACCTCATCTCCAAAAATAACTCAACGTCATATTTTTCTAAGCCTAGAAATAGAAGCCTCACATTTCACCCTCAACACAACTCATTCTTGCATCTGAAACTCTATCATCCTTCTCATCACTCTCACTCTTCTTACACTTGCTAAAATCTTTATTTGAGAGCTTTATATTTCATATAGTTTGAGTTGTATTACTGTGCTTCAATTTGTTTTATCTACACTATTGAGTGTATTATCATTGTCTTTGTCATTTCTTATTTTTGGGTGTGATCCCAAGGTATTCAAGAGAGGTGATATCTCTTGGTTTTTGAAGTTCTTTTACATAGGGAGGTGATATCCCGGGTTTGTGTGAAAAGGTCTTTGGTTGTAAAGGTTTCTAGTTGAACCTGTTTTAAAAGCTAGTGATTGATTAAAATCCCTTGGAGTTGTCCTTGGGGACTGGACGTAGGCACTAGGAGGTGACCGAACCAGGATAAATCTTTGCGTGTCTTCTTCTTTCCCTTCATCTCTTTTATTTTCCTTGCAAGTTATTTTCATTGCCTTATCGCTCTTATTCCAATCAAAACATTTTCTTAAGCGCTTTATTTTAAATACTTTATCTTTTAACCGCTATTTTTAATTTCACTATTCATCCCCCCCCCCCCCCCCTCTTGTGTTTGAAGTCACTTGGTCAACAAGTGGTACCAGAGCTAGACTCTTTGTAAAGACTAACTGTCTCAAGAGGCAAGATGACTTCAAACAATGACTCCTTAAACAGACCCCCATCTTTCAATGGTGAAGGGTATGATTATTGGAAAACAAGAATGAAATTTTTTATTGAAGGAGTAGATTGTGATATTTAGGATGCTGTCATAAATGGTCCATTTGTTCCCACTCATCTTGTTAATGATGAAATGGTGAACAAGCCTAGATCTCTTTGGACCAAAGATGAAAAAGAAAAGGTTCAATACAATTTGAAAGCTAAGAACATCATCACAACTGCGTTAAGCATCGATGAGTTCTATCGCGTATCACATTGTAAAACCGCCAAAGAAATGTGGGACGCCCTTCAAGTGACCCATGAAGGTACTACCGAGTTCAAAAGGGCTAGAATGAACACATTAACTCATGAGTATGAGCTATTTAGGATGAAACCGGGTGAAACCATTCAAGAACTAAACAAACGTTTCATCCATATAGTTAACCATCTTAGAGGCCTTGGAAAATCTTTCGAAAATGAGGACTTGACCAATAAAGTTCTGCGATGCCTAAATAGAAATTGGCAACCCAAAGTGACAGCTATCTCGGAATCAAAGGATTTATCTTCTATGGACTTAACCACTTTATTTGGTAAATTGCAGGAACATGAGCTCGAATTAAATCGACTCATTGAAAGTGAGGAAGGTGAAAAGAAAAAGAAAGGATTTGCTCTTAAAGCATGCACTAAAGAAAGTGACACGGAAGACTATGACAGCCTCAATGAAAATGATGAAGACATGAGCCTAATGGTTCGAAGATTCAAAAAGTTCATGAAGCACAAAGGAAAATCAAAACAATTGGCTAATCCTCAAGAGAAAAATGAGGAAGGAACTTCCTTCAATCCAACATGCTATAAATGTGGTAAGAAGGGACACATAAAGCCCAACTGCCCTCAAAATCAAAAATACGAGAAACCGGATAGAAAACCCCGAAAGGAATCAAAAGGAAGAAGGGCGTATATCACTTGGGATGAAAATGACATGGAATCATCCGATGAATCTGAAGAAGAGGAAGCAAAACTATGTCTCATGGCAGAACATGAGGAAGATGAGGTAAACTCCTTTGAAACTGAACTTGATTTAACTTATGATGAGCTGCTTAGTATTTGTGAAGAACTAAATAACAAGTCAGCTAAACTTAGGAAAATTGTTTCAAAATCTAATAAAACTGTTTCCACTCTTCAATCCAAAGTTGAAACTTTAAATAAGGAAATTTTTTTTTTTAAACAAAAAGGAAAGGAGCCTCGTTAAAACCTTCTGATGCAAAACCCTCATTAGGGATAAAAACACCAAGAAGGAAAGAGTACTCCCCCCTATTTCATTAAAAAATAAAAAGCAAAATTACAAAAAGCAAGGGGGGACATAAACCAAAACCCCTGCAAACAAAAATTACAAAAATTACTGTCTGAAACGAAAAGAAGGAAGACCAACCATATTACGGTTAAAATCATCCTGAATAAAAGTGGGAATAGAATTCCACCATTGGAAGCCAGATAGGGTAGTTCCATGAGACGCAAGCTTATCAGCACAGTGATTTCCTTCCCGAAAAATATGAGTGAAACTGAAAGTCATGGATTTTAGAAGACCCATGCAATTCAGCCAGCGGTTGCGGATACTCCAAGGCACAATGGAATGAGACGAAATGGCCATAACAGCAAGCTGAGAATCACTCTCAATCCATAAACGATGCCAACCTTTATGGAAAGCCACCTCAATGGCTACCATGATTCCAACAAGCTCAGCATGCAGAGCGTAACTTGTACCAAGAGGAAGCATGAAGCAACCCAGAGATTCAGCATTACTATCGCGAAAGATACCCCCACAAGCAGCTAAACCAGGCGAACCCCTAGCAGCGCCATCTGTATTACACTTAACCCACAAGCAAGGAGGGGACTTCCAAATAACCTCAATAATTGTCGGAGCCTTACGAGGCTTGCAATCAACCGAAAACGCTTTAAGAATCAAAAAATCCTGCATGGAGTTTGACGTGGAGCCCTTGCTGAGATTACCAGAAATGCTCACATTTGCCGTGATCAAGTTCTTCATGTGAATGGACAAGATCTTCTTGTTGTCAAAACGAATCTGATTCCGAGAGTGCCAAATAGCCCAAAATACATTAATAACAGCGGCGGTGACAACATCTTTCACTTGGTTGGACCAAGGGCGCTGACAAACCTCAAAAATCATCACCGGGGAGGAAACATTAATATTAATTGAAAGCTTACCACTAAGCCAGTCCCAGAGCTTCTTAGCGAAAGAAAACTCAGAAAAGGTGCAATGATGTCTCATATTCCGCTTCACAAAGACTACACATGGAAACAGTTCCACAACCACGGTTTCTAAGCTGCTCATCTGTTGGCATACGGATATGAAGGATACGCCAGACAAGAAGAGATTTGGAGGGAGGGATGACACTACTCCAAATATTTCTGAACCGCCTAATAGGCTGCCCAATAGGCCTATAATGAAGATAAGCAGTCTTAAAAGTAAGTATACCATCTGTAGAGTTTTTCCAAATCAGTTGATCCTGAGAGTCAAATGAAGGAAGATCTTTTTCACGAAGGAGCAAAGCCAGCTGAGGAAAGATATTATAAAGAGATGCTGGAATACGCCAGTGACCATCCTGAATGAAGTCACAAACACGGGCTTTTAGAGAGTTCTGACGCTGCTCAGGGACATTGAGAAGGTTTACCAGAGGGTCCGACATCCAGGGATCTATCCAAAAGTTGATACAGTCACCTTTACCAATTTGCCATACGCAATTTTCATGGATATCAAATAAATGAGCACGCAAAGTACCCCACAAAGACGAACCGATATGATAAGAGATCGTAGTCCTATTTCTGAAAACCCGAGATCTTAATAAGACAGCCCAACTGTTCTGGGAAATTCTGAGTTCCCAGCTAAGCTTAAGACAGGCTGCCTTATTTGTGTCTTTAAGGGATCTAATCCCGAGACCCCTCTCTGATGTTGGTTTACAAACCTTATGCCACGCCACTGTAACCACTTTACGCTGATTGACGTCACCAGACCAAATGGAATTTCTGATCCAAGAATCGACCTTATTCAACAGAGAGGTAGGCCATTTGTATATCAGGAAGCTGTACACTAACATACTTTGAACAATCGACTTGGCAAGCTGCGCTCTTCCGGCAATAGAGAGGAGCGAAGCTTTCCAAGCTGATAACTTGGCTTTAATCTTGTCAGCTATATGCATTAAATAACCAGCTTTAGGCTTACCTTTGAAAATGGGGATGCCCACGTAGGTGAACGGCAGCTGGCCAATAGAGAAGCCCAGTAGCTCGGCAATGTGACACTGGCGTTGATTGGGAACAACGCCCAAATGAACGGTAGATTTACTGGAGTTAACAATCTGACCAGAAGCCTCCCCATATTTGTTAAAGAAGTTGAGAAGACTATGAATATTTTTCAGCGAAGCTCTGCAAAAAATCATGATATCATCCGCATAAAGGGTATGAGAAGGAACCTGAGTGCCTCTAGGACCATTAATTAACTGGAGATCCCCATCATACACCAACTTGGAAATGCCTCTGCTCAAAACCTCCTCAGCCAAGCAGAAAAGAAGGGGGGAGAGGGGGTCCCCTTGACGCACACCCCGCTTGCAGCTAAAGTACCCAGAAGGCTTGCCATTGACTGAGATTGAAAGCTTTGCAGAATGTAAAAGAGCATTAATCCAATCACAGAATTTGCTATTAAACCCAAAAGCCTTTAGGACTCTAAGAAGGAAATTCCAATCCAGAGTATCAAAAGCTTTCTTGACGTCAACCTTGAGCGCCATATTACCACCAAAAGCCCTATTATGAAGCATATTAATGGCTTCCGAGGTTAAGCAGGTGCAGTCCGATATATTTCTACCGGGGATGAAGCCAAGCTGCTGAGATGAAACAATACGGGGAGCAATTTTGGAAAGACGGTCAGCAAGTACCTTAGTAATAATCTTAAACTTGAAGTTCGCAAGGGCTATAGGCCGAAACTTCTCAATACGGTCAGCTCCGTTGACTTTAGGAATAAGGACAACCAAATTAGAGTTGAAGTTCGGGAGCATCCAACCCTGCTTGAAGAATTGCTGGACTGCGTTCACCGTGTCCTCCGCAATGATGTCCCAGAACTGCTGAAAAAAGAAAGCACCAAAGCCATCCGGCCCAGGGGCACCGTTAGAATTCATAGCAAATATGGCCTGCTTGATCTCCTCCCTATTAGGAACGCTGGTGAGCATATTGTTCTCCTCACCTGTAACAAGATTAGGGATAATCTCCTCCACCATACCATTATCAAGACACTGGTTATTAGAGGCGAAGATATTCTCAAAATAAGTAACAACATGAGATTCAATTTCATTCGGAGAAGTAAGAAGAACATCACCATGTTTTAGGGCAGTTATTTGCTTGGTAATATGTCTAATTCTGACCATCTGATGGAAAACTTTTGTGTTGCGATCACCATGTGAGTGCTAGTTAAGTCTAGATTTTTCGAGCCAAAAATCCTCTTGGGAAGCTAAAACTTGCTGCAGCTCAAGCCGATGGACCTTTTCTTGCTCCTCTAACAACTCTGAATAGCCGTCGCCAAGCTGATGGACCTTCCCTTGAACGTGATCTAGGGATGCGGTCGCCACCTGCACCCTCATATTAACGTCCCCAAAGACATCTTTATTCCAAGCCTTAAGCTTTAACTTAAGGTTTTTAAGCTTCTGATTGAGGACCACCATAGGGCATCCAACCACATGAGATTGCCAAGCCTCCTTAATCACATTCAGGCAGTCAAGGTGACTCGCCCAAGTGCGAAGGAATTTAAAAGAAGAGGGATGCGCCCCATCTGTAGCTGAAGATCAAGCAATAAAGGGAAATGATCAGATTTAGATTTAGTAAGAGTATAGCAAGAGATATCTGTGTAAAAAGTGAAGCAGGCGTCATTGCAAATTGCACGATCAAGCCTTTTCTCCGTGAATGCCCGGCCTTTACGACCATTAGACCAAGTGTACTGAACACCCCTAGTTGGCAGATGAATCAAGTTATTCAAATTGGTCCAGTTTTGAAAGTCTTCACAGGCTGCTTTAGAGGGTGTTCCACTACCTCTATATTCATGGCTGCCCAGAACAGCATTCCAATCCCCAATAAAGCACCAAGGGATTTTATAAGTTTGCTGAAGAAGAGAAAGATCCTGCCAAAGAGATCTCCTGCCCAAATAGTTACAAGAAGCATAGATTGCAGAAATACCTACTATGTCATTATTGACCTCCACTGTAAAAGAGACTTGCTGATCTGAGCAAGCGATAACAGTAGGATTGAAATTGTCCGTACAGAGACACCAAAGATTAGGTGGTAAATTATTCCTGTCATTAATAGCAAAGACTTTCATACCCAGACGAGACCAATACCTGCGCGGGAAATCATCAAGAGAACACCAAGACTTAGAGATAAAAACGAAATCAGGCTTGTTAGATGAACAAAGCTTTTTAAGAGCTAATCTTGTAGGGCGATTAGCCAGGCCCCTTGTATTCCAATATAAGCACTTCATTGAGCAAGACTGTGAGATCCTCCCCTAGAATGGGTTGTAACTGGGGTAACAACTTTCTTTTGGCGCTGCTTTTGTTTTTTCTTATGAGACTTGGTGCGAACTATTTCAAATTCGGATCCCCCATCATTCTGGGCATTATCTTTCTCCAAGTTATCATCCTCCTCAACAACATCAGCCCAAGGCTTCTTAAGGATGTTCAAATCATCAATCACAACTTGAGCTGCTTCTTGGTCTGCAACCACTTGGACTCGGTTTCTATCGACCTCAAAGGTTGCTTCCATTTGCGAGTCACCTGCTAAAATTTGATCAGGGGTCGTTTTAGATGGAGCTCTACCACTTGGGGATCCTGTTTCAAATGATTAGAAATAAATCCAAGCAGTGGATTAATATCATCATGAGGGATATTGTTAGGGCCTCCAAACTGATTAGGGATAGTGATCTCTTCAATAGAAATGAGATCTCTGGGACGAGTCGAGTGATTATCTTTTCCCACACTCACAGTGGCTTCGATACCGGCTCCATTGTCCTTTTGGATATCTTTGCCTGCACCATTATCAATAGTGTTAGCAATAACAACAGTATCATTAGTTGTAGCCTTACCTTTGACCTGAGCTTCTTTCACTGCGTCAGGCACGTGCATGTCACGAACATTAATGTCATCAATTACATTTTTTCGCCTTGGCTCCCAAACTTGCCTATTGACTGGGGGCTGCACACGTGGCTCCTGTTTATGAGCCTGCTTACAATTGGAAAAATTGTGTCCAATAATATGACAATATGAGCAGAACTGTGGCAACCTTTCATAAATAACTTCCACATAGAATGCGTAGCCTTCACGCTCAACCATAAAACGCTCAGGAAGATCTCCATTCAGATCAATATCAACAAGCACTCTTGCAAAGTGGCCAAAAGTACGTTTCTTTGTAGCATCATCCAAAGCAATAGGACCCCCGATTGCACCGGCAATCTTAAAAAGAGTGATTGGACGCCAGTACTCACGCGCCAGTCCATGTATACGCACCCAGCATTGAACATTGGTGTTTCGGATCCTGTTTGGATCAAAGTCTGGCGTCCATGCAAATAGCCGTAGAAATCCCGGATGCAACGACCAAGACCCAATGGCTTGAAGGCTTCGCATCTCCTCAAACGATTGAAAACAAAATTCATAGTATCCCTTTCCCAAGGAGACCATTTTCCAAGCGCCTATGGATTTCCATTCTTGCAAGAGTTTTGCTCTGAGATCATTAATTTTTAGAGGGGAATCCCCCTTAGACAGAGTAAGGCGGCCATGCAATACATTCTTGCATTCTTTGACACCTTCTTGATATTCAGTTTCGGTAATCTTAATAGTGACTGCATCGCCTTTGATGCAAGGCTTGGGCAACTGACTTGGAGGAATCACGCATGAGTTTGGGAGCGCAGCAGCAAAGGATTTTGATGCAGATACTGGCTGAGGCTGAACCCAAGGCGCTGCTGCCGGTGCCGTATCGGCCGAGCATGGCCATGGATAGAAATCCATTAGCGCATCCCAGAACCAACCCCGCGAAAAAAATATAAACTATGCCGCAATAGAAACGTAGCGATAGAGTACCAGATTTCACAAAAGAAATAAACTATGCACCGAACGATAATATCAAGCAATTACCTTCAAGCCTGAAACGTAGCCACGATAACCAATAGCAAGTAATTACCTTCAAGCGACCGACCCAGCAAGAAGATCACGTGGAGGATATCACGAATTAAACTCAAACCGCAAGAGCTTAGGATCTTCAGACAGATCACGATAACAGCAAAACCTTAATCTTCCCAAACGTAGCAATATTACTAAGCAGCCAGATCACTAACACCGCAATAAAGCAGCAAGCAAGGACCGACCCAGCAAGAAGATTCACGTGTAGGAATCACGATACCTTCAAGCAACCGACCCAGCAAGAGATAACATTAACTCAAACCGCAAAAGCATGTGAAGGATTCAGATCGCAAGAGACAGGATGCGAACAGGCAGACTAGGGAGATATCACGCAGCTAACCATCGCCCAAACCCTAGCATGAGTTTCTAATTTCGCCAAACCCTAGCAGAGGGTTTTTTTCTCCGAATGATAAAGATATATTGACTTTAAATAAGGAAATAGATGTTCTTAAAGAGAAACAAATTTTTGTAAGTGAGGTCTCCTCTTGCAACTCTTATAAAAATAAAAAGGAGAATATTCCCAAGTGTGAAGAGTGCAGTGTTTTGAAAAATAAAGTTGATGATTTGCACAATATTCTTGCAAAATTCACCATGGGAAGAGATAATCTAAATATGATTTTGGGAAATCAATGGGGAACTTATGATAAAGCTGGTTTGGGCTATCAACCAAAGAATCATGATAAATCTTTCAAAATTTTTTTTTGCCCAAACAAAACTACTAGGAGCCCTTTCACAAAATGTTATTATTGTGGTAGAAATGGTCATACATCTTCTATTTTTAATGCAAGAAAGAACATTGATGTGGATGACAAATGGAAGTGGTTTCCAAAGGGCACAATTCCTAAGACTAACCCAAAAGGAACCAAAATGATTTGGGTACCAAAAGTTAAAACTTGATCTTGTGATGTAGGTGTAATTGAAAGCCAAGAGCTCAAAGTGGTATCTAGATAGTGGCTATTCAAAGCACATGACAGGAGACAAAGAGAAGTTCTCTCATTTGACTCCAAAAAGCAGCGGCTTTGTGTCTTATGGAGACGATACAAAAGGTAAAATTATTGGTGTCGGCACTATTGGTAAGAAACCAAATCCTGTTATTGAAAATGTATTATTAGTTGAAGGCTTGAAGCATAACTTGCTAAGTATTAGTCAACTTTGCGACAAAGGTAATAAGGTTGTGTTTGATTCTTCTACTTGCAAGGTAAAAAATACTGTGGACAAGCAAACCCTTTTTACTGGTGAAAGAGTTGGAAACACATATACTGTTGATCTAAATGATCTTCCCTCAAATGATGCATGTTGTCTTATTAGTAAAGAGGATGAAACTTGGCTATGGCATAGGAGAGCAGCCCACATCCACATGGATCTTTTAAACAAACTTGCTCGTAAGGAATTAGTAATTGGCCAACCAAAGCTACATTTTGAAAAAGATAAATTATGCGATGCGTGCCAAAAAAGGAAAACAAGTAAAGGTCACTTTTAAACCAAAAAATATTATTTCTACAAATCGACCTTTACAACTTTTACACATGTATTTATTTGGCCCACCTAGAACTATGAGCCTTGGTGGCAATTACTATGCACTCGTTATTGTGGATGATTACTCTCGCTATACATGGACCTTGTTTATTTCTCATAAAAATGACGCTTTTGGTGCTTTTCGAAAATTTGCTAAGATCATTCAAAACGAAAAAGGTTTAACTATTGCATCTATCCAAAGTGATCACGGTGGTGAGTTTCAAAATGAGGCTTTTGAAAATTTTTGCAATGAAAATAGAATTGACCATACCTTTTCCTCACCACGAACTCCTCAACAAAATGGAGTAGTGGAAAGGAAAAATAGGTCTCTTGAAGAGCTAGCGAGGACGATGCTCAAAGAAACTAACCTTCCTAAGTATTTCTGGGCAGACGCGGTAAGCACCGCATGCTATGTAATGAATAGAGTCCTCATAAGGCCTATTCTAAAACAAGCGCCCTATGAAATTTACAAAGGAAGAAAGCCAAATATCTCCCACTTTCACGTATTCGGATGTAAGTGCTTTGTTTTGAATAATGGGAAGGACAATCTTAGTAAGTTTGATGCTAAAGCTGATGAGGGTATTTTTATTAGATATTCCAACTCTAGTAAAGCTTTTAGAATTTATAATAAAAGAACCTTGTCTATAGAAGAACCAGTGCATGTTACCTTTGATGAAACTAACCCCAAAATTGTGGTAGAAAAGAATGTTGATGATCTTGCAAAAATTTTGGGAAACAGTCTTCTAAAAGAACATGACAAAAGCAAGGAAGATGAAGATCAATCACCTCATCAAGATCTACCTAAAGAATGGAGAATGTCAAAGGACCATCCTCTTGACAAAGTGATAGGTGATATCTCTAAAGGGGTAACTACTCGAAACTCTTTAAAGAATGCATGTAACCATATGGCTTTCGTCTTTCAAATTGAACCAAATAATATTGATGAAGCTATTTTCGACGAACATTGGACCCTTACCATGCAAGAGGAATTAAATCAATTTGAGAGAAACAATGTTTGGGAACTCGTTCCCAAACCTAAAGACCATCTAGTGATTGGAACCAAATGGGTTTCGGAACAAGCTTGATGAAAACGGCATTATTATTAGAAAAAAAGCAAGACTTGTTGCCAAAGGTTACAATCAACAAGAGGGCATAGATTTTGATGAAACCTATGCCCCTCTGGCTAGGCTAGAAGCCATTCGCATGCTTCTTGCTTTCTCTTGCATCATGGATTTTAAACTTTTTCAAATGGACGTAAAAAGTGCGTTTTTAAATGGTTATATTCAAGAAGAGGTATATGTTGATCAACCCCCGGGTTTCACAAATTTTGAGTTTCCCAATCACGTTTTCAAATTGAAAAAGGCATTTTATGGCTTGAAACAAGCACCTCGAGCTTGGTATGATCGCTTAAGCAAATTTCTACTTGAAAAAGGTTTTGAAAGAGGTAAAGTTGATACAACACTTTTCATCAAACATTCAAATCATGACATCTTACTTGTTCAAATTTACGTTGATGACATTATCTTTGGAGCTACTAATGAATCTCTTTGTGAAGAATTTTCTAACATCATGCAAAGTGAATTTGAAATGTCCATGATGGGTGAGCTCCGATACTTCCTTGGATTACAAATCCATCAAACAAAGGAAGGAATCTTTGTAAACCAATCCAAATACTGCAAAGAACTCCTTAAGAAATTTGGAATGAAAAATGCCAAAGAAATCTCAACTCCCATGAGTACATCATGCTCTCTTGACAAAGACGAGGAAGGTAAGTCGGTGGAGGTAAGCAAGTATAGAGGTATGATTGGCTCTCTTCTCTATCTCACTGCTAGTCGTCCTGATATTATGTTTAGTGTTTGTATGTGTGCACGTTTTCAAGCTAAACCCAAAGAATCACATCTCTCTGCGGTCAAACGCATCATGAGATACCTCATTGGCACACAAAACATGGGTTTATGGTATCCTGAAGGGACAGATTGCACTTTGGTTGGGTATGTAACGCCCCAAAATTTAATTAATTTTTTTAATTGAATTGTTTGGGAATTTAATTAGTAGAAAATAATGGAATAACTATATGTTGGTGTATGTGGACCAATTATTAGTGTGAGGATTAGTAAAGGAGAGGTGTTAGGGAAAAAGCCCATGATTGAGTCGCATAAGCTATAAGAAAAGCCCATAAAATTAAATAATTTAAGGGTTTGCTCATTTAGAAGGAACAAAAATAAGAGGGTCCTTGGAGAGGAGAGCAAGGGCGCGACGACCAAGAGAGAAGGAGAGAGAGAAGCGACGCCAAGAGGAGAGAGGAGGCTAGGGTTTCGTGATCTTCTAAGGCTAGGGTTCATGATCTTCTAAGGCTAAGGTAAGGGTGAGATTCAAGCCTTATAATGGGATATATGAATTACTTTATGTGGGGGTTAGGGTTAGATGATTGTCATGTATGATCATATATGTATTGAATGCCTTGTCGAATAATTAAATTTGTGTGATTGATATTCCTATGCCCTAGAATCGTTATTGTATTTTGCCATGATCATGAGAACTTGAATTGGGTGCTGAAAGTGGCGCCCTAGGCGCCCTGCCACTGTTTCTGTTTTTGTTGTTGCTGAGACTGGCGCCCTAGGCGCCCAGTCCATGTTGTTGTTGCTGAAACTGGCGCCCTAGGCGCCTAGTCCCTGTTGTGTTGCTGAAACTGGCGCCCTAGGCGCCCAGTCCCTGTTGTGTTGCTGAAACTGGCGCCCGGTCTCTGTTGTTGTTGCTGGAACTGGCGCCCTAGGCGCCCTGTGCCTGGCAGTGTGTTGCTTGCTAAAACTGGCACCCTAGGCGCCCTGTGCTTGGTGTTTTGTTGCTTGCTGATGACGGCGCCCTATCCGTAGGCGCCATGCTCTATTTTATTGTTGCTGGTGTTGGCGCCCTGTCCCTAGGCGCCACACCCTATTTCTGTGTTGCTGGTGTTGGCGCCCTGTCCCTAAGCGCCACACCCTATTTCTGTTTCGCTGGTGTTGGCGCCCTGTCCCTAGGCGCCACACGCTGTTTCTGTGTTGCTGGTGTTGGCGCCCTGTCCCCAGGCGCCACACCCTGTTTCTGTGTTGCTGGTGTTGGCGCCCTGTCCCTAGGCCCCACACACTGTTTCTGTGTTGCTGGTGTTGGCGCCCTGTCCCTAGGCGCCACAACCTGTTTCTGTGTTGCTGGTGTTGGCGCCCTGTCCCTAGGCGCCACACCCTATTTCTGTGTCGCTGGTGTTAGCGCCCTGTCCCTAGGCGCCACACCCTAGTTCTATGCTGTTGTTGCTGTGCTGCTGTGCTGTGTTGCTATTGTTGTGCTGCTGTTGCTGTGTTGCTGTTGCTGTGCTACTATTGCTGTGCTGCGGTTGCTGTGCTGTTGTTGCTGTTCTGCTATTGTTGTTCTGTTGTTGCTGTTCTGCTATTACTGTTCTGCTGTTGCTGTGTTGCTGTGGCTGTGTTGTTATTGCTGTGCTGCTGTCGCTGTGTTGCTGTTGCTGTCCTGCTGTTGCTGTCCTGCTGTTGCTGTGCTGCCGTTGCCGTGTTGCCGTTGCTGTGCTGCTGTTGCTATGCTGCTGTTGCTGTGCTGCTGTTGATGTGTTGCTGTTGCTGTGCTGCTGTTGCTGTTGGTGTTGTTGCTGTTGCTGTTGCCGTTGTTGTTATTGTTTCTGCTGTCGTTGTTGCTATTGTTGTTATTTTGCAGTGTTGCTGTTGCTATTGCCGTTGTTGCTATTGTTGCTGCTGCCGTTGTTGCTATTGTTGCTGTTGTTGCAGTGTTGCTGTTGCTGTTGCCGTTGTTGCTGTTGTTGTTGCTATTGTTGCTGCTGCCGTCGTTGCTATTGTTGTTGTTGTTGCAGTGTTGCTGTTGCTGTTTCCGTTGTTGCTATTGTTGCTGTTGCCGTTGTTGCTATTGTTGCTGTTATTGCAGTGTTGCTATTGCCGTTGTTGCTATTGTTGCTGTTGCCGTTGTTGCTATTGTTGCTGTTGTTGCTGTCCCTGTTTATTGTTGTTGCATGTTGACGCCTTAGCGCCTATGGTTGTTGCTGTTGCTTGTTGGCGCCTTACCGCCCATTGTTCTGGCTGAATTGTTGGTTTAGATGTTGTTAGTTGATGATGTTACACCAGTTGGATTGCCTCTATTTATTGGCAGGTGGTATGTTGTAGGCCTATGGCCAACGATGATTTCCGATGTTGTTGCGTTGCTATGTAATCGTTGTTTATTGGTTGTGCATTTACATAGTGTCGCATACATAACATATTTTTACAATGGAGCTATGCTCAAAACACGACGGCCTGGCATGGCAAATTACGACGAAATGATGTTACGATGTTAATGCCTCTATTTATTGGCTGGATTATGGTACCACATTCATTATAGGGCGGTGGCCCTGAGTCGAGTCACATTCTGCTTCCATGTTGCATATTTATGCGATTGAAATGATTTTGACTGTTGTGACGTAATGACTTGACCGTTGTGATATGATGATATTGACTGATGTGAAATGATGATTAGATGTCCTGACCTTATATATATTGTATTTCATATGATTCATTATATAGTTCGATATCTCACCCCTTCTGTTTGAATGTTACCCCGATGTTGGTAACGTGGAGGTAACCTCGAATGAATGTCGTTGTACCTTCATTAGTTCGGGTCGGTGTCGTCGCTCTGATATGTAGCACTCGGGGGGATGAACGTTTATTTATGTTATTTAAGTTGTTTACTGTTGGATTTTGAGTTATGAATCTTGCATAGTTGCCACGATTGTTTAGTTGAACCATTTGAATTTCCGCTGCGTAGTAATTAAAGAAGAATTATTTTGAAGACTAAAAGGTTGTTTTTGCGGTTCACCCGAAAGCGCTATGTATCTGTTTTCAAAAACGAATTAAATCGTCTGTTGTTTTCACGAAGCAAATGTGGCACTCCATTGTTTGTTGAAAAAGATTCTTTTTATGAACTCTGATTTTACTTATATTTTTACCGGGTAGAAATGGGTGTTACATTAGTGGTATCAGAGCAGTTTCGGTCTGTCCGGCCAAGTTGTCAGGTTATTGTGTCATTGACGATCAAGTATTGTCAATTAGTTCTAACTATTGTTTGTGTTGAAGTGATTAGTGGAGATGGCTGGAAGGAACGATGCTGCTATCGCTGCTGTTTTGGCTGTTATGGCTCAGGCCGTGGAAGGTCAGCAAAGCGTTGGTGAAAATGCTGGGTCTCGTAGTTTGGTAACCTTTCAAAGGGAGAACCCGCCTACTTTCAAAGGCAAGTATAATCCTGATGGAGCGTTGACTTGGCTGAAGGAGATGGAGAGGATCTTCCGTGTGATGGACTGCACTCCAGCGCAGAAGGATCGCTATGGTACTCATATGTTGGCAGAAGAAGCTGATGACTGGTGGTTAGAGACTAGTCAAAGGTTAGTAGCTGCAGGTGAAGAGGTCACTTGGGTTGTGTTCCGTAGGGAATTTATGAGGAAGTACTATCCGGAGGATGTTCGGGGTAAGAAGGAAATTGAATTCCTTGAGCTGAAGCAAGGAAACCTGTTGGTTACTGAGTATGCTGCTAAGTTTGTGCAGTTGGCTAAGTTTTATCCGCACTATAGTGAAGCAACTGCTGAATTTTCGAAGTGCATCAAGTTTGAGAATGGGTTGTGACCAGAGATCAAGAAGGCCATTGGATATCAGAAGATCCGTGTCTTTGCTGATTTGATTGATAGCTGTAGAATCTGTGAAGAGGATAACAATGCGCATTATAAGATTGTTAATGAGAAGAGGGGCAAGTCTCAGAGTCGTGGTAAGCCGTATGATGCTCCTGCTGGTAGAGGTGAACCGAAAGCCGCTGATGGTAAGAGAACTAGTGGAGGAGATGCTCCTGCTGGCATTGTGTGCTTCAAATGTGGCAAAGCTGGTCATAAGAGTAATGCGTGCAAAGCTGAGACGAAGAGGTGTTTCCGTTGCGGTAAGATCGGGCATGAGATGTCCGGGTGTGAGCATAAGGAGGTGGTTTGTTTCAACTGTGGTGACGGAGGACACATCAGTAGTCAGTGTCAGACACCGAAGGAGGAACGAGCTGGTGGAAGAGTGTTCGCTTTGGTAGGGACAGAGACTTCTAAGGAGGGCGGGCTTATTAGAGGTACATGCTTCATTAATGGGCTTTGTTGATGTCGATGCTACTCTTTGTTTTATTGCTGCTGATTGTGTTGAAAGATTGGGCCTTGCGTCGTCTTCGATGAATGGAGAGATGGTTGTCGACAATCCAGCTAATGGGTCGGTGACTACTTTTCTTGTGTGTTCTGGGTGTCCCTTGTCGATTTTCGACAGAGACTTTGTTGTTGATTTAATTTGGTTGCCGTTAAGCGGAGTGGATGTGATCTTCGGTATGAACTGGTTAGAGTATAACCATGCCCATATTAATTGTCATAGCAGGTCTGTAAGTTTTTCTACTCCCGAAAAGGAGGGAGCTGGTTTGTTGTCTGCTAGACAATCGCGGAAATTAATTCGAGAGAAAGGGAAAACTTCGCAAAGTAGACAGAAGACTTATCATGATAAGCGAAGAAAGGATTTGGAATTTCAAGCGGATGATGTGCGAGTACGGGATAATCTCACTATGGAGACGATGCCTGTGCGTATCGAAGATCATGAGGTGAAGACTCTAAGAGGCAAGGAGATCGCTTTGGTGAAAGTAGTCTGGTTGGGAGCTGCCGGAGAAAGCATGACGTGGGAGCTGGAAAGCAAGATGCGGGAGTCTTATCCAGAGTTGTTCGAGTCAGGTAAATTTTTTAGGACGAAAATATTCTAAGTGGGGGAGAGTTGTAACGCCCCAAAATTTAATTAATTTTTTAATTGAATTGTTTGGGAATTTAATTAGTAGAAAATAATGGAATAACTATATGTTGGTGTATGTGGACCTATTATTAGTGTGAGGATTAGTAAAGGAGAGGTGTTAGGGAAAAAGCCCATGATTGAGTCGCATAAGCTATAAGAAAAGCCCATAAAATTAAATAAAGTATAAATAAGAGGTATTTTAGGGTTTGCTCATTTAGAAGGAACAAAAATAAGAGGGTCCTTGGAGAGGAGAGCAAGGGCGCGACGGCCAAGAGAGAAGGAGAGAGAGAAGCGACGCCAAGAGGAGAGAGGAGGCTAGGGTTTCATGATCTTCTAAGGCTAGGGTTCGTGATCTTCTAAGGCTAAGGTAAGGGTGAGATTCAAGCCTTATAATGGGATATATGAATTACTTTATGTGGGGGTTAGGGTTTGATGATTGTCATATGTATGATCATATATGTATTGAATGCCTTGTCGAATAATTATGTTTGCGTGATTGATATTCCTATGCCCTAGAATCGTTATTGTATTTTGCCATGATCATGAGAACTTGAATTGGGTGCTGAAAGTGGCGCCCTAGGCGCCCTGCCACTGTTTCTAGTTTTTGCTGTTGTTGAAACTGGCGCCCTAGGCGCCCAGTCCATGTTGTTGTTGCTGAAACTGGCGCCTTAGGCGCCCAGTCCCTGTTGTGTTGCTGAAACTGGCGCCCTAGGCGCCCAGTCTCCGTTGTGTTGCTGAAACTGGCGCCCAGTCTCTATTGTTGTTGCTGGAACTGGCGCCCTAGGCGCCCTATGCATGGCAGGGTGTTGCTTGCTGAAACTGGCGCCCTAGGCGCCCTGTGCTTGGTGTTTTGTTGCTTGCTGATCATGGCGCCCTATCCCTAGGCGCCATGCTCGATTTTATTGTTGCTGGTGTTGGCGCCCTGTCCCTAGGCGCCACACCCTGTTTCTGTGTTGCTGGTGTTGGCGCCCTGTCCCTAGGCGCCACACCCTATTACTGTGTCGCTGGTGTTGGCACCCTGTCCCTAGGCGCCACACCCTGTTTCTGTGTTGCTGGTGTTGGCGCCCTGTCCCTAAGTGCCACACCCTATTTCTGTTTCGCTGGTGTTGGCGCCCTGTCCCTAGGCGCCACACCCTGTTTCTGTGTTGCTAGTGTTGGCGCCCTGTCCCCAGGCGCCACACCCTGTTTCTGTGTTGCTGGTGTTGGCGCCCTGTCCCTAGCCGCCACACCCTGTTTCTGTGTTGCTGGTGTTGGCGCCCTGTCCCTAGGCGCCACACCCTGTTGCTATGCTGTTGTTGTTGTGTTGCTGTTGCTGTGCTGCTGTTGCTGTTGTCGTTGTTGCTGTGCTGCTGTTGCTATGCTGCTGTTGCTGTGCTGCTGTTGCTGTTGCTGTGCTGCTGTTGCTGTTGCCGTTGTTGCTGTTGCTGTTGCCGTTGTTGCTATTGTTGCTGCTGCCGTTGTTGCTATTGTTGCTGTTGTCGCAGTGTTGCTGTTGCCGTTGTTGCTATTGTTGCTGTTGTCGTTGTTGCTATTGTTGATGTTGTTGCAGTGTTGCTATTGCTGTTGCCGTTGTTGCTGTTGATGTTGCCGTTGTTGCTATTGTTGCTGCTGCCGTTGTTGCTATTGTTGTTGTTGTAGTGTTGTTGTTGCTGTTGTTGTTATTGTTGTTGTTGCCATTGTTGCTATTGTTGTTGTTGTTGCAGTGTTGCTGTTGCTGTTGCTGTTGCCGTTGTTGCTATTGTTGCTATTGCCGTTGTTGCTATTGTTGCTGTTGTTGCTGTGTTGCTGTCCCTGTTTATTGTTGTTGCATGTTGGCGCCTTAGCGCCTATGGTTGTTGCTGTTGCTTGTTGGCGCCTTAGCGCCCATTGTTGTGGCGGAATTGTTGTTTCAGATGTTGTTAGTTGATGATGTTACACAAGTTGGATTGCCTCTATTTATTGGCAGGTGGTATGTTGTAGGCCTATGGCCAACGATGATTTCCGATGTTGTTGCGTTGCTATGTAATCGTTGTTTATTGGTTGTGCATTTACATAGCGTCGCATACAAAGCATATTTTTACGATGGAGCTATGCTCAAAACACGACGGCCTGGACTGGCAAATTACGACGAAATGATGTTACGATGTTAATGCCTCTATTTATTGGCTGGATTATGGTACCACATGCATTATAGGGCGGTGGCCCTGAGTCGAGTCACATTTTGCATCCATGTTTCATATTTATGCGATTGAAATGATTTTGACTCTTGTGACGTAATGACTTGACCGTTGTGATATGATGATATTTACTGATGTGAAATGATGATTAGATGTCCTGACCTTATATATATTGTATTTCATATGATTCATTATATAGTTCGATATCTCACCCTTTCTGTTTGAATGTTACCCCGATGTTGGTAACGTGCAGGTAACCTCGAATGAATGCCATTGTACCTTCATTAGTTCGAGTCGGTGTCGTCGCTCTGATACGTAGCACTCGGGGGGATGAACGTTTATTTATGTTATTTAAGTTGTTTACTGTTGGATTTTGAGTTATGAATCTTGCATAGTTGCCACGATTGTTTAGTTGAACCATTTGAGTTTTCGCTGCGTAGTAATTAAAGAAGAATTATTTTGAAGACTAAAAGGTTGTTTTTGCGGTTCACCCGAAAGCGCTATGTATCTGTTTTCAAAAACGAATTAAACCATCTGTTGTTTTCACGAAGCAAATGTGGCACTCCATTGTTTGTTGAAAAAGATTCTTTTTATGAACTCTGATTTTACTTATATTTTTACTGGGTAGAAATGGGTGTTACAGGGTACTCTGATTCAGACTTTGCAGGCTGTAAAATGGATCGAAAGAGTACCAGTGGAACGTGTCACTTGCTTGGAAATGCCTTAGTGTCTTGGCACAGTAAGAAACAAGCAAGTGTAGCGCTATCCACCGCCGAAGCGGAATACGTTGCTGCAGGTATTTGTTGTGCGCAAATAATTTGGATGAAACAACAATTAAGTGATTTTGGTATGGATCTCAAAACAGTCCCAATTAAATGCGACAACACCAGTGCCATAAATCTCACAAAAAATCTGGTTTATCACTCACGGACTAAACACATTGAGATTAGACACCATTTTATCAGAGATCATGTTCGAAAAGGTGATTGCTTGATTGAGTTTGTGGAAACATCTAATCAACTTGCAGATATTTTTACTAAACCTTTGCCCAAAGAAAGTTTCTCTTTCATAAGAACAGAATTAGGAATTCTGAACCAATCGTGCATTGAGTGACTGTGTTTTTTTTTTTGCTCCATGTCGAATATAAGCTTTAGGCTGCTCTTTTTCGATTATTTTCCGCTTTTTGATAATGCCAAAAGCGGGAGAGTTATGTGATTTGCATGTTTCAGGGGGAGCATTTTTTTAATGCTTGCATATTGAAAGAGGGAGTATAATCTGCGCTTATCTCTGATATATACGTTATTACTAAATATTTCTATCCTAACCCTTTCATTGAGAAAATCCCTTCTAATGATGTTTGTCATCATCAAAAAGGGGGAGAATGTGAATATATGTCTTGACAGGAATAATCTGGTTTTGATGATTGACAAAAGAAGGCCAAAAAGGTCAAGACTGCAAAAAGCGGAAAAATGTAATCAAGCTCAAGTCAAGAGTTGTTTTTGTTGTTGTGTGTGTATTAGGACATTTTGTAAGTGAAAATAAAGCTCTCTAATATAAAATAAATCACACACTCACAATATGTTTCATAAAAATGATTTTGCATGAAAATATTTTTCAACAAACCTCATGCATGCATGATTAAATAGGACAAGCACATAATATATGAAAATGATTTTTGGAAAAGAACATAATCGATTTTAGCATGACACTCAAGCATATAATCGATTTTAGCATGCCACATTCAAGCATACAATTGATTTTAGCATGCCACATTCAAGCAATAATCGATTTCAACACTTCCTTCATTCAAGCAAAGAATCGATTTCCTTCTCTATGAAAACAACCACATAATCGATTCTTTCTTTTTCCCTTTGAGGCACATAATCGATTCTTAGGATTTAACAGAGCACATAATCGATTCATTCATATATTAACAGAGCACATAATCGATTCATCCATGTTTTAAGGAAAGCATCTAATCGATTGTCATCTTCAAGTTATTTAAGCACACAATCGATTACCTCATCTCCAAAAATAACTCAACGTCATATTTTTCTAAGCCTACAAATAGAAGCCTCACATTTCACTCTCAACACAACTCATTCTTGCATCTGAAACTCTATCATCCTTCTCATCACTCTCACTCTTCTTACACTTGCTAAAATCTTTATTTGAGAGCTTTATATTTCATATAGTTTGAGTTGTATTACTGTGCTTCAATTTGTTCTATCTACACTATTGAGTGTATTATCATTGTCTTTGTCATTTCTTATTTTTGGGTGTGATCCCAAGGTATTCAAGAGAGGTGATATCTCTTGGTTTTTGAAGTTCTTTTACATAGGGAGGTGATATCCCGAGTTTGTGTGAAAAGGTCTTTGGTTGTAAAGGTTTCTAGTTGAACCTGTTTTAAAAGCTAGTGATTGATTAAAATCCCTTGGAGTTTTCCTTGAGGACTGGACGTAGGCACTAGGAGGTGACCGAACCAGGATAAATCTCTGCGTGTCTTCTTCTTTCCTTTCATCTCTTTTATTTTCCTTGCAAGTTATTTTCATTGCCTTATCGCTCTTATTCCAATCAAAACATTTTCTTAAGCGCTTTATTTTAAATACTTTATCTTTTAATCGCTATTTTTCATTTCACAATTCACCCCCCCTCTTGTGTTTGAAGTCACTTGGTCAACAATTTATAAAGGAAAAATTAAGAAAAACCTATCTAACAGTTATTTGGTCTGCGTAAACCGAGTTGGATTCAGGAGTCAATTATGCATAGGCAATGGCGAAAACTTAATTCCACTACACCCCTAATACATCTGTCCTACCCTAAATCTGGTTGTGAAAGTATTAATAAGTTACTTAATTATTTGTCTTACCCCAAAAATAAAATAGAATAATATTTAGTACAAAACTAATTATTCACAAAGAAATAAGATAGAGACTAATTTAGGAAAATTTAATTTTGACTTGATGGGGAAGCCCCGCTCCTACGTATCCTCTGGTGCAATGAGGAACTCAAAAGTCACGTAGTTCTTCCTTAAAAATTTTGTTGGTTGGTCGATTTTTTTTTTGAAGGGGTTTAAGATCAAAGTCGTACAGCTAAAATCTCTTAAACCATGATTGACAAGATGTACATCTCAGTCAAACCCATTTTTATAATTTTTATGAAAATAGGTGTTTGAAGGAAAAAAAACTGATTATTTATTAGGAAAAATTAATTTTGCTTGACGGGGAGGCCCCGCTCCTACGTATATCCATGGGCGGAGAATTAAAGGCTACGTAGTTCTTCTAGAAAATATTTGTTTGTTTTGTTGATTTTAATTTTTTTTAAGGGGTTTGAGATCACCAAGTTGTACAACTCAGGCGTCTTAAACCGAGATCGACAAGATGTCACATCTCAGCTAATCCCATATTTTTTGGTATTTTTATGAGAAAAAGGAAAAGAGAGAAAAATATTTTTTTATGTGAACTGACATTTATTTTCAAATTTTAGGAATAATAATAATAGTAAGTAAAAAGGGGAAAAAGGAAATAAATAGAACTAGCAAAGGGATTGGGTGCAGAACAAAATACAGGGAGGTGTTGCGCTAATAATAGGGAAAGTGTAAATAGAGATTCTCCCTTCTCCAGTCGCACTCTTCATTTGAAGTGAGAGAGAGAGAGAGAGAGAGAGAGAGAGGTTTCGGGTGAGAGAAGAAAAGGGAGGGGGGACGCCGCGGCTCATCACGCCGGAGGGGGACGGACGGCTATTCATGCCACGGCGGACTGACGGCGGCGCCACGGCGGACTGACGGCGACGCCACGGCGGACAACCACCGTCTGTGGTGGTCGGAGTTCGGAGGTAAATCCTTTATCTAAAAAAAAATCGATTTTTTTCCTCTCTTCTTCATCACTACCCTCTTTTACTTCTAACTTTTTTGATTTGATCTCCTAATTTTGTTTAAGAACCCTAAATCAATTTTAAGCACAACGAAATCTGTTTTGATGATTTCAAACCTCTTCCCTACTATTTTTGATTAACTTGCCTCTTATTTATTTTTAAAAAAAAAAACTAATTTTGGACCAAAACAACTAATACTCTCTGTTTATAGGTTAACCTCACCATCTATATTTTACGACCTAATCATCATTAGCAATGAAACGTAAAAGCATATAATATCTAGCACTTTTTATTATCCTACTATTTTAGATCTACATTATCAGAGAGTTTAGATTCATTAATCCGAATGACAACAACAATCCTACCCAAATCAGTTTATTTTCAACTAAACTTGATGAAAGTTATGAGCATTTCGTAATAATATTAAAATGAAATGGAGACCAACCTCGCTTCCAAGCAATTCTAAAAAAAAGTTCCTTTTGACCTCTGCTTTCAGTATTCGGACCCTTCTTCTTCTTGCTACCCAGATCAAAACTTTCTCAACCCAGTTTCTGAGTTTTTATGATGTCCGAACTTTTTTCGTCTTGATTGTATGCTGTTTTCATTAAGTATTTTCTGTCTGAACTGTTGTCCCCCCTTTGAGTGATTTTCGAGCTCCCTTTTATAGGTAAAAATTGAACCAAGAATTTATGACTCAAATATTTTCCTTCCATTTTCAGGTTATGGCCAGGTCAGGACCAGCTAGGAGAAGCTTCCTCAGCACGCTAGGGTAGAGTGCGGCTGTTGAGACTAGGGTTGAGCTAAAACCCTAAGCAGCGTTATCTGGCTGACTCTAGGCTTCTAAATTTTTTTCTGATTTTATTGTTTTATTATTTTTTGGGCCCTTTTGAGTTGAGGCCTATTTTTGTATTTTTGTAATTTGGACCAAGTCATGTAAATGCATGTAAATGGACACTTCTTTTTTGTAATAATAATTTTTTTCTTGCACCTCTCTTTTTATTATTATTTTTGTTTTTAATATATTTTTGTTCAACCACCAAATAACGCAAAATTGGTAAATGAGCGCAAAATGACCTATTCCCTCTTTTCTTCTATTTCAATCAGCTAAAACAAATAATGGGTTTGGGCTAATGAGTTTGGGTCAAATGATCAGCTCATGGTGAGGTGTAGATATGAATTGACGATTACACCTCCCTTTTTCCTTATGTGTTTCTATTTCCTAAAACTCCTATTACAAAATCAGGTCTAGTTCTTTTTACAAATCTAATAACTTTAATAAAGACACACTTTCATTCAATATAAGACATTCAAAAACAATTCATCAACCATCACATTCTCACAATAATCACAATTAGCACATAATTCCATAAAACATATTTGTAATTGTATCATTAAATAAAGCATTAACAATCAAGTTAGCACAAATACCATTAAGCCATAAGACTTGTACAAGGGTTAGTACAATCAAAGTCGTTAAGTTCATAACTTGAACATTTCAATCAAAATCCATGAATTGTACAAACTTGTTGCACAATTATACATATCTTTGATTAACTTGAATATCCAAACTTGTTCCTTAAACTCATAATCTTGAACAATTAAATCATAACATTAACTTCAATTGATCCCACTTTAGGATCTATCCTCGACCTACTAGTAGGTCGAGTTTTGGGGTATTACATCAGGCCCGCTAGGGTTAATCTCAGAATAGTCTATTAACACCCTTTAGCACTTGTATTTTATACACAATTGAAATCCTACATATTTAGATTTATTTTTCCACACTATGAAACACTTCAATGTTGTTTCGATTCGAGTCGTCAAACATCACATCAAATGTATTCTTGTACCCCTCAGGAAATTCTCCAAGATTAGCTTTTCGTTTCGTTACTTCTTTGCTTTCTAGAATCCTTCGATTATTACAACAATATTGTTTCCTCTTTGATTCGATTTTAAAGAAAATATACTCTAGTATTTTCTTTCGACTAAAAATTCAAAAAAAATTATCTAAAAGTCAAAAATGATTTCTAGAGCCTTGACAATAAATATTTTTATATTCAGGTCACGATTTGGTTTTTAAAATGGGTCAATTTCGCCCAACGGATCCAAAACCGCCTAGCTTCCAATGGAATTTTGGATTGAAGTTGAAACCCTAATCTAATATCATATAGTAGGTTCCAAATATGACTTTCGTTTTGTTAAATTCCAACTTCCAATTTTAAGCAAAATTTCACGCTAATACGTGAAATTATTGTATACACAGCAAAACACATAACTAAAAAAATTAGTGAATTTGAGGGTGTTACACCTATACTTCAAACCTTGTAGTTGTGAATACGTCTCAAACAATGGCCTTATTTACTGTAACATCTTCAAAATAATTAGTAGAATTATTTGGATGTTAACTCAATTGAATTATTTTAGTACTTAACTGGTAAATTTATTGAGTGCTAAAATTATTTATTGGTTGTCATCGGATCATTAACCGGATAATACTGATCAAGAAAGTTTTGGAATCGAAATAAGAGATTTGGATCAATATGGTAATTGGACCACGTTACCACTTATTTATTAAATAAATATATATGTATACGTGTATGTGAGGGAAGAAAAGAAAGAAAAATTAAAAGAAAGAGAGAAAGAAGGAAAGAAGAGAAACAGAGAAGAGAAAAGAGAGAAAAGAGAAAGAAGAAAGAATGGGTGGGGAGGAAGAAGAGGAAAAAGGAAGGGTTTAGGCTCATCAAAACGACTTCCTTCCAACACGAAAAACGCTCGGCGTTACTTCCTCTTCGTTTTGGTACCAATTTCATGACGATCAACTCACTCTCTCTCACTTGGCCATTTTCGTGTTTTGGAGGTTTTGTGGGAGATCCGATTTTGGGTTGGTTTTGAAGGTTTAAGTTCGATTAGGAACGAACCCAAGGTGGATTACTCGAGTATTAAAGTTCGATTGGATGATTGGGAGCTAGTTGGGTGAGTTAGGTTGGAGAAATCACATTTTGGGGTTATGTGTGAATAGTTTCTTGAGGTTGAAGGAGAAGATGAATAGTGTTCGGGGAAGATTTCGAGGAATTCGGTATTTCGGTCAAAAAGAGGTTTCGTGTTCGAGTGGAAAGCTTTGGAAGCGGATTTGAGCGTCGTCGGAACGGAAAGTTTATGCGGGGAATGTTCGTGTGGTTACTCGGTGAATTCGGCTCGATCGTGGTTCAAGCTTCAAGGGTGAGTTCTACTCACGTTTAGGATTTTTGTTTTTCGAATTAATTGATTGATCGTTTTATCGCTTTCGCTGGTCTGGAATATTACTTGATATTGTCTGTTTCGGGTTAGGAATCGATCGGAGCGAGTCTCGAGTTGTGTCGTGTTGAAATGGAATTTCACGTGATTTGAATTCGAAAGATTTTGACTTAAAAACCGTTATTTCGGAATATGTCGTATTTTGGTAAAATCCGTTTTGATTGAGTTTTTGATTGGATTGATTGATTGTGTGGTTTGTATTGGGTCTATTGTATTGGTTGTCAAATCTGTTTTCGATCGGAACGAGAATCGGAATTGAGCGGAATAGCGGTTTTGGCGCGAAACCGCCAAAATTCTGCAGCATCTGGTCTCCATCGCGTCGCGACCAAGCTTCATTTGGCAACGAAAATAATTCTGACTGTTTCCGCGTCGCGACGGTTTCGCATCGCGTCGCGACGGTTTGCAGATTTTCAACAGTTTTTCACTGATTTTGTTTTCGCGATATCTTTTGATCCGGGAACCCGATTGAGGTGTTCTAAGATGCGTTGAAAAGCTTATTCAAAGGCCTAACTGAATATTCTATTTTTAAGGTAAAATGAACTGTTTTTTTTTAAGTTGAAATTGTTTCGAAAAGCCGAACAATAGTACACGTGTGCGGATATGTTTTATTAATAATAAAACGGACTATGAGTCCTACGTGGTATGGTATAACTGACGCGGGATGATTATTATTTATTCGTCTAAACCGGTCTACGATTCACGATATATATATATTATATCCGTTATAGGAAACGACCAAATGCGGGTAATATGTTCGATTAGCGGTCAAATGTAGATGGACTAAATGTTCATTGAGTATAGGTGAACTAACAGGTCATCGAGTGTAGATATATTTAATATATATCGGGTTTGGGTGACGACCCATGTTGACATACTAGGAGGGGCAGTCATGATCCCCTACCCTAGGCTCCGAGGCCAATAGTTAAACTATTATTGGTAAGGGGTTCGCCGGGATTAGTCTTGGGGCAGTCGGTGGTGTGTCAAAGAGTATTGAGTAACGTCCGCCGGGATTAGTCTTGGGGCAGTCGGTGGTACGTTACTGTTGTTTTGTAGTGTGTTCGCCGGGATTAGTCTTGGGGCAGTCAGTGACGCACTGAGTTATAGCAGATTCGCCGGGATTAGTCTTGGGGCAGTCGGTGAAATGCTATGTGTAAAATAATGCGGTTCATCGGGAGTTAGCGTTCGCGCAGTCGATGCCGTGTTGAGTTAACAATGTTTTAAAACTGGACCGAGAGTGTTAGTAGGGGTCTCGATAGAACTCGCTGAGATTGTATCTCACTGTTTAAATGTTGTTGTTTTACAGATAAACAGGGACAGAAGAAACCTCAGAGGCACGAGTAGGTGGCCCCAGGAGATGGATGATGACTTAGCTTTATGTTTAAGTTTATTTTCCTTCTGTTGACTATGTATCACAGTACTATGTCATTAGTGTCTCATTTATGTTTTATTCCGCTTTCTTGTATGATATTGAGCACTATAGTTTGCTGAAGATTATGGTCAGAGAACCTGTTCGGTCTTATTTGTATTTAAGACTGTTTTGTTGTTATTCAGCGATAACTATATTGTAGTGTTCAGTATCTATGCAGGAATTTTATATCTCTGATAGTTTAGGGATGGTGCACTTGGGTATTTTTACTCGATAAAAATACCGGGGTGTTACAGTTGGTATCAGAGCAGTTCGACCTAGTCGGACTTAGTTTACGGTTGAGTCGATTCCTTGTTAGTCCTTGTTATAATTACACTTGTGATGCTAAGAGACATTGAGCCTGATCAACTTAATACTTAGTGCATCATAAGCGGAATTATGACAAGATGATCAAGACGCGGTCCTCGACCAAGACCGGAATCTCCAACCGGTGCATCCTCAGGAAATGTGGCATGACTGTGGAAGAATACACCGCTAAGTTTGAAAATTTGTTTCAGTTTTACCAAGTGGTAAAGTAAGCTCCGGATGACGAATGGAGAATGCAGATGTATAAGAGGGGCATAAGTGCTTTCATGACTTAGGGTCTCAGTTCTTATACTACTACAAATTATGTTGCCTTAGTGCAACCAGCCTATGGCGCCGAGGATGATCTCATAGGAAGCATGGGAAAGGAAAGAAGGTAGTTGAAATTATCAACTCTGAATGCAAAGTCCTAAGATAATTTCATCGAAGGAAAAGCAGGTGCAATTCTTCGATTCTTCAGACGTCAGAAAATGTTCTAACCATGGAAAGCGTCACAGTGGTGGACGTAAGCAAAGATCTAATCGATGCTATTATTATAATGAAGAGGGTCACTAAGGTAAAAAGTGCCCTGCAAGGAAGAGTCCCAAGGAGTCACGAGCAGCTCGAAAGCAATGACAAGTCAACACTCTGAATGCTTAGACAGTTACGAATGCTAACGGTATACTTAGAAGGATGGGAGTCATATTCAATAACTCGATCAATATATTATATGATTCGGGTGCAACCTATTGCTGTATATCCCGATCGCGTGTGAATCGGTTGGGATTAGCCTTATCATCGCTATCCGAGCCGATAACTATTTTAACTGCTGCTAAGGGTCGTGTCCAGACCTAATCTTTGTATAGAATTGTCTACTTGTCACAGGAGGCAGAAATTTCGTTGTAGAATTTATTGTTTGCCTATGAGAAGTGTGGACACCATTTTGGGTATGAATTGGATGACTGCAAATCATGTTGCAATCGACTGTGTTAATCAACTATCAGCTTCGCTTCAGAATCAGTTGAATTGTCAAGGACAAATTTTGAAGCGGTTATCTCGTTCACCTTAGACGGTCATTCTTCATTCCAAGGTGCGGAAGCACATGTTAGTATGTTATCTGCATCCACTGAAACTAGTTTAGATTTGGCGAACATTCTGGTTGTGAATGACTTTCTGGATGTTTTCACGATGAAGTTTCTTCTGAACCTCGAGAGCGAGAGGTAGAGTTTACTGTAGAATTGGTTCCTGGCACGGGATCAATATTTATCGTTTCTTATTGAATGTTTCTTTAGAATTAAAGGAAATGGAGTCTCAACTTGAAGAGTCGATATTAAAGAAATTCATTCGACCGAGTGCTTCTCTAAGGAGTGCTCTGGTGTGGTTAGTCAAGAAGAAAGATGGTAGCATGAGATTGTGCATTGATTATCGACAACTCAACAAGGTGATGATCAAGAATAAATATCCCTTACCAAGGATAGACGATTTGCTTGAGCAATTTGAGGTGCTGCAGTGTTTTCTACAATTGTTCTGAGGTCAGGATATCATCAAATAAAAGTTAGAGCCTTAGATATTCCGAAGACAGCTTTCCGTACGAGGTATGGACATTACGAATTCATAGTGATGCCCTTCGGTGTGACTAATACTCCAGCGGTATTCGTGGATACATGAACAGAGTTTTTCCACACGTACCTAGATCAATTTGTAGTCGTTTTCATTGATGGTATCTTAATGTGCTCGAAGACCATTGAGGAGCATGTCCAACGTCTCCGCATTGTTCTGAAAGTACTCCGAGAAAATAAGTTGTACTTGGAACCTTCGAAGTGTGATTTTTGGGTGTCAGAGGTAAAGTCTTTGGGACATGTGATTTCCCAAGTCGGGAGTTTCTGTAGATCCCAGTAAGAAGGTAGCGGTGTTGAATGGGAGCGACCAACATCAGTCACAAAGATCAGAAGTTTCTTGGGTCTAGCCGGTTACTATAAGAGATTTATTCAAGGGTTCTCACAATTAGTTATTCCACTTACTCAGTTAACTCGAAAGGGTCAACCGTTTACGTGGGATGTCGATTGTGAAGAATGTTTTCAAGAGTTGAAGATTCAGTTGACTTCTGCTCCAATCCTGATTCTTCCGGATTCGTCTATGGAGTTCCAAATTTGCAGTGATGTTTCTGGGAAGGATCAAGGATGTGTTCTCATGCAGAATCAACAAGTGGTAGCCTGTGCATCCAGGCAATTGAAGACTCATGAGGAGAATTATCCGACTCATGATTTGGAGTTGGCAGCTATTGTGTATGCACTGAAGATTTGGAGACGTTACCTGTATGGGTCTCGTTTCGATGTCTTTAGTGATCACAAGAGTTTAAAGTATCTGTTTGATCAAAAAGAATTGAATAGCAGGCAAAGAAGATGGGTAGAATTTCGGAAGGATTATAACTTCGAGTTGAAGTATCATCCAGGAAAGGCCAGTGCTGTAGCTGATGCGCTGAGTAAGAAATCCATTCACATGGCAGAGTTAATAATGCAAGAAATGGAATTGTTAGAGTCTTCTAGATCTAATTTGGGGTACATCCATAAGTTTCCACTATAGTGACAAGGTTTTGGTGTTAACCTTTCGCTTGCGAAGATAAACAATCAGATTGTATTATGTGCTACCGTTTGACAAGTCAAACGTGGATACGAATATGAAAGTGAGGTGGCTGTTGACTGTTTTTCGCATCACGATTAACCACCAAAGGATTAATTGATGGATCTGCTTGCAAGAGCCTGAAATTTCAGAAGTGAAGCTTGGTGTGCAGTATGGTAGTTTTGAAAAGAAAATAAAATCGTTTTTGTGAAAGCCCACATGCTAAGGTTAATTTCGGGAACGAATCAAGAGGCTAATAGGATATGATTGAGGAGGAAAATCCTAGGAGGATTACTTAGGTTGAGGGGAAGTTCTCAATGCTATGGACTAGTTTGGAAAGGAATCGGGAGCGTCATTGGTAAAAACATCGTGAGGAAGTTGCTATAGAGGAAATAGAGCTCTGAGTTCTGTTTGATAGTTGTTTTGAGAACAACAGAGGTGATTTTCATTACGTTCAAATTATTTGTTGTCCCCACGGTTTATTTCTACGTTTAAGATAAACGTTTCTGGTAAATCCTCATTTCATCTTCTTTTGAAAAGTGTTATCTCGAAATCTTGGGGGCGAGTCAAGAAGTTTCACAGATGACTTTCCGTCACATTTTTCAATGTGTACAGGAACTGTTATGGATTTTTAGAAAATTTGCGGAGAACGTGTTTACACCCTTTGAGGAAATCGTGTTTGTTTTTACCTCTACCGAGGAGTACCAGTTGTGTATCTCATTTTCAACCTGAAATTCTATCAAGTGTATTGTAATAGACCCTTTGATTTAGATTAATCAAAGTTGGGGAGTAAGCGAGGATAAATGGAATGAAGCTTCGGAAGTGTTTTCAAACGCGGTGCCGAGCCTATGTAGGCGAATGATGAGTTTCTCGTGTAGATGCGTGACCAGAGAGTTCGTATCAAGGTAGTAGTGGATCATACTTGGAGATTGATGTGCCAACTTTGGGAAGATTTTCTACACTCATTTCGTTAATTCAAGATTGTGTTCCAGCAACGTAAGACCTTTCTGAGAATGTCGAATCTCGGTTAGTCGGATGAAAGACTTAACGAAATTTTGAGGACAAAATTCTTTCAAGTTGGGGAGAATGTAACATCCTCAAAATAATTAGTAGAATTATTTGGATGTTAACCCAATTGAATTATTTTAGTACTTGACTGGTAAATTTATTGAGTGCTAAAATTATTTATTGGTTGTCATCGGATCATTAACCGGATAATACTGATCAAGAAAGTTTTGGAATCGAAATAAGAGATTTGGATCAATATGGTAATTGGACCACGTTACCACTTATTTATTAAATAAATATATATGTATACGTGTATGTGAGGGAAGAAAAGAAAGAAAAATTAAAAGAAAGAGAGAAAGAAGGAAAGAAGAGAAACAGAGAAGAGAAGAGAAAAGAGAGAAAAGAGAAAGAAGAAAGAATGGGTGAGGAGGAAGAAGAGGAAAAAGGAAGGGTTTAGGCTCATCAAAACGACTTCCTTCCAACACGAAAAACGCTCGGCGTTACTTCCTCTTCGTTTTGGTACCAATTTCATGACGATCAACTCACTCTCTCTCACTTGGCCATTTTCGTGTTTTGGAGGTTTTGTGGGAGATCCGATTTTGGGTTGGTTTTGAAGGTTTAAGTTCGATTAGGAACGAACCCAAGGTGGATTACTCGAGTATTAAAGTTCGATTGGATGATTGGGAGCTAGTTGGGTGAGTTAGGTTGGAGAAATCACATTTTGGGGTTATGTGTGAATAGTTTCTTGAGGTTGAAGGAGAAGATGAATAGTGTTCGGGGAAGATTTCGAGGAATTCGGTATTTCGGTCAAAAAGAGGTTTCGTGTTCGAGTGGAAAGCTTTGGAAGCGGATTTGAGCGTCGTCGGAACGGAAAGTTTATGCGGGGAATGTTCGTGTGGTTACTCGGTGAATTCGGCTCGATCGTGGTTCAACTTCAAGGGTGAGTTCTACTCACGTTTAGGATTTTTGTTTTTCGAATTAATTGATTGATCGTTTTATCGCTTTCGCTGGTCTGGAATATTACTTGATATTGTCTGTTTCGGGTTAGGAATCGATCGGAGCGAGTCTCGAGTTGTGTCGTGTTGAAATGGAATTTCACGTGATTTGAATTCGAAAGATTTTGACTTAAAAACCGTTATTTCGGAATATGTCGTATTTTGGTAAAATCCGTTTTGATTGAGTTTTTGATTGGATTGATTGATTGTGTGGTTTGTATTGGATCTATTGTATTGGTTGTCAAATCTGTTTTCGATCGGAACGAGAATCGGAATTGAGCGGAATAGCGGTTTTGGCGCGAAACCGCCAAAATTCTGCAGCATCTGGTCTCCATCGCGTCGCGACCAAGCTTCATTTTGCAACGAAAATAATTCTGACTGTTTCCGCGTCGCGACGGTTTCGCATCGCGTCGCGACGGTTTGCAGATTTTCAACAGTTTTTCACTGATTTTGTTTTCGCGATATCTTTTGATCCGGGAACCCGATTGAGGTGTTCTAAGATGCGTTGAAAAGCTTATTCAGAGGCCTAACTGAATATTCTATTTTTAAGGTAAAATGAACTGTTTTTTTTTTAAGTTGAAATTGTTTCGAAAAGCCGAACAATAGTACACGTGTGCGGATATGTTTTATTAATAATAAAACGGACTATGAGTCCTACGTGGTATGGTATAACTGACGCGGGATGATTATTATTTATTCGTCTAACCCGGTCTACGATTCACGATATATATATTATATCCGTTATAGGAAACGACCAAATGCGGGTAATATGTTCGATTAGCGGTCAAATGTAGATGGACTAAATGTTCATTGAGTATAGGTGAACTAACAGGTCATCGAGTGTAGATATATTTAATATATATCGGGTTTGGGTGACGACCCATGTTGACATACTAGGAGGGGCAGTCATGATCCCCTACCCTAGGCTCCGAGGCCAATAGTTAAACTATTATTGGTAAGGGGTTCGCCGGGATTAGTCTTGGGGCAGTCGGTGGTGTGTCAAAGAGTATTGAGTAACGTCCGCCGGGATTAGTCTTGGGGCAGTCGGTGGTACGTTACTGTTGTTTTGTAGTGTGTTCGCCGGGATTAGTCTTGGGGCAGTCAGTGACGCACTGAGTTATAGCAGATTCGCCGGGATTAGTCTTGGGGCAGTCGGTGAAATGCTATGTGTAAAATAATGCGGTTCATCGGGAGTTAGCGTTCGCGCAGTCGATGCCGTGTTGAGTTAACAATGTTTTAAAACTGGACCGAGAGTGTTAGTAGGGGTCTCGATAGAACTCGCTGAGATTGTATCTCACTGTTTAAATGTTGTTGTTTTACAGATAAACAGGGACAGAAGAAACCTCAGAGGCACGAGTAGGTGGCCCCAGGAGATGGATGATGACTTAGCTTTATGTTTAAGTTTATTTTCCTTCTGTTGACTATGTATCACAGTACTATGTCATTAGTGTCTCATTTATATTTTATTCCGCTTTCTTGTATGATATTGAGCACTATAGTTTGCTGAAGATTATGGTCAGAGAACCTGTTCGGTCTTATTTGTATTTAAGACTGTTTTGTTGTTATTCAGCGATAACTATATTGTAGTGTTCAGTATCTATGCAGGAATTTTATATCTCTGATAGTTTAGGGATGGTGCACTTGGGTATTTTTACTCGATAAAAATACCGGGGTGTTACAGTTGGTATCAGAGCAGTTCGACCTAGTCGGACTTAGTTTACGGTTGAGTCGATTCCTTGTTAGTCCTTGTTATAATTACACTTGTGATGCTAAGAGACATTGAGCCTGATCAACTTAATACTTAGTGCATCATAAGCGGAATTATGACAAGATGATCAAGACGCAGTCCTCGACCAAGACCGGAATCTCCAACCGGTGCATCCTCAGGAAATGTGGCATGACTGTGGAAGAATACACCGCTAAGTTTGAAAATTTGTTTCGGTTTACCAAGTGGTAAAGTAAGCTCCGGATGACGAATGGAGAATGCAGATGTATAAGAGGGGCATAAGTGCTTTCATGACTTAGGGTCTCAGTTCTTATACTACTACAAATTATGTTGCCTTAGTGCAACCAGCCTATGTCGCCGAAGATGATCTCATAGGAAGTATGGGAAAGGAAAGAAGGTAGTTGAAATTATCAACTCTGAATGCAAAGTCCTAAGATAATTTCATCGAAGGAAAAGCAGGTGCAATTCTTCGATTCTTCAGACGTCAGAAAATGTTCTAACCATGGAAAGCGTCACAGTGGTGGACGTAAGCAAAGATCTAATCGATGCTATTATTATAATGAAGAGGGTCACTAAGGTAAAAAGTGCCCTGCAAGGAAGAGTCCCAAGGAGTCACGAGCAGCTCGAAAGCAATGACAAGTCAACACTCTGAATGCTTAGACAGTTACGAATGCTAACGGTATACTTAGAAGGATGGGAGTCATATTCAATAACTCGATCAATATATTATATGATTCGGGTGCAACCTATTGCTGTATATCCCGATCGCGTGTGAATCGGTTGGGATTAGCCTTATCATCGCTATCCGAGCCGATAACTATTTTAACTGCTGCTAAGGGTCGTGTCCAGACCTAATCTTTGTATAGAATTGTCTACTTGTCACAGGAGGCAGAAATTTCGTTGTAGAATTTATTGTTTGCCTATGAGAAGTGTGGACACCATTTTGGGTATGAATTGGATGACTGCAAATCATGTTGCAATCGACTGTGTTAATCAACTATCAGCTTCGCTTCAGAATCAGTTGAATTGTCAAGGACAAATTTTGAAGCGGTTATCTCGTTCACCTTAGACGGTCATTCTTCATTCCAAGGTGCGGAAGCACATGTTAGTATGTTATCTGCATCCACTGAAACTAGTTTAGATTTGGCGAACATTCTGGTTGTGAATGACTTTCTGGATGTTTTCACGATGAAGTTTCTTCTGAACCTCGAGAGCGAGAGGTAGAGTTTACTGTAGAATTGGTTCCTGGCACGGGATCAATATTTATCGTTTCTTATTGAATGTTTCTTTAGAATTAAAGGAAATGGAGTCTCAACTTGAAGAGTCGATATTAAAGAAATTCATTCGACCGAGTGCTTCTCTAAGGAGTGCTCTGGTGTGGTTAGTCAAGAAGAAAGATGGTAGCATGAGATTGTGCATTGATTATCGACAACTCAACAAGGTGATGATCAAGAATAAATATCCCTTACCAAGGATAGACGATTTGCTTGAGCAATTTGAGGTGCTGCAGTGTTTTCTACAATTGTTCTGAGGTCAGGATATCATCAAATAAAAGTTAGAGCCTTAGATATTCCGAAGACAGCTTTCCGTACGAGGTATGGACATTACGAATTCATAGTGATGCCCTTCGGTGTGACTAATACTCCAGCGGTATTCGTGGATACATGAACAGAGTTTTTCCACACGTACCTAGATCAATTTGTAGTCGTTTTCATTGATGGTATCTTGATGTGCTCGAAGACCATTGAGGAGCATGTCCAACGTCTCCGCATTGTTCTGAAAGTACTCCGAGAAAATAAGTTGTACTTGGAACCTTCGAAGTGTGATTTTTGGGTGTCAGAGGTAAAGTCTTTGGGACATGTGATTTCCCAAGTCGGGAGTTTCTGTAGATCCCAGTAAGAAGGTAGCGGTGTTGAATGGGAGCGACCAACATCAGTCACAAAGATCAGAAGTTTCTTGGGTCTAGCCGGTTACTATAAGAGATTTATTCAAGGGTTCTCACAATTAGTTATTCCACTTACTCAGTTAACTCGAAAGGGTCAACCGTTTACGTGGGATGTCGATTGTGAAGAATGTTTTCAAGAGTTGAAGATTCAGTTGACTTCTGCTCCAATCCTGATTCTTCCGGATTCGTCTATGGAGTTCCAAATTTACAGTGATGTTTCTGGGAAGGATCAAGGATGTGTTCTCATGCAGAATCAACAAGTGGTAGCCTGTGCATCCAGGCAATTGAAGACTCATGAGGAGAATTATCCGACTCATGATTGGGAGTTGGCAGCTATTGTGTATGCACTGAAGATTTGGAGACGTTACCTGTATGGGTCTCGTTTCGATGTCTTTAGTGATCACAAGAGTTTAAAGTATCTGTTTGATCAAAAAGAATTGAATAGCAGGCAAAGAAGATGGGTAGAATTTCGGAAGGATTATAACTTCGAGTTGAAGTATCATCCAGGAAAGGCCAGTGTTGTAGCTGATGCGCTGAGTAAGAAATCCATTCACATGGCAGAGTTAATAATGCAAGAAATGGAATTGTTAGAGTCTTCTATATCTAATTTGGGGTACATCCATAAGTTTCCACTATAGTGACAAGGTTTTGGTGTTAACCTTTCGCTTGCGAAGATAAACAATCAGATTGTATTATGTGCTTCCGTTTGACAAGTCAAACGTGGATACGAATATGAAAGTGAGGTGGCTGTTGACTGTTTTTCGCATCACGATTAACCACCAAAGGATTAATTGATGGATCTGCTTGCAAGAGCCTGAAATTTCAGAAGTGAAGCTTGGCGTGCAGTATGGTAGTTTTGAAAAGAAAATAAAATCGTTTTTGTGAAAGCCCACATGCTAAGGTTAATTTCGGGAACGAATCAAGAGGCTAATAGGATATGATTGAGGAGGAAAATCCTAGGAGGATTACTTAGGTTGAGGGGAAGTTCTCAATGCTATGGACTAGTTTGGAAAGGAATCGGGAGCGTCATTGGTAAAAACATCGTGAGGAAGTTGCTATAGAGGAAATAGAGCTCTGAGTTCTGTTTGATAGTTGTTTTGAGAACAACAGAGGTGATTTTCATTACGTTCAAATTATTTGTTGTCCCCACGGTTTATTTCTACGTTTAAGATAAACGTTTCTGGTAAATCCTCATTTCATCTTCTTTTGAAAAGTGTTATCTCGAAATCTTGGGGGCGAGTCAAGAAGTTTCACAGATGACTTTCCGTCACATTTTTCAATGTGTACAGGAACTGTTATGGATTTTTAGAAAATTTGCGGAGAACGTGTTTACACCCTTTGAGGAAATCGTGTTTGTTTTTACCTCTACCGAGGAGTACCAGTTGTGTATCTCATTTTCAACCTGAAATTCTATCAAGTGTATTGTAATAGACCCTTTGATTTAGATTAATCAAAGTTGGGGAGTAAGCGAGGATAAATGGAATGAAGCTTCGGAAGTGTTTTCAAACGCGGTGCCGAGCCTATGTAGGCGAATGATGAGTTTCTCGTGTAGATGCGTGACCAGAGAGTTCGTATCAAGGTAGTAGTGGATCATACTTGGAGATTGATGTGCCAACTTTGGGAAGATTTTCTACACTCATTTCGTTAATTCAAGATTGTGTTCCAGCAACGTAAGACCTTTCTGAGAATGTCGAATCTCGGTTAGTCGGATGAAAGACTTAACGAAATTTTGAGGACAAAATTCTTTCAAGTTGGGGAGAATGTAACATCCTCAAAATAATTAGTAGAATTATTTGGATGTTAACCCAATTGAATTATTTTAGTACTTGACTGGTAAATTTATTGAGTGCTAAAATTATTTATTGGTTGTCATCGGATCATTAACCGGATAATACTGATCAAGAAAGTTTTGGAATCGAAATAAGAGATTTGGATCAATATGGTAATTGGACCACGTTACCACTTATTTATTAAATAAATATATATGTATACGTGTATGTGAGGGAAGAAAAGAAAGAAAAATTAAAAGAAAGAGAGAAAGAAGGAAAGAAGAGAAACAGAGAAGAGAAGAGAAAAGAGAGAAAAGAGAAAGAAGAAAGAATGGGTGAGGAGGAAGAAGAGGAAAAAGGAAGGGTTTAGGCTCATCAAAACGACTTCCTTCCAACACGAAAAACGCTCGGCGTTACTTCCTCTTCGTTTTGGTACCAATTTCATGACGATCAACTCACTCTCTCTCACTTGGCCATTTTCGTGTTTTGGAGGTTTTGTGGGAGATCCGATTTTGGGTTGGTTTTGAAGGTTTAAGTTCGATTAGGAACGAACCCAAGGTGGATTACTCGAGTATTAAAGTTCGATTGGATGATTGGGAGCTAGTTGGGTGAGTTAGGTTGGAGAAATCACATTTTGGGGTTATGTGTGAATAGTGACTTGAGGTTGAAGGAGAAGATGAATAGTGTTCGGGGAAGATTTCGAGGAATTCGGTATTTCGGTCAAAAAGAGGTTTCGTGTTCGAGTGGAAAGCTTTGGAAGCGGATTTGAGCGTCGTCGGAACGGAAAGTTTATGCGGGGAATGTTCGTGTGGTTACTCGGTGAATTCGGCGCGATCGTGGTTCACGCTTCAAGGGTGAGTTCTACTCACGTTTAGGATTTTTGTTTTTCGAATTAATTGATTGATCGTTTTATCGCTTTCGCTGGTCTGGAATATTACTTGATATTGTCTGTTTCGGGTTAGGAATCGATCGAAGCGAGTCTCGAGTTGTGTCGTGTTGAAATGGAATTTCACGTGATTTGATTTCGAAAGATTTTGACTTAAAAACCGTTATTTCGGAATATGTCGTATTTTGGTAAAATCCGTTTTGATTGAGTGTTTGATTGGATTGATTGATTGTGTGGTTTGTATTGGGTCTATTGTATTGGTTGTCAAATCTGTTTTCGATCGGAACGAGAATCGGAATTGAGCGGAATAGCGCTTTTGGCGCGAAACCGCCAAAATTCTGCAGCATCTGGTCTCCATCGCGTCGCGACCAAGCTTCATTTTGCAACGAAAATAATTCTGATTGTTTTCGCGTCGCGACGGTTTCGCATCGCGTCGCGACGGTTTGCAGATTTTCAACAGTTTTTCACTGATTTTGTTTTCGCGATATCTTTTGATCCGGGAACCCGATTGAGGTGTTCTAAGATGCGTTGAAAAGCTTATTCAGAGGCCTAACTGAATATTCTATTTTTAAGGTATATTTAACTGTTTTTTTTTAAGTTGAAATTGTTTCGAAAAGCCGAACAATAGTACACGTGTGCGGATATGTTTTATTAATAATAAAACGGACTATGAGTCCTACGTGGTATGGTATAACTGACGCGGGATGATTATTATTTATTCGTCTAAACCGGTCTACGATTCACGATATATATATTATATCGGTTATAGGAAACGACCCAATGCGGGTAATATGTTCGATTAGCGGTCAAATGTAGATGGACTAAATGTTCATTGAGTATAGGTGAACTAACAGGTCATCGAGTGTAGATATATTTAATATATATCGGGTTTGGGTGACGACCCATGTTGACATACTAGGAGGGGCAGTCATGATCCCCTACCCTAGGCTCCGAGGCCAATAGTTAAACTATTATTGGTAAGGGGTTCGCCGGGATTAGTCTTGGGGCAATCGGTGGTGTGTCAAAGAGTATTGAGTAACGTCCGCCGGGATTAGTCTTGGGGCAGTCGGTGGTACGTTACTGTTGTTTTGTAGTGTGTTCGCCGGGATTAGTCTTGGGGCAGTCGGTGAAATGCTATGTGTAAAATAATGCGGTTCATCGGGAGTTAGCGTTCGCGCAGTCGATGCCGTGTTGAGTTAACAATGTTTTAAAACTGGACCGAGAGTGTTAGTAGGGGTCTCGATAGAACTCGCTGAGATTGTATCTCCCTGTTTAAATGTTGTTGTTTTACAGATAAACAGGGACAGAAGAAACCTCAGAGGCACGAGTTGGTGGCCCCAGGAGATGGATGATGACTTAGCTTTATGTTTAAGTTTATTTTCCTTCTGTTGACTATGTATCACAGTACTATGTCATTAGTGTCTCATTTATGTTTTATTCCGCTTTCTTGTATGATATTGAGCACTATAGTTTGCTGAAGATTATGGTCAGAGAATCTGTTCGGTCTTATTTGTATTTAAGACTGTTTTGTTGTTATTCAGCGATAACTATATTGTAGTGTTCAGTATCTATGCAGGAATTTTATATCTCTGATAGTTTAGGGATGGTGCACTTGGGTAGTTTTACTCGATAAAAATACCGGGGTGTTACATTTACCATAATTATAGTTAAACACCACTTAAAGTTAAACATTGTTTCCCCTATGAAGGCTTTCCTTGGTGGTAATATATGAGTAATTTAGTCTTGAGACTTTCTCCAACTTTGATGAGTTATCAAGACCCAACTCACCTAAACTTTCAAATTAAAATAAAAAAAGTTCAACACCAAATAAATTTTAAACATTGTTCTACCTGAAACTTATTGACATATCAATTTTACAATGGATTGACAAAAAACATAGATATAACCTATATAAACTTATTACCCATACAAGGCACTCATTGATACAAAACATAGTATCAAAAGGATATAAGATAAGCAAAATTTCAGTTAATCATCTCCCATTGATAAGATAGAATTCAAGACTTCACTTGTTATTCTTAGGTGGATGGTGCGTTGGTCGATGGTAATCAGCTGTAAAAGCTGCAGCAAAACCCCCATCAGACAAACGGCTTCTCAAACCTCTTTTGCCAGACTTTCTCACAACTTGCTTTGCATTTGGTTTGCTTGAGTTCACTTCAACTGCTGCTAGAGTTTTCTCCCCAGTTCCATTTGTAGCTCTAATTGCAATACTTTCCTGTTCAACAAATTCCCAATGAGTATATATGGTTAGTATTTTAATTACACCCAGAAAGCAAAATCAATCCCTTGAATATATAAGAAGCTAACTTCAACTCAAAATCACCTTTGTATCCAGAATTTCATAAACGTTAGCACCTGCAATTTTCACAACTTTTATGTCAATATTTGTGTATAATCAGGATTTCAAAATAAATACACAAATGAGATCAGTGTAGCAACATCAAGGCTTTTCATGTCTGTAAAACTGTAACGCAATTGCAAATGAGATCACATCACTGATATATAACCTATGTAGCATCGACACTACAAGTTGAAAACGTGTTTGGTGTCCAATACGTGTCGTGATATTGACACTTCAAGTTCAATTACTTCCATTTTCTTAAATTATTATCGATGTCTATGTATATGTGCCAGTATGATGTCTGATGTTCTTATCTGTGTCGGTACTTCATAGCATATAACTCCAGTTTAATATCAAGGATACTGCCGTAACCTTAAAACCTTGCCTATTATGTCTTTTTAAGCAAATTTTTAAATCACTAACATAAAGTATATGAGAAGCAAAAAATTGAAGAAATACCTGTAGGGTTCAACCGAGCAGTGGATAGCCATGCAACATGTAGAAATACAAGAAAAACACAAACAATATTCTTGACAAGCACCATGACCTTTAAATTGTTGAAGGTATAAGATTGGCCAAAAATCAGAAATCACAGAAAAGAGGAGTATCACTTCAAAAGAGTAATATTAGTTTATAGGAAGTGTTCTTATGAGAAAAGCCTAAGTCAAATTTATAGTGTTCAAACCTATATATTATTGTAATGTGTGCTCGTTCTTGCGATATTGTTGACATTTGAAAAAGTTTTTGAATCCCCATGATATTGACACAATTTTTCATGAATCCCCTTGTTTCAGAAAAGTAGTTTTCACAAATATCCGCAATAATATTAAAAACAAGACACTTTATGATGAATTCTATGTGAATTAATGGTCCAAAGAATGTATATACAGTATTATAGTTTGCCACCATTCTTGGGATAGGAGAGTTCACTAGAAGGTTGCGAAGATTGATAAGAAGAAAACAATGTTAGTTTAAAATAACGTGTAATGGAAGTATGTGTGTTTTGCGTTTGTCTACCACCATGCACTCAACGAGAAAAAAGCTATATATGCTTTAATTTGCCGAGGTAGGTACACTACGTATAACAATGTTACAGTACATATTATATTTATTTAGGACTAGATTTCCCAAATAGAAAGAACATGTGAATGAACATTTTGCAGTTCTTCAAGGTCTTCAAATGATGTTGTTGTGAGAAAAATTAGATCATATATTTACTATATGAACTTAGAAACCGTACTACCTATTGAAGAGATGATTAAATGTATTGCGAACACTCTCTCCATAACACAATATAAGCAAATTTATTTTGAATGAGATTTACAAAAACTTGTGCAAGTAATTACAGATCTTAATAAGTATAAAAATAGTTAGTTTTAGTTATATTTTGTTAGAGTTATACAATTTGCTTTGTGCAACTCCTAAATTAAGGAAGCCAGGCTTTTCTTTAGCCCTGTACACACACTTTAAGATATCGATTTTCCATGAGAGAACGAGTCATACTATTCAATATCTCTAAGCACCTCTATCTTGGGCCCAATGGTTAGGCCTACACTCTAAGTTAGGCTCACTAGAATTCTATAGTTGTTGTTAGAAAAATTAAATAATATATTTCTAATATATCTATTTATATATCTATTTATACCACCAAACCTCATATGAAATTACCAATTTGGAGCTCTTATTAACAAGACACATATCTAATTTAACGGTAAAAATGTCATTACCCTCTATTTCTTTCTTTTTCTTCTTACACTCTCTTTCTTCCTTTTTACTCTTTCTTCTTACACTCTCTTTCTTCTTTTTCACTTTTCTCTTACACTCTCTTTCTTTCTTTTTTTCTTTTTACTTTACTTTTACTTTTCCCTTAAACAATTCTTCTCTTTCTCTTATCACTTCACTTTAATTTTTTTAACTAAATTTCTAAATTTATTTAAACACTACTCTACTAAAATTACCTACAAAAATATAAATGAGTCACACGAAAAAAAACTACCCCCTTTTTGGAAAAAGTTATCACTTTAAAATTTTAATTTTTCTCTCCGAAATCTATTTACACTCTTAGTTATAATCTACTATCACCCGTTATTGATAATCTACTATCTATCTTTTACTATCTACTATAATCAACTAATCAACTAAAATAATCAATTGAAACTACGAGATAACTGCAATGATATATAAAAAAACACTGGATAACTGCACCGATATATAATAAAACACAGGATTAATATTTGTCATTGATAATTAAATTTTTTGAAGACTACTATATACCTACTATTTAAAAAGCAAGAAGATTTAATGACTATTTAAACTACTAATTAATATTTAAAACAAATATTTCTTATTGATAATTTACTATCTCTCTTTTACTATACTATAATCTACTAATCAACTAAAATAATCAATTGAAACTACAAGATAACTGCACTGATATATAAAAAAACACGTGATAACTGCACTGATATATAAAAAAATGCAAGATTAATATTTGTCATTGATAATTAAAATTTTTAAAGACTACTACTACAAACCTACTATCTAAAAAATAAGTAGACTTGCTTCAAAAAAAACAAGAAGACTTGATGACTATTTAAACTACTAATTAATATTTAAAAAAAACTAAAATAATCAATTGAAACTACGAGATAACTGCACTAATATATAAAAAACACGGGATAACTACACTAATGTATAAAAAAACAGAACCTACTATCTAAAAAACAAGAAGACTTAAAGACTATTTAAACTACTAATTAATATTTTAAAAAAATATTTCTTATTGATAATCTACTATCTAACTTTTACTATATATTATGTTCTACTAATCAACTAAAATAATCAATTGAATCTACGAGATAACTGCACTGATATATAAAAAAACATGGGATAACTGCAGTTATATATAAAAAACACGAGATTAATATTTTTCATTGATAATTATAATTTTTGAAGACTACTACTACTACAAACCTACTATCTAAAAAACAAGAAGACTTAATGACTATTTAAACTACTAATTAATATTTAAAACAAATATTTCTTATTGATAATCTATTATCTATCTTTTATTGTCTACTATAATCTACTAATCAACTAAAATAATCAATTGAAACTACGAGATAACTGCACTAATATACAAAAAAAAACACGGGATAACTGCACTGATATATAAAAAACACAGGATTAATATTTGTCATTGATAATTAAAATTTTTGAAGACTACTACTGCAAACCTACTATCTAAAAAACAGGAAGACTTAATGACTATTTAAATAAATAATTAATGTTTAAAACAAATATTTCTTTTTGATAATCTACTATCTAACTTTTACTATATACTATGATCTACTAATCAACTAAAATAATCAGTTGAATCTACGAGATAACTACACTGATATATAAAAAAATACGGGATAACTGCAGTGATATATAACAAAATGCGAAATTAATATTTGTCATTGATAATTAAAAATTTTGAAGACTACTACTACAAACCTACTATCTAAAAAACAAGAAGACTTACTTCTTTTGTTCCAAAATTTTTAGTGATTTTGTATTTTTATCAAATTTTAAGTTCTTGCTAATATAATTATAAGTTTAGACCTATTTTAGTAATGTCACACCTAAAATCAATAAAGATTAGTAAAAATCACTTTTTGGTAAATATATATCCAAATAAAAATCATGTTTCAGTCAACTCACTTTTAACTAAAATCAATTTTATTAAAATCAATTCTTCTATCCACAGAACCAAACACACACTAAAACGAAATGGCTTATACTTATCGTATGATTAATCCCGTCAAAAAGAAATCATATAATTCATATGCAACACGGTACCACGAGGGCGAGGCATATTATTATTAGATGATCAAATGAGCAATGCTATTGATATTTCTTTTTCGTTTTTTTTGTTAATACTTAATTAGAATAAAAAGCATGAATTAAGAATGCGACCTCATTGTTATGCTTGCTTACACTTTTATTCATGTTCTTGAAAATGCTAAGAAATTATATTCATATTTATGTGGAAGACGTGGCATGGAGAAGCATACAGAGTCCAAGATTTGATGTATTGGTTAGAAACTTTAAGAAAGCAAGCAAATCAGTTGTTTAGCCGACATGCAAGTTTCATTATTACTTCTAAAGAGTAAATCACACTGTCACAGTTAATGGTGACATCAATAACGTTCTCTATAGCTTATAGGTTAAACCTGCTTCATGAGATCCTCCTTTGAGTAGCAATGAACAAGAAATCTATCTTACCCTTTTCATCGGTTTACTGTTGACTTTTTTCAGGTTTACAATGTAAATAATATTAGTTAATTATTCGTAGCAAAACTAATCAACATATCGTTTATCACAGATTTTTTTGGGTGTAAACAATGTAGTTTTTGCACATAAATGTAGAGACTAAATCTCAAGAGCCAAGTAGAACCATAATAGACGAAAAGGCTCTCTCTTCAAGATTTTAACGTTGCTGCATGTAACAATACCAATAGTAGAAGCCAAGGACACGTGGATTGATAGGCTAATCTATCACCACTATGAGAGCTATACTGAAAAACTAGGTTTTTCTACCAAGATGAATGGAAAATATAATAACTGATGTTTTTCATTACCTCTAAAATGATCCCTAGACTGAGATATATATTGTTTGCTAAAACTAGGCTAAATGTGAACCATACATGTGTCACCAAAGAGGCTTTTGAACTTTTCTTTTCGGCCTCATTGAATCCATTTTCTCTAGCCCTCGGTTGATAATTTTCAGCCCACTATACTGCCTTGGAGTTCAGAAGAAACATCGTCCTCAATGTTCTTCTCTTCGAAGTAGAGGTGATGAGAATCCTCTTCGGTACAACTTTCCTTCGATTAGGGAGTAGGAAGAAGTTTTCCTTCTGATCCGAGTTGCTTCAGCGACCTCAGAGGGCAGGTTACCGGTCTGTATATACTCGACAATGGGGTTTATCCAAGTGGTCACCTCTTCGATGGTAAATACCGACGAGGTTGAAGCTTCGTTCAATTGGATGCTCGGCCGCGCCAGAGTCTCTTGAATAATGACTGTCCTGAGGTGTCCAGTTGTCCTTCTGCTTGCCAACTTTGCTAGGGCATCGGCCCGTGCATTTCCCCCGCGGGGGACGTGTTTAATGTTAACTTCCGAGAAATGCCCCATTAACTCCCTGACCTTTGCGAGATACCGCTGCAAAATGACGTCTTTGGTGACGTACTATTTGCTCGTTTGTGAGACGACTAGGAGCGAGTGGGTCAAAATCTAAACCCTTCTGGCGCCGGAGTCCTTGGCTAAATATAGCCCTGCTATGCATGCTTCATACTCGACCTAGTTGTTTGATGTTTGGAATGAGAAAGTTAATGATACCTCGATTATGACACCCTCTTGATTCTCCACCATATGACCGGCCTCACTACCTTTACTGTTGGACGACCCATTGACATGAATGGCCCATAGCATATCTTCGACTTCAGTAGTTGTGGGCAGTGTCATTTCTGCTATGAAATTCGCAAGTGATTGTTTTGGTTTCATATTTTATACTGAATTCCGACAATTTGATTACCCATTTGATCATTCTCTAGGCGAGGTCAGGTCTGTGACGTATCTGGCGAATGGGCTGATTCGTTCTGACAACAATCTGATGGGATACGAAGTAAGGTCCTAGCCGACGCGCTGCTATTACAAAAGCCAAAGTGATCTTCTCCACCTTCTGGTAACGTATTTCGACACCTTGCAGAGCTTTGCTTACGAAGTACACTGGTTGTTGCCCTTCTTGAGTTTCCCGAACTAGGACGCTGCTGAGGGCTTCTTCAGTGATGACCAAATACAAGTATAAGATTCCACCCTCTAATGGTCGAGTGATCAGTATTGGTGGTTCGGAGAGTGTTACTTTGAGCTGGGCGAGTTCTTGCTAGCATTCTTCGTTCTATTCGAATTCAATCCCTTTCTTTAAAAGTTTGAAGAAAGGTAGGGATCGCTTTTCTGCTTGAGATCTTGTGCGCTGCGCTACCCAATTTGCCTTTGGATGGACAGAGAGATGGTGACAGGCGATGTCGGGAGAAATTCCAGGCATGTCGGCGGCGTTCCATGCGAACAGATCGGCTTAATCTTTGAGGCATTTAACGAGAGCTGTCTTTACGTTGTCTGGAAGGTTGGATCCGATAATGACGGACCTCCGCAGATCATCCCCGAATTGTATACGCAAGAATTGGCCGTCTAGCTCGGGCCTTGTGATATTCCTTTTTGACTCTTTATCTAGTATATCGCCTTCTTCGTCGTCTGAACTGTGTGGTTCATACCACGCATCTAAGTCGGTCAAGTTGATTTCAGTGTTGGATGCGGTCTTCTCTATAAGGATGGATTTGGAGTAACAAGATTGTGCTACCCGTCTATCTATATTTAGAGTTACAACTCCGTCGTTGTTAGAGTAGAACTTCAACTTCAAGTGGATTGTAGAAGTGATAGCCTCCGACTTTCCTAACGTTGCTCTTCCGACTACGCAGTCACAGGCCCGCAGGGTCGGCAAAACCAAAAAGGGAACATCGATCGTGCGATCAAGTGGACTTTCCCCGAAAGTTATTGGTAAGCAAGTGCATTATAGGGGAGTTGTCGAAGCTCCGTCGACGCCAAGTTAACCTTCCCCTGTATAGGGTTCGAGGTCCCTTACCGATAATCCCAGCGTAGTGAGGGAGTTAAGGGATATGACGTCGTGTGAACTTCTTTGATCTACTAAGACGCTGCGGACCGATTGATTGGCTATAGCAGCTTGAATTACGATGGGGTAGAGGATGTTGGGTTTTCCTCTGATCAGCTCTTCATCGCTTAAATTTAGTGAAGATCGGACATCAATGACTTCTGCCTCGGTTAGGGCCGAGGCCGAGCTGGTTGATGACATCGTCATTATCAAGGTTGATAGAAGCATTGAGCTCCTACTGTGGTCGCCAATGATCTGTACTGGCTGTGTAACACCCATTTCTACCCGGTAATTATTAATAAAATATCAAAGTTTTCGCAAACAAATGAGTCACACTTTTCGACTTAAAAAAAAAACTTTAAACGGATACATAACACTCATCACTCGGATGAACCGGCAAACGGCATTTTTAGTCTTAAAAACAAATCAACTCTTACTCATTCACGCAACGGAAAATCATAAGGGTTCAGCTAAAACAAACGTAGTGACCATGTAAGATTTATAACATCAAAATCCACAAAATAACATAAACAAAATAAATAGTGTTCATCCCCCCCGAGTGCTACGTATCAGAGCGACGTCACCGAACTAACGAAGAACTATGGTCTTCATTCGAGATCACCTCCACGTTACCAACATAGGGGAAACATTCAAACAGAAGGGGTGAGATATCAAACAATATAAAGAATCGTATGAAAGACTGTATATACAGGTCAGAATATCAGATAGTCACCACAGACAAATATCGTCACAACAGTCAACAGGTCAACAACAGCTTGGACATAACGGTCGTTATCATCACAATAGTCAACATCAGCACAACAAGCATATATCTTCACAACAACATCAAATTGCAATCACCAAGAATCATCACCAATGTCACGAGTAAATGAATGAGATGCAACCCACACCAACGGGTATATGCATGTGGTACCAATCATCACCAATAAAATAGCCAATAAGGGCAACATCACCTGTATGAGCATCACCATCATCACCTATAGCTCCAAGGCCGAAGCCTTCATCACCAAAACAATGCATATGAAATGTATGCGACACCATGAACAATGCACCAGAGACAATCAACAACAATAGTCATCTATGTGACACAATCAACACCAATATCAACAAATGGTCATAGACCCATCACCTATCACCTTAGCCCATGAAATAGGCACATCACCTGTTACATCATCACCGATAACACCAACACCTATAGTACAATCTAACAACTTGACCGTAACATCAACAACCACCGACACCAAAAACACCAATAGATTTACAACCCCAATGGCAACAATGATTTTATAACACCGAGAACAACGACAATTTACGACACCAATGACAATACCAATTTACAGCAAACAGCAACAATCGTTTACAGCAAACGGCAACGTTAATTTTCAGTAACAGCAACATTAATTTTCACTAAACAGCAACGTTTATTTTACAGTGACAGCAACATCATTTTCGGAAAACAGCAACATTTATTTTACAGTAACAACAACATCATTTTCAGAAAACAGCAACATTTATTTTACAGCAACAGCAACATCATTTTCAAAAAACAGCAACATTTATTTTACAGCAACAGCAACATCATTTTCAGAAAACAGCAACATTTATTTTACAACAACAGCAACATCTTTTTCAGAAAACAGCAACATTTATTTTCGACATGGCAGGAACCGGCGCCCAGCAACAGGGCGCCAACAGGCAACAACAACCAACAGGAACTGGCGCCCAGCAACAGGGCGCCAACAGGCAACGGCAACACAAACAGACATGGCGCCCAGGGGCAGGGCGCCTAGGACAACAACGACATAAGACCCGACACTGGCCATAGGCCTTCAACTCAAAAATTCATCAATAGTTTGGGCTATTCGGCGATACCCTCAACAAAACAATGTGGGCCATTCGGCGGTACCCACCACCAAACAATGTGGGCCATTCGGCGGTACCCACGACAAAGTCAACAACAACATTTAACAACATAATCAACAACACGACAATAACGACAACAACATCAACAAAACAACATCATCCAGGCCAACGGCTCAGCCACAACAATAGGCGCTAAGGCACCCACAACAAATAACAACTATAGGCGCTAGGGCACCAACAACAAGCATCAACTATAGGCGCTAAGGCGCCGACACGCAACGACAACAAACATAGGCGCTAATGCGCCGACACGCAACATCAACAATTCAACAATGGCCACCGGCCTACAACAACAACTTCATGCCTAATGAGGCAATCCAACAATGGCCACCGGCCGACAACAACAAAATCAACAAGACAACAGGGCGCTAAGGGCACCAACAACCACCCACAAAAATAGGGACAGCCAACAACCACCCCAAATTAGGAATAGCCCACAAAATAGAAACAGCACATATGATTTTCAGCAACCTACCTCTACTTCGGTGAAATAATTAACCTATCAAACGGCATCGAAACTTAGCAAAGGATGTAACACCCAAAATCTACCCGGCAAATTACTAAATAAATCAGAGTTTCAAAAATCATTTTGAGTGCTACAGTTTTCAACTGGAAATTCGCCAACGAAATCATACTTCAAAAATAACTGACTTTCATTTAACATGCAGCGGAAAATCAAGGGTTCAACTTAACGATAAAATTCCAAAAGGTTCACAACATGAATAGTCATAACGGCCATAAACATAAGTTCAACAAATGTAACGACATAAGGAATATAAATGAGCGTTCATCCCCCCGAGTGCTACGTATCAGAGCGACGACACCGACCCGACTATATGAAGGTACTCCGCCTTCATTCGCTGTTACCTGCACGTTACCAACATAGGGGTAACATTCAAACAGAAGGGGTGAGATATCACACTATCTAATAAATCGTATGGAAAGCAATATGCATTCGGTCGGGTCATCACATTCATCTCGTCACGATCGTCACATAATTTCATTAGTCAATCATGCAGTATGGAATGCACATGCATGCGGTACCAAGTCACAACGCTGGCCATAGGCCTAAATCACAACGCTGGCCGAAGCCTAATCCACAACGCTGGCCGAAACCTAATCCACAACGCTGGCCGAAGCCTAATCCACATGATATGCATGTGACGCAACGGTTATGCACAACATGTCAACACAATCACATATCGGCACAACAACAACGTAAATCACCACACTGGCCATAGGCCTACGACATAAAATCATGACAACGACGCAATACACAACACTGGCCATCAGCCTACGACACCAAATCACAACAACGACGTAAGACGGGACGCTAACAGCAACAACAACATTTAACCAATCAATTTCGGGCAGCCACACTTGGCGCCCAACAACCAACAATTATCAACCAACTAGTTTAGCAAATTAACAATTAATAATTGACAACTTAATTGGAGCAACAAACCCCACAAAATTCGGAGCAACAAACCCCACAAAATTCGGACAGAATTATTAGTCATTTTGAAATCAAATCTTCTCCCTCAATTCTCAACGAAATTTAGCGAAATCAGTGCCTATTCAGTAGGAAATTAAGTCTACTTTCCAACAAAACAAACCCCACGGAATTTGGAGGATCGGGGCATTCACAATTAGACAAAAACTGAACATATATCCCAAACCGTCCCAGATTTTTGACCCAATTTTCAACCAAGAATTCTCCCATTATACTTATCCAAATTGAGTAAACTCAGTGCCTAATTTGTAGAAAATTGTGTCTAGTTTCCAGAAAAACAAACCACATAATTTTTAGACAAATAGAACACTCACGATCACAGAGTTACTGAACCTGTACCAAAAAGCAAACGAAACAGGAAACGGGGACAGGCACTGGGCGCCTAGGGCTCCACTTTCAGCATATCAATTCAATTACTTTAAAATCATGGCGAGGCATAGGATCACTTTTAGGGCATGGGGACATCATTCATATGACAATTAAATCAACAAGGTCATGTAACACATAGGAATTCATATGCATGCAAAATCATCATCAAGACATCATATGTTCACATAGTGATTCAGATTATATAGAAAGATAACATGAGCATATATTGTAATTCACAAGTCAAAACCCTAACCCCCACATATGACCCTTCATAGGACCTATTAGGTAGATAGAACCCCACCCTTACCTTAGCCTTAGATGATCACGAAAATCCTTGCCCTAGAGCTCTCTCTCCTTGTGCGTCTTCCTTCTCTCTCTTTCTCTTGCTTGGAAGTCACGCCTTCTCTCTTCTTTTTCCTCCCTAGCCGTCGCACTCCTCTCCTCTCCTAGTTCTCCAAATTTCGCTAATCTCTAAGGTATGCACAACCCTAGACCTAATCCCTATTCGACTTACTCACTCACCTTGGGCTTTCTCATTAGTCTAATGACTTAATCATGGGCCTCCACTTAGCTACTTATAATTCGCCACTACTAACTCTATCATGTACCAACGCACTAAAATATAATAGACATATATTATTTCTAATATTCTATCACATAAAATCCCTAAATAATTTCTATTATTTTCTCAAGACCCAAACCCTAGACAATTAATTAAATAAATAAATGGATAAATATTTTTGGGGCGTTACAAAGGACCCCTCTATGGAAAGCTAAGAATGTCTAGTTCCTGACTATAATTTTTATTTTGCAAAATAATGGTCCAATTCGTACAGTTTTAGTAAATAAGCAACAAGGTTGAGAAAACAGGACAGCCACCATGACCTAGCTTGTGACACCTCTAAAATTATCAAAACTCAGTCAAATGACATGGGACTTGAGCCTAAACCGAAAAAAAATTGAGTGTAGTTTACAATGAATCAAGAATCATTCAAAAAGGAGTTCAAACGAAAACGTTATACACGAAATACCGAACCTATATCCAGACTGCTTCCAGAATTTTAACCTAACTTGTGACACCTATACCTCGAGCTATACAACTCCAAATGCAACCAAACTAGTGTCAAATTAACAAGCATTAAGTCTAGTTTCTGAAAAGGTAAACCACATAATTTTTGGACCGCTAGATTGTTCCCAGTTACTGTATAACCGAACCTGTATCCAGATCGTTTCCAGAATTTTAACCTACCTTGTGACACCTATAACTCGAGCTATACAACTCCAAATGCAACCAAACTTGTGCCAAATTAACAAGCATTAAGTCTAGTTTCTGAAAAGGTAAACCACATAATTTTTGGACCGCTAGATTGTTCCCAGTTACTGTATAACCGAACCTATGTCCACATCGCTTCCCTTATGAACATGGCAAGCACAAATATAATTCTAGGGCTAATAACATAGAACACCAATCACACAACAATTGTTCAACAAGGCAACATAAACATATGATCATACATGGTGACAACTTATCAAACCCTAACCCCTACATAAAGCCATTCATAGGACCCATTATAGAGCTAGAATCCCATCCTTACCTTAGCCTTAGAAGATCACGAAACCCTAGCTTCCTCTTTCCTCTTGGCGTCGCTCCCTCCTTCTTCTCTCCTCTTGGCCGCGCCTCTCCTCTCTTCTCTTCTCTCCAATTCTATTTTTTTTATCCTTCTAAATGAGCAAAACCCTAACCTAGTCCCTTATATACTCATTTAATTCTATGGGCTTTTTCCATAGCTTATGCGAATTACATCATGGGCCTCACTAATACACATCATTTTAATAATCCCAACCCCAACAATAGGTCCACATATACTAGCATTATTATTATTTTATTATTTTTCTACTAATTAAATTCCCAAACAATTCAATTAAATAATTAATTAAATTTTGGGGCGTTACAGGCTGCACGCTTCGGTCAAGCTGAGGACCGAGATGCTCACCAAGCTGAGAAGCTTGCTCACTCCGAGTTACTTCCGAGATGATGGGTGAGATGAGTGTTTGAGGGATGTTTGAGGTGCTCCGACTCGCATTGATCCGGCGAGGTGGTGGTACCTGCACACACTCTGATGCCTAAGTCAACATTGAGAATAGGTATGTGAGGTAATAAATGCATACCTGTAGGATTGATGGTGCAACGCTTTTATAGGGAGTGGAGTCTACATGTGACGCGCCGTGATAGGCTCCCCGGCAGTGTGCATTGTCCTTCTGATTGGGCGGCTGGTTTATGCATCGTTGATTATTCATAAGTTTTGGGCTTTATTAGTTTAGGCCCAAGTGATGGGCCAATCCGGAACATAAATTATGGCCATATTTCGCATCATAATATACTAGGGATGGCCCAACCGATATTGACAAAAGCAAAATTAGTACGATATGTAAACTTCTGGTTTACAACAACATGTGCTTCAATTGCACATATATAATTCTAGTACAAATCAGAGGAAAAAGTATACAACTTTTCCACTACAATTATTTTATCCAAAAAATGTCTCGTTATATAAAGATATTCAACATCTCCTTCCATTCTCGTTTCAATATGATATCTATTTGAAAGGATATCTTTAAAACATAATAAATTTTTATGAGACTTGAGAGATTATAATATGGTACAATGTGTAAAAAAATTGGTTCTCTAGGTAATTAGTAATGCACCTTCAATTACTGGTTGCAAGTTGATAACAAGTACAATTGCTACCATATGACTTCTGGCCATAACTAGATAATGTACACAACTTAATATAAAATGCACATAATCTTAGTTACACTCTAAAAACTTATAATATCTTATAATTAGCATACATTAAGAACATATTACAGATAAAAACTCATTATATTGAAAAAATATTTTAGCCCCTCAAAAATACCAATATGTGATGTCATTGCTACTTTAGGATAATCTTGCTAAATATATGCTAAATAGTAAAACTATGTCGACTACTAAACTTTAGGTTTGATTTACTATAGCATAATTTTGGCTGCGCTCATATTTATTTAAACAAAAATAGTGTATTAAACTTTGACCATTCAAATAACAAAATATAAATAACAAAGATTATAATCTATATACAAAAAAATTGGGGACACAATTTTTTTCAATAAACAAAACTGTAGAAACTATACATACTACTTTAACCTTGGTTCAATTATTTGTTTCCCAAACTTAGATTTTTTTTTTAAATAGGTATGATCCATGTTATTTCATATGTGCTATAACATGTTTTTTTGGGTTCGGACCATCGCTGACTACCCACAGAGTGTCCCAACGCTTCCAACGAAAGACTAATCTTCGCTCGTGCTTAGGATCAAATTTCGCATTGGCCAACACCGAGTTTGTCCACTGCGGGAATCGAACCCGGGAGCACTGGGTCGACCCCCCGTGTCCCAGGGTAGATTAAGCCACTGGGCCAACGGTGTTGGTTTATATGTGCTATAACATTATGATCACATGAAATTACGAGAAGATAATAAAAGGTTAGGAAGAAAAATAAGAACATAAGAGTGTCTAGTTCTTAAGGATGTAGCCATACAATCAATTCTTCTGATTCCTTTTTTTCCATGCAACATTTTTATTTGGAATTCTAAGCATAAGAAAGAAGAAAAGTTACATTTTTCCATAAGATATTACACCATCTTTCTTTTTAAAATAAGGGTTTTGTGACGTCATACCTTCCTTTTGTTTTTCCACCCCATTTCCTTCACTTTATGTGCAAAGCCAAACCATTCAGCTGTGTATCAATTGGTATTTTATACGTATTCCATACTATTAGCAAACATGTGGACCATATGTTTTCCCATCATCATTCATCTTTCCTTCATTAAAGCCACGCCACCGTTCAAATGCCAACTATTAAAACCATCCCACCCAAAATTAAATGCCACCTATGAAATACCAAAATTAAATGCATCCCACCCAAACATTTTAACCTACGTGCCTGTACATCCCACCCAATAAAGAAACGAAAGTGGAAAGAAGAAGAAGAGAGAGAGAGTTTTGAGATGGATGAAACGCCACGGCATAGACAATGTTCGAACAGGGGCTGCGTGGAGGAGAGAGCGTCGAGTGCGTGCGGCGGCGGCGGGATTGACGACGGCGGCGACTGCATTTGAGCAACATATACAAAGAAAGATTCTACCAGAAATTTAAAGCTACATACCTGCCCCGAATTTCACTACCATCCAATATATCATCCAAAGCCATTAATCCATCTGCAAAATCCCGAACAATCGAAAGTTTCTTCATCAATTTCTTCTCTCTCAATTTCCTCAACATCGCTTCTTCTTCTCCAATCCCAACCCCTCTCACACGAATCCTGCTTCTGGTTCTCTTTCAGTTTGTTGAATTTCAGGGGAGGATATGGAGGAAGAGGATGTGGTGGCGGCGGCGGTCAGGGAAGTAATGGTTATGGCGGTCAAGGTTTGTAGTTTTGATCTATTAATTTTTAACTTAATTCGTTTATTCTCAATCATAGGGTATCCTTATTTGATGTGAATTTTAACAGGTTGTGGTGGCGGTGGTGGATTTCAAGGCGAAGATCGCGGCTGTGGCAGAGACGGAGATTCAGACAAACAGGGTAGGAATGATGGGGAGGTTGAATTTTAGGAAGAGAGCATGAGTGAGTGCAATCGTATTCATATGTTACCTTTTTCTTTTAAAAATGTCTTTCTTTTATTCTCTTCTTATCATGTAAGAAAAAATGGACGAACCTTGTGCCTAATTGTACGCTCATGAGTTTGAGGAAGCGCAAAAGATGTTTTTCTTCTTTCTCATCTCTTCACAAAGCAAATTCAACGTTGTTTTTCTAACATCTCTATCTAAAACACCGTATAGATTTTTGGTAGATTAAAGAGTTGTTGATAGATATTTTCCTTTATGTTATTACTCTTTGCTTAAGGATGGTTAAAAAAATCAACTGCAGGTTGATGACGATGAGATTTTTTGGAAACAAATAAAGGAAGATGAAGAGTTGGAATGGTCACGTAATTCCACTCACTTGATAACTCAGTTGACCCAATGTTTCAGTGAGTACATTTTTTCCTCTTGGATCTCTGTCTTCTATTTCTCCATGAGAATATGGAGGATTACTGCACATTGATAGAAATTGCATGCAGTCTCAGTCAAATTAATAAATTTACTAATTTTTATGCTTTGACACTAAGACGTTATCCTTCAAAATATGGTAATTTGATGGAATCAGTTCTTACGTACTTTTCTAGGACATTCTTGCAAAAATACGATTAAAGGAATGACTCTAGAAGAACATATTTCAGTTCTGAAATTTAATGTCCCGGAGTGTCTAAACTTAACAACACTACAATTTGATGATTCTGTCCTATATCATTTTATTTATCATCTAAATTTACTTCCATATTTTGCTGCATAGCTCGGAAGTTCTTCATTTATGTTCAAGATGATGCAGCAAACGATCCCAAATTACATGAAGGACTTGATCTGGACCAAGCTACAGCAAGGCAGCTGATATCGAATGTACCTACTTTCTTTCTTCTCCTCATTGCTTGAATTTACATCCCTTTAATTCTGACTTCACTTCTGAATGCTTTCTCTGAATTTAGGAAATATGGATTGGAAGATGATACAATTGACTTTATTGGTCATGCCTTGGCACTTCATCTTGATGATAATTACTTGGACGCGCCAGCCAAGATTTCGTGGAGAAAGTTAATGTGCTAATTTACAAATCAACCTCATGCTTTTGTACAATGTGAAGGACTCTCAGATATGAGAATAGCTTCTTTCTTTTGTCCATTTACACTACTAGAAATTCGCTAAATAGTGACTGATTTAGCGACCAAAAAAAAGTGGTCACTTCAGCGACCGATTTAGAGACCGATTCAATAGGTATAAAATACTTTTTTCTTAGTGACCGATTTTTCGGTCGCTAGCTTTAGAGACCGATTTTTCAGTCACTAGTAGCGACCGATTTAGAGACCGATTCAATCTATAAAAAACTTTTTACTTAGTGACCGATTTTATAGTCGCTGATATTTGTGACTGATTTTTCGGTCACCGACCTCCCACCAAAAAATTCGACTCCCTCTTTTTTCCTAAAAAAAAAATAATTAGTTCCCACTGAATCAACGTTGAGACTTGGGAGGAGATATCAAAAAAAAAACGTTGAGTCACTTTCTTCTATCAAAGGGATTCAGAAACCACGCTCACGTTGAGTCACTTTCTTCTTCTCTCTTCTGGGCAAAATCACTTTCTTCTTTCTTCAAAAACCAGTTTCTTCTTTCTTCAGAAACCACTTTCTTTTGCAATTTTTGTTTGTTCCATTCTCAGATTTTATCATTTTTAAACACAAATAAAAAAGAAACTTTAGAAATCAAAAAACCCTCGCTCCCTCAAAGCTCGCACCGCTCGTTGAACTCCGCCGCAGCACTTCTTACTAGCACCGCTCGCTGCACCTTTGGTTTGCATCACTTGTTGCGTTCTAAATCGTTCTCTCAACAGGTATTATCCCATAAACTGGTGTTGTGCTTTGGAATGTGTTTTGATTTTTTGTGAATGTCAATAAATATCTCTGTAATAGGATTTATTTGCTCCTGGGGTTTATCTCTGTTATGGGGTTTTAATTTTTCACTTTGGTGCCTTTGTATGATTTTGGGGTTACTACAGTTGGGTTTATTTCTAGGGTTTATCTTTGTAATGGGGTTTATTTGTTCTTTGGACCAAAACTTTGATAAATTTATAGTAGTCAGTCATTTTATTATCCATAGTAGTCCAGGACTTTGACTTTTGTTTTCTTCTGTTTCTCTCCTCTCCAATGGTTGCTTGTCTATGTGTGGAATTGTTGCTATTTTTTCTCACTTGGTACCTGATTTGCTTCAATAATATTGATTATTAATTTTCAGTTCTGTTCTTTAAATCTATTGGGTACTTGACTTTATTGAATAGCCCATTGGGATGCATGATGGCTGTCTAGTTAGGATAATTTAGTGAGCACAGAAGCAAAGAGGTGGTTATTGATGTTGAATTGAGTCAAGTTCTAGTTCAGGTCTGTTCCATTTTTATTGTGATGCTGTGTAGAGCTAATTAATTATGATGATTAGAGGGTGACATGCTGGCTTTTCTATGGGTTGAAGTGAAGACTTTTGGGATCAAGGAGTAGTTTTGGTTCAAAGTTTCCTATTATGATCGGACCTTGCTGGCTAGTTATTGATGTGGAGTAATCTGTACTGGAAGTAGCTTAATATTGTTGATGCTAGGATGTATATGAAATTCTTCTTTAGCCTTAGCAGGTTATGGAGTAATCTATACTGGAAGTAGTTTAATATTATTGTTGATCTATCCTATCATATTTTCAAATAACTGAGCATTTAACCTTTAGAGAATGTTATACTTGATATAGAATGTCTTATCTCAATATAAAAATTGCTTCCTGTTGCAGCTACTGATGTGCAATTTCTTAACTTGATTGTGGCTCCATCATTGTTCCTGCTGTGAGATATTTCGTTTTGTTTGTAAATGAAAAAGATGTGCTCAACAAAAATTCCATTCAAGTAAGATCAGCAACTCTTCCAACATCTGAAGGTAAGATGCTATTAGTCTTATTTCCACACATTCAGTTCTGTTCTTTAAAACTATTGGGTACTTGACTTTGTTGAACTTACATAGATTCTGTTAAGGTTGGTTGTACTAGTTATATAGCTTTATTGTCAACATATAGTTGTAATTGTAAGTGATATCTTGGTTGGAATGTGCTTCTTGTCCTTGGTTGAAGAAATAGATGCTGGAAGAATGAGTGCCAATTTTATTGATTATTTCTAGTTAGATTAGATAGGGATTTTGTTAGTCTAAAGTGAAAGCTCTCTAAAAGAAGCTTTCTAAAGTGCCAAGGTTATCTTCTTGTACCTCACTCGTGAAGTTCATATTGTTTCTTCTATCTTTATTAGGTGTGTCTACATTACCTCGTTTGTCTTGACAATAAGGGTTGTAATAACAGAAGAGATATATTATATATACTCTGTCTATCAGTATGTTTCGATTATCGGTTTTTGTTGTTTACCCAAATCCTCTTGAAAAATTCACACTAAATAATTATTGATTTACTCTATTGTGATACTTAATTGGAAATTATCTTTTGATACTTATTGATTAACATAATTTTTTGTTTCCTCTCAGATTCTTGTATCTGTGTCAAGTGTTGGGAATTTTCACTCTTCATTTTGTTTGATCACTTGGGAGACTGACTACTAGAGGTCGGTAAGATTCTAGCTTTTCTCTACACTCCTTTATCATTTCCATTCTGGTTGCTATCGTTTGATTGAAAAATAGTGTCTTTATATTCCTTCCATGACTTGTTTGTTTGTTTGTTATATTCTGTTTTAATTAAATATATGTTCTTGTAAACGTGAATAAATTTGGGGTGTACTATTTTGTGATTATAAATGGGTCAAGAGTAAAAAAAATGTTTATTGTAAGATCTTCGTTTCGCTGATTGGTGGGGATGTATTTTTTTGCTCTATCATCCGACAGAATATATGGACATTCGCGTAACTCGTAGTTGGATGTATAATAGACTACTTCCTGGCCGAAAGGGATATACGGTTGCATTTGAAGAAGGGGTAAAGGAATTTATTTCTTTTGCATGCAAACAAGAAGGTGTGTCAAATAATCAAATTAGATGTCCTTGTCCTCGATGCAAAAATATGGACCATCTAGATGCCGAACTAGTTAAAGTTCATCTTTATAGTAAGGGATTTAAACCTAATTATTGGTATTGGACATGCCATGGAGAAAGTGATCCGGAGTTGGGGGCAAAAGTTAATACTCATCATAGGAATACTACCACTGCACAAAAGGGACGAAATGAGCACTATAGTAGATTGGAGAGCATGGTTTATGATGCTGTTGGTCCAGAGTATCATGTGGACTATGATGAAGAAATGGAAGAGTCTCCAAATATAGATGACCAAGAGTTTTTTGATTTGCTACATGCAGCTCAAAAGCCATTGTGGCCGGGATGCAATAATCACACCGAATTATTGTTGTGGTAAAGCTAATATGGAGCTAATATGGTAAAGCTTCCATTTCTCAGTCCTATACCTTATTGTGCCTTCCACAAACAATGATACAAAGTTATATGTTCTTCTGCACATTATTGTTGTGGTAGTTGTGATCAAAAAGACATAGATCTCTCACTTAAGATGTTCTTCAGCATTTCATTCTCTTCTAATATGTTCAGCAATGTTTTCTCATTATCCATAAGACCACCTTTCAATTCAGCCACACATTCATAATTCCTATTGTGCAGGATTTGATGTATACCTTTTTATGTATTAGATTTAATGTCATGGACAAAGAGTGGACTAAACTCCCAAGATTTAATGAAGTTGCATTGACAATTTAGTTTCTGATTTAGTTTCAATGGCTGGATTTAGTTTCTGGTTAGTGTAAGAGAAAATAATTGGAATCTGGTTTAGTTTCTGGTTAGTTGCTTGTTAGTTGCTGATTTAGTTTCTGGTTAGTTGCTGAGATTGTAACAGATTTGTAAATCCCAGTTAGTTAGATAACAATTGGAATCTGGTAGAGCAATGTAACAGATTCCAAAACTTAAAGATGCTTAATCACAATATTTGCTATTGCTAATGATTTCCTTTGTTATTGGTATAAAACTGAACTTGTTATTTTTCACTCATTTTTGTTATTGGTCTTGGTATTTTGGTTGAACCCATTAAACTTCAGTATTCAGATTTCAGATTAATGGTTTTCGGGCTAGAAAAACTTGGGTTATTTGCAATGTTAATTCACCTATGACATTACTAGCTTCTGGTTGGTGTACATATTTTTGTTTAGTGCTCTTTACACATTTTCTGGTTGCTATACGAGCAATATTGTACATATTTTTGTTTAATGCTCTTTACACATTTTCTGGTTGCTATACAAGCAATGTTGGGACTGTTTCAACAAATCTCTTCTCTGAATAACTCTTTTTTGCCTGAACTGATCTTCCATCACAGTTTATTTAACATTTTTTTTGCACCTGATCTGTTAGCAGTTTTCTTTAATTTGTATCTTCTTTATGTTCTTAGACGAAGCTGAATGGAACCCCTCCAGAGCCTATAGATTTGTTTCGTCGCACACACCAGCATCAAAAGGATAACACTTGGGTGGATAGAAAATCAGAACATACACATGTAATGACCTATAAATTTTTATTTCTATTATGTTTCTTATGTTGGTTTTAATTTATTTGAGTGTCCTGAATATTAATTGATCTTATATCCATATCAACAGGAGATCTTTACACGGGAATGGGAAAAACAGACCCAAACTGCATCTTTGCAAGGAGCTAATCCACCAAGTCAGATGGATGTTTGGCGTGGTATAGTTGGAGTAAATAAAAACACGATGTATGGCTATGGACTACATTCGACCGAAGTGCTGAGACCTTACTATTACGGTTCAAGTTCTTCATCATCTGAGTGGGTGCAAAGGCAGGAGCTTAATGAACTCAGAAATCAGTTGGAAGAAGTGAGAACCGAAAGAGATGAACTTCGAGTTGAAATGGCAAATACCAAGAACACTTGTGAGCAAAATAACAAGATGATAAAAAAATTGATGAAAATGATGAAGTATCAACAACCTCCAACTAATGAAGAGTTGTATGACGAAGATGATGAAGACGGAGATAATGAAGAGTCTAATTCAGAGGGGCAAAGTGGCGAAGAGAGTTAAACATTTTATGTATTTTGTTATGACTTAGAAACTAATTGCTATGTTATGTAGGTTTTAATTTAAATTGACTATTATGTTTTTTTACCAAATACATTATGTTTTTTAATGTAATGACTATTATGTTTTTAACTACATTTTTCTATCGGTTGTTATATTGGTTGCTAAAACTAATCATCAAATAGTCCAAATCAGTTTCAAAAATTTGGTTGAGTAGTCATTAAAACGGTCACTAAAATAGTATCTAAACTAGCTGCAAACCAGTCACCAAAACAGCTGGAAATCAGTCACCAAATCAGTTGCTAAATCAGTCACCAAATCAGTTGCTAAATCAGTTACCAAATCAGTTGCTAAATCAGTCACAAAATCAGTTGCTAAATCAGTCACCAAATCAGTCGCTAAATCAGTCACCAAAACAGTCACTAAATCAGTCACCAAATCAGTTGCTAAATCGGTCACCAAATCAGTCTCTAAATCAGTCACCAAAACGGTCACCAAAATAGTTGCTAAAACAGTCACTAAATCGGTCGCTATTTTCGGTCACAAAATCAGTCTCTATTTTCGGTCGCTAAATCGGTCACAATTTCGGTCACTAAATCGGTCACTAACGAAACAGTCACCAAATCGGTCGCCAATGGTTAGCGACCAGTGATTTAGCCACTGATTTTTTTTGGTCGCTAATTCGGTCACTAAATGACGTTTTTTTTGTAGTGTTAGTAACAATGATTCCTTAGGTTTCCTTGTAACATGTTGTATTTTTGCCTGTTTTATAAAGGTTTATGCAGAGTCCCTAGCACACTTCCAAGGGGGTTCACCTTACATATATCTCTCAGGTTTTCCTTATCTGTCTTTTCTTTTAAATTTAATATTCTTATTATGAAACTAACTTCCATACCTTTGATTTTTATAAGGCCTTTGCACGTTTGAGTGCTGTGTATGGTGAAATCGCTAAATCGAAGTACCGTTTCAGTTACCGTGGTTTTTGGAAAGCGCGTTTGGCGAGATGAGAAGAAGAGCTTGCATGTTTCGTGTTTGCATAGTGTTGTGAGAAGGAGTTTTTGCAGCAAAGCTTCTTCTTTTCATTTTCATGGCAACGAAGCGTGTATACGAAGCATAGAAAGGAAGTAATGTAATGTTCTTAACCTTCTTTTCCTTTTAATTTTTGTTTTAAATGACTTTTTGTGCTGGTTTATGAGGAATTTTGCTTTTAATGCTTGAAATCAATGAAATGCACTACAAAAAAAAACGTTATTTGCGACGGACGTTAGCGACGGAATATTATTCCCTCGCTAAAACGGACATTAGTGACGGAATTTGCGAGGGAATAAGGGTCTTCGTTTTTTTGAAAATTAGCGACGGAATTTAGTGCATTAGCGACGGAACAGTCCGTCGCTAATTGTTTGGAGGGAAACTGAAATCTGAACAGCACGGAAACCGAAGCGATTAGCGACGGAAATAGTGGTCCCTCGCTAATGTTTTTTGACCGTTCCACCTTGGTTAGCGTGAAGGGATTAGCGACGGAATAGTCCCTCGCAAATTCCGTCGCTAACCCCAGTTAAATAGAAACAGATCCCTTTTCCTCTCTCTGTTTCCTCTTCTCTGTTTCCTCTTCTCTCTCACTCCCTCACTCTTCTCTCACGACCCCAACCCCAACCCCACCACACCCACCACCACCCCACGACCACCGCACCACCGCCACCAAACCACCGCTCACCTGTCGCTCCTCTCTCTCTCTCCTACGCGACGTCGCTCTCTCTCCTCTCTCTCTCTCTCCTACGCAAACACTTCTCTCACCGGAGCTCGCCCTCCTCACCACCGGAGCTCTACCTTTGGAGGTTTTTTTTTACTGATTTTGTTTTTTTTTTTTACCAACTGATTTTATTTGATATTGTTTTGTTAGGATTTGTAAAATTAATTTTGTGATATTGTTGTTTGGTAATTTTAGTGAATTTAGTTTTTTGATATTGTAAAATTAATTTTTGATATTGTTTTAGTGAAATTGTGTTTAGGATTAGAAATTGAAATTGGGTAGAAATTGAAATTGTGTTTTAGGTTTTAGGATTAAGTTTAGGATTTATAGAAATTGTGTAGGATAAAAATTGTTTGTTGAAATTGAAATTGTTTGTTGAAATTGAAGAAGTTGTTTTATTGAAATTGAAATTAATAGTGAATTGATTTATGTTTTTTGCTTGAAATTGAAATTAATAGTTGAAATTGAAGTTGATATTGAAGTTGTTGTTGAAATTAATGGTTTAGGATTGAAGTCTCACAACCGCACCGGAGTGCGCACCGTCACCGAACCACGTACCGCACTGGACCTCAATCTCATAACGGTTAGTTTCCAAAATAAATTAATTGTTGTTTTCATGAACCCTAGGTTAGATGACTGTGTGTTGTTGATGGAAAAGGGTGAGGTGATGCCGTCCCTCACCCCCATATTTTGCTCGAAATCATCTCCATTGAGATAATTGCGAGGCGATACTAACAACAGTAAGGTTGGGAGTTATACGAAATAACTTCCTTCACTACTTGGATGGAAAAGGGTTTTGTGCTTTCCTTCACCCCCATACTCGGCTCGGAATCATCTCCACTGAGATCATATCGATGCCACTAACTTGATAGATTATTGGGAATGTTAAGGAAATGTAACACGTTTTTTTAAATGTGTGTAGATGAATTTGTATGAATTTAATCGTGAATGGGTGTATGATCGGTTATATCCGAGAAGAGCGGGTTTGAAGGAATCTTTTGTAATTGGGGTTGAACAGTTTCTTGTGGTAGCGTGGCGACATGAATTGGCTAAACGGGAAAAGGGGGTTAGATGTCCATGCTTAAAATGCGACGGTGTACCTATTAGGACCGATAATGAAATCAGGGAGCACTTGTATCAATGGGGGTTTAGGCCTAATTATTGGATTTGGGTGGACCATGGAGAACAACGACGTCAAAATTTTGAGGTAGGAGCGTCAAGCAGTTCTGGTGTTGGTGTTCGACGTAATGAAATTTTTGAGTCGATGGAAAACATGATTTGTGATGGTCTCAGGGTGAATGTGCCATTTGATGAGCCTCAATATGACGATCATGATGAACTTCCAAATGAAGAAGCACAAAAATTTTATAATTTGTTAAGAGATTCAAACAAACCGTTGTTTGAAGGCTCGCCACAGTCAAAATTATCTATGTGTGTGAAACTTTTAGCTCTCAAGTCCATGAGTAATATTTCTGAGGTGGGTTTAGACTATGTGACTGAAATGATGTTGGAAGCGACACCTAATAAGGATAATTTGCCAAAAAGTTATTATGAAGCAAAGATGTTAGTTTCGAAGCTGGGATTGAAATTTAAGAAGATTGATTGTTGTGAGAAAGGGCACATGTAGTTTTACAACAACGAATTTGGCAAAAATGATGGTGAGCTACTTGAATGCAAATTCTGTGGAAAGCCAAGGTATCATGATCGTAAAGGGGCAAAACGTAATTATAAACCTATCCCTGTAAAGTCGATGTTCTATTTGCCTATAGTTCCAAGGTTGCAAAGAATGTTTACATCGGCCGAAATTGCGCAGAAAATGACTTGGCATTATGACAATAGGCGTACCTCAGACGACATTTTACGCCACCCATCCGACGGTGAAGCGTGGAAGCACTTTGATCAAGTGCATTCAGATTTTGCCTCAGACCCACGGAATGTTCGGCTTGGCTTGTGCTCTGATGGGTTTACTCCATATATCCAAGCATCGGCGTCACCCTACTCTTGTTGAGTCATTGTTACCCCTTACAATCTTCCTCCTGAGATGTGCATGACTAAACCGTATATGTTTTTGACTTGTCTGATACCTGGTCCATCCAATCCAAAAGCTAACATTGATATCTTTTTGGAACCTCTGATTGATGATCTTAAGAGATTGTGGGGGGGGTGTTTTGACATATGATGCAGCACGAAAGAAAAATTTTATGATGAGAGCCGCATTGATGTGGACAATTAACAACTTTCCTGCTTATGGTATGTTGTCTGGTTGGGGGACTCACGGTAAATTGGCATGTCCCCACTGTATGGAACACACAAAGGCGTTTACGCTAAAGTACGGGGGAAAGAGTTCTTGGTTTGACTCGCATCGCAGATTCTTACCGCAAAATCATAAATTTAGAAAGAACAAGAAGGCCTTCAAGAAAGGGGCAGTTGAAACAGATGGACCACCGCCTTTGTTGACATCAGGTGAAATCTGGAGCAGAGTTATGGATTTGCCACAAGCCACAGAGGTAGGGGAGCAGAGCTAGAGTTGAAGGATCGATCTGCACAGCTTATCTACACCGTGAAACAATTTATTTTTGTTCACATTATTTCAACAACTTTATGTTGTCAACAAATAATAGAAATGAAATGGAGATTGAAGAAGAAAGACACCCGCTCACTTTATCTGTGTTTATCAAACCTGGTCGCCCTTCGGGAAAGAAGTCAACCAACTACTTATCAGATAAAGAGCATAAATCAACACATGTTCATGTCTTGATCAATTGCACTGAAGTTAAACCATATCTTGAGTAAGTATGCTCCAATTCAGTTGTTAATCTATACTGTATGATGTTAAATCAGATTTTGATCAACTTTCAATCTTTTTCAGTGCATTCTTACGAATTGAGGGTATAGGCGCTGAAGAATCTCCTATTTGTATACATGAAAGTTTTTCATCCTGGTTTAAGACTAGAGTAAGTAACCAAATCCCCAAGGCGCAGAATAATTCTTTAAACTAGATATGAGACATGACTTATTTTTCCATATGTTGTTTACTTAGGTGTATGAAGCAGAACCAACTCCCCAAATCCGACACTTGAGGAACTTAGCCGATGGTCCTTTTCTTGAGGTGACCGAGTGGCACACGTACCTAGTTAACGGTTACGAATTTGACACCCAATCATGGAGTGAGGGAAAAAACAATTAATAGTGGGGTATATGTTAACGGTGAAACAGGAGGAGGTGAAAATGACTACTACGGTGTGATCGAACACATATATGAACTTGAATACCCACCGTTAGACTATGAAAAGAGAATAGTTTTATTTTTTTGTAGATGGTTTGATCCATCGGTTAGAGGAATGAAATTGAATCCAAAATGTAATACCGTGGACATTCGAATGAATGGAAGGTATAAACTTTATGATCCGTTTATCATGGAAGAAAATGTGAGGCAGGTGTATTATGTTCCATATCCATCAACTCAGAGAGGATGGTGTGTTGCAATTAAGACAAAACCACGGGGTCGCATTGAAGCCATTGATGCGGAGGATGAGGTTCCTTATCAGGTGGATGAAATTTCAGGAGTAGATGAGGTAATTGAATTTGAACCGATTGACTCATTATGTGATGATCGAAGACTAGTTGAAGAAGTTGATGAAGATGAAGAACACAATGAATATGAAGAAGAGAATGAAGATGAAGAACAGAATGAAGATGAAGAAGCGAATGTTGTATTTGATTAATCTTATATATATTGTCTACTTATGTTGACTCCTTATGTTGTCTTTAAATTTATTAGAATCATTAATATATCAATATTGTTCTTGTTAATTTACTTTATTTAAATTATTTATAAATATATATAATTAATGTCGTTAGTATCACATTTCGTTTCTATTTTTTCATAGATATGGATCCAGGAGGAGGTTCTGACCCACCGAGACGTAATAATAAAGGGAAGAAGACTATGACCGATGAACCTCTTAGGAGGAAGCGTACTCGTGAGGTGGAACTTAATATTGGGAATATGAGGGGTTATATGTATATGGGCCCACCAGCTACCGCCCCACAACCTCCGCCTCCATCTGGCCCCAGATGGTATCATTTACCATCACATGGGCATTATATGGGCCCAACAGATGCGTATGCAGGGTATGGCTCACCAGCTGGGTATGGCCCACCAGGTGGGTATGGCACACCAGCTGGGTATGGCACACCAGTTGGGCATATAGGCTCATCATCTGGACATATGGGCCCATCAGCTGGACATATGGGCCCATCAGCTGGGTTATCTATGCCTACACCAGAGCCCCAGGATGATATTCAGCATGATGTTGGTGTTGGTAATGTTGAAGGTGATTCATCCACCGATGACGAGAGAGTGGAGGTGGTTGTTATTAATGGTATTAGACTCAAAGTCATTTATAGCCGTGGTAACGCGTAAGTATTATATTGTTTGTTTTTTTAAAGTTAATTATGCAACGACTTATATATATTTGATTGTTCGATATATCTTTCATTATGCGGGCTTCTTCCTGCAAAGGTAGCTTCATCAAGCATCACCTATGTCATCCGGAAAAAATATTTTCAAAAGTTCCATAAAAAGTGGAGCAAAGTCGAAGAAGATGACAGGAAGGATCTAGTTGACTTCTTTAGGGTAAGTGTCAATTATTTTGTCATTACTTATATTGTTTGTTTAAATTTTATGTTTATTAACGTTTAATATAATTACTAATAGATATTTTCATTTTACTTAATACAGACCAAGGTAACTTGGGACATAGAAGAAGATGACAATGTGCGGAGACTTTTTTTCAAAAGGATGGGCGCTCAGATTTCAGATTTGCTTTATAAGCTCCGCTGTAAAGATAAAAAGCCTGACTTCATGGGTGATGATATTTGGAACGCCTTCAAGAGCCATTGGGCTACCGAGACTTTCAAGAAAAATGCTGCAAGCGCCAAAAACAATAGAAACTCAGAAAAGGGTGGCTCGCTTCACTGCGGCGGGTCCATCAACCAGGCTCAGCATGCTGCTAGATTGGTAAATTATTTTACAAATCTGTGTGTTTTTTTACATTATTTAATTAGTTAGCAATTTTTGAAAATGTGTTTCATTTTACAGAGTAAAAAGGCAGGACGCCCTATCACTGCTCCTGAGCTGCATAGAGCCACCCATGTGAGGAAAGGCACTGGCGAGTATGTTGATGAGCACTCCAAGATGACTCAGGTAAATATACAAATTGATTTGTATTATATATAATGTTGTTTTGTCAGAATGGAGCGCTAATTTGTGGTTATTCAAAACAGGAGCAAGTAAATGAGTTCATGACTCAACTAACTCAGGGGAGCTGGGACCCTGAAGCACTTTGCCAACTTACTCCTGAGATGATAGATCTGGCAAATCAACATTGGGAGAAGACAGTTGGTTGGCCTAAGGGTCGCCTGTATGGTACGGGGCCATTGGCTCCATGTATGGGCCAGTCTGGGGCCGGGAGCAGCAGAAGACGCAGTCGACCAGCTTCTACTCCTGCAGATATAGAGCATATGAGGCAGATGGAGCAGGAGCTGCAGTCTACTCGACAGGAGCTGCACGATACTCGACAGGAGGTCAGGACCTCTTCTGAGGCGGTGAAAAAGATGCAGCAAAACTTTGAGAAGGTGAGCCGTAGGCAGGCGATGATGTTAAAGTATTTTAAGAATATGCAGCAAAATCAGCAGCAAGATGAGGAGGAAGATGAGGAGGAAGATGATGAGCAAGATGAGGAGCAAGCTGAGGAGTCTGATGGTGGCAGCATTTAGTGTTGTTGATTAACGTTTTTGTTATAACATTTGAGATTAAGTGTTGTGGATTCAAATTTTATTCTCGTAATTTTTATTTATTGAAGAATTTTAATTTTAAACTGTTTTATATAGTTTAGATTTTATTATTTATTAATAAAATAAACAGGTATAAAAGCAGATTAATAAAAAAATACAATCAGATGGGCATTAGCGAGGGAATTAGCGAGGGAATTAGTGAGGGAAATTGGACGCGTGGCTAGGCGTTAGCGAGGGAATTAGCGAGGGAAAGTGGACGTGTGGCTAGGCATTAGCGAGGGAATTAGCGAGGGAAAGTGGACGTGTGGCTGTCTGAATTTTCCCACGTGGCTGCCATTAGCGAGGGTATTAGCGACAGAATATACCGTCGCTAATTAGCGACGGACTACGATTCCCTCGCTAATCCCATTAGCGAGGAGCAATTTAGCGACGCAACAGGTCCCTCGCTAAAGGTCATTAGCGACGGAATTTGGTCATTTTGCGAGGGAAATTTCCGTCGCTAATGACCAATTTTTTTGTAGTGATGGTTTATGGATGTGCTCTAGATTTCTTGTCGGACAGTGTGATTTGCTTTAGTTATTTTGTTACTAATAATAAGGTTAATAGTTAAGGGTTTTGAATCTCTAATGTCGTTTTTTGTTGGTGCTTGAAAGTTGAAAGTGGGAGTGACGGGAATGAGAAGAAACAATTTAACTTGGGAGTTGGTTGTGTAGTTTCAGAACTTAGGAACTTTGTATGTGTTTCAGAAGTTGATGGAGGGGGTTTGTGTGTTGAATTTGTGCAACTTTGAATGAGGGATTTCTGTTGTGTCTTTTGTAACCGTTATTGTGTATGTTTGTGAGAAGAAGAAGGAGAAGGAGAAGAAGAAGGAGGAGGAGGAGGAGGAGGAGGAGGAGGAGGAGGAGGAGGAGGAGGAGCAGGAGCAGAAGAAGAAGAAGAAGAAGAAGAAGAAGAAGAAGAAGAAGAAGAAGAAGAAGAAGAAGAAGAAGAAGAAGAAGAAGAAGAAGAAGAAGAAGAAGAAGAAGAAGAAGAAGAAGAAGAAGAAGAAGAAGAAGAAGAAGAAGAAGAAGAAGAAGAAGAAGAAGAAGAAGAAGAAGAAGAAGAAGAAGAAGAAGAAGAAGAAGAAGAAGAAGAAGAAGAAGAAGAAGACATGGTAAGAAGTATGAGGAGTAACACAAAACTTCCTCAATTCTTGTGGATTGAAGCACTAAAGATGGATGCGTATATATTGAACCGAGTGCCAACCGAGGCTGTCTCAAAGACGCCTTTTGAGTTCTTCAAAGGTTGGAAACCAAGTTTGCAACATATACGTGTTTGGATATGCTGAAAAGTTCAAATATGAGGAGTAACACAAAACTTCCTCAATTCTTGTGGATTGAAGCACTAAAGACGGATTCGTATATATTGAACCGAGTGCCAACCAAGGCTGTCTCAAAGACGCCTTTTGAGTTATTCAAAGGTTGGAAACCAAGTTTGCAACATATACGTGTTTGGATATGCTGAAAAGTCCAAAGGGTATAGATTCTATTGTCTATCACATATCACTAGGATTGTGGATCAAGAAAATCCAAATTTATTGAAAGTGACTTGATTAGTGGGTCAAGTTGCCTAATGGTGTAAAAGCCCTTGGATGTAAATGGGTCTTCAAAACAAAGAGAGACTCAGAAGGCAACATTGAGAGATATAAGGCAAGACTTGTTGCCAAAGGATTCACTCAAAGAGAAGGAATCGACTACACCGAGACATTTTCTCCTGTATCTAAGAAAGATTCTCTTCGTGTAATTATGGCATTAGTAGCTCAATTTGACTTTGAGTTACATCAAATGGATGTGAAAACGGCTTTCCTCAATGGCAATCTAGAGGAAGAGGTTTACATGAAACAACCTGAAGAATTCTCCTCTAGTGATGGTGAGAACTTAGTCTGCAAGCTTAATAAATCCATCTATGGATTGAAACAAGCCTCCCGCCAATGGTATTTGAAGTTTCATGAGGTAATCACTTCATTTGGTTTTGAAGAGAACATCATGGATCATTGTATATATACCAGAAGGTCAGTGGGAGCCATATTTGTTTCCTTGTGCTATACGTGGATGATATTTTGCTTGCAACAAATGATAAGGGTATGTTATATGAGGTGAAACAATTTCTCTGAAAGAAATTTGATATGAAGAATATGGGAGAGGCATCTTATGTTATTGGCATTAAGATCCATAGAGATAGAAATAGAGGCATTTTGGGTTTGTCTCAAGAAGCCTATATCAACAAAGTTCTAGAGAGATTTAACATGAAAGATTGTTCACCAAGTATAGCTCCCATTGTGAAGGGTGATAAACTCGATTTGAGTCAATGCCCAAAAAATGATTTTGAAAGGGAACACATGAAGAATATTCCTTATGCTTCAGCTGTCGGAAGCCTTATGTATGCTCAGGTTTGCACTAGACCTGATATTGCATATGTTGTTGGAGTTTTAGGAAGATATTAGAGTAATCTCGGTATTGACCACTGGAAAGCTGCAAAGAAAGTGATGAGATATCTTCAAAGTACAAAAGACTTCATGCTCATGTACAAATAGACTGACAACTTGGAAGTAATTGGCTACTCTGATTCAGACTATGGTGGTTGCATTGACACCCGTAAATCAACACCGGGTTATGTTTTTATGCTAGCCGTTGGAGCTATTTCTTGGAGGAGGGCAAAGCAGTCATTGACTGCTACTTCCACTATGGAGGCTGAGTTTGTTTCTTGTTTTGAGACTACCTCGCATGCCACCAAAGAATTTTAAGGATCATGTAGTGCGCATGGGACTTGGTTCAATGATGTGATTTTCATTTTACGTACATTTATTGCTTTTGATGAAACTCTTATTCAGTTTGATATTTTCTCATATGTTTGTGTACCCATTTATTTAATTTGAGGAAATTCATTTAAGTTTGACCTTGAATAAACATATGGTTTATTCATTAAGCTAGGGACTTATTTTGAGATGCCTGACATATCGTAATACATGGAAGATAATACTCGTTTTTAGAGGACCTATCGCCATGATTCATATATTAAGTTTCTCATTATTATTGTGATGGGTTAAATGGACCTAGTGGGAGAATGTTAGTTTATGGGGAAATAAACTAACTCTGAATAAGGTCCTAATTTTCTACTCCCACTCAACCCATGATCTCACAGTAACTGCTAATTCCGAAAATTAAGCCACTATTTTGTAGTTGGAAGTTGCTGAACTCTGTGATGGACAGAGCTCTATAAATACCACTTCTACTCTCTGTTTTGGTCACCGAACCTAGGGGTGATCATCGGGCGGGTTCGGGCGGGTTTGTGCCCAAATGGGTAAAACCGACCAAAACCGACAGAGCCAGGATGAGGCCCGTGTCCGCCCACTTTTGGGTTCGGTTAGAAACGGGTTCGAGTAGAAACGGGTTCGGTTTTGAGGCGGGTTCAGGTGGGTTGGAAACTGAGAGAAGAGCGAGATGAGGCGAGAGTGAGATGATGGTGATTTGGAAATCTGGAAGGAAGATGATGCTGCGCTGGAGATGAGGCGAGAGTGAGATGAGGCGCGGTGGCACTGCATACTCAGATCTGGAGAGTGAGATGAACTGAGAGCGAGAGAGCGAGATGAGGCGAGAGTGAGATGAACTGACTGAGAGAGAGAGAGAGAGAGAGAGAGAGAGAGAGAGAGAGAGAGAGAGAGAGAGAGAGTTGTAGGCGGTGAGAGGCGAGAGCGAGAACTCAGATCTGTAGGCGAAGCGAAACTGAGAGTGGGAGAGGAGATCAGAGAGAGAGGCAAGTGGGAGAGGAGATCAGATAGAGAGGCGAGAGCGAGAGGAGATCAGAGAGAGAGGAGAAACTGCGATGCGACTGAGAGAGTGGGAGAGGAGATCAGAGAAGCACTTGATATACCTGGCTCGGGCGGGTTCGGGTTTGGCGGGTGAGTTTGCAGTGCCACCGCGCCCGCCCTTGCACAATCGTGAAACCCCACACGTCTTCCGAGCGAAACCGACCACCTGAGCGAAACCGGCTGCGAGTGGGAGAGGAAAGACCGGGTTGGGCGGGTTCGGGCGGGTCATGCCTCCATGATCATCCCTAACCGAACCTACTTCTCTATTAAGAAAATTACACCATCGAGTTTTGAGTGAGTGAGGGTTTGGAAATAAGAATAGAGTTCTTCCGTTGGTGTGAAGTGCGAATTCGAGTTCTCCGTTGGGTGTGAAGTACGAAACCGACATTACAATGGCTGGAGGCTAGTGTTGTTCTTTAATGCTTCCGCTATAGCGATTTAAATGTGTTCTTGATGTATGCATGTTTAAATCGAATTCTGTTAAAATTTCTTACAGGAAAATCGCGAGAGAAAAGAAGAGAGAGGGGAAAATGAGGAAGGCTATGTTGAGAAAGATAAGGACTTTAGGGAGAACGATAAAATATCCAAATTTATAAAAGGTGTAGAGCAAAAAGAAAATATTTTAGATAACCCATCGATATTTGATGCAGATCTTGGAAGCCCAACTAGAGTAAAGCTTGAGGAAGAATTGCAAGGACTTGAGAAACTCACAAAAAAAGTAAGAGCTAAGAAAGATAAGGAGGCTCTTGACCAAGATGTAAACAACTTAATTTACTCAAAGCTTACTTCAGAAGAAGAAGACCTTAAGTAGGCCCAAACTAATGGAAAGTGACCTTGAGTAGGTCCAAACTAATGAAAAACCCAGTGACCAATGTGTGACATGAATTTCAATTAGTTATTTTATTTTTATTTATCTAATTGGACTCTCTTTTTAATTTTTAGTTGGTTTTTTTTTACCCCCATCACATAACAATCTACCCTGCAAAAAGACGCAATTGCCCTTCAAAAATTTAAAAAACCCGAACGTATCCTGATTTCAATTTTTTTTTTTGGAAATCGGATTTATGTATCTGTGAGGTAAATCCGATTTCCAAATCGGATTTATGTATTTGTGAGGTAAATCCGATTTCCACTGAAAATTTTAAAAATTTAAAAGCGGATTTATTTAAGATGGGGTAAATCCGCTTTTAAAAATAACAAAGCAGATTTACCTTAAGTGGGGGTAAATCTGATTTTGTTATTTTTAAAAGCAGATTTACCTTATATGGGGGTATATCCGCTTTTAAATAACAAAAGCGGATTTACCTTATGTGGGGGTAAATCCGCTTTGTTAACCCAATTAATAAATAAACAAATCTGGATTTACCTAATTAATAAATAAATAAATCAGTTAAAAAATTAGATACGAATTTCGACCGTCTTTTGGTTCTGTTTAGTGTGTAGTTCTTTAACACGTGACGATGTTGTACGTCGAGCGAATAATTTAGGCTAAAAAATCGGTTCTCGGGCAATCTGCTCAAATTGTAATGAAACCACAATCATTAAATCCGAAAAAAATCAACGATCAAGACTCCTAAAAAAGATACATTTTACAGGACAGGGACCTCAGAATCCCAAATTTCATCGTTTACTATTTTTTTAATTTTTCATAATTTCCAAAAAATCTAAAAAAATTTGCATAAACTTATTTTGGTTTTATTAGATTTTTAGTGATGTTTTGATAATTTTTGGATTAGTTTTGACTCTTTAACGGATTTTTAGTAGCATTTTTATAGCCTTTTTTAAAAATTGAAATAAAAACAATTATTTTTAATAACAATCGAATTCCTTGTTTTAGGGAAATCGGATTTATCTACGCACTAGGTAAATCCGATTTGAAAAATAACAAAGCGGATGTATCCCCATTTGAGGTAAATCCGCTTTGTTATTTTTAAAGTCGGATTTACCTATTAGGTACCCCCATTTGAGGTAAATCCGCTTTGTTATTTGGGCAGGGGTATTTTCGGGTATATGGGATGTGATGGGGGTACAAAAAAAAACCCTTTTTAGTTTGGCTTATTTTCTAATAATATAAGGGCCAAATTTGTTTGGGCCAGGGAGGTGCATAATAAAGGAAAAAGTGCAGCTTGAAGAGCTAGGTTACTACCTTCTTGCTTATTTGATTTGGCCTTCAAACTATAAAAGGAAATGTTGTGATCCTTTGTCATGACCATCATAACTATAAATTGCCTTGTATCTTCCTTGTTTCACAACTTTGGTTTTGGGAATTAAAAAATACTCTTTGAGTTTTGAGAGCTTTGTCTCTTTTGGGTTCTTGGGTGAACCTTCATGGTTTTTATCAAAGGTTTCCGTATGTTTGATGCGAAGCTTCTCTAGACTTATCTAAGAGTATGACGTCTTCTTCTCCATTTATACTAGTTTCCATCTTTTCAGTTTTTGTTCTTTATTTTGTTCTATTGTTTATCCTTGTACACTTATCTTAAAATTAACATCGTTGCACAAAACTTCACCTTCTTCCTTATACATGTGCGCCATTATCAAAAAACTTAAAGTTCGCATTTTTATGCACTTATTTTTCAATAGAATTTGTGCAACAAACAAGGATTAAAGAAGCGTCACTTACGGTTCACTCTTTTTCTTCTTTAATTCTTTAAAACAAGACATCAACTCCATGAATGATATGTGTAGCGACCGAAAAATCCGGAGGAGGGATTCTTCGAAGTTCTTGAAATGAAGCCGCCACCAAAGTTTTAGTTTAAGGGCAAACATTGGAAAATCCCTATTGAGTGGATAAAGGGGCCTTGCGGACCAGATTTAGGCTCGGGAGTCGTTTATGCGTAAGGAAGGTATTAGCACCCTACGACATCCTTCCTAAGGAAGGTTACCTTTTAACTAAGTGTGTAAACGTTTATTAATTCAAAAATAATGATTTTACCCTTATAATAATAATAATAATAATAATAATAATAATAATAATAATAATAATAATAATAAAAAAGAAGACTCGATAAACAATTAGTTATTTTTTGTACTTTTGGAGAAAAATGAGAGAAATGAATTAAAAGAGAGAAAAAAAGGTTTTTTATTAATGCAATTGACAGAGGTCGGCCGCCCTCTGGTCCTACGTATCTCCTGGTAGAGAATCAAATCGCACGTAGTTCTTGGGTAGAAAAATGTTTTGTTGGTATTTTTTATTGTTAAGTGTTTTAGAAATTTGGTTAGGTGTTCGTAATGACCAAACAAGTAAACTTAGAGTGGTCACCACTAATAGCCCATTTGAAAACTAAAGTTGTTGTTAACGATCAAACAAGTTAAACTCCGAGTGACCATTAGTAAGAACCTATTTTTTATGTGAGTTTGGTTGTTTGAAAAATATTGGTTTGGAAAATATTATGGTGTAATAAAAAACGAAATAAGTTGTAATGAACAGACACAAAGGGGGCGAATAACAATCAGATAGTTTAAAATAAAATAATAAAAAGGAAAGAAGAAAACTATATGAACCAAAATAATTTATGGTGAGACAAAAGTAAAGAGAAATCAGAAAGATAGATACAAGTGAATAATAATATGCTAAGGAAATAATATAAAATGGTAGATTAGGGGATGGGGTGTATTCAAAGGAGAAGGGTGTGTAAAGCAAACGGTAAATATAAAACAAAAGAAAGAGTTTGAACGTCGTGTGTGTGTGAAGTGCTGAGAGCATTAGTGAGTGAGTGGATGTTAAACTATGTAAAAAGAACTAATAATAAAACAAGTAATATTATAAACCAAACAAAACAGAAGAGAAATATGGGTTAAACTTAAAAGAAGAGATGGTTCTTTTAAGAATCGTAACCTAAGCCAACACAACACCCACACAGAAACGGCAGTAGCCAGAGACCGCGACGGCGGCGGTGGTGTTCACCGGCAGAGGTGCTGGCCGTGGGGGTGTTGACTGCAGTGGTGGTGGTGGAAGAGATTAGTGGTGGTGAGTGGTAGTGATGAGAGAGATATTGAGATGAGATTTAAAATGGAAAAAAAGTGGTGAGATAGATGATGATCAGTAAAGAGAGATTTTGAATGGTGGTGGTGAGTATGAGTTTTCCCCTAGTTCTAATCCTAACCTATTTTCTCTCCTCTAGTCTATAATTTCTGTTTTCATCTACTCCATTCTCCTATTCTTTTGTTTGGCTTTTTATGAGGATGAAGTGTTGTGATTTGAGTTGGTAGTGGTTGTTGGTTTTGGTAAGGGGTAACGCTCAGTGTTATAAGATTGGGGTATTAGCACTTGGTTTTTGTTAAAGTGAGGGTTGGTGAAGATGAAGATTGGTGTTTGGGAATGGTACTGACAGAAGTTTTTCTCTTAGAGTCCCCCTTCTATCTTCTAGATTTTTAGTTCTTGACTCTTCTCTCTCTGAACAAACATTGGTTGGTTCTCACCATTTTTCCTTCTCATCCCAACTCTCTCCTTCTCCCTTTGTTTTCTTTTCATTTTTTTGTTCTGTCCCTCCCCCTGTGTTGTTACGCAGAAAATTCCCCCCTGGCTGTGTTACTGTTTTATTTATAGGCAGGTTGGCTGATCTGTTGAGAGGATAGTGATGTGTGCTTGTTTTGGCACAACAGGGTTTTTTTTCAATAAAGAGGTATTGGCTTTGGATTATAAGAGGAAAAAGCAAGTATGGTGGAGAGGAGGAGCAGCAACTTGCCTGTTGGTGCCTTGTTGGTGCAAAATTGGAAAAGCAACAAAGGAACAAGAAGAAATTAGTTTTAGCATATTACTCAAAGAGACTGTACCTGACTGAGGGGGGCGCATACTCCCTTTTTTTGTTTTACTTTTTTGTTTTTTTTTTGGTCTCTAAATGTAATTAATTTTTGTAAACTTTGATTATTGTATTTATTGTAATAAAAAAAGACTTGGACATGTTTGACCATTCCTCTCTTTATTCTGATTTCAATTCATTTTTTGGTTAAGTGAGAGAGAGACAAAACTATTATTAAAAACTATTATTAACGAGCGTCAAAACGAAACACGCGTGTACAATGGGACGCGATCGCGCGTCTCCAGATGAGAATATGCGAACCCGTGCACCAAAATAAACACTCGTACACAACGAGATGCGAACACGCGTCTGCAACGAGAATACGCGAATTTGCGTACTAAAATAAACAACCGTACACAACGAGACGCGAACACGCGTTCGCAACGAGGACACAAATGTGTAGATTATAAAAAAAAAACGCATGCGCGCACAATGAGAAGTAACACGCCTATACACGACTAGGAACGACACACAAACGACAAAAACAGTATTTTGGATCTTTTAGTTTTAAATTAGTCGGACAAAATTAGGGTATGACAATATGTAAAAACAATATGTATCAATCTTGATCATATGAATAAAATAACACGTTTGATGTTTCTAATGGGAAATAGAAAAAAAGTTCAAAATTATTAACATTTGAATACTTAAAAACTACATTGAGTAGTTTTTGTTTCCACATGTTCACTCTATTAGAGGTAATGCTATTTGAGTCTACGTTGGACACTAATTGTGGATACTTTTGGGATTCGAATCTAAGTTACCATAACTAATATTTCCAATAGACCAAATTTCCATCCGTACCAATCTAAAACTTTGTTTTTTTTTATTCTAACAATTAAAAATAAGCTAAAAAGATTTAATTAATCTCAACTCCTTTTTTTTTGAATTTTGTTGAATGGCTGAATTGGCATAATCTAAGCCTTTCATTCGACACAAATAGAGACAAGTACTTCCGTTTCTTCTAGAATCATCCGCCATATCTCTCTCCATAACATAAACCCTTCTTCGGAACACACTTCCGTTTCAAAAAGGGTTTTTCACTTCCAATTTCCACTCTCTCTCAACACACGAGCGCATAAGAGATAACGTGAACACTCTAAACACTCAATAATGGCTCCTGTGCTAAGCAGAAGCATGGCTACTGCTTCTCTCGCCTCTCTCCCTTCTTCTTCCCCCTTCGCACCCACACGCTCTTCTTCCGCTCTCAGAAGCGCTTTTCTCCCGCCGCAACCTGCTCGTAGAAAGTGCTTCTCTTCCGCCGCCGCGTTGAAGTGGAAGAACAACGATAGAAGGCGAAACGGTGGTAGGCTCTCTGTACGGTGCGATGCGGCGGTTGCTGAGAAAGAAGAGGCCACTGGCGAGAAGTTCGAGTACCAAGCCGAGGTGAGTTCTGAATCAATTTATCCAATGATTAATTACCATTTTGCCCTTTCACTTCATAGTTTTTGTGTTCCGAATGAGTTAAAGTTTCAATCTTTTGTAATTTGAAGTGAAAGAGCTAGTTTAATTTGTACAAGCGTGTGTTGCTGAGGGAAGTGAATTCCAATTTTGTTTTTTTTTTTGTTTTGCAGGTGAGCAGGTTGATGGATTTGATTGTTCACAGTCTGTATAGTCACAAAGAAGTTTTTCTTAGAGAACTTGTGAGGTAATTTACAACTTTACAATGTTTTCATTTTTTGTTCAAATTGATTATAATTGAGGAATTTTATAATTTACAATTGACTTCATGATTTTTTGCAAGTTTACAGTGTTTCCATTTTATGCCCAAATTGATTGAAGAATTTTAGAGTTGACTTGATGGTTTTTCTGTTTTTACTTAAATTTGCTGTGTGGAACTTGATATGGATGGCTTACATATGCTGTGCTTGCTGGTTAAGTCAATGTTGTATTCTAGTTACATGTGTGTGCAACAACTTGATTCTTTTTTTGTGTGTTGGTTTCAGTAATGCTAGTGATGCTTTGGACAAGTTGAGGTTTTTAAGTGTGACCGAGCCTTCTTTGCTTGGAGAGGCTGGAGAATTAGAGATACGCATCAAGCCCGATCCAGAAAATGGAACTATTACTATAACGTATGCATATTTGTTGTTGTGGTTGTTATGTTATTTTGTTTTTCGTGGGTATGTGTAAGGTTTATTGAACTGTGAACTTTTGATTTGTTAGAGATACTGGTATTGGAATGACCAAAGAAGAGCTCATTGATTGTCTTGGAACTATTGCTCAGAGTGGTACCTCAAGATTTTTGAAGGCACTTAAGGTGATTATTTTTTTATCGATAGGAATTAGGAAAGGGACAATTCATTTGATACTTTGATGATTCAAAGCTTCAACAATCATGTTTTTACTTCTATCCCAATCTTTCAGGAAAACAAAGATCTAGGAGCAGATAATGGTTTGATTGGTCAATTTGGTGTTGGATTCTACTCTGCTTTTCTTGTTGCTGACAGGGTACAGTGCGGATTTCTTAAGTTTTGGTTGATTTTTCCGATTTTACTAGTTTCTTATTTTTCTGTATGTTAATGATTATCAGGTTGTTGTTTCTACAAAGAGTCCAAGATCAGATAAGCAATATGTGTGGGAGGCATTAGCCGACAGTAGCTCTTATGTAATAAGAGAAGAAACTGATCCTGAAAAGATACTCCGTCGTGGTACACAGATTACACTCTATTTAAGAGTGAGTGACATTTCTTTCACTTGTCTGATAGAAAGTTTGCATCGGATGTACGAAATACCATCATCACATATTTCTGTTAGATATGGTGCTCAGTTACTTTGCGCGTCCAGGGTATCATCTGAACTGGGATGAAGGGGATATCTTGGTTTTTAAAAAAGATTTTTAAATTTCAGGAAAAAATCTGCTTTAGGTGTTTATTTTTCAGTTTTTTGTTATCTTGTTTATATAAAGTTTGGCATGATGTAATATTTGAAAATTGCAAGAGCATATTAGTGGAAACTGGATGATGGGTATGAGTTTTCTGTATATTATTTTAAATGCCATCTGTAGTTCTATTTAAGTTGTTTATTTGTTTTTGTCTTTGCGTAAATGATGTAAAATTTCTAATTTGTAAGATCATTTTAGCGATGACATGTAGTTTATAACACCCAAATTCTCTTTTTGCCTGTCCAACCGGTGTAAAATTTCTGAATTGTAAGATCATTTTAGCAAAGACATGTAGTTTATAACATCCAAATTCTCTTTTTCCCTGTCCAGCCGGATGACAAGTATGAATTCTCAGAGCCAACCAAAATTCAGAGTTTGGTGAAGAACTACTCACAGTTTGTTTCCTTCCCCATCTATACATGGCAAGAAAAATCAAAAACTGTGGAGGTAAGTTGAATTAATGGCAAATGATATCTGCTCTTTGTCATCACTATGTAAGTAATTAATTTGAAAATTGGCAGGTGGAAGAGGAAGAAGAACCTAAAGAAGGAGAAGAACCAAAAGCAGAGGTAACTAGTGTGTAATTTTTGGATGTTGGTGTTGCAGATGTACTAGCTTTTTCCATGTAGGTTGCCAATACCAAGTCTGTTTTTTTCCCTTTTTTCAGGGCGATAAAAAGACAACAAAAAAGACTAAAACTGAGAAGTATTGGGATTGGGAATTAGCCAATGAAACAAAGCCAATATGGGTGAGTTTTAGCTATATCTGCTTTAATGGTGTTGGGATGTCAACGCCCTGCATTTTTCTTCTTATTATTATTTGTAGTGCCTATTTGATTTTGCCATTTCATTGGTGTTGAGCTGACTTTGGCACTTTATTTCAGATGCGGAGTCCAAAGGATATTGAAAAGGATGAGTACAATGAGTTTTACAAGAAGACTTTCAATGAATTCATGGAACCACTTGCACATGCTCACTTTACTACTGAGGTATGTTATGAATTTTGTCTCTCACAAGAGAGCATTTCCTTTAGGAACTTACAAATTTGACTCGGTTTTAAACTATGCAGGGTGAGGTTGAGTTCAGAAGTGTTCTGTATGTTCCAGGAATGGGACCTCTTAACAATGAAGAAGTAGTGAACCCTAAAACAAAGAATATTCGCCTGTATGTTAAGCGTGTGTTCATCTCAGATGATTTTGATGGTGAGCTGGTAAGTTTACTGTAAGCTTCAAAGTGGAATTTTGACTTGTTCATCATCAAATTAATGACACTGAGTAATAGTTATAGAAATGGCTGGTTTTTAAAGAATAGTGGTTGATATAAAAATGCAACCAGTTTTAGTTGTGTATTGTTATGCCATATCACAAGTCATTTACAGAACACGTGCAAGCTGTACCTTATGTTTGTACTCACATGCTTCTTGCACTTCCATGTATTTGTTCACCAAAATAAAAGTGCAAGAAGCATGCATTTAAGTGCATAAATATGGCCCAAGTTGGAGCATGTGTTCTTCAGTGCTGCTTCTGTTCATTGATCAAGTGCTTTTTTGTATAAATTCACTTTTTTTGTGCAGTTTCCGCGTTACTTGAGCTTTGTGAAGGGTGTTGTTGATTCAAATGACCTTCCTCTGAATGTTTCTCGAGAGATCCTTCAGGAAAGCAGAATTGTAAGAAAACTACATCTCTGTTAGGAATCATTTATGCATTTTCCTTTTTGTTAGGAATCATTTATGCATTTTATGCATTTTCCTTTTTGTTTCTTGCACTTCCATGTATTTTAACATGCAAGATATGCCCTCTGTTAGGAATCATTTATGCATTTTCCTTTTTGTTTCCCTTCCCAAAATGTTTGGTGCTGACAATATTTAATTTCAGGTAAGAATAATGAGAAAGAGGCTGGTTAGGAAGACGTTTGATATGATACAAGATATTGCTGAAAGTGAAAATAAAGAGGTTGGTAGCACCAACTCAGTATCACCAGTTTTTCAACATTAATTGTGAGTCTTTATGGATTGACAACATGATTTACTGTGATTTTAGGATTACAAGAAATTCTGGGAGAACTTTGGTAGGTTCATTAAGTTAGGATGCATTGAAGACAGTGGAAATCATAAGCGTATAACACCACTGTTGAGATTTTACACTTCCAAAAGTGAGGAGGAACTTAAAAGCCTAGATGAGTACATTGAAAACATGGGTGAAAACCAAAAGGCCATCTATTATTTAGCAACTGACAGCTTGAAAAGTGCAAAGACTGCTCCATTTTTAGAGAAGTTGGTTCAGAAAGATATTGAGGTATGTTCATCTGTAAACATCACATTTTCTGAGAAGTTGCCTTTGGCTCTCGTTTTGCTTGTGGTTAACAGTTTCATTGCTGTTCTCCATTGTAATTTTGGTTGTATGTTATTTTCGGTTTTGTGGTTATTGCCCTGGTTTTATGTCTTTGTTGTCTACAATGTAGAATATACTAAAATGTAGTTTCATATATTCTAACGGTGTCTATTACTGTAGGTTCTTTATTTGGTCGATCCTATTGATGAGGTTGCCATTCAGAACCTACAGACATACAAAGAAAAGAAATTTGTTGATATCAGCAAAGAAGATTTGGAATTGGGTTAGTACTGTTTTTACCTTTGCTAAAAAATATGTTCAATACTATTTTACTTCTTGCTAATTGGGATTTGAATGTGGTTATCGTAATATTTTCTTATATCAGGTGATGAGGATGAGGTCAAAGAGAGGGAAGTCAAGCAAGAATACAACCTACTTTGTGATTGGATAAAACAACAGCTTGGTGAAAAGGTGGCAAAAGTGCAAGTCTCTAAGCGATTGAGCTCATCTCCTTGTGTGCTTGTATCTGGGAAATTCGGTTGGTCTGCGAATATGGAGAGGTTTGTAGTCCTTGGCTTTAGAAGCCATATTTCTATCTAGATCACAAACAGTTTGTCATTCTCTGTGTACGGCTAACACAATTTGCAACATCTATTTTAGATTAATGAAGGCACAAGCTCTTGGAGACACTGCAAGTTTGGAGTTTATGAGAGGGAGGAGAATATTGGAGATTAATCCAGATCATCCCATTATCAAAGACTTAAGTGTAAGTTGGCATTATTAGTTTGGAGTCATTGGTTTATAAATAGTTGTTATTAATTCACCCGACAATTGCTGGTTATAGAAAACCAAACTTTACCTGCAATTTAAGTAACTTGGCTGATTCAAAATGTTGGCTGCATATCTATGGTTTGTTATGCATGTATATCATATGTAATATGTAATAGTAACCTTTGATTTTGTTTACAATAGCTATAACTCACTTTCTAAGAATGTAAATAAAAGTGAATCCATGGGTATAAAGCTATTGAAAGCTGAATTTTGCTTTTGTCTTACCCTATCTTATTATTTTTTAGGCGGCATGCAAGAATGCACCGGACAGCAGCGAAGCTCAGAGAGCAGTCGAACTCTTATACGATACAGCACTTATTTCTAGTGGATTTTCTGTAAGGGCAAAATAAAGAGAATTAATTTTTCTTCATGTTAGTTAACATTTATATAATATCTACAGTTTGCTTAACTAATTTTCGCTATAATGCAGCCGGACAGTCCTGCGGAGTTGGGAAGTAAGATTTATGGAATGATGGCCTTGGCCTTGGGAGGAAGATGGGGTAGAACAGAAGAAGAGGGAGATGCACCAGTTGAAGGTGATTCAAAGCCAAGTGAAGCTTCAGAGCCTGAAGTTTTTGAACCTTCTGAAGTCATAGCAGAGAATGAGAATGATCCTTGGACAACAGATTAGGATTCTTGTGCCCTTACAGAATAAATTATACATTTTTGGCCTTATCGGAAAATGATGCATACTAAGACAAAAGGAGATGGAGAGTCCCTGAATCTTATATGATTTTTGGGTGCTGATGGAAACTTGTAATATCATGTAGAACTGTGAATGCCATACAGGAGTTAGTCCTATGGGGCCTTTCCCAATGACAGTGAGATTCAGTGTTTGGAGTTGAGCACTTTTTTGTCGCTTCATGGTCTTGTGTTTCTTTGAGGTGTAGAAGAATCTGGTCATTTTATTGGCTGATTGCAATTCTGATATGTTAAGTTTTCTCTTAATTTCTCGCAATTTTTTCTTATTTTCCCTTTCCTCGTAAATAGTTTAAAAAAATATTGGATTGAATTGTGATGGAAAATTTAACCAACACTTAAAATAGTTGTTTGTATTGAAGTTTTATTAAGATTAAATTCTAACACAGTTCGAAAGCGAGATTTCCAAAGTTAACAGTTTATGGTCAATGATTCTCAGTGGTGGTAGATCCAAGGCGAGTGCTAGAAATTAGAAGTGGGCCTTCTTTCTAAAAACAAAGGTGTACTTAATATGGACTCCAAAAGGCCCATCCTTCGTACAACTCTCCTACTCATTCGACACCTCCAAAATAAGGGAAAAGACCAAAATGCCATTAAAGAGTAACGCGTGCGCCTTTCTTTTTCTAGGGTTAAGATGGTTCAGAACCTAACTTCCGAACCGGTTTGGAAAATAAGTTTCGAGTGTGTTCTTGACTAATCAAATCTAACTTTCGAACCGGTTCAGAACGTGTGCGGAACAGAAGTAACGAACTACCTTAAATTCTGAAATGTTGAAATTACGTGTGTTTGATATTTTGTTTGTTTGAGTTGTCAAAAATCAATAACTGTTTGTTAATTATACTGATGAAATGTAACACATATATAAACACTGAGAAAATGCTAGTCATATATAAATAAATAAAGGAGTCTTAAAAATACAACTTTGTTCATAAAAAGTCATAAAAATACAACTACCTAATCCCCCGAGTGAATGGCCTCGCCAAGGTCTTCAGCCTATCAAGTATTCCCCACACACGGATCTGCCTTGGAATCCTACCCTCAGGCACCTGCTCCATCTCATCAAACAGCTCCGCCATCTCTAGTATAGCCTATGAGACAGAAAATACAGTAATTAAAATAATGTCAACTTTAATACTATAAGACCGAAAATAAAATAAAAAGACTAAAATAAAATGGATACCTGTCTCAGCTCTCCATCATCAGCCATGGGGTAATTTTCTGGCTGTAGGTTTGGGTGGGATACCCTCCTATACCACGCAAAGTAGCTCTCAACCGTGTTTGGGCTCCCATCCTCTACTTCCGGACCACGCTGAATAAGATAGTTGTTGAAATTTGCCCACATCTGGTCAGCAGGGTTCACGGGTAACAGGCGCCCGTCTAGGAGGTTTGGGGGTCAGCTAGGATCCCCTATACAAAGTCAAACCGCCTGACCACACGATCTGGCAGATATGGCATCATGCACCCAGCATGACGTACAAACCCCCTAAAGTAGGCTAGCGGCTCGAAGGGCCGGACCAGTGTGTGATCTCTGTATGGGACCCATGTGACCTCCTCTGGCCTAAGATCATCAAGCGCTGCCCCAAAAGTCAGACACAGACCCATCACTTTTTTTGCAGTCCCACTTCTTAGCACGTGGGTTCTCTTCAGAATAATCAGCCTGAATCCACTTAGCACCAAAAATTTGACCCTGCAAATGTTCAAATATCCATCCCTGTAATAAATATGAGAACCGGGTTAGGGTTAGGAAATTTAAATAAATTGATATAATACCTAGAGTAATCTTGAAATAATACTTGAAATAATACCTGAAGAAGTGTGGCATTCCCAGCTATGTGCCGACATTTTTCTCTGCTGGCATCCTTCAACTGAGCATATAAGTGTGCCAGGGACAGAAGCCGTAGGATGCACTCTCTCGTCGTCCTCCCTTTCCCGTCGAGAATTACCACCTCCCCTAGTCTTTGCCATTACTAAAAAATACATTAAACATAAATTAGAGTTCAGAAATTAAAATCAGGATTGCCAAACAGGGTTCGATATTTTAAATCTGAACCAGGTTGGTATTTTAATTCCGAACCAGGTCAGTATTTTAAATCCGAACCAGTTCGATTGTTTAACGACCGAACCATGCGAAAACCAGAAAATAAAAAACGCAGAAAACTGAACGAAAACGAAAGGATACCTGTAACAGCGTAAGAAAAGACGAATGGAGGGTCACCATCTAGCAATGTGAGCAGAGAAGAAGGCGAGGTTGAAGGAGAAGAGAAGAGGGAGATTTTGAGGGAGAAGAGAAGTAGGGTTCGGTTGAAAATGAGTTGAAATGTGTGTGTGGAGGGGGGGAGGGGTGAGAGAGCGAAAGGGATAGATTGGGGATTTTGAAAGCGGGTATTTTAGGGATACTAGGGGGTTGGGGGTGTCTAATGAGTAGGGGGTTGTATGAAGTACGAGCCCTCCAAAAACAAAGGTCGTTGCCTTTTAGAAACAGCCCTCTCCTCCCAATTGAACCCAATACCCCTCCTCCTACCCCAATTGAACCCAATACCCCTATTTTACTTTAATTCCTGTAACACCCCGATATTTCTACATAGAGAAAATACCAAGATATACTTTCATAGCATACATCAGAGTGTTATTCCTGTTTTATGGACATTGAACAATACTAAAACTTTGACTAAACATGTCAAAGCACCACTCGCATTTTAAAACTTCAAAAAGAAGTACATAGATATCTTAAGTTTCATAGTTAGACGCCCTCGCCTCAAACCTAAGGTTCAATATCCAAATACAGAAATAAAGCGGAAACCAATATACAACTTTAAGTACGAGTACAAGTCATATAATCGAAGTTCTCAAAATAAGAAACAACATAAGCAGCTAGCTAGTCTTCAACATCATCATGCGGAACATCGTCTAGCCATGTTTCACTGCTTTCAACTTCCCCTATTTCTCTGAAAAACAACAACATTAAAGGGTGAGATAAACATTATCTCAGTGAGTTCTATCGAGACCCCTTACTAACACTAACGGTTCATTATGCATCATTTTAATCGTAGTTCGAGTCTGGATAACTACGTGCAATATTTTATTCGTAGCCCAAGTCTGGATAGCTACGTGTCACATTTCATACTAACACAACACCGCAAGTCACCTTATTCGGTTTCTTTATCGACTTTTGGTGAACCCAATCCACTCTTACTGGTGGGCAAACAATGAGGGGCCTAGGTTATGGGAATCATGACTTCCCTCCCCTAGTGTGCTATCTCGTAGAGGTCGTCACCTCGATTAACTAATTGTTAAGCGGTTACCAAAACCGTAGCGGAACACCAAGTCCGTTTCATTAAGTTTGTATATAAGCGGTTACCAAAACCTTAGTGGAACTCCAAGTCCATTTCATTAGCATATGTTATAAATTCTCACTCGCGAACCCTACTCGGTATCGTCATTTATCACAATTCAAATAATTCATATAACATCATTCATACCAACGCATTTTCCACGAATTACGGTTTATTCATCAATATATATAGTTAGGGAGAGGATTAGAATAGGTTTGGAATCAATTAGGAAGGGTTTGGGCACATTTAAAAATCTGGGGCAGAAGGATCAGCTCGGGTCGTGCTAAAATCAGCACGGGTCGTGCTAACTTTTCTGCACTTTAAAATCTGTGACAGAAAGATCAGCACGGGTCGTGCTAAAATCAGCATGGGTCGTGCTAACTTATCAGCATTCCTAAAAATCCGGTTTTCGTGTGAAATTCCCATTCCGATCGATTCCAAAACATACTCCGATCGATACCCGAATATCACAATATATCAATTCAGTCCAAAACAACACAAAACCAGTACAAACCACACTCATGACAATCACAATTCATCAATCAATCATGAAATTAGTTATTCAAAGCGTAATTTTGAAAATACGGTTTTTGACGTTAAAGCTTAAGAATCGAAAACAGTAACAGAACATGACGCTCAATGTTTCGAAACAATCCCCTAAGCGAGTATAGAACTCACCCGAAGTGATGAAAATCACACAAACGACGATTCACCGGAATGCGACTACAAAGTACCCCCACGAACAATCCCCGTACTCGAACTTCTCACCACAATTCGAACTCAATTCTCTCCAATCACCCAGAATCGATTATGACCTTGACCCTATTGCTTCCCAAATCTCAATGTGGTTGGTTAATGTGCTTTAGCTACTGAGTATCTAACTCCAAACACAACATGCAAGCTTCAAACTCCAATTTGGGTCAAGTTGAGCTTGAGATGCTCAACAATGGTGAAATTTGTTGGAGAAACGTGTTGAAGATGTTGTTTATGTCAGAATGTAGAGGAGAAGATATGGAAGTGAATGGTGGTTTCAGAATTTACATGCATGAAGGTTTGTTGGGGATGTCTCCCCCTTCTTCATCTCTCTCCCTCTCTTCGCCTCCCTCTATCCCTCAAGCTCTCTCTCTCTTTTCTATTTTCTGATTTTGGCTCAATGAGAGGGTGTGAGTTGGTGTTGTGTTTTAAGTGGAAGTGAGTGAGAGTGAATGGCTCAGCTGGAGGGTGTTTTTAAAATAGCGTGAAAAGACCTTTTTACCCTTCCACTCTATTTGCACCCTATTGTTTCTAAAACACCACCCTATGTGACTTACTTAATCAACCATCAATTTATCATCAAGGCACACATACATACATCATTGCAATTAAATTAACGATGAGATAAAATCAATTATGCCTAATTATTCAAATTAGCTAATTAATTATCTCATAATTTTCTTGCTAATTTCAATAAATGAAATTAGCTAAATTAGGGATGTTACAATCACCCAAACTTCTTAAAATTTTGTCCTCAAAATTGAACATAACATACCTCAACTGAAAAGATGGGGATATTTCACCCGCATGTTTTCCTCTACTTCCCATGTCGCTTCGTCAGGTGAGGCACCATCCCAAAGCACTTTGACAATAGGAATTGATCTCGTTCGGAGCGCTTTCTCGCCACGTTCGATGATTTGAATTGGATTTGGATGATAGGACAAATCCGGTCGGATGTCAACCGTCTCAAAACTCAACGGCTGACTCGGATCGGGAATGTACTTCCTCAATTGCGACACATGAAACACATCATGTAATCTGGATAAAGATGGAGGTAAGGCAATGCGATATGCTACTGGCCTAACTCGCTCGATAATTTGGAAGGGTCCAATATATCGAGGACTGAGCTTCTTCGCTCGCAATGCTATACCGGTACCAATAGTTGGAGAAAGTCTCAGAAATACATGATCTCCTTCTTCGAATTCTATTGGCCTTCTTCTTTTGTCGGCGTAACTCTTTTGCCGACTCTGAGCGGTCTTCATCCGTTCCCTAATCTGACGGATCTTTTCAGTAGTCTCACGAACTAAATCCGGACCCAACAATCTCTGCTCACCAATATCCCACCAACACAATGGTGTTCTACACTTTCTTCCATACAATGCTTCATATGGTGCCATTCCGATACTAGAATGGTAATTTTTGTTGTAGGAAAACTCCACCAGTGGAAGATGGTCTTCCCATGGGCCTCCATTGTCAAGTACACAAGCTCTTAGCATATCTTCGAAAGTCTGAATTGTCCTTTCAGTCTGTCCGTCTGTCTGCGGATGATTAGCGGTACTAGCACTTACCGTGGTTCCCAATGCCATATTCAATGCTCTCCAGAATCGTGAAGTGAACTTGGGATCACGATCACATATGATACTCGTAGGAATTCCATGTAACTTCACAATATTCTTGAGATACTCTTCCGCTAATTTAGCAATCTTGTGATTGGAACGCACCGGAATAAAATGAGCGGACTTGGTCAAGCGATCCACCACTACCCAAATGGAATCATTTCCGGCTTGGGACCGTGGTAAACCCATGACAAAGTCCATAGAAATACTTTCCCATTTCCATTCTGGCACATTCAAAGGTTGCAACTGACCGGCAGGCTTCTGGTGCTCTATCTTAATCCCCTGACAGGTTAAGCATCGAGACACGAATTCTGCAATTTCCACTTTCATACTCGGCCACCAATACAACTGCTTCAAATCTCTATACATCTTGGTAGACCCAGGATGTATTGAGAACTGACTCTTGTGAGCTTCTTCTAAAACCTGCATCTTAATACCTTCATCACTCGGGATGCAGATTCTACCATCAAAACAAAGCACACCATCACTATCTTCGGTGTAGTTTGGCAACTTCTTCTGAGTCTGTAACTTTAGATCTACCTCTTGGGCTGAGCGAATCAGATTTCTCAAGGAACTCGAAATCTGAATATGGCTCAACACCAATCTGTCCCTCCTTCGCTTCACTTTCAAGTTAAGATCCCTAAACGATTCCAACAATGCCATCTCATAAATCATCAACTCTGCAACGTGAATATACTTCCTACTCAAAGCATCGGCTACAACGTTAGCCTTCCCCGGATGGTACTTCAACTCAAAATCGTAATCTTTCAGAAATTCTACCCATCTTCTCTGTCTATTGTTCAGCTCCTTTTGATCAAACAAATACTTAAGGCTCTTGTGATCACTAAAGACTTCGAAACGAGACCCATACAGGTAATGTCTCCAAATCTTTAGGGCAAACACAATCGCCGCCTACTCTAAGTCATGAGTTGGGTAATTTTCTTCATGCGGTTTCAACTGTCTAGAGGCATAACCAACTACCTGTTGATTTTTCATAAGGACACATCCTAAACCCTTGCCAGAGGCGTCACAGAAAATTTGAAATCCCATAGACGGATCTGGAAGAATTAGAATGGGTGCAGAAGTCAAACGATTCTTCAATTCTGCGAAACATTCATCACAGTCAGAGTCCCATACAAACGGTTGACCCTTGCGAGTTAACCAGGTGAGTGGAAGAACTAGCTGAGAAAATCCTTGAATGAATCTCTGATAATACCCAGCTAATCCCAAGAAACTTCTCACTTCAGTGACTGTAGATGGTTGCTCCCAGTATACCACAACTTCAATCTTACTGGGGTCCGCTGCGACACCGGATTGGGATATCACATGGCCCAGAAACTTTACTTGAGGCATCCAGAAATCACACTTAGATGGCTTGGCGTACAACTTCCTTTCCCGGAGTACGTTCAAAACAATTCGGAGATGTTGCACATGCTCCTCAATAGTCTTAGAATACACCAAGATATCATCAATAAACACCACGACAAATTGGTCCAAATAAGGATTGAAAATCCGATTCATGTAATCCATGAACACCGCTGGAGCGTTGGTTAGACCGAAGGGAATCACTACAAATTCGTAATGTCCATACCTAGTATGGAAAGCGGTCTTCGGAATATCCAAAGCTCTAACGCTGATTTGATGATAGCCTGACCTCAGATCAATTTTAGAAAATACCGAAGCTGCTCGCAATTGGTCTAGCAAATCATCAATCCTGGGCAGAGGATACTTGTTCTTGATAGTTACCTTGTTCAACTGACGGTAATCAATGCATAATCTCATGCTTCCATCCTTCTTCTTGATGAGCAATACAGGCGCACCCCATGGCGAGGCACTCGGTCGGATAAATTGTTTTGATATTAACTCTTCAAGTTGGGCTTTCAACTCTTTTAGCTCTAAAGGGGACATACTATAAGGAGCTATAGAAATTGGCCCTGTGCCCGGAACCAATTTTATAGAGAACTCCACCTCACGAACTGGAGGTAACGAGGAAACTTCATCGGGAAATACATCTAGGAATTCGTTAACAACTTGCACAGATGATAGATCTAAACCTGTCTCTACTGATGCAGACAACATCATGACATAAGCTTCTGCGCCTTGGAACAGACAATGACTTCCAGAAGTGAATGAAATGACTGCTTCAGAATTGGTCGGTTGTAGCTCCACTGATTTGGAGGCAAAACCGATAGTCCGATGAAAGCAATCAAGAGTTACATGGTTGGCCGACATCCAACTCATACCTAGAACAACATCCATACCCTTCATTGGTAAACAAATAAATCCACCACAAAATTTCTGTCTCCGATGGATAGAAGACAGTTCTCACATAAGGCTTGGGTTTGAATACTACCCTCGGCAGCAGTTTTAATGGAGATTGGTTGAGGCAACGGAGTTAAAGCCAATCCCAACCGATCGACACAAACTTGAGATATAAAACAATGGGTCGCACCTGAATCATATAAAATACTAACAGAGTTATAGAAAAGAGATCCCATACCCCTTAGCAGATTATCTGACGGTGTGAACTTCTGAGCGTCCAAGGTGTAGACTCTACCATGAGTTGCAATAGGCTGTTCTGAATCTTTCCTCTTCTTGTCCGGGCACTCATGGATGTAGTGACCTTCCTTCCTACAATAGAAACACCGATTTGCACTAGGGCGACACTCACCTCGGTGGGACTTCCCACATGTGGAACACTTGTTGAATCTTGAGGAATCAGATGACTGTACTTGCTTCCCTTTGCTTGAGTTGTACCTGGGATTACCTTGCGAGTTAGATGAGCCAGTGCCCTTCCTGTTCTGATTAAACGCCTTTCGGCTTGCATACAATCTTTTTAGGTCACTTTCAGCAATATGGGCCTGTTGTACCATGGCCGCATAGTTGACGCACGCAAAAGAACTCAGACTCTGTGCAATGCCTTCTCTCAGTCCATACTTATACCTGTCCGTCTTCCATTTGTCATTGGGAGCGTACCCAGCCAAACCGAAGAATTGATACAGCTCTTCAAATTTGGACGTGTATTGGCCCATAGTTAAGCTTCCTTGTGTGAGAGCTAAGAATTCATTCTCCTTATCGAACTTCATAGCAGTTGGGAAGAATTGCTCCAGGAATGTCTGTCTGAAATTCTCCCAAGTCTGGGGAGTTCCCATAGTTGCCATCATGGCCTTAGCATTAGTCCACCAGTTGTTGGCTTCTCCCTTCAGCATATGGGATGCCAACCTTAGCTTATCCTCATCAGTAACTTGCATTGTGAGGAAAATCTTTTCAATGTCGTCCAGCCAATGCTGGGCTTCCATGACCTCTGGTCCTCCTCTGAACTCAGAGGGTTTCATTTTCAGGATTTCAGAATAAACCTGCCTTGGGTTAACTTGTGGCTCAGGAACTTGTTGAGGCTGAGCTTGAGCATTCTGTTGCATTAGCATCATGTCTTCCAGCATCTTTTGCTGCCTTTCCATCATATTCTGCATCCAAGCAGCATGTGGATCGAATGGTTGAGTGTTCCTTGATCCTCCTGTCATAATTCTGCAAATAATACACCAAGTATTAAGTTGATCAGTCTCAATGTCTCTTAGCATCATAAGAAGCAAGATAGCAGAATTACTCAAGGGACACACAACCCTACAACTAATCTAAGCCCGACTAGGTTGAACTGCTCTGATACCATAATGTAACACCCCGATATTTCTACATAGAGAAAATACCAAGATATACTTTCATAGCATACATCAGAGTGTTATTCCTGTTTTATGGACATTGAACAATACTAAAACTTTGACTAAACATGTCAAAGCACCACTCGCATTTTAAAACTTCAAAAAGAAGTACATAGATATCTTAAGTTTCATAGTTAGACGCCCTCGCCTCAAACCTAAGGTTCAATATCCAAATACAGTAATAAAGCGGAAACCGATATACAACTTTAAGTACGAGTACAAGTCATATAATCGAAGTTCTCAAAATAAGAAACAACATAAGTAGCTAGCTAGTCTTCAACATCATCATGCAGAACATCGTCTAGCCATGTTTCACTGCTTTCAACTTCCCCTGTTTCTCTGAAAAACAACAACATTAAAGGGTGAGATAAACATTATCTCAGTGAGTCCTATCGAGACCCCTTACTAACACTAACGGTTCATTATGCATCATTTTAATCGTAGTTCGAGTCTGGATAACTACGTGCAATATTTTATTCGTAGCCCAAGTCTGGATAGCTACGTGTCACATTTCATACTAACACAACACCGCAAGTCACCTTATTCGGTTTCTTTATCGACTTTTGGTGAACCCAATCCACTCTTACTGGTCGGCAAATAATGAGGGGCCTAGGTTATGGGAATCATGACTTCCCTCCCCTAGTGTGCTATCTCGTAGTGAGTGAGAGTGAATGGCTCAGCTGGAGGGTGTTTTTAAAATAGCGTGAAAAGACCTTTTTACCCTTCCACTCTATTTGCACCCTATTGTTTCTAAAGCACCACCCTATGTGACTTACTTAATCAACCATCAATTTATCATCAAGGCACACATACATACATCATTGGCAATTAAATTAACGATGAGATAAAATCAATTTTGCCTAATTATTCAAATTAGCTAATTAATTATCTCATAATTTTCTTGCTAATTTCAATAAATGAAATTAGCTAAATTGGGGATGCTACAATCACCCCAACTTCTTAAAATTTTGTCCTCAAAATTGAACATGACATACCTCAACTGAAAAGATGGGGATATTTCACCCGCATGTTTTCCTCTACTTCCCATGTCGCGTCGTCAGGTGAGGCACCATCCCATATAGAGTAAGATATTCATATTAGTACGTAGTTGCTCAATAAAACATAAGCATACCATTAGCCAATATATGATCATCACATTGTAGAAATAAATACTTGTGATCATATCAAGTAGAGATAGTTACGTATATTTATCCCACCCATATCACAATATATTATTTCTTTCACTAGTGTATTACGAAAAAACATATAATTTTGTCTTTTAGTTATTGAGGTATTAAAGTGTATCATATATGAGTGACAATCATGTGCTTAGTTGGTAAGAGGTATCAAAAAAGTATCTGAGAAGAATCATTAGTTGGTACGAAGTATCAAAGATGTATCTGAAAAGTATCGAGTCAAATAATTTTTAAAAATCCGTCGGTAATTTTTTTTAATTAAATTAAAAAATCCACCGGAAAGTTAATAAAATCCGCCGGTAATTTATTTATTTATTTTTTTAAAAACAGTTTTTTTAATTCGTTTATTTAAAAAATTAATATTATTTAATTATTTTAGTTTTTTTTAAAACAGATTTTTAAATTTTATTTAAAAATAAATATTATTAATTTTATAATAAAAATATTTATATTTATTATTTAAATATTTACTAATTAAACGAGAATTGAATAATATCCATCCAAGAAACTACTAATTAAAATATCCATTACAAAATATAAAATGAAATATCCAACAAAGGCAAATTAAAATATCTAATAAAACGACTAAAACTGCTATTTATCATCACCGTAGTATCTTCTGGCCGGGTTGTTGTTGGGGTCCACATCAACCGATATATTTAATTCCGGGTTGAGTGCTGTGTTCAACTGTTGCTGGGGCTGCTGCTGGAGCTGCTGCTGGGGCTGCTGCTGGAGCTGTCATTAGATAATAATATTTAATGACACATAATATAACACATTATATAACTATTTAATAACTCTAATTTTATTTTAATAGCACATTGTTTTAATTCGTATTTTAATAATAACATTTTATATTATCTTAATTTTACTTTTTTAACAAATTTATTTTCATAATTCGTATTTATTTTTTCTAAAAAATATAAACAAATATTAACTACAACCTAATCTAAAAATTATACAACAAATTAAATTTATTTATTTTTTTCAAATAATTTCACTATACATAGTTATAGTAAATATAACACATTAAATATTATATATTAAATTATACTAAATAATTTACTCTGATTTTAATTTTAAAAAATCAACAAAATAATAACAGTATATGATATTAGAATAATTCGTATTTATATTAAATTATACCTAATAATTTACTCTGATTTTAATTTTAAAAAAATAATCTAAATAATAACAGTATATTATTATATTAGAATAATTCGTGTTATATTAGAATAATTCGTATATTAAAATAATAAACAAAATAGTAACATTTTATATTCTGTTATTTTAACTAATATTTAACTAATATATTATATTAGAATAATTCGTATTTATTTTATCTTAAAACATAAACAACAAATAGTAATTACAAACCATAATTTTTCTAAGTTTTTAACAAACCATAATTTTTTAATTAACATATTTTATCAACATACTACACTAAACAATTAATAACAAATAACTTGATAACTAACCTGTGGTGAAGAGAAGTCTCTGACTTGATGCTAATTTCCGACTTATCGAACAAAAATTTCAACCGAACTCCAATCAATTGCTAAAGAAATAATATAAGAAAGATTAACCATAATTTTTTAATTAACTAAAACAATCAAATAAAGTTTAACAACATACCTTGCAAAAAATCTAGGAATATTTTCGTAGCCAGAAGAAAAGAGATTTCAGAAAAATGAAGAAGAAGAGAAGAGAAGAGATTCGGATTTGAGAAGAGAAGAGATTGGAGAAATGGGAGAAGTGGTTCGGATTATATAGGGAATGGGAGAAGAGAAGAGTCCCAATGGTTATATTAAGAGTCCCGAAAAATTTATACCCATTTCCGCAGGAAACGCATTCCTACCGGCGAAAATCAGTCAAACGGATTTTAAAATTCAAAAAAACTGCCGGAACACCGCTTTACCAGCGGAAATTTGAAAAAACGGAATCCAGAAAAATCCGTCAGAAAACATCAATACCGGCGGAATTTTCGGTGAGTCATTATTGACGGATAAAGCCGCCGGAAACCGCCAATTACAGCCGATTTTGATTTTTGAAATTCGAAAAAATCTCCGCGAGAAAACGTATTTACCGGCGGATTTTTTGGTGTGTTTGTTTTGGCGGATAAATCCTCCGGAAACTGATATTACCGGCGGAAATGGGTCAAAAACTTTTTTTTTGAATTTCGAACAAATGCATCGGAAAAGGTGATTACCGGCGGAATTTATTTTTTTCTTTGAATTCTTTTTCTGCGTGTGAAATCCGCCGGAAATTAACCGGCGGACCCATAACCACCGGAAACGCCACAAAATCCGCCGGAAATTTACCGGCGCTATAAATCCGCCTGAAATCCCCAAAAACCGCCGGAAACGTACCGGCGGATTTTTTCCGCCGGAAATTACCCGCCGGTAATACGTTTTTTTTAGATAGGCAAAGTGGTTAGTAATTAGTGTGTTAGTTGTTAGAGGGGAGGGGGGAGCAGGGTTCAAACCCCGTACGCCTACGTTTTTCCACCAACGATGGCCCTTTCACTCAACCACGTGAGCTACTCTTCTGGGACTGAACCACGTGAGCCGGTAATACGTTAATTCTTGTAGTGATTGTGACTCCTACAACCAAGAATGATTTTATTCAATTGAAAAGCTATGAATTTTTGCTTCCATCAGAATCAATTCTAACCATTCAAGAATTAGTCTAGGCTATCTAGAATCTTTATCAAACATACACGGGGTGTGTCAAAGTAATCCATTTGTCAATTGGATATCCAGTCTGTCCATAGTAAAATCCATCCAATCCGCCCGCTTGATTGGATTGGATTGGATTGGATCCATCCGCTTGATTTGTGGATGGTTGTGATCCATCCATTAATTTTTTTTAAATCTAATGGATTACAAAAAGTACAAAATCAAAATCCATTGGATAATTATTAAAACTATTTTTATAAATATAAATTGAGTCAAGATAAATAAATATAAATATATATATATATATATATATATATATATATATAAAATATAAATATAATTTTTGTGATAAAAAAATGTAAATATAAATATATATATATAAATATATATGAATATATATTTTATATCTAAATATAAATATATGTTTTTTGGTACAAGAAAGCTAAGAAAAAGAAAACAAAACTGGAGAAAAAACTAAATCCTAAGAATAGGAATTCGACTAGCATCTGATGCTAGAATGTCGTCCATGCTAGGTGGTGGATACTCATAAACTTCCAAAGCACTTTCCATGTTACTGCCAAACTTTGCAAAATAATCTGCAGCAAAATTTCCTTCTCTCAGCATGTGATTCAAAGCGACACTCCATTGTCGGGCTAGCATGTCTTTTATATTGTGGATTAAGACAGCATAGCAGTGATAGTTATTAGTAGCGCCTTGTACCAGGTTGATAGCCAGCAACGAATCTGAATAACACACCAAATTCCTGTTCCCCTTGTCCCATGCAAGCTGTAAGCCTTTGTATAAAGCCATGAGTTCAGCAAATAAATTATCCCTTCGTCCAAGATGACCGCCAAATCCCCAAAGCCACCTGCCATCCTCAATCCTCAAAATTCCTCCCATGCCTGAAGGTCCCGGGTTGCCAAAGCTACTTCCATCAACATTTAGGACGATGCATTGCTCGCCAGCAGGGTACCACGATACCCATCTATGCGTGTTGATATTCTGGTTGCCAATCTGTCTGGTTGTTGCTATGGTAGCAGCCAGCTTGTTCACTTCTAATTTCAACTTATGTAGGGGAAAATCCTCCTTTGCAATGCAAATAGAGTTCCTAGCTCTCCAATTCCACCAAATACCTGCAACAAAGAGATTAGAGTATCTACTTGTGACCCCATTCATGAGCCACACAGTAGTGTTAGTATTTGTAAAGAATGTTGTGTCCTCAATCTTAAGGTCCTTCCATAGTCTCATAGAGAGTGGGCAGTCCCGTAGAATGTGGTGAATATCTTCAGATGGTGCATTACATCGAGTACATGTTGGTGAGGGAAGCATATGTCTGCTATGTAACATGGCTTCAGACGGGAGAGAGTCATGACAAGCAGTCCAAATTAATACTTTGATCTTCTCTGGAGCATAGTCTTTCCAGATCCAACTCCACGAGCGATGGTCAATGGGATTGCTCATTGATTGATGAAGGAGCCAATTGTATCTCGATTTGGCAATATACTTACCGTCAAGGTTGTTTGCGCAAATAAAAGTATCCGGAACCAAGCCATTGATATGCATAGGCAAGTTGTTTATATAGTCTTTATTATGGTTAGGAATAAAAGTATAGAGAGCATTCAGATTCCAACTCTCATTATGAATAATATCAGCAATTTTATGATCTAAATCATGGATGTCTAAGTAGCTCACCTGGCTGCACAAATTTCCATAGGGTGTTCAAGGAGAGTACCACAATGAAGATTCCACATTGCCTATGCGAAACTCAAAACCATCTTGGAGGGCAATCCTAGCTTTAGATATAGTGTTCCATATAGGTGAACCTGTTGTTTTGTCTGCTTGGAGAAAGTTGTTGTGCTGAACATATTTTGTCCAGATTAAATTCACCCAAAGTTTGTCATGTTGCTGAAGAACATCCCAGACCAACTTGCCTCGCATAGCCGTATTGGCTTCTCTGGCACGCCTAACTCCAAGACCTCCATTCCCCTTTGGCATAGTAACAGTTTGCCACTTCACACCATGAATTCCCTTATCAGAGCTTCCTTTCCAAATGAAATCACGAGTAGTTCTATCAATTCGGGAGCAAATTGCCTCAGGGAGCCAAGCTATCTGCATATAATACGTTGGAATTGAATTGAGCACAGACTTCGCTAATATGATCCTGCCTGCCTTATTGAGCAATTTAGTTTTCCAAGATGCAAGACGACTTTGTGGCTCATCACTCTCTATTATTTGGAATGGAAAGAGACTAAGTGCTTTCTCTCCTACTAGAGGCCTTAGACAAGGGGATCCCCTATCTCCTTATCTTTTTGTCATTTGTATGTAGAAATTGTCTCAAACCATATTGGATGCCGTGGATTCCAATAGATGGAAGCCTATTCAAATTTCTAGAAATGGGCCTGCTCTATTGCATCTATTCTTTGTAGATGATGTTCTGATTTTTTCAAAAGCTAGTGGTGGTCAAGCTAGGCTCTTAGAATCTATCTTACAAAAGTTTAGTGCCGCTTCTGGTCTTCATGGGAATCTGAATAACCAGGGCTTTTTTCTCTTCCGGTGTAAGCAGGCAGAAGAAGAATTTGATTGCCAATACCACCTCTAAATATAAATATATGTATATATATATATATATATATATATATATATATATATATATATATATATATATACCGGGCTAAGTAGATAGACGTTTAGAGAGTGACACGTGGCACTCAGCATGAAAGCCAACACACCGGACAAGGACACCGAGACAGATAACATGGAACGATCGATCTGATACGTGTCAAGATCGAGAGGATTCTGGGAAGAACTTCCCAAGGAAGTTACTTCAGAACTCAGTTATAAATGGACAGGTCCAGTGACGGGAAGCGGCATGCAACAACACACACAAACACCCTCGCCGAGATAGACAAATCGCTATCCGCCCTCCTTGTATTGATTCCGATTTATTAATAAAACTCTATTCGATTACATTGGCACCCATCGTGGGGCCCGGTAAAATCATTCCCGGCCGCACACCCCGTTTTCACTTTTAAGCATTGTAAGTACCATACAACGTTTCCACCATTAGGCCACCGATAAGCCTGGTTACTACCCGTTGTGGTCGACGGCGGAATTCACAACCATCGAGCCATGATGCAACCGCTTCCACCAGGAGGCACAGACATCAGGGCCGACCAGAAAACCAACGCCCAACTACTCTAGAAACTGTTCCAGTACAAGAAACCGCTTCCAACCGACAACGACTGCTTCTCCGGTCGTAGTGGAAACACATGTTCACCAACCTGCAAATCCTGTACAACCAACAGTGGAAGAGCACCCTCTTCTTGTCGGCGTCAACGCAGTCATCGATGAACTACTCCAGCAAAACCAATCCCTACAGCAGCAAATGAATGTCATTCAACAGGAGCGATACCCAAACAGTCTCGACAGCGTCCAAATTGAAAAACCTCAACCCTTAACTAATTCTATAATGTCCGACTTGGTACCACCCAATTTCAAACCACCACCTCTGGAGAATTATGATGGGAGGAAAGACCTGCAAGAACACTTAACGACCTTCGACACCCAGATGGCCATAATCAGCGCACATGAAACTCTGAAGTGCAAACTTTTCTCTGGATCTATGAAGGGTGCTTCCTTGCGTTGGTATATGAGTTTGCCTCGCAAGTCAACAGTTATGCAGACTTCACTAAAAAATTCATCACATTTTTCAGATAAAAGGAATCAAAAGGCCTCAACCGCTACACTCTTCAACACCAGACAAGGCCCAAATGAATCCCTTCGTGAATACCTAGGCCGTTTTGGTGACATAACCGTTGATGTAGAGCACCCCGACCAGAGACAGTTTGCCGATGCTTTCCCAAACGGCCTCCGCGACTGTCAGTTCAACGAATCTCTCGCCTATAGACCCGCTTCTAACATGCAGGAAGTATTGGCCCGGACTGAAGGTTACATGAAGGGAGAAGAAAGTAACGCAGAAAAGCGTAACCGTGACACTAGAGAAAGGGGACTAGATCACTGGAAAACCTCACTAAAAACTCCCTGTGGGAGAAAAGTGTACTTGCCAGGTTATTTTCATTGATAAACAAGTGGACTTGTACATTGAAGGGAAATTACATGAAGGGAATCAAGGGAAATTACATGAAGGGAATCAAGTTACTTAGCTGAAGTAGAAATGGAGGTTTGCTGCGTTCCAAGATCGTGGAATGGGAATGCCGGATAGAGTTTCCAGCTTGTAAGCTCCTAGGGCCAGTTCATCGATGATTTTGTAGGGTCCTTCTCAGTTGGGAGATAACTTCCGAGTTCCGTCCATCTTGGATGCTCTTCTTAAATCGTACCTCCAGGCTGCTCGCTATTTGGCTTCAAATTCATGCAAGTGAGCGGCTTCAGGAGTCTCGTCTAGTAGGTCTAGACTAGCATTTAGGTTGTTGACATTAGAAGCCTCGCTTGTCTTGTCTCTTCTAAAACTTGGTTCACCGAGTTCGACAGGGTTCATAGCATCAGAACCGAATGCAAGTTTAAAAGGAGTCTCTCCTGTAGAGAAATGAGGTGTGGTGTGGTAGGACCATATGACTTTGCATAGTTGCTCTGCCCAGGCGCCTTTTGCTTCATCTAACTTCTTCTTTAGGCCTAAAAAAATAATATTGTTGGCAACCTCAGGTTGGCCATTTTCTTGTGGATGCTCAACTAATGTGCAGCGCAATACCTCTCAGAAGCGGACTCCTCACTAAAACCGTAGCAGCCCCCCAAGAAGAACTTTGACCCCTTTGAATCAAAAGAGGGAAAATAATACTCAAGGAAATCTTGCATACCAGGCTCATCCTAGAGTTGACACCAGCAAGAAAAACACTCGGCAGAGACTCACATCAATGGTGCGAACACCACAAAGCAAAAGGACATGATACAGAAAACTGTTTTGCTTTAAGAAACGAAATTGAGAAGTTAATCCGCAAACGAATGTTGAAGAAATACGTCAAAGACGACGCTGATGCATCAACAAGTTGTCCACCAGAAGGAACACGTCCAATGCTACAATCTCAGATAGAGAAGGTGGACCAGGCCGAGGAAGAAATCCCCCTAGTGGTACACACCCTTAACACAATCTCAGGTGGATTTGTTGGGGGGGGGGGGGGGGGGAGACCAGCTCGGCAAGGAAGCGCTGTGTTAGGCAGGTTATGCACATTGCTGACATGCAAATCAACTCGGCAACCGTAGCCAGCCCCGATCTAAATTTTTCACCAAGAGATCTTGAGGGCATAGCACTAGGCATGGCAATGGGACGGGGCGGGGACGGATTTTTTATTCCCCATCCCCATCCCCGAATCCCATATAGTTCCCCGTTCCCCAACCCAAACCCAACGGGGATGAATTATTGATCCCCATCCCCGTACCCAACGGGTTTGGAGATCTCCGCCCCATCCCCATCCCCATCCCCGAGTCCTATATACATAATTATTTGTCATTTCTTAAGATATGTAAGTTGAAAAAACAATTTAAAACCATACCGCTGTTTTCGTTACACCATAACCAACTTCTAACATAGATCAAAGCGAATAATATAAGAGGGGTAATAGTTGAGATGTGGATGGTTTCTAATATAAGAGGGGTAATATTGTAACGCAGCGAACCTCCGTTTCTACTTCAGCTAAGTAACTTGGTCCTAAGAATAAAGGTGCACTCTTTTCTCCCACAGGGAGTTTTTAACGAGGCACCACCTTTCCTGTTTTCTGTACTTTCACTTATGTTGTGAAATTTCCTTTGATTCCCTTCAATGTACAAGTCAACTTGTTTATCAATGAAAATAACCTGGCAAGTACTCTTTTCTCCCACTGGGAGTTTTTAGTGAGGCTTGCCAGTTGATTATCTTTTGGTGTTGCTTACATATTATCATCATATTAAGATTCATATTAAGATTCTTTGAATCGAAAAAATAAAGCAAGCAAGCACTTGCACAGTCTCCATGAGACAAAGGTTTACTTCTTTGAAGAATACTCCCACTTACTATAATAAAAGTATGTAGAAATTAACCATTCGATCAGTATAAGGACCAAGATCTTTGTAAGGCGGTCCAAAACCAATAAGATCAATGGTTACTCCCCCAATATATAAGTCGGAAATCCGGTTATTCCTAAACTAATCCCGTAACCGACTTGGGGATTGCAAGGTCAAGATCATTAGACAAATAACAAATACATGATCCTTGAAATAATTCGAACAAAAGCATAAGTCCGAATTCAAACCCATACGACATCAAGCTCGGGGGGCTAAATTTGCAGCCAAAATCACTAAAATGATTACTGCTCATAAACGGGATCATTTTGTTATAAACTGTTGACATCCCGACTAAATAAAGATAAAAAGCTGAATACAAAACTATATTCAATAAAGCAAACAACTCGGCCATACTATTATGGGCACAACCCAACCAATCTTGGAAAAAGATTCCCTTGCATACACAATCTATGAAAGCAAGACGGTCAACAGAAATGGTTCACATTAAAGATAGGAAAGTTAAAATTTCATTCATTATAAACCCAGTGGCGTTATACATAAGTCACAGGCTATTACAAAAGGAGATTTCAAGCCCGGAGGCATTACAAAAAGACCAAAAAACATTACAAAAATATAAGGACATAATAGAAAGTCTTCACTTCTCATTAGAAGCACCATCATCAGCCAAGTCCTCCTCCATTTTGTCTTCCTGCTCATTTTCGCTAGAGGAACTAGAGGAAGGCATCTCCACCAACTTGCCCTCGGAGATCACCTTGTATACGCTGATCTCTGACAAATCCACATCGGGATGTAAAAGTTCACCTGAGCTTTCGCCTGATCAAAACCTCTTAAGAGGCCGGCCGCGACCTCAACTTTCAGTTCCCGATCTCAGCATCCTTTTGCTTCACAGATTCTATCAAATTGGCAACCGATTCAGACTTTGCCTTCACCTCTGAACGGACAACGTCAATTTTTTTAGTCCAATCTGCCTCCAAATCTTCTAGCTGTTTCTTGACGAAGTCATCTTTCTCTTTAAACTTCTTCTCTTGTGATGCCAGCTCATTTCTTAACTGAGCAACTTCACTAGCTAAGTCTTGCTGGTTGGCCATGGTCTTCTTTGCTTACTCAAGGTCTTTTCTGCTTTGAAGATCACGAGCCCAGGGTCTATCGAACTCTTCACCAATGGAATTACCCACAACGGCCACCTTCAGAGCGTAAGAGGTCGGAGTCTACCGAAGCCCTCATTGCGGGAATGAAACTAGCCAAAGAGGTCGGAGTCCAAAACCTTAAAGTCAAGAGTGATTCACAACTGATCACCAGTCAGGTGTCCGACGATTTCCAAACAAGGGTTCCTCAGTTGAGCAAATACCTCCAAAAAGTTAGTGCTCTAGCAAATGCTTTCTCTACTTTCGAGCTTTTGTACGTCCCTAGAGAGCAAAATGTCCGAGCTGATATACTGTCAAAATTGGCAAGTACCAAAAAGCCAGGCAACAATCACACAGTCATCCATGAAACTCTCCTCTCCCCCAGTGTTGAAACAGACGAGGTACATGCTTTGGAGCAAACATCCAATTGGACCACTCCAGTCATATCCTACCTTCAACTTGATATTTTACCAACAGATGAGTTGGAAGCCAAGCGACTCCGCTGAGAAGCAGCCAAGTACACCTTTGTGGCAGGCAAGCTTTACAAAAGAGGGTTCTCAACACCTCTGTTACGATGCCTACTACATGAACAAGCAGAGTATGTGATGAAAGAAGTGCACCAGGGAATTTGTGGAAGTCATATTGGCGGACGCTCTATGGCTAACAAGATTCTCTGAGCAGGTTACTACTGGCCTCATCTCAGTAAAGATTGTATGATTTTTTCAAGAAAATGCGACAGATGTCAAAGGGACTGTGATCTTCACCATGCCCTAGCAACAACCCCTTAATCAGTCACATCATCGTGGCCTTTCTACAAGTGGGGGGTTGATATACTGGGTCCTTTTCCTATAGGTCCAGGACAAGTCAAGTTCCTAATAGCTGCAGTCGAATACTTCACTAAATGGGTAGAGGCAGAACCAGTTGCTACAATTACAGCCTCTGGAGTTAAAAAGTTCTACTGGAAACATATCATATGCAAATTCGGACTCCTGCCAAAATCGTGTCTGACAATGGTACACAGTTTACCAGTTCTTTGGTTGTTAACTTTTGTAAAGAGCTCAGAATTCAAAACAAATTCACATTTGTTGAGCATCCACAAGCAAATGGCGAAGCTAAGGCTGCCAACAAGATTATTTTGTCAGGCCTAAAGAAGAAGTTAGATGAAGCAAAAGGCGCCTGGTCAGAGCAACTGTGCGAATTTCATATGGTCCTACCACACCACACCCCATTCCTCTACAGGAGAGACTCCTTTTAAACTTGCATTCGGTTCTGATGCTATGATCCCTGTCGAACTCGGTGAACCAAGTTTTAGAAGAGACAATACAAGCGAGGCTTCTAATATCAACAACCTAAATGCTAGTCTAGACCTACTAGACGAGACTCGTGAAGCTGCTCACTTGCGTAAATTTGCAGCCAAACAGCGAGCAGCCCGGAGGTACGAATCAAAAGTAGTCCTAGAGAAATGAAGAGAGGAGACCTCATTTTAAAAAGAGCATCCAAGACGGACGGAACTGAGAAGTTATCTACTAATTGGGAAGGATCCTACAGAATCATGGATGAACTGGCCCCAGGAGCTTACAAGCTGGAAACTCTATCCGACACTCCCATTCCACGATCTTGGAATGTAGCGAACCTCCGTTTCTACTTCAGCTAAGTAACATGGTCCTAAGAATAAAGGTGCACTCTTTTCTCCCACAGGGAGTTTTTAACGAGGCACAACCTTTCCTGTTTTCTGTACTTTCCCTTATGTTGTGAAATTTCTTTTGATTCCCTTTAATGTACAAGTCAGCTTGTTTATCAATGAAAATAACCTGACAGGTACTCTTTTCTCCCACAGAGAGTTTTTAGTGAGGCTTTCCTGTTGATTATCTTTTGGTGTTGCTTACATATTATCATCATATTAAGATTCATATTAAGATTCTTTGAATCGAAAAAATAAAGCAAGCAAGCACTTGCACGGTCTCCATGAGACAAGGGTTTGCTTCTTTGAAGAATACTCCCACTTACTATAATAAAAGTATGTAAAAATTAATAATTCGATCAGTATAAGGACCAAGATCTTTGTAAGGCGGTCCAAAACCAATAAGATCAATGGTTGCTCCCCCAATATATAAGTCGGAAATCCGGTTATTCCTAAACTAATCCCGTAACCGACTTGGGGATTGCAAGGTCATGATCATTAGATAAATAGCAAAGACACGATCCTTGAAATAATTCGAACAAAAGCATAAGTCCAAATTCAAACCCCTACGACATAAAGCTCGGGGGGCTAAATTTGCAGCTAAAATCACTAAAATGATTACTACTCATAAACGGGATCAATTTTGTTATAAACTGTTGACATCCCGACTAAATGAAGATAAAAAGCTGAATACAAAACTATATTCAATAAAGGAAACAACTCGGCCATACTATTATGGGCACAACCCAACCAAGCTTGGAAAAAGATTCTCTTTCATACACAGCAAGACGGTCAACAGAAATGGTTTACGATAAAGATAGCAAAGTTAAAATTTCATTCATGATATACCCAGTGGCGTTATACATAAGTCACGGGCTATTACAAAAGGAGATTTCAAACCCGGAGGCATTACAAAAATATAAGGACATAATAGAAAGTCCTCACTTCTCATTAGAAGCACCATCATCAGCCAAGTCCTCCTCCATTTTGTATTCCTGCTCATTTTCGCTAGAGGAACTAGAGGAAGGCATCTCCATCAACTTGCCCTCGGAGATCACCTTGTATACGCTGATCTCTGACAAATCCACATTAGGATGTAAAAGTTCCACCCGAGCTTTCGCCTGATCAAAACCTCTTAAGAGACCGGCAGCGACCTCAACTTTCAGTTCCCGATCTCAGCATCCTTTTGCTTCACAGATTCTTTCAAATTGGCAACTGATTCGAACTGTGCCTTCACCTCTGAATGGACATCGTCAATTTTCTTAGTCCAATCTGCCTCCAAATCTTCTAGCTGTTTCTTGACGAAGTCATCTTTCTCTTTAAACTTCTTCTCTTATGATGCCAGCTCATTTTTTAACTGAGCAACTAATTCACTAGCTAAGTCTTGCTGGTTGGCCAGGGTCTTCTTTGCTTACTCAAGGTCTTTTCTGCTTTGACGTTCACGAGCCCGGAGTCTGTCGAACTCTTCACCAATGGCATGACCCACAACGACCACCTTCAGAGCATAAGATTCTAAAGCAGCACACACTTGGTCCAACCCCAAACCTCCAATCCGGGCTGAGGCATCTTGAGTCAACAACCGATCTCGCACAAAATTCTTCACTGGAAAGCGCCTATCCCAGAGTGACCTCACGTCGTCTTCAGCTTCGAAATCGGTTAAGAGGTCAGACCAAATAACCTCACCTTCATCAATCTTTCTCTTCTTGCTACTCGAAACCCCATGTCTCTCTTGTTTAACCTTCTACGCGGTGAGAGACGCTGAAGGAGGAGGCTCAATCAAATTCTTGGCACATGCCACAGTGTTCAAGGGGATAGAAGTGATGGGCATACTCCCATCAAGGATAGTCCTTCCTGTGATCTTCTTAGTCTTCTGCAAACCAGTTTCGCGAACTTCACCTTCTGCACTGGACCCAGCAATAGCTTTTGCAGCCATTCTTGGACTTTCTTGAGGTAACTCCTCATATCCTTCTCCTTTAAAGGACCCATCCGAACTGCAAGAAGATAAAAAGAAAGGTAAATCAGTCAATTATTATCATGCGACTTAAAGTTGATCAACTCCTCGTCGTCGTTTTCCATGTTTATGAGCTCTTTGCAACTCATAGGGGAAAAATCCGAAAGAAATTCGATAGCTGCCTTATCTTCTCCAGGTAACTGACTTTCAATTACGCCTTGTGCGTTCTTTAAACCTCTCCCAACTGGGTGTAACCTCATCCAAAATAACCCTCATAACGGATGGAACTTCGGAGGTTTCATTCCCATGTTCATCTATTTCCCACAGTTTAACCATCCCAAAGAAAAATCTCCAACAAAAACAAGAAAAGAAACATAAAGGGAAACGAAAAATAAAGATCAGGAGTTACCTCTATGTAATTTCTTGATTTCCTGCCGAGTAGAAGAAGCGAACAAAGCCGAGAACATAGTTTTTCCTGCCAACAGAAGATACTATCACTGAAGAAGAAAACGTAGTTTTTACGTCTCCAAACATTTCCTTTAAATAGATCAAAAGGGCTATCCAACGGGTTTCCAAATAAAGCCTCCACGCGCTCATAAGCGCGTTTTGAACAACCAAAGCTGTCCATTCAAGTCTCTTCGTGCTGTCCCTGACTTTTGAAGTGACATAAAGAAAAAACACGCTTTCCCAAACGAGGAAACAATGTATTTAGCCACCAGCTCTTCATAATCATCATTTCATTTATGACAGCATTTTTAGACATTTTAAGCCGCTAAAGAGAGAGCTCGGCATGACATGGCAAAACGGAGCAAGAGCGTGATCTGCAATTTTCTTAAAGCCCTTTTTAACATTTCTTTAAAAACTCTTCGCACTGAAAGTGGTTGAGCTTGGGGGGCTGTGAACCGGGCTAACTAGATAGACGTTTAGAGAGCGACACGTGGCACTCGGCATGAAAACCAACACACCGGAAAAAGACACTGAGACAGATAACGTGGAAGGATCGATCTGATACGTCAAGACCAAGAGGATTCTGGGAAGAACTGCCCAAGGAAGTTACTTCAGAACTCGGTTATAAAAGGACACGTCCGGTGATGGGAAGAGGCATGCAATAACACACACAAACACCCTCGCCGAGATAGACAAATCGCTATCCGGCCTCCTTGTATTGATTCCGATTTATTAATAAAACTGTATTCGGGTACAATATATAATATGAATATATAATATTATATATATATATATATATATATATATATATATATATATATATATATATATATATATATATATATAAAGCAACCACTAGACCTCCCCCACCCACGACCGCCGATCACCGTGAGCCACCGGAGCGCCGCCACTGGCAGTCGGAGGCCTGCCACCCACCACCGGTTGCCGAATCTCCTCCATGACGGTCATCGGAGCTCCGTCGTGCCGCCGCCGGAGCTCCGCCGCCGGCCGCCGCTGCCACCCCCTCCTTCTATTTAATTATTTATTTATATAATAATTATATATCTATATATTTATATATATTATATATCCTTCAAAAAAATATATATTATATATAAATATAAATCTGAATATATATATATATATATATATATATATATATATTTATATATATAAAAGATAATTATTTTTGAAAAAAAAAGTTCTGCTGCAACTTTTGAATGCAACTTTTATCATTAACTAGACAACACATTTAATAAGGTTATTAGAAGGTGGGTTAGGCCTAACTCAACTCTATAAAATTGGGTTATAAACTCACATCTGATGTGAGACTCTTAACACAACTCCCTGATGCCAAGAACTGGACAACTGGAGCATAATGTGTAGAGTGAGAGATGTCTCCTGCTTATAAACTATTTTTCAAGTCATACTACATCCGAGGTGAGACTCTTAACAAAGGTTTTAAGTTACAATCGTAGTTGTGTCACAGTTATTGATATTACAGAGAATTACAGTTAATTTTGGCTAATACAACTTTGATCGCGGCAACTTTGAGTTTGCCGAGGCACAAATCTTGTTTTAAAGCCTTGCCCTTTAAGATACTAGCCCTCATGGGACATCATCATAGATGTAGAAAGCAAAATTCTCCCAACTTTTTGTTCATAGAAAATGCATAAAACTATATGCTTCTTAAATTTTTATTTCTTTTTATGCCATAGGATGCACATGGAATCAGGTGTTACCTACATGAACGAGGGTTGATGCAATATGCAGATAAGATGGAGGAAAGTGACAAAAATATTTCAGATCTTCTAAAACTAACAACGACAGAACTAATTTCACAGTTTGAAATGAAAAGAGGCCACATAGCTCGTTTCATTAACAAAACTAAATCTATTGATTCATTTAAATCACGTGGAGCTACTCTAAGAAGAAGATCAAGCATAATAATGCGAGGAGAAGATAGCAATAGCATACCCAAAAGTAACTATGGATCAAATAGTTCTAGTACTAATAATACAACAAGATCACTTGAACAATCAATGATTGATATGAAGATTAAAGATGGATATGTGTTTAAAGGAATTGTAGCTTGTGAACCAGCTGAGCCTAGAGCTTGTGGCTGTGTGAATCCACCACCTCCTGTTAGTGACCAAGTTGCTCCTTATAATGCTATTGAAAATATTTCAGTTCAGAAATTAACTCCTGAGTATAAGATTGGTATGGAACCTTTGTTGAAATTAAAGGCACCTCCTTTGAAGGCTTCTGAACTTTGGAGAGATAAACCAGCTGTTTTCTTGTGTCTCAGAAGACCAGGGTAATTTGCTATGTTACACTTGACAATTTCCAATTTGATATGTATTCTAAATAATATGTTTACTTCAATTATGCTCATATGATTAAATTGGATGAGTGTCTGTGTCTTTGTTGTTGGTTTGTGCAAACATATGGTGTTCAATCCCTTGCTTTAGAGTCACCAACAAAAAAATCTGGCTTTTAAATTTCATACCCCCTTATGGACCTCATACCCCCAAATTGACCAAACTTCCAATTTTACCCCTGACTCTTCAAACCAATTTTCAGATTTATCTCTTAACACATAATTCCGGAACGTAATTTGTTGATTTTTTTCGGAAGTATCATATACTCATAATTCCAGAAGCAAAAAATTGAGTTTTCCTTTCCGGATTTATCATTCCAACATAATTCCGGAACTATAAAAATGCCTTGCAGATTTATGTTGTTATGATAAATCTGGAAGAGACTAAATTTTTTACTTCTGGAATCATCTAATTGTGATACATCCAGAATACATGTTATAATTCCGTATTTATGTGGGTTAGGTGATTCCGGGAATAAAAAAAAACAGTTCCAGAAATACTTTTTTTGTGATAAATCCAGGTTTATGAAAGGGGTATTTTGGGGTTAAATGGAAACCGGTGGGTATAAGGTCCTTTGAAATTTTTAGCCCAAATCTCTTGAAATTGCACTTACCACCCTATATAAATAGCCCAAATCTAAATCTCAAAAAAAAAAAAAATAGCCCAAATCTCTTGAAATTTTTATTTTGAACCCCCTGAAAATTTTAAATTGCACTAGTAGACCAAGTTTTGCACCCATTTGACACTGGTCTTAAAAAATTTGACACCCCTGACCCCGGGGTCCTGGGTCCGCCACCGGTTCTTTCCCATGCGATCCGTTTTCGATTCCTACTCGAGCAAATACAACCTTTGTGTTTGTAGGGTCCCGACTTTTCTACTACTCTTCTCTCATTGATAGTCTCACCTCAAAGTTTGCTTTAGACCTAAAAATATGTTGTGTTAGCTCTCCATTCTTGGTTACATCGTGAAATTTGATATTGTTAAAAAATGCGGCATATGTAGTCAATACGAGTGCATTGCAGAAGCCCCCAAAACCTTTATATTGTGGATGCAATTGTGGTTGCGGACCGCAGTTCAAAACAATGATTTTTAATGTAACTATTTTTCTTCATCATTGCACATAAAAGTTAGCGTGTTATATATATCTATCATATGAAACTAAAGCTTGATGTTTGATTCCAATCATGATTCATGTCCTTAACAGGTGCATAATGTGTAGAGCTGAAGCACACCAGCTTTATTCGAGAAAACCCATGTTTGATGCACTTGGGGTTCAACTATTTGTAGTTCTCCATGAGGACATGGAGTTAGAGGTAATTAACTTTAGATACACTTGATTTATTTTACTTTTATTTTATATTTTCATTATTGTTTTGTTTTTGTTTTGCACGGGTTTTAGTTTTTGTCCACACATGATTTTGTTTCTCGTTTCTTTTTCCTATTTTAATATTATTTATGGTTTAAAAAAATTAGGTTAAAGAGTTGTGGCCTAGATATTGGGGTGGTGTTGTGCTTCTAGATAAGAGTAGGGACTTCTATAAAGCACTTGGAGGTGGAAAGTTGCTGAAGGAGAAGTTCTTATCAGGATTTTTACTGAATCCTAGAGCACTTTACAATTTCAGACGTGCAAAATCAATGAACATTGAGTATAATTTCAAAGGAGAAGGTGAAATAAAAGGTGGATTATTTATAATAGGGAGTGGAAAAAGTGGCATTGCTTATCAATTTATAGAGAGAAATTTTGGTGATTGGGCACCTATTGCCGAAGTCATTGAAATCTGTACTCAAATACAGCAGGTAATAATAGTCATTGTTTTTTTTCTTTGGGTTAAATATATTTTTAGTTTTCTATAAAATTTGAGTATTTTGTTTTAGTCTTTTAAAAAAGCTTCACCTATTTTTGATCCCCAAAAGTTTTTTTTCGTCATCAGTTTAGTCTCTATGGCTTTCAATAGCGCTTCATAACCTTTCATAGCACTTAAAAGCATTATAAAAGTTCCAAAAAAGCGCTACTAAAAATCATGAGAGATTAAAACTGATAAAAAAAATTTAGGAGATCAAAAGTAGAGGACAATTTTATGAGAGTCTAAAAACAAAAATCTCAAATAGGAACCAAATACATGTTTAAACCCTTTCTTCTTTTCACCATGGCTCCTATTTTACAAATCTTTTGAACATGTTGCAGAACCAACAAGAAGGTCAAAGGGAGTTTGTGCTACATTGAAATGTTTCCGATGATTGAATAAGATAAAGTTGGACATGCAATTTGTTATTTACAAAAATTAAGTTCCATGTATTTCCATCCCTAACCTGGGAACAATAACTTTACAAAGTAGGTGCCAGTAATCAGTATTGGTTCATGTAGATTAAATTGATAAAAATCTATTCTGTTTTTTCAATATAAAATTTTCCTCTGATTTTTTGAATTCAGTAGTTTGGCTATCTACTGTGTACTACAAATTATATGCTTATCAACCCAGATTTCAATTGGGAAACAATATTTTTCTTTAAATCAAGTAGACTCAGTCTATGGTTATCCAGCTGCAACCACTCATTTAACTTAATTAATAATTTTTTTTTGTAAAGAAAAAAGAAAGTCTCGTTAAAACATTTTGATATAAACCCTCTTTAGAGAGAAATCATCTAAAAGAATGTGAACAGAAGAAGCCAAGAGGGGACTAGATCAATACCCTTAGCAAGAAATTAGAGTCATGGAAAATGGTAATATGGATGACCTAACTTGTTACCGTTAAAGTCCTCTAAAACAAAACTAGGAAGTAAATCCCACCGGTTAGTGCCTCAAGTATTTGTCAATTACTACATTCACCCAAAGCTTGTTTGCCCTTTATGAAGATCCCAAACCAATTTGCCAAACATGGCAGTGTTAGCTTTCCGAGTCAAATAGATTCACAGACCACAACAAGTCTTTGTTTTCATGATAGTGTTCCACCCAACTAGATGAATACCCTTATCATTGGTTCCTTTCCAGAAGAATGTGACGGTTCCGACTGCAAGGGATAAACCGGAACAGTCATGGACTCATTCTAGGAGCTCCAATGGTGGAATGGTACTCGAAGAAGATGAATCTAAGATAAATCTAGAATAGATATTATCATTGAAATGAGAGAATGTAAGATAGAAGATTTAATTGTGTAATGATTGATGTTTTCATTGATTTCAGCAATTGGTTAAATAATCATACAATCATTGAGTACAATCATTGGTAGTACACTAGTACAACCTTCTAGAAGGTGTAGTACAAAATAAAAGCTAAAGGGAAAGCAACTTGAACTATCAACTAGTACCAACAATAAAATAACTAGTAAATAGTAAATGACCCAAACTTCAGCAAAGTTATCAAATGACTCTGTCACAATACTCCCTCTTTCAAACATCCTTGTCCTCAAGGATGAATATTTCTGAGTGCCATGCTTAAGAGGTAAGGTCTTTCACTTGGGTAGTCTTGGAGGAACACAAATGCTACCCCGATCAGTCATTTTCCTGTGAAAAACAGCCACCAGATGACAATTCTGACATTCAAATATAATCAAAGAGAGAAAACCATCTTCAAGAATCTGGAGAACTTGGAATATTTGTGAAATCACCAAATTGGTAGGGATTCCAATGGTACAAGCAGCTGCACTAATTTCTTCATGATGTGCATTAAAAACTAGTATGATACCACAAGTCATTGCCCTTCTTAATACCAACATAGTTAAGTGAGCATTTTTCCACCTAGAAACCAGCATTTCCCAAATGAACTGACTATGTGAAACAATTAGCATTTCCCAGTCTAGGAGCAGTTTCCAAGCCTCTGTAATGGGATCATAGTAAGCAAAGAATTTTGAAATTGTTGTTCCTAAGAAGTGAAGTAAATTAAACAGCCTTTCCTTTGAAATTTGTCTCACCAACAAGTTTGTCTCAGTAATTACATTCCCGACAGATTCAGCCCTTATTCCCATTAATAAGGTGCTGTTGCAAATAAAGTGAGACCAGTTGTCACAAGGTTTGGATTCAAGGGAGCTCCAATGCAATATCTCATCATGAGGCCAATAGATACAGGAAACCAACTCAAGTCCTATTTGTTTAACAAAATATTCAAAGCTAATTAGAGAGGCATGAACCAAAATGGTACAACCATCAAATAGAAGGTCTTGACAAAGCATTGCAGTAATCTTCCAAGGTTTGTAGGCGATTTCCTCAAACTTGTCACCACACATTGCTGTCAAATAGATAAAGGTTGTTTCCCTAGACTTCTCATGATCAACCTTCCTTAACCTTATGCGATTTAAATGATCATTTTTCCACTTACAAATAAACACTATCAATTCTAGTTTAACTTCAATAGAGATAAATTTAAACAAGCAGCATAAAACCTCATCAGTAAATATAATTTGGACATAGCCACCAATCAATGCATTCCAGGTCACTGTATAAGTGTGTGGCATTGTTGCGCCCGAAAAAGTCCCCGAGGGAGAACCTTCCTCGTTCACAACTTTTCCTAAGACAATGAAGCCGCCACCAATATTTATTAAGGAAAATATTAGGAAAACCTTTTTTGGAAAGCGATTGGTCTTGCGAAACTAGAGAATAGGGTTCGGGGGTCGGTTACGCGCAGGGAAGGTGTTAGCACCCCACACGTCCTCTCTACTGAGAGGGAACCTTTAATTAAATGTGTGGTTTTAGTGTGTTGACTTGAAAATACTTAATTTTGCCTCTCTACTTCTTATTGAAAAATTCTTAAAGAAAATCTTTATTTATTATGAAAAGGGGGTAAAATGGGTTTTTAGAAAAAAACGCTTGACGGGACATGGTCCGCTCCTACGTATCTCCTGGTGCGATGGAGAACTCAAAGCTACGTAGTTCTTCTTTGTCCTGAAAAAGTTTTTGTCTTTTATCTTTTTAGTGAGTTTTCGAAATAGGACGAGCATTTAGTGAATGATTAAACTAACCAAGGTTATGGGTAATCACCGCGAAGTATTCTTAAAAATGAGAGTCACTACCGCCAGTCAGACGAACAAAGGCTCTGATTGACTATTAGTAGCGACTCGTTTTTATTATCTTTTTTGAAAGTGATTTTCGAAAGAGATTGATTGGCACGAATGATCAAACTAATAACAGTTATGGGTGATCATCGCTTGTTGTTCTTTTGGGAAAAAGACATCGCCACCAATGGCTAGACGAACAAAGGTTCTGATTAACCATTGGCGACGATGGGTTGAAAATGATTTTAGAAAGGAAAAGGTTTTTGTTCTGAAAATGATCTCGGTTTGCGAAAGTGATTCTTTTTTGTTACGAAAATAACTCTTTTCTTTTTGTTATGCAAATGCTAAACTTTTTATGAGTGCGCTTGACGAGACTGTGACTCGCTCCTACGTATCCCAAATGGGAATAAAAGCGACGTAGTTCTAACTAGCTTTGAAAAATCTTTTTGAAACGTTTTTTGAAAATGGAAGCTTTCATGATGATCAAACTAACAAAGATTATGATGGGTCACCGCTAATAACTTGTTTTTGATTCTTTGATACTTAGAAAAATGCTCTTTGAAATTGGACGCGTTCATGATAATCAAACCAACAAAGGTTGTGATGGATTATCACTAGTAGCTTGCTTTATGTTTACGAAAATTCTTTTGAAATCGAGGCTTTCATGACAATCAAACCAACAAAGGTTGTGATGGATTGCCACTAGTAACCATTTTTATGCCGGGTCGTTTAGAAATGAAAACAATGAGTGCAAGAAAGAGTTAGTGAATTCAAGCATGACATGATCATTGGAATCAAATCATTAAGCAACAACATTTGAATTCGCAAACAAAGATCAAGCCTAAACTATACATATTAGATCACAACACAAAGGTAGGCAAGGAAGGAACTTGAATTGGGCATTTAAGCAAGAATACAAGAGTAGGCAAGATTGAACCTAAATGCACATCTAATGGAAGATGCTAGGTGAGAACCATACTCAAATATTTCTACAAGATGCAAGGGAATCTAAATGCACATCTATTGGAAGATGCAATGTATGGAATTGACCTATCTAAGTGTTGATGATATTCTTATATGAGAGTGGACAATGAAATTGTTAGCTTAAGGAAAAGAGTTGCCTCAATCATGATCATGGGCAAGCATAAGCAAGCGAATTATTTAGCAACCAAAGTATCAAAGAATGTTGAATCACTTTAGTCAATCCTCACACTTAAGATTAAGTGCACAAGTGCACAAGTGTGAATCACCTTGCCAATCATCAACAAAAACAAGTTTATTAAAGCAAACCCAAACCCTAATTTTTTTATGTTAAAACCTAGGAGCATACATACCCTAAATCAACTATTATTCATCCCCAAATCATGAAATAGACAAAAGCATTCAAGAACCCTAAACCTAGGCCCATGGCCGAATGTCATCATGCTTGAAATGAGTTTCTTATTTTGTGAAAGTTATGCAAACAAGAGTGAATATGCAAGGAAATGTGAGAAAACACAACAACAACTAGCAAATCACATTTTTATAAGAGTATGCGAAATACAACATGCCATAAAACAACATTTTATTTCATGAAAGGCAAGGATTAAGATCAACACAAATCAACATTTATCAAAGGGTGAGAAGCACCATAAGCACCCAAGCCTCCCTAAGTGCTTGTCAAAGTGCTTGTGACACTTCTCACCAACAACAATCAACAATATGAGAATATGAAGATGATAGGATGAATGCTTTTTATGTTTTTGAGGGAATACTCAAAGATGATGCAAGGTTTTAAGGATTACCTTAGCTCGGAGCTAGAGAGTGAGATGAGAAGATGAAGCTAGACACAAATCAACAATACTCCAATACTCTTCAAAGAAGTACCCACTAAATGATGAAGCTTGAACTTTGAATGAGGAATGGAGGGAGTATGTGAAAGAGGGATGCAAATGAGGTGAGTTGTTTGTTAGGGTTTTTTGGTGTAGGAGAAATGGGAAGGTTCCTTTGAGATGAAAGAAAAACAAGAGGAAGTGAGGGAGAGGAGGGGCTACGGTTTCATGAGTTTTTTGGGAGGAGAGGAGTGAGTTGTTCTTATTGAATTCCCTTGGGAGGCCAAAGATCTAATGGGTTTAAAGTTGTGAGAGGGAAGTAAAGAAATTAGTGTGTATTTAGTGGTGTGGATAGAAGGAAGGTAAAAAATATGTTGTGTATTGAATGTTATTGGACTCAAAGGTGTGCTTGTAAAAGAAATGATGAAAGGCTTGATGTGGGCTGATGGTGATGGTGGCGTGGAGCATGAGGATGGAGTGAGGGAGGTTGTTTGCTTGTAAAATTAGTGCTTACTTTAGCCAAAAATGGATAAAAGCAAAAAGCACCTAAAAAGGAATTAGCCCTAATTCTAAAAATACAATAAGCATCCAATATTATTTTGTTATTCATTTTTTTTTATTTTGATTTCAAATTTCCATTTTTAATTATACATATTTTGAGCCTTTTTGAAAGCGAGAAAAAAAACCGTTATAATTGACCAAAATACCCTTTTTGACTCTAAAATCCTAATTTGCCCGAAAAATGCGTTCCAACCCTAAAAATGATTTCAAGAACCTTGGAATGCCTTCTAGGATCCGAAATGCAGTGCATAAGGCTCTTCGCTCTTCAATTTATTTATTTTTTGTGGAAAATTAGGGTTTTGACCTAAGCCGGACAAAATTGGGGCAATGATCTCTCTAGGCTCCAATCCGCAATGCGCGCCTGAGCGCTCTCTTTTCTTTCTTTCTTTTCTTTTCTGTTTCTCTCTTTTCTTTTTTCTTTCTGAACTCCCAACTGGGGCAGCACTTTCTGGAATCTGAGGGCGAGGGCTAACACCGAAGTGTTCATCCTCTCTCTGTACCTGCAGTTGAAAATGAACAAATGCATGCAATGCAAATGCCATGATTGCTGTTTTCTTTTTTCTTATGATGAATGTAATGCATGATTTTCTTTTTCTTTTGTTTATGTCTGATGAACGCATAATTTTATGCTTGGTGGATGTAATGCATGAGTCTATTTGTTTATTGCTCTTTTGTTTTCTCTTTCGACTCCTTTTTCTTTTTGCCCTTTTTATAAAGTACAGTTATGCGAATGCAAAATTTGGTGTTTGATGATATGCAATGCTCTTGTGTTTTGGTGAGATGGCAGATGACATGCAATGGAAAACTTTTTCTTTCCTTTCCTTTTTTCTATGAAATGTGAATATTGCTATAAAATGATGAATAACATGAAATGATGAATGACATGGGATGTTTTAGCTTTCTTTTCTTCTATGAGATGCAAGTATTGATGTGATGCAACTGTATTGCTTTGATGTTTGATGGGATGATGAGTTTTTGGTTCTTTTTGTTTTATGGAACGCAAACATTACTATGATGTAGACGACACTGAATGTTTTTGTTTGTTTTCTTTTTTTGGCATAGGGACCTTAGGATTCTTGAGTGATCAATTCAAGTGTCCTATCGTGATGACTATTTCGAATGTACATTCGACTTAGTCTCCTATTTATTGAAAATGATTTTGTATTTTGAGACTTGACTCGATGTCTGATGCAATGATGATGAATGCTTGGTTTGCTAGAAAGAAAGTGTTGCGTTAAAAACACACTTAGAGCAAGTGTACTCCTTCGCAGAAGTAGTATAAAAGATTATCGTCTCCACAGGGATTAATTAACAAGTACCAAACTAATCGAGATTATGTATTATTTAGACGAACGAATATTTGAATTGTAATGGAACAGATAAAAAAGAAATAAATAACAATAATTAAAATACTAAATTTAATCGATGGAGAGAGGTCTAGGGTCACGGTTTCACTTGCAAGCTTCGATTCCCCTATGTCTAATTCCTACTTGAATTCCCTTATTTTACTTAATTACCAATCCCTTTACTAAAACTATTAATCCGTTTGGTCATTCGTGATTAATATTCTTTTTCCTAAATTAACCCTCGTTTGGTCATGCAAGAATTTAAATTCAGGAAAATGATAAAGAGCAAAAAGGTTGAATGATTGGAAGACTAAATTATGGTTTGGTCATGCCCTAATTATAGCCCCAATTATCCTATAGGTCCACCAACTAATTGCAGTACGGTCGCTGATCAACTAATTGATTATAAACATGCAAAGGGTAGCTAATCCTAATCATGTAATAAAAACAATAGGACAATATTAATTAAAATAAAAACAGGAATTCAAACCAGAAATTAGAACATAAAAAGGTCTCTAAACATGCAAGATCCACCTAAGACCCTAGAAGAGGATTTAACTATCCATAGTGTTCGAGAACAATAAAATAAAATTAGGAGTCATAAATTACAGAGATAAAAATAACCCGGAATAGAGAAATTTCCGATCCTGAAAATTTAGTCTCCTTTTTCTGCTCTAGAGCTCTCTCACGGTGTCAAGAACGGGTACCCAAAACTCCCTCTCTCCACTGTCCGGCGCTACTGTTGTGCGTTCTTTATTTTTCTTCGACGTCACTGTTTCCTTGAATTCCTTGAATTGATTATCCAAGATCTCCTATTGTTGTTGTTTTCCAATTCAATTGTGCGGCTACTGTATATATACATCTATTTTAATTCAAAGCTCTTTTCATTCCTTTTCTTACTGTTCACACTTAGGTTTGTTTGGAATTGGATTTGGACTTTATTTTTCCACACTTGGGCCACATGTTTCTTTTGTTAATGACACCCCCATTTTGCTTCAAACAACTCATTGAAACAACTTCTTTATCTATCTTCTTTTCTACAAAATAAATAGCAATTTGAGTCACTTATTTATTTAGATAATAATAATAGCTCTAAAAATGACTCAAAAGTGTCTCTAAAAATGTACTAAATTGGAGCTTATCAGAAAGCAGTAAATGAACACTTGGCGTGCTGATGAGAAAGCAGTAAATGAACACTTGGCGTGCTGATGAGAAAACAGTAAATGAGGATGAACACTTAGCGTGCTTTTAATGAACCACTTGGGACCCGAGGGCATTTGAACTCCGAACTGAAGGAGTGACTGGGAATGAGATTTTGAGACTGACAAGTCCAGGATGACTGACTTGAGAATTAGATTGAAGATTGACACTTGAAGTGCTGATTCTTAGAACTAGGCATGAGGATTAACATCTTGTGTTCATCCGCATTTTGCTTAGCAATGCAACGAATGACACATGTAATACAGGCGTATGCCATGATTGATGTCTTGAACATTATTGAATGCTTTTGTTCTTTTGTATCTGCTTCTTTTTTGTAGTTTATGAAATGCAAATATCAACATAATGCCTTGATGTTTGAATGCAAGTGTATGCGGTGATTGATTCTTTGATGAATGGAATGCTCCTGTTCTAACTTCTGTTTGTTTCTTTTTTGCTTCTTCTATGAAATGCAGACATTAATATGATGCGATGCTCTGATGTTTGATGCAATGATTTTTGTTCTTTTTCTTTTATGGAAATGCTAACGTTAATATGACGCAAATGCGCCGCTTTAATGTTTGAGGATTGAATGACAAAGGAATGCTTATGAAATGATGAATGATATGGAATACTGGATGACAGGGAATGTTTCTGTTCTTTTTGTTGCTTGTTTGGAGTTTGCAAGTGAGAGTCAACACTGGATGTGTTAATGAAAAAGCAATGAATGAGAAAACATGAAACGGGGATCGCTTGGGATCAAGGGAGTAGCTTTGAATTATGGACGCAAAGGTCTGGTTTATGGGTCAACATATGTCTGTATTGATCTAATGGTCTGAAGAATTTTGATGATGCAATGGTGCATGCAATGATTAGTATCTTGTGGAATGGTGAATGACATGGAATGATTTTGTTCTTTTCCCTTTTTTATGAAGTGCGAACATTGATATGATGCCAATGCAATGAAAAGATTTCTGCTTTTTCTTCTTTACTATTTTCTTCTATGAAATGCAAGTATTAATGTGGTGCAACTGACGTGGAACATTTTTCTTTTTGCTTATGTGATGAATGCACAAAATGTGAAGATGCAAATGTAATGCTTTGATGCACATGCTATAATGAATAGATTGAAATGCCTAGATGCATGAGGTAAACATTTTTGTGATGATGAGATGCGAGACTTTGGATGCAAGGAATTGAGATGATTATTGACCATTCTGTTGAAAAATTGAATTTGATTCAAACTCCGGTGTTCTCAAGGTTTTTATTTACAAACAACCTCACTTGTTTTCTCTTTGTTTCCATGATGACTGAATTTTAGATATCACGTAAACAACTTGTGTTCTCTCTTTTGAAGCATTGTCTAGTAAGCATGCATAGGAGTGCAAATGTGAATGAATGAGTCAGTTAACTTGGAATTGGTTTAGGACATGGACATTTATGGCAAGTGAAGGAATGACCGACATGGCTATTGCCAAAGCTTATGAGGGATCAAGAGATACAAGATTGCCCCAATTCAGGTCTTTGATGAGTGAATAGTTTGCCCCTGTCTAGTGGTGACAACAACTAGGGGCGTAGAAGATGATGAATTGGGAATGCTTCGGCTTTTGAAAGGGAAGGTGGATCAAAAGAGATTTTGTCTCAACCCATAAAGTTTGATGTTGCCCCAGTCATACCAAGGACAAAGCTGCCCTAATTAGAATGGCGAGGCCTTGTTTAGGATAGTGAGTTGAGAGAATGCCCCGGTGAGGTTTTGTAGGAATGAATGAGGTGAAGGAATGGGAACGCGCTTGCCCCACTTTCGAATGACATTTCGAATGGTTTCTTTGAGTGTGGTTGTAAAGGGCGACAGAGTTATGGTGATGGTTATGAACTGAGGGTGATATATGAATGGGGTGGGCAATGAACAAACCTCCCCAAACTTGAGTGGAGTGAGAGGTGAAGGGAATGCCCCCTAGTACACACTTTTGGTTCTCTTTAAGAACAACTCAAATGCAATGAAAGTTTTGACTTTTTAGTACGAGGAGAGGCTCCACTTGGTGACCACTAGACCTTGTTTTAATGCAACACGAATGCATCTTGGAGTGCAAGTCCTTCTTCTTTTTTACCAACTTTCCTTTTTTGATTGTTTGTTTTTTCTTTTTGAGCAGCTTTCTTTTTTCTGCTTGCTTGTTTTTTCTTTTGAGCAAACACGTCACAAATAGATAAACTTATTTGTCCTAAGATTAAAACTCGAGAGAACGAAAGCAATTAGTCACTGATCGGAATGGACTTTCTAGGGTTGTGATGTGGAGAAAGGGATGATGAAGCTTAATGAAGCGTTTGGGGGTTGATGGGGAGGATGGGTCTTATTCGGTGTTGGCCGATGGTCAATGGTTTATGAAGGAAATGGTTATTAGGTTTGATGAGGCGTTTGGGGATGGTTGTACCCAATGAGGTGTTTGAAGGTTTTATGAAAGAAGAGATGGTTAAACCCAATGAATTGAGGGCTTCTTTGAAAGGAGAACTGATTGAACCCATTGGATCTGAGGGCCTCTTTGAAGGGGAGCTCTTATGCTTCATGACAAAATGTATTGACTCTTAATTTATACTCCCTTTGTCTTCCTTTCTTTGTTTTGGGATTCTCCTTTTTGAAACTTTTTTATTCCCCTCCTTTTATGGATTTCCATTCCTTTTGACTTGGGTGAGAATGATCTACCATCTTTGATGTGGAATTAACCCTCGTCCAGAGTGATGGGGATATCTTGGGCTTTTCTTGGCTTAAGATGGGTAAAAAAGGGTATTTTTGTGATTTTGAATCTTTGGCTTAAGAGGGGTAGGAAATGGACTTTCTGGGATTTTAGGTTCTTGGCCAAATTTCAAATCCTGATTGCTTATTTCTGTAAGACTTAACTTTAGGACAATAATTTATCTATCTTCATGTGTTTGCTCTTTTATTTTCCCCCTTTTTTGTGCCCTAATTTTTGCCTGGACTGCTCTTTGCGAGTTTTCAATCCACCGGGCGCTCTTTTTTGCCTAGGCCGCCCTTTGCGGGTTTTCAACCTAGCGAGCTTATTTTATCTTTTTTATTAATTATATATTTTTTAGAAAGACTTGCACTAAAGGAATATGATACCCACAAGGAAAATTAGTGATCACCGAATTGCCCCAGCATGGAGGACTTGAAGTGTTAGTGGGAATGAACCAAAAGTCAAGTATGCACTGATGGGAGAGAATATGCGCTTTAGGGGTGGACGGGGCGGGATTAGACTTGGATGGGGAATGATGATAAATGAAGGAAATTGACTGACTCAAACAAGAGAAACTGCATGTGGCATGCATGCTTACTAGAAGAACACTTCACAGAGAGTTAACATTGGTTAAAACATGATATGAAAACCTTTTTTTGATGAACTGTTTCAGTCTTTTATTATGGAATGGATGAGATGTAATGTCCTTTTTTTTAAGGAAATACAAATGAGCTATTGATGTGAAAAACTGAGTGCCTTGGAACACCTTGAGTTTGCGAATGAGTGAGGGTAAACATTTCCAAAAAGGAAAGATTACTTTGCAAGAACATCTCGTCTCTCATCACAACCTTTTTGTTGTACGCAATGCATGGATGAAATGCATGAAAGCATATTCACTTGAAAAGTGTGATTATTCTAAAAGTTTTTTCTTTTTGATGCTTTCTTTTTATGCAAGACGAAATATGAAATGCCAGTGCATCTTTGGATGATGAATGATGCAAGAATGATGCTTCTTCTCAAAATGATTTTTATAGAGGCAAGACAAGATATGAAATGCCGATGCCCCCTTTTTCTTTTGAATGATGAAAGATGCAGGAATGATGCTTTTTTCTAAATGATGATTTTTTTTATAGAGGCAAGGCAAAGTATGAAATGCCAATGCCCCTTTTTTCTTTTGAATGCTGAAAGATGCAGGAATGATGCTTTTTTCTAAATGATGATTATTATTATTATTTTTTTTTAGAGGCAAGGCAAAGTATGAAATTCCAATGCCCATTCCTTTTTTGAAAGATGCATGTATGGAGGAATGATGTATTTGAACCAAAGTGATGAGGTTAATGAAATGGTGCATGAATGCTACATTTTGAATAGATTTGATGATGATTTTTATTCATGATTATGAATGAGATGCTTTCTTGTTTTCATTTTTTGTGCAATGAAATGCATGATACTCACAAAAAAAAACATGCGTGGGAAGACGTGGTTTTTATTGAATGGAAATGCATGTAAAATGAGAGGTTAATGTATTATTTTTCATGATGTGTGAAAAAGGACAACAATAATGCATGAGACGCGCTCCTAATAAGACACGATTTTTGGATCTTTCGAGAAAATTAGGGGAAAAAGCCTTAGTGAATGGAAACGCACACGTACGGAGAATGCATTCCTGACAAACCTAAATGAGATTGAGAAAAATGCATGTAGGAATTTTATCAAGTTTTTGTTTTATGCCATGCAAATGATGTCTTTATATGAAAATGACGGCGATAATGCGACTTGACATGCATATGAAAAATAAGATGAAAACATTTTTTCGAGTTTGGTGACTGAAATTTTGGGAACATCACCTCATGTAGCCCGGTAAAAGAAAAGACAATGATGATTTTTTTGAAAGTTTTGATTTTTGCCTTTTTTGAAAATTTTGTTTTATGTAATGCAAGGATGTATGCAAATGATGATGTGAGGCAACCAATTGTCGTTACTCTGAGTAACTTGCATGAAACATTGAGTGGATCCTGACTCAATACTTCACGCAATATACTGAAGTGCTTCGACATTTGGTTAACTCAAACATATTCTCTTATTTGAAAACAAACCCCACTTGATAGGGTCAAAGTGCCCCGATACTGCAGAGTAACATCTCAAATTTGTACTGCACAAACAAATTTGAGATATTACCCTTCGTCATTCGAAGGTGCACTTTTACTTATTGAGCTTTTACATGAAGAGCTTTTCTATTTTTTTTTTTGTTTTAGAGAAGATGCATGCATTAGAAACTTTTCATTTTTTTTGATTTTTAGTTTTGGAACATGATTTTGAAAATTATTTGGAGATGCAAATGATTTATTGGAAAAAAGGTTTTTAGAAAAATGTGCTTGACGGGGTATGACCCGCTCCTACGTATCCCCATTGTAATGAGGAATCAAAGCTTACGTAGTTCTACTGGGTCTTTTTTTTTGAAATAATGCTTATGCATGAATGCCTCGTCTTGGATGAACTCGACGAGGATTTTTTGCATGATTATAAATGAAATGCTTATGCTATGTGGATGATAATTGTTTTTTGTTTTATCTTTATGTAATGAAAGGGAATACAAGATGAATGGTTTTTTTCAAAATTGGAGTTTTATGCAATGCAAATGATGCAATGATGCAGTGATGCAATGATGCAATGATGTAAGGATGCTTCTTTTTTGCGTTTTTGCAGAAAGAGGATATTTACAGGTGGTGATTTGAAAATTTTCACACTATATGCCACCTCATATAGGCGTTTATTGAAAAAGGAAAGCATATCTTTTTTTGATTTTCAAAAATTTGAAGGAAAAATTGATTGAACTGAATGCAACGATGCAACACACAATTTGGAAAGCCCTTGTGACCTAAAAGGGGGTAGAACCTATGATCTAAGGTATTTTAGGGATAATCTTCTCATGTAGCTCTATTCACACCCTCACAAAGGTCATCAGAGCCACAGTCCCTCTCATGAAAATCCCCGTAAATGCAGCAAACTGCTAGATACGAAGCATCATAAAAGAGCACAACTCTGATTGAAACTTTCGCGAGTAGCCAAACGGACAAAGGTCCTAATGGGCTCCCACTACTCGAATCCACTCATCCTATGGTATCCTAATAGACCTGGGTTATGGTCTCTTTCTCTAATCATGTAGCCTCAAGGTACAAGTGTGCGTGCGAAGGGCATTTCTTTAAAAACTACCCCACCTGCAAATGAAAATCCAGAACAGTCCAGACAATAGAAAGCAATAACATGTCGTCTACCCTAGGGTTCAATACCAATCAAATACAACTAATCTAGGGTGCCAACAACAATGCACTACTTACCTCAAGAAAGGGAGCAAAGAAGAAGGGGACATGATGTGATTGGGGAAATGCATGAGGGAACTAGGCATATAAGCAAAGAAGTAACTATCTATTATTTTAAACAAAAGTGAGCATAGAAGAAGAATGCATATGGATGCAACATGCTTATGAAAAAGAAGAAGAATAAAGGCAAAACAGGATGTTCAAATCAATCACACAAACCACACACTTAATTAATTAGGCTTGATCCTCTTTTGAAAAAAATGTTTTTTAGTCCCCAGTGGAGTCGCCGGCTGTTGCGCCCGAAAAAGTCCCCGAGGGAGAACCTTCCTCGTTCACAACTTTTCCTAAGACAGTGAAGCCGCCACCAATATTTATTAAGGAAAATATTACGAAAACCTTTTTTGGAAAGCGATTGGTCTTGCGAAACTAGAGAATAGGGTTCGGGGGTCGGTTACGCGCAGGGAAGGTGTTAGCACCCCACACGTCCTCTCTACTGAGAGGGAACCTTTAATTAAATGTGTGGTTTTAGTGTGTTGACTTGAAAATACTTAATTTTGCCTCTCTACTTCCTATTGAAAAATTCTTAAAGAAAATCTTTATTTATTATGAAAAGGGGGTAAAATGGGTTTTTAGAAAAAAACGCTTTACGGGACATGACCCGCTCCTACGTATCTCCTAGTGCGATGGAGAACTCAAAGCTACGTAGTTCTTCTTTGTCCTGAAAAAGTTTTTGTCTTTTATCTTTTTAGTGAGTTTTCGAAATAGGACGAGCATTTAGTGAATGATTAAACTAACCAAGGTTATGGGTAATCACCGCTAAGTATTCTTAAAAATGAGAGTCACTACCGCCAGTCAGACGAACAAAGACTCTGATTGACTATTAGTAGCGACTCGTTTTTATTATCTTTTTTGAAAGTGATTTTCGAAAGAGATTGATTGACACGAATGATCAAACTAACAACAGTTATGGGTGATCATCGCTTGTTGTTCTTTTGGGAAAAAGACATCGCCACCAATGGCTAGACGAACAAAGGTTCTGATTAACCATTGGCGACGATGGGTTGAAAATGATTTTAGAAAGGAAAAGGTTTTTGTTCTGAAAATGACCTCGGTTTGCGAAAGTGATTCTTTTTTGTTACGAAAATAACTCTTTTCTTTTTGTTATGCAAATGCTAAACTTTTTATGAGTGCGCTTGACGAGACTGTGACTCGCTCCTACGTATCCCAAATGGGAATCAAAGCGACGTAGTTCTAACTAGCTTTGAAAAATCTTTTTGAAACGTTTTTTGAAAATGGAAGCTTTCATGATGATCAAACTAACAAAGATTATGATGGGTCACCGCTAATAACTTGTTTTTGATTCTTTGATACTTAGAAAAATGCTCTTTGAAATTGGACGCGTTCATGATAATCAAACCAACAAAGGTTGTGATGGATTATCACTAGTAGCTTGCTTTATGTTTACGAAAATTCTTTTGAAATCGAGGCTTTCATGACAATCAAACCAACAAAGGTTGTGATGGATTGCCACTAGTAACCATTTTTATGCCGGGTCGTTTAGAAATGAAAAAAATGAGTGCAAGAAAGAGTTAGTGAATTCAAGCATGAAACGATCATTGGAAAAAAATCATTAAGCAACAACATTTGAATTCGCAAACAAAGATCAAGCCTAAACTATACATATTAGATCACAACACAAAGGTAGGCAAGGAAGGAACTTGAATTGGGCATTTAAGCAAGAATACAAGAGTAGGCAAGATTGAACCTAAATGCACATCTAATGGAAGATGCTAGGTGAGAACCATACTCAAATATTTCTACAAGATGCAAGGGAATCTAAATGCACATCTATTGAAAGATGCAATGTATGGAATTGACCTATCTAAGTGTTGATGATATTCTTATATGAGAGTGGACAATGAAATTGTTAGCTTAAGGAAAAGAGTTGTCTCAATCATGATCATGGGCAAGCATAAGCAAGCGAATTATTTAGCAACCAAAGTATCAAAGAATGTTGAATCACTTTAGTCAATCCTCACACTTAAGATTAAGTGCACAAGTGCACAAGTGTGAATCACCTTGCCAATCATCAACAAAAACAAGTTTATTAAAGCAAACCCAAACCCTAATTTTTTTATGTTAAAACCTAGGAGCATACATACCCTAAATCAACTATTATTCATCCCCAAATCATGAAATAGACAAAAGCATTCAAGAACCCTAAACCTAGGCCCATGGCCGAATGTCATCATGCTTGAAATGAGTTTCTTATTTTGTGAAAGTTATGCAAACAAGAGTGAATATGCAAGGAAATGTGAGAAAACACAACAACAACTAGCAAATCACATTTTTATGAGAGTATGCGAAATACAACATGCCATAAAACAACATTTTATTTCATGAAAGGCAAGGATTAAGATCAACACAAATCAACATTTATCAAAGGGTGAGAAGCACCATAAGCACCCAAGCCTCCCTAAGTGCTTGTCAAAGTGCTTGTGACACTTCTCACCAACAACAATCAACAATATGAGAATATGAAATGATAGGATGAATGATTTTTATATTTTTGAGGGAATAGTCAAAGATGATGCAAGGTTTTAAGGATTACCTTAGCTCGGAGCTAGAGAGTGAGATGAGAAGATGAAGCTAGACACAAATCAACAATACTCCAATACTCTTCAAAGAAGTACCCACTAGATGATGAAGCTTGAACTAATTTGAATGAGGAATGGAGGGAGTATGTAACACCCCGGTAATTTTATCGACTAAAAATACCCAAGTGCACATTAGTAACACATCAGAGATATAATTCCTGCTTAGACACTGAATATCACTATAAATTTTTCGCTGAATATAACACAAACAGTCTTATTTACAACAAGACAATATGGTTCTCAGACCATATACCATCAGCATCTATAGTATTCAGTATCATACAAGAAAGCGGAAGAAAGATATACATTAGATACATAATGTCTTAATATACAGACAACAAAAGGGAAACAAGCTTAAACATAAAGCTAGGCTGTCAGCAACCAATCCGAGCTCAACCTACTCGTGCCTCTTGGATTTCCGCTGTCCCTGTGTCTCTGTAAAACAACAACATTTAAACAGTGAGATACAATCTCAGTGAGTTCTACCGAGACCCCTACTAACTCTCTCGGTTCAATTAAAAGTCTTCTTTTTTAAAATCAACACGACACCGACTGCAATAAAGTGCTAACCCCGGTGAACGTGAACAAACAAAGTGCGGCACCGACTGCAAATCCAGTGCTAATCCCGGTGTATCACACAGTACGACACCGACTGCAAATCCAGTGCTAATCCCGGTGAACGTACAACAAACAAAGTGCGGCACCGACTGCAAATCCAGTGCTAATCCCGGTGTATCGCACAGTACGACACCGACTGCAAATCCAGTGCTAATCCCGGTGAACGTACAACAAACTCATGACATAACACCGACTGCAAATCCAGTGCTAATCCCGGTGAACCCCCTTACCAATAGTACATTCTCCTATTGGCACGGAGCCTAGGTTGGGGGAGCATGACTGCCCCGCCTAGTATGTCAAAACATGGGTCGTCACCCAACTCGATATACATATATATACATATATATCTACAGTACTATGAACCCACGGTCCATCAAATCAGACAATCAATGAAACACTTTAATCCACATTTTATAAAAACCAAGTTCACACTCGCACTCTAGTTGACCACTTTTCGACACAATTTTCAATATCAAAAAGAGTTCACTTTTCCTTAAAAATAGAATATTCAGTTAGGCCTCTGAATAAGCTTTCCAACGCATTTTAGAACACCTCAATCGGGTTCCCGGATCAAAAGTTATCGCAAAACGAAAAACAGCGTTTGGTTGCTGAAATTCTGCCAAACTGCGCTGAAGTCGCGCTGGCGCGCGAGTTACGCGCGAACTGGCAGCAGGTTCTGCCAAATGGCGCTGGAGTTGCGCCTGGGGCGCAAGTGGAGCGCGAAATGGCAGCAAGGGGGGTCTGTTAAGGCAGATTTTGACGATTTCGCACGAAAACCGCGATTCCGCTCAATTCCGATTCTTGTTCCGATTAAAAACAGATTTGACAACCATAAAAACAGTTCCAATCAAAGTCACACAATTATTCAAGTCAATCAAAAACTCATTCAAAACGGATTTTATCAAAATGCGACATATTTTCCAAATAACGGTTTTAAATCAAAATCCCTCGAATCAAATCACCAAAAATTCCATTTTTAACACGACGCAACCCGAGACTCGCCCCAATCGATTCCTAACCCGAATCAGACAGTATCACATAATATTCCAGTCCAGCGAAAGCGATAAAACAGTTTATCAATTAATTCGAAAAACAAAAATCCTAAACGTGAGTAAAACTCACCCTTGAAGCGTGAACCACGATCGAGCCGAAATCACCGAGTAGCCACACGAACGCTCCCCGCTCCGGCGACACCCAATCCGCTTCCAAAGCTTCCCACTCGATCACGAAACCGCTTTTGACCGGAATGCCGAATTCCTCGAAATCCTCCATGGGCACTATTCATCATCTTCTTCAATCTCAAAAGCTACTATTCACCAAAAATCCCAATTTGAACCCTAACCCCTTGATTCTTCACAAACTCCAAATCGGACTTCAATATTTGCGCAACCCACCTTGAGCTCGCTCCCAAACACCATCCAAAGCTTTCCTTTGAGCTTAAACAACAAAAACCTCTAATTCCTCTTAAATTCGAAAATGGTGGATTTGAGGAGAGTGAGTTGATGATGAATATTTTGGTACTAAAACGAAGAGGAAGTAACGCTGAGCATTTTTCGTGTTGGAAGGAAGTCGTTTCGGTGAATTCTCCTTCCTCCCTCTTCTCTTCTCCCTCACGCCATCTCTCTCTTTTCTTCTCCTTTCCATTCTTCTTTCCCTCTGTCTCTCCTTTCTTTCTTTCATTCTTTCTAATTCTTTCTCACCCACACACACGTATACACATATTTATTTAATATTTAAGTTGCAACGCGGTCAAATTACCATATCGATCGAAATCTCCTATTTCGATTCCAAAAATTCATGGGTCCGTATTATCCGGTTAACGATCCGATGACGACCAATAATTAATTTTTGCACTCAATAAATTTACCAGTCAAGTACTAAATTAATTCAATTGGGTTAACATCCCAATAATTCGGTTAATTATTTTGCGGATGTTACAGAGTATGTGAAAGAGGGATGCAAATGAGGTGAGTTGTTTGTTAGGGTTTTTTGGTGTAGGAAAAATGGGAAGGTTCCTTTGAGATGAAAGAAAAACAAGAGGAAGTGAGGGAGAGGAGGGGCTACGGTTTCATGAGTTTTTTGGGAGGAGAGGAGTGAGTTGTTCTTATTGAATTTCCTTGGGAGGCCAAAGATCTAATGGGTTTAAAGTTGTGAGAGGGAAGTAAAGAAATTAGTGTGTATTTAGTGGTGTGGATAGAAGGAAGGTAAAAAATATGTTGTGTATTGAATGTTATTGGACTCAAAGGTGTGCTTGTAAAAGAAATGATGAAAGGCTTGATGTGGGCTGATGGTGATGGTGGCGTGGAGCATGAGGATGGAGTGAGGGAGGTTGTTTGCTTGTAAAATTAGTGCTTACTTTAGCCAAAAATGGATAAAAGCAAAAAGCACCTAAAGAGGAATTGGCCCTAATTCTAAAAATACAATAAGCATCCAATATTATTTTGTTATTCATTTTTTTTTATTGTGATTTCAGATTTCCATTTTTAATTATACATATTTTGAGCCTTTTTGAAAGCGAGAAAAAAAAACCGTTATAATTGACCAAAATACCCTTTTTGACTCTAAAATCCTAATTTGCCCGAAAAATGCGTTCCAACCCTAAAAATGATTTCAAGAACCTTGGAATGCCTTCTAGGATCCGAAATGCAGTGCATAAGGCTCTTCGCTCTTCAATTTATTTATTTTTTGTGGAAAATTAGGGTTTTGACCTAAGCCGGACAAAATTGGGGTATGACAGGCATCACATTAAATAACTTGCTAGCATCAAAAGGGTTTCCACAATTTGGGTACCTCGCAATCAGAATCTTTGTGCTATTGATGAAGTCTTCCCAACATGCCACATAATTTGAAGAATTAAGAGATGTGAGTATCCATAAACTGTTATACTGGACCTCAACTTTTGAAGCTATTCCAGGACAAACAACAAGATAAATTCCAACTTCCTTGACATTTAAAGACTCATCATTAGATAATAAGCCCATCTTAATGGCTTCTTCATGAACTTGTTTCCATAAACTCACATCCCAGCACATTGAATAAGTCTTGGGGCAATTAGTGGCCATGAGAAAAGTAGCCACTATGAAACCAATCAGCTTTATCCCTTTTTTTCTTTTCGCACAGAACAATTCAAAAACTTCCCAGCCATTGCCTTGAGCCACACCACCTTGAATTGAGATCTAGTGCTTCTACGTTATTTTCGCGTTCCTCTCCAATATCCACCAGCACATAGTTATGAGTATTAGAGTGCTCTGCCGTAGGTTTGTCGCACAGTAAGCATAAACCCATTTGCAGCTTCTCGTGCACTTCTTCAAAACTCAACATTCTTATAATTCTTTTCGGAGCCATGGGAAGGCAAGCACCAGGTCGATGCTTTGATACCAATTGTGACGGTTCCGACTGCAAGGGATAAACCGGAACAGTCATGGACTCATTCTAGGAGCTCCAATGGTGGAATGGTGCTCGAAGAAGATGAATCTAAGATAAATCTAGAATAGATATTATCATTGAAATGAGAGAATGTAAGATAGAAGATTTAATTGTGTAATGATTGATGTTTTCATTGATTTCAGCAATTGGTTAAATAATCATACAATCATTGAGTACAATCATTGGTAGTACACTAGTACAACCTTCTAGAAGGTGTAGTACAAAATAAAAGCTAAAGGGAAAGCAACTTGAACTACAACTAGTACCAACAATAAAATAACTAGTAAATAGTAAATGACCCAAACTTCAGCAAAATTATCAAATGACCCTGTCACAAAGAACCTCACGAGTCAGTTTGTCAATGCGAGAGCAAATGGATCGAGTTATCTAGGCCACCTGCATGTAATATGTAGGAATAGTAGATAGCCAAACTACTGAATTGTGAGAAAGAACCTCACGAATCACTTCTTGGGAAGTAGTTGCCTTGAAGAACAAAAGCACATCCTCAACAAAGAATTGTGAGAAACAGAAGGTTCATTTCTAGACAGTTTGACAAGTTTTCATTTTTGCTAAGTCACAACATCTAAAATGACATGAGATATATAGCTTCTCCATACAAATCATAAATAAATAAGGAGAGAAGGGATCTCCTTGACGAAGACCTCTCGTAGGAGGTATAGGAAGGTAAATGTTTCCCATTCCAAATGAGGGCAATGGAAGAGGAGGTAACATGATAGGCCGAATTACAACACGCCAAAAGGACTATTAAGAAGCCTGGTTGGCTTAAAGAGTTCAAATAAAAATGTTGGAGGTGCAACTAGTAATTCTGATGTTTATTTTCTTTTCCCCTTTATGTTAGTTTGCTTATTAGGCCCATGGCCCATGTTATGTTTTAGTGGCCGAAAACCCTAGCTATTTAAGTGTAATGCTCTTCTTGAAAAGGGTAGGAAAAATCTATGCAGTTTTATTTGTTGTCTTCTTCTTTGCATACTTCTGAATTCTTTAGCTTAGCATAGTCTATCATAACACAATGCATTATGATCAAATTAATGGTACATGTAGGAAAACCAAACTCCTCAAGGCGATGTTTTAGAAAATCCCAATTTATATAATCGTACGCCTTTTCCAAATCAATCTTATAAGCTACATCACCTTTCTTTTTCTTAGAAGTATGGATAGAATGTAAGACCTCTTGGAGAATAATGGCAAAATGACATTGTCATTAGTTCCCTACTAGGGAGGAAGCTACTCTGATAAGGGCCAATAATTTGCTCCAAAAAAGACAGAAGCCTATTCGCAAGCACTTTTGTAATTAATTTGTAAATAGTATTGCAGAAACTAATTGGTCTGAAATCTTTTACAGTACTAGTACTGGGGCAATCAACTTTGGTGATCAAAGCAATTAAAGTGTCGGCTAGAGTAGGATCGAAACTTCCCCTAGCAAAGTCTTAAGCAACCAAATTACAGACATCATCACCAATAATATGCCAACATTGTTTAGAAACTATTCCTTGGAACCCATCAGGTCCAGGGGAATATAAGCATGCATACTATTAAGGACTATTTTAACCCCTTCATTGGAGATAACATGAAACAGGGACTCCAAGGCATGATCATCAAGCACAAGGTGATTGATGTTAATCCCCTGATGCAGAGGAGAGGTATGAGAGGATTCTGCACAAAACAATTGCCTGAAAAAACATTGGGCCTCATGTTGAAGGAGATTGTCATCAGCACACCAATTCCCATCTGAAAGAATTTAGGCGTGAATTTTATTAAGATTCCTTCAAATCAAGGTTTGAGCATGGAGATTGTCAACGAGTTTCATATGTTCTAAGGGTTTTAATTGATCAAAACTCTCTAATAACTCACCAAGGCTTCAAGTCTATATTTATTTATCGATTGACAAAGGTTTTATCGATTAACATTGTCTTATCTCTAATCGGGGATTCTAATCTATGCTCGTTAATTGATGAACACATGATTAGTGATTAATGTATGATTTGTGAGGGTTTAAGTCCTATTCCTTTCCAACATCATAAGGATTAAAGCCTATCCTACGAGGTTTATTCTCAATTCGAAGGATAAACAGAACCAACATTTCTGTTTCTACTCAATCAATTACAACTCATGGGCCAAGATAAATTCAATTTCAAGGTACTCAGTACTCACAATCCTTACAAAATTGCTCTATTACCAATGAATAAAGCCAATAAAGTCATAGGATCATACAGAATTACATATCATGTACATTTTTGTAAAATTTAAAATATACTCTACATGGAGGTCCAAAGCTATAACTTTCATTAAGGAACTTAATTTCAATTCAATGGTTAAAGGCTTAGAAAATAAGAAGCACAATGTGTTGGACCCACACACGTGGGTGTTGCAAGTCCAGCCAAGAGGGCAAAGTGCAGCCAACTATTGCTGACTTGCAAAATCAATGCATTAAATGCATATAGATTGCGGTTCTCACACGGTGCTGGGTACAGCCAAGTTTGATTGTGTTGAAAACATATTCACACGTCTTTTTACTCCAATAAATAGAGGGTATGGCTTTTGAAGAATGCATTGAAGCATAAGGAAAAAGAGAGGTGAGGAGAAAAATAGAGTGTTCAGTGAATTTTAAGTGTGCGAGAATATACCTCCTTGCTAATGTTTTAAAACTCGGACTGGTGACTGACTCGGTGAAGGTACCGGGTCACTGGTCAAGAGCCGATCCGACAATGCCATCAACATACATATAATTCCTGGAACATAATACATATAATCCGACTTTGAACTTTGGGTGGGTGTTTCGGTTTTTAGTCTCCATTTGACTCTTTAAATTAGGGCTTTGAAATGAAATTGAGAAAGAGACACGACTCTTCTCATTTCTCTCAGGTTTCTAATTTCGTTTTAATTTTTTTATAAATTAATTGCTTAAAATGGCGTCGTTTTTGCATTTTTGGATTTTTTTTTTAAAAAACATGCAAAACCCAATCCGGTTTTACAAAACCACTGAGTCACCGGTTTTCACCAAAACCGGCCGAGTCATGGCGGTTCCCACCAAGTCGCTGCATTTCCGATCCATAGCGTGGCTCGATCCGGTGACCCCTCCTTGGTATTGCAAAAGTGCAGTATTTGAATAAGAGTGAGTCTTACGTGAAACACTATATTGTATCTCATGTTTGTGAAAAGAGTGGAGAGAATATTGTAATATTCTTTAATATAGTAGAATGTTTTTTGGAGTTTGTCCCGTGATTTTTCCCTCAACATTAGGGAATTTTCCATGTTAAATATTGGTATTCTATTTTTTTATTATATTGTTACCAACACGATGAAAGAGTTGTGTTAGACATAGGAACGAGAAGGTTAAATTAAACAGAGGTGTCATAACAAGGAATCTTTTAAAAGAGGTTAAAATTATTACTGAGATACAATAATCTCTTTTTTTGACAACATTAGAATCATCTTTTGGGAGAGCTAAAAAGTGATTCCTAAGATTTAAAACTACTTTTGACATGTTTGGATGTTGTTGAGTAAAATTGATTTTGCCTTTAGAATTGATTCTTACTTGAAGCTAGGATTTGTACCTTTTGCTTCAAAATGATATCCACTCTCAAGTTTATTGTTCAACTCACTTTGATAAAACAAAATGGATAAATATTGATAGAACAAAATGAATGAATTTTAAGTAACACTTCTTTCATCCTTGTCAATCCTATTCAAATGTGAATGCATAAAAAATGAAAACTCCAAGCTTTTGAGAATGACACACATGTATGTATAGAGAAGAAGATGGAGTTTCGCGCAAATTAGAGATGTAAACTTTGAGATAAACGTATATAGATTAAAATAATGGAACAAAGTATATAACAGATTTTTTTTCAAAGCATTAAAAGGGAACCGAAACTTGAAGACCCCCTAAAACAATTCATCCAAAAGAAAAATAGATTAAAAGGCTAAATTACACAATCAGATCAAAAGGAGATAGATACAGAATTTGCTTTTGAACGAGTATTATATCCTGTTCTGGACTGGACCAAGAGGTCCATTAGCAAAACCAGGGGTGCGTTTAGCAATTGATATGGATCAGCCAAACCAAATCAGCCCATATCCACAACACACGAGCCCAACATGCTTGGACGGTCTAGATCGACTCTACCAATCCGACGATCCACGAGCGGGCATTATTTCCTATAAATACAGGCAAACTTTGCCCTGAAAAAGGTTCAATCTCTAATCCCTAGTACCTTCACTCATATACTTTCTATACTGACTTGAGCGTCGGAGTGACTTTGTAGGTACCCCCAGGGCGCTCACTGGCCTCTTCCTAGGGTAGCAAGAGACCTACCAACAGCAGCCGACCAAAATACTGCTAGGTACTCCCCCCCGGGCGCTCACTGACCTCTTCCCAGGGTAGCAAGAGACCTACCAACAGCAGCCAACCAAAATACTGCTAGGTACAGAACATATCCAACGACCAATTTATTTTTTTGCATCAGTTTCTTCTTTTGGTCACAACCGGTTCGAAATAATCATTTCGCGTAGCTGTTACTAAGCCACGGGGTCACCAGCATCATCTGACATCTCAACCAAAAACTTTCTAAAAATTCTCATGTCAGATGCTACTACTAGATTAGAAGTAGCAACGGACTCTGAGGCAGTAAGTGAGTTTTATGCCTTGGGCACAGCCGAATTGAAATTAGCATCATGCACCATTAATCCTTGAGTATCAGTATCAACATCATCATCTAAGACACCCTCCCAAATCTTCCCTAATATTCTTATGTTAGATGCTACCACTCAAATAGAAGTAGCATTGGAAATTGAGACATTTAGCGAATCAAACCTTGTTGTGGGAGATTGTGTGGAGGATAAATCATTTTGAGTCAAAGATTTATTTGCTTCACACTGGAGAACCGGCAAAGAATCCTTTTGTGTAGCATTACCTGTAGTAGGAATATTTTTTTCTACACCGAGAAGAGGGTTTGGGCTTTCTGCCACCTCCGATGATGATGAAACAATGTTATTAATACCCTTGAAGTGATTAGAATCATTGTCTTCCTCTACTAATATAATAACCACATTAGTACCTTGTAGAGCTTTGGATTGGTGAATTTTGGATGGGCTGACATCCAAAATATGCCCATGATCAACATTTTTTTCCATGACAATTGACTTCCCTATATCCTTCTTAGTAACATACTGAAAAGTAGGTTTAAGAGGGACATGATTCACCTTTCGAGTCTCCTCCTTATTTCCTTTAATCTTCTCTACAAACACTTTGGCCTTGCTGGCAAACTGTTGAGACTCAATGCAATGCTTACAATTTTGGAGAGAGTGTCCAATATATTGACAAAATTTGCAAAACAAAAGCACACACTTATATTCCACTCCAATAAGAAAACGTTATGATACGTAATGGAGGAAGTTGCCTGAAAGGTAATGACACCTAAGATCCGAAAAGAGACAAAGTTCTCTAACTCACAATGGAGTATTTCTTATTTCTTAAATTCAATGCCGTAAACCAAGGAAGCTAATAGGCTATTTATAGTTTGACGGGTAAATAAATTTAATAAGGGAGAGTTTAGTCACTTAACTCTCCAAGCTGCACCTGTTATTTTTACTTATGCACTTCTCAAGATGCCAACAGATCTTAGGCCTTTGTAATAACAAAATAAGTCCAACTGAAAATTTAAAAAACTATAAATTACATAAATAAAATATAGAATAAATAGTTAAATTCATACGACATATTATTAGTCATTGAGATTTATATCAGTTCGGGCCACTTGGACCCACATAAATAAAACAAATAAATTCACGCCCGATATTAGTATTTTTTTTGACGTGCACGCCAGATATTAGTAGTGTTTGAGAAATTTGGAACATTTTAGCGAGGTAATTAAAATCGGACCGGACATTGAACCGGCAAAGGTACTGGCAGAGGCGGTTCTTTTCAAGGGCTGGGCAGGGCCATGGCCCGCCCTGAATTTTTTTTCTTCTGAATTTGCTTTAGATACTTGAAAATACACATATACCCTTGAGTGTTTCTGAAATTTACAAACCAAACCAAACCAAACCTACCTACCGGATACGTTTCTTTTCTGCTGCTTCGTTCCACAGTTCCTCTTTCTCTCTCGCTCACGCACGCAAGAGGCAACAAACGGACGGCAAGCGCGACAACAACACACCATCGCACCCTCACTCTCATCGGCCGCCGCTGTTGTCTGTTGAATCGCCGCCGGTCGTCGCCGCTACGCCGTTCATTGACGGTGCCGGCGCCGTTCCTCTCCAAAGCCTACGCTGCTACGCACCATCACCAATAAGTTCTGCACGTCTGCTTCGTTCGATCATTCTGCTTATGATAAACTAGCCACTGATTTTATCATTTTTTATTATTGGATTTGGCTTCGTTTTGAATTTCGATTATTGGCTGATGCTCTGCTGATTTACTCTGGATTTTGATTATTGGCTTGCTGCTCTGTTGACTTTATTGGATTTATCATTTTTGCTATTGCCTATTTGCTCTGTTGATTTACATTTGCTGACACTGTTTGAATTGAAATACATGCCTAATGTTTAACTTTTTGAAATACATACAACATTAGTATTTTCTGAGGGAGGTTTTTGAATCAATCTTGTATTATATGACCCAATGTTTAACTTTAGTATTTTAGTGTTATCAATGTTCGCAGATTCATCTTTTCAGTTTTAGCAACATAGAATTTGTGTTATTTTTTTGATACAACATATAATCTACTGATTTGAATGAATAAATAGATTATTATTTTTAAAAAAAAAAATCCTTACTCATTATTTATGCATGTGACTGAGTCCATACTAGCGGCTCCATTTGTTTGTTTTTATCAGAAAAATCAAATCATGAAGGGCCACGAGTTTGAAATTCAATAGCCGCCTCATTATTTATACAATAATGCTATTCAGCCAAAAAATCCAGCCAAAATCAGCCAAATATACGGTGGTGGGACCCGGTTGGATTTTAAATAAGATTTAATATTTATTTTAATAGAAACTGCTTGTCAAATTAAGATAAACCGTGTAACCCATCTTCTCTTTTCTCTCCGTGAAACCCTTCTTCTCCTTCCTCAGCAACCTTTTTCCCCATCCTCTTCACCACTCTTCTTCCAACGAACCGCACCGCTCCTCTGCACGAGATCTCCCCTCCAAGCTCCAGCGATAGGGTTTTTTTCCCCACGTTTTCTCTCTGTGCTCACTCAAATATCTCAAGCACTCAACTTCTTACTTTCGTTCCCTACATTGAAATAAAACCCCAACCACACAACGATAACGCTAAAACCAAAAGCCCCAACCACAAAGCTAACCTTCGTTCCCTTCTCATTCTCATCTCAGATAAAATGGTGATTTGAGCTTCACTTTTCATTTTCGCAAACATCAACCACATCTCTCGTTCTCTTATTCAACTCATTCAATTCGATCTACTAATCAACAACTTCATCTCCTCAAACTGTAAGTAAAACTAAATCATTGTAAATTTCTATTGCCAAGCCCTTTAGTTACCATATTAGAAAAACCCATTTCAGATCTATTACTATTACTATTTATTTACCCCCATATACTATATATTATTTCATTGGCGTATGGGTAGACGAGTAGTAATAAAGTCTTGATTTTTAGTAGTTTAAAACAGTTTTAATTTCTGAGCTGTGGTTATCTGATCATACAAAATGACTACTAGTAGCTATACTGGAATTTCTGCCCTGTTGTAGAATCCTGAGTAGTTGTAAAAATCCATTGGTTTATGGGTTTTCTCCAATTAATTTAATGATTCAATAATCATGGGATTGGTAATCTTGCTAAATTCGCGTTATCCCAGCTCAACCCATAGCCATAGGTACTATACTTGTAATACTATGATTCTAGAGTGCATATGTGTGACCAAACTGAATCGGAGAGATTTTATCGTTACCGATTCGAATTGCGGTCATGCTAGGAATTTTAGCACTATCGTTGTCATTGGATCATGTAAGACCTTCAATTTAATATCACTCTACTTATTCCTTTTACCTTTTTTTTCTTTATTTCATATTCTAAATTTCTCTTTTGATGCAAGATATAATGGATTTAATTCACAGTGCAATGTTTTTATGTTTGTTATGAAGTTGGTAATTGACATATGTACTAATGACTAATGATTTCCTCTTACTTTTGTAGGTTCGTAGGCTTAGAATACAACAAAGGATTAAAAATGCAGAACTTGGAATGAAAGAAGAGCAAGAGAATGAACTTCCCAACTTCCCATCATTCATTCCATTCTTGCCTCCTTTGGTAAGTTTCATGTAGTCACAGTGATTTGCTTCGGTATGCCAAGCTTGTTGGTTACTTAAGATACTATGACTGACTACGGCCAAGTTTCATGTAGTCACAGTGTTCGTACTTTGCACAAGGTTTTTCACTTATAGAGTTGCAAGAGGGATTGGAAAAGACTTATTCATATTCTAGGTTGATGGTTCATTGTCTTGAAGGTAGTTGTTGTGATCAAGCTAGATTCTATCTTCTGGGGCATTCCAAGGAATTGTGAAAATAGTGATTTGTGTTGCTTGGCTAGTTTTATAAGTTCAAATCCATGGGTTCTGTTATGCTCATGACTGAGCACACTAAACAAATCAGAATAACCTCTTTTGGAACATGAAAAGAGAATTCCCCCCTATGCCTATGACTTGGTTTGAGATTAATATGACTTATTTCTTTATATTGTTTCAAATCTAGTGTCTATCTACCCAGTATTCCCATGATTTTAAGCTTTGTAGCATTTTATATTGGCAACAATGGTGCATCTTCTGAACCATTGTACCGTAAATAAGTTTACGCTTTCTAATTTTAATTTCAGGTAAAGGACAGGCTTCCATCTTTAACTCAAGAAATTTTGAGCATTGGCAACAATGGTGCATCTTCTGAACCAAAACCAAGCTCTGAAGTTTCTGCTCAATTATCTTCCGATGAAAGTGACAGAAAGGAAAAAGAACTTGAGGACTATCCAAGACCTCTCTCTGTTGTTGGAGTTAGTGTTTTGTAAGTTCTTGACATTTTGTTTCACCTTAATTTTTATCTTTTCATATTACCCTCATTGGCTTAAGTCAAAATTTCACGCTGCCTTCTTGCAGAAAGGGTATCAAAATTAAAGAGTTGTTAAAGGAGATAAGGGATGGTTTAAGGAAATGCACTAATTCCAATGAATCATAAAGCTTTGAGAGTGCCACCATGAGTTTAAGGAGTTTATGCTTTTACATTCATCTTATTTTTTGGCAGATGCTGCCACTGGGATGTATGCCAAATTAATGCAAAGGTATTTTCACTCAATTCAGTGTCCATTTTAAAGCAATGATATATCTTCCAATTTTGTATTGGTAGAAAAGTTTATAGTTTCAATCTTTGAATTTATTTTGATATCCAGCATATATGTCTCCATCACATTTGGTTGATTTCTCATCAGATTCCTTTCTAATGAGGCTTCTGAACTGTTGAAAGACAAATATAATCATCTATTGAGGAAATGTACATGAATTACTATTGATATATTTGCTGTTGTTGCCTTGAATACAGGCTGTCCAAAAGCAACTCCAACACTGGAAGGCAGCACTGTTGCTGCTAACACAAGTGTGAATTTGTGTCAATGGAGGGGTTATGAGATTAGTACTATAATGTAAAAGTTTCAAATTGGAGCACTATTGAAGCACCATTCATCACTTCTAGTGTACCATCACCTGTTAAAGTCCTTCAGCTGTTACATTTTATGGGGTGGTTACTATGATTCAATTGAATGAAGCAAAATATGTAATGATCATAGGTTATGTGGAGACATATGATCATTACATTTTTTGGGGTGGTTACTATGATCATTACATTCTAAGAAATGACATTACGAACCTATCAAAAAGTTCAAGACATATGTAATGATCATAGGTTATGTGGAGAATGTCTGAGAGGAATATGCCATTGTGGAATTCAATGACCACAGGTTTCATTCAGAATGGGGACTTAAATAGGGCAGTGAAGATATTTGATGCAGTGCCATATAAGAATGTCACTACTTGGATTGCTATGATGATAGGATATGTGCAACATGGTCTAATTGATGATTTGGAAGGCCTCTTGCTGCTAACACAAGTGTGATTTGGAAGGTTTCTGTAGTTTTTCAACTCTAAATCTGTGTAATAATTTAAGATTTTGGTTCTATGTAATATTCTGCAATGGAAAATTTATTTTATGTCAAATTTTCAGTATAAGTTGTTTTGTTTCGGTTGTCTTAATTATTTCTTTATATTTCTGTTAACTTCCCTCTTATTTCGTATGAGGACTCCAAGGTTGGTTTATTAACCATCATATGTCATATATTCGCATAGGGGTTAGGTCATATGACAGTGTGGATACATGGGACACCAATGTAGGGTACTATGAACCTTCATATGTCATATATTCGCATAGGGGTTAGGTCATGTCCTTTCAATTGAGTTGTCAAGACCAATGACCAAGGTAGACAAGCAATTCACCAACTTTTTTACCACAATAGCCAACCCTCCTTACTTCAAAACCATTATGACATATGACTGTGTGGATACATGGGACACCAATGTAGGGTACTATGAACCTTCATATGTCATATATTCGCATAGGGGTTAGGTCATGTCCTTTCATTTGAGTTGCCAAGACCAATGACCAAGGTAGACAAGCAATTCACCAACTTTTTTACCACAATAGCCAACCCTCCTTATTTCAAAACCATTATGACATATGACAGTGTGGATACATGGGACACCAATGTAGGGTACTATGATCCTTCATATGTCATATATTCGCATAGGGGTTAGGTCATCTCCTTTCATTTGAGTAGCCAAGACCAATGACCAAGGTATCCAAGCAATTCACCAACTTTTTTTAACACAATAGCCAACCCACCTTAGTCCAAAACCATTATGACATATGACTGTGTGTTCACATGGGACACCAAATAAGGGTACTCTGAACCTTGATATGTCATATATTCGCATAGGGGTTAGGTCATCTCCTTTCATTTGAGTAGCCATGACCAATGACCAAGGTATCCAAGCAATTCACCAACTTTTTTAACACAATAGCCATATGTCATAATGGTTTTGGACTAAGGTGGGTTGGCTATTGTGTTAAAAAAGTTGGTGAATTGCTTGGCTATCTTGGTCATTGGTCTTGGCTACTCAAATGAAAGGACGTGACCTAACCCCTATGCGAATATCTGACATATCAAGATTCAGAGTACCCTTATTTGGTGTCCCATGTATCCACACAGACATATGTCATAATGGTTTTAGACTAAGGTGGGTTGGCTATTGTGTTAAAAAAGTTGGTGAATTGCTTGGATACCTTGGTCATTGGTCTTGGCTACTCAAATGAAAGGAGATGACCTAATCCCTATGCGAATATCTGACTATATCAGTGATGTATGACTCTATTAATGTAATGCCAACTGAAAGGTTTGTCAAGCGGCACATATTTTGCTCGAGTTGAATCTAATGACCAACTTACAATAGCAAATAACCGTATGTTTTAGCCCATAAACGAAGTTGGTTTTTCAGATACTTCTCTCGTGGTACTCACTTGTGAAGAGCATGAGAGAACTATTTAACTGCTACATATCATAATTGAAGTAAGTACAATTCAAAGGTTTGGGTGGTAACATGTACTTCCTAATTTCTAAACAGATAGCAACATTACAACGTCAATTCACCAACTTTTATAGGCAATACACCAAGCTGGTTTTGAGATGGTTTCCTTTGGTACTCACTTTGAAACAGCACGAGGGCACTATATCTTTGATGTATGACTGTGAAACAACATTAAGCAACATGTTAACTTCAACATTACACACTGTCTATACAAAGTGTATCAAAACATGAACCTGGTGTCATTTACAAGATTTACATCAATACTAATCAAAAGATACATATATGTCTAATTACAACAAAAATTTCTCATGAGCATTAATATACATATATCTTTAATTACAATAAAAAATACTCATGACCATTAATATGCAGGGAGTATCCTTCAAGCTAAAGTCAGGGATTTGTAGTTAATTGTGACAATCCCGTGAAGTCTGTTTCCATGTTTGCCAAAAGTTCCATGATCACCTCCTACCTGTTAATAATCACTTATTTTGTTTAACAACATGAACATATAAATAAAAACTCTAATAACAGACAATCAAACAACATGCCTGACAAGAGGAACTAAAGTTGTTAGTTGCATTGTCTACACTTTTAGTAAAATCTTATAATGGACACGAACCAAAGCAGTTGCTTCCGTAACATCTCCACCAGTAGTAACCTCAACAGTTGATTCCACACAAATGTCGGTGTTGACTTCCATACCCACGGTTCCAATATTGCCCGCCTACACATTATACAAAAAACAGTAAGATGCATGTGATATGGAGTTTAATGCTTAATACATAATTTGTTAAAAAACAACACAAACCTCCGTATTGTTTTTGTCATTAGCTCGCTTGGTTCGCTTATTCACTCTCTTTTTAACAACTTTCTCAACTATAGATATTTTTCTGTTTGCAGGAGGACGACCTTTACGCTTGGAAAGAGATTGGAAAGTTTTGTTAATCCTCACGTCCGCTTCATTGTTGATTTGGATTGTTCTCTTCACATGCAGATTTATTTTCTTGTTTGCCCTAAACAACCTTGACTTTGTGGGGCTCAACTGGTGACAATGCTCATCTACAAATTTTTTGATATACCATACTCCATCTGTTTCTAACTTGAAACATATCTTGGCAGGACAATTGCTCACCCTAGTCGGAAGTGTCTTCAATGAATATGGAATTTTTGACATTTGCGTGCTAGACCCCTCTCTCGAGCATGACAGAATTCTGTAGTTGATTGCCCCATCCTTTCCCTTTACTGATGTTCTAATTTTCCATCCAAATCCTTTTTTTAAAGCATACTCACCATAATATGATATCCCCTCATCTAATGAAGCAAAACACATCCCGATTGTTGGCTCCCAACATGTATCGTCATTGTTGGGGTTGTCAACTGTTATACCTTCAGCCTCAGCACTATCACCCTCCACGAATGTATCACTACCCTCCAATTCCATGAAATTTTAGATGTCGGCGTCACAGCAGTACTGCACAATAAAATCCAATTATGTATAGCTTATATTAAATTTAATATAGTGTATAGATGTAAACCGAAATTTCTTAACATATCAGCTAAACAACCCCAATTAACAACCTTTTCAACCCCAATTTCTTAAGTATAACTCAAATGTTCTTGGTGTGACATGTACAAAATCCATTTCAACCAGATAGCCACATTACTGCCCCAATTAACCAACTTTTCAAAGCCATAAACCAATCTGGTATTTCACAATTATTTCTTTCAATCTAACTGTAAAGGACAACAGGGCTCAATCTAACCCAAACTTGGTTTTTCACATGCTATTCTTCCCTACTCACTATGAACAACACGATGACTCTATTTAAGTGCTAAATAGGACAATTAATGTAACTATAACTAAAAGATTTCTAGTCTGACATGTACATGCTCCATTTGAACCAGATAGCCACATTACAACTACAATTAACCAACTTTTGGATGTCATAAACCAAGCTGATTTTTTACAGTCTTTTCTTTCTAACGAGTAACCAGAATACAAACACAAAGTCAAATGTCCTTAATAGCACAAACATTCATGGTTTTCTTGTTTTTTTTGTTATATCATGTTGAAGCACCCTAACAAAACAAAAAGAAATGCTAATTTACAAAATATACTTGGAGAAACCCTATAATCGTGTTAATTGAAAGAAGTAAACAAATATTGTACCATCAATTAATCTACCATCATCTTGAAGAAGAGAACGATCTCATAATGGTGCTGGATGGTGAAGTAGAGTGATCAAAGAGTCGTGGAACAAAAGAAGAAGCGTGTTTCTTAGAGTGGTGGTCTTTACGACGGCGGACGACTACCGGGGGAGGAGGTCAGGGGTGAGAGCAGAGGTTGAGGGAGGAACAAGAGAGGGTGGGAGCTTCCATGTTTTCGTTGAGGGAGGATCGAGAGCAGAGTTGTTTTGCGAGAGACGATGGACACTGTTTTCCTTTTTGCCTCAATCATCATTTCTTCAATTTAGCAATTTTCATTGCACTTAAATACAACATCATTCTCAAACCCTTCTCTTAGGCAACTTCTTCAATTTAGCAATTTTCATTGCACTTACCTGTAAGTTAAAAAGCAAGAATGAATAATTGTTAAGAATCTCTTAGGCAACCACAATTTGACAAACTTAGAAAAGAAACCACAAGAACCATTTGTGAATTGCAACAGATTCAAGCAGCAACAAGAAATTCCAAAAAACATGAAGACTTCGTTATGTCAACGGGTTTCCAAGCTGAAGTTAACAACTTCCATAGTTAAAGACACCTAAATAAGAGACCAGGGGATTTGCCAAAGATAAGTCAAAGATTTGTCAAGCGGCACATATTTTGCTTGATTTGAATCTAATTACCAAGTTACAATACCAATTAACCATATTTTTTAGCCGATAAACCAAGTTGGTTTTTCAGATGCTTTTCTTGTGGTACTTACTGTGAAACAGCATATGAGGATAGTAATTTAGTGCTAAATAGACCAACCTGTTTTTTTACAGCTTGAGGGTCCTATATGAGTGCTATATGACTCTTTTAATGTAAGGTTTTTATAAGCGGCATATAATTAACAACTTTCAATGAAAAACCACCTTACAACACAAAAGAGAGGAACTATATGAGTGCCTTAGAACACCAAATATTGTGTTCATACAAAATGTAATAATATAGATAAACCCAAAAGGTTACAATGGTCAGCAATACATTACAATGAAATAGCATGACGGCACTATTTAACTGATATGTGCCACATTTTTTGGTCATTTTGAATCAAAAAGCCATTTTAACATATCAGCTAACCAAGTTTTCCAAGTTGGTTTTTCATATGCTATTATTTCCTACTCACTGTCAAACAACATGAGCCATGGGGGATCTATTTAAGTGCTAAATAGGACAATGAATGTAAGTATAAGTCAAATGTTTCTGGTGTGACATGTACGTAATCCATTTGAACCAGATAGCCACATTACTACCCCAATTAACCAACTTTTCAAAGCCATAAACCAATCTGGTATATCACATTTATTTCTTTAAATCTAACTGTAAAAGGACAACAGGGAACTATTTCAGTGCTAAATAGGACAGTTGAAGTAAGGGCAAGTCAATGTTTTCTACTTTGACATCTACTTCGTCACTTTGAATCAGATAGCCAAATGCCAACACCAACTAACCAACTTTTGTAGGTCTTAGACCAAGCTGCTTGTCAAATGTTTTTCTTTGCTAGGTCATAACCCATGATAACGGATTTTAATGTTAACCCATTTGAATAACATCATTAAAGTTTAGAAATTATCCAGATTACACAAGCCAGAAATACTAAAGACACTTACTTGACTCAAACTTAGGATTCACAGTTATTCTTCCACTTCGAATTCGCAGTTCTTCAGATCAGACTTGGCGAATCATCAACAGTTTCCGGTGAGAATACCTTTCGTGACCGCGAGAATACGAAATTAACGGCGACAGTGCGTGATTGACGGTGGTGCGATAATGAGAGATTGAAGGGGAGAGTGCGTATTTCTGGTGGCTGAGCAAGATTGAAGGAGACAATGCGAGATTGAAGGAGAGAGTGCGTGAGGTGAGACTCCTTCGTGAGATGTTGAGTTTCAGAATAGGGGTTAGCGTGAACAGAGAGTTGTGTGTGAGAGAACGTGGGAGTGACTATTTTTGTAAAACCTAATAATTTGTTTTTTTATTTCATTTAAATTACTATGGTGGGCCCATCGTATGTATTGCTGTTTTTGGCTGTATTTTGGCTTAATTCTTTGGCTGAATATCATTTCTGTTATTTATATCATCATCAATCGTACTAAATTAAAGTAATATTGGAAGCAATTAAGGAGATCACTGATATATGAAAGAAAGAAACACTAACTGAAGTTATATTTTGCAACTATGGATTCAGAAACAGCAAAGAAGCTTGGTGCCTCTCTTATAGTGCCTTCTGTTCAGGAGCTTGCAAAACACCACATAACCAAAGTTCCAGAACGATATGTTCGTCCAAATCAAGACACTGCTGTATGTTACCCAACATCTCTGCCACAGATTCCTGTCATTGACATGAATAAATTGTTGTCCGAGGATGTTACTGAACTTGATAAACTTGACCACGCTTGTAAAAATTGGGGTTTCTTTCAGGTCTGTATATTCTGTTTTTTTCTTTTTCAGTATTCTTTATGACAGAATATGTAGGTATAGTTTTGATATTAATAACATATATTACCTTTGTTTTTTAAATGAGAAATTAATATTGTTATTTACTGTTAACATTTTTATAATTGAAATTATTGTCAGCTGATCAACCACACTGTCAATCAATCATTGGTGGAAAATTTCAAGATACTTGTTCAAGAGTTCTTTGATCTTCCGGTGGAAGAGAAGAAAGCATTTTCACAAAAACCAGGAGATATGGAAGGATTTGGTCAAATGTTTGTTGTATCAGAGGAACACAAACTTGAATGGGCAGATTTATTCTACCTTTACACTCTTCCATCATACATTAGAAATCCCAAATTATTTCCTACTCTTCCACAACCATTCAGGTTTTTTCATTCATCCTATTTGCTAATTTTTGCATAACAAAATTCATACCCAAGTGGAGAGAGTACCTGCTTGCAAATTGCAATAGAGCTGTCAAACTGAAAGTCCAGCCCGGCAAAATGGGCCAAAGTGCAAAAGCACGCTGACGAGGACCAACTCAATTATCTATTGGACTGTATTTTTGTAGCCCGACTCAGTATAAAACACTAGGCCAACAGGCCTGCCCGGCCCAGTCCATATTTTAACAAAGGAAAACTAAATATGTTTAAAAAGTCATAAAAAAATGGGCCCAAAATTGGCCCATGGGCCAATTGGGCTGGGCCAAAATGGCCCAATTCTTTTTAAGCCTCTATTTTTTGCGCCCAGCCCAACCCAAAATGGCCCAATTCTTTCTAAGCCTCGATTGTGGGGGTATAGTGTATTGAGGTGGGGATAAAAAAACGCTTGTCATAGCTCTAGCTTGCAATGGTCAATTAAACACCATAAATAAAGATACAATAATTTTTCATTTAAAAAGTACAAAATTCATGGCTAACTCACAATTTGTTATATTTGCAGAGATAATCTAGAGAAGTATTCTTTAGAACTAAAAAAGTTATGTGTCACACTCATTGAGTTTATGTCAAAGGCATTAAAGATCCAATCGAATGAGTTGCTAGAGTTATTTGAAGAGGGAGGTCAAGCAATGAGAATGAATTACTATCCTCCATGTCCTCAACCAGAACAAGTAATTGGACTTAATCCTCATTCAGATGCTGGTGCACTTACTATCCTTCTCCAAGTCAATGAAATGGAAGGCCTTCAAATAAGGAAAGATGGAAATTGGATTCCTGTTAAGCCACTCCCAAATGCTTTTGTCATCAATGTTGGAGACATGTTGGAGGTAACTAACAAACCTTTCACAAATATCCCTTTTTACTTGTAATAATTAATGGAAAAAAGTAAAGGCCCCCTCCCCCCTTAATTTAGCAGAAGCCCATAGTTTCACATCCCATCCACATAGTTACTATAATTCCATTGGTGGTTGTCTATTCCTTCAAAATGCCTAGACACTTGAGACACTTACAACCCAATATATATATATACTCTCATTTTACTTATAAATACTCGAGCCTTTATTTCCGACATAAAAGATAGATATCCTCATTTTACAAGTCAATTTTGTGATAGGTACATGATTTAATATGATATATATAAGAGCATATTCTACACCAATAAATTGGGCCGCCCAAGCCCATTAGTACCCGAGCGTGAGGGGTGTATTGAAAAAGAATTTCATGTTTGTCGTAGATAAGACCTAAGTAAAGTTTATAAAACCTAGACAACGCTAACCTCTCAATCCAGTTTTGTGAAGTTGCGTCTAGCATACCTAATGGTGCGTTTGATTTGTTAATAAAAAGCAAGGGATTAGACTGGACAACATCAGTGGAACCATGTTTGATTTGAAAACTGTTCATGGTACTGGACAAAAGTGGGGGCAAGGGACTGGACAAAAACCCAAATTCCTATACCTCACAAAACCACTACAACTTTTTGTCTCACAGTACAACCTTCTGATCACCCAAAAAAAATATTGAAATATTATTTTCATTTCCTTTTTAATAAATTCTCTTGCTCTCTCTCTCTCTCTCTCTCTCTCTCTCTCTCTCACTCTCTCCTATCTCATTCTTCTTTCTCACTCTCTCTACCTCTCTCCTCTCTCTCTTATATCTTATGATCTCATGACCTCTTCCCCTCTCTCTCCTTTCATCTCTCTCTCTCTCTCTCTCTCTCTCTCTCTCTCTCTCTCTCTCTCTCTCCCTCTCTCTCCTATTTCTTCATTGAACATTTTTCTTTATAATTTTTAAATTATATTATAATTATGCTATCTAAAATCATTAAAAACATTAGAAAGAGATTGTAAATTTTGAATTTTTTGCTTGTGTTGTCCATTGTTCCACAAACAGTGTAATGGGCAAAAAGTTGTCCAGTACTGTCCAATACTTACCTGTGTGTAAATCGAACGAACCCTAAAACTTTAATTAGCAATACACATCACTCTAACTATTATGATTTTACCAATGGTTTGGCAGATAATGACGAATGGAATTTATCGGAGCATTGAACATCGAGCAACAATTAACTCAAAGAAGGAGAGGATTTCCATTGCCACATTTCACAGTGCTAGGATGAACGCAACTATAGGTCCAGCAGCAAGCCTTGTTACTCCTGAAACACCTGCAATGTTTAATAAAATCAGTGTAGTTGATTTCTACAAAGGATATTTTTCACGTCAACTGGAAGGAAAGTCATACATTGATGACATGAGGAGACAAAATTGAGTGATAATAGAATTAATGTAAAGTGCCACATTACCTAGGAAAAAAACTTCGTCTCTAATGAAAACAGAGCAATGAAGTTTAAAGTCAAAAATAAGAAACTGTATCACATTACTCCAATTTATTTGTGTGCACATGATTAGAGTATCAAAAATGAGTAAGGAAGGGAGTTTTTGAAAAACATGTAATTAATGTAACTTAGAACTATTAAAATGACAAATAAACATGAACAACTTTTTTCTAAAAAATTGACAATTAAAAAGAAGTTGATATATTTGTTTTCGATTCTTTTGACTTAAGTACCAAATTGGCAATGTTGTGAATGAACAAAGCCAGCTTGCTTACTTGGTAATTTCAATAGGCTTAGAATCTTCTCTTTCATGAGCAGTTTAAGGCAGTAAGGGAGTAAGTGGGGTGAAAATTATAAAGTTTCTCTTAGTGATTGATTAGCCAACTCATCTATGGGTGGAAAGCCTTTCCATTTTCTACAGGGAGGGCAAAAATTAATCTAATATTTTTTTTAAAAAATATTATAAGTATTTAAAAAATGCATACTGTTATGGATTGGGCCTCAATGGCCAATCCACCAAAAAGGCCCAATACCAAATGACCCAATTCATCCAACGGTGGAGATTGCAGACCTAGATCCAACAGCCCTCCTCCACTCCAGATACCTATAAATAAGCATTGATTGCTCACATTAATGGTATTCACCTCTCACATACTCTCACTTGTAATTGACTCACTCACTGACTTGAGCGTCGGAGTGTCATTGCAGGTACCACCCCACCTCGGACCGGAGCACCAACTCGGACAACCAAGGACACACGTACCAACTATCTCGGACCGGTCTATCTATCCAAGATCGGATACGTAGCTGGAGATACGGTACCGAACATTGGCGACCACAGTGGGAGGGCCTTATACTCTAGTCTTTCCCCCAACCTCCTTGATCGGAAATGGCTCCGGAATTACGACGGAGAAACGTCTCCAGCGTCGTGGTCAGACCCGACCAGCAACAGGAAACCCCGGAGGGGGTGGCGATTACTCTCCCTCGCAGCTCGGCCCATGGCCGGAATTCATCCAGGGCGATGGTCCCTATAAGCTCTACTAGAAACCAGTTTCAACCTCCAGCCCCGACTGTCCCGGTACCGATCGATGCTGTCCAATAGCTCATCCAACTGCTAACAAGGCAGGCCGAGGCTGATCAAAGGAGTCAGCGTTACTCCCAGCTGGAGGACGAGATGGCCGAAGTCCGGGCCAGAGATATCCCTGATCGTACCTCCCCTCAAACTTACTCTCCTAGCAGAAGGACCTCCAGTAAAAGACGTCACCGGTCCCCTGCTTGGAGGAGGCACCACCATCGTTCGCCACCACGCAGAAGAGGGAGGCAAGAATCTGGTACTCCCCCAACCGAGACTTATGCCGAGACTTATTACCCCGGGGACTCAACTCACCAAAGCTCATCATTAGCATCTTCGTCCCCAAGGCGACGTTCTATAAGCCGGGGAAGTCCCCCGAGGCATGAACGTCGGCGCCCTCGGTCTCCCGGATCCCCTGCCCGACACCCTATCAGAAGGCCTCCTCCAAGGGAAAGGTCCACGACACGGAAGGGACCCTTCACAGCGGAAATCGACTATTTTCCGGTACCCAAGCACCTAGAAAAGCCCCCGGAGGGTTTAAAGATGCATGACGGGACGGGCGATCCCGACCGACATCTGGATTACTTCGACACGATGATGCAATACCGGAATGTTCCAGAGGAGATCAAATGCCGAATCTTCCCTCTCACCCTTGAGAAATTGGCTCTGGACTGGTTCAGAGCCCTCAAGCCAAACTCGATATCATCCTGGGACCAGCTTGCAAAGCTGTTCTCGGCCCAGTTCGCCCACTCCAAAATGAAGCCTAAGTCTCGGAAAGTCTTACAAGCCATCCGACAAGGAGAGAACGAGTCTCTCTGAGACTACATTGAAAGATTCAAAAAGGAGGCGGCTCAAGTCCGGTACCCAAGCACCTAGAAAAGCCCCCGGAGGGTTTAAAGATCCAAAATGAAGCCTGAGTCGCTTGCCGAGTTCCTCCAGCGATCTCAGAAATACATTGACCATGAAGAAGGCGCTGTTGCAAGAAAGTCAGATGCCGACCCCGGAACGAGCAAGCCTCGGTATGAAAAAGAGGCTCCGGTGCGTCAGGCAGCAGAGGCCCGTTATGAAAGGGAGGCTCGAAACGACAGTAGGCTCCGACCTCGGAACCGACACCAGTAATATTCCGACCTAAATGAAACAAGGGCCAGGATTCTGGCGGAGTGTATGAACGCTGAGTTCAAAGAAGTCAAGTTCCCTGATCCGCTCCCACACAGGCCGGGACAGAGATCCAACAAGTACTGCCGGTATCACCGGAGCAAAGGGCACGATACCAATCGATGCAATGCTTTGAAGGATGACATTGAGGACCTGATTAAGAAAGGGAAGTTGAGCCAGTACGTGGCTAAAGCACCCAGGCACGAGGCCGAGGTTAAGGAAGAAGAAGCCGATCCGAAACGAAAGGGTAAAGCCCCACAAAAACGAGAAGAGAGCTCAGAGGACGAGCGCGATTATCGAAAATCAAAGGGCCGACCTGTGATGATGATGATATCTGGGGGCTACCCCGACGAGGCATCGGGCAAAACAATGAAAAGAAAATGGATGGAAGTCATGTGTGCCGCTTCCACCTCTACGACCAGCTCAGGCCCGGAGCGCCCACCCTTGGCATTCAGCGACCGGGACTTATTGGATGGCAAGCCAAATAAGCACATACCCCTCATAATCAGGGCGGTCATGGCAAACCATGAGATAAGAAGGATCCTGGTCGACCAGGGGAGCTCCGCTGATATCATCTTCATCGACCTGGTGAGAAAACTGCAGATCTCAGAGGAAGACTTCACCCCTTACCGGGGATCGGATCTTTCGGGCTTCAATGGGTCTCGAACCAAACCTCTCGGCTACCTGGAAATGATGGTCACCTATGGAGAGGAGCCCCTAGAAAGGACGGTCAAGACCAAGTTCTTGGTACTGCCATGCCCCTCGGTCTACAATTGTATCATCGGGAGGCCCACCCTTGGAAGGCTCGGAGCCGTAACTTCAACGGTTCACCTCAAGATGAAGTTCTACTCATTGAGTGACGAAGTTATCACCCTTTACGCCGACTTAGAGTCCGCCCAAAGATGTTTCTATCTTCATGTCAAGGCAGACAAGCAGGCCACAGAAGAGGGGGTTCCCCCCATAGAGGCAAGGACTCAGAAGAGCCCAAAGAAGAAAAGAACCGGTCCAGCGGCCGAGGTCAACGTCACGGACCTCGATGCAAGATATGACCCGGAGAGCTCCGAGGAAGAAAGCGACGACGAGTTAGCACGAGAGCTAAAGAAGAAAATTAGGCGACCTTAACCTGATGGACAGTTCATGCAAATCCAGCTGGGAGAGAACCCGACCCAAACTGTCCAGATCGGCTCCGATCTCCCCGACGAAGTAAAAGCAAAGCTCACCCCCTGCCTCAAATCCCACGCCGATCTCTTCGCGTGGTCAGCGAAGGACATGCCCGGGATTCCCCTCGAGGTCGTTTGTCATCAGCTAGCGGTGAACCCCGGGGCAAAATGGGTCGCCCAACGCAAAAGAGCTCAAAGCCAGGAAAAGGCAGCTGCTACGGCTAAGGTCGTTGAAGATTTAATTAAGGCTGATTTTGTAAAAGAGGTCAAGTATACAACTTGGCTCTCAAACCCTGTACTTGTTAAGAAAAGCAATGGAAAGTGGCGAATGTGCGTTGACAATACCGATCTTAATAAGGCCTGTCCTAAGGACGCCTTCCCTGTTCCTAGCATTGATCGGCTCGTCGATAATGCTTCAGGTTTTCGTTTACTATCATTCATGGATGCTTATTCCGGATACAATCAAATTCCGATGTTCCCCCCGACCAGGAGAAGACGGCCTTTATGACTGACCGCGGTAATTTCTGCTACCGGGTCATGCCATTCGGTTTAAAAAATGCAGGGGCCACCTATCAAAGGATGATGAACAAGCTATTCCGAGATCAGATCGGTTGTAACGTGGAAGTCTACCTCGACGACATGATTGCAAAAAGCGAAAGAGAAGACCTCCATATATCCGACCTGGAAGGAATTTTTGCTGAAATCCGAAAAAATAATATGCGGCTAAACCCGGAAAAATGCACTTTCGGAGTCCGGGCTGGAAAATTCCTGGGTTTCTATCTCACGGAAAGGGGCATTGAAGCCAACCCGGATAAATGCCGAGCGGTAACCGAAATGCGGACCCCGTCCACTAAGAAAGAGCTCCAGAAACATAACGGCATGATAGTTGCGTTATCTCGCTTCATTTCCAACGCCACCTTCAAATCGCTCCCATTGTTCAAACTCCTTAAGAAAGAAGCAACTTTCGAATGGACCCCAGAGCGGGACGAGGCACTCTCCCGGCTCAAAAAGGTCCTATCCGAACCGCCCATACTAAGTCGGCCGAGCCCAGGGGAAGATCTATTTTTGTATCTAGCCATCTCAGATGAGGCCATCAGAGCCGTGCTTGTCAGGGAGACCGGAACTGGACAAAGCCCGGTATACTTTGTGAGTAAAGATTTGCATGGACCAGAAGTAAGATATCAGAAAATAGAGAAGATCGCCTTTGCTCTACTCATCTCGGCACGCTGCCTCCGACCTTATTTCGTCGCCCATCAAATCGTGGTGCGGACTAATTATCCAGTTCGGCAGATCTTGCACCGACCCGACTTAGCAGGACGAATGATCAAATGGGCAGTAGAACTCTCCGAGTTCAGAATCAAATACGAAACAAGACCGGCCATGAAAGCTCAGATACTTGCCGACTTTATCACAGAGATGGCACCCGCCGATCCGGATGACGGGGTGTGGACACTTCACGTAGACGGGTCCTCAAATCCAAAAGGAAGTGGTGCAGGGTTGATGCTCGAAAGCCCGGCGGGCGTCGTAATCGAAGTATCACTCGCGTTCGGTTTCCCTACCTCAAACAACCAGGCGGAATATGAGGCGTGCATAGCTGGACTCCGGCTTGCGATCGATCTCAAGGTCTCCCGGCTTTCCTTAAATACCGACTCGTTATTGGTGGTATCCCAAATCGGGAAACAGTACGAAGCTAAAGATCCGATCTTGCAAAGGTACCTAACCCAAGTGCAGGAGCTGCTCTCCCTTTTTACATTCACGGAAGTGAAGCACGTTCCAAGATCGGAAAATATCAGGGCAGACATACTCTCCAAGCTTGCCAGCACCAAAATTCCGGGGAACCACCGGTCAATAATCCAGGAAACACTGAGCAATCCGAGCGTAATCTTGAACCCGGAAGCAAATTTTTCCGTTAATGTAGTGGAAGAAAGCCAGGGTTGGATCGCGCCATTAATAGACTACATCAGAACGGGGAACGAGCCTCCAAACCCGAGCGAAGCCAAAATTCTCCGGAGGAAGGCCTCCTCTTTTTCCATAATCAATGGAAGCCTCTACAGAAGAAGCTTGTCAGCACCGCTGTTGAAGTGCATCGAAGGAGGAGAGGCGGACTACGTCCTGGCTGAGATCCACGAGGGAATCTGCGGGCAACACCTTGGAGGTCGATCCCTGGCTCGAAAGGCATTAAGGGCGGGATATTTCTGGCCGACCATGGAGACCGATGCAAGAAATTATGTAAAGAGGTGCAGTAAGTGTCAGATCCACGCCAAGGTCCACATAGCGCCCCCTACGGAGCTTACCAGCTTAAGCTCGTCGTGGCCATTTGCTTGGTGGGGAATAGATCTCTTGGGACCATTCCCAACTGCCCCGGGCCAGATCAAATATCTCATAATAGCGGTGGATTACTCCACCAAATGGATTGAAGCCGAGCCTTTGGCCATCATCAGCGCTAAGAATTGCATCAAATTCTTCAAGAAGAATATAATGACTAGATTCGGGATCCCCGAGGTTGTAGTCACGGACAACGGAACACAGTTCGCCGACAAAGGCTTCAGAAAATTCATGTCTGACCTTAAGATCAAACACCGGTTTACCTCGGTAGAGCACCCTCAGACGAACGGTCAGGCCGAGGCTGCCAACAAGGTCCTTCTTAATGGACTAAGGAAACGGCTTGATGAAGCAAAAGGAAACTGGGTTGAAGAGCTACCTTACGTGCTGTGGGCCTACAGAACTACCCCACAGAGCTCAACGGGGGAAACCCCTTTCCGACTGTCATACGGGACGGAGGCCGTAATCCCGGTAGAGATCGGGGAGCTGAGCTGGAGGACACTCCACCCGAAACCCCCGGGGGACAATAGCCAGTCGTTGAAGGAAAACCTCGACCTCGTCGATGAGGTCCGAGGCCAGGCTTTCCTTAAAGAAGCAATAATAAAACAGAGGGTAGAAGTACGATATAACTCGAAAGTGATCCCCAGAGACCTCGAGGTCGGTGATTTAGTTTTACGAAGAGCCGATGTCGGTTTGAAGAACGCCGCACAGGGCAAGCTCGCCCCCAACTGGGAAGGACCTTACCGGGTTTTATCTAAACCCGGCAGAGGTGCCTACGAATTGGAGACCTTGTCCGGCAAGGCGATCCCAGGAACTTGGAACGCCACAAACTAAAGAAGTATTACAGCTGACTCTCATCTTACCTAAAGAACGGTGTATACCGACGTTGTAATTCATTTTAGCTGAAGAACGGTGTATACCGACGTTATTCTTATTTTATCTGGAGAACGGTGTATACCGATGATATCAATTATGTTTGCGGTGTATACCGACGTTGTAACTCATCTTATCTAATGAACGGTGTATACCGATGTTATCCTTTATGATTGCGGTGTCTACCGATTTTATCGCACGTTCTATTTTCCTTTAGCTGACCGAGGTTTGTCGCTACCCTAAGGGGTGAGTTCGATCTGGGCCGAGTCCCGGTAAACTACCCCGAAGGTGATCATTATTATGACTATTTGGCCGAGGTTGCCACAACCCTAAGGGACGAGTTCGATCTGGGCCGAGTCCCGGTAAACTGTCCTTAAGGCGACGTTTACCACTTGAGCGAATCAAACGCAAGTGCACGAATGTAAAACAACAGTATAAAGACTGAACCGAGGTAAATAAAACCGGAGGCACATTAAAATACATTTCCATTACAAATTATCCCGGATACGGCCGGGTCCTCTAGTTCAAAAGGGGAATGACATATTACAAATTTCGGTTCCGCCCGGAACCCGGGGCTTTACTCCCCCACCGATTCCAACCAGAACCCAAAAAGCGGCGAATTCAGAGCTTCCCCATCAGCAACGGTCACGACAAGGAAGGGGGAGGGTAAATGATATCGAACGCCTCGGAGTCACGATAGGGCCTGACAATACGCCCGTTTTCTACGGTATGGTCCAAACGCAGAATTCCCCGGTCCAGAGGAAGGGATGGGTGGTTGACAGTGACTTGAGCAAGCGCCTTTTCAAAACTCTCCCCAGCTACGTCCACAGCCATTTGAGCCACCTCCACCATCTCGTCCTCCAAGGCTTCGACTTTGGCGCGTACCTCCTGAAGTTCTTTTTCCAATTCAGCAATCCGAGGCAAGGAATCAACGCTAGACCCGACCTGGGCCTGCCTCGCCTTCACAAGGTCGGCCTCGAGTTCATGAATCCGAGCCCTCAGGGAAGAAACCACCTCCGCAGACCGCCTATCTTGACTCTCGAGATCTTGGATTCGAACCTCATGTTCCATGCACAAGTTAAGGGCAGAGTCCCTCTCCTTTTCAAGTTTTTCCGCAACCGCTTTAAGCTCGGTCTGGTCCCGCTCCCGAGCCTCATATTTCTTTTGCAACTCCTCCCGGGCTCTTCTTTCGTTGTCCCTCTCCACCAGGGCCCCTGTAATAGCAGAAACAAGGAAGTCAACAACAGAGATAACCAAGAAGAAAAATCAAAGAGTGCACCTCGGAACTTGGGGTCACCTTTTGCCTGACTCTCAGCCTCGACCTTCTGAAGCTTGGTCACGTCGGCCAGATGCCGGAATAACCTGAGAGACGCCTCAACCGGGTCGACCCGGGAATCCTCCAAGTGCTTCTGCAGAAAGTTGGCGTCAATAGAAATGCCGGAAGACCTAGAAGTCCGGTGCTTCCCATGACGCCCTTTTTTTGAAGCCCGAGCAGCCAGTGTAACACCCCTTTCTACCCGTCACTTTGTTTATAAAAATCAGAGTTTGAAAAATCTCGTTCATAGGAAATGTTACACGTACTCAAATCAAACGTCGCTTATCCAACTTTAAAAACAGTTTAACTCAAATTAATACGTCCACGTAGCACATCACAATATCAAAAACTCAAGCCTCATGGTTAACGTCACTTATAAAACTTCTCATAACACGAACAACTACGCAGCGGAAATTTGTAAAACATAACCAAATAGTCCACATGGACAAAATAATCAAAAATCATTAATAAAGGCCGAGTTCATTATCCCCCCCTGAGTGCTACGTATCAGAGCATGACGACTCGACTCGAAAAGTGAAGCTAATACCTTCACTGGGAATCACCTGCACGTTACCAACACGAGGGCAACATTCAAACAGGAAAGGGTGAGCATCATTTCAGTCTATGTAATAGAAAACATGATAAGCACTAAATCATAGGCTATGCACTAGAATAATCAGCATCCAATACGCAAAACATCCACAACACAGTCATCATTCACATCATGTACAAACTCATCTCATGTCATGTAGGTTTATGAAATGCAACCCACTCGCGGGTATATGCATGAAGGTACCTTTTCACAAAACGTCGCTTAGCCACTCAGGCCTCATCGTCACTTAGCCACTCAGGCCTCAAAACATCACTGGGTTTTATGCATATGGGCATGAGACTCTATGACATGCACCACTCACTTCACAAAATCACACAATTACTCAGATCACAGTCATCAATGTGACCCATCACTTACCTGTTTGCTCGCACGGAGCACAGCACCTGTCAAATTCATAATCATCACACAACATCACTAGGCCACTTAGACCTTAACCTCACTTAGCCACTCAGGCCCCAATTGTCACTTACACTTAAACATCATTTAACTCAAACATTAGCCACTGAGGGCAAAACGTCATTTGACTAACCACCAAGGGCATCCTCGTCATTTACACATCATTATCATTAACTTTGGCCACTAGGGGCAAAACAGTCATTTGACTAGCCACCAAGGGCATCCTCGTCATTTACACATCATTATCATTAACTTTGGCCACTAGGGGCAAAACAGTCATTTGACTAGCCACCAAGGGCATCCTCGTCATTTACACATCATTATCATTAACTTTGGCCACTAGGGGCAAAACAGTCATTTTGACACTACCGTGTTTAAAACTGTTGTTTATACACCAAAAGGGATTTTTAAAGAGTTCCACGTCATTTTTCAATGTCACTGGGACGACCACCGGGGACAGCCACCCGGGCGCCCACAAACAGTCAGAAAATAACAATTTTTCATTTTAAAAATTGAACCCACAAATAGACAACGTAAAAAGCTTCATGACACTTTTCGAATCGTTCAAAACGGACGTCTAAGTCAAAAGTTATGATAAAAGCAATTTTGGAAAAATTAGGCAACATCCAGGGAACAGGCGCCTTAGGCGCCCAGGCAACCAGGCAACAAGTGCACAGGCGCCCAGCGCCCAGGAGCAACAGCGCGCCACACAGCGCAACAAGCAACACAGACACGGGCGCCTAGCGCCCAGGGTAACACGCGCGCACAACACAGCGCCATAGGCGCTCAGCGCCCAGGCGCGCACACGCACACACAGACACAACACGGGCGCCAGCGCCCAGGCGCGCACAGCGCGCAACACGCACAGACACGGGCGCCTAGCGCCCAGGCGCGCCCCCACGCGCAACAACAACACAGAACAGGCGCCCAGCGCCCAGCATAGGCGCCCAGCGCCCAGAACCAGCAGCAACATCCAGAATTTTACCAAAATGCTTTTTAATACTGAAAATTGTTTTCTTAACAATTCTAAATCATAAAACCTCAACATTTTCCCAGCAACTAAACATACACATATTTCAATCAATTTCTCAAAAATTCAATAGGCATTGTCTTCCCTATCCCCTTGGCGCCCTAGGCGCCTATACACCATCCATCCAATTTCGCAAACAACACAAGTAATTCCAACACAACAATTTCAGTTTCAAGCCCATAATTCGAATGTCACAATTTACCAACACAACGCATACATGTCAAGAATTTCAGTCTCATGATCAATCCCACTTCGCATACACACATACATATGATGGCCAATACCAACAAAGCATCAAGAAAGCATCAAGAATCATGCATACATCAATTCGCATACATCTAAATATGAAATCCAACATCAACAATGCATCAAGAACTCTATTCTAATCCTAGATCTAGGACTCATCATATGAACTATTAAATAGAGTGATAGAGCTCCCCTAACCTCGAAATTGAAGAACGGAGGCTCCGGAGATAGTCACGTACAGGATCACAGCAACAAAATCACGCTCCTCGCTCTTCCTTGCTTGCGACTTCTCTCCTCTTCCTCTTCTCTCCTTACGGCGCCCCTCCTAGCTCTCTCTCTATCTCACGCTCTTTCTTTCTTTCTTTCTTTTGATTTCGCAAAAATGCCACAAACCCTAGCCCCCCCCAACTAACCACTTCGCCTATATTGTGGATCATGGGCTTGGGCTTTCCACTTAAGCCCAAGTCATGCAAGTGGCGCCTCCACTCCCTCCTAATACCACCAAAATAAATAAAATTCTAATTAATCGAAATACATCAAATAATTTAATTTAAATCCCCAATTATTTAATTAAATAAATTAATTAAATAATTTTAGGGTGTTACAACTCTCCCCCACTTAGAATATTTCGTCCTCGAAATTTACCTGATCAAACAACTCTGGGTAGGACTCGCGCATCTTGCTCTCTAGCTCCCAAGTCATACTCTCGCCGGCAGCTCCTAGCCAGGCCACTTTCACTAATGCAATCTCTTTGCCTCTAAGCGCCTTCACTTCACGATCCTCAATCCTTACGGGCATCGTCTCCACAGTGAGATTATCCCGCACCTCCACATCGTCCACTTGGATCACATGAGATGGATCCGAAACATACTTCCGAAGTTGCGACACGTGAAACACGTCGTGCAAGTTCGAAAGATTTGGCGGTAAAGCCACTCTATAAGCCACATTTCCAATTCTCTCGGATATCTGATAAGGACCAACAAATCGAGGAGTGAGCTTCTTCGATTTCAACGCCCGACCAACACCGGTAATAGGAGAAACCCTCAAGAACACATGCTCACCCTCCTGAAACTCTAAATCCTTCCTCCGCTTGTCATGATAACTCTTCTGACGACTCTGCGAAGCCTTCATCTTCTCACGGATCATCTTGATCTTCTCCGTAGTCTCCCGGACAATCTCCGGTCCCAAAACTACACTCTCTCCCGAATCATACCAACATAATGGCGTCCTACACTTTCGACCATACAATGCTTCAAACGGTGCCATCCCGATACTGGAATGGTGACTGTTGTTATAGGTAAACTCAATCAACGTAAGATAGGAATCCCATGAACCCCGCTGCTCCAATACACAAGCCCTCAACAAATCCTCCAACGACTGAATTGTTCTCTCGGACTGACCATCGGTCTGGGGATGATACGCCGAACTCATTTTCAACTTAGAACCCAATTCTTTCTGCAAACTCTTCCAAAACTCGGAAGTGAACCTCGGATCCCTGTCTGACACAATACTCTTCGGAACACCGTGCAGCCTCACAATCTCCTTGACATATACCTCTGCCAACCTCGACACTGGATAAGTGATATTAATAGGAATAAAATGAGCAGACTTCGTTAACCTATCAATGATCACCCAAATAGCGTCATGACCCTTAGCTGTATTCGGTAACCCCGTCACAAAATCCATTGCTATGCTATCCCATTTCCACTCTGGAATTTCCAACGGTTGCATTAGCCCTGCAGGCTTCTGATGCTCTACCTTAGATTTCTGACAGGTCAAACAGGCATACACAAATTGCGCCACATCTCTCTTCATACCATACCACCAAAACATCTTTTTCAGATCTTGATACATCTTCGTTGCTCCAGGATGGATACTCAACTTGCTACGATGACCTTCCTCTAAAATTGCCTTTCTCATCTCTTCATCGTCAGGAACACAGATCCTACCCCGGAACCTCAACACACCACTGGAATCTAATTTGAAATCTTCATCTTCAGATTGACCAACCCCATTAATTAAATCCACTAACTTAACATCTGACTTCTGAGCCTCTCTGATGCTGCCCAGGAAATCATTATCAATCTTCAACATTCCCAGCTTGACACTGCGAGGTGTCATTTTACAAACCAAACTCAAATCTCTGAATTCTTCAATTAACTCTAATTCTCTCACCATCATAGCCGACATATGCAAAGACTTTCTGCTTAAAGCATCAGCCACGACGTTAGCCTTGCCGGGATGATAATTCAAACCAAAGTCATAATCCTTCAAGAGTTCCAACCACCGACGCTGTCTCATATTCAACTCTTTCTGATCGAACAGATACTTTAGACTCTTATGATCACTGAACACTTCGAACCTTGAACCATAAAGGTAGTGCCTCCAAATTTTAAGCACAAATACCACAGCAGCCAACTCTAAATCATGCGTAGGGTAATTTTTCTCATGAATCCGCAATTGCCTCGACGCATACGCAACGACCTTCCCATCCTGCATCAACACACCACCGAGACCCATCTTCGAAGCGTCACAATACACAACGAACGGTTCCTCTGGATTAGGCAACGTCAAAACAGGCGACGTCGTCAATCTCTTTTTCAGTTCCATAAAACTTTCCTCGCACCGAGCATCCCAAACAAAAACTTTACCCTTGCAAGTCAACTGAGTCAATGGAAGGGCCAACTTGGAAAAACCCTCGATGAACCTCCTGTAGTACCCAGCCAAACCCAAAAAGCTTCTAATCTCTGCTACGGACTTCGGAGACTCCCACTCCAACACTGCTTCTACTTTTGCCGGATCAACCGCAATACCGTTACCAGAAATCACGTGCCCAAGGAAACTCACCTCTTTCAGCCAGAACTCACACTTCGATAACTTAGCGTACAACTTTTTCTCTTTTAAAACTTCCAACACTGACTTCAGGTGCTCAGCATGCTCTTCATCTGACTTAGAATAAACTAGAATATCATCTATGAAGATTACCACAAACCGATCTAGGTAATTATGGAAAATACGGTTCATATATTCCATAAATACACCAGGAGCATTGGTCACACCGAACGGCATCACAGAATACTCATAATGCCCATACCTTGTCCTGAATGCCGTTTTCTGAACATCCTCATCCTTTACTTTAATCTGATGATATCCGGACCTCAAATCAATTTTGCTGAAAACACGGGCACCCACTAACTGATCCATCAGATCGTCGATCCTCGGAAGCGGATACTTATTCTTGATAGTTACCTTATTCAACTGACGATAGTCCACACATAACCTCATGCTCCCATCTTTCTTTTTCACTAACAATACCGGAGCTCCCCACGGTGATACACTCGGTCTTACAAACTTCTTCTCAAGCAATTCTTCAAGTTGCGCCTTCAACTCAGACAGTTCCGACGCCGACATTCTGTACGGAGCCATAGACACAGGCCTCGTACCAGGTACAAGATCAATCGAAAATTCAACTTCTCTCTCCGGTGGCACACCCGGAATTTCATCAGGAAAAACCTCAGGAAATTCACGTACTACCTTCAGTTCTTCAATAACAGCCTGACTCTCAGCAGACAACGAAGCCATCAACGTAAATAACTGAACTCCTTCTTTCTTCAATTTCTTCAACTGACCAGCAGACACCAAAACCGAACTTTCTTCACCGAAACTAACCGACTTGTTACGACAGTTGATATGGACGTGATTATTCTCTAACCAGTCCATGCCTAAGATTACATCCAGACCTCTCAATGGCAAACATACCAAATTCACAATAAAGTCCCTGCCGAAGATCGACACGGGACACTGAGAACACACCTGGGACGTAATCACCGACCCCTTCGCAGGAGTATCGACAACCATATCCCCACACATAGCAGATAAAACAAGACCCAATCGTTTACAGCAATCAACAGATATAAAACAATGGGTAGCACCAGTATCAATAAGAGATTTCAGAGGAGTACCATTAATAAAACACGTACCTCTAATCAGACCATCATCATCATCAGGCTCCTCTCCCGCCAATGCAAATACCTTTCTAGTAGACCTTTCCTTTTTCGGCTTTGTACACTTGGTACTGATATGCCCAGACTCACCACAGTTGAAACACACCACATCCTTGACTTTACACTCAGCTGCCATATGACCCTTTTTACCACAACGGTAGCAATTTCTGTCATCCGACCTGCATGTAGTACTCTTGTGGCCAGGCTTGCCACACTTATAACAGACGATGCTAGCAGGGGCATCTCCCCCACCAGAACCCTTACCTCCAGCAGCTCTCTGATAACCCTTACCCGCAGGAACCTCATACGGCTTGCTTCGACTCTGAAACTTGCCCCTTTTCTCAGAAGTAGCTTTGTAGCGAGCAGTACTGTCCTCCTCGAAGTTCCTGCAACTGTCAACCAGATCTGCGAACACGCGAATCTTCTGATATCCAATGGCCTGTTTAATATCAGGCCTCAACCCATTCTCAAATTTGATGCATTTTGAAAATTCAGCCGTAGCCTCACTGTAGTGTGGATAAAATTTTGCTAGCTCCACAAATTTTGCCGCATAGGCAGTCACAGACATACCACCCTGCTTCAGCTCCAAAAACTCTATCTCTTTCTTCCCGCGGACGTCTTCAGGAAAATACTTTCTCAGAAATTCCCTGCTGAAAACCTCCCAAGTAATCTCTTCCTGTACAGCCTCTAACCTCTGCCTAGTAGCCAACCACCAGTCGTCGGCCTCCTCGGCTAACATATGGGTACCCAAGCGGACCTTCTGCTCAACAGTACAGTTCATCACCCTGAAAATCCTCTCGATCTCCTTCAGCCAAGCCATAGCACCATCTGGATCATATTTGCCCTTAAAGGTGGGCGGATTCTCCCTCTGGAAGGTTGTCAGACTTCGAAAACCAGCATTATCCCCAGCATTCTGCTGACCCTGCATCGCCTGAGCCATAGCTTGCAATGCAGCAGCAAGAGCAGCGTCGTCTCGTCTGGCCATTCTAGCACTGCAACAGAAAACAGAATTCAGAAACGAGTAACAAACTCAATGTTACTCAACACGACGACTCAACTACCGGCCGGACAGACCGAACTGCTCTGATACCACTAATGTAACACCCCTTTCTACCCGTCACTTTGTTTATAAAAATCAGAGTTTGAAAAATCTCGTTCATAGGAAATGTTACACGTACTCAAATCAAACGTCGCTTATCCAACTTTAAAAACAGTTTAACTCAAATTAATACGTCCACGTAGCACATCACAATATCAAAAACTCAAGCCTCATGGTTAACGTCACTTATAAAACTTCTCATAACACGAACAACTACGCAGCGGAAATTTGTAAAACATAACCAAATAGTCCACATGGACAAAATAATCAAAAATCATTAATAAAGGCCGAGTTCATTATCCCCCCCTGAGTGCTACGTATCAGAGCATGACGACTCGACTCGAAAAGTGAAGCTAATACCTTCACTGGGAATCACCTGCACGTTACCAACACGAGGGCAACATTCAAACAGGAAAGGGTGAGCATCATTTCAGTCTATGTAATAGAAAACATGATAAGCACTAAATCATAGGCTATGCACTAGAATAATCAGCATCCAATACGCAAAACATCCACAACACAGTCATCATTCACATCATGTACAAACTCATCTCATGTCATGTAGGTTTATGAAATGCAACCCACTCGCGGGTATATGCATGAAGGTACCTTTTCACAAAACGTCGCTTAGCCACTCAGGCCTCATCGTCACTTAGCCACTCAGGCCTCAAAACATCACTGGGTTTTATGCATATGGGCATGAGACTCTATGACATGCACCACTCACTTCACAAAATCACACAATTACTCAGATCACAGTCATCAATGTGACCCATCACTTACCTGTTTGCTCGCACGGAGCACAGCACCTGTCAAATTCATAATCATCACACAACATCACTAGGCCACTTAGACCTTAACCTCACTTAGCCACTCAGGCCCCAATTGTCACTTACACTTAAACATCATTTAACTCAAACATTAGCCACTGAGGGCAAAACGTCATTTGACTAACCACCAAGGGCATCCTCGTCATTTACACATCATTATCATTAACTTTGGCCACTAGGGGCAAAACAGTCATTTGACTAGCCACCAAGGGCATCCTCGTCATTTACACATCATTATCATTAACTTTGGCCACTAGGGGCAAAACAGTCATTTGACTAGCCACCAAGGGCATCCTCGTCATTTACACATCATTATCATTAACTTTGGCCACTAGGGGCAAAACAGTCATTTTGACACTACCGTGTTTAAAACTGTTGTTTATACACCAAAAGGGATTTTTAAAGAGTTCCACGTCATTTTTCAATGTCACTGGGACGACCACCGGGGACAGCCACCCGGGCGCCCACAAACAGTCAGAAAATAACAATTTTTCATTTTAAAAATTGAACCCACAAATAGACAACGTAAAAAGCTTCATGACACTTTTCGAATCGTTCAAAACGGACGTCTAAGTCAAAAGTTATGATAAAAGCAATTTTGGAAAAATTAGGCAACATCCAGGGAACAGGCGCCTTAGGCGCCCAGGCAACCAGGCAACAAGTGCACAGGCGCCCAGCGCCCAGGAGCAACAGCGCGCCACACAGCGCAACAAGCAACACAGACACGGGCGCCTAGCGCCCAGGGTAACACGCGCGCACAACACAGCGCCATAGGCGCTCAGCGCCCAGGCGCGCACACGCACACACAGACACAACACGGGCGCCAGCGCCCAGGCGCGCACAGCGCGCAACACGCACAGACACGGGCGCCTAGCGCCCAGGCGCGCCCCCACGCGCAACAACAACACAGAACAGGCGCCCAGCGCCCAGCATAGGCGCCCAGCGCCCAGAACCAGCAGCAACATCCAGAATTTTACCAAAATGCTTTTTAATACTGAAAATTGTTTTCTTAACAATTCTAAATCATAAAACCTCAACATTTTCCCAGCAACTAAACATACACATATTTCAATCAATTTCTCAAAAATTCAATAGGCATTGTCTTCCCTATCCCCTTGGCGCCCTAGGCGCCTATACACCATCCATCCAATTTCGCAAACAACACAAGTAATTCCAACACAACAATTTCAGTTTCAAGCCCATAATTCGAATGTCACAATTTACCAACACAACGCATACATGTCAAGAATTTCAGTCTCATGATCAATCCCACTTCGCATACACACATACATATGATGGCCAATACCAACAAAGCATCAAGAAAGCATCAAGAATCATGCATACATCAATTCGCATACATCTAAATATGAAATCCAACATCAACAATGCATCAAGAACTCTATTCTAATCCTAGATCTAGGACTCATCATATGAACTATTAAATAGAGTGATAGAGCTCCCCTAACCTCGAAATTGAAGAACGGAGGCTCCGGAGATAGTCACGTACAGGATCACAGCAACAAAATCACGCTCCTCGCTCTTCCTTGCTTGCGACTTCTCTCCTCTTCCTCTTCTCTCCTTACGGCGCCCCTCCTAGCTCTCTCTCTATCTCACGCTCTTTCTTTCTTTCTTTCTTTTGATTTCGCAAAAATGCCACAAACCCTAGCCCCCCCCAACTAACCACTTCGCCTATATTGTGGATCATGGGCTTGGGCTTTCCACTTAAGCCCAAGTCATGCAAGTGGCGCCTCCACTCCCTCCTAATACCACCAAAATAAATAAAATTCTAATTAATCGAAATACATCAAATAATTTAATTTAAATCCCCAATTATTTAATTAAATAAATTAATTAAATAATTTTAGGGTGTTACAGCCAGAGCATGTGAAGTAGAAGCAGGGTCTGCTTGCGGTAGGGGCGCTCCCTTTTTCGATGCAAGAGATCCGCAGCCCGATCCTCTACTCCAGCCGAGCTGGCCTCCGGGATTGTGCTAATCGGAACGGCAGCAACGGGTGTTTCCTTTCGAACCCCGGCCTTCCTTTCTGCAAGAGCCGCCTGGCGGGAGAACTTGTCAGGCCCTATGCTATCTGCAAAATAAGGAAAATAAACAATGTTAGAAGAAACGGCAGTCGAAAAACTATTATGGGCAAGGTTATCTACCAAGAAACCTACCAAGAACGGCGACTACTTGAGATTTCGACCCGGCCCCAACCAATCGGGCTACGTCAATCCCAAATTTTTTGGGATCCCGGTAGACAATCAGGTCGGCAAAGTTCGTCAAGATCGCCAACGAGTCCTGATCAACCTGGGATAGCCGCCCTAAGCCGACGGTATAGGAATGAGACCTCCGGTTGAAATGAGAGAGAGACCACCCCAGTTGAAACTTTGTAAACTCCAGTGATTTCCCGTCCGCAGAATATTGGCCGACGTGCCTCACTGCCTCCTCATTCACGGGCTCCACAAAGAAATACTTATTTTTCCAATTCTTCAGAGAGTCAGAATAAGGCATGAAAATCTTTACCCCTCTCTTAGCCCGGAAGCTCACGTGTTCCCACCGATCTTTGGTGCCATCCTCATGCCTCCGGTTAACCTCGAAAAGATGGAAGAAGAGGTCACAGGAGATCGGCCTCTCCAGATGAATGCACATCAACTCAAAAGCCCGGAGGAACGCCCATGAGTTGGGATGTAGTTGGGAAGGAGCGAGGTTCAAGATCTCCAAAGCCTCTTGTTGAAAGGCGGTGAAAGGAGGGCTAACGTGCATATCAAGGATCGTCACCCCGTACATAACAAACTTCAGAGCTTTCGGCCAGACGGCCACATGCTGGTCTTCAGCCATTCCCTCCACATTCCAGATCTGATCCTTCCGGGAAAGGCGATTGACAAAGAAACTCATATCGTCCCCGGTCCTATAGAGGGACGGAATCCCCCTCAAAGCCTCCGACACCCATGAATACTCCCGGGGAACAGTGAGAGGTAGGGACAAGGGAACATCGACCGGCCCTACTCCGGCTCGGGGATATTGATCGGAATCACCTTCTTCATGCGCGGGCTCCCCGCAATGCCCAAGACCGTCTTCATTGTTGCGGCTCTCAGCAACCTCCGCCTCACTCTCGTCCGAGCTCCAGCTAGTACTACCCTGCTCTTCACGGTCAGGCTCGGCGTCAGAATCACCCGAGTCAAGGACCACTACCTCTGTGTTATCTTCATCTACCGGCTCGTTACTGGGAACCCCAGGAGACCGGTCTTCTGCGTGAGTAGGAGCGGAGCCCAAGTCGTCTTGAACCTCGGGAATAGCTGACCCGGGGAGACTAGCACGAATCTCCATCGACTCTCCAATACTGGAAGCCATTGTTTTTGCGAGATTAGGGCGATCAGTGTCAGCAACCCGTCGGGTTTGTTTCGTCCTCGCCAGATCGATCCTGCAGAAATGGGGGCTAGACGAGTCAGGTTGATACGAAAACAGTGGGTCCACAACCAAGTCGGAACCCGACCTGATGACCCCCACTCTGTATCTACAATTGCGGGTCCGGAGAGAACCCGGTCATGATCTAAAGCCGGAAGCAATAAAGAGAAAGAGGAAAGCTAACCTTGTAAAAAATGAAGCTCGTCGAACACCTGAAGTAGATCGCGAACAGCAAAGACCTCACCGAGACCCAACACTACTCTGAAGGACGAAGTAAGCTCCGGAACGACTTTAAGATCGGAAGTAGAGCAATTCACAGAAAAACAATCCAAGTAAGGGGGATCCCCCCCTCCCTATTTATAGGGAGTAAGAAGGCCACAGATGGGCCTGGGCCTAGGCTACGTTTTCCAAGGCTAGCCCCTAGGCAGGCGCGTCGTTCCAAGCGCCATCATTACCCCAATCATCCTCGAACGACGCGTCCCATCAATGACGTTGCCAGCTGGCACAGAAATCAAGGCGCAGCTAGGACCAGATCATTTCGTTTCCCTCGGCTCGCCCCGGTCTCTTAACCCCGCCGTGACCGGAATCTCTCAAGAGCGGACAGCCTCGAGTCACTCGACGCGACCTGAGTCCCTCAGATCGTCCCGGTATACTGTGAAGTATCTCACCCGAGTTTGGGCCCGACGAAATCTCTAAACGACAAGTCTAGCTTGCCTTAAGGCGACCTGACTTGGGGGGCTACTGTTATGGATTGGGCCTCAATGGCCAATCCACCAAAAAGGCCCAATACCAAATGACCCAATTCATCCAACGGTGGAGATTGCAGACCTAGATCCAACAGCCCTCCTCCACTCCAGATACCTATAAATAAGCATTGATTGCTCACATTAATGGTATTCACCTCTCACATACTCTCACTTGTAATTGACTCACTCACTGACTTGAGCGTCGGAGTGTCATTGCAGGTACCACCCCACCTCGGACCGGAGCACCAACTCGGACAACCAAGGACACACGTACCAACTATCTCGGACCGGTCTATCTATCCAAGATCGGATACGTAGCTGGAGATACGGTACCGAACACATAGTCTCACTATCAAAAAGAGTAAAGATCCAAATTAATCTACTATCTACTTCTACTATTCTACTATCTATTCTACTATCTTCTTCTATATAATCAAATAACCCATTAGCAAAATCTCAAATTTGCTCATTCCTCAAATTTTACCACATCATCAATGTTGAGGTTACATTGGTAAAAGATTCACAAAAAGACAAAAATTGTCACTTTTACTGACATATCTCACTTTTTCACTCTTTTCACTTTTTTCACCCTTTCCCACTCTTTTTACTTAACCTTCTCTCACACTTTTTCAAACTTTTCTCATTTTTTCCCTTTTTCTCTCTCACACTCTCTCTCTCACTCAACTTTTCTTCTTTTATTTATCTTCTTTCTCCTTCAATTTTTTCTTTACTCTAATTTTGAAAATTTTCAAATTTGAACAAATCTATTATCTATCTACTATAATAAATATCTACTATTTCACTATAATCTACTATCTACTAATCTACTAATATATATAATCAAACAAACCATTAGGTATATATAATCAAACAAACCATTAGGTAAAATACCAAACTACTCACTTCTAAAAAATTGCCACACAACCTTTTATATGGGTAAATTAGTGAAATAAATTAATCATATGGGTAAATTAGATAAATTTTCACTTTTACCTCTATTTCTTCTCTCACACAATTTTACTTTCACTTTACTTTTAATAATTTTATTTAAAAAAAAGAGTTATGACCACTTTTTTGTTGTTGAAAAAATTTACACTCAATTTAGTCCTTAAAAACATAACTTTTAGTCTCTAAAAAAATAAGAAGACTAAATGACTTTTCGAACTAATAATAAATCTATTAAAACTATGTTGTAAATATTTGTCATTGATACATAAAAAAGTATGGGATAAATATTTGTCACTTATAAGAATAAAAAAAAGGACAATAATTGTTATTGATATATAAAGAACACGGAACACATTTTTTATAATACTAATGGACGGAACAAATGTTTATCATTGATACAAAAAAAACACGTGATAAATATTTGTCACTCGTAAATAAAATCAATGGACAAATATTTATCGCAGATACATAAAAAAGTACGAGATAAATATTTGTCACTAATAAACATAATTCACTGTATAATATATAAAAGGGGGAAAATTGAGCCGAAGAATCCGTTACTTTTTTGCTTTCAAGTCTCGACGGGAATAAATATAATGGTTTTCATTGAGTTTGTCGATATAGTCCCACAGTCTTCAACGGGAAAACATGTATCGAAGGGCTACATATCCTTTTGTCAATCTTTTATTCTACTATAATCTACTCTACTATATCTATTATAATCTACCACTCTACTATCCATCTACTATAATCTATCTATCTATCTATCTATCTATCATCTTCTATCTATCTACTATCTTCAACAATCTTCTGATAAAATATTATAAAATCTTTGATTTCATTTAAAAATATGATAAAGATACTTGACTAAGAGCACATAAATTAGTTTTACTTTAAAAATTATTTTTGAAATATTTGGTACCATATAATTTATTTTCTATTTAAAATACATTTTTATTTAGTTGTCTAATAATTATATTGTTTAAACTTTATAATTCGAATGATATGTGATTATAATTTACAAATATAATCTAAAATTTACGAGTTGAATATTACAATTTTTGTTTGAGAATATTTTGTAAAAATAGCATGATGTTACCCGTGCGTATGCACGGGTATTTTGCTAGTAGTTGAGAAAACAAACTCATTTAGTCTCTAGAAATTACAATATCCGCTTGGTCCTCAAATATCAGTGAAATTAGTCATTCTACCATTATTTTAGGGACATTTAAGTCTCCCATAAAGACTAGTTTAATTAATAATTCAACTTTTAAAATGGTCACATTAATATTACCCAAAAACAAAAAGTCAAATTAGTATTTTTCATTTCTAAAAGAGTAAGATTTTTTGTAAAAGATTTTTTGAGCCATTACACCTAAAAAATCAGAATATTGATGCTTTTCATTGGGGAAAATAATAAAAATGAAAAGAATAATAAAATTAGTATCAATTATGTGTCTCTTATAATTTTATACGCTCATTTAAAAAATAATTGACTTATGGGGCAACCCCTCGCTTTTTATGAGGGAAAATAAAATTTATTCAAAAAACTTAACCAAATTATTTTTATCTTATGGGGAAATTTTCCCCAATACAATGTATGTATATCCGGAAACATAATATAAATGTATTCATTTTCCTTCAAAACTGAAAACATATTTTCGCCACTTCTAATAATCTAGCTTTTCTTGCTTATCTGAAAAACCACAAACATATAAATGTGAGATTTCAATGAAATCTCAGTGAGTCTTTCGAGCATCTCACAATATACCTTGAACCGGACTCTTCGCTGAGCGATCGCTGCCTTTGATGCAGTAAGTAGATCTGTGCTGATGCTGATCTGGAGACTCGGGCGAGGTGTTGAAGCTGCTCTTGTGTGATATTCGAGTATAGTAACGGTGTGTGTAAAAACGTACCTGTCAGGTGATGTCATGGACTCTTTATATAGTACCAGGGGTGCTGCAGGCGACCGTCGGATCCTGCGAGGATTCCTCTTCGCCGTTGATCTTCCCATCGTGGGCATTAAAGGGCGCCGGGTCGCTATTGGGCCGCTCACACAGGCCCAACATTCTTTACGGGTCGCGACCCGATCCAAATCGACTTGTAATGCTAGCTGATTATTGGGCTGCTCGACCCGGCCCGGTATTCTTCATGGGCTGCGGCCCAGTCCAGAACAGTTGCCCCCCAGGCCGAAGCTGTCCATGCGGACGGGTTCAGGCCTGAGAGCGGTTGCCCCCAGACGGGCAATTTTCGTTCACCTAACCGCCTGCGCTGAGGCGATCTGAGCTTTATGCCCGTTCGATAGGGTCTAGTATCCTTACCTGATCGCCTTCGCTGAGGCATCTTGAGCTCGTGTCCGCTCGACAGAAAATGTCGCGTCCTTTGGATGACATGGCAATTGGATTCTGACTGATATGACGTTTCTTCTTTCGAAGACAATGATGTCAAGTAATGATGCAATGGTTCAATTTCCGAGGCGCGCTTCTGCAGGGGGTGGTGATGGGTCGCGTCCCTTCAACTTCTTGCCTATTCCCTTCATATATATATGAAGCCTTCCTATCCTCATTCCTACTTTACATTTCCAGTGAGTTTGCTCTGAGGGCGGCCTCCATCTCTGCGGCGAGCGGTTATCATTCTTCCGACAAGCGGCCTCTATTTCCGGCGAGCGGTCTCTATTTCCGACGAGCGGTCTCTACTTCCGGCGAGCGGTCTCTATTTCAACCCGTCCTTACCTTGTTTTTTGGGTGGTCTCTCCAATTTCAGGTATTTACTTTCCCCTTTTTCATTCCAAATCTATTTTCACCGAGGAGGGGGTGTCGGGCTCGGGGTCGCCCCTTCCGTTAGTCATCTTCCAGGGGTCCTGACTTTTATGCCCCCTCCTCGCAGGCGATTAGTCTGGCGCGGACGAAGCAAACCGCTCGTATCTCAGGTGAGGCTCCCGTTCATTTGGCCGAGCAGGTAACTCTACCGGCCGCTTATGAAGCGATGAGTGGGTTTTCGTCTGAAGACAGTTCTTGTCCTTCTCTCATGAATATATCGAGGTCGTCTGGTGACCCTCCCTCTTTGGACCCGTCCGATCAAAGCTCTACCCCAGCAGACTCCCCTCCTTCACCTTCTACCGGTCAGTCGGTCTCTCCTGCATCTGAGAACGACGCCACTCCGACTATTGATGTAGCCGCTCAAGATTATGGCGCCGGCCAAACGGACGAGACGCCGGCTGAGCCCGTTGTCCCAGCTGCCCAAGTCGATCCGGAAGAACCGGACTGGGGAAACGCCATAGGTGAATATCGATCTTGGGTTTCTCTAGGTGTCATTGAAATGGTGCCCTCACTGATCAAGCCAGGGGACGAGTTGCTCAGTTACTACGAGAGGATGGTGGGCGATCCTGGTCAACGGTGGAGGGTTGAAGGTGCTGCTGAGACCGAACACATGGCTATCGTCCCCGCGACGCTTAAATTCACTATGTACACGAATGTCCTCCGTGATGTGGGGATTCGCCCTCCTTTAACTATTTTTCAGCGCCAGGTCTTGCGTAATCTGGGGGTCGCCCCGTCTCAGCTTCGCCTTAACACTTGGGCGTTTGTCAAGGTGTTCGAGCAGTTATTGAGGGTGATTGGGTGTGATTGTTCTCGCTATCTTTTCTTCAGGATTTTAGAACTAAGTAGACGGCCCGAAGCCAACAACAACAGGACTAGGTGGGAACAGTTGAGTCTTAAGGGTCATCAGGACTTTAAACTTTTCAAACCTTATTCTGACTCTTTGAAGTCGTGGAAGCATTCTTTTTTATGGGTCGTCCTGGTGGGAGACGAGGCCTGCCAGGCGATTGCCTCTTTGGACCATCGGGGAAGGGTGACCGGCTTTAAATTTCCCGTGGGGTGCACCTATGCTCATTACCGTCGTAGCCCGACCACGTACAGGACTCGAGCCCGTCTTTCTGAGACCGACTTGGGAACTTTGGAGCTGCTTGGAAACATGGCCTCTTGGCTAAATGACGGGCAATTCAAGTGTTATCAGCTGGCCCGTGCTCGGAGTGACGATGAGTTTAGGGTCATTCTTGGTGCGAGTGCTCCTCGAGCTCCAGTCTTTTTTTCTTCCTTACTCGCTCATCTTTCTAATTGATTTCTCATGATGTCTTTTGTAGGTAGCATGGCTGGTGTTGGGTTCGAGGAGCTGATGAGGAGGGCTAAAAAAGGGAAGAGGGTTCCACCCCCGTCCACCCCAGTTGTCACCGTTCCCCCTCTGGGTGAGGGTGGAACCACCACGGGAGTGGATGGGGGCGGAGGCTTCTCCTCACCCGCTCAGAAAAAAAGGGGTCAGTCAGGGGTGGAAGCTGCGGGTAAAAGTGGACAGGGTGTTGAGGTCGGCCCGCCACCCAAGAAATCAAGACCCTCCAAAGAGAAAGATGTGCAGAAGAGGTCATCCTCTAAACTTGACCTGGAGAATTAATCTGAATCGGACTTAGATCACTGTCAGAATCCCCTCCTCTTTGCGGCTGGCGTGACCAAGGCGGGGGCACGCCTGCTAGCCGAGCTGAAGCAAGGGGAGGCGGATCGGACTGCAAGTAAGCGCCTCCTTGCCCAGAACTTATGGTTGGAGGGGGATAACTTAGATAAAACTGACAAGCTAACTCGTGCTTACGCATATATTTCAGAGTTGCGAGCGAAGCTGGAGTCCACGAAAAATAAACTGTTGGAAAAAGAGTCCGCCCTGAAGCCAATCGCTGCAGCTCTTGACGAGACTAAGACATCGCTCTCCCGGGTAACAAAGGAACGAGATGATTTGAAGACCGCCAAAGCTGAGGCGGATGAAAAAGTAAAATCTGGGGAGCTGAAACTTGGGGGCTTGTCGAGCAGAGTTAAGGAGCTGGAAGAGAAGGGTGTCGTCCTTCGGAGAAACGTCGAGGTTGTGGAGAAAGAGCGGGATGACATTCAGGGGGCATATGATCAGTTGATTGACTCTACGGTGACTTTGTGCCAGGAGCGATTTGACGAGGCCCTGGCACAAGTTAGATATGTCCACCCTGAGCTTGAGATCAACCCCAACATTATCAGTAGTGCCCACTCCCTCCGAGTAGGTCGCATCGTTATTCCAGCTGAGAGGAACGAGGATGGCACCTTGGTTCAGCCTGAGACCGTGGTTTATGAGCGACCTGCTTGATCATTACTTGAAATCTTTGTTTAGTTGCCCCGTTGTGGGTTTGTACTTATTTTGGGGCGGCCGACGATGCCTCCCTTGTCTTTTTTGGGTTTGTACTTGATGATCTGATTAATCCATATTTTCTGTATCGTTATTATCGTGCTTGATTTTTGATATAAGATTTTTGTTAGCCTTTGGGCAGCTTACTAGGCCTCGTGCCCAGATTGAACTCACCCTAGGGGGTGCGACTATTGATTGTGGTCGCTTCGTTGTGTTTAATTCGTGTTTTAGCCTTCGGGCAGACTACTAGGCTTCGTGCCCAGATTTAACTCGCCCTAGGGGTTGCGACTATTAATCGTGGTCGCTTCGTGTGTGACTTAGATCGACTAAGCACCTTCAAACCCGCTCAATGGTTTATCAAACTCGGTTCGATTTTAACCCGCCTGGCGGTTGATGAATCTTTATGAAAAACATAAAAGGACGAGACAACATATAAAAATATTCCATCTACGCTGATGGCCAGGCGGGCCTCAATAAAAACCCAGTGGGAAAAGAGTGTCCCGCCCGGTGTACTTACTTTATTCGAGCTTCAAAAAAGTGTCAACGATAGAGTACTTGTCAGTGTTAGAATTTGAATTTAGGCACAAAATTTAAATGAAGTATCGCCTGAGGTTGGCCGCATTCCATGTCCACGACACTGCTCCGCCTCCCATGGTTTGAAGTTGGTAGGTGCCCTTCCCTGTCCTCGAGACGACTCGATAGGGCCCTTCCCAGTTCGGGGCGAGTTTGCCTTGAGCTGCGAACTTCTGTCCTATCATCGCTCTTCTGAGGACGAGCTGGCCGATGGTGAATTCTCTAGGGACGACCTTCGAGTTGTATTTAGTCGCCATCCCTTGTTTCACAAGTGCTTCTTTCAATGATGCTTTGGTGCGGAGCTCTTCAACCAAGTCGAGCTCTTCCCTGAGTCCTTGATCGTTCTCATTAGGGGTCTTGGGATTTGCGGTTCTCCAACTGAGCTCTCCAATTTCTACCGGGATGAGTGCGCCTACCCCGTATACCATCTTGAATGGGGTTCGCCCGTAGTAGAGTGCGGGGTAGTCCGATAAGCCCATAACACGAAAGGAAGTTCTTCTGCCCACTTTCCTTTGGATTCATCCAGCCTTCTTTTCAGCCCACGCAGGATCACTCGGTTGGCGGCCTCTGCTTGCCCGTTGGTCTGTGGGTGCTCGACCGAGGTGAAGCGCTGCTTGATTCCCAGCTCTGACATGTACTCATGGAAGTTTTTCTCCGTGAACTGGGTGCCATTGTCGCCAAGGGCTCGGCCTCGACCCACTTGGTGAAGTAGTCGACTGCCACGATTAAGTACTTCAGCTGTCCTGGGGCTTTTGAGAACGGGCCCAAAAGATCGATTCCCCCCCATGCGAACGGCCATGGCGCGATAATTGAGTTTAGTTCGACCGGAGGGGCGATGTGCACATCTGCGTGCCTCTGGCACTTATCACATTTTTTAACTAGCTCGCTTGCATCGCCCTCCATCGTGGGCCAATAGTATCCAGCTCTAAACGCCTTCTTAGCTAGTGCTCGTGCCCCCAAGTGATTTCCACATATTCCTTCGTGGATCTCTCTCAACACGTAGTCGGCCTCATGTGGCGTCAGACACTTCAGTAATGGTATCGAGAATCCTCTGCGAAACAATTTGCCTTCAATTACTGAGTAGGACGATGCCCGCCTACGCGTGAGAGACGACTTCTTTGGGTCGTCCTGCTCCTCCCCCTGCACGATGTACTTTAGAATGGGATCGATCTAAGTCTCGCCCTAATCGATCGTGCAGACATTTGTGATTGGGATTGTTTCTAAGTGGATGTTGGGTTTAGGGAGTATTTTCTGGATCACGCTCTTGTGGTTCCCTGGGGTTTTTGTGCTCGCCAGTTTCGAGAGCACGTCCGCCCTTGCATTTTCTGATCTAGGGATGTGTTGGACCTCTACGCGCTCGAACTGCTGGAGCAGTTCTCGTACCTTAGCGAGGTACCTCTGCAAAACTTCATCTTTGGCATCATATGCCTCTCTAATCTGGGACACTACTAACAGAGAGTCAGAGCGAAGCTCGACCCGTTGTGGTTTGAATTCTCTAGCGAGCATAAGTCCTGCAATGCACGCTTCGTACTCTGCCTGGTTATTTGAAGTGGAAAAGGAAAATGTTAACGAGACCTCTACCGTCGTCCCTTCTGGGCTCTCTAGAATCAAACCAGCCCGGCACCCTTTACTGTTTGAGGAGCCGCCCACATGTAGTATCCAGGTAGGTTCGGTCACCTCGCCCTGGATAGGGGCCATCTCCGCAACGAAGTCGACTACAATCTGGGCTTTGGTAGTCGTTCTGGACTCGTACCTGATCCCGTACTCTGAAATCTCTACCTCCCACTTGATCATTCTTCGGGATGCTATAATAAGAGCTAAGGCTAGCTTTTCAATCCTCTGGTACCTGAGTTCTAGTCTCTGTAGTGCTTTGCTAACGAAGTATATTGGATTCTGTCTCAAGCCGTCCTCCCGTACTAACACGGCCGCCAAGGCTTCATCGCTGATGGACAGGTAGAGGTATAGTGTTTCCCCTGGCTCTGGTGTGGTCAAAATGGGCGGCTGCAGCAAAGCCTTCTTCAGCTGCTCTAGCGCGTTGTCGCACTCGGGTAACCATTCGAATGGGGCATCCTTCTTCAATAACCTGAAGAGCGAGAGGGATTTGCTGGCCGCCTTTGAGATAAACCGAGAGAGACCGGCCACCATCCCATTCAACTTCTGAATTTCTCTTTTGTTCGTGGGCGGTCTCATTTCCGTCACCTCTCTGCCTTTGCCGGGGTTCGCCTCAATTCCCCGCTCTGTCAAGTAGAACCCAAGGAACTTGCCTGCCCTGACCCCGAACGTACACTTCTCCGGGTTGAGTTTTAGCGAGTTCTTCTGGGCCTCGGCGAACACTTCCCTCAAGTCGTCTACATGACTGACATCTTGCTTGCTTTTTATTATCATATCGTCCAAGTATACCTCGACCACTCTGCCAATTTGGTTTTTAAAAATTCTATTCATCATGCGCTGATAGGTGGCCCCGGCGTTCTTCAGGCCGAAAGGCATGACCAAGTAGCAGTAGTTTCCCTTCGCGGTCATGAAGGCGGTCTTCTCTTGATCTGGAGGGTGCATAGCTATTCGGTTGTAGCCCGAGTATGCGTCCAGGAAAGAGAACAGTCGGTACCCGCTCGCGCTATCGACCAACTGGTCAATACCGGGCACCGAGAAAGCATCTTTCGGGCATGCCCGGTTGAGGTCGGTGTAGTCGACACACATACGCCACTTCCCGTTGGCCTTCTTTACCAGGACGACATTTGATAGCCATGTCGTGTATTTGATTTCCTTGATGAAACCGGCTTCTAGTAGGTCGTCAACGGCTTTGTTGGCCGCTAGGGTTTTCTCCTTGCTCTGAGCCCGTCTTCTTTGGGCGACCCATTTGGCAGCCGGGTTCACTGTTAATTGGTGACGCGCTATCGCGGGGGGAGTGCCCGGTATATCGGCCGTACTCCCGGCAAATACCTCAGCGTGGTCCTTCAAACACTGGATTAGTGAATCTTTTACCTCCGGGGGAAGGTCGCTTCCCACCTTTACCTTTCTGTCTGGGTCGCTCCCCAACTGTACATGGATGAATTCCCCATCCGGCTTTGGTCTCTTGAACTTATTCTTTCGCTCTCTAATTAGATCATCGTCCTCCTCTTCAACGTCGCTGTCTGGGTTGTAACGGGCATCTAGATCGGCTACATTGACTAGACTCCCACCCTTACTCATGGCGATCGTCTTCCTCGCTTCATACTCTCATTGTTCCTTCATGCTCATGAAATGGCATCGTCGAGCGGCTTGTAGGTCCGCCGGAACGGTGACCACGTCATTGCTGTCCGAATAGAATTTCATTTTTAAATGGACGGTCGAGGTCACAGCCTCTAGCTTTCCCAAAGTGGGACGACCGATGAGGCATTGGTATACCGATTTACATGGTAACACCAAGAAGTTCACTTTCACGGTCCTGCATTTGGGTTTCTCCCTGCTGTTGTCCCAAAACGTTACCATAAATTCCACCATCCCAAGGGGTGTGGTGGATGATCCGTTGAAACCTATCAGGTCGGATCCCTGATAGGCCGTCAGCTCGCTCCTGGGTATTCTCAAGACGTCGAGGAGTTCTTCGAAGATGATATCGGCCGAGCTTCCCTGGTCGACCAGGATTCTTCTGACCTCGACATTAGCCATTACCGCGGTGACGATCAGCGGGACGTACTTGTTTGGTTTCCCATCGAGCAAGTCATCGTCGCCAAATGCCAATGGCGGCCTATTTGAGGGGAGTCTGGGCGTGGAGGTCAGGGCGACGTTCATTATCTCTTTCCATCTCCTTTTCAATGACTTATTCGTTTCTCCCCCTTCCGTGGGGCACCCTCCAGTAATTACCATCGCGACAGCGCGTCCCCTTGACCTCCTTTGGTCGTTCCTTTCCTCGCTGTCCTCATCCTCGTCCTCGTTCGTGCCTTACCGACTTCATTCACGATGGACTTGCCCTTTCGAGGGGATCGATCTCTGTCCTTCTATTCTCGTTTATCTGTTTGCCCTTTCTTGACATACTGGGTCAGCTTTCCTTTCCTAATTAGCTCTTCGATGTCGTCTTTTAGGGCCATGCAATTGTTGGTGTCATGCCCGTTGCTTCTATGATAACGACAGTACCTGCGAGATGGGTGCTGCCCTTCTTTAAGGACGAATGGATCGGGCCTCTTTATATCTTTAAACATCGTGTTTGCGCACTCGGACAGGATCGGGAGTACGAGGTGTTGAGTTTGGTCCGATCGGAGAATTTTTTCTGCCTGAATTCCCTGGACGGTCCTTCCCTGTCTCCCCTATCCCTCCTGGGGTCTTGGCCTCGGTTCGTGTGGAGTTCCTTTACATGCCCTGCGACGGCTTGGGTGGCCATCGCTCTTTCCTCGTAGTTCATGAACCTCTGCGATCGTCGCAGGAAAGTTTCGAGATCCGGCGGCTCGTTCACACCAACTTCTACTTCAAACAAGCTATCAGTTCGGAGACCGTCCCGAAGGAACCACAAGCGCATATCGTCCTCCAGCCCTCGTACGTTGGCGGCCTCTTTGTTAAAGAGCTCAACATACTCACGGAGGGACTCGTCCGGGCCTTGCCTGATCGCCTTCAGGATAGCATGCGATTTAGGTTTCACCCTTGATGCGGTGAAGCAGGCGCTAAAAACTCGAGCCAATTGTTCCCAGGACGAGATGCTGTCGGGCCTTAATTCGGTGAACCACTCCAGAGCGGGTCCTTCTAGGGTCAACGGGAAGATCTTGCATTTGACCGGCCCGTCTGCCCGCCTATACTTCATTACAAAATCAAAGTACCGCAGGTGGGCGTCAGGGTCCTTTATCCCGTTATACATCCTGAGATCAGAGGGAGGCTTCTCCAGCGCTGCGGGATAGGGTACTCATATATTTCACGGGTGAATGGTCCCAAGCCATCCTCGTCCGTCCTCCTACGAGATGGTCGGTCCTCGGGGTGGTGGCCCCGATGACCACGTCGTTGAGGAGGGGAATCCTATCAACGAGGCCGTGAAGGAGGGGGCGCATCTTAATATGGGCGAGGGAATCTGTCCAGTGACCGGCTTCTGGACCGAGTTAAGGAACCAGATGAGTCGTATGAGGATTCTTGGTAGGACTCTTCCTCGGGCCAGTAGGTGGGGTTGGTCGAGGAGGGTGGAGTCCGTGGTCGTGGCCGGGCCACTCCTCGCCTTCTTGGAGGCGATCGGTGTACCAGTAACCTCCTTGGGGGAGATCGATGTCTTCTGGATGGGTTGCCTCTAGGTCTAGACGATTCTTCGTCGCGGCGACGTTGCTACGGCGCAGTATACACTCTCCCAGAAGCGGCCTGATCGGCGCAGTTCCTGTAGGATCTCGTTCGGCAGCATGACACTAGTGTGGTCGGGAGGAGCCCCTTGCGCACTGGATGCAGTATCGCCTACGTCGGCGACGTCGCCCTCCGGCGTCTGCTGTTGCTGAGGGATTGCAGTCATGTTTCGCGGGCGCAGGGCGCCGCGTGGTCTGCCTCGCGGAGGCATGTCAGTCAGGGTGGGGATGTTCTCTCTCCCACTGTGGTCGCCAATGAACCGGACTCTTCGCTGAGCGATCGGTCCCTTTGATGCAACAAGTAGATCTGTGCTGATGCTGATCTGGAGACTGGGGCGAGGTATTGAAGTCGCTCCTGTGTGAGGGCTGGTCGGGTTCGGAGCTCCCGCGGGGTGTACCTACGATGGCACTCTAACGCCCAAGTCAGTGGGGTGATATTCGAGTATAGTAACGGTGTGTGTAAAAACGTACATGTCAGGTGATGTCATGAACTCTTTATATAGTACCAGGGGTGCTGCAGGCGACCGTCGGATCCTGCGAGGATTCCTTTCCGCCGTTGATCTTCCCATCGTGGGCATTAAAGGGCGCCGGGTCGCTATTGGGCCGCTCGCACAGGCCCAACATTCTTTACGGGTCGCGACCCGATCCAAATCGACTTGTAATACTGGCTGATTATTGGGCCTCTCAACCCGGCCCAGTATTCTTTGTGGGCTGCGGCCCAGTCCAGAACATACCTCATACAGTCTTTTAATTGTTATTAACCGATAGTGCAATCCTCAAACGATGTAGTCATACATTTATAAATGCTATATCCAAAAGAGAAAACCACCACCCAACAATATAGAAAGGAGTAACAAACGGGTTGTAGACCTGGGCTCATGACTTCCCATCCTACTTACACCAACCATTCATTAATCTGTTTATTAATATATAATAGACAGTATAGTTTTTACTCTCGATTTTTCAACTTATACCATTCGCACATAACGATAGGCACAATCAATGATCCATAATTTGGGCCTGCGATATTATGATTATAAACAAGCAAATCAGACATCAAAGATTGGATACAATGTCATACAATAAGCCCAAAATAACACATTAATCAATCAACAACAAAGATTAATGTTAAACCACCTATTTTCTATGCATCAAGTATTAAAGGTTAGGATAGATTAGGAATTCCTCTTGAAATATGTTAAAAACACCATTAACTGTTCATTTATAATATTAGATCCAGTGTTTTAAAACTCGGACCGGTGACCGACTCGGTGAAGGTACCGGGTCACTGGGTCAAGGGTCGGACCGATGGGTCGACATTTGAACCGCATGACCAAAACCGGGACCGCATGACTCGGACCCGGTCTCTATTTCGCGAATTTTCAAGACCTATATAGTTTATAATATAAATTTCGTACCTGTAAAATTAATAACTATGTTTATTTTATATTTACTAAAATATAAAAATTAATATCTTAATTTATTAATATTTTTAAATTTATTCGTACAAATATTAATCTATTTTAGATCACACAAATTAATATGTACTTAACAAATATGGTGCTTATTTTTGATAATAATGCAATAATGTAAAATAAAAAGATGAAAAAGAGCAAAAAAAACAGATTAAACGACGTCGTTTTGATAAATTTTTCTTTTTTTAAATTCACAACCCGGTCTGGGCCAAACCGGGTCACCGGTTTTTGCAAAACCCAGCCGAGTCACACCGGTGTTCACCGGTTTGCTGCATATCCGATCCATACGGTTGACCGGCTCGGTTACACCCCCGGTTCCCGGTCCGACCGGCCGGGCCGAGCCGGTTTTTAAAACTATGATTAGTTCTTTTCATTATCTTTCCTACGCATCCAAGAATACCCAAATGGGAGTTTTGGATCAAAAGATACGGTTAAAACAATTTGAAGCACTACAAAAAAAGAGCTTATTAGCGAGGGAATTAGCGAGGGAATTTTTTGTCCCTCGCTAATTCTGTCATTAGCGACGGATTTTTAGGTCCCTCGCTAATTAGCGACGGATTTTTCAGTCCCTCGCTAATTCCCTCGCTAATTTCTGACAGTTTTCAAATGATAGGACTTCGTGCAGGTGTTTAGCGAGGGAATTGTCAGTCCCTCGCTAATTCCCTCGCTAATTTCTGACAGTTTTCAGATGATAGGGCTTCGTGCAGGTGTTTAGTGACAGAATTGTAAGTCCCCCGCTAATTCCGTCGCTAAATCTTTGACTTTTCAGCTTATTTATCCTCTCACTAAGACTCTTCTCTCCTATTCTCCTCACACTCTTCTCTCTTCTTCTCTCCTCACACTCTTCTTCTCTCTTCACACTCTTCTCCTCTCTTCATTCTTCACTCTTCCACCACCACACCACCACCTCCTCTCACACTCTTCTTCTCTCTTCACTCTTCCACCACCTCCTCACACTCTTCTCTCACTCTATCTTCTCTCTACCTTAATACCCTTCACCACCACCACCACCACCACTTGTTTCTCTCTCTCTCTTTCTCTCCTTCTCCCTTACTATTCTCCTTCTCTCTCTACCATAATACCCTTCACCACCACCATCACCACACCACCACATAGCTCATTTCTCTCTCTCTCTCTCTCTCTCTACCTTAATACCCTTCCCCACCACCACACCACCACCACCACCACCACACCACCATCACCACCACACCACCACCACCACCACCACCACACCATAATAATAATAATAATAATAATATTAATAATAATAATAATAATAATAACTATAGAAAAAAATAGGCTGATATAAAAAAAACGTGGCTGCCAGACTTAGCGACGGAATATTCCCTCGCTAATTAGCGAGGGATTCAAATTCCCTCGCTAATTCCCACTAGCGAGGAGCAATTTAGCGAGGGACTGATTCCGTTGCTAATTCCCTCGCTAATGGGAATTAGCGACGGATTTAGGGCATTTAGCGAGGAAAAAATCCCTCGCTAATGGGCAATTTTTTTGTAGTGAAGGCTGTAAAAATGTCTGCCAACCAGAAGTTGGCACGGATCGCGCCGAAGGAGCACGGTCTGTGCTGTTCTATAAGAGGCCAAAATTTTTGTTTTTATGCTTTTAACTTCTTCCCAAATGGATCTAACCTACCCCCAACATTCATACAACCACATTGCACATAATAATTTCCTCAAATTCAACATTTGTGCAAGTCACAAATCAACCAACCACATTGCACATAATAATTTCCTCAAATTCAACATTTGTGCAAGTCACAAATCAACCAATTCCAAGTCAACTAAATTCAATATTCCAAGTATATGTAAATCAACTCAAATCACATTCACATGATAGCATGTTTGACATATATATTCAAATAAATTTGACAAGCATATATCTACCATCATAACACAAACATTCAGAACACACTTAAACCCTAGGCATCAAAATGGACTCCAACAACAATGGTGGGGCTCCGATATGCTATCTTTTACTATCTCCCATCATAACCTTTGTCCCAAGATTTGATCCTTCTCACAACTTCTACATGCAAAAAGATTTGGGCCTAAAACCAAGCTAGTTCTGCAGAAAAATTCCCAGCAATCTATATCTTTCTTCAACTTCCCTGAAGCTTGAAATTTAGTTCCCAAATGCCAGCTCTATCTTCAACCCTTCATAAAACAGCTCTCTACCACCATCAACAACCTAGCCTAGCTTCAATTGGGTGTTCACATTTGCTCCTCTATACTTATTTTTATTAGATAACACGCTTAAACCATAGCCTTTGTATTATCATGGTAAAAAATAAGCACTGATATGAACTTCAATTTTAGTCGATAGTACTAAAGGTGCAGTGTTAAGATTTCATTGGTAGCATTAAAGTAAAAATAGTTCCAAAGCTGAATTGGTAGCACGAGCTTAAAAGACAATGCTAGGGATGAACGGGTAGAATGAAAGTAAAAAGCAGTGCCAGAGCTGAATTGATAACACGAAAACAAAAGGCAATGCTGGGGATGAACATGTAGCATGAAAGTAAAAATAGTGTCAAAACTGAATCAGTTGCACAAATTAAAAGACAATGCCAGGGATGAACCGATAGCATGAAAATAAAAGGAACAGTGCCACAACGGAATTGGTAGCACGAAATTAAAAGACAATGCCAAGGCTGAACCGGTAGCATGAGATTAAAAATATTGCCAGAGCTGAATCGGTGGAACGAATTTAAAAAGTTGTGCCAGAGCTGAATCGGTAGCACAAAATTTAAAGGACAATATCAGGGCTGAACCAGTAACATGAAATTTGAAAAAAATAGTGTCAAAGCTGAATCGGTAGCACGAAATTAAAAAGCAGTGCCAGAGCTGAATCGGTAGCACAAAATTTAAAGGAAAATGCCAGGGCTGAACCGATAGCATGAAATTTAAAAAAATAGTGCCAAAGCTGAATCGCTAACACGAAATTTAAAAGACAATTCCAGGGCTGAACCGGTAGCATGAAATTAAAATAAAAACAGTGCCAAAGCTGAATTAGTTGTACAAAATTTACATGACAATGTCAGTGCTGAACCGGTAGCATGAATATAAATGCAATGCCAAATTGGAATCGGTAGCATGAAATTAAAAGACAATGCCAGACTGAGCCAGTAGCACGAAATTCAAAAGACAATTCCAGGACTGAACTGGTAGCATGAAAATAAAAAGTAGTGCAAGAGCTGAATCGATAACACAAAATTTAAAAGACAATGCTAGGACTGAATCGGTAGCATGAAATAAAAGGCAGTACCAGGGCAGAATCGTTGTACGAAATTAAAAAGAGCAGTGCTAGGGCTGAACCGTAGCATGGAAGTGCAGTGTCAGAGCTAAACCGTAACATTAATTATAAAGGGAAGTGTCGGGGTTGAACCGTAGCATGAAATTTAAGTGACCAGTGCTAGGGCTGAACCATTGCATGGAAGCGAAAGGACAAACGCCAGGGCTGAACCGTAGCATGAAAATGAAAATAAAATGCAATGGATGCCTTGTTTTGAATGGTTGTTTTTCTTTTTTGATTATTTTCACAAAGTGACTAAAAATAAACACATGCTTCTAGTCATATAGTGCAATGCAGGCTTTGATATGAAATGTATGCATGCTATGACATGAAATGTATGGGAAGTAGACAAAATGGAGTGGTTACCATTGCATGTATGCATTACATGAGTCCTGCATGAGTATGGAGTTCAAATTGAGATGCACATGTCATGAAGGTTAGGTTCGCCGAAAACATTTTCTTTTCGTGCATGCTTTATTTGAAACAAATCAAGCTTGTTCTCAAATGGAAGGTTATCCTCAACCTAGCTAACCTTTCAAGATCTCTTTTCTTCTAGGATTTTCAGAGATTGTCCTTAGCTCTCCAAATCATATCAATGATTCCAAGTTGATTATTTTTGAAGCATTACTTAATGAGCATGCAGGGACTCACGAGTATTTATGAGTTGAGCTTTTTTGTTTCTGGGTTATTTTTCCTGCATTTGGAAGGATTGGAAGTGAATGATAGTTATCAAGTGAAAGAAATAGGGAAGACAAAAGAAGCACGAGATGGTTGGGAAAAGGTATTAGGCCTGCCTCAAGATTAATCCTTTAGTGTATTGGACATTTCTATCTATTTGAGACAGCTTACTTACTGGAAATTGGTAAAAGGTTTTATTATATAGGGAAGACTACCTAGTGTAGCAAGCAAAGTTGGATTTATGAAGAGCCTTACAAAAGGTTTTCCCATGTGTGGCAACGGTATTCTCAAAGAGAAAGTAACACTAGTGTAAAAAGTAAAGTTTGACTCATGAAGGGTGTTAGGACTTTGGCAAGTGTACCAAATGTCGTCGCAAGTAATAAAATATCGGTAAGAACCGGTCGATTCCACAGGGATTGCGCGTTGACAACAATAGCAAAATTGTAAATTCTTAGATTGTAGAGATTTGGTAATTTGAATAATTGGTAACAGTACACAAACGTGAATTAATAATGCGAGAAAAACGACTAGGGATCGAATCCTCTCACCTCGCCTATCACATGAACCTTAGCCAATTCAAGTTAATTATTCAATTTCTAGATTCAATTCACTAATTAAGGTCAAGGGCAATTCCTTGTCTCAAGACCCCTATTACCCTAAGAGTTACCCTAATTCCTTAGGTGAGTCATGCCAGAGGGTAACGCATTAAGATTGAGAATTTTAATGAATTCACATAAGCTACCACATATTCCTAGGATGATTACTAGCATGTGACCTAATTACCCAATTTCCAGCTACTAATTCATATTCCTATGCAATCACTAGCCTGGATCATCACAATTATCATATGTAATTGAAAAGCATTAAAAACATAGGTAATTAGACAAAGTAAATCGAATAACAACTGAATTGACTAGAGCAATGGTTCACATGATAGGGTTGGGAGATTCATCTCTCCTTAATCTAAGCAAATTAGTTACAATCCATCCTAAGAGTGGAAACCAACATAAAATAGAAAACAAACATAAAGGAAGACATTAGAACCTTCAATCCCTTGTTCCCAAGTGGTGAGAAGGCCCCAAAATTGCACCCTCCAGCTGCTCCAAAGTGTGGCTCCAAATCCCAAAACGAAGACCCTTCAAAAATTGCTGAAACTGCTTTAAAAACCCTAATTTTCACGCACCATCGCGACGCGGCCCGTGTCCGTCGCGTCGCGACAAAAGACAGAAACTTCAGGCCTCGCAAAACTGCTTCAGGTCGCGTCGCGAACCCTCCTGGTCGCGACGCGAAAAACAACAGAATGTTCTGACTTGCAAAATTCCTCCAGATCGCGTCGCGAACCCTCCTGGTCGCGACGCGAAAATTAACAGAAAGTTCTGACTCGCAAAATTCCTCCAGATCGCTGCATTTCCGGGCAAGTGTCTGGTTCGCCGAAAGATGCCACAACCAATTAAGAGGTCTTCAAGTCCCATTTAGCTCCAAAAGTGAAGGAATTACTTACAATTGAACTTCCTACTACAATTATCTAAAACTGAACTAAATCCCAGATAATGACTGTGATACAATGAAAAACCTGCACAATTGGTCCTAAAAAATGCCTAACTTACATCATATGATTGGGAGTCAACACAACCCCAAACTTAAACTTTTGCTTGTCCTCAAGCAAACAATCAATTCAGACTGTGGCTGATTTTTCTATTTAGCTGTTACATGTAATACATCAACCTTAAACACATCAACACATCAACTATCATCATCAACCTAATACAGTGGCAGGACAACTGGATTGGAAATACTGAATCATAAGCAGATGGCATTCTCAAGTTTTCTCTGTACGCACATCTCACCAGTGTTTCACTCTTGAGGTGTTTCGGGTATTCACTCAATTCACATTACCTGCATCATCGTTTCATAGGCTTGACAGAGTTCTATATCATTTTAGACAAATGAGATGCATACACACATTTTGAGGACTTTAAAGGTTATAGCGGGGCTTAGGTAAAGGTGGATACATTTGGATAAGTAGGTTGCACTTGGAGTTAGGCCTACCTCTCTTTTTGTCAGTTTCACGCAATACTCATCCATTTTCCCAAAGCATTTAACAAAACAAGAGAAGGAATTTATTTATTTATTTTTATCTTTCTTTTTATATGTATATATATACATATATATATTTATTTTTTTTTGCTTTTCTTGTTCCTTCTCTTGTATACCACCCCAAACTTATATTGTTGCTATTCCACGAGCAACCCCAAACTTAAAAATTTCCCCACTCTCACAGCTTTTGTTACCTAACTCCAAGTTAAGAATTATTAGGCTATGATTTTCAGAGAAACATCATACAAAATTTAACAATAGGCTCAGAGGGGCTAGCAGAGGATAAACATTAATTAGGTGTGGTTTGAAAGGCTCAGGGGTGCCAACAGAAATGCCTCAGTGTGTATGAAAATCAAATGCAAAAAACAATTAAGCACAATGTCAAGTTCTGCAGACTAATGCAGGCAAGGAATACACACACAATATATATAAGAACGTGTTTAGGCTCAAACCTCACAGTTGGGATCATAGAGATGGGACTTGAGAGATGCTGCTCACAGATGATAAAGCATTTCCGCAACGTTTGTCATGACCCCTGCTATTACTTGATGATGAAACTTGAAGTGTGAGTGTCAACAGGAAAAATGCAAACATGCGACCCCAAATGCCACACATCATCACTACTGAGGCTGCTTTAACAAAACAAAAACAAAATATAGGGCAGTGGTGTCCCAATATCACAGAGTAAGTTATAATAATAAGTACAGACCAAAATGCAAAATAAAGTCAAAAAGGGAGAAGTACAACTAAAAGTGCAAAATAAAATGTCTGAATAAAACAAGAGAAAGATAAATGAGCCTCCTGCTCAAGGGAATGAAAAGTGGCGCTCACCAGTGGGTTGCCTCCCACCAAGCGCTTCTTTAACGTCACTAGCTTGACGTTTGTCATCCCACTATTAAGGTGGCTGATATGACACAAAGAAAACATCATCCTTCTTCTTTCGCTTCTGGGGCAGGAACATCATGAATTTGAAACATAGTTGTAGATGCTTCCATACCCTTTTTAGGTGAAGGGTGATGAATATGGCATAGAAGGAGTCTAAGTATATGTCATTCTCCTCACTTCTATCCCCCTTGCTACTTGGAAGAATAATAGGAACCATGATTTGTTGGTTTTTTTCTTGTTGGGTTTTCACCCCTTCCCCACATTGGGAGCTTTGATCTTCCCTCCAAACTACATGCTCCTCCATTTCAATCTTTTCTTCTTCCTCATCTTCCTGATCCTCCCCAGATTCTTCTTTTGTTGGGGCTTGTTCTTCTTGTTCCTCATTGGTAGTGCATAACCATGGGTAATTTTCTGATATAGTTACCCACTCATCCTCACAGTTGCACTCCACAAGATACTCCCCACAAGAATCGCAAAAGGTGCGTGTCACACATTTTCCATTCAAGTGGGGTTCTTCACAAAAATTACCACTAAGTGAGGGTGGCGTGGACTCTATGTGCTGAGGTTGGTCAATTTGCGGCTCATGTGGCTTCCCCATGTTTATCATTTCTTGTTCTTGGGGCTGGAAGAGAATCTTGGACATATGCATAAACTCGGACAAAGCATCTTCCAACCGAGAAGCTTGCTCTTTAGGCTGGAAGATAGTCTTAGTCATTTGCCTAAACTGGGCCAAAGCATCTTCCAACCGAGAAGTTGATTCCATGATTTTTTTTTCTTTTCGGGACAAACAGCAATTCTTTCGAACTTTGCCCCTACTACACAGTTCACTGAAACACTTCAACAAACCGTTAACAAGTCCAACACACTAACTAAGTATCTAAATAAATAAAACAAAAAATAAATACTAAAATAAAATAAAACAAAATAAAACAACTAAGAATTTACTCAATAGCCTTATTGACAACGAAATCAACAATCCCCGGCAACGGCGCCAAAAACTTGTTAGGACTTTGGCAAGTGTACCAAATGTCGTCGCAAGTAATAAAATATCGATAAGAACCGGTCGATTCCACAGGGATTGCGCGTTGACAACAATAGCAAAATAGTAAATTCTTAGATTGTAGAGATTCGGTAATTTGAGTAATTGGTAACAGTACACAAACGTGAATTAATAATGCGAGAAAAACGACTAGGGATCGAATCCTCTCACCTCGCCTATCACATGAACCTTAGCCAATTCAAGTTAATTATTCAATTTCTAGATTCAATTCACTAATTAAGGTCAAGGGCAATTCCTTGTCTCAAGACCCCTATTACCCTAAGAGTTACCCTAATTCCTTAGGTGAGTCATGCCAGAGGGTAACGCATTAAGATTGAGAATTTTAATGAATTCACATAAGCTACCACATATTCCTATGATGATTACTAGCATGTGACCTAATTACCCAATTTCCAGCTACTAATTCATATTCCTATGCAATCACTAGCCTGGATCATCACAATTATCATATGTAATTGAAAAGCATTAAAAACATAGGTAATTAGACAAAGTAAATCGAATAACAACTGAATTGACTAGAGCAATGGTTCACCTGATAGGGTTGGGAGATTCATCTCTCCCTAATCTAAGCAAATTAGTTACAATCCATCCTAAGAGTGGAAACCAACATAAAATAGAAAACAAACATAAAGGAAGACATTAGAACCTTCAATCCCTTGTTCCCAAGTGGTGAGAAGGCCCCAAAATTGCACCCTCCAGCTGCTCCAAAGTGTGGCTCCAAATCCCCAAAACAAGACCCTTCAAAAATTGCTGAAACTGCTTTAAAAACCCTAATTTTCACGCACCATCGCGACGCGGCCCGGGTCCATCGCGTCGCGACAAAAGACAGAAACTTCAGGCCTCGCAAAACTGCTTCAGGTCGCGTCGCGAACCCTCCTGGTCGCGACGCGAAAAACAACAAAAAGTTCTGACTTGCAAAATTCCTCCAGATCGCGTCGCGAACCCTCCTGGTCGCGACGCGAAAATTAACAGAAAGTTCTGACTCGCAAAATTCCTCCAGATCGCTGCATTTCCGGGCAAGTGTCTGGTTCGCCGAAAGATGCCACAACCAATTAAGAGGTCTTCAAGTCCCATTTAGCTCCAAAAGTGAAGGAATTACTTACAATTGAACTTCCTACTACAATTATCTAAAACTGAACTAAATCCCAGATAATGACTGTGATACAATGAAAAACCTGCACAATTGGTCCTAAAAAATGCCTAACTTACATCATATGATTGGGAGTCAACAAAGGGTCTTGCAAAAGTTTGCCCAAGTATTGGTAAAAAATATTGCCCCAAGAAAATACCACACTGGTGTGGCAAACGAAGTTTGACTGGTGTAGGGTCTTGCAAAATTTCCACCCTAGTTTAGTGAAAAGGCATTGCTCCGAGAGAATATTACACTGGTGTAACAAGCGAAATTGGACTCATCAAGGGTTATACAAATTTTTTGCCCCAGTGTGGGATTTCTTGAGACTCTCAAGCTTACATTCCACAAAATTGCCCCAATGTACACTCATGTTTGGCATAAGTAGGAGAAATCCAGTGAACTACACAAATGAACATTGTAAGTCTCATTCCCCTTTTGTACCCTAATTTTTACCTAGACTACTTTTGTAGGTTTTAGTCTAGTGAGCTCTGTCTTTTTATTTTTATTTTTATTTAAACCGTAATTTTTTCCTAGATTTTGGTCTAGCATGCCTCATTATTTTCTTTTTTTTTTTTCCATTTTTTCTTAGAGCAAAGAATAGTTTAAAAGAACAAATGGTTTATCTCAAAATTAATATTATGAAAATGAAAACAAGCATTCATCAATCAGAGTGGATTTTTATAGGCTTGTAACGTGGCTATGGGTTATGGGTTGAGGAATAAAAGGATTAGAAGGCTCAAAGAAATGTTTTACTGGTTAAATGGATCAAGGATCTTTAGCATTCAGCTTGTGTTTCGAAGACAACACATTTTTCTTGTAAAACTCGTTTATTTACATGATTTTGATTTTTTCCTTCCTCCATTTCTCTTTTTTTTCTTCATCTTTTATTTCTTATCCTCTGACTCTACTTCATATATTGTTTCCGTTCTCTTTCTTCTGTGCCCTATTTTTTGCCTAGATTGCGTATACAGGTTTTCAGTCTTGCGTGCTTCATTTTGTACTTCTTTTTTTTTCCGACTTTTGTCCTTCCTTTCCTCCATTACCTATGATATTTATCTCATTTACTTTTTACCTTTGGAAATCACATGATAATATATATGCACTAAATCCCATTGTAGTTTCGATCCTTGTCCAGGCTTTAATTAAAGGAAATTACAGGCGCAAAAGGGGGACATCAAGGGATATATTTTGGGGATAGAGAAAAGCGGACACTCTTCATTTCGAGTCATGCTTCTTAATTTTCAAATTATTTGCTCTCTCTGTCTTTTGCTTTTTTTGTGCCTTTTTTGCTTGTTTTTGTTTTTTTGTTTATGGGAAAGTGGACCTTCGAAGACCGAGACATTGTTCACGGATTCGTGTGACACAACCAAAATGGGTCAAAGCTTTAAAAGGGGCGTGCGTTAGAATGGATGAGAGTGTGTTTTTAAATACATGCATATTCATTAATATAAAGATTCAACTATTTTTTTTATGCAAGCATTAGATGCAATATGAGTTTGTTTTGTAATATTTTTTTATTGTTTTTATGCAAGAAACACAATACAATGTTTTTGCTACTTTTGAAGGGAATATGCTATGGAGATTGACAAATGATAGTGTGATTTTGTTTTATTTACTTATGGAAGTATGCACAACATGCATTAATAATTTTTACAAATATGCAAAGAAAAAAAATGAAGTACGGAGATATTTTAAAATGTTATGGTATGCAATTGTATGGATGTAATGCTACTATGATGCAAGATATAATGTTTTTGCCAAATGAGTATGATGAATGATGATTGGCAACACAATGAAAATGTGCACTACATTCAAAAAAAATATTATTTTTTCAAAGAACTTATGCAAAGAAAAATGCAAATGAATGTATACTTTAAAATGACACGTGGTAAATGAGACAAGATTAATTATATTCTATTTTTTTACATGAAATTCAACCCTTTTTTTACAATGCAACATGTGAAATGCAATGTGATTTTTTTTTTATTTTTTGCGTGAGAAGAATAAACCTTGTTCTGTACCTAGCAGTATTTTGGTAGGCTGCTGTTGGTAGGTCTCTTGCTGTCCTGGCAGGAGGTCAGTGAGCGCCCGGGGAGGTACCTGCAAAGCCACTCCGACGCTCAAGTCAGTATGAGAATAAGCTAGTGAATTTG